>CM077151.1:114525621-115817052 GCA_039583875.1 Platanthera guangdongensis
TCAGGTACTCTGTATATTTTAAAGTTTCCTACTTTTTACTTCTCTTTTCTAGTGAATAGCATGTGTTTGCTTATTACACTTAAGGTACTTGCATTATCTTTTAAATTTACATGCTTTTGACTTTTCTTTGGAGAGATTAGCAGAGTTTGCGAGTTACTTCAAGTACTAGCACTATATTTTAAAATTAAACCTGCTTTTTACTTCTCTTTTGATAGATTAGAATATATTTGTGAGTTCAATTCAGGTACTCGAGTTATATTTTAATTTTACTTTCTTTTGACTTCTCCTTTGAAAAGATAAGCAGGAGTTCACGATTCATATTAGGTACTCCAATTATATTTTAAATTTACCTATTTTTGACTTCTCTTTGTAGAGATTAGCATGTGTTTGCTAGGTCACTACTTCAGGTACACGCGTTATATTATAAATTTACCTGCTTTTTACTTTATTTTTTGCTGAGAATAGAACATTTCACACGTGTTTACTTCTGGTACTCGTGTTATATTTTAAAATTTACCTGCTGTAGAATTCTCTTTAATAAGATTAGCAGGGTTTCAGGAGTTCACTTAAGTTACTCACTTTATATTTTAAATTTTCCTGCTTAGACATTTCCTTTGCAGAGATTAGTAGGTATTTGTGAGTTCACTATAGGTAATCGCATTATATTTTAAATTTACATTTTTTGACTTCTCATTTCCAAAGATTAGTAGATGTTCGCGAGTTAACTTCTTTTACCATGGGTGATATTTTAAATTTACCTATTTTGACTTTCTCTTTTGTAGAGATTAGCATTAAAACTGAAATATCGGTCTCCTGGGAGTTCACCCGTGCGAAGGGGTGACGCGCACCTACTACCCTCAAGCGAACGATCTAGGTACAAGACTAGAACACAAGAACAGACCCAAGGTCACAGCGTGGAGGTCCTGCCGCATACCCAGAAGACTGGTAAACTCTTCCCCTCCCAAGCCAATGGCTGAGCTAAGGCACCTTTCGTAGGACTCTCTTGGACGACCGGAACCTCTAAGGAGAATCTCAAGACCAACTCTCTCCTGACAGCAGGTTCCCCCTCGGTCTATACAAAATGCTCCTCACCCGCCCTACTAATAGCGTAATCTCGCAGAGCAATTACTACGACACACGCTTCCCAAGTTGGGCCACTAACAACGTAACTCCACTATTCTAAAAGGATGAGAACCAGCCATCAGGTGGCTTCCCGCAACTATACCTCGGGGCCCCCACGGGGCGAGCGTTCCGAGAACACCGCCCGCCTAGATACGCAGAAGAATAAACAACAACATAAGGCGTCACAGGCATTATAAATAATTAAAGGAATATGAATTCCATACTTCGGCACGCAGGCCGGCAATATAAGCAAAAAAATAGGCTTCGAGGGCCGGCACAAGCTAGGGCTTAAAGCCCTACTCCCTCCCGCTTGGTACTGCAACACCTGTACGCAAAGTCTCGACAAGCAACTGCTAGCTGAACAACCGTCGGCTAACATTAGCTGGCCAAATATTAACATACACCCCTTTTTCGGGGCTATGGTGGGCATTCCTTGCATATAGATAATATACAACTTCCATGGAGTCTTCTCCGGGAACACCAGAACATCACCATCCGGCTCACACGTCCGGATGGGCTTCACACAGCATGCCTAAACCCGTACTCATGCTTCCGGGTGCTAATGCAGTCAATTGCAGGGACATAGACGTCAACCCGTCGGAGAGCTCACTTCCCACACCCGTTGGTGGAGAGGGGCTTCCATTCAAATATGTAAACTTAGGGCTTCACCTACCCAAGTATAAACATCGTTACCCTTGACGCATATGTTGACGAAGCCCCCGCCGTACGACTGTACATGCACGGAACCGAACGTCGCAGTATGAACTCTGATCCTTTTCTTTCTTGGATCATGATAGCAATAACCCTCTTCATGAGAGGCTCGGCAACACTTGTTGTAGCGGCGTAGACAAAAAATAGGAGTGGTTGGGCTGCACTCCTCCTTGCAGCGGCATGGACTGAGAGAGTGGATGGGGCTCCGGGTTGGGGTTGCTGATCCAGGCAGAGAGAGAGAGAGGCCTGGGGTGGTGTATACTGCTCCAGGCCGACGGGAGAGTGAGGGCCAGGGTGGGGGTTGCTGCTCCAGGCCGACCGAGAGAGAGAGGCCGGGGGTGGGGGTTGCTACTCCAGGCCGGTGAGAGAGAGGAAGGGTCGGGGTGGGGGTTGCTACTCAAGGTAGAGAGAGAGAGGGCCGAGGGTGGGTGTTGCTGCTCCAGGCTGACGGGAGAGAGATTGGGTCGGAGGTGGGGGTGGCTGCTCCCAGGCCGATAGGAGAGAGAGAGGGCTGAGGGTTGGGTTGCTGCTCCAGGCCTACAGGAGAGAAGGGCGGGGGTGGGGGTTGCTTCTCCAGGCCGACGGGAGAGAGGAAGGGCTAGGGGAGGCTGGGCTCCAGGTTGACGGGCTAGGATTCCAACCACTTCCCCATTTATCCCCTGCTCCCCCCTCCTTTTCTTCTTTTTTATCTCGCCCCACCCAATCTGCGTCCTTCCCCCTTTTTCCTTTTTCTTTTTTCATTTCTCCTCTTTTTCCCCTCCTCTACCGAGCCCATCCCCCTCCTTCTTATCTTAATCCATCAAAACTTATGTATATATCATATAATATATATATAACATAATATATATATATAATATAAAACATATATATATGAGTTTTAAGCATATGCAAATAAAACCTCCGCACGCGCGCACGAGGACCCGCACGAGCTCGAATGGGGCTGCACCAAAACATCGCCCATGCAGCATCCCCCGTGCCCGCCACTTGGGGAGGATCCCACTCGGCCGGATACGAGGTTGTACATAATCCCGCTCTTTTCGAGGTTGGCACAAGCTCGGAAAGAAATACCAACCCCAAGTATCTGGCGAGTGAGAGCCGACCCAAAAAAATTTGAGAGAAACTGAAGACTGCACTTAGAAAACTAATCTCTCCATGCCCCTTTTGACTTTTTTGAACCACTCGATACATGTAATGCTCCCTGCTATTCAATTTCCCTTATACTATTTCTTACAATCAGTATACAACTTCTCATGATATTGTGAAATAACAAAGTCATCTATTTTATAATTTCTTATACACGCGGGGCTAATCCTTTCCCCTCAGGTGTAACTGTAGCCCTGCCATCTAATGGGAGCCTAACAGCGAGTCTACCCGGGGCCGAGCAGCACTCGGGGTCCTGCAAAGTATCCAAACTCTCTCTCCAAACTCCAAACTCTCCCCCTTACCCATAGTGTGCCTACAGCCCTGCCAGCTAGTGAGAGCCTGACAGCGAGTCTACCCGGGGCCGAGCAGCACTCGGGTCCTGTAAAAACCTCCAAGAACCAATCCTTTCCCCCAAGTTGTGCCTACAACCCTGCCAGCTAATGAGAGCGTGACAACGACTCTACCGGGGCCGAGCAGCACTCGGTGTCCCTAACCCCCCAGGCGAGCCAACAGAAATGCCAGCTAGTAGGAGCCAGGCAGAGGTCTACCCAGGCCGAGCATCACTCGGGGTCCTGCAAAAAACCTCCAAGAACCAATCCTTTCCCCTAAGTGTGCCTACAGCCCTGCCAGCTAATGAGAGCCTGACAGCGAGTCTACTCGGGGCCGAGCAGCACTCGAGGTCCCTTACACCCCAGGCGAGCCTACGGACCTGCTAGCTAGTAGAGCTGTTGGGTTTCTCTATGAGGATGGCACAACGCTTGTGCATGCAGCGGAAGAATAAAACATCAAGAAAACCCAAAAGAGATGGATCGGGTCATGGTAGTTGAATCAAGAAGTTAACATACAACTAGGCAAAAATTACCTCGGTGGCGTTGAGTCATAACTCAACGAAGATGCTCCAAAATTCGTCTTCTTGCTAGTGGCGAGTTCTACGTGGAATAATATCCATGTCTCTGCAGAAATACACACGAGCGAGAGAACGCCGAGTTTTTCCGTCGCACGGATAATCGGGAAGGATGATGACCGCACCTTGCTTTCCCACGGACTGCTAGGTCCGCGCCAGGATAGCAACACCAGCGACGATCGCCGGAGAGGAGGAAGTCGACGGAGTGAGCACGGCGGCGGCGGAACACTTCCGTCGGCGGCGGGATTCGGGATCGGCAGAACGAGCGAATGGCAGAAGACTTCCGTCGGCTTCGATTCGATCAGCACGCACATGTCTCCTATTCCCCGAAAACCCTAAGTGCCCTTTTATACCAAAGGCATAAATAGACTTAGGAACATCGTTATCCGCAGACCACCCAGAAATGTAGGGTTCCAGAATCGGTGAGTATCAATCGGCGAGAATCGGCGACGATCGGCGAGAATCACTTAGCAGGTTCGGCGAGAATCAGTCGGCGAGTATCACCTAGGATCGGCGAGAATCAGAGTACAATACTCGACGATTCTCGCCGAATGCAGGGTGGACCATACCCGTCGACCGTCGACCTACGGTCGACGATTCTTGTCGATCGTCGAGAATCAGAGTACCAATTCTCAACGATTCTCGTCGATCGGCGAGAATCAGAGTACCAATCCTCGACGATTCTCGTCGACCTTTGGTCGACTATCCATACCAGTCCTTCAAGGCAACATTTGTCCAACCCGATGATCCTTTAAGGCAAAACTTTGCCCATAACCCCATTCAGGTCGGTGATTGGTAACCTTTACCAACACAGTCAATCATCCAACTTCTCCACATCTCTTATGTGCGACCCTGCAGGCTCATATCGCGTTGGCAGTGAGATCACATGTTTGATCACTTCCAGATCACCATGGTAACTCCAACAGACTCCCACTTGATCTTGAAAGTATCAAACCAAAAACCTCACAAACAATGAGCGGCATCTAGCAATGCATCATTGCTCCCCAAGCAATAAGAGTTTATAACTCATAAGCCTTTATGACCAATGTATCAGCGTTGTCTTTGTCCCTTTGTCCCTTACATCCGGAAAGAACTAGAGGAATGGACCGTGTCACCCTCGTAATAGCTCAATCCAAGTTTCTTGATCCAGGACGGACTTCCAGAGAATGGTGAGTCCAATATCACATATTGACTCAGCCAAGCATGGCCATGCATTTCTCAGTCCAGTTCCATCAAGGGGCCCATGGATGCAACTCCTGTCATACAGGAGGACAAATCCCATATTTTCTCACACACAAACACCCAAATGATTCGTAACATGCCCAACAACCACCCTTATCATCAACCTTTCTCAAGGAAGACTTTAGATGGCATCAAAGCACGCTCTTCCTCACTTGATGAATGCTGTGACTTCAGGTTAAAGGACCACAACACCATTATCAATTGAGACCTACTCGTGACACGATTGGATGACAATCCATAGAGCAGTCTCAGGTTGGGTCTGTCCAGTACAACTTGTTCACTAACAAGTACCCACGTGATGACTTGATATCACAATATCATGACCTGTGAGAACCGGTCATCAGTCAACACACGTGCTAGCCTTCATGTACCATCATCACCCTTAGCTTCTATGATGATACTCGACCAGGGTCCTTTTAAGAATGAAGCTTCAAATAAATCATAGGCTCTCACATTCAAGTCACGTACTTGATATCCCATGGAAGCGAACATTCTAAGGGCATCTATTATGCTAACATTTAACTATCATATAGAAAACTCATAGTAAAAGAACTTGCCATTAATTGTAAGAGAAAAACTAGGTACACTGTTCATCATATGAACAAATGGCCAACAAAATACATGTTTACATGCAATCCACAAGATTCTTACTAGAGTTGATCATTTTGGTATCGTATACCCATCGATCTAGTATGACCATCATGCTTTCTCTGCGCGAGAGGCTTTGTCAGTGGATCCGCAATATTCTCCTCAGTCGGCACTCTGCAAATGTTCACATCTCCTCGTTCCACAATCTCACGAATAAGATGAAACCGCCGAAGTATGTGCTTGGAGCGCTGATGGGATCTAGGTTCCTTAGATTGTGCAATTGCACCATTGTTATCACAGTAGAAAACTACGGGACCAACAATGCTAGGAACTACATCAAGCTCGCCGATGAATTTCCTAATCCATACATCCTCCTTCACCGCATTAGCTGCGGCGATATACTCGCCTCTGTTGTAGAATCAGCAACTGTCTCTTGCTTGGAACTCTTCCAGCTAACAGCTCCTCCATTCAGGCAAAACACAAAACCTGACTGAGACTTGGAGTCGTCTCTATCAGTTTGGAAGCTAGCATCCGTGTAACCACTTACAACGAGCTCTTCCTCTCCACCATACACCAAGAACATATCCTTAGTCCTTCTCAAGTACTTCCGGACATTCTTGACTGCAATCCAGTGACACTCACCGGGGTCTGACTGATACCTGCTAGTCGTGCTCAAAGCAAAGGAGACGTCGGGTCGAGTACATAACATCGCGTACATGATTGATCCAATTGCCGAAGCATATGGAATCAATTTCATGCGGTCCTTATCTTCACAAGACTTTGGACACTGGTCCTTAGAGAGATTAACACCATGAGACATGGGCAAAAATCCTTTCTTTGACTCAAGCATGTTGAACCGCTTCAACACCTTTTCGATGTACGTACTCTGGGTCAAACCCAGCAACTTCTTCGATCTATCTCTATAGATCTTAATACCGAGTATGTAAGTTGCTTCACCCAAATCCTTCATTGAAAAGCAGTTCCCTAGGTTGTTCTTAACAACTTTCAGGGTAGGAATATCAATCCCAATCAATAGTATGTCATCTACATACAATATCAGGAAGACAACAATGCTCCCACTGATTCGCTTGTAAACACAAGGCTCATCTTCATTCTTGATGAAACCAAACTCTTTGATTTTCTCATCAAAACGAAGATTCCAACTTCGAGAGGCCTGTTTCTGTCCATAAATGGACTTATTCAGCTTGCATATTTTAGTGGCTTCATCTGGGGATACAAAACCCTCGGGTTGTGTCATATACACTACCTCAAGGAGGTTTCCATTAAGGAAAGCCGTTTTGACATCCATCTACCAGATCTCGTTGTCATAATACGCAGCAACAGCAAGCAATATCCTTATGGACTTTACCATGGCAACAGGGGAAAAGGTCTCATCATAGTCAATACCATGAATTTGCTTGAAACCCTTAGCCACCAGTCGCCCTTTGAATGTCTGTACATTCCCATCCATGTCGGTCTTCTTCTTGAAGACCCACTTGCACCCTATGGGTCGTACCCCTTCAGGTGGTTCCACCAAGTTCCAAACTTGGTTTGCATACATGGAGTCCATTTCGGATTTCATAGCCTCAAGCCATTTGTCGGAGTCCGGTCCATTCATAGCCTCTTGGTAGGTTGCTGGTTCATCATCATGATCCATAAGCAACACATTACCTATTTGAGACACGAGAAATCCATATCTCTCAGGCTCAAACCTCGGTCTACCAGATCTACGTAGGACTTGTGTTCCCTGAGCAGGTTCTCTAGCTACAACATCTTCTAGTCCTGTCTCAGAATCCAATTCCGGTTCATTCATTACATGTGGTTCTTGAACTTCTTCAAGCTCTACCTTTTCAGTCTTTCTTGATAAGAACTCTTTCTCCAAGAAGACACCAGTCCTTGCGACAGACAATTTGCCCTCAGACGGTAGGTAAAAGTAATACCCTTTCGTTTCCTTAGGATATCCCACCAGATAACATTTATCCGATTTGGGTTCCAGCTTGTCAGGCATTTGACGTCTCACGTATGCCTCACAGCCCCAAATTTTAATGAACGACATACTAGGATGCTTCCCAGTCCATATCTCATATGTGTCTTCAGAACCGTTTTCGTTGGAGCGCGATTCAATGTCCTTGCAGCAGTCTCTAAAGCAAAACCCCAAAAGGAAACAGGCAAGTCTGCATGACTCATCATCGAACGTACCATGTCTAACAGTGTACGATTTCTCCTCTCAGACACACCATTATGTTGTGGTGTTCTAGGTGGAGTGAGCTGTGATACAATACCACACTCTTTCAGATGATCACGGAACTCATGACTCAGGTATTCGGCACCTCGATCAGATCGGAGTGCTTTAACCCTTTTACCCAACTGGTTTTCTACTTCATTCTTGAACTCTTTGAACTTTTCAAAGTTCTCGGATTTGCACTTCATAAGATACACATATACGTATCTACTGAAATCATCAGTAAATGTAACAAAGTAGAAATACCCACCTCTAGCCATGGAACTCATGGGTCCGCATACATCACTATGTACAACACCCAAGAGATCCTCAGCCCTCTCAATATAACCAGTGAAAGGAGCTTTAGTCATCTTGCCTAACAAACAAGATTCGCATCGCTCAAATGATTCATAATCAAATGAGTCCAAAAGTCCATCTCTATGGAGCTTGGATATGCGTTTCTCGTTGATATGGCCCAAACGACAATGCCAGAGAAATGTAGGGTTCGAGTCATTTGTTCTTAGTCTTTTATTATTTTCTACATTACAGATCAGATGGTCCAAGTTCAAAACATAAAGACCATTAAACAATTGGGCTACAGCATAACAAATATCATTCTTAAATATAGAACAACAGTTGTTCTTAATTATAAAAGAAAATCCAATCATGTCCAAACATGAAATAGATATAATGTTTCTAATTATGGCCGGAACAAAATAACAATTATCTAGTTCTATTACAAGCCCACTGGGCAAAGAAAGACGGTAAACCCCTACGGCTACTACAGCAACTCTTGCTCCATTGCCGACGCGGAGGTCCACCTCCCCTTTACTCAGCAATCTTCTCCTTCCAGTTCCTGCACATTTGTACAAATGTGAGAACCACATCCGGTATCCAATACCCAAGATGACGGAGCAGAAAGGTTTATCTCGATAACGTAGAAATTTGAAGCAGAAGTCATACCTCCCTTCAATTTCTGCAGACCTTCAATGTACGAAGGACAGTTCCTCCTCCAATGACCAGCCTTGCCACAGTGGTGACATTTCCCTTCCTTCACCATGCTTTTCCTTTTCATCAGTGCTGAAGACTTGGGCTCAAGGTATGACTTAGGTCCCACCTTCGTCTTCTTGGAGCCCTTGGCCTTGCCCTTGCCCTTATGCACCATCAGTATGGGGCTGGCAGGCTTGGCCTTCTTCATATTGATTTCGGCAGTTCTCAACATGCCTAGGAGTTCGGGCAGTGTCTTGTCTATTTCATTTATGTTGTAGTTCAAGACGAACTGCTCATAACTGTCCGGCAACGATTGCAGGATCAGATCTGTGGCCAACTCTTGACCAAGAGGAAAACCCAGCCTTTCAAGGTTCTCTAAATACCCAATCATCTTGAGTACATGAGTCCCTACTGAGCCTCGAACTCCCATCTTGCACTAAAACAATGCTTTTGTGACGTCGAACCTCTCTTGACAAGCCTGCCCTTGAAACATTTTCTTGAGATGCTCGTCAATCTCCTTGCACCCCATGTTCTCATATTGCTTCTGAAGCTCAGAGTTCATAGTGGCAAGCATAAGGCATTCGACATCTAAAGCATCATCAATATACTTCTTATAAGTATCCTTCTCAGCACGGGAAGAGTTCCCGTTCGGCACCTCGGGGGCTTCTTCTTACAAGACATAGAGCTTTCGCTCTTGCCTGAGAACAATTCTCAGGTTCCTATACAAGTCCATGTAATTTGTCCCACTGAGCTTATCCTTCTCAAGGATGGCTCTCAGAGACAACGTGGAGTGTGAAACACTTGCCATGGAATTCTATAAGAATTTATGCAGAATAAAATCAGTACCAAAATTTCAAATACAATTTATTTTAATTTGGACTTCAATTAAAACACTCCCACTATTTTATTCGAAATGATAGCCCTCACTAACAATTCAGAGAGTTCATGCGAGCTACTCTCTTAGTGGACAAGATCCGTATTTCACCAACACAATGAGTCAGCTTTGGCTTTCCTCTCACGATGCGGTTATTTAGGTAGACAACGCTTGCCAATTGCATCCTCATGCAATTCTTGTATGGTTGGTGAATAACTCCTTACTCGCATCCATCATATGGTGCATGCCAACACTATGCCTCTAGGCACTCAACCTTTGAGGTCACCTAGTTAAGCTGGACCCGATGTCGACAGTGTGATATGACAATTATCCGCTCGCACCCTTACCAAGATAGATTAATGCACCTTGCTTTGGCAAGCCCACACTTTATCGATCGAGGCAGGAAGAGTGTCATCCATCGGAAGGCATCCGAACACTTAATATTTGATGAGGGGATTTTGATTATGGGTTAACAGTTAACCATGATCAACATTTGATCAATGTGCACATCCAAAGAAAAACAAAATTTTCTAAAACCACATGCATCCCTTATGTGCACAACCTGACACCATCAACATTTGATAGAAGGAAGGGCTAAATCTGAACATCCGAAAACTTCCAAATCCTCAGATTTACATGCATTGGACAAAGGCAAAGACAACTCAACTTAAAGCAGTAGACAAGCTCATCTCTCTATGTTGGATTCAAAATCCAAAACAAACTCGAGGGATGGTTACTGCTAAGGAGACTACAATTTCTAACAATTAAAAATTTCCACAAAATTCTAGACGTTCTTGGCGGGGTACCAAGACTAAATCTAGACATTTAGAATACTTCTAAATCCATAGGTTTACACGCACTAGAATAACAAAACTTCCAATACAACAATCATGGCCGCAACCTGGCCTCTGGTACCACTATTGGGTTTCTCTATGAGGATGGCACAAGGCTTGTGCACGCAGCGGAAGAATAAAACATCAAGAAAACCCAAAAGAGATGGGATCGGGTCATGGTAGTTGAATCAAGAAGTTAACATACAACTAGGCAAAAATTACCTCGGTGGCGTTGAGTCACAACTCAACAGAGATGCTCCAAACTTCGTCTTCTTGCTAGTGGCGAGTTCTACGTGGAATAATATCCACGTCTCTGCAGAAATCCACACGAGCGGGAGAACGTCGAGTTTTTCCGTCGCACGGATAATCGGGAAGGATGATGACCACACCTTGCTTTCCCACGGACTGCTAGGTCCACGCCAGGGATAGCAACACCAGCGACGATCGCCGGAGAGGAGGAAGTTGACGGAGCGAGCACGGCGGCGGCGGAACACTTCCGTCGGCGGCGGGATTCAGGATCGGCAGAACGAGCGAACGGCGGAACACTTCCGTCGGCTTCGATTCGATCAGCACGCACAGGTCTCCTATTCCCCGAAAACCCTAAGTGCCCTTTTATACCAAAGGCATAAATAGACTTAGGAACATCGTTATCCGCAGACCACCCAGAAATTTAGGGTTCCAGAATCGGTGAGGATCAATCGGCGAGAATCGGAGACGATCGGCGAGAATCACATAGCAGGTTCGACGAGAATCAGTCGGCGAGTATCACCTAGGATCGGCGAGAATCAGAGTACAATACTCGACGATTCTCGCCTAATGCAGGGTGCACCATACCCGTCGACCGTCGACCTGCGGTCGATGATTCTCGTCGATCGTCGAGAATCAGAGTACCAATTCTCGACGATTCTCGTCGATCGGCGAGAATCAGAGTACCAATCCTCGACGATTCTCGTCGACCTTCGGTCGACTATCCATACCAGTCCTTCAAGGCAACATTTGCCCAACCCGACGATCCTTTAAGGCAACACTTTGCCCATAACCCCATTCAGGTCGGTGATTGGTAACCTTTACCAACACAGTCAATCATCCAACTTCTCCACATCTCTTATGTGCGACCCTGCCGGCTCATATCGCGTTGGCAGTGAGATCACATGTTTGATCACTTCCAGATCACCATGGTAACTCCAACAGGAGCCTGGTAGCGGGTCTACCCGGGGCCGAGCATCACTCGGGGTCCTGCAAAGTATCCAAATTCTATCTCCAAAATCCAAACTCTCTCCCTTACCCCCCAGGTGTTCCTACAACCCTGCCAGCTAGTGAGAGCCTAACAACGAGTCTACCCGGGGCCGAGCAGCACTCGGGGTCCTGTAAAGACCTCAAAGAACCAATCCTTTCCCCCCCAGGTGTGCCTACAACCCTACCAGCTAATGAGAGCCTGACAACGAGTCTACCCGGGGCCGAGCAACACTCGGGGTCCATTACCCCCAAGGCGAGCCAACGGACCTGCCAGCTAGTAGGAGCCAGGCAGCGGGTCTACCCGGGGCCGAGCATCACTCTGGGACCTGAAAAGTATTCAAACTCTCTCTCCAAACACCAAACTCTCCCCCTTACCCCCCAGGTGTGCCTACAACCCTGCCAGCTGTGAGAGCCTGACAGCGAGTCTACCCGGGGCCGAGCAGTACTCGAGGTCCCGTAAAAACCTCCAAGACCCAATCCTTTCCCCCTAGGTGTGCCTACAGCCCTGCCAGCTAATGAGAGCCTGACAGCGAGTCTACCCGGGGCCGAGCAGCACTCGGGGTCCCTTACCCCCCAGGCGATCCTACGGACCTGCCAGCTAGTAGGAGCCAGGCAGCGGGTCTACCCGGGGTCGAGCATAACTCGAGGTCCTGCAAAGTATCCACACTCTCTCTCCAAACTCCAAACTCTCCCCCTTACCCCCTAGGTGTACCTACAACCCTACCAGCTAGTGAGAGCCTGACGGCGAGTCTACCCGGGGCCGAGCAGCTCTCGGGGTTCAAGGCTAACGCCATCGAGTGACTTCCAGCCCTGGCAGCTAGGTGAGAACCTGACAGCGGGATCTGGTCGAGGTCTGAGGATGACACCGAGTGACTTCCAGCACTGCCAGCTAGTTGAGAGTCTGACAGTGGGATCTGCTCGGGGTCCAAGGCTAATTCCATAAAGTGACTTCCAGCCCTGCCAGCTAGGTGAGAGCCTGACAGCGAGATCTGCTCGAGGTCTGAGGATGACACCGAGTGACTTCCTGCCCTGCCAGCTATGTGAGAGTCTGACAGCGGGATATGCTTGGTGTCCAAGGCTAACACCATTGAGTGACTTCCAGCCCTGCCAGCTAGGAGAGAGCCTGACAGTGGGATCTGCTCGAGGTCTAAGGATGACACCGAGTGACTTCCAGCCATGCCAGCTAGGTGAGAGTCTGGTAGCGGCATTTGCTCGGGGTCCAAGGCTAACGCCATCGAGTGACTTCCAGCCATGCCAGCTAGGTGAGAGCCTGACAGCGGGATGTGCTCGAGGTCTGAGGATGACACCGAGTGACTTCCAGCCCTGCCAGCTAGGTGAGAGCCTGACAGCGGGATCTACTCGGGGTCCAAGGCTAACGACATTGAGTGACTTCCAGCCATGCTAGCTAGGTAAGAGCCTGACAACGAGATCTGCTCGAGGTCTGAGGATGACACCGAATGACTTCCAGCTATACCAGCTAGGTGAGATCCTGACAGCGGGATCTGCTCGGGGTCCAAGACTAACGCCATTGATTGACTTCCAGCCCTGCCAGCTAGGAGAGAGCCTGACAGCGAGATCTGCTCGAGGTCTAAGGATGACACCGAGTGACTTCTAGCCCTGCCAGCTAGGTGAGAGCCTAGTAGCGGGATCTTCTCGGGGTCCAAGGCTAACTCCATCGAGTGACTTCCAGCCCTGCCAGCTAGCTGAGAGCCTGACAGCGGGATCTGCTCAAGGTCTGAGGATGACACCGAGTGACTTCCAGCCCTGCCAGCTAGGTGAGAGCCTGACAGCGGGATCTGCTCGGGGTCCAAGGCTAACGACATCGAGTGACTTCTAGCCTTGGCAGTTAGGTGAGAGCCTGACAGCAGGATCTGCTCGAGGTCTGAGGATCACACCGAGGGACTTCCAGCCCGGCCAGCTAGGTGAGAGCCTGATAGCGGGATCTGTTCGGGGTCCACTACAAACACCATCGAGTGACTTCCAGCCCTACCAGCTAGGTGAGAGCCTGACAACGGGATCTGCTCGAGGTCTGAGGATGACACTGAGTGACTTACAGCCCTGCCAGATAGGTGAGAGCCTGACAGCGGGATCTGCTCGAGGTCCAAGGCTAACACCATCGAGTGACTTCCAACCCTGCCAGCTAGGTGAGAGCCTGACAGCGGGATCTGCTCGAGGTCTGAGGATGACACCGAGTGACTTCTAGCCCTGCAAGCTAGGTGAGAGCCTAACAACGGGATCTGCTCGGGGTCCAAGGCTAATGCCATTGAGTGACTTCCAACCCTGCCAGCTAGGTGAGAGCCTGACAGCAGGATCTGCTCGAGGTCTAAGGATAACACCGAGTGACTTCTAGCCATGCCAGCTAGGTGAGAGACTGATAGCGGGATCTGCTCGGGGTCCAAGGCTAATGCCATCGAGTGACTTCCAGCTCTGCCAGCTAGGTGAGAGCATGACAGCGGGATCTGCTCGAGGTCTGAGGAGGACACCGAGTTACTTCTAGCTCTGCTAGCTAGGTGAGAGCCTGACAGCGGGATCTGCTCGAGGTCCAAGGCTAACGCCATCGAGTGACTTCTAGCCCTGCCAGCTCGGTGAGAGCCTGACATCGGGATCTGCTCGAGGTCTGAGGATGACACCAAGTGACTTCCAGCCCGGCCAGCTAGGTGAGAGCCTGACAGCGGGATATGTTCGAGGTCCACTACTAACACCATCGAGTGACTTCCAGCCCTGCTAGCTAGGTGAGAGCCTGATAACGGGATCTGCTCGAGGTCTGAGGATGACACCGAGTGACTTCTAGCCCTGCCAGCTAGGTGAGAGCCTGATAGCCGGATCTGCTCGAGGTCCAAGGCTAACACCATCGAGTGACTTCCAGCCCTGCTAGCTAGGTGAGAGCCTGACAGCGGGATCTGCTTGAGGTCTGAGGATGACACAGAGTGACTTATAGCCCTACCAGTTAGGTGAGAGCCTGACAACGGGATCTGCTCGGGGTCCGAGGCTAACACCATCGAGTGACTTCCAGCCCTACCAGCTAGGTGAGAGCCTGACATCGGGATCTGCTCGAGGTCTAAGGATGACACCGAGTGACTTCCAGCCCTGCCAGCTAGGTGAGAGTCCGACAGCGGGATCTGCTCGGGGTCCACGGCTAATTCCATCGAGTGACTTCCAGCCCTGCCAGCTAGGTGAGAGCCTGACAGCGGGATCTACTCGAGGTCTGAGGACGATAACGAGTGACTTCCAGCCATGCCAGCTAGGTGAGAGCCTGAGAGTGGGATCTGCTTGGGGTCCACTACTAACACCATCGAGTGACTTCCAGCCCTTCCAGCTAGGTAAGAGCCTGACAGCGGGATCTGCTCGAGGTCTGAGGATGACACCGAGTGACTTCCAGCCCTGCCAGCTAGGTGAGAGCCTGACAGCGGGATCTGCTCGGGGTCTAAGGCTAACGCCATCGAGTGACTTCCAGCCCTGCCAGCTAGGTGAGAGCCTGACAGCGGGATTTGCTCGAGGTCTGAGGATGACACCGAGTGACTTCCAGGCCTGCCAGCTAGGTGAGAGCCTGACAGCGGGATCTGCTCGGGGTCCAAGGATAACGTCATCGAGTGACTTCCAGCCCTGCCAGCTAGGTGAGAGCCTGACAGCGGGATCTGCTCGAGGTTTGAGTGCACTTCACCCTTTCATACGAATTACTGCGACAGAACTGACACATCAAGGGATTTTATTAAGAATAAGAAATCACTTACATACCTTAAGGAAAAAGGCGGCGCTTCAAATAGGTGCAAATCCTATCCCGAGTGCTACGGGATTCAAACAACATCTATAGGATGGGCTGACTCCGTGTATGAAGACCTTACACACAAAGTCTCAGCGCACGACCCTAGTCATCACCTGATTCCACTTCTATAGCAATGACGTTCTCCTGAGTTCTTCTGTGTTGGTCACTCTCCATGCTTACCGCACCAAAATGTTGAAACAGAAATCTCGGTCTCCTGTGGAGTTCATCCTTGGGGAAGGGGTGACCGCGCACCTACTATCCTCAAGCGAATGATCTAGGCAAAAGACTAGGAACACAAGGAACAGACCCAAGGTCTCAGCGTGGAGGTCCCGCCGCATACTCGGAAGACTGAAAAACTCTTCCCCTCCCAAGCCAAAGGTTGAGCTAAGCCACCTTCGGAGGGCTCTCTTGGCCGAGCGGAACATCTAAGGAGAATCTCAAGACCAACTCTCTCCTGACTAGATGTGCCTCCTCGGGTCTATAAAAAATGATCCTCACCCGCCCTACTAATGGCAAAATCTCGATGAGCAATTCTACGAAATGCTGCCCAAGTTGGGCCACTAACAGCGTAACTCTGCTATTCTAAAAGTATGAGAACGGACCATCAGGGGCTTCCCGGCAACTATACCTCGGGGCCCCCACGGGGCGAGCGGTTCACAAGAAAACCGCCCGCCTAATACGAAGAAGAATAAACAACATACACAAGGCGTCACAGGCATTATAAATAATTATAGGATTATAATTCCATACTTCGGCACGCAGGCCGACAATATAACCAAAAAATAGGCCTTCGACGACCGACACAAGCTTGGGCTTAAGCCTGCTACTCCCCGCTTGGTATTGCAACACCTGTACGCCAACGTCTCGACAAGCAGCTGCCAGCTGAACATCCGTCGGCTAACATGTGCTGGCCAAATATATTGCACATACCCCTTTTTCGGGGCTATGGTGCGCATTCCCTACAAATAGATAATATACAACTTCCACGGAGTCTTCTCTGGGAACCCCAGAACATCACCAATCCGGCTCACATGTCTGGATGGGCTTCACACAGCATTCCTAAAGCCGTACTCACGCTTTCGGGTGCTAATGCAGTCAATTGTAGGGACATAGACGTCAACACGTCGGAGAGCTCCCTTCACCCACCTGTTGGTGGAGAGGGGCTTCCATGCAAATATGTAAACTGAGGGTTTCACCTGCCCAAAAAGAAACATCGTTACCCTTGACCCGTATGTTGACGAAGCCGCAGCCGTGTATCGACTGTACACGCACGGATCCGGACGTCGTAGTATGAACTCTGATCCTTTTTCTTGCTGTGGATCTTGATAGCAATAACCCTCTTCATGAGAGGCTCGGGCAACACTTGCTGGAGGCGGCCTAGACAGAAAAATAGGAGAGGATGGGCTGCACTCCTCCTTACGGCGGCCTGGACTGAGAGAGGTGGAGGGGGCTCGGGGTTGGGGTTGCTGCTCCAGGCAGAGAGAGAGAGGGCGGGGGTGGGGTTTGGTGCTCCAGGCCGACGGGAGAGAGAGGGTCGGGGGTGGGGGTTGCTGCTCCAGGCCGACGGGAGAGAGAGGGCCGGGGGTGGGGGTTGCTGCTCCATGCTGATGGGAGAGAGGAAGGGCCGGGGGTAGGGGTTGCTGCTCTAGGTAGTGAGAGCGAGGGCGGGGGTGGGGGTTGCTGCTCCAGGCCGACGGGAGAGAGATAGGGCCGGGGGTGGCGGTTGCTTCTCCAGGCCGACGGGAGAGAGAGAGGGCCGGGGATGGGGGTTGCTGCTCCAGGCCGACGGGAGAGAGAGGGCCGGGGGTGGGGGTTGATGCTCCAGGCCGACGGGAGAGAGGAAGGGTCGGGGGCGGCTAGGCTACAGGTTGACGAGCTAGGGTTCCAGCCCCTTTCCCATTTCTCCCCTGCTCCCCCCCCCGCCTTTTCTTCTTTTTTTCTCTCCCCCCACCCGATCTGCCTCCTTCCCCCCTTTTTCCTTTTTTTCTTTTTTCATTTCTCCTCTTTTTCCTCTCCTCTACCGAGCCCATCCCCCTCCTTCTTATCTTAATCCATCAAAACTTATGTATATATCATATAATATATATATATATAACATTATATGTATATTATAATATAAAACATATATATATATATATATATATATATATATATATATATATATATATATATATATATATATATATATAAGTTTTAAGCTTATGCAAATAAAACCTCCGCACGTGCGCACGAGAAACCACACGAGCTCGAACGGGGCTGCACCAAAGCATCGCCCACATAGCATCCCCCAGGCCCGCCACTTGGGGAGGATCCCACTCGGCCGGATACGGGATTGTACATAGCATATGTTCACGATTTCAATTCAGGTACTCGAGTTATATTTTAAATTTACCTGCTTTTGACTTCTCTTTTGGAGATATTAGAAGGTTTTCACGAGTTCACTTGAGTACTCATGTTATATTTTAAATTTACCTGCTTTTGACTTGTCCTTTGAAGAGATTAATATGTTGTCAGTAGTTCACTTCATGTACTCGCATTATATTTTAAATTTATCTTCTTTTGACCACTCTTTTATAAGATTTGCAAGTGTTCATGAGTTCAATTCAGGTACTCGCATTATATTTTAAATCAACCTATTTTGGCTTCTCTTTTATAGAGGTTAGCAGGTGATCACAAGTTAACTTTAGGTACTAGTGTTATATTTTAAATTTACCTGCATTTGACTTCTCCTATGCAGAGATTAGCAGGTGTTCTCGAGTTCACCTCAGGTACTTTCCTTATATTTTAAATTTACCTGCTTTTGACTTCTCTTTTGGAGAGATTAGCATGTATTCATGAGTTCACTTTAGATACTTGCATTATATTTTAAATTTACCTGCTTTTGACTTTTGTTTTGGAGAGATTAACATATATTCACGAGTTCACTTTAGGGACACGCATTATATTTTTAATTCACTTGCTTTTGACATCTCTTCTGCATTGATTAACACGAGTTCACGAGTTCACATCAGGTAGGTGTGTGATATTTTAAATTTACCAATTTTGACATATCTTTTGTAGATATTAGAAGGTGTTTGCGAGTAAACATCAAGTGCTTGTGTTAAATTTAAAATATACCTTCTTTTGACTTCTCTTTTGTCAAGATTAGTTGGCGTTTGAATGTTCACCTCAGGTACTTGCGTTATATTTTAAATTTACCTGCTTTTGACTTCCTTTTTGCAGAGATTAGCTGGTGTTTGGGAGTTCACTTAAGGTACACGTATTATATTTCATATATATCTCCTTTTGACTACCCCTTTCTAGAGATTAGCAGGTCTTCGTGAGTTAACTTCTTGTACTCACGTTATATTTTAAATTTATCTGCTTCTAACTTCTCATTTGTAGAGATGAGATGGTGTTCGCGAGTTCACTTAAGGTACTCGAGTTATATTTTAAATTTACCTTCCTTTGACTTCTCTTTTTGTGAGATTTGAAAGATTCCGCGAGTTCACTTCAGGTACTCGCATTATATTATAAATTTAACGGCTTTTGACTTCTCTTTTGTAGAGATTTGGAGGTGTTCGCGACTTCACATCAGGTACTAATATTATATTTTTAATTTACCTACTTTTTTACTTCTCTTTTGGAGATATTAGAAGGTTTTCGCGAGTTCACTTCAAGTACTCACATTATATTTTAAATTTACCTGCTTTTGACTTCCATTTTACAGAGATTAGCAGGTGTTCACGAATTCACTTCAGGTACTTGTGTTGTTTTATAAATTCACTCTATTTTGACTTCTCCTTTGCAGAGATTAGCAGGTGTTCGCGAGTTCACTTTAGGTACTCGCATTATATTTTAAATTTCCCTGCTTTTGACTTCTCCTTTGCAGAGATTTATAGGTGTTTGTGTATTCACTTCAGGTACTCGGATTATATTTCAAATTTACCAGCTTTTGACTTATTCTTTCCAGAGATTAGTAGGTGTTCGCGAGTTAACTTCTTGTACTAGCGTTATTTTAAATATACCTTCTTTTGACCTCTCTTTTGTAGAGATTAGCAGGTGTTAGTGAGTTCACATCATATACACGCATTATATTTTAAATTTACATAATTTTAACTTTTCTTTTCGAGAGATTAGAAGGTTTTCGCGAGCTCACTTCTGGAACTCGCGTTATATTTCAAATTTTCCGGCTTTTGACTTATTCTTTATAGAGATTAGAAGGTGTTCACGAGTTCACATCAAGTGCTCGGATTATATTTGAAATTTACCTTCTTTTGACTTCTCCTTTATATAAATAATCGGTGTTTGCTTGTTAATTATGATTCTCGTGTTATATTTTAAATTTACCTGCTTTTCTCTTCTTCTTTGGTGAGATTAGCAGGTGTTCGCGATTTCAATTCAGGTGCTGTCTTTATATTTTAAATTTACTAGCTTTTAAATTCTCTTTTGAATTGATTAGCAGGTGTTCACGAGTTCACCTCAGGTACTCGCATTATATTTTAAATTTACATTCTTTTGACTTCTCTTTTGGAGAGTTTAGCAGCTATTCATGATTTCACTGTAGGTACTCACATTATATTTTAAATTTACTTGCTTTTGACTTCTCATTTGCAAAGACTGGCAGGAGTTCACGAGTTCACATCAGGTACTCACGTTATATTTGTAATTGACTTATTTTTAACTTTTCTTTTATAGAGATTAGCTGGTGTTCGCAAGTTAACTTTAGGTACTCATGTTATATTTTAAATTTACCAGCTTTTGAGTTCACTTTTGGTGAGATTAGAAGGTTTTCACGAGTTCACTTCAGTTACCTGCGTTATATTTTAAATTTACCTTCTTTTAAATTGTCTTTTGCAAAGATTAGCAGGTGTTCTCGAATTCACTTTAGGTACTCCAGTTATATTTTAAATGTACCTGCTTTTGACTTTTCTTTTGTATAGATTAGAAGTTGTTCGCGAGTTCACTTCAGGTACTATCTTTATATTTTAAATTTACCTACTTTTAACATTTCCTTTGTAGAGATTACCAGGTGTTCATAAGTTCACTGCAGGTACTCGCGTTATATTACAAATTTACATGCTTTTGACTTCTCATTTCTAGAGATTAGTAGATGTTCACGAGTTAAGTTCTGGTAGTCACTTTATTTTTTACATTTTCCTATTTTGACTACTTTTTGTATAAATTTTCAGGTGTTCATGAGTTCACCTCAGCTACTCGCATTATATTATAAATTGACCTACTTTTGTCTTTTCTTTTGGAGAAATTAGAAGGTTTTCGCAAGTTCACTTTAAGAACTCGTGCTATATTTTAAATTTATTTGCTTTTGACTTCTTCTTTGAAGAGATTAGTAGGTGTTCACATGCTTACTTTAGGGACTCGCATTATATTTTAAATTTACCTGCTTTTGACCTCTCTTTTGTTGAGATTAGCAGCTGTTCGCGAGTTCACATTAGGTACTCGTGTTATATTTTAAATTTACATGTTTTGACTACTATTTTATATAGATTAACAAGTATTTGCAAGTTAACTTCAGGAATTTGTCTTATATTTTAAATTTACCTGCTTTTGACTTCTCCTTACCAGAGATTAGCATGTGTTCTCGAGTTCACTTCAGTTACTCGCATTTATTTTAAATTTACCTGCATTTGACTCCTCTTTTGAAGAGATTAACATGCGCTGGTGAGTCTGTTCAGGTACTCGCATTATTTTTTAAATTTACCTACTTTTGTCTTCTCTTTTGAAGAGTTTAGCAGGTATTCACGAGGTCACTTCAGGTACACGCATTATTTTTTTAAATTTAATTGCTTTTTACTTTTCCTCTGCATAAATTAGAAGCATTTCACGAGTTCACTTCAGGTACTCGCGTTATATTTTAAATTTACCTACTTTTGACTTCTCTTTTGCAGAGATTAGAAGGTATTTGTGAGTTCACATCTGGTAGTCATATTATATTTTAAATTTACCTACTTTTGACTTCACTTTTGTGGAGATTAGTTAGTGTTGGCATGTTCACTTCAGGTACTTGTGTTATATTTTAATCACTTGCTTTTGACTTCTCCTTTACCGAAATTAACAGCTGTTGCCGAGTTCACATCAGGTACTCGTATTATATTTAAAATTTATCTGCTTTTTAACTTCTCCATTCTAGAGATTAGTAAGTGTTCATAAGTTCACTTAAGGTACTCGAGTTATATTTTAAATTTAATTGCTTTTGAATTCTCTTTTTGAGAGATTAGAATGTTTCCGCGAGTTCAATTCAGGTATTTGCATTATATTATAAATTTTCCTGCATTGACTTCTTTTCTGTAGAGATTAGGAGGTGTTTACGAGTTCACATCAAGTAATCGAACTATATTTTAAATTTACCTAAATTTAACTTTTTTTAGGGATTAGAAGATTTTTGGGGGTTCACTTCAGGTACACGAGCAATATTTTAAATTTTCCCTCTTTTGACTTCTCTTTTTTAGAGATTAGCTGGTGTTCATGAATTCACTTCAGGTACTTGTGTTATATTTTAAATTTACTAGTTTTTGACTTCTTCTTTGCAGAGATTACCGGGTGTTCACAAGTTCACTTCAGGCACTCACATTATTTTTTAAATTTAATTGCTTATGACTTCACTTTTGGAGAGATTACAAAGTTTTAATGAGTTCACTTAAGGTACTCGCATCATATGTCAAATTTAACTACTTTTGAATTTTCTTTTGCATAGATTAGCAGGTGTTTGCGAATTCACTTAAGCTACTCGCATTATATTTTAAATTTACCTGCTTTTAACTTCTATTTTGTAGAAATTTGCATATGCTCATGAGTTCACTCAGGTACTTGCCTTTTATATTAAATTTACCAGATTTTGACATTTCTTTTACAGAGATTAGCTGGTTTTCGCAAGTTCACACAAGGTACTCGCATTATACTTTAATATTCATTCTTTTGACTTCTCTTTTTGGAGAGATTAGAAGGTTTTTGCGAGTCCACTTCGGGTACTCACATTATATTTTAAATTTACCTGGTTTTGACTTCTATTTTTCAGAGATTAGTAGGTGTTCACGAATTCACTTCAGGTACTCGTGTTTTATTTTAATTCACTTGCATTAGACTTCTATTTTACAGAGATTATCAGTTGTTTGGGAGTTCACTTTAGGTACTCGCATTATATTTTAAATTTACCTACTTTTGACTTCTCCTATGCAGAGATTAGCATGTGTTTGTGTATCCATTTCAGGTACTAGAATTATATTTCAAATTTACATGTTTTTGACTTCTCCTTTCTAGAGATTAGCAGGTGTTAGCGAGTTAACTTCTTGTACTCGCATTTTATTTTAAATTTACATCTTTTGACTTTTTTGTAGAGATTAGCAGATGTTAGCGAGTTCACTTCAAGTACTCAAATTATATTTTAAATTTTCCTGCTTTTGACTTCTTTATTAGAGAGATTAGAAGGTTTTTGTGAGTTCACTTAAGAAACTCGCGTTATATTTTAAATTAACCGGCTTTTGACTTCTCTTTTGTAGAGATTAGCAGGTGTTAGCGAGTTCACATCGGGCACTCGTGTTATATTTTAAATTTACCTTCTTTTGACTTCTCTTTTATTGAAATTAGCAGGTGTTCACGAGTTAACTTCAGGTACTCATGTTATATTTTAATTTTACATGTTTTTCACTTCTCCTTTGCAGAGATTAATAGTTGTTCGCGAGTTTACTTCATGTACTTGCATTATATTTTAAATTTACATGTTTTGACATCTCTTTTGAAGAGAATAACACGTGTTCGCGAGTGAATTTCAAGTACTCGCATTATATTTTAAATTTACGTGCTTTTGATTTCTCTTTTGGAGACATTAGTAGGTATTCATGATTTCACTACAGGTTCCCACGTTATATTTTAAATTAACTTGCTTTTGACTTCTCCTTTGCATAGAATAACAAGAGTTCACAAGTTCACATAAGGTACTCACATTATATTTTAAATTTACCTATTTTGACTTCACTTTTGTAGATTCTGGCATGGGTTCGTGAGTTCACTTTATGTACTCGAATTTTATTTTAAATCTACCAGCTTTTGACTTCTCTTTTGGTGAGATTAGTTGGTTTTCGCAAGTTCACTTCAGGTACTCGGGTTATATTTCAAATTTACCTTCTTCTGAGTCTTCTTTTGTAGAGATTAGCAGGTGTTTGTGAATTCACATTAGGTACTCGCATTGTATTTTAAATTTATCCACTTTTGATTTCTCTTTTATAGAGATTAGCAGGTGTTCGCGAGTTCACTTCAGGTACTCGCTTTATATTTTAAATTTACCTGCTTTTGACATTTCCTTTGTAGAGATTAGCAGGTATTCTCTAGTTCACTCCAGGTACTCACGTTATATTTTAAATTTACATGATTATGAATTCTGATTTCCAGATATTAGTAGATGTTCACGAGTTAACTTCTGGTACTCACTTTATTTTTTAATTTACCTGTTTTTGACTTCACTTTTGTGGATATTAGAAGGTTTTCGCGAGTTTACTTTATGTACTCACATTATATTTTATATTTACTTGCTTTTGACTTCTCTTTTGGAGAGATTAGCATGTGTTTGCGAGTTAACTTCAGGTACTTGTGCTATATTTTAAATTTATTTGCATTTTACTTCCCCTATGCAGAGATTAGTAGGTGTTCGCAAGTTCACTTCAGAGACTCACATTATATTTTAAATTTACCTCCTTTTGACCTCTCTTTTGTTGAGATTAGCAGGTGTTCGCAAGTTCACTTTAGGTACTCCCATTATATTTTAAATTTACATGTTTTGACTTCTCTTTTATAGAGATTAACAAGTGTTCGCGAGTTAACTTCAGGTACTCATGTTCTATTTTAACTTTACCTGTTTTGACTTCTCTTTTGTAGAGAATGGCAGGTGTTTTCGAATTCACTTCAGTTACTCGCATTATATTTTATATTTACCTGCTTTTTACTTCTCTTTTGCAGAGATTAATAGGTTTTTGTGAGTTCACTTTAGGTACTCGCATTATATTTAAAATTTACATGCTTTTTACTTCTTTCTTGGAGAGATTAGCATTTATTCACGTGTTCACTTTAGGTTCATGCATTATTTTTTTAATTTACTTGTTTTGACTTCTCCTAGGCGTAATTAGCTTTATTTCACTAGTTTACTTCATGTACTCGCGTTATATTTTAAATTTAAATGCTTTTGACTTATCTTTTGCAGAGATTAGCAGGTGTTTGCAAGTTAACTTCCGGTCGCTGCATTATGTTTTAAATTTATAAGCTTTTGACTTCTCTTTTGTATTGATTGGTTTGTGTTGGCATGTTCACTTTAGGTACCTACGTTAAATTTTAAATTTTCCTGCTTTTGACTTCTCCTTTGCAGAGATTAGCAGGTGTTGGCAAGTTCACTTCTAGTATTCGCATTATATTTCAAATGTATCTGCTTTTGACTTCTCCTTTTCTTGTGATTAGCAGGTGCTCGTGAGTTAACTTATGGTAATCGTGTTATATTTTAAAGTTACCTGATTACGACTTCTCTTTTATAGAGATTAGCAAGTGTTAGTGAGTTCGCTTAAGGTACTCGCATTATATTTTAAATTCACCTGCTTTTGACTTCTCTTTTTTGGGAGATAAGAAGGTTTCCACGAGTTCACTTCGGGAACTTTACCTGCTTTTGACTTCTCTTTTACAGAGAATAGGTGGTGTTCGCGAGTTCACATCAGTCACTCATGTTATATTTTAAATTTACCTAATTTTGACTTCTCTTTTGGATAAATTAGAAGGTTTTCGCGAGTTTAATTGAGGTACTCGATGTATATTTTAAATTTACCTGGTTTTGACTTCTCTTTTGCATAGATTAGAAGGTGTTCATGAATTCACTTTAGGTATTCGTGTTATATTTTAAATTTCACTACTTTTGACTTCTACTTTGCAGAGATTAGTAGGTGTTCACGAGTGTTGGGTATTGTATCCACAATAACCCTGATTTGAAGAAGGGTCCAATTAAGCTAAGATGAATTGTGATTTTATTTTATATTGCATTTTTAGTTATGTATTTGAAGGTCTACATTGCTAAGTACACACTAATATCAGATTACTGAGGTCAGTGAACACAGGAATATAAAATGTAATCCTTCATTGTGTAGGCCAATGTGTTGACTCACGTGTAATCTCTTAATTAGGATGTACTTCTATACAAGGTGCATGAGAAGGATCTAGGAAGAAGAAGTTGAATTCAGGAGAACAAAAATTTAACCCAAGTAAAATTCGTCGAGTATTGTAATGGATATTTATTGAATTCGTCGAGTGTACTAAATGATACTCATCGAATTCGTCGTATATACCTACTAACACTAGTCGAATTCATCATATGTACTTGTTGTAGAATTTCTGAAAAGTTGGAAAAATAGTTAAGTAAAATTAGTCGAGTATCATCAAGTATACTCGTCAAATTCGTCGAATGTATCTTATGATACTCTCCGAATTCGTTGAATGTACATGACGATACACGCCGAATTCGACGAATCATATCGACGCTAGTTCTTTGATTTTATTAAGGCAAATACGTCAAATGCGTCGAGAGATCTGGACAATACTCGTCAACTTCATCGAGTATATTGGACGATACTCATCGAATTCTTCAAGTATGTCTTCTGCCTGGCATCGAGTGGCATGTTGGATCGAGCAAAATTTCTCCAAGTAATTTTCATCGAATATCACTACTTAGTTCGGTGAGTATACTCAGCTATACTCAATGACACTCGACGATACTTGATGAAAATGACTTTTGTTAATTTTCTTCTGGTTTTTAAAAAAATAGCAGCTTGGGTTGGATGATATAACATTTATAGTAAATGCGGAGGTCCGGACTTGGAAATTTGTTTGTAGCCATTACAATTGAAGGATCCTATATATACTCATGGTAGATTTTCCATCTTCCCCAATCGTGGTCAATCCTTCTAAGAAATATACAGTACACATCGTTCCTTTCGTCACTGAATCCTTATCGCGAAATCCCGATCGGTAGACCATAGCAAGTGTGATTCGTTTGTTCTCAACGGTTTCGACTTTATCAATGCTTGCTAAACATTCCAATATTCCAGATCTAGTCGATTCGTGATTCAAGATCAACGCCTTCAATGATTTCAGATTTGTCGTGTTCTTCTTAATATTCAATATCAAACATTTTCAAAGAATAACAGATTAAATACCTTAGATATTGTTAAAATTGTGAAATATTGTTGTGTAATATTATTTTACATTTTTAGGTGGTTTTATCTCTGAGTGGTAGATCCATTTGTGGATCGAGTCATAGATCCGTTTTGTGGATCAAGTTGTAGGAGATGTTGTTCTCCGAGTTGTAGGAGCTTCATCTCTGAGTTGTAAGTGTTGCGGCTCGGATGTGTAAGATTTGTTGAAATCTAAAAAAGGTAAAGCAACCGACTTTAACCCTTCATGGAAGATAGGCAAGGCAGGACAGTGGACGTACCCAACACGGGGAACCACTATAGATCTATGTGTTCTGTGTTCTTGCAATTTTTAAGTAATTTTTATTCCGCAAAAAGACTCAGAAATCACCTATTCACTCCATATAGGTAATTTAGGTAGACGCTAGATACTTTTAGTTGGTATGAGAGGGGCATTTTGTTCGATATAAGGTTAACACCTTAAAAAAGATCCCAGATCTAATGCCAAGAGATTCAACTCATTAGCCATGGACAAAAGCAAGAACATGTCTTCTATGAAGTTATCGGCATGCACCAAAAAATATTTTCCCCTGTGGAAAGAAAGAGTCTGATTCTACATGGAAGCAGCAGATTTGAGAATTTTTCTTGTTCACCCCTAAATCGGCGATCCTTCCCAAGGCAGCAAGCTCTCCAGTCGCGGCCTGCACCAGTTTCTTCCTGGAGGTCGTGATGCCTTTTTTTTGCGGACAGGCCTTTCTGTCCGCTCAGGCCGCACAGCTTGGGCTGTCTCAGCGGTCTGACCACCAAGGCCGCGCCTTGTTCCCTTCGTCGGCAGGGGCTGCAGACAACTTCTTCAGTCCGCCCCTACAGGCAGCCTGCCTTGTCAGCTTAATCGCAGCTTGTCTCAATAGGAGTCTCCTTTGCCGGACTCAAATGTCTATCCGCCCAGACCGCTAAAATTGCCAAACAAAGGTGGCGACCTGCCCCCAGGCCGCGAGGCAGCTACCTCAGCTTCCACCTCGCCAACACGCTCATCCTTCCTCGTCAGTCCGGCAGGTCGCTTAGCCCTTATCACGCAGCAGTGTGGGCAGCCAGTTTCATTAGTCCGCCTAGGAGCGCGGACATTCAAGCTCTTCGGCTACCCGCAAAGGTCAGCGCACACCCAGTTCACCGCGATCTAGGCTGACTCGAAGTGTAGTCAAGCCTTACATTCCGCCAATGTTGGTGAACCACAGCTCCAGCTCCACAGCAGGACTCATCTTCGGCAGAGGCGGACTCAGCTCAACAGTAGAGGCGGACTCCGCGGACTCAGCGGATTCGCTATGCAACCCGTCATTCCTCCAGCCTCCATCTTCTTCTCTCCAACAACATGGTCAACCTCCCTCAGCCCGCAGTCTTGGCGCGGGCTTGATCAGTAGTGGAGGACTCCTTCTAGCCCGCCAGGCAGCAGAACACTCCTCAAGGCAGTCCGAGGCCTCATGGCCCAGTGCGGACTCTGCGGACTCGGCGGATATCTATCAGCTCGCACCCATAGCGCGTTCTCGCTCTCCTCAGCATGGGCAGACTCATTACTCAGTCCTCAACTTATCCTCCAGCATCTGCCTCCCCAGCAACAGGTGGACAATCTCAGTTAAGCAGTGGAAGACTCTGCGGATTCCCCTCGCAGTCCGCCACTTAGCCTCCAGCATCTGCCTCCCCAGCAGCAGGCAGACAATCTCAGCTCAACAGCGGTGGACTCCACAGACTCTCCTCGCAGTCCGCCAATCAGTCTACTAGTTTGCCATCATCAGCACCAGCTCTAGAAGCATGTTCTAGTCCGCACGGCTTGTGGCGGACTCGGCAGACTCCTTCCTATTCTCGCTCCAGTTACCGTCTCACCGGGGATAGTGTCACCAGAAGCCGTTACCTCCTCAAGCCTATAAATAGACCCCCATGCCTCTCATTTTGAGGAGGCCTCAACATCGCCAAGGTGCTCACGCTCGAAGACAGCCCACAAGAAGCTCAAGTGATCACCCCCTGCGGACTTCTTTTCCCAGTCCGTCATCCTTCTTTTTGTAACCGTGCGCAGCCAGCCGGCTTCAGTTGCCAGACCGCGCAGTATCTCCACTTCCCTTAGTCGCACGGTCTGCCGACCTGGCTTTTCAGTCCGCGCGGCCTCTCCTGGCACTCCTTCCTTAGCCGCCAACTTCCCCTTTGTACCCCTTTATTTGCTTTCTTGTATTGGTGTACTAGCAAGTTGTAATAACTCACTATTAATCAAAGGAAAGCCCATTGTAACAGTGACATTTAAGCCGCGGCGGGCGAAGTCTACTGTTGTCGCTGCTAGCGGCCCCCTCTCTCTTCTCTTTTCTCAGTTCAGCTCAACTCTCATGGCGTAAACCTGCAAGCATAACCGTCATAGTATTCGTCTGCTTGATTTCTCCTGATCAACCTCCTCCTCTGATCAACCTCTTCCGTTGATCATCAGCCTTCCTCTACTGCTCTCAGCAACCCTCGCCTCTATCCCGACAACCCTTTCACAAGCATTTGCTCCACTCTCGAGCACTCAGAAGCTTCGTCTTCTCCTCCTCAACCCCGCAACCTTCATCCTCTTCTCCACCTTGCCCGTGAGATCGAACACTCCTCCGTGTTAACAAGGCGGTGCCGTTTTCGCGCATCAACAGTTAACACGCGACCTTCTGATCCGGTCAGACTTTGAAAGCCAATGATTAGTCATGTCAGACTGCCAACCTTCTCAATACATTCCTCCTACCAGCAAAGACGCTCTCTGGGAAGCCCTCTTGCTGACACGTCGGGAAACTTCCCTGCAAATAACAGCAATCAATGACACCTTAGCCACTGTAATTCAGCGATTAGACTCTCAACCTGTAGCAGCACCAGTTGCTACAATCAATCCAGCAGTGTGGAATTCACATTTTAATCTGTCAGCTCTTCTACCAGTTGGTCCTTATGCTTATCTGGCAAGTTATCCATCCAGCCAGGCCACAGTCACTGTGCAGCTTCTAATTAACAAGCAAAGCGAGAGTGTCTGCAAACTCAGCCATTAAACCACTGTTTGCACCTCCAATCATCCAATGAAGTTACCTGAACTTCGCACTGAGAGGAAGAGAGGCCCAAAAGTTTTGCTCCCTACAGGACAACCTGCAAAGTCCCCCCCCCCCAAAGTGTCTTCAATTGCAAGCTAAGAAAGGAAGATGTTTCCAAAGTCGTCAACGTCTCTTCCTACGTAAAGAATCCAAAGTGAATAGTATATTGGGTGAGGCAACTCACACTGTAACACCCCCTATCCGTCACATAGCATATAGCAGTAGGTCCGGCCGGGGCCCGACGCCATATACTAAAGACAGACCGGGTGGTTACTCAATGGAAACCATCCAACCAATCATAACGTCCTACACAGAGCATTCTAGCGGAAGTAGTTTATATAAGTTGCAATAAAGAACCCAGCACAAAAGCATGAATGTCCACTAATACAAATTGGAATGTTGTACATACACAAGTACAAGCCTTAAGGCCTTACAAAATGGTTCACTTGATATTACATGATTTTCAAACCACGGCACGCAGGCCGGTCATACATGAATAAAAGCAGTAAACACTCCAATTAGGCCTTCGAGGGCCGGCTTCGCAATTTGGGCTTTAGCCAGCTATTGACTGCTTGGTCCAGCAACACCTGCAAGCAACATAACCACCGCACGGTGGCAAAATATGGAAACGGTCAGCAATGCTGACCAAATTACAATGATCCCGCCCCCAACACGGGGTGGCGATGCTCCTTCCCTGCATTTCATTAGCATAGGAGAGCAATTCAATAATATTCATTTCATCACAGGCGTTGGCTCACACGGTCACACGCCCCGTGCTCTCAGGGCACATTCTCGGAGAACCGGTCGATGTCACATCAATTAAAGCCATAGACATTCCGGACTCACCGCCGCCACTTTGACGGCCAAACCTATGAGCATTTTGTCTTCTTGGCCTGGGTCACGATAATTTAAGCCATAGACCGCCGAATACCTTAATCTATGCCAACGATAAGTGCCACGTACCCTTAGGTCTCTTTAACTGAATGACATAGAACGGGTACGTTTCCATCTAACCCGTGCTCACATCGCAACGACAATTTATGCCATTTGCGTGGGTCAAACTTCTCCTGAGTCCCGTTTCCGTCACACATTTCACATAACACGGTTATGTTCAAGTTTGCTCTCAGGCCTCCAAGTTGGCAAGATCACGCATCCGCCCAGTTTTACGGGTGCACCTTTGGGTTAATCCCCAAGGCTCCCTGTTGCAATCTACCACGTAGAAAACCCGAAAAACAATCAATCGCACGGAGTCTTATCCGGCATTTATGCAATGCAACATCACCGATCCAGACCAACATGTCCGGATAGGCTTCACATATCATGCCTATGTCCGTTCTCGCTTATGGACTCTACACAACGGGGACTTTACATTTCTACCCGAAGGAACGCCTCCAACTCAGCGAAAACTCGCGAGAGCGGGCTTCCTATGTAAAGAAGGAGAGCTTCACATGCTCAAGAAGAGAATCGTTACCCTACCGTTCTTCTTTGGCGCCATGGAAAAGTAAGCGGATGAAAAGCACCACACTCTCTTCGCCTCCGTGGATCCGGAGTCGGCTCGCGATTTGGAACTTCGAAGCTCCATTGGAGGGTTTCAAAGGCCTAATCCCGGGTATATCCCAGTAGGAACAACCCCCAACCATCAGATCCCAAAATAAAGAAACGAACGGTCGTGATTCGCGACTGAAATGTACAATCTGGTCCGAACACGGCCTGGCACACGCCCGTATCCAGGGCCGTGTGCCTCATTCGTCGTCAAAATCGACGCGCGTGGAAAAACACACGGGCATCGAACACGCCCGTGTTCGAACTGACACGCCTGTGTTCCAACTGACACGGCCGTGTGGTAGGCCGTGTGCCCCCATCGATTTATTCCGAAAACAACCCGAGAACTACACGGGTTCTTGGACACGCCCGTGTCCTAACCCGTGTCCACCTCAACATGCCTGGGCTCCAGGCCGTGTACACGGTCTCGACACTTCGTCGAGCGAAGTTCGTCGACCTCACGACACGGCCTTGGACACGCCCGTGTCCTATGCCGTGTGCCTTGTCTCGATACTTCGTCGAGAAAAATTCGTCGACTCCCCGGGATGAGTGTCAACATGGTCTCGACATGCCCTGAGACACGCCCGTGTCTCAGGCCATGTGCCATATCTCGACACTTCATCGAGCACAAAATGTCGACTTCGCAGGCTGAGTGTCGACATGGGCTCGACACGCTCTAAGACACGCCTGTGTCTCAGGCCGTGTGCCCTGTCTCGACACAATGTCGAGCGCAAAATGTCGACTTCGCCGGCTGAGTGTAGACACAAGCCTGACACGCCCAGGGACACGCCCGTGTCCCAGGCTGTGTGCCTCCTGCCAGAATCCAAAACGTCCCCCGTCGCCCGTTTGAGTTTCGGGGTGTTACAACTCTCCCCCTCTTAAAAGAATTTCTTCCACGAAATTATATAAAGGAAAGACAAGTACCAACATTAAATTGTACCTGAGCCGAACAACTCCAGATACTCGTCAAGCATAGTCTGCTCTCGTTCCCAAGAGAGCTCCTCATGACCGCAATTGTCCCACCGGACCTTGACCATCCTGATCTCTTTATTGCGTAGCCACTTGACCTCCGAGTCCTCAATCCGCACGGGCTTGACTTTTGTCGTCAGCCCACTATCCACTGGCACTTGATCAACCGCAATCACTTGCATAGGATCTTGCACCGCCTTCCGAAGCACCGAAATATGGAATACATCATGTAATCCACCAAGCTCCACTGAAAGCTTCAACCGATAGGCTGCTTCACCAACTCGCTCCAGAACCTCAAACAGCCAAAGGTACCTCGGGCTTAGCTTTTTCAATCGCCGCACCTGCGAGACACCCTTGAACGGCTTGATCTTTAAGTATACATAGTCTCCCACAGCGAACTCCACGTTCCTGTGCTTGGCATTATAGTACTTCGCCTGCCGGTCCTGAGCGATAAGCAACCTCTCCCGATTGGTACGCACCAACGAAGTAGCATCCTCCACTTCTAATCGCTTAAACAACTTTGACTCACCCGTTTCTAGCCAAGACATCGACGTGCGACATTTTCTACCATATAGGGCCTCGAAGGGTGCCATCTGAATACTCGCCTGGTAGCTATTGTTGTATGCAAACTCCACCAAATAAAGGTGGTCTTTCCATTGCTTTCCAAAGTCCAAGACACACATGTGGAGCATGTATTCCATGGTTCTATTGACCCTCTCGGTCTGCCCATCTGTTTGCGGATGAAAGGCTGTGCAGAATTTTAATTTTGTTCCCAACATTTGCTGCACAAGCCTCCAATCATTGGACGTGAACCGCCCATCTCGGTCACTCACGATGCTGCGGGGCACACCGAGAAGCCGTACAATGTTATCCACATAAAGTTTTGCCAACTTCTCCACCGGATCATCCTTCATATGCGAAATGAAATGCGACACCTTCATTAACCAATCTACGACCACCCAAAAGGCGTCGTTCCCCTTTTGCGACCTTGGCAAACCGTGCACAAAATCCATAGAGATGTCGTCAAATTTCCACTCTAGAATAGGCAAGGACTTAGGAAATCCTCCCGACTTTTGGCATTCCGCCTTCACCAAGGCGCAAGTTTGGCACTTCGCCACGTAGAGCGCCACATCTTTCTTCAAGCCCGGCCACCAAAACAGTTTCTTTACATCGCGGTACATCTTCGTGCTCCCCGGGTGAATCGAGTACTTGGTATGGTGTGCCTCGTACAACAATTCCACCCGCAAATTGCCCATACTTGGGACGCACAGACGACCGTCTTTCCAAAGCAATCCGTCCTCCACAACGAATTGGGAATTTGACCCATCCAGAGCCTCTACCATGAACTGCTTCATATGGACATCCATATCCAAAGCCTGCCGAATCTGATCAGCCAGGTCATATTGGACTTCAGTCCAATTCAGAACTGCTTCAGCACTTGATTGCCTATCCACACAAACAATCTCCAATGCCTCCAACTCCCGCACCAAACGCTCATCATGCACCGATATCCAATTAGCTTGAGCTGGGGCTCGGCGACTCAACGCGTCCGCAACCGCATTACCTTTACCAGGCACATAGTGGATCTTGAATGTATAGTCCCCCAGGAACTCCATCCATCTATACTGCCGCATATTCAGATCCTTCTGATCAATCAGATACTTCAGGCTCTTATGATCGGTGTAGATATCAATCTTCACACCGTACAAATAGTGTCTCCACAGCTTTAAGGCAAAAATCACGGCCGCAGACTCCAAGTCATGGACCGGATAATTCCTCTCGTGGACTTTTAGCTATCTCGAGCCATAAGCTATTACACTTCCGTGTTGCAGTAGCACGCAACCCAAACCGCTGCCCGAAGCATCACTGTAAATCTCATAAACTTCAGTCACACATGGCGAACTCAGCACAGGCGTCGTGGTCAACCGACACTTCAACTCCTCAAAAGCTCGCGCACACTCCGGCGTCCAAACGAACTTCTGCTCCTTCCTCGTCAAAGTAGTGAGAGGTAACGCTATCCGCGAGAAGTTCTCTACGAAGCGCCTATAATAGCCGGCAAGCCCCAGAAAGCTCCGGACTTCCGCTACTGTAGCAAGCTCAGGCCACTCCCGTATCGCAACAATCTTCACCGGATCCACAGCAATACCCTCTCCACTCACTATATGACCGAGGAACGCCACTGAGGATAACCAAAACTCGCACTTCGAGAACTTGGCATACAGTTGATTCCTCCTTAGCATCTCCAAAACCAAATGAAGATGCTTGAAGTGATCTTCCTCACTCTGCGAGTACACCAAAATATCATCGATGAAGACGACCACAAAATGGTCCAAGTACTCCCTGAAAATCCTGTTCATCAAATCCATGAACACTGACGGCGCATTAATCAGCCCAAACGGCATGACCATAAACTCATAATGCTCGTATCTCGTACTAAACGCTGTCTTCGGGATATCACTCTCCCTTATTTGCAGCTGATAGTACCCATACTTGAGATCTAACTTCGAGTACACCGTTGACCCGACCAACTGATCAAAAAGATCATCAATCCGGGGGACCAGGTACTTGTTCTTCTCCGTCAACTTGTTGAGCTCCCGAAAATCAATACATAACCTCAAGCTTCTGTCCTTCTTCTTAACAAAGAGGACCGGCGTGCTCCAAGGCGAAGAACTTGGGCGCACATACCCTTGCTCCAACAACTCTTGCAGTTGAACCTTCAGCTCCGCCATTTCCTTAGGCGCTAGCCGATAAGGAGATCGTGACACAAGTTTGGCACCTGGCACTAGCTCAATCGTGAAATCTATCACCCGCTGAGGGGACGCTCCAGGAAGATCTCTCGGGAACACATCAGGGTACTCCGATACCACTGAAATACAATCCAACGCGGGCTTCGGCTTTGCAACCTCCACTAGTGTAAAGAACAGTTCTACACCGGCATGAACCGCCTTCACCACCTGAAGAGCAGACATCAACGTCTTGCTCGACCCCTTTAAGCCCGTAAAAGTCGTCTCATGACTTGCTCCCAGCTTGACTTCCTTGCGACCGCAATCAATATAGGCCTGCTGCTCCGAGAGCCAGTCCATGCCAAATATAACATCGAACTCCACCAACGGAAGTAACGATGCTTGCAGAGTGAAGTCCCGATTCCCAATACGAATCTTAACATCGGAGATCCTATCCGCGCGCATCGAACACCCATTGGGCAACAACACATCCAACTTATCCTTCGACATCGAAGAAGGGACTCCGATGCGTGATATAAATCCTTCGGACAAGAGGGAGTGTGAAGCTCCCGTATCGAAGAGTGCTCTTGCCGGATTTTCACAAATCAAAACAAATCCTAAACAAGCAGTGGTAAGGTAACATGTGCATAACAAGTATTTAAAGAAATTGACTTGCTATAAATTAAACCGTACCTGTCACCACATCGGCCTGTTTGATGGCCTCCTGTTGGCCAAGAATATAGACCCTTGGTTGGGCCGAAGCATAGTGGGACGCGGTCGACTCCATCGCCTTGCCCTTCTCTTTGTAAGTAGCTCTCGGCTTCCTTTCGGACTTGGGACATTCGCTCCAACAAACACGGGCAAAGTGCCCCGTCTTTCCACAAGTAAAACATGCGCCCGGGGTCCGACCTGTAGTCGCCCCAGAAGCACCAGAAGGAGCTGGACCCGAAGTCTTATGCTTCTTGAAAGACCTCCGATAGCCGGACTTTGAAGTAGTCGGCACTTTGAAGTCAGATGTCTTATCAACCAAGCTTTTCTTTGCTTGTACATTCTTCATGTCCTTCTCCAAGGACCGGGCCGTGTTGACCAAGGTCAAGAAACCCTGCGTCATTGGCCCCGAGAGTAGTAACCTCAACTCATCTCTCAGCCCTTCGTAGAATCAATTCGTCTTGCGCTCCTCATCCACAATGGTGGAGCTAGCATATCGACTCAATCGAGTAAACTCGTGGAGATATTCATCCACGCTCCTCTCACCCTGAACCAACTTCAGGAACTCGTTCTCCAATGCTATCCTCTGCGCCGAAGGGAGGTATCTAGCCAAGAACAATCTCGAGAACTCCTCCATCGAGACATCAACAAGTTGCCTACCTCTCAATAGGTGCAGCTCCAATCCTTCCAACCACATTCTCGCTTCACCGTCCAGAAGGAATGTGGCAATGGTGGTCATTTGTCACTCCTCCGTCTCCGTTGCTATCATGACTCTCTTCACCCTGGAGAGCCAGTCTTCAGCTTGAGATGGGGTTCCCAACCTCGAGAATACCGGAGTACTAAATCTCATGACATGCTTGAGCTGTCTCTCGGTTGCCCTCCTTGGCACCACCGGCTCCACTACCACATGTTCCACTCTACTCGGCTCAGCCTCTTGCAGCGGTACCTGCTCCATCGCAGGAGATGGCTGCTTCATTTTCCTTGCAGGCGGTGCGTTAATCATAGCCAACACTGCTTCAGCAACCAATCATATGGTCTCAGCCGATAGAGGTGTTGCAGGAGCTTCATTAGGTGCAATGTTAGCCTCAGAAACTCGACGTTCCGACGGCCCATCACCACTTGTGGTCACCTATAGTGGTACAAAACACCGTTAAACGACCAAATAAAATTGCAAATAGCAATTATAAGAACATGCATGTTCCTCAAACACGTGTATTTTCATTCCTAAGTGGGCATTCATGGGTTCTTTTACTATTATAACGATGACGCACACACATGTGCTCACCACCCCTTAAAAAGAATTCAGCCACGAATTCACATTAAGCCTGACCAAAACCTGTCGTCTGATACCAAATTGTAACACCCCTATCTGTCACATAGTATATAGTAGTAGGTCCGGCCGGTGCCCGACGCCATATACTACAGACAGACCCGGTGGTTACTCAATGGAAACCATCCAACCAATCATAATGTCCTACACAGAGAATTCTGGCGGAAGCAGTTTATATAAGTTGCAATAAAGAACCCAGCACAAAAGCATGAATGTCGGCTAATACCAAATATGAATGTTGTACATACACAAGTACAGGCCTTAAGGCCTTACAAAATGGTTCACTTGATATTACATGATTTACAAACCACGGCACGCAGGCCAGTCATACATGAATAAAAGCGGTAAACACTCCAATTAGACCTTCGAGGGCCGGCTTCGCAATTTGGGCTTTAGCACGCTATTGACCGCTTGGTCCAGCAGCACCTGCAAGCAACATAACCACCGCACGGTGGTAAAACAAGGCAACGGTCAGCAATGCTGACCAAATTATAACGATCCCACCCCCAACACGTGGCGGCGATGCTCATTACCTGCATTTCATTAGCATAAGCGAGCAATTCAATAATATTCATTTCATCACAGGCGTTGGCTCGCACGGCCACACGCCTCGTGCTCTCAGGGCACATTCACGGTGAACCGATCGATGTCACGTCAATTAAAGCCATAGACATTCCGGACTCACCACCGCCACATTGACGGCCAAACCTATAAGCATTTTGTCTTCTTGGCCTGGGTCACGAAAATTTAAACCATAGACTGCCGAAGTCCCTAATATATGCCAACGGCAAGTGCCACGTACCCTTAGGTCTCTTTAACCGAACGATATAGAACTGGTACGTTTCCATCTAACCCATGCTCACATCGCAACGACAATTTAAGCCATTTGCGCGGGTCAAACTTCTCCCGAGTCCCGTTTCCGTCACACATTTCACATAACTCGGTTATGTTCAAGTTGGCTCTCAGGCCTCCAAGTTGGCAAGATCACGCATCCGCCCAATTTTCATGGTGCACCTTTGGGTTAATCCCCAAGGCTCCCTATTGCAATCTACCATATAGAAAACCTGAAAAACAATCAATCGCACGGAGTCTTCTCCGGCATTTATGAAATGCAACATCACCGATCCAGACCAACATGTCTCGATAGGCTTCACACATCATGCCTATGTCCGTTCTCGCTTACAGACTCTACACAATGGGGACTTTACATATCTACCCGAAGGAACGCCTCTAACTCACCGCAAACTCGCAAGAGCGGGCTTCCTATGCAAAGGAGAGCTTCACATGCTCAAGAAGAGAATCGTTACCCTAGTATTCTTCTTTGGCGCCATGGAAAAGTAAGCAGATGAAAAGCACCGCACTCTCTTCGCCTCCGTGGATCCGGAGTCGGCTCACGATTTGGAGCTTCGAAGCTCCTCCAATGGACGGATCTAGCTTCTTCTTCCTTCCTTTGCTCTCCTCTCTCTCTATACTTTAGAAAGATAACCACTCAAGTAAAAGTGAGGGTTTCAAAGGCCCAATCCCGGGTATATCCCAGTTGGAACAACCCCCAACCGTCGGATCCCAAAATAAAGAAATGAACGGCCTTGATTCGGGACTGAAATGTACAATCTGGTCCGAACACGGCCTGGCACACGCCCGTGTCCAGGGTCGTGTGCCTCATTTGCCGTCAAAATCGACGCCCCTGGAACAATACACGGGCATCGAACACGCCCGTGTTCGTCCTGACATGCCCGTGTTCCAACTGACACGGCCGTGTAGTAGGCCGTGTGCCCCCATCAATTTATTCCGAAAACAACCCGAGAACTACACCGGTTCTTGGACACGCCCGTGTCCTAACCCGTATCCACCTCAACATCCCTGGGCTCCAGGCCATGTACACGGTCTCGATACTTCGTCGAGAGAAGTTTGTCGACCTAACGACACGGCCTTGGACACGCCCGTGTCCTAGGCCGTATGCCTTGTCTCGACACTTCGTCGAGCAAAATTCGTCGACTCCCCGGGATGAGTGTCGACACGGGCTCGACATGCCCCGAAACACGCCCGTGTCGCAGGCCGTGTGCCATGTCTCGACACTTCGTCGAGCACAAAATGTCGACTTCGCGGGCTGAGTGTCGACACGGGCTCGACACGCCCTGATACACGCCCGTGTCTCATGTCATGTGCCCTATCTCGATACAACGTCGAGCGCAAAATGTCGACTTTGTCGGCTGAGTGTCGACACAAGCCTGACATGCCCTGGGACACGCCCATGTCCCAGGCCGTGTGCCTCCTGCCAGAACCCAAAACTGGTCCAAAACATCCCCCGTCGCTCTTTTGTGTTCCGGGGCATTACACATACAATGAGGAACGAACCAAATGTTGTGGGATCTTCTCAGCCTACTGATCGAAAGGTCAAAAACTCTGACCAATACAGTATGTATCACAAAGAAAAGGGTCATGCAACAGAGGTTTGCAGAGCTCTTCGACGATTAGTGCATGAAATGCTGAAGGAGGGTAAATTTTAACATCTGCTCCAGAAGGGTGACACATCACATCCATGAGTCCTCAAAGCTCCTCACATCCATTATCGGTTACTCTTACTCTACTCTTCTTGTTTCAAACATTTTCTTTATAAAGCACTTCTAAGTGCTCCTTCTTGCTTTTCAATAAAGTATTACCTCAGGGGTCCTGTACTAACACAGTTCCATTTTTGTAATGCTTCTTCCTCCAATTTTCTCTTTGCCAAAGACATCGCTGAACCAATGAGATATTGCCAAGTCTTGATTGCTCCCTCCGTAGAATTTTCTCTGGCACAACTGCTATGACCACATACAGTGAGGAGTATTCACGTATGTAGTGGGAGCCATTCAATATACGATGTTGGGCTTCAGACTTCGGATCCTGGCCGGCATCTGACACAGAGTGTGCGCTAGGGGAGCCCCATGTGTTAGCTCTGCAGTGCTTCGCAAAGGATACATCACAGTTACGATGATATTTGATTGGCAAGCAATGGCGATCAAGCATAGCCTTGCCTCTTCGATCATCTCACAATTATGATGGCCGAACACTCTATGGTACTCTCGATCTGTGCCTCCGTGGGATCCACAATTCCACTGATCTTTCCACAGACAAGGAATTCTTTAGGCCACTTGGCGCAACTAGTCTCATGGATCAGTAACGATTGTACCCAAGGCAAGAGAGTACTGCATATGTCGCTTCCTTCTTAGGATTTTGTGCATGTCTCCCTTTTGTGCTCTGTCAAGGGAGTATAGTTAGTCCATTCTGAGTATGGACCTCTTTGTTATCAAATGCCTTTTTCACAGGTGAACAAGTTAAATCCGACCTACCAAAAGGATTGGGAAACATTCACTTTGCTTATGCTCATCTTATATGCGTTGCCTGCATAATCTCTATCAGATGATCACTTATATAAGGTCCATTACTCTCATATTTTATTCACTGCTTGCTTAAGCTCTATCAGACGATGATTCATAGAGCTATTCATTACTCTTCTCAAATGCAAATGGTATCAATCATTGATCAAAGCATCTGGCTCTCCTTGATCGTCAAGCCATGCTATTGCATTCTAGTTAAGATTGGCAGAATTCATCAAATTTTTTCTCTGCCAATGTGTTCATATCTATCCTATCATATCAACAGTCAATGCTCGACTTATTGATCTAGACTTCATGTTGAAGACATCTCTAATATAGAAAGAAGATCACTATTTTCTGGTTTGATCTTCATTCACTTATCAGTAGAGTTCATCAGGCATTTCATCTGCTATTTGGTCATATCGACCTTATCTCATCAACAGTTAGCATTGGCAAGTTCCGCTCAGGTACTTGCAGTTTAGTTCACTATATTATGTCTGTTGCTCACTCTTCTCTTTGCAGTGATTAGCAAGCACCTACAAGTCTTATCCAGGCACTTGCAGCTTGATCTTTTCATCATATCTGCTTCTAACTCTCATTTTGCAGAGATCAGTAGATACTTGCAAGTTTCCTCACAGGTACTTGCAAACTACTTTCATATTCCATATTTGCTTCTAACATCTCTTTTGTAGAGAATAGCAAACACTTGCAAGTTTCTTCACATACTTGCAAGCTACTTTCATATTCCATATTTGCTTCTAACTTCTCTTTTGCAGAGAACAACAAACACGTGCAAGTTTCCTCACAGGTACTTGCAAGCTACTTTCATATCCCATATTTTCTTCTAACATCTCTTTTGCAGAGAACAGCAAACACTTGCAAGTTTTTTCACAGGTACTTGCAAGCTACTTTCATATCCCGTATTTGCTTCTAACTTCTCTTTTGCAGAAACCAGCAAACACTTGCAAGTTCCCTTCAGGTACTTGCAGCTTATTTTTCCTTTCATGCATATCGCTTACTCTTCTTTTTGTAGAGGATAACAGGTGTTGATGCACGAAAGCACAAGGGGGGTCGAGCACCACCAGCTAACGGTTTGAACACCGGGGAATAGAGATACTGCGAGTAGTGATCTACTAAGCGGGTGAGGGCAGGAAGAACAGCAGGGCCGTGAACCACGACAACAACAGACTTCGCCCGTCGCGGCCTGAATGCCTCTCTTGCGACGGGCTTTCCCTTAATTGAAGAAAGGCTTGGTTACAAGTGAAAGGAAAAGGTTGACAAGAGCAGAGCGAGGAGGAGTCCGCAAGGCACAAGATTCGAGTCTGCGGCCTGTAACAAGTAGGCTCCTGGGTCCGAGTCAGTGTGCCTTGGGTGCACCACCTCCCCCCTATTTATAGGATAGGGTACCTGCCCAAACGGGCAGGGCTAAAATAACCGGCTGCCCGGGGTACAGGAGAACCGGGCAGCGGTGACGGGAAGCAAAAAGAAAGAACACGCCAGTCCGCTCAGAAGGGGCGGAATGGGCTCGCGAACTGGAGCTTCCACTGCTGCTGGGCGCGATCCTGATAGAGGGCGGTGGCCTGGGCGGACGAGACTCTGCGTCCGCCGCTGTATAGAATCCGATATCCCAAGTCCTAACGGACTGAGCGAACAGGTCCTTGAGTCCGCTGCTGGGGTACCATCCTTGGCGTCCGATTTGTGACCTTGCCGTACTGGGCGGACTGACAAATAGAGTCCGCGCGTGTTGAAAGGGGGGGGGGGGTTTGGCATCTTGTAGGGTGTTGCGGACTGAGGGGTTAACATAATCCCCGCACATTTTCAAGTTTCCAGAAAACTTCGAAAATGTTTTCTTAACCGCCGAGTCCGCAAGCCTCGAAAATGCCGCCAGCGCTATAAATATCGCTGGAGGGTCTGGAACTGTTGAGAATCCCGATCGACACGGGGCACTAATAACCACTTGCGGTCTCCACTTTTCAGTCCAGCATGGCAAGGCTTGGAGCTTTCTTCTCTAGTCTCACTGCAAAAGGCGACTCAGCACTGACAACGCCTATGAAAACGAAGAAGATAATAAAGAGGCCCAAAAGAAAGGATCCTGTCCGCCCTACAGGAGAGAGTTTCCACAGCCAAAAGCCTACGGAGAAAGCAGTCCGCTGTGCTGATATATCTGCTCGCGAGGATGCCGCAGTCGACGCTGAACCACTGAGAAGTGAAAATATGGTGACCCTGTCGGACTCTGCCCCTTCCCAGAAAACTACAACCTCGGCGGACACCGTTGGTGAACACATTGAGGCTGACATATCTTCTCCCAATATCCAGGTGCCCATTGTTAACTTGGATGAAGAAGATAGGCGGACTGATGGAGAAGACGATTCGCCGTCAAAGGCATTGACTGTTGTGAACCCCGAGGCTGTCCGCGAAAGCCAGCCCGACCTAGGGGCGTCCGCTGCGGATTCTGCTGAGAAGACAGCTAAAAGAAAGAAAAGGAAGAGGGACGGGGCGACCGTTGCCGAGTGGGTTGAGAAGAAACTACGTGCGATGAAGGAGAAAAATGTCTCCAAGCGGACTGGGGATGCGGACTTACAACACAGACCGCGCGACAAAGAAGTTCCTGACAGCGATCTGATCACACCGGAAGCCCAAATCCATGGAGACAATTCCCTCTCCACGGTCAGTCTAACCACTGATGAGATGCTTGACTCTATAGACGTCAACGAAATAGATCTAATCAAAGAATCCCTGTTGATTGTACTGCAGTAATCTGAGGCGGAAAACACTGGGAAAAAAGATAGCGAACTCCCTTCTTTGTCCGCTGCGGAGGAAGAAGAGAGGGAGAGGTTGAAGCAGAAGATTGAGGAGCAGAAGAAACAAATTGTTGCTTATGTTGCTGCGGTGGGGGCGGCCTCGAAGCAGGTCGCGGCGGACAAAACCGCGGAGGATCTGCGGATTGCTGCGGAGCTACTGCAGTCAGGTAAACTTCAACTGGCGCCTAAATACTTTAAGCGTCAGTCGCTTTACAGGTCGCCGCCGCGGACGTCAAGACCAATCAAAATCATCACCGAGACGGACGATATTGTGGTTTCAACATGTTTGGCTGTTGAGAAAAGAGCAAAGGTTCATCGCGAATGGAAGAAGCGGTTAAGCGCCTTTGACCCGGAGCGGGCAAGGCGGCCAATCATCTTTGATAGTCGACAACTCGCTGCTTCTATGTCTAAAAGTGATCTTTTATCCTTTCTTTGCGTCCGCCGCGAACTGCCTTTGAATGAAGAAGTTGACTTTCTTTCTTGCAGGTAGAAAATCGCCGCCGGGCTCCATTGAGAGTGGCGAGTTCGTGGTTACGTCAAATACTGGTGCTGACGCGGTCTCGCATGAGGAATCCGCGGGGGATGAGCCGCCCAGCCTGAACATGATTAAAGAGTTAGAAAAGAAATTCCAAGCTGAAATGCAATGTGTTAAAGCTGAGTTAGAGAAGTCAGAGGAGCGCGAGAGGGCGTCCGCGGCGCGTGAGAAAGCATCCGCAGAGCACGAGAAAGCCCTAAAAGACCAAATCGCCAGCATCTCGAGGGCACTGGAGAGGTCTGAAAGGGAGAAGAAGAGGCTCACGGATGATGTCTGATACTATAAGGGCAAGCACTTGGCGTCAGTGCGTGAAGAAAAGGTGAAGCAGGCTGCTGAGGTTGCTGAGCAGAGGCCGCGATTGCCAGATCGTGCTGCTCCAGAGATCGCCGCACCGGTAGGCGGTGTCCAACTGGCTGCGAATGAGGAGCCGAGGCCGGCTGCGGAGCCAATGGTGCCCCTCAGTCGGGTAGATCTAGAAGCTGCCCATATGCACCGGACCATAAACATTATTCATCATCACCTCTGCTGCGTGTACAGCGGGATTCTTCAGATAAGCGACCAAGCAGCTCACTTATGCAGAGATAGGGCAGAAAGGCCGGCGCGGACCGAGACTAGGGACCGCTGAGTCTGCGATGCCATGAGCTTTTATTTGTTTAATTGTATAATTGTTTGTATAATTGTGTTTCAAACAACGATGTGTTGTAATTGAACTCTGTTGCGATCTGTGCGGACTCAGATTATATATCCGCAAATTATGTAGCTTAATCCTTGGCGTGATCTGTGGTGAATTGTGCGGACTAATGCTGTGTTCGCTTCCCGTTATTTAACCTGCAGGTGGGAAATACTGCGAACTAAGCGGATTGAAATTGTATCAGCTACTTGTGTTTGACTCGCAGGAAGGAATCGTCGCAAACTGGGCGGATGAAAGCTGTGTCCGCCATAATTTTTGCTTTTAAATTTTTCTTTGCATTTGAACCTGTGCTTGTATCCGCGTTATTTTTTGGTTGTGCTTTAATTTTTTGCGGACTGTGCGGATTGAAAATGCGAGCTGCGCGGCCTGGTCAAAAAGCTGTCATACTCTTTAGCTATAAATAGGGCCTTCCGCTTTCTTCTATGCAGGAAACATCTGAAGTAAAAGGAACCCTACGACGTGCAAAATGGTGTCCGCGCGTACTGATGCTGCTGTCGCCTTCCACTCCGCCGACCACCGGAAATGCACATTGATAGAGACCGCCTGGGGGCCTTTTTCGAGAAGAAGATGGCGAACTCGAATATCCTTGTCCGCCTTCCCGCCGATCAAGAAAGGCTAAACTTCTCAACCGCAACCCAGATCGCCATCCCAGTGGACCACTTTGATAGCGGATTCAAGTTTCCGCTTCTATGGGAACTCGCCGCCATCTTTGAGCACTATGGAATGGTGCCGGGCCAGCTTGCGCCGAATACACTCGCTGCGATCTGCAGCTTTATCTGTTATTTGCGATCTGAAAAGATCGCTTTTTCGATGAATGTCTTCCGCAAGATATTCTTTGTCCGCTCCATAACCGCTTCCAGAGGCCGCCCCTACAAGGGGGTGATATACTTCTACTACAGGGGGATGAAGGTTGTGGGCCTTCCCAACAAAATCCACAACTGGACCTCTAGGTTCCTTATCTTTGAGGGTGAAATAGGGTTCGCACACACCTATCCGCAGGTGCGCGCGGACTCCGCCTTCAAAAGCGTGCAGCTGGATGACTTGGAATCCGCCATTGTCTAGTTCTTGGCCAACGCCAGGCTCGACATCGAGCATTACATTCCGCTATTGGCGAGCTTAGCGGACGTCATGCCCGAAGAGAGTAAGTAGCTTCCGAACTCAGCTTTTGCATCCGCCGCGACCTTGGTGTTTAACCCATTTGTTTTTTGCAGCGACCTTGGCGGTACCCGCCAACTTGCCTCAGACGCCTAGCGGCTTTGTCCCTACACAGAAGGAGAAGAAAGAAGCTGTCGCAAGGAAGAGGAAGGAGGAAGGGGATCCCGCGGCGGATTACTCTTCTTCGGAAAGCTTCACCATGAGTTGCTTTGGTATCAGCCAGAAGGATCTTAGGGGGGACCCTATGGTCCACTGGCATAGAAAGAACAAACAAGTCCGCCTATGCACCGCGCTCCCTTCATGGAAGAGTCCGCGGATAACACGCCAGGGCCATATTGCGATCTCCGCGCTCTACGGAAAGCGCAACTTGAGCGACCTTAAGAAGGTACCCGCCGCCGACCTCCCTCTGCTAGCCTCTCAAGTCGCTGCGAACAGCGTGGTGATGAACCACTATATTGCCACCCTGGCCAGAGACCTGTTGAGGCAGAATGAACAGCTTCAAAAAGATAATAAGGAGCTAAAGGAGAGGAATGCGCGGTTGGGAAAAAGGGTTGTTCAGCAAAGAGAAGAACTTGGGGTGAGTTCAATCCGCAGCATTCTTAATTTACTATCCGCCGCGATCTGTCTAACATTTGCTTTTGTTTTGCGTAGGTCGCATATGACTTAGAAAATAACAGCTTCCAGGCCGCCATGCTCCCTTTCGTGAAGAAGACCGTCGAGGTCGCCATTGAGCGACTTGTCCGCGACGGCTTTATAAAGGAGGGAGTGGATGGCATCCCTTTCTTGGAGCTCTTCCCTGAGCTGGCGCCATAGGTTGCGGCGATGGAGCGGGCTAAAAAAGGCAAGGACATCATTGAGGAAGAAGTCGAGGAAGTAGAGGAAGAAGAAGAAGAAGAAGAAGAAGAAGAAGAAGTAGAAGAAGGCGAAGAAGAAGACGGAGGGCACGGCGAAGGGCAAAGCGCCAAGGAAACAGCGGACAATGCCGCCTCGAGCCAGCGAGTAGGGGAACTGTCCGCCGAGTCCGACACCTCTGCATCCTCCTCTACTACTGGGAGCTCGTATAGTGGGTTCGCCTCAAGTACAGGATCGGATAGCAGCGGAAGCGGCTCGGGGGGCTACTCTCCAGAAGTCGACATTGTTGGTGAAAGCCCTGCACCTCCAGAAAAGAAACAAAAGACTACAGATTGATTAATGTACTTTTATCTTTTTTGGTTTTTGTAAACGGGGCGGACGCAAGATCGCAGTCCGCCGAATATATAGAAAGATGTAAAGAATTTTTGATGAAATAGAAAGAAAGTATATTTTTGCATGTGTGCTTCCTGCAATGTTCTTTTTCCACGCTCACCACATCGAAACTTAGCAGTCCGAACGACACGCTGATAAATCTGAGCTTTTTAACTTGCTGATTAGAGACTATTATTATCCGTTATTAGAATGAGAAGATATTGTCAAGCGGACTCTGTTGAGTTCCAATTGCAGTCCGCACGACACTAAGATCATTTATAACGAGTCTTGCTGATTAGAGAATTCAACTTATCAATCCATTCAATATCTGTCTTCAAAAATGACGAAAATAGCCAGCTGATAACAATGCCAGGTGGTACTTCATTGAGTTCTAGTAGAGTTCGCAATTCTCTTTATTAAATTATCAAATTATAATATATGAAAACCATTCGGCGGACTGAGCGGATACATAAAACCAATCCGCTCATAATAGAACAAATGATCTATAGCTTGCGACCAGGTGGGCAGATGAGCCGGAGCGGCATACTTTCCTCACCGGGCTACAAGCTATAAAATCAACCCAAACAGGCGGACAGAGCGGATAGAGAAAACCATTCCGCCAAAGATAGAAATGACATAGCTTGCGGACTCAAGGAAACCGTCGGACTGAGTGGATAAAGGAAAACAGTCCGCCCAAGATAGAAATGACCAGCTTGCGACCCGATGAGCAGGTGCACATGGCATTGCTTTCCTCACCAGGCCACATGATATATGATCAACCCAAAGAAGCTGGCGGACTGAGCGGATACAGAAAACCAATCCGCTCATAATAGAAGAAATGATCTATAGCTTGAGACCAGGTGGGCAGGTGAGCCGGAGCGGCATACTTTCCTCACCGGGCTACAAGCTATAAAATCAACCCAAACAGGCGGACTGAGCGGATAGAGAAAACCAATCCACACATAATTCCCTGTGAAGAGCAAGATGCTCACTTGACGGAACGGTTCCCTGCCCTCTTGCCTGGAGTACAGTCTAAGCTGTGGGTCTCCTGCAGGCACTGCTCGAGGGTACCATGGAGTGTTCGAGGGTTACAAGCTAAGATGACCCGTGGGCAGGTGAGCCGAAAAGGCATACTTTCCTCACGCGATCATCGAAGTTGTAACGATATCCCTAATGCGGCATGGTAGAGCTTTACTCCCACCCAGCCCTCCATAATGCAGGGGTGGGGTCAGGTACTTGCCGGGATCCGAAGTTCAGAATCCAACCGCACTAGAGCCTGCAAGCTCCCACTACACGGTGCGAAATCTCATCGCAACACGTGGTCTTTGTGGTGTTACGCTAATGACAACAGCTCTAGGGGAGGTCTTGCTGAACTCGGCGATGTCTCCTGGTATCAGGGAACCGTTATAGGTATTTGGGAGAGAGAGAAAACACTAGAAAAAAGTGTCAGTATGGATCCTTTGATTAATAAAATGTATTTGCAAAGCAAACATAAGAAAGGAAAGCGATTTCAGGCGCAGAACCGTTTTTGGAATCTTTCTTAGCGTTTCATCTGTTATGATTACATAGACAAAACACTTGAAGAAGTGTTAGCAGGCAGTTTCTATTCATAATAACTCTTGAAGAGGATACACAAAGTAGAGAAAAGGAGGTTCAAGAATAGAACCATTTGAGATCATCCCAACTCCATGTGTGTGGTATATCATCTCCTTCGTATGTCTGTAAGCGGTAAGCGCCGCTCTTTAACACTTCTTTGATAACAAAAGGGCCGGCCCAATTTGGATTAAGCTTTCCAATTGAACCAGCTCTTGCAGCAGCATCAATCTTCTTCAGAACTAGATCTCCCACTTGGAAGTGTTTGATCTTCACGTTTTGATCAAAGTAGCGGGCCATCCTTATTTTGACCTCCTCCTGCCTTATGACTGCTTGATCTCTGATGGCCTCGATGTGTTCCAAGCTGAACCTCATCTCTTCATTATTCAACTCAAGCCAGTCCTCAACGCCTTCTCTTACAAGTAGAACCCTGGGTGACGGGACTTCAAATTCAACTGGAATAAGTACTTCTGAGCCATGAGAAAGTTTGAATGGAGTCTCCCCAGTTGCGGATGATGGCATTGTCCTAAGGGACCAGAGGACCGATGGAAGTTGATCAGCCCAGCCACCCTTGAGATTCTATAATTTCGTTTTGAGCAAATTGAGGATCTGCTTGTTGGCTGCTTCTACTTGGCCATTGCTTCTGGGATGATGAACTGATGCAAACCGCAGCTCTATCCCGATCTGCCTGCAAAAGTCTATCATCTCTGAGTTGTTGAATTGCGGCCCATTATCAGTGATTATAGTCATTGGAATTCCATGTCGGCAGACAACCTCCCCCCAAATGAAGTTTTTGATGACCTGAGTAGTTGTCATAGCCAATGCCTTGGCTTCGATCCACTTGCTGAAGTAGTCAATCATTACGATGATGAAACAACGCTGACTGCTTGCCATGGGAAAAGGACAGAGGAGGTCCATTCCCCAAACTGCGAAGGGCCAAGGAGTTGTGATCGATCTGAGGGACTGAGCTGCTTGGTGCTGAAGTGGAGCAAACTTCTGGCATTGAACAGACTTTCTGGCATAGATCTCAGAGTCTCTCTTCATAGTGGGCCAGAAATAACCCTGCCGCAGGATCCGTTTTTCAAGAGTTCTTGCTCCCGAGTGGCTTCCACACTCTCCTGAATGAACCTCTTGCAAAACAGTGAAAGCTTCTTCTTCTGAAACACACCGGGCCATGGTAGAGAGGAAGGTTTTTCTGTAGAGGACTCCCGCCACTAGGAAGTAGTGAGCTGCCTTTATTCTGAACTTTTTCTTATCTTTGACTGTATGATGATAATCTCCCATTGACAGGTAGCGGATGAATGTGTCCATCCAAGAGGTATGTTGGTCCACTTGCAACAAATCTCCTTCCACCACTGCCGGGCGGAAGAGCTCGGAAGTTGTTCCTCCTGAAGGCATCCCATACTTGGAAAGAAAATCTGCCTCCTCATTTTTTGCTCTGGTGATGTGCTCGATGGTAAAGCTCTTGAACCTGCCGACTTCTATCTTCACAAGAGCTAGATATTTCTTCAAGATCGGCTCTCTTATTTCGAAGTTACCGAGGACTTGTGACGCCATTACCAGAGAATCGGTTTTGATATGAACATGATCGATTTCGAGTTCTCTTGCAAGCCTCAAGCCTGCTAGCAGAGATTCATATTCGGCCTGATTGTTGGTTACTAGAAAGTAAAACTTGATGTCCTGCTCCAATTTGACTCCGTTTGGATTGATGAGGACCACTCCTGCTCCAGAAGAACTTCTGCCTGAGGCACCATCAACGTAGATGGTCCAAGCCAAAGGTGACCTTTCTGCTCGATCAGAACTGGACTATGGCATGTCAATTAGAAAATCTGCTAGGACCTGAGCTTTAATGGCTGTCTTGGGCACATAAGAGATTTCAAATTCACTCAACTCTATTGCCCACTTAGCTAGTCTGCCGGAATGTTCTGGTTTTTCCAACACACCCTTCAAAGGCTGATCGGTGACGACTTGAATTGATTGTGCCTTGAAGTACGGACGAAGCCTGCGAGCTGACATGACTAGCGCCAAGGCTAATTTCTCCAAAATTGGATACCATGTCTCAGCACTCTTCAAGATATGGCTAACATAGTAAATTGGGAATTGCTTTCTGCTCTCTTCCCGAAGAAGAACGGAGCTGACTACCTCAGGGCCAACCCCTAGGTACAAGAAAAGAATCTCTCCTGGTTGGGGACTCTGAAGCAGGGGTGCTGAGGTCAGTTGCATCTTCAACTGCTCAAAAGCTCGGGAGCATTCTTCCGTCCACTCAAACTTGGATGCTCCTCGGAGAGTTTTGAAGAATGGAGTACTCCTATCTCCAACCCGAGAGAGAAATCTCGCAAGGCCTGCTAGCCTCCCCCTAACTGCTGAACTTCTTTTGGAGAACGAGGGGTAGGCATATCAAGGATGGCTTTCACTTTATCAGGGTTGGGGGCAAGTCCTTCCGAAGTAAGGATATGACCAAGAAACTTCCCCTTACTCGCCCCAAACGTACATTTCAAAGGGTTAAGCTTCATTTTGTACCTACGCAGAGTAGCGAACGTCTCTGCTAGGTCTCGCAAGTGCAGCAAAAATGACTTACTCTTAATCAAGAGATCGTCTACATACACTTCTAGGTTCCTTCCCTTCTGGTGGTTAAACACACGGTCCATCAACCGTTGGTAGGTTTCACCGGCATTCTTAAGCCCGAAGGGCATCACAAGGTAGCAATAACAACCATCATTAGTAATGAACGACGTGTGAGGAACGTCAGGCTTATGCATTCTTATCTGGTGATAACCAGAAAACGCATCTAAAAAGCTCATATAAGAGTACCCTACCGCGGAATTAACTAAAGAATCTATCCGAGGCAAGGGGTAGCAATCTTTAGGGCATGCTTTATTAAGTTTGGTAAAATCTACACACATTCGCCATTTTCCTCCTGGTTTCTTAACCATTACAACATTAGAAATCCAAGTAGGATATTGAATTTCTTTGATAAAATTTGCTTTGAGGAGCTTTGCGACCTCCTCCCTTATCGGCTCAGCAAGCTTTGTGGCCATGTCCCTCTTCTTTTGTTGTATAGACTTGCAGCCGGGATCAACATTCAAGTGGTGGCATGCAACATCAGGATCCACTACTGGCATGTCTTCTGCTGACCAGGCGAAGACATCCAGGTTATTCAGCAGACAGGAAATCAACTCAGCCTTTTGATCTTCAGGTAGCTCCGAGTTGATGGAGAGCTTCCTCTCCTCCCCCTCAGCAATGGGGACTCCTTGCGTCACATGGGCAGGTTCCAGGTGAGCACCTTCATCAGGAGCATCTTCTGGATTTGAAGAGGATTCTGCAGCGGCTGATGGAGCAAGGGAAGGGCTGGCTTCAACCATGTTGACAGTGCGGACGTAGCACTTCCTTGCTCTTCTTGGGTCACTCCTGACCCGGCACATCCTTCCATCTGCAAAGAACTTGATGGCAAGGTGGTAAGTGGAAACCACCACTTGATATTTGTTCAGAAGAGGTCTGCCAAAGATGGCATGGTAGCTGGTGGTGGCGTCAACCAGTATGAATTGTATTTTCTTAGTCGCCCCTCCAAGCTTCACAGGCAGGATGACGCTTCCCTCCACTTCTTTTCTCTCTCCCAAGAAACCATAGAGTGGCCCCTCAGTGGAAAGCAGAGGCGTTCCGGTCCTCAGGGCCTCAAAAGTAGACTTGAATAGGAGGTTGACCGAGCTGCGTGTATCAACAAGAATTCTATCAACAGTAAAATCTCCAATACCAGCATGGATCACTACTGCATCATTAAATAGGTTGGCTGTTTAGGGTAGATCTGCTGGACTAAAGGTGACAACCTCACTTGGAGGAGCAACGGAAGAAGAGGCCACCTCTACCCGGGTGACCCTTGAAATTGACGATTTCCGAGTAGACTCGGTCCCTGCTCCACCATGAATGAAGAAGAGGCGCCCCAGAATCCCCTCATCATTTGGGTCGAAGCACTCTACCGGGACGTTGATCGGCCCGAGACGGCCCTCGTCCTCTACATCCACACATTCCTGGTATGCTTCAGCTACTTCTTTTCCCTTTGAGGTGGATGGCTTCGAAGAAGAAGGAGAATCCTTCTTGGCCAAGTCAATCTTGACCTCGGCAAGCAACTTCTCTATCAGCATGCGAAGGGCCTTGCAGTCCTCGGTCAAGTGGCCCTTTTCTTTGTGGAACTGGCAATATTGCGCATTATTCCTCGGCTTCCCCATTTTCTGAGGCTCTTGCCTCTTTTCTTCTGATCTCCTTTGCAAGATCTGGATGACTTCGTCAAGGTCCAGATCTGCAATGTCCTCCATGGGGCTTATATCAGATTGGCCCGGAGCAGGCAAGGCTGCTTGTTGTAGGATGGGAAGAGCTTGCAATGGAACGGCGGGAGTGGCGGCCAACGGTAGTCTCTGCTCATTAAACTGTTGATGGCCTTGGAAAGGTTTCTTGTTGCGGATGTTCCTGCCTCTTTGAGACAGAGGCTGGAAGTCTGGGTGAGGGGGATTGCTACGAGAGGAGGAAGCAGAGACATCCCTTCCTTCAGCCTTAGCTGTCAGGGATGAGACATAGGTTGGATTGGAGTTTTCTCCTTCAATGAAATGGTTGACCATGGCGATCAACTCTTGATAAGTCTCAGGTGCCTTGGTTGTTGCTTTTAACTTCAGAGGGCCTTCCCGGAGGCCATGGATCAAGGCGACCTTGTAATAGTTGGGGTTCACATTCCTTAACCCTTGTATCTCTCTCTGAAAGCGATCAACGAGTCGCGCCACTGATTCATTATCCCTTTGCTTGATTTCAAATAAGGCAGCTGGCCAATTCTTCCTCTTTCTCGAGGTAGAAAAACTCAGTAACAACTGGCTGCGAAGCTCTGCGAAAGAAGAGATTGTGCCCGAAGGCAGCTCATAGAACCACTCTCTCGCCTGTCCTTCGAGAGTGGTAACCAGAAGTTTACACTTGATAGCATCTGAGAGGCATCTCAAAGCAACTGCCCCCTCAAATGCTTGGACGTGAGAGACTGGATCTGTCCCTCCTGAATAGAATGGGATGCGAGGTTCCCTGAAGTTGTTCGGAGCCAATTCCCATCGGATTCGATCAACAAAGGGAGACGGGGTCTCAAACTCTGCGGGGTAGAAGGGGGGGACTGGAGCCGGGGAGTCCGCGGGCTCGGCGAACTGGCGGTCAGCAAAATTAAGCTGGCGGGCTGGAGTGCCCCTGGCAGCTTCTCTGAAGAAATTTCCAAAAGCAAACTGCTCCTCCTGAGGGAGCAGAGGAGCGGCGGACTGAGCAGGGTTCCGAGGAGTGGCTGGCGACTGCCGAAGAGGAGTTCGGCGAGCTGGGGTCTGGCGGACTGGCGAGTCCGCTGGATCTGCTGCGGCCTGAGGAGCAAGCCGCTGGGCTAGCACGAGCAGAGCTTGGCTGATTGCGTCGAGACGCTGGTCGGTCTGCTGGCGGGACTGCTCGGCCTCAAGGCGAGCTTGCTCAATTACGTCCCAAAGAGAGTCCTCTAAAGAGCTGGAGTGGTCTGAAGAGCGGGCTCTGCGGTCTGACATTTCCGTCCGCTGAATTTAAAACACTACTCGGATCTGAAGGTCGCATGTTAACTGTTGATGCACGAAAGCACAAGGGGGGTCGAGCACCACCAGCTAATGGTTCGAACACCGGGGAATAGAGAGATTGCGAGTAGTGATCTACTAAGCGGGTGAGGGTAGGAAGAACAGCAGGGCCGTGAACCACGGCAACAACAGACTTCGCCCGTCGCGGCCTAAATGCCTCTCTTACGACGAGCTTTCCCTTGATTGAAGAAAGGCTTGGTTACAAGTGAAAGGAAAAGGTTGACAAGAGCAGAGCGAGGAGGAGTCCGCAAGGCACAAGATTCGAGTCTGCAGCCTGTAATAAGTAGTCTCCTGGGTCCGAGTCAGCGTGCCTTGGGTGCACCACCTCCCCCCTATTTATAGGATAGGGGGCCTGCCCAAACGGGCAGGGCTAAAATAACCGGCTACCCGGGGTATAGGAGAGCCGGGCAGCGGTGATGGGAAGCAAAAAGAAAGAACACGGCAGTCCGCTCAGAAGGGGCGGACTGGGCTCGCGAACTGGAGCTTCCACTACTGCTGGGCGCGATCCTGCTGGAGGCTGCCTGGGCGGACGAGACTCTGCGTCCGCCGCTGTAGAGAATCCGATATCCCAAGTCATGGCAGACTGAGCGAACAGGTCCTTGAGTCCGCTACTGGGTACTATCCTTGGCGTCCGATTGGTGACCTTGCCGGACTGGGCGGACTGACAAATAGAGTCTGTGCGTGTTGAAAGGGGGGGTTTTAGCATCTTGTAGGGTGTTGCGGACTGAGGGGTTAACAACAGGTGCTTGCAAGACTTCACCAGATACTTTAAAGTTATTATGCTCCTATGTTTTCCTCTCACGTTCATTTCTCGGAACTCAGCAGAAGACTCAACTTCTTCGTTTTGCAAATCAAACCCAGGTACGTGCGAGGTGTACCTTCCAGACATGCCTACATTAACTTTTCTCTTGATGAAAAAAGATAGGCATCAGCAAAACTCCTAAGGAGAGACATCAGGTTCTATCTCTCTGTTGGAACACCCTATTACTAATTTGGGTCAGGATCACTATGTCTCTAGGATTCTATGTTTTGACCTTCTGTATAGATTATAGGTCAATTAGAATTGAGTCTAAGGGATCAGGAGTCTAGGTTTGAAAGCTGCTCTGAAGACCCAAGTTTTTCTGGAGACTAAGTCCAAATCGTCGAGCTCAGCACGACGTTTCGTCGAACTCCGGTCGACGATCGTCTAGCTCAACTTTGGCAGATCGTCGAGCTCCATTCGACGATCGCTGAGCTCAAGCCTCTCAATATCGTCGAGCTCTGGTCGACGATCGCTGAGCTCAACTTCTCAATATCGTCGAACTCCATTCGACGATCGCTGAGCTCAGGTCGACGATTTTGACTCTGTACTGGATCTTTATCTCTGAGCTCAGTTCGACGATCTTTGAGCTCAGATCGACGATTTCTTTGCTGCTTGCTTTTTCCAGTTCGCTGAGCTCAGCTCGACGATAGCAGAGCTCAGTTCGACGATTTCAGTTGATCTTCAGAATTCAAATTCAAATCAAGATAGAAGTTATTCTGCATTTAAGTCAGAAGATCTGCCAGCCGTTTTCATTTAATTCTGGAGCAAGTTTCAAGGGATTTTTCAAGGAATATATCAGTGGACTTTCCTTCAGAACTTTTTATGCAATTAAGGCTGTAATTAATTCAGACCAACGGCTATCTTTGACAGAGCAATTTTCCTATTGAGATTCAGAGAATAAAAGAGAGAATGTTTTTTGAATCAAAAACAGTTAAGAGAGATTGACAAGAACAGGACATCTCTCAATATACAGAGACTCTGAAAAATTTTTCTGTCAACAAGAATTCAGAAGAACACTCATCAAGAGATCAAGCTTTCAAATCTTAAGATCTCTTCAGCTCTCAAGTGTTCAAGGCCAACATCACTTCAAGACTCCAGACACTCAATATTTCAGCTTGCTGAAATCATCCTTTGCTGGAGATCTATCTTTGAAGGCCTATCACCCTCAGCAAAGCTCATCTTCCTGAAGACTTCAAGGACTCAGGGGGAGCTTTGACAACATCACTGAATCCACATAGTCTTCTCAGTTGCTTGAGAAAGAGAAGACTGCCATCACTCTCTCACCCCCATTCTGTAAAGGGTTTTTCAAACTCCCTTCAAAAGTTTGAAGTTGGTTTTTGAGCACCTTGTCAAAAGCTCATTGGTGGCAAGACACCTGATCAAAAAATCTGATTTGGTTTTTGAGCACCTTATCAAAAGCTCATTGGTGCCCAGGACACCTGATCAACTCATCCTGCAGTGGATTCCTACCTAGGGTGGTAGAAGAGTGGATGTACCCAAGTTGGGGAACCACTATATTTCCTTGTGTCTTCTGGTTGTGCATGTTTTTCTTTTGTTTCTGGACTAGATTCTTTTGTGCATAGCTTAGTTTTGTGGTTTATTTTATTTCTGCTTCCCTGCTCACATTCATTACAATAATTGTTGTAAAGCCTTGCAAAAGATTTTCTTTGTGTTTTAAAAAGCACCATATACTCTATTCCCCCCCCCTCTAGAGTATATCAGATCTAGTTTCCCCTTTCAATTGGTATCAGAGCCAGGTTGGTTAAACATACCATATCTGTTTGGTTGTACAGGCTAACACCTGAACCCCAAAGATCCCAAACTAGATCCTTCTTTTGTTTCCTTTTTTTTTGTGTTAGCTTGCACAAACCATGGCCCAGAACAAAGATTATGCTAGCACCAGACCTCCAGTGTGCAATCTATCAAAGTTTGCACTTTGGAAGGCAAGGATTAAACTCTACATGAATTCAATTGACGAAGATATTTTTAATTCTGTTTTGACAGTGTGCCCAAGACCTCCAGAGAGCACAAGCACAAGTGCTGTTCCACCTCCATCAGGAACAGATGCTGACATTAAAAGATGGAAAGTAGCTGATGCCAAGGCAATGAACATTCTAGCTCAGACAATGTCAGATGACATTTTTCAGAAGGTAGCTGAATGTAATTCAGCCAAGGAAATCTGGGACAAGCTCTCAGAAATTGTCTCTGGCTCAGCTGATGAGAGAAAGGACAGAAGATCTCATCTCATCTCCCAATATGAGAACTTCAAGAAGGGAGAAACTGAGTCAGTGGGAGACATGTACAATAGATTGAGTCTAATTGTCAGTGAACTGAGGACATTAGATAAAGAAATCTCACTGACAGAACTCAATGACAAGATCCTAATGTGCTTCCCCAGCACTTGGGATTCAAGAATCTGGCCAATTAAAGATGCCAGAAGCCTAAATGAGATTACCACTGAAGCCTTGTTGGGAAAGCTCAAATCTTATGAGCTACTCATCAAGAACAGAGAAGAAGAACAGAAGGCTGCTTCTCCAGCCACAAGAAAGGAGAAGACTATTGCATTCAAGGCAGCTGAGGATCTGCCTGAAGAAAAGGCCACAAGCAATGATGAACTTCTCAGCCTATTGGCCAAAAGATTCTATAAGATGGCCAGGAAGGACCTCAGAAGAAGATCATACAAGGAGCAAGACAAGCCAAGGTATGACAAGTCCATTGGCAATAACAAAGATATCATCTGCTTTGGTTGCAGGAAACCAGGGCATATAGTTCCTGACTGTCCAGAGAATAAGAACAAGGACAGAAGGGAAAGAAAAGAAAGAAGAAAGGAGAAGGACTCCAAAAGGCATGGAAACAACAAACCTTCCACCAGCAAAAATAAGCACACAAGGAAAGGATTTGTTGCTGAATCCTGGAGTGAGACTGAAGAAGAGTCAGAGACCTCTTCCAGCTCAAGTGATGATGAGGATGATGCAGAGGAAAAGGAGTTTTGCATGATGGCAATCAATGCCTCACAGAACAGCTCAGAAGAAGAGGAGTCAGAGTCAGACTCAGAGACTCAACCAGAAGAAGATCAGGTAATCAGCTCTTTTGATTTTACCTCAGAAGATTTTAAGCTTGAATTTAAAGCACTATGTTTAGATCTGCTAAAGTCTGAGAAAGAGATCATCTCTCTCAGAAATCAATTATCTGAACAAAGTGATTTAAAATCAGAAAACCTCAAACTCTCTCAGGAGTTGGAGAACTATAGGGAACAGATAGCTTCACTGAAGAGTGAGCTCTTTGAGGCCAAGAAGCTTGAAGAATCTCTCAATGGGAGAAGCATCAAGTTGATGGACATCACAAGCACAGTGAACTCAAGATTCAACAGTACACTGGGCTTGGGTGCCTCATCCAGCCAACCTATTGTTCTAACAACCCCTATCAAGTTCATTTCTGACAAGGGAAAGGGAGTTGTAGAGGTTGCCAGGAAGAATTCTGATCTGCCTCAGAAAACTAAAGTCCAGCACAAATCGACGAACGGAGATCGACGATCGCCGAATGAAGCTCGACGATCGCCGAACACAGCTCGACGATCTCAGGAAATATCGTCGAACGCAGGTCGACGATCTCAGCCAAGATCGTTGAACGCTGCTCGACGATCCCATATACCTGACCTCAGCCATAGTCGACCGTCGAACGGAGCTCGACGATCTGACCCAAGATCGTCGAACTCAGCTCCAAGATCGTCGAACAGGGGTCAGAGCAGTGGAAAAATTTTCAAGGGCAAGTCAAAATTGAATCCTGAGGGTTCTTCATCCCAAACATTTAACCCTTATACTGAATGGATTTTACCTCCAAGGAGATATCATCCTGAAGGATATAAGAGTCAGCCAGGGATATCTTTTATTTCTGAGTTTAAAGGTTATCAACCTAGGCCCAAGGTAAACTGGGTCAAAAACAAGTGAGTTGCCTTATGTGCAGATGAAGACCTATCCAACATCTAACCAGCAATGGTATTTGGATAGTGGGTGCTCCAAGCACATGACAGGGAACAAGGACAACCTCAATTCCTTTAAAGCCAAGCTTGGACCCAAAGTTATCTTTGGTGATTCCAACTTTGGACAAACTAAAGGATATGGAGCAGTCCAGATTGGTTCTGTAACCTTCAAGAAGGTAGCATATGTGGAAGGACTGAAGCACAACCTAATCAGCATCAGTCAGCTGTGTGATGAAGGCTACCAAGTGAACTTCAGCAAAACTTCATGCAAAATCAAATCAGAGGACAACACAACTGTGTTAACAGGTAAAAGGAAAGGTAACATCTACTTAGTAGATTTTCTTTCAACTACTGTAGACATCTGCTTATTCAATTCAGTTTATAGACCAAATGTTTTATGGCATAAGAGATTAGGACACCTAAACCTTAGAACTATTGCTAGGCTATCCAAGGACAACCTTGTTAGAGGACTACCTTCTGGCCCCTACAAGAAGGAAGGACTTTGCAAGGCTTGTCAATTAGGCAAGCAAACTAAAAACAGCTTTAAGTCACTTAATAAGAGTGATTCACCTAGGATATTGTATCTGTTACACATGGATCTATTTGGACCCATCACAGTACAAAGCCTAGGAGGGAAATCCTACACTTTAGTGATTGTAGATGACTTCTCCAGATTCACTTGGGTGTTCTTTCTAAGGAAGAAGTCTGATAACTTTAAGTGTCTGACAGAGTTTCTCAAATGTATAAAGATTGAGTTCAATACTCACATTGCCCTGATCAGAAGTGATCATGGGACAGAGTTTGATTCTCTTCTTATGCAAGAGTTCTATCAGAGTGAAGGGATCAGACACACTTTCTCAGCTCCTAGAACTCCTCAACAAAATGGGGTAGATGAAAGGAAAAATAGAACCCTTATTGAATCTGCCACCACATTGTTGTCAGATGCTCATCTACCTCTATCCTTTTGGGCAGAGGCAGTAAACACCTCCAACTATGTGCTGAACAGGAGTCTGATACATAAACTGAAGGGAAAGACTCCCTATGAATTACTCAAAGGGAAGAAACCTAAAGTTGACTATTTCAAAATTTTTGGTTGCACTTGTTATATTCACAATAATGATAAGAAACATCTAGCAAAATTTCAAGCCAAAGCTGATGAAGGAGTGTTTCTGGGATACTCCATGATCAGCAAGGCATATAGGGTTTATAATAAATCATCATTGAAAATTGAGGAATCTGTTCATGTCTCTTTTGATGAAACTAACATGTCTTTCAAGGAGAAGATTTCTTCTACCATAGAACCTTTGCAGGAACACTCTCTAGTTGAAGATATGAACAAGCTACAGGTTGCTCAAGAGGATGAAAGCAGTGAAGATGAAAGCAATGCTCAACATATTGAAGCTCAGCTTGAAGAGCCAGTTGTTGTACCACAAGAGGAAACAACAATACAGGTTGATGAACAATCAACAACCCCTGTTGACTTAGTAACATCCAGAGACCATCCAATTACCCAAATAATTGGAGAACTCTCAGCTGGTGTGCAAACCAGAAATCAGGTCAACCAAAACCTGTTGCACACCTGCTTCCTTTCTCAAATTGAACCTCAGTCCATTCAAGATGCAGAGCAAGATCCACACTGGATCATTGCCATGCAAGAGGAGCTGCATCAATTTGAGAGGAACAAAGTATGGGAACTAGTGCCAAAGCCTAAGGATCATTCCATTGTTGGAACAAAATGGGTATTCAGAAACAAACTGGATGATCAAGGAGTAATAGTAAGGAACAAGGCAAGGCTAGTTGCCCAAGGATATTCTCAAGAAGAAGGAATTGACTACGACCAGACCTTTGCACCTGTTGCAAGATTAGAAGCCATCAGGATTTTCTTAGCTTATGCAGCTCACAAAGGCTTCAAAGTTTATCAAATGGATGTCAAGAGTGCCTTCTTAAATGGAGACATCAAAGAGGAAGTCTATGTCAGACAACCTCCAGGTTTTATCTCTCCAACTCATCCTGATTTTGTTTTTAAATTGAATAAAGCATTATATGGTCTCAAGCAAGCTCCCAGAGCATGGTATGAGACCCTAGCATGCTTTCTCTTGAAAAATGATTTTATAAGGGGTAGAGTAGACCAAACGCTTTTCATTAGAACCCATAAGTCCCATACCCTACTAGTACAAATTTATGTAGACGATATCATTTTTGGTTCTACCGACTCAAAACTATGCAGAAGGTTTTCCAACCTAATGCACTCTAAATTTGAGATGAGTAGCATGAGTGAGCTATCCTTCTTCCTAGGATTGCAAGTCAAACAACATGCTGAGGGCATCTTTATTTCTCAAACCAAATATGCTAATGAACTGGTTAAGAAATTTGGCATGTCTAAGGCATCTTGCATGAAAACACCCATGCCTACCAATGCTGTATTGGATGCTGATGAACATGGGAAACCTGTTGATCAGACAACATATAGAGCAATGATTGGCTCTTTACTGTACCTTACAGCTAGTAGACCAGATATAATGTTTGCTATATGTATATGTGCTAGATTCCAAGTTAGCCCTAGAGAGTCACACCTCACATTAGTAAAGAGGATTCTCAGGTATGTTAAAAGTTGTCCAAATCTAGGACTCTGGTATCCAAAAGATTCAGCATTTGAGTTAACTGGATTCTCTGATGCTGATTATGCTGGATGCAGAATGGACAGGAAAAGCACCAGTGGAACTTGTCAGTTCCTTGGTGATAGACTTGTCTCCTGGTTTTGCAAGAAACAAACATCTGTGTCAACTTCAACTGCTGAAGCTGAATACATGGCTGCAGGCAGTTGTTGTTCACAAATATTGTGGATTCAAAATCAACTCCTAGACTATGGTTACAACTTAGAGAAGTCAAAAATATTTTGTGACAATACAAGTGCTATCTCCATAGCTCAAAATCCAGTCCTCCATAGTAGGACAAAACATATAGAAATTAGGCATCATTTCTTAAGGGATAATGTTGAGAAGAATAAAATTGAATTGCAGTATATCCCAACTGATTTACAAAGGGGAGATATTTTCACCAAGCCTTTGGATGAAAAGAAACATACTTTCTTCCTAAATCAGTTAGGCATGCTAGATGGAGGAAGTCTCAAATAAAACCCAAGATTTTGAAAGCTAAAATTGACCAAGACTAGGCAAAATTTCTGATTTTTCTTAGTATCTAGAAATTCTCTGATCTCTGAACTGCGCTCGACGATTTCCCCAAAGATCGTCGAACGGGGTTCGACGATTTCCAGAATCGTCGAACTGAGTTCAGCGCCCCTCTGATAGTATGGACTATCTCCTCTGGTCAACAATCGTCGAACGACGCTCGACGATTTTGTTCACTGAACGATCGTCGAACGGAGCTCGACGCCTTTCCAGATCGTCGAACGGAGATCGACGATTTTGGAGTCTCTTCAGATTCCTTTAGGAGCCTCGATCGTCGAACTGAGTTCAACGATCTTTCCTTTTCTGCGTCGAACCCTAATATAAAACTCTTTTTTCGCCGTCGTTCTCTCTTGCGCTTTCAATTTCTCTGCAAACTTTTCTTCCCTCCAAACAGTTCTACACTTGGTCGTTTTGTTTGTTGATTTTTTGCAGGTACCATGGCCGTTTCAGTTGCTGTACTCTCTGCAATGAAATTTGATGCCGGCTTTGACATCGATTTCGATTCCTTCAACACCACAGATCAAATCTTCCAAGATATTCTCAACTTATTCAAAGATCAGCAATTAACTGCCTTGATGTCCACCAGAATCAAACTAGCATCTGATGAAATTAAAGAATGGGTATATACTGCCCACAACCTGGACAACAACACCATAGTTGGCTCCATTGGTGGCACCCAGGTACCTCTGACTTCAGCAGTACTCACAGAGGTATTTGGCTTCAGGAATGGTGAAGACTCTGCTGACCTTTCTGGAGAAGAGTTTGCTGATGTTCTTGCCAGGATGGGTCATCCTGAGGGGAACCCTAGCAAACTGTTTAAGAGAAACCTGTCTGTGGAATACAGGTTTATGGTTGATGTTGTAGGCAAGGTCCTTTTGGCCAAGCATTCTGCTCATGATACTATCTCCAGATTCCAGCTCTGCCTTATGGGAGCTCTGGTAGATAGAAAAAGCTTGAACTGGGGAGAAGTGTTCTTTGATCTGTTGAAGAAAAAGATCAACAAGACCTTTGTCAACTTTGGAAGAATTCTGGGAATATTCCTCCAGACTAAGTGCCCTGCACTGCTAGTCTCCTCTGGAGTGCACATCAATGCCTCCAAGAGACTCACCTGTGCCCTTTTTGGCAAATGGGACAGGCAAATCTCCAAGCCCAGCAGGCCCTCCTCTTCTGGCCCTTCAGGCACCAGGACTCTTAGAGTCACTCCACCCCAGGTCTCTGCCCCTGCAGAAGACCTGCCTGCTGCCAGTGCTGCTGCTTCCCCTCCTCCAGCTCCATCCACCTCTCCAGCAACCTCCACCATTACCATTTCCAGCCCATATCCAACCTCAATTCCATCCCCAGCAACAATTTCATCTCCTCCAGCAGACCACTTCCATCCCCTTTTCTCCTATCCACCTCCAGATGTCACCTCCTCTACATCCATTCCATCCTTCACTCTCTTGGATGAATCCTACATGGATGATTCCCCCTCCTCTCCTCCAGATTTCCCCACCACCTCAACAACTTTCCAAGACCTTCTCCATCAACTTATTGATCAACCCACCTTCACTCCCTCCATTTCCATTCCTGTACCCTCCATCTCTACCATACCCTCTCCTGAGCCATCCCTTCCACCCTTCAGCCCTCCTCCTCCAGCTCCCTCAGCCATCCCTGTACCCTCTACCTCTGCTCCCCTTGAGCATGTAGATCTCCCAGCCCTTGCTGATCTGTTGTATGAGCTCCTTGCTCCTAGGCTCTCCCTTCTCATGGAGGCCTCCTTAGCTCCTCTGCAACAATCAGTGGCAGCTCTCTCTGCCAGGCTGTCCTCTTTCCTTACCCCCATAGCAGCACCCCCAGCAGTGTGCCTTGATGCACAGGTTTCTGCATCCAGGCAGGGGGAGATGCCCTATGAAGCCAGCTTCCAGGCTGCTGTTGCTGCTGCTGCTCCTCCTGCTGGTGTTTCTGATGCTGCTGCTGCTTCTGCTACTGCCACTGGTTCTGTGTCTGCTGCTGCTGCCATTCCAGTACTTGCAATAGACCTAAGGTCTTTGCTGTCTACCTTTGACCCTGCTTACTTCAGCTGCCTTCCAGAAGTCTCTACTGTCCAGCCCCCAGAGGTTCTTGCTGCCCAGTCAGAAGACTTGACCAGGGCTCTAGTGCCCTTCTCCTGCTGTGACCCCAGAATCCTCTCTGATTTTATTCAGTCAGTGACTGCTGCTGAAGACAATGCTGTGTCTACCTCTGGAATTGCTGTTGCTACTGAGGAAGAAACTGTTTCAATTGCTGCTGTTGAGCCCTTCTCACAGGATTTTCTGATGACAGAGGCTGTTGATGTTGAGCCTGCTGTTGAAGTTGCTATCTCTGAAGTTGCCACTGCTGTAGAAGTTATTATCTCTGAAGCTGCTGCTGCTCCTGTAATTGTTGTAACATCTGCTGCTGCTCCTGTTGCTCCTCCTGTTTCTGTATCTTCTGCCCCATCAGCTGCTGTCCAGTTAAAAGAGGATTTGATGAAGAAGCTTGATGCACTGTATGATGAACAAAGCTCTGAATCTGAGGATTATGCTACTGCTTCTGATGACTCATCTGCCACAATTGCAAGGAAAAGAAAGGCAAGAAGTAAGGCCTTGAAGAGAGTTCCTCCTGCCAAAGTCAGAGATGATAATGATGTTCCATATTATATTCTGCACAATTGCCCAATCTCTGAGCATTGGATGCAATTCTCCAGGAACCAGTTAAAGGCAATGAAGAAGAAGAGGAAGTTTGATAAAGATTCTTCCCAGTCCAAGCACCCTCATCCTCCTCCACCACCTCCACCTGATGCAGGTGCAGGTGGCAGCTCTGCAAGATCAGGCCCTGCTAGAAGCCAGGCTCCCTACCAGCCTCATGCAAGAACATATCAAAGGGAAAGCCAATCTAGGGGGTCCTACTCTAGAAGGGGAGGATATAGGGGAAACCAAAGAGAAACTCAGGTTTACTCCAAAGGACACTCCAGGCAGCATCCTTATTCCAGGGGTGGACATGTTTCTTCTGATACATCTTCAGGTCCATTCCCTTATAAGCTTAGAGAAAATGTGACTGCCAGGACACCTCAAGAAACTACTTCCAACAGGTATGAGCCACCTGTTCCATTTGAGGATCCTGAGAAAAATCCTATGGCTTGGACTGCAAGGATGAAAGAACTGGCTGCCTTAGATCAGATAAAGAAAGCAAAGGAACAAGGGCTAGACACCTCCAACATATCCACCATGTCAGAGCAGAGGCAAAAAGAGTTAGAAAGATATGCTTCCAGTAAGTTTTTTGATGCAGACAGGTACATGGAGTTGCATCCAGCTGCAGTGGTTCCCAGGGCTTCAAAGCAAATCTATTTGGGTGCAGCTGATGATACCAGATCAAAACAACAAGCATTAAATCCTAACAGGGAAATTAAAATGGTAAAAGGCAAAGAAAAGGAATAACTCTGTAAGGTGACAACTTTTGGTTCTTCTAACTGCTATCTGGATATCACATATATAATATATCTCTGTGATGGTTCTGCTCTATGTCTTGTTGTTGTTATGTTTTTCTGTCTGATGTTGTTTGTTTTTCAATGTCTGTAAATAGTTTTCCTAACCCAAATAGGGGGAGATTGTTGGAACACCCTATTACTAATTTGGGTCAGGATCACTATGTCTCTAGGATTCTATGTTTTGACCTTCTGTATAGATTATAGGTCAATTAGAATTGAGTCTAAGGGATCAGGAGTCTAGGTTTGAAAGCTGCTCTGAAGACCCAAGTTTTTCTGGAGACTAAGTCCAAATCGTCGAGCTCAGCACGACGTTTCGTCGAACTCCGGTCGACGATCGTCTAGCTCAACTTTGGCAGATCGTCGAGCTCCATTCGACGATCGCTGAGCTCAAGCCTCTCAATATCGTCGAGCTCTGGTCGACGATCGCTGAGCTCAACTTCTCAATATCATCGAACTCCATTCGACGATCGCTGAGCTCAGGTCGACGATTTTGACTCTGTACTGGATCTTTATCTCTGAGCTCAGTTCGACGATCTTTGAGCTCAGATCGACGATTTCTTTGCTGCTTGCTTTTTCCAGTTCGCTGAGCTCAGCTCGACGATAGCAGAGCTCAGTTCGACGATTTCAGTTGATCTTCAGAATTCAAATTCAAATCAAGATAGAAGTTATTCTGCATTTAAGTCAGAAGATCTGCCAGCCGTTTTCATTTAATTCTGGAGCAAGTTTCAAGGGATTTTTCAAGGAATATATCAGTGGACTTTCCTTCAGAACTTTTTATGCAATTAAGGCTGTAATTAATTCAGACCAACGGCTATCTTTGACAGAGCAATTTTCCTATTGAGATTCAGAGAATAAAAGAGAGAATGTTTTTTGAATCAAAAACAGTTAAGAGAGATTGACAAGAACAGGACATCTCTCAATATACAGAGACTCTGAAAAATTTTTTTGTCAACAAGAATTCAGAAGAACACTCATCAAGAGATCAAGCTTTCAAATCTTAAGATCTCTTCAGCTCTCAAGTGTTCAAGGCCAACATCACTTCAAGACTCCAGACACTCAATATTTCAGCTTGCTGAAATCATCCTTTGCTGGAGATCTATCTTTGAAGGCCTATCACCCTCAGCAAAGCTCATCTTCCTGAAGACTTCAAGGACTCAGGGGGAGCTTTGACAACATCACTGAATCCACATAGTCTTCTCAGTTGCTTGAGAAAGAGAAGACTGCCATCACTCTCTCACCCCCATTCTGTAAAGGGTTTTTCAAACTCCCTTCAAAAGTTTGAAGTTGGTTTTTGAGCACCTTGTCAAAAGCTCATTGGTGGCAAGACACCTGATCAAAAAATCTGATTTGGTTTTTGAGCACCTTATCAAAAGCTCATTGGTGCCCAGGACACCTGATCAACTCTTCCTGCAGTGGATTCCTACCTAGGGTGGTAGAAGAGTGGATGTACCCAAGTTGGGGAACCACTATATTTCCTTGTGTCTTCTGGTTGTGCATGTTTTTCTTTTGTTTCTGGACTAGATTATTTTGTGCATAGCTTAGTTTTGTGGTTTATTTTATTTCTGCTTCCCTACTCACATTCATTACAACAATTGTTGTAAAGCCTTGCAAAAGATTTTCTTTGTGTTTTAAAAAGCACCATATACTCTATTCCCCCCCCTCTAGAGTATATCAGATCTAGTTTCCCCTTTCACTCTCCTTGCCCCGTTCCTTTCCTTTGGGGTGGATAACGATTTTTGTGGGTCTCCAACTTTTTCGAAGTTCTCTTCTGAACTTAAAAAGTGCGGGGATTATGTTAACCCCAAAATCGACAATCCTTCCCAAGGCATCCAGCCCGCCAGTCGCGGCCTGCTCCAGTTTCCTCCTAGAGATCGTGATGCCTTCATTTGGGTGGATAGGCCTTTCTGTCCGCTCAGGCCGCACAGCTTGGGAGGTCTCAGCAGTCTGACCGCCCATTCCGCATCTTGTTCCCTTGGTCGGCATGGGCCGCAGACTGCTTCTTCAGTCCGCCCCTGCAGGCCGCCTGCCTTGTCAGCTTAATCGCAGCTTGTCTCAACAGGAGCCTCCTTTGCCGGACTCAAATATCTTTCCGCCCAGACAGCTCAAACTGCCAAACAAAGGTGGTGACCTGCCCCCAGGTTGCCAGCCAACTACCTCAGCTTCCACCTCGCCAACACGCGCGGCCTGCCTTGTCAGTCCGGCAGGTCACTCAGCCCTTGTCATCTAGCAGCATGGGCAGCCAGCTTCATCAGTCCGCCTAAGGAGCGCGGACATTCAAGCTCTTCGGCTACCCGCAAAGGTCAGAGCACACCCAGTTCACCGCGATCTGGGCGGACTCAAAGTGCAGTCAAGCCTTCTAGTCCGCCTATGTTGGTGAACCCCAGCTCCAGCTCCACACCAGGCCTTATCTTCGGCAGAGGTGGACTCATCTTAATAGCAGAAGAGGACTCCGCGGACCCAGCGGATTCGCTATGCAGCTCGCCTTTCCTCAAGCCTCCATCTGCTTCTCTCCAACAGCAGGGTCAACCTCCCTCCGCCCGCAACCTTGGCGCGGGCTCGATTAGTAGTGGTGGACTACTTCCAGCCCGCCATGCAGCAGAACACTCCTGAAGGCAGTCCGAGACTGCGCGACCTAGTTCGGACTCTGTGGACTCAGTGGATATCCCTCAGCTCGCACCCTTAGCGCGTGCTCGCTCTCCTCATGTAACACCCCCTATCCGTCACATAGCATATCGCAGTAGGTCCGACCGGGGCCCGACGCCATATACTACAGACAGACCGGGTGGTTACTCAATGGAAACCATCCAACCAATCATAACATCCTACACAGATCATTCTAGCGGAAGCAGTTTATATAAGTTGCAATAAAGAACCCAGCACTAAAGCATGAATGTCCACTTATACCAAATAGGAATGTTGCACATACACAAGTACAGGACTTAAGGACTTACAAAATTGTTTACTTCATATTACATGATTTACAAACCACAGCACGCAGGCCGGTCATACATGAATAAAAGCAGTAAATACTCCAATTAGGCCTTCTAGGGCCGGCTTCACAATTTGGGCTTTAGCCCGCTATTGACCGCTTGGTCCAGCAGCACCTGCAAGCAACAAACCACCGCGCGGTGGCAAAACAAGACAACGGTCAGCAATGCTGACCAAATTATAATGATCCGCCCCCAACTCGGGGCGGCGATGCTCCTTCCCTGCATTTCATTAGCATAAGCGAGCAATTTAACAATATTCAGTTCATCACAGACGTTGGCTCGCACGGCCACATGCCCCGTGCTCTCAGGGCACATTCTCGGTGAACCGATCGATGTCACGTCAATTAAAGCCATAGACATTCCGATCTCACCACCTCCACTTTGACGGCCAAACCTATGAGCATTTTGTCATCTTGGCCTGGGTCATGACAATTTAAGCCATAGATCGCCGAAGACCCTAATCTATGCCAAGACAAGTGCAACGTAACCTTAGGAATTTTTAACCGAACGACATAGAAATGGGTACGGTTCCATCTAACCCGTGCTCACATCGCAACAACAATTTAAGCCATATGCGCAGGTCAAACTTCTCCCGAGTCCCACTTCGTCACACATTTCACATAACTCGGTTATGTTCAAGTTGGCTCTCATGCCACCAAGTTGGCAAGATCACGCATCAGCCCAGTTTTCCGGGTGTACCTTTGTGTTAATCCCCAAGGTTCCCTGTTGCAATCTACCACGTAGAAAACCCGAAAATAATCAATTGCACGGACTCTTCTCCGGCATTTACGCAATGCAACATCACCGATCCAGACCTACATGTCCGGATAGGCTTCACACATCATGCCTATGTCCATTTTCGCTTACGGACCCTACACAACGGGGACTTTACATATCTACCCGAAGGAACGCCTCGAACTCACCGCAAACTCGCGAGAGCGGGCTTCCTATGCAAAGAAGGAGAGCTTCACATGCTCAAGAAGAGAATCGTTACCCTAGCGTTCTTCTTTGGTTCCATGGAAAAGTAAGCGGATGAAAAGCACCGCACTCTCTTTGCCTCCGTGGATCCGGAGTCGGCTCGCGATTTGGAGCTTCGAAGCTCCTCCAATGGCCGGATCTAGCTTCTTCTTCCTTCCTTGGCTCTCCTCTCTCTCTATACTTTAGAAAGATAACCACTCAAGTAAAAGTGAGGGTTTCAAAGGCCCAATCCCGGGTATATCCCAGTAGGAACAACCCCCAATCATCGGATCCCAAAATAAAGAAACGAACGACCTTGATTCGGGACTGAAATGTACAATCTGGACCGAACACGGCCTGGTACACGCCCATGTCCAGGGCCGCGTGCCTCATTCGCCATCAAAATCAACGCGCCTGGAACAACACATGGGCATCGAACACGCCCGTGTTAGACCTGACACGCCCGTGTTCCAACTGACACGGCCGTGTGGTCGGCCGTGTGCCCCCATCGATTTATTCCGAAAACAACCCGAGAACTACACGAGTTCTTGGACACGCCCGTGTCCTAACCCGGGTGCCTTGTCTCGAAACTTCATCGAGCAAAATTCGTCGACTCCCCGGGACGAGTGTCGACACGGGCTCGACATGCCTTGAGACATGTCCGTGTCTCAGGCCGTGTGCCATGTCTCGACACTTCGTCGAGCACAAAATGTCGACTTCGCGGGCTGAGTGTCGACACGGGCTCGACACGCCCTGAGACACGCCCGTGTCTCAGGCCGTGTGCCCTGTCTCGACACAACGTAGAGCTCAAAATGTCGTCTTCGCCGGCTGAGTGTCGACATAAGCCTGACACGCCTTGGGACACGCTCGTGTCCTAGGCCGTGTGCCTCCTACCAGAACCCAAAACTGGACCAAAACATCCCCCGTCGCTCTGTTGAGTGTCGGGGCGTTACAACTCTGCCCCTCATAAAAGAATTTCGTCCACGAAATTATATAAAGGAAAGACATGTACAAAATTAAATTGTACCTGAGCGGAACAACTCCGGATACTCGTCAAGCATAGTCTGCTCTCGCTCCCAAGAGAGCTTCTCACGACCACAATTGTCCCACCGGACCTTGACCATCCTGATCTCTTTATTGCGTAGCCACTTGACCTCTGAGTCCTCAATCCGCACGGGCTTGACTTTTGTCGTCAACCCACTATCCACCGGCACTTGATCAACCGCGATCACTTGCGAAGGCTCTTGCACCGCCTTCCGAAGCACCGAAATATTGAATACATCATGTAATCCACCAAGCTCCACTGAAAGCTTCAACTGATAGGCTGCTTCACCCAATCGCTCCAGAACCTCAAATGGCCCAAGGTACCTCAGGCTTAGCTTTTTCAATCGCCGCACCCGCGAGACACCCTTGAACGGCTTGATCTTTAAGTACACCCAATCGCCGACAGCGAACTCCACGTTCCTGTGCTTGGCATTATAGTACTTCGCTTGCCGGTCCTGAGCGATAAGCAACCTCTCCCGAATGGTTCTCACCAAAGAAATAGCATCCTCCACTTCTAATCGCTTATACAACTTTGACTCACCTGTTTCGAGCCATGACAACGGCGTGCGACATTTTCTACCATATAGGGCCTCGAAGGGCGCCATTTGAATACTCGCTTGGTAGCTATTATTGTACGCGAACTCCACCAAATAAAGGTGGTCTTCCCATTGCTTTCCAAAATACAAGACACACATGCGGAGCATGTCTTCCAAGGTTCTAGTGACCCTCTCGCTCTGCCCATCCATTTTCGGATGGAAGGCTGTGCTGAATTTCAACTTTGTTCCCAACATTTGTTGCACTAGCCTCCAATCATTGGACGTGAACCGCCCATCTCGGTCACTCACGATGCTGCGGGGCACACCGTGAAGCCGTACTATATTATCCACATATAGTTTTGCCAACATATCCACCGGATCATCCTTTCTATGCGGAATGAAATGCGACACCTTCGTTAACCGATCTACGACCACCCAAATGGCGTCGTTCCCCTTTTGCGACCTTGGCAAACCGTGCACAAAGTCTATAGAGATGTCGTCGAATTTCCACTCCGGAATAGGCAAGGACTTAAGAAATCCTCCCGGCTTTTGGCACTCCGCCTTCACCAAGGCGCAAGTTTGGCACTTCGCTACGTAGAGCGCCACATCTTTCTTCAAGCCCGGCCACCAAAACAGTTTCTTTACATCGCGGTACATCTTCGTGCTCCCCGGGTGAATCGAGTACTTGGTATGGTGTGCCATGTACGACAATTCCACCCGCAAATTGCCCACACTTGGGACGCACAAACGACCCTCTTTCCAAAGCAATCCGTCCTCCACAACGAATTGGGAATTTGACCCATCCAGAGCCTCTACCATGAACTGCTTCATATGGACATCCATATCCAAAGCCTGCCGAATCCGATCAGTCAGGTCATATTGGACTTCAGTCCAATTCAGTACTGCTTCAGCACTTGATTGCCTATCCACACAAATAATCTCCAACGCCTCCAACTCCCACACCAACCGCTCATCATGCACCGATAGCCAATTAGCTTGAGCTGGGGCTCAGCGACTCAACGCGTCCGCAACCGCATTCCCTTTACCAGGCACGTAGTGGATCTTGAATGTATAGTCTCCCAAGAACTCCATCCATCTACGCTGCCGCATATTCAGATCCTTCTGATCAATCAGATACTTCAGGCTCTTGTGATTGGTGTAGATATCAATCTTCACACCGTACAAATAATATCTCCACAGCTTCAAGGCAAAAATCACGGCCGCTAACTCCAAGTCATGGACGGGATAGTTCCTTTCATGCACTTTTAGCTGTCTTGAGCCATAAGCTATTACACTTCTGTGTTGCAGTAGCACGCAACCCAAACCGCTGCCCGAAACATCGCTATAAATCTCATAGCCTTCGGTCCCACATGGAAAAATCAGCACAGGCGCCGTGGTCAACGGACACTTCAACTCCTCGAAAGCCCGCGCGCACTCCGGCGTCCAAACGAACTTCTGCTCCTTCCTCGTCAAAGTAGTGAGAGGTAACGCTATCCGCGAGAAGTTCTCTACGAAGCGCCTATAATAGCCGTCAAGCCCCAGAAAGCTCCAGACTTCCGCTCCCGTAGCAAGCTCAGGCCACTCCCGTATCGCAACAATCTTCGTCGGATCCACAGTAATAACCTCTCCACTCACTATATGACCGAGGAACGCCACTGAGGATAACCAAAACTCGCACTTCGAGAACTTGGCATACAGTTGATTCCTCCTTAGCGTCTCCAAAACCAAATGAAGATGCTTGAAGTGATCTTCCTCACTTTGAGAGTACACCAAAATATCATCGATGAAGACGATCACAAAATGGTCCAAGTACTCCCTGAAAGTCCTGTTCATCAAATCCATGAACACTGACGGCGCATTAGTCAGCCCAAACGGCATGACCGTAAACTCATAATGCCCGTATCTTGTACTAAACGCTATCTTCGGGATATCACTCTCCCTTATTCGTAGCTGATAGTACCCAAACTTGAGATCCAACTTCGAGTACACCGTCGACCCGACCAACTGATCAAAAAGATCATCAATCCGGGGGATCGGGTACTTATTCTTCTCCGTCAACTTGTTGAGCTCCCCATAATCAATACATAACCTTAAGCTTCCGTCCTTCTTCTTAACAAAGAGGACCGACGAGCTCCAAGGCGAAGAACTTGGGCGCACATACCCTTTCTCCAACAACTCTTGCAGCTGTACTTTCAGCTCCGCCATTTCCTTAGGCGCTAGCCGATAAGGAGATCGTGACACAGGTTTGGCACCTGGCACTAGCTCAATCTTGAAATCTATCTCCCGCTGAGGCGGGCCTCCAGGAAGATCTGCGGGGAACACATCAGGGTATTCCGATACCACTGAAATACTATCCAACGCGGGCTTCGGCTTTGCAACCTCCACTAGTCTAAAGAACAGTTCTGCACCCGCACGAACCACCTTCACCACCTGAAGAGCAGACATCAACGTCTTGCTCGACCCCTTTAAGCAGGTAAAAGTCGTCTCACGACTTGCTCCCAACTTGACTTCCTTGTGACCGCAATCAATATAGGCCTGCTGCTCCGAGAGCCAGTCCATGCCAAATATAACGTCGAACTCCACCAATGGAAGTAACGACGCTTGCAGATCGAACTCCTGATTCTCAATACGAATCTTAACATCGCAGATCCTATCCGCGCGCATCGAACACCCATTGGGCAACAACACATCCAACTTATCCTTCGCCATCGAAGAAGGGACTCCGATGCGCGATATAAATCCCTCGGACAAGAAGGAGTGTGAAGCTCCCGTATCGAAGAGTGCTCTTGCCGAATTTTCACAAATCAAAACAAATCCTAAACAAGCAGTGGTAATGTAACATGTGCATAACAAGAATTTAAAGAAATTGACTTGCCATAAATTAAACCGTACATGTCACCACATCAGCCTGTTTGATGGCCTCCTTTTGGCCAAGATTATACACCCTTGGTTGGGTTGGAGCATAGTGGGATGCGGTCGACTCCACCGCCTTGCCCTTCTCTTCATAAGTCGCTCCCAGCCTTCTCTCGGACTTGGGGCGTCCGCTCCAACAATCGCGGGCAAAGTGCCACGACTTTCCACAAGTAAAAAATGCGCCCGGGGTCCGACCTGTAGTCGCCCTAGAAGCACCAAACGGAGCTGGACCCAAAGTCCTATGCTTCTTGAAGGACCTCTGATAGTCGGACTTTGAGGTAGTCGGCACTTTGAATTCAGATTTCTTATCACCCAAGCTTTTCTTTGCTTGTATGTTCTTCATGTCCTTCTCCAAGGACCGGGCCGTGTTGACCAAGGTCAAGAAACCCTGTGTCATCGGCCCCGAGAGTAGTAACCTCAACTCATCTCTCAGCTTTTGTAGAATCGATTCGTCTTGCACTCCTCATCCACAATGGTGGAGCTAGCATATCGACTCAATCGAGTAAACTCGTGGAGATATTCATCCATGCTCTTCTCACCCTGCATAAACTTCAGGAACTCGTTCTCCAACGCTATCCTCTGCGCCGAAGGGAGGTATATAACCAAGAACAATCTCGAGAACTCCTCCATCGAGACATCAACAAGTCGCCTACCTCTCAATAGGTGTAGCTCCAATCCTTTCCACCACATTCTCGCTTCACCGTCCAGAAGGAACGTAGCGATGGTGGTCATTTGCCACTCCTCCATCTCCGTTGTTGTCATGACTCTCTTCACCCTGGAGAGCCAGTCCTCAGCTTGAGATGGGGTTCCCAACCCCGAGAATACCGGAGGACTAAAGCTTATGACATGCTTGAGCTGTCTCTCGGTTTCCCTCATTGGCACCACCGGCTCCACTACCACATGATCCACTCTCCTCGACTCAGCCTCTTGCAGCGGTACCTGCTCCATCGCATGAGCGGGTTGCTGCGTTTGCCTTGTAGGTTGCGCATTAATAATAGAGAACACTGCTTCGGCCACCAATCGTATGGTCTCGGCCGATAGAGGTGTTGCAGGAGATTCATTAGGTGCACTGCTAGCCTCAGAAACTCGACGTTCCGACGGCCCAGCACCACTTCTGGACACCTATAGTGGTACAAAACACCGTTAAGTGACCAAATAAAATTGCAAACAGCAATTATAGGAACAGGCAGGTTCCTCAAACACGTGTATTTCATTCCTAAGTGGACATTCATGGGTTCTTTTACTGTTATAACGATGACACACACACATGTGCTCACCACCCCTTAAAAATAATTAGACAACGAATTCATTTTAAGCCCGACCAAAATCAGTAGTCTGATACCAAATTGTAACACCCCCTATCCGTCACATAGCATATAGCAGTAGGTCCGGCCGGGGCCCGATGCCATATACTACAGACAGACCAGGTGGTTACTCAATGGAAACCATCCAACCAATCATAACATCCTACACAGAGCATTCTAGCGGAAGCAGTTTATATAAGTTGCAATAAAGAACCCAACACTAAAGCATGAATGTCCACTAATACCAAATAGTAAGGTTGCACATACACAAGTACATGCCTTAAGGCCTTACAAAATTGTTCACTTCATATTACATGATTTACAAACCACGGCACGCAGGCCGGTCATACATGAATAAAAGCAGTAAACACTCCAATTAGGCCTTCAAGGGCCGGCTTCGCAATTTTGGCTTTAGCCCGCTGTTGACCGCTTGGTCCAGCAGAACCTGCAAGCAACAAACTACCGCACGGTGGCAAAACAAGGCAACAGTCAGTAATGCTGACCAAATTATAATGATCCCGCCCCCAACTCGGGGCGGCGATGCTCCTTCCCTGCATTTCATTAGCATAAGCGAGCAATTTAACAATATTGAGTTCATCACAGATGTTGGCTCGCACGGCCACATGCATCGTGCTCTCAGGGCACATTCTCGGTGAACCGGTTGATGTCACGTCAATTAAAGCCATAGACATTCCGATCTCACCACTGCCACTTTGACGGCCAAACCTTTGAGCATTTTGTCTTCTTGGCCTGGGTCACGACAATTTAAGACATAGACTGTCGAAGACCCTAATCTATGCCAACGGCAAGTGCCACGTAATCTTAGGTCTCTTTAACCGAACGATATAGAAATGGGTACGGTTCCATCTAACCCGTGCTCACATCGCAACGACAATTTAAGACATATGCGCAGGTCAAACTTCTCCCGAGTCCCACTTCGTCACACATTTCACATAACTCGGTTATGTTCAAGTTGGCTCTCAGGCCACCAAGTTGGCAAGATCACGCATCTGCCCAGTTTTCTGGGTGCACCTTTGGGTTAATCCCCAAGGTTCCCTGTTGCAATCTACCACGTAGAAAACCCGAAAAATAATCAATCTCACGGAGTCTTCTCCGGCATTTATGCAATGCAACATCACCGATCCAGACCAACATGTCCGGATAGGCTTCACACATCATGCCTATGTCCATTCTCGCTTACGGACTCTACACAACAGGGACTTTACATATCTACACGAAGGAATGCCTCCAACGCACCACAAACTCGCGAGAGCGGGCTTCCTATGCAAAGGAGAGCTTCACATGCTCAAGAAGAGAATCGTTACCCTAGCGCTCTTCTTTGGCGCCATTAAAAAGTAAGCGGATGAAAAGCACCGCACTCTCTTTGCCACCGTGGATCTGGAGTCGGCTCGCGATTTGGAGCTTCGAAGCTCCTCCAATGGCCGGATCTAGCTTCTTTTTCCTTCCTTGGCTCTCCTCTCTCTCTAAGAACAATCCCCAACCGTCGGATCCCAAATTAAAGAAACGAACGGCCTTGATTCGGGTCTGAAATGTACAATCTAGACCGAACACGGCCTGGCACACGCCCGTGTCCAGGGCCGTGTGCCTCATTCGCCGTGAAAATCGACGCGCCTAGAACAACACACGGGCATCGAACACGCCCGTGTTCGACCTGACATGCCCGTGTTCCAACTGACACGGCCGTATGGTCGGCCGTGTGCCCCCATCGATTTATTCCGAAAACAACCCGAGAACTGCACGGGTTCTTGGACACGCCCGTGTCCTAACCCGTGTACCTTGTCTCGACACTTCGTCGAGCAAAATTCGTCGACTCCCCAGGACGAGTGTCGACATGGGCTCGACACTCCCTGAGACACGCCCGTGTCTCAGGCCGTGTGCCATGTCTCGACACTTCGTCGAGCACAAAATGTTGACTTCGCGGGCTGAGTGTGGACACGGGCTCGGCACGCCCAGAGACACGCCCGTGTCTCAGGCCATGTGCCCTGTCTCGACACAACGTCGAGCGCAAAATGTCGACTTCGCCGGCTGAGTGTCAACACAAGCCTGACACGCCCTGGGACACGCCCGTGTCCCAGGCCGTGTGCCTCCTGCCAGAACCCAAAACTGGCACAAAACGTCCCCCGTCGCTCTTTTGAGTTTCGTGGCGTTACACCTCAGCAGGTGCAGACTCATTACTCTGTACGCCAATTAGCCTTCAGCATCCGCCTCCCCAGCAACAGGCGGACAATCTCAGTTCAGCAACGTCGGACTCCGCGGATTCCCCTCGCAGTTCACCACTTAGCCTCCAACATCTACCTCCCCAGCAGCAGGCGGAAAATCTCAACTTAACAGCGGCGGACTTCGCGGACTCTCCTCACAGTCTGCCAATCAGTCTCACAATTCGGCTTCAGCAGCACCAGCTCCAGAAGAAAGTTCCAGTCCTCGTGGCTTGTGGTGGACACGGTAGACTCCTGCCTCTTCTCGCTCCAGTTACCATCTCACCGGGGTTAGCTTCACCGGAAGCCGTTACCTCCTCAGGCCTATAAATAGACCCCCATGCCTCTCATTTTGAGGAGGCCTCAACATCGCCAAGGTGCTCACACTCGGCGACAGCCCACAACAAGCTCAAGTGATCACCCCCTGCGGACTTCTTTTCCCAGTCCGCCGTCCCTCTTTTTGTAACCGCGCGTGGCCTGTTGACTTCAGTTGCTATACCGCACGGTCTCTCCTATTCCCTTAGTCGCTCGGCCTGCCGACCTGGCTCTTCAGTCCGCGCGGCCTCTCCTGGCACTCCTTTCTTAGCCGCCAGCTTCCCCTTTGTACCCCTTTATTTTCTTTCTTGTAAAGGTGTACTAGCAAGTTGTAATAACTTACTATTAATCAAAGGAAAGCCCGTCGCAAGAGTGACATTTAAGCCACGGCGGACGAAGTTTATTGTTGCCGCTGCTAGCGGCCCCCTCCTCTCTTTAGCTCAGCTCAACACTCTTGGCGTCAACCTGCAAGCATAACCGTCATAGTAACCGTCTACTCGACAGCTCCTGATCAACCTCCTCCTCTGATCAACCTCTTCCGTTGATCATCAGCCTTCCTCTACTGCTCTCCGCAAACCTCTCCTCTATCCCCGCAGCCCTTTGATAAGCGTTTGTTCCACTCTCGAGCACTTAGAAGCTTCCTCTTCTCCTCCTCAACCCCGCAACCTTCATCCTCTTCTTGACCTTGCCCGTGAGATTGAACACTCCTCCGTGTTAACTAGGCTGTGTCGTTTTCGCGCATCAACATTTCCAACTATGGAAAAAGAACCGCATAAACCTACACAAGCCTCAGCTCTAAACCCAACCATCATAATTCCGAAGAAATTGATGGATCTCACCAAGGATGAAATTTCCCTTGTCTCCTTGGACAAGAAGGCTAAGGACATTATCACAAGTGCAGTGGACGACTCAATGCCTCAAAACCAATTCCACTACAAATCTGCCAAGGAGACGTCGGACTATCTTGTAGTTCTGATGGAAGGAATAGAAGAAGTTATAGATGAACGCAGATCATTGCTGAATCAAGATTACAAAGCATTCAAGTAGGGACCAAATGACACCATTGCAGATAGCTTCGAGAAATTCTTCAAGATTGTCAATGGTCTCAGAAACTACGGCCTCACCTTCACTAATGCTGAATTGAAGGACAAATTCCTTACATCCTTGACAAAGAACCGTGATACTAAGATGGTAGCCATTATGGAGTTTGGGAAGCTACCTGAGATTGACCCTCAAAAACTCTTCAGAAAGATGCTCTCCTATGAGCTTCAAATGAACAACAGAAAGAAGGAGGAGAAAAGTAGCAGGACTTCCAGTAGAGAAAAGTCAGGTCATCTGAAGGCTTAATGTTCGAGGAAATCCAAATACAAGTTACACGTAAGAACATGTGCTCTAGACACCATAGAGGACTCCGAGTCAAGCACATAATGCTCTGAGATATCTGATGGAGAGTTCAACCTCATCTCTAAGCAGTTAAAGAAACTACTCAACAAGATTGCGGAATGTCCGTACAAGAAGAAGGAAGGTTCCAAGGAGGACAAACCGAGATCCTTCAAAGGCAAGAGGAAAGAATAAAAGTGCATCGTCGCCAAGAAATCCAAGACTCTTTGCGATAGTGACTCATGTGAGTCAATTTCAGAGAATGAGGAAGCTTACTTCGGGCCTATGGCTCGATCAGACGAGGAAGTTGGTTACTCTGAGTATCACGTGAAGGTAAACCTGCACACAATCCTCTTTGAGTCAGAAACGTCAACTAGTGGTCATGAAGACTATTCTTCTTAGCAAGACTATTTTGAATTTCATGGCTCAGCATGAGAACCTTTGAAAGCTTTTGACAAATTCTGAAAGATAGTCAAAAAGCAAGCAAAAGAGATGGAAATAATTCGGGAGGAGGAAATTGCAAAATTACATCCTCTTAGAGATGAAGTCAACTCCATGAAAGAGGTATTGAAAAGCTTGGCTGAGACATTGAGATAGAAGGAGAAATACGTAGATGAGCTAGAAGAAAAGCTCGTGGTAGGAAAGGAAGCTAGTTGTGTCACAACATGCATTTTCTCAACATTTAAGTTATATTAGAGTAAGAGAAAATACGCGTCGTGACGCCATGCGGTATAGGAGATAACTGCAGATGCTCAGGAAAATCCCCAAACTCTACGGTTTATATGAAATCCATAAGTTATTAAGTAAAACCAGTTTAAATTGAATGGTCGTATCCCTCGGCATAGTGAATCAACTAGTCCACGAGTAAAAGTATAGTTATGCTCTGCGGAAAAATACTTTTGGTTATGTTGATCAACACCCTACATGAGTATAAACCCTCCCAAAGGAGAACTCATAGCATGCAAGACCCTAGATTTACTATAAGTATAGAAATAGTCTTTACGTTAGCTAGAAAATAGTATTTTAATTTTGGAAATATGAGATGTATGAAGTACAAGTAGTAATGCTTTTATAGGTGAAAATACCTAACATGAAACCTAGCATAAAAAATTCGCAGAGAGCAAGTAAAAACAACCACTAAAGGCAAAACTAGCAACTTAGCAAAGTATTCTACAATTAAAAGGAAACCACCAGTGGGCGTCAACAAACTGACCCGAACCCATTGGTCAGTATGAGTGTTTGTACTAACAAGAAAATAACCAAGAAATACCTCTCAAGGTAGGGGAAACCTAAGAAACACTGCAGTCCACATGCAAACTCCCAACCTAGCCGCTCAACTGGCTACTGCTCAGAACCTAAGGCATTCAAAGAAGAAACACCTCAGCAAGAAAAATACAAGTGGCAAACAAAACTCTCAGTAAATAATGGAGTAGAAGATTATTAATCCCAAACTTAAATAGCTATCAAAAGAAAACACAACAACTAACTAGAGATTTTGAATGAAGAGTTAACTTATAAAGTTAAAAGGTAATGGAATTTGCACTAAGTGTGAACATAGTTATACTCCGATAACAATCTGCTAGGAAAGGCAGAAACAACATAAGATTAATCCATAAGATACAAAAACAGGGCAAAGGCTCAATAAACACGTGAATCATTAACACCGTAACGCAACCGAATCTGAGTCGGAACCAAACCGGTCAAACCTTAACTAACAGACCCAAACCTCTCAAAAACGGGACTATGGCGGTTGCCATCTGATCTAACACATCCCAACAACCCAAAAACGAGACCGAAACATGCCCGGGTGAAATGATTCAGGAAATTAAGCCAACTAAACCAACCCTAAATATCCAAATACCCATAAACCCAAACTCAACAAATTCAGCAGAAAACCGACAAGTCTAGCTCGGTAAGACTAAGACATAGTGAGACACGTCAAATCGGTGAAAGGACACAATGCTAAGGAAAAAATCGTCGAGTACACTCGACGCTGCGTCGAGTGCAGTCAACGCACTCGATGCCATAACTCAGCACACACAACGCTTAAACACAGCAACAAGAACAGACGATGGCATTGAGTGAGTTCATCTCACTCAACGCTTAAACACTTAGCTGCCAAAAATAGATTACAGCATTGAGTGAGTTCAGCTCACTCAACGTTGTCGATGCTTTCACACTTAGATTGCAGAATTAAAGCAACAGCGTTGAGTGAGTTCAGCTCACTCAATACTGTCGACGCTTTCTATAAAAGTGAAGGAGTAGAATGAGAAAAGCTCACTTAACGCTGTCAACGCTTTCCTACAGGGATAAACAAACTTAAGAGATGGCGTTGAGTGAGTTCAGCTCACTCAACATTGTCGGCGCTTTTTACTTAACTTGCCGAATAAAGTGACAGCGTTGAGTGAGTAGTTAAGCTCACTCAATGCTATCAACGCTTTTATACTTAGACTCCAAGATTTTCCTGATGGTGTCGAGTGTATACAACACACTCAACACCTTCTGACTTAGCGTCAAAATCGGATTGTGTTGAGTGTAAGCAGCACACTCAATGCTGCATTTAGTGCACTCAACGCACTCAATGCTTTTAAACTTAGCGTCACAGACCTCTCAACAAGGCGTTGAATGAATTCAACACACTCAACGCTGCGTTGAGTGCACTCAACACACTCAAGGCTTTTGGACTTAGGCCTGAAACTGGATTCAGTGTTAAGGCTACACTCAACGCCTAAGGGTTATACTCAACACCTAGGGCTATACTCAACGAATCTTGCTCTGTTCGATGAGTTGCCTCATCTCGATAAAATCCGTTCGACGATTTGTGATATATTCGTCGAACTCCGTCCAACGAATTAGCTTTAATTCGAAGAACTCAGACCACTCCAAACCGACAACTTACACAATGAAGCTAATACAATGAATTAAATGAATGTTGAACTTGGCCGGAAAAATATGATACCATAAAACTAATTGGCAAAGCCGGATCTGACCATACTCCGAAAAAACTACACAAGGAAGAATAGTATGGAAAAGAAATATACAAGGAATAAACAAGCTTGATAAGGGGAAAAAGTCACCACTTGCCTCAAATAGACAATCCAGCCACGTAAACGCTCCTGAAACTTCCGGAGCAACACTTCCTGAAACTTTTGAGGGCAAAAGAGGGTCAAAACCGCCTACCTAGACCTCTAAAAATGCAAGAAACTGGAAAAGCTTACCATAAAAACGTAGATCTAGGAGGTCTACCCGGATCCACTCTCCAAAGAATAAATCGAGCACCAAAACTCTAGAAATCGGCGACTGAAGGTTTTGGAAAGTCTGCCGCTCTCGTTCTTCCGCAACAAGCCGATGGTTTCACGAGGGAGACAAATGAATATGGTTTGAAGCGATGGGTTCTATTTGTACTGCTTTTATCTGATTATTTTATTATAAGATAACGTAATTAATTAAATAAAACGTCAAAACGACCCAAAAACCAAACTAACTTGAAATTTTACGAAAATCGCTCTATAGCTAAAAACCGATGCTACGAACCCAACAGCGCAGTCAAAATTAAGATTAGATGAACCAAACTCGAGTAAACAGCTCCGGAATACAAAACATAAACATTCCCAAAGACGCTCCACCGGGTCACCAAAATAGACCTGGATCGCTAGGAAATCTTGCAAACTGGCTAAACCCATCCACACGCACAAAAACCCTAAGATCTAAAATCACGCTCTAACAATGGCAAATGCCAAAAATGCGTCAACGTAATGCCCTGACATCATAAACATGCCAGATAATGAATTAAACCAAATATCGAAAAATCGGGGGCGTTACAGTCACCCCCCCTAAACAGAAGTTTCGTCCCGAAACTTTATGCACCAAAATATTCCACAAAGAAAATATAATCAATATTATAGAAGGGGAAATACATACCGTAATAAACTAGGAGAACAGATGAGGATGAGCCTCCCTCATCACTGACTCCAACTCCTAAGTCGCGCTTTCCATGGCCTAGTTTCGCCACAAAACTATAACCATTTATCTGGTTTTCCTGCACAACACTCGTTCTTGAGTATCCAAAATCTGGACTGGCATCTCAACATAGGAAAGATTGGGCTCTAACTGGGGCACAACATCAAGAATCTGCCGGTCACTGAGCACACATTTCCACTACTGGCTCACATGAAACATGTCGTGCACACCAGAAAAATATGCGGGCAAATCCAGCCTATAAGCTGATACAGCAATATGCTTAACAACCTTCAAAGGTCCCACATACCTCAGGTACAACTTATGATTCTTACCAAACCTTTTAACTCCAGACGTTGTGGAAACTTTGAGAAATACCAAGTCCCCTACAACAAACTCTAAATCAGACCTACGCCGATTGGCGTTCTTCTAAAATCGTTCCTGCGCTATTCGAAGCTTTTCCCGAATAATCTTCACAGAAATATCCATTTTTTCTAACGCTTCAAGAACCAGAAACAGTTTCTCACCGACCTCAGACCAAAACAAGGGAGTTCTGTATCTCCTCCCATACAAGGCCTCAAACGGGGCCATATACAAACTTTATTGATAACTATTATTGAATGCAAACTCCATCAATCTGAGTCGCTCATCCTACGCTCCTCTGTGGTCCAAAATGTAACATCTGATCATATCCTCCATGATCTGGTTCACTCTTTTTGTTTGACCGTTTGTCTGTGGATGATAGGATGTGGAATACCGCAAATCGATAACCATACCCTCCAGTAAACTCTTCCAAAAGCGAGATGTAAACCTGGAGTCTCGATCTAATATAGTACTAATTTGAACTCCATGTAATCCAATGACTTCATATAAATATAGCTCAGCTATGTTCTTCATGCGGTAATCAATCTTAAAAGGCACGAAGTGAGCACACTTCGTTAGTCTATAAACAATAAACCAGACTGAATCATGTCGTCGGGAAATCTTAGTAACCCAGTAATGAAATGCATTGAGATACTCTCCCACTTCTAACTCGGAATTTCCAATGGCGTTAGCTTGCCACCAGGTCTTCCATGATCTGCCTTTACTCGCTTGCACGTAAAACATTCTAAAATGAACTTCGCTATATCACCTTTCATTCCGAACAACAAGGCGATCTGCTTCAAATCTTGCTACATCTTAGTTGAACAGGTATGGTAGGCAACACAGGAACCTTAACCCTCACTACAGAACTTAACTCGAATATCTTCAACATTGGCGATGCAAAATCTACCGCGGTACTTCAAGGTGCCCACGTCATCAATCGAAAAATTTGGTAACTCTCCTTTCTCAGTCCTCTTATAAAGGTGCAACAACTCAGCATCTTCCATTTGATCAATCTTGTGAGTGCAATCCATGAAGGCTCAGCTACCTCCAAACTACATGACGAGTTACAACTCCCAATAGAAATACCCATCAAGAGAAATTCTTCTACCAGTGATTCCACAAAAAGATTAAAATATTTCCCCATCTTTCTACTCAGAGCTTCAGCTACCACATTAGCTGTTGAAACCGATTCCTCGATTTCCTGTGGAGTTCGACCCTTAGGGAAAGGGGTGATCTCGCGCCTACTTCGCCCCTGCAAGCAAAACAACAGAGAAGACAAGGTAAGACCAACCCAAGGGCTCGACGGGGGAGCTCCCACCACAAACCCGGAAGATCTCTGAGCGCTTCCCCTCCTTACCCAGAAGCCGAGCTAAGGTACCCTCAGAAAGCACTTGAAGATTGGAGCAGGAGAGCCCCGAAAAAAACCCTCCTTTCTGGGGTACCCCTTGGGTCCTATTTATAGTTTTTAAAATCTGGACTGCCAATAACCAAAAGAACTGACCTGAAATTACCAGAAAACCCTTGGTTGGGTCTGCCAACAGCCAAACTCGTTGTTTTGAAGGGCTATGGGCAGACCAGCTGTGGCAAAACAGTAAAAAGTACCTCATACATCCAGGCGAGCTTGGAATCGACCTCAGGTTTGCGTCGGTCCATCAACTCAGGAGTAACGGGCAGGTGGAGGCCGCAAATAAGATCATCGTCAACCTCCTCAAGAAGAAGGTGGAGAATTTGAAGGGGAGCTGGGTGGAGCAGCTTCCCGCGTTTCTTTCGGCCTTAAGAACCACCCCCAACACGGCCACTGGAGAGACCCCCTTCAAACTCTCCCATGGGTGCGAGGCAGTGCTCCCTGTGGAATTTGAAGTCCAAACACCTCGAGTCGTTGCGGCCAAAGAAGGTCGAGAGGAGTGGCAAGCGGAGAACGAGGAGGAGCTGAGGCTCTCCCTTGACATGGTGGAAGTGCTGAGGGACCTTTCCGCTATCCGACAAGAGGAGGTGAAAAGAAGAATCGCCAAGTACTTTGACAAGCATTTCAGGGTCAAGCAGTTCGTGGAAGGGGACTTGGTGCTGAAGAAGGTGGATGCAGCAGGGAGGTCGGCATCCGTAGGAAAGCTCAATCCCAGATGGGAGGGACCATTTATTGTAAAGGAAGCTTTGAAGTCAGGAGGCTATCGACTCCAAAATATAGAGGGCGAGACCCTGAGTCTCACCTGGAGTGGTGACGACCTAAAATGATTTTTCCCCTGAAGCATGTAAGCGATACTTTGATTATAATAAATTTCTTCAACCCTCCAGTATTGTCATAGCTAGCCTGCATAGAGAAATGGAATGTGTTTGGACCCCGAGCAGATCCCGCTGTCAGGATCTCACCTAGCTGGCAGGGCCGGAAGTCACTCGGTGTCATTCTTGGCCTCGAGCAGATCCCGCTGTCAGGCTCTCACCTAGCTGACAGGGCCGGAAGTCACATGATGGAATGTGTTTGGATCCCGAGCAGATCCTGCTGCCAGGCTCTCACCTAGCTGGCATGGTCGGAAGTCACTCGGTGTCATCCTTGGCCTCGAGCAGATCCCACTGTCAGGGTCTCACCTAGCTGACAGGGCCGAAAGTCACTCGATGGAATGTGTTTGGACCCCGAGCAGATCCCGCTTCCAGGCTCTCACTTAGCTGGCAGGGCCGAAAGTCACTCGGTGTCATCCTCGGTCTCGAGCAGATCCTGCTGTCAGGCTCTCACCTAGCTGACAGGGCCGGAAGTCACTCGATGGAATGTCTTTGGACCCTAAGCAGATCACGCTGCCAGGCTCTCACCTAGATAGCAGGGCCGAGAGTCACTCGGTGTCATCCTTGGCCTCGAGTAGATCTCGCTGTCAGGCTCTCACCTAGCTGACAGGGTCGGAAGTCACTCGATGGCATGTGTTTGGACCCCGAGCAGATCCCGCTGCCAGGCTCTCACCTAGCTGGCAGGGCCGGAAGTCACTCGGTTTCATCCTTGGCCTCGAGCAGATCCCCCTGTCAGGCTCTCACCTAGCTAACAGGGCCGGAAGTCACTCGATGGTGTCAGCCCCAAAATCACCACATAAAGATCAAGAAATCTCAAAGTGCCAGGAAGCAAGGGGAAAGTGGTTCTGTAGAGGCGAGCTCGAGATCGGCTAGTCCAGTTCGGCATCAGCAAAAGGATTCTGCATGGGCGAGTTCGGACTCGTCATTCTCGGCTCGGCATTGGCGAGTAAGTGGCGAACCCGGGCCTCGCCAAAGGAAGGCGAGCCAGGCCGGTGCCCCTCACCCCTTTTCCCGTTTGACTTGGAAAATTTTCTTTCTTTTTCGGGCTCGACCTGGATGGCCCGCGTGCGAGTTATGGTGGCATGACAAGTGTAGAGAGCAACCCACCCCCGAATCGCTTGGGGGTCGGCGAACACTCAAAACGCATTCACTCGCGGGCACGCTCTCATAACGACTCTACTCGCGGAACCTGTCTCCCCACAGTTAATTGCATTAGTACCCGGAGGCATGAGTACGGGTTTAGGCATGCTGTGTGAAGCCCATCCGGACGTATGAGCCGGATTGGTGATGTTCTGGGGTTCCCGGAGAAGACTCCGAGGAAGTTGTTTATTTAGCCGCTTGCAGGGAATGCGCACCATAGCCCCAAAAAGGGGGTGTGCGCAATATGTTTGGCCCGCTTATGTTAGCCGCCCGATGCCTAGTTGACCGCCGCTCGCCGAGACGTTGGCATACAGGTGTTGCAGTACCAAGCGGGGAATAGCGGGCTTAAGCTCGAGCTCATGCCGGCCCTCGAAGAACTTTTTTGTTTATATTGTCGGCCTGCATGCTGAGTATGGAATTTATATTCCTGTAATATTTTTTTCATATCTGTGATGCTCTGTGAATATGTAGTTTACTCCTGTCTTGGGCAAGCGGCGTGTTCGTGAACCGCTCCCCCCATGTGGGCCCTGAGGAATAGATGTCGGGAAGCCCCTGATGGCCTGTTGTCATCCTTTTAGAATAGCGGAGTTCCGCTGTTAGCGGCCCAATTGGGGCTGCGTAAAGCAGGGCTGCTGGGCTGTTTTGTGCCAATAGTAAGGCGGGCGGGGAACATTTTGCATAGACCCGAGGTGGCACCTCTAGTTTGGGAGTGGATCTCGAGATCCTCCTTGGATGTTCCGGTCGGCCAAGAGATCCATCCGAAGTTGCCTTAGCTCAGCCCTTGTCTTGGGAGGGGAAGAGTTTGTTAGTCTTCCGGGTATGCGGCGGGTCCTCCACGCTGAGACCTTGGGTCTGTCCCTCGTGTTCCTAGTCTTGTGCCTAGATCGTTCGCTTGAGGGTAGTAGGTGCACGGTCACCCCTTCCCCACGGGTCAAACTCCACAGGAGACCGATTTTCGGTTTCAACATTAGCTTTTCCCGGATTGTACTGGATCTCAACATCATAATTAGCAACATACTCTAACCATCTTCGCTGGCGCAGATTCAACTCCCTTTAAGTGAAAACGTACTTTAAAATTTTATGATCGGTATAAATCATACATAATGTGTCATATAAAAGTGTCTCCACAATTTTAGGGCATAAATCACTACTGTAAACTCTAGATAATGTGTAGGGTAGTTCTTTTCATATACTTTTAGCTGTCTCGACCCATACGCAATTACCTTGCCTTCTTGTATCAACACACAACCCAGACCAACATGCGATGCGTCTACATACACCGCATATTCCAACCCTTCAGTAGGCAGAGACAAAACTGGAGCAGTGCACAATCTCTTCTTTAATTCCTAGAAAGCCTCCTCACACATATCACTCCAAATGAAACCTATTTTTCCTGCGTCAATTTAGTCAAAGGCGTAGAGAAACCCTCCACAAACCTTCTACAATAGCCGGCAAATCCTACGAAGCTCCTTATCTCCTTGGGGCTGGTGTGCCTATTCCAATCCATAACAGTAGTTACCTTCTCAGGGTCAACTGAAATTCCATCTTTATTTACCACATGACCCAAGAGAGAAACCAGAGGAAACCAAAACTCACACTTACTTAGCTTGTCATATAACTTATGCTCCCTCAAAGTAGACAAAACTAAACCCAAGTGCTGGGCATGCTCAACAGCACTGCGGGAATACACCAAAACGTCATCGATAAACACGACCATGAAACGGTCTAGAAAATCCTTGAACATGTGGTTCATCATATCCATAAAGGCAGAGGGAGCATTGGTCAAACCAAAGAACATTACCAAAAACTCAAAATCCAAATGCCGTGAACAGAAAGCAGTCCATGGAATATCTACCTCACGAATCCTCAACTGGTGGTAGCCTGAACGAAGATCGATATTTGAAAACACAGAGCTACCACGCAACTGATCAAACAGGTCATCAATCCTAGGCAGGGGATATCTATTCTTAATGGTGACTTTATTCAACTATCTATAGTCAATACACAACCTCATTGATCCATCTTTTTTCTTTACAAACAAGACAGGAGCACCCCAAGGCGAAGAACTCGGCCTAATAAAACCATTCAGGAGCAACTCATCCAACTAAGTACGTAACTTCTCCAACTAACGCGCGACCATTCGGTACGGTGCCTTAGCAATAGGACGGGTACCCGGCTCCAGATCTATGACAAACTCCATGTCCCTCTTGGGCGGAAGATAGGGAAGATTAGCTGGAAAAACATCCAGAAAATCACGCACCACCGGAATCTCCTCTACAAGCGGCAAGCTAACAATGGTTTCCAAAACTGAAACCAAACAAGCAAAACATTCGAAATTTACAGCTTTTGAGCACGTACCGCAGATATGATCGGAGAAACTTGGTTCGAAAAAACATAAACACTCCTGTGTTGACCGTTGTCCATCTTGAAGTCCAAGAGCTTAACCTTGCATTGGATAATCACATCATATTTGGACAACCAGTCCATGACCATGATCATATCAAAATCCTCTAGTTCTATCACCTTCAAATCAGTAACTTCTAGGAAATCGCCTAACAAAACCGGACAACTCCGGATACCCTAGTTTGACACCACCGAATCACCGGAAGGAAACTTGACTTAAAATACATCGCCGACTTGATTGAGAGTCAAACAATGATGCTCAACAAAGGCCCTAGCCACAAATGAGTGGGTAGCACCGGAATCAAGGAGAACACGTGCCCAACAGTTCTTTACTTTTAATTTCCCTATAAAAATGCTTACAAAACTAATCGAACTACCTCAAAACTATAGCTACAAGCTAAACAGAAACAAAACCAGGTTAGAAACTAACCTAAAACCACTTGGGTAGAAGTCTGGGCCTCCTCTAGAGACAGTACGTTCAGCTTTCCCTTCCCTTTATCTACAGGTTGCGGTGGTGGAAAAGCTTGAAGCGGAACTGGATGCAAAGAAGGCTGAGATTGCTGGCACTTTGACTTGACGTGAACTTTCTGTCCACACTGAAAGCAAATTCTAACCTTATCCCAATAGTTGGCAGCATCATGCCCCTTTCGTTTGCACGAGGTACAAATAAAATCTCCTTTAGGAGAACCTTGGATCGCATGGATCTGCTCCTGTTTCTGTGCTCCTATCCTCTTAAAATATTTCTCATATGGGTGGCATGGCAGGCCACAAAAACTACATATTTCTTTTCTCCTCTTCAACGAAGCAGCACCATATTCCTGGGAACTCTTACTCTCACCAGTCTTCCTCTTATCCTATCTCATTTATTGTCCTCGGTTCTTTGCATTGTCAATTACCTCAACCTTAAGAGCTGCTTCGACTACTTCAACATAACTCTCTGATCTATAAGCCCTTGCCAACTGCTGGATGTCACTCTTCAGGCCACCCAAAAAGCGCTTGACTCTGCTGGCTTCAGAAACTACTAAATTTGGGGCAAACCAGCTCAGCTTGATAAACTCTACCTCATACTTACTCACCGTGAGCTGCCTCTGCTTTAAGTTTAGGAAATCATTTAACAAACGGTCTCGCTCAACCGACGACAGAAACTTCTTCAGCAAAAGCACCTTAAAGACTTCCCAAGAACATTCATCCTTCAAGTTTTCCTTCTCCCTTAGCCACCAACTCTTTGTCAAACCTTTGAGCTGGTAGGAAGCGACCATTACTCTATGGTCTGTTGAAACTTCGGAGTAAGAGAACATCTCCTTGATGACTATAATCCAGACATCCAAAGCAATGAAGTCTGCCCTACAATCATAAGTAAGGGTCCTAATCGCTGGAAGTGCGAGATGAAGTTCATCTCTGGTGGCAGCACAACTGGAGTGACCAGAGGAGCAGGAGGAATAGGAACACCTTGACCCACGACTGGGTCCTGAACTCTAAGTGGTTGTCCTGCAATGACAGTCAACAAGGTTTCGATCTGCGACTGCATCTCCAACATTTGCCTAGACAAAGCTTCATTGCTCTGTCATAATCCTTCCATCACGACCTCGTTCTAAGCACCAGACGACTCTTCCTCTGGCTGGGGAGTCGATCTCGTCGTAGGACGTCTCGACATTGTAATAATTACAACAAGTAACTAGTCAAAACCTAGCTTAACCGCTAGAACCGAACAACTTAGTATAGACAAAACATATATAAATACTTACTCTTGCTGCTAACTTGCTCTGTGAATTTTATAAATGATGAAATTCTTAAACCTATGATGACATACCATCATCCTATTAATTCTTGTGCAAAGTTCATGAATGCATGAATTTGTATTCTTTTGACTAAAAATAATGTGTGTACATATGTCATCATATAAATCGTTAGCTTGGAACGTGTGCAAATGCTATATTATGCTATGTATGATGTGTTATGCATTCCAAAAAGTACTTAATACATGGTATGAGCGGCGTACACATGAAATATTATGCATCCTATACTACATAATATCACATGTAACAGAAAAAAGTAAAATGTGCTAATGGGAACCCATTTGATGATGGTTATGCACCCCATACTACATAACTGTCACATGTTGCCACCTATGGTGGATCCATATACAAACACATATTATGCATCCCATACTACATAATATGTCCCTATACTTCTTATCATGCTATGAGTGAAGTGTTCATGCTTCAGCCAAGATGTAGTGATGACACATCAGTGTGTGTATGAAATGACACTAGACAGTTTACACTAACAAAAGATGGTTGCTCAACCAATTGTCAAAGCAACCTCCCTCTGATACCAACTGTCACAACCCACACTTTCTCAACATCTAAGTTATATCAGAGTAAGAGAAAATAAGTATCGTGATGCCACATCGTGCAGGGGATAACTGCAGGTGCTCAGGCAAAATCCTAAACTCTATGATTTATATGAAATCCATAAGTTATTAAGTAAAAACAGTTTAAATTGGATGGTTGTATCCCTCGGCATAGTGGATCAACTAGTCCAGGAGTAAAAGTATAGTAATGAGCTGTGGAAAAAATACTTTTGGTTAAGTTGATTAACACCCTACATGTGTATAAACATCCCCAAAGGACAACTCATAGCATGCAAGACCCTAGATTTACTGTAAGTATAGAAATAGTCTTTACGTAAGCTAGAAAATAGTATTTTAATTTTGGAATTATGAGATGTATGAAGTACAAGTAGTAATGCTTTTATTGTTAAAAATACCTAACATGCAACCTAGCATAAAACATTCCTAGAGAGCAAATAAAAATAACCAAGAAAGGCAAAACTAGCAGCTTAGCAAAGTATTCACCAATTCATAAGGAAACCACCAGTGGGCGTAAACAAACTGACACGAACCCACTGGTCAGTATGAGTGTCTGTAACAAGAAAACAACCAAGAAACTGAGGCATTCAAAGAAGGAACACCTTAGCAAGCAAAATACAGGTGGCAAACAAAACTTTCAGTAAACAAGGGAGTAGCAAGATTACTAATCTCAAACCTGAATAGCTGTGAAATGAAAACATATCAAATAACTAGAGATTTAGAATGAAGAATTAACCTATAAAGTTAAAAGATAATGAAATTTGCACCAAGTGTGAACGGAGTTATACTCCGAAATCAATATACGTGGAAAGGCAGAAACAACATAAGATTAATCCTTAGGAGACAAAAATGCTGCAAAGGCTCAATAAACAAGTGAATCATTAACACCGTAATGCAACCGGATCTAAGTCGGCACCAAACCAGTCAAACCCAAACTAATAGAACCAAAAGTCTCAAAAATGGGACTGTGGCGGTGGCCATCTGATCCAACACAACCCAACAGCTCAAAAACGAGATCCAAACATGCCCGGGTGTATTGATTCACGAAACCAAGCCTACCAAACCAACACCATATATCCAAATACCCATAAACCCAAACAAAACAAATTCAGAAGAAAATCGACAAGTTTAGCTTGGCAAGACTAAGCCTTAATTATACACATCAAATCGGTGAAAGGACAAAATGCTAAGGGAAAAAGCATCGAGTACACTTGACGCTGTGTTGAGTGCAGTCAATGCGCTCGATGCCATAACTCAGCACACTCAACGCTTAAACACAGCAGCAAGAACAGACAATGGCGTTGAGTGACTTCATCTCACTCAACGCTTTAACACTTAGCTGCGAAAAACAGATGATGACGTTGAGTGAGTTTAGCTCACTCAACTCTGTTGATGCTTTCACACTTAGACTGCATAATTAAAGCAACAGTGTTGAGTGAGTTCCGCTCAATTAACGCCATCGACGCTTTCTATAAAATCAATGGCGCTTAGTGAGTTCAGCTCACTCAATGCTGTCAACGCTTTCCTACATGGATAAACATAATTATTAGACGACGTTGAATGAGTTCAGCTCACTCAACGTTGTCGATGCTTTTTACATAACTTGCCGAATAAAGTGACGACATTGAGTGAGTTAAGCTCACTTAATGCTGTCAACGCTTTTACACTTAGACTCTAAGATTTCTCGGATGACATCAAGTGTATACAACACAGTCTACGCAACATTGAGTGTATGCAGCACACTCAACAACTTCTGACTTAGCGTCAAATTCTGATGGAGTTGAGTGTAAGCAGCACACTCAATAATGCATTGAGTGCACTCAACGGACTGAAGCTTTTACACTTAGCGTCATAGACCTCTCAGCAAGCTATTGAGTGTATTCAACACACTAAACGCCACGTTGAGTGCAGTAAACGCACTCGATGCTTATGGACTTAGGCTTCAAACTGGATTCAGTGCTAAGGCTACACTCAATTCCTAAGGGTTATACTAAACTCCTAGGTCTATACTCAACGAATCTTGCTCCGTACGATGAATTGGATCAGCTCAACGAACTCTGTTCGACGATTTGCGATTTATTCGTCGAACTCTTTTCGAAAAAATTCCTTTGTTCGTCAAACTCCATTCGACAAATTATCTTTAATTTGACGAACTCATACTGCTCCAAACTGACAACTTATACAATGAAACTAATATAATGAATGAAATGCTTGTTGAACTTGGCCGGAAAAAATGATACCATAAAACTGATTGGCAAAGCCGGATCTAACCGTACTCCCAAAAAACTACATAGGGAAGAACAATATGGAAAAGAAATATAAAAGGAAAAAGACAAGCATGACAAGGGGAAGAAGTCACCACTTGCTCCAAATCGTCAATCCAGTCACGTAAATGCTCCTGAAACTTCCTGAGCAACACATCTTGAAACTTTTGAGGACAAAATAGGGTCAAAACCACCTACCTAGACCTCTAAAAATCCAAGAAACTTGAAAAACCTACCGTAGAAACATAGATCTTGGCGAGATCTACCCGGATCCTCTCTCCAAAGAAGAAATCGAGAATGAAAACTCCAGAAATCGGCGGCCGAAGGCTTTGGAAAGTCCACCGCTCTCATTCTTTCGCAACAAGCCGACAGTTTCACGTGGGAGACAAATGAATAGGGTTTGAAGCGATGGGTTCTATTTATACTGCTTTTATCCAATTTTTTATTATAGGATAACATAATTAATTAAATAAAACGTCAAAACGACCCGAAAACCCAACTTACCCGAAATTTTACGAAAATCGCAATGTAGCTAAATACTGATGCTACGAACCCAACTTCACAGTCAAAATTAAGAATCGATGAACCAAATTCGGGTAAACACCTCCTGAAGCCAAAACACAAGCATTCCCAATGACGCTCCACCGACTCCCCAAAACAGACCCGACTTGCTAGGAAATCTTGCAAACATGCTAAACCTAGCCACACACATAGGAATCCTAAGAGCTAAAACCATGCTCTAACAACGACAAATGCCGAAAACGCGTCAACGTAACGCCCTGATGTCATAAACACGCCAAATAATGAATTAAACCAAATATCAAAAAATGAGGGGCGTTACAAGTTGAAAGACAGTTTAAGACAGACAGTTCTTCCTCTCATCGATGAGTTTTCTACTCCAAAGAAGTGTAGTGGTATTAGCCACATAGTTAAATACGTAAGGCTGCTAAGAAAGATACCACCAAAGGTAATGGGAAGGCACATCAGAGTCAACCCACTTTTAAGAAGGTTATTTTCCCCCAAAACAAATATTACTCAGAGACGTCCTATAGGAACTTTTGCTAGCCTAACTATGTAGAGCCTAAGATGTGCTATCAAGGATAGACCTGTTGATGCACGAAAACACAGAGGGGTCGAGCAGCACCAGCTAACGGTTCGAACACCGGGGAATAGAGAGACTGCGAGTAGTGATCTACTAAGCGGATGAGGGCAGGAAGAAGAGCAGGGCCGTGAGCCACGGCAACAACAGACTTCGCCCGTCGCGGCCTGAATGCCTCTCTTGGGACGGGCTTTCCCTTGATTGAAGAAAGGCTTGGTTACAAGTGAAAGGAAATGGTTGACAAGAGCAAAGTGAGGGGGAGTCCGCAAGGCACAAGATTCGAGTCCGCAGCCTGTAACAAGTAGGCTCCTTGGTCCGAGTCAGCGTGCCTTAGGTGCACCACCACGCCCCTATTTATACGATAGGGGGCCTGCCCAAACGGGCAGGGCTAAAATAACCGGCTTCCACTGCTGCTGGGCGCGATCCTGTTGGAGGGCGGCGTCCTGGGCGGACGAGACACTGCGTCCGCCGCTGTAGAGAATCTAATTTTCCAAGTCCTGGCGGACTGAGCGAATAGGTCCTTGAGTCCGCTGCAGGGGTACCATCCTTGGCGTCCGATTGGTGACCTTGCCGGACTGGGCGGACTGACAAATCTAGTCCGCTCGTGTTGAAAGGGGGATTTTGGCATCTTGTGTCACAACCCGCATTTCCTCAACGAGCATATCATATCAGAGCAAGAGGAACTACGGGTTATGATGCCACGTCGTGCAGGGGATAACTGCACACGCTCAGGCAACTCTTGACGCTTACTTTATGAATTGAAATTCAACAGTTAGATGTAAGAAAACTAGTTCATTTGCTGGCCGTATCCCTCGGCCTTAGGTATCAAAACACATTGGTACGCGGCGGAAATCCTTGGTTTATACGAAATTCTCTTTGTTTACGTTATTTGAAAATAAGTCTTAATTTATCAAGTCATGTATGCATGAGATACAATAATAGTTTTGGTTTAGCTTCAAAATACCTAATGCAACCTACCAGAAAACCATCCCAAAAGCAAGTACATTCCATCCAAAGGAGTTTACAATAGCAGTCTCGTTCATATTTACATAAAAGAAAATCCACCAAATGGGCGCCAACAAGCTGACACGAACCCATTGGGGCACATGTATGTCTGTACAACAAAAGATGAACTACCTCGCTTTGAATGCTCGGTTAGCTCCCAAGAAACGCCTCCAACCAACCTAGCCGCTCAACCGGCTACAACCTGCACCTGAGGCATTCAAGAAAGAATACCTCAGCAATCAACCAAACTATACAAAAGAGAGTATAAATTTCATAATGGATCAAGAAGGGGCTTACCGACCCCATAACAATGCTTAAGTCAAAAGAGTGCACAAAATAAGTGCGTACATGTAGAAAAACAATGTCATTCCAAAGGATCAACCGCACCAAGTGCGTACTAGTTCTTCAAGTCCTGCTCAAACCGTAGAAACAAAAGGCAAAACACATGCCTATTCCATCATTCATAGAACAAGAACCTACTAGAAAAGTGAAGCATAAGCAACAGTTAAGTTCAATTTCGCAAGGGTCTTATCGGTGGCGGCCCTAAAGTGGAACGCACCAAACAAAACCAGCCCAAATCGGGGCCAAAGTGGTCTCTCTAACCACAAAAACAAAACCCGGTGGCCACAGGCTGAAACCACACCACCCCTTGCAAAATTCTCACACAAACGCTCCCGCCATGCTTCACGACTTCGCCTCGCAAAACACCCCATAACTCAAGGTAACACGTTTCCTTTCATCGTCCTCACACATGACTCCCAATTGCCAACGCATAGTATGATGAACTTCATCACATAAAAAGAATTACACGCTTAGTATCAAACTAGAATCACATGATAGGATTTGATTAACATGAGTACATAGACCCCATATTTGGAACACAATCATATGTTTTTTAATCAAGGAAAAATCACCTCTCTTGATAGGGTACATGAGTAGAACAAATTAGCTACATGAATTAAGCTAGCATAGGGCAAATTGATAAGTACATGAATCACAAACCTAAACATGGGAGAGCAAAATCGTTTAGCATAATTAGCATAAGGAATGAACTACTTTGAATTTAGCATAGGGGCTTGTCGCATAGGGAATTAGCTAATTGGAATTTAGCCTAAGGAATTTAGCCTAAGGGATTTAGCATAGAACAAACAAGAGGATGCATCATACTTTAATTCAAGGAAGATCAACCTAAGCATAGGGGAATTGGAAAGACTAAGGCTAAGAAAGAAAAATTCAACACAAGATCTCAAGCTAGAAAAAAAATGGAGAATTGAATCAAGTACGAAGATTGGCAAGGGTGGAGGACACCGCTTGCCTGAACCGAGACGATGTCGCGACGGCTGCTTTTCTGTTCTTGCCTTGCTTGAGCCTTTCTCTCTTTGCTTTCCCTTTGAGGAGAAGGAGGAAGAAGATGAAGATGAATAGGAAGAAGATGAAGCTGAAAGGTTTCTGTTTCGGACTTATTTCCTCCAGAACCGAGCTGAACCGTTCGATGCAGGATCAAGGAAATGAACGGCACAAAAAAACTGGAAAAAGTCGATTTTCGGGCCGGTCACGCCCTGTGTCACGCCCGTGACACAGGGCGTGTACCATAAGCGGCGCCGAAAGGCGGCAATTCCACGTTTATCCAGACGGTACACGGCCGGGGTACACGCCCGTGACGGGTCGGTCACGCCCGTGACCTAGGGCGTGTAACCCGTGTCTCGACACCTCGTCGACAGAAAGTGTCGACACTCGACCCAGCCTGACACGCCCTGTGACACGCCCGTGTCACAGGCCGTGTCCCCTCTCTCGACGACTCGACACTCGATACTCGACGCTCGATACTCGCCGATCGACACTCGACACTCGACGAAGCGGGACACGGCCCGTGACACGCCCGTGTCAGGGGGCGTGTACCCCATTCGTCGAGCTCAACTCGATGCAAGAAAAATCGTCGAGTCAAGGAGGTCACGCCCAGGTCACGGCCTGGGTCACGCCCATGTCAGGGGGCGTGTCTCGCACAAAAAACGACCATTTTCCCCTTTTGTGAAAAATGTTCCTGGGACGTCCTAGACCATTTTTGCCTTAAGCACTTTTTACCCTTTTTTTTGTTTCCTGAACCAGCAACTTATTTTGAGCAACATTCCCCGGGCGCGAACACATGCAGGCATTCCCTAAGAGGCCTCACCGAGTCCCTTATTTGGACTACGGTTTGCTGGGGAATCGTGCAACTCGGCAACCAAAAGAACCACTCGCAAGCCCGCGGAAAAACCATGCTCAAATTACAATCAAAGCCCACGTAACGCCCATCATGCGTACGTAATAAAAATCCGGGGCGTTACAATCACTCCCCCTAACAAAAAGTTTCGCCTCGAAACTTTTCACAAAACCCAACACACAAGCAAACCAAAACATGAATCCAATCAAACACTAAATCTCATACCAGCTTACGGGAACAAATGAGGGTGAGCCGCCCTCATTGTTGACTCGAGCTCCCACGTCGCGCTTTCCACATCCTGATTTTTCCATAACACCTTTAACATAGGAATCTTCTTTTTCCGCAACACATGATCTTGGGAGTCCAATATCCGGATGGGCATCTCCACTTACGAAAGGTTTGGCGCCAATGGCGGCACCACGTCCAACACTTGCGTGTCATTCCGCAGACACTTGCGCAGTTGGCTCACATGAAACACATTGTGAAAACCAGGAAAGTTCACAGGTAATTCCAGTTTGTAGGCAGATGCTCCAACTCGCTCAAGAATCTTGAAGGGACCCACAAATCTTGGGTCTAACTTGCGCTCTTTCCCAAACCTTTTAATCCCAACCATTGGGGAGACTTTCAAGAAAACAGAATCCCCCACCGCAAACTCCAATTCCGACCTTCGTCGGTTGGCATATTTTTCATATCGCTCTTGGGCGATTCGGAGCTTCTCCCGAATACGTCGTACTGCAACTTCCATATCCTCGAGCGCCTCTGGCCCCAACAAAGGCCGCTCGCCAACCTCAGTCCAAAAAAGTGGGGTCCGACATCGTCGCCCATATAACGCTTCGAACGGAGCCATTTGCAAACTTTCTTGATAGCTATTATTATACGCGAACTCCATAAGCCGCAAACGTTCATCCCATGCTCCGCCATACTCCAGAATGTAACATCGAATCATATCTTCTACAATTTGATTAACTCGTTCTGTTTGGCCATTCGTCTGAGGATGATAAGCCGTGGAGTGTCGCAAGTCTGTCCCCAAACCCTCTTGTAGTGTAAGACCCCCTTTTTTTTTTTTTCTTCTTTTTCGACACCGGGGTCTTAGGCCCAGATCCGCCGTTTTGCGGTGACTCCTTCACGCCCTGAAGGGTCATCACCACAAAGCGCCGAATCTACCGGCCAATTCGATCACATAAAAGTAGCATAATGAAGTAAAATGAAGTCCATCTGTCCACAGAGAATCACATGACATATATAAATATAACTCCACGAAGGGAGTGTCCACAGAAGACAACATCAGAGTAGCAAAAATACGGGCTTATGCCCGGTACAACATATCCTCACTACAAAGTCACTCATGCGGAAGCAAAAGCTGAAAAAGCTACTCAGGGTCGAGACTCACAGTCCCGGCTGTATGAACTCCGGAGCTAGACTGCCCCACCTCCAAGCGCACCGGTCTCTGGGGCTGCTCCTCCATGCTGGTCTCCGCGATCCCCTAAATGATGCGGTTCGAAAACCGTTAGTCTAAAAGACTAAGTCCTATCATCCCCCACCCCTTCCCCCACGGCTCCTAGGCACCGAGCGGAGAGGAAGAAAGGGAAGGACATGAAGGTGGAGAATATCAAAAGCAGATGGCAGCGGTCCTATTCTAGCAAGTTCTATAGCATATAAAGACAATAAAATGTAAGCTGAAATGTAACCTTCACTTATGTGGAAAAACACATAAGCCAAGGGGTCTTTTGCAAGGCTCCCATCGTATAAAAGGTCCCATACCGATTTATACGTTGGGGTGTCGGTGGTCAAACAGCAGCAACTAAGTATATCAAAATTAACCTTAATTTATAAACTTGCCCACACAAGCTTATAGACTAAGGGGTCGTTTTGCAGGTCCTAATGTATAAGCGTCCCATTCCACTTATACATCAGGTGTCAGGGGTTAAATGAATCGATTATGCTATGTCATGCAAGTGGGTATGATGGACATGCAAGTGCAACGCACACACCCGACTCTGTGCACACAGACCTTTAGTTCCCCCTTTCTGGAGCCGTAACCTCCCAGGATACCTCCGTAGTGGCAGACGGAAGCGGTGGGTTGGGCCTCGCCCACCTCTAAACCAGTAAGGCACTACCGGTCAGACCTATCGTACGCCTCAACACTTGGTGCACGAAGCGGACTCCTGCGTACTCTTGCCGGCTGGCGCACCGGACTTCTGTTGGCGAAGTGCTAACCACACTTGCCGAGTCAACGTATTGGCGTCGGTGCATCGACCCTCCAATACCGAAAACCCACCACCTTAATTTATTTTCCTTTTATGCACATGCAGATTTAGCGTGAACAAAACCCGAGCCGAAGCTCCCCGGACCAAGAGTCCGTCTTTTAACCATCCGAGCCGAAGCTCCCAGCTGACTTTTGGTGCTAACAGTGCCTGTGAAATGTGCAACCCTAATTACTAAGTTACTCTTTTCAGCTTGTTAAACAGTTTACGTTAACCCAGGACTGCCCCCGGTATTCCCTGTGAAGGGCTCTCAAGGGGCACTAGGAACTGTGTTGGGATTACGCCCAGCGTTCCCTTTCGCAAGGTACTTATTTTATTATTGGTTTATCCCCTTACCCATTATTTTCTCATGTTTCGATACGCTAATCCTAGGGTGATTTGACTCCAACTCTCCTTGGGTAGGACGATCTTTCGTCGGGCCCGAACGCCTTTAAACCCTAGACAAATCCACACCCTACTCACTCATCTTCCAAAGATGCAGCCCTTTCCACTTGTCCTTACAGCAAACCATCAAGACCCATCATACGTGCCCTAATTCAATCCAAATGAAATCCTGCAGTTTTGCTATATGCAGACCACTTAAGCTACGTGACCCGTAAAAGGGGAAGTACATGAAATACTCATCCAGTACCCTCATGATAATTATCAGAGGTCTATTATGATAAATATAGACTAAATTCAGAAAATCATATTTTTCCCAATTAATCTACTATTTATTGAATTTTCCTCAAAAACTAGGCCATAGTCAATTTGAACATGAACCATAAGCTTTTCTCAGGTAATGGCCTCCTAAAATTTGTATTCACTAAATAACAGAGAAGTATCATTGGATGCTAATTTTCATAATTTTCCAGATAATTCTTGACCTCTAAAGGATTTATTAAAATAATTCCAAAAATCAAAAATAATGAAGGAAGTGCCACATATATGTCTCCAATAATTATGTAAAAATTACTAGGGCTTCATAGGGAACTAAAAACATCATGATGAAGAAATTAGAATTTTTCAGACAATATAAAAGTCATTATTAAATTTTCCAAGGTTCCATGGAATTAAATAATTAAAGAAGCAACAACTAAATATCATTCTTCAAAAATTCCATAAAAATTTACAGAGATGGGTAACATGATTATAAGCCCCTTGGCTAAGTTTTATCAAGTTTAAGCAAGTATAGTGCTCTGCAAAAACTCTTAAGTGGAAATTATAAAATATAACTCTGTGAATAAAGTACCAAAAATATTCACCCACAATTATTTATAAAATTTCCAGAGACATGTATGCCCTAAGCATCTACCCATTCAAAATCTCAGCCCTTTTCAGATAGTTTTGGTATTAGTTCTTATGGTTTCAAAGCTAGTGCCCTAAACTAGGGTTATGGATTTAAGGGGTCCTAAGTCTTCCAAATGCCCTAAAATTTTAACCATAGGACCATAGTGACCCTATGGACATCATTCCCAAGTTTCAAGCCCATCCAAGGTCTTTTGACCCCAATTTCTTCAAACCCTAGCAAATTACCCTAAAGGGTCTACCCTACACTTCTAGGGCTACCCTAGCCCAATCCACTCCAAACTTCATGAGTGAGTGCAAAAAGTTAAATCATATCAGTGGCCTAAGTTTCAGCCTCTGTTGAGGTGATTTGGTCACTTAAAACCAAAAGTGCAACTTTTGACCAAAATGCCCTCCATAGGGTAGAACTAGGGTTGGGTCAAAACCTATTCAAAACTCACCCAATCTACCTGAAATTTTATACAGGGACCTAATTGGAGCCCAGGGACCACTCACCAAAATTTGGGAGGGTTTGGATGTGTTTAAGGCACCTATTTAATTTATCTAATGATTATTAAATTTTTACCAAAACTATAGAAATATTTTCTCCAAAAATTCCCATTTTTGGGCAGGCCCTAGGTATGCCTAGGATAGACCCTCTGCCAAAATTTCAGCCCATTTGGGCTTGGGGTGAAGAGTGGGCACTCATTTTAGTGACTGCCTAGCCCTAAGGACATGTCCCACCAAAATGGGTGCCCTGGTCTAACCAGTGACCCAAAAGGGTCCCAACAATTTTTGCTGCAAACTAGACACCCTAAGCTACAATGTTCATGTTGGGCAAATTTCCATCCAAGGTCCCTAGGTATTTTTAAACATTAATTACATTAAATACATCCAGTGTGACAAAAATGAAATAAATTTTATTTAACTCCTAAAGTATCTGATCTGATGCCGCACGAATCTTGGCGCAGATCGACGGCATCTGGTCATCGTCCCCACTGAGCCAACGGCTGGGATTGGTTCTGCCTGGAGCGATTTCCAAGCTCTGCCGCCGGCGATCCAGCCCCTTCCCCGGCCGGCCACCGTCACCAACACCTCCGTTGAGGTGGTGGCTGTCGTCAGGCGGCGGCTCCGCCGCCGGAGAGGTGTTTTCCGGCGGATTGAGCAAGACTTTTCCTTGCCGAAACCAGGAGAAATCCTGGATTCGATCGGGCTCAATTGAGCCCGATACTCTAGCCTAAGGATTCCTAGGATCTACCCGCGAGTTAAGGAGAGGAGGAGGACCTTCCTGGCGGCCTGGATGCGAGAGGAGCGGCGGGATGCCATTGGCGACGGCGGCGGCGCTCGGCTTCTGCAACTGCACGGTGGAAGGGCTCGTCTCCTCCAGGTAAGTGCTCCAAAATGATCCCCTCGGCTCCCTGATGGTGTTTAAATGGCAATTGGGGGAGGGGAGAGGCTGGTTCTTCAATGGCCATTATCTCCATTAATGGAGTGGCTCGGGTTGTGTGGAGGGGGGCTGAACCCACCCCTTGGTGGCCGGGAAACGGCTGGAATCAACTCCTCTCTCCTAGAGGAGTTGATTGCAGCCATAAAGGGTGGCTGTTAGTCTCCCTTGGCCGGCCTCTTTCTTCCCCCTTCTCCTTCCTCATTTCTCTCTCCTCCATTATCATGGAGAGGAGCTTTTTCTCTCTCCTAGTCACCTCTGGTTGACTAGTCAACCCCACAAGCTAAAGGCAGCCCACTGGATTATGATGATCATGGGAATGGGCTTAGCCTAAGGGAGGAGTGGCTTGAGCTTGGGTTAGCCCCTTTTGGGCTAAGTTGACTTGACCCTCAATGAGGGTTGACTTGGCCAATTTGACCATCTAGGTTGACCCCATTGGGTCCTGGGTGATTCATTGGCCTCCCCTAAGGGTCTATGTAGGGCTGGGTAGGGTTGACTTGGCACCTTGTAGGTCACTTGACCCTTGGTAAGGTCACTTTGACCATTTAGAGCTAGAGTTGACTTGGGTCAACATGACCATTAGGGTCCACCCCTATGGATCCTTGGTGACCCATTGACTTCCCTTAGGGTCTAGGTAGGGTTATATGGGGTTGCCCTGCACTTGGGAGGTCACATACCCTTAGTAGGGGTACTTTGACCAGATTAGGGCTTGAGTTGACCTAGGTCAATCTGGCCTCTAGGGCTGACCCCTAATGTGTCCTTAGTGACCCATTGTCCTCACTTTAGGGTTAGGAGGGTATAGGTGGGGTCCTCTAGACTAGGGGTGGGTCTATTGGCCCTAAGTGGGCTAGGTTGACCTATTTAGGGCTAGGGTTGACCTTGGTCAACTGGGCCCCTTGGGTTGGCCCTAATGGGTCCTTTTGGCTCTAATGGGTCTCCCAAAGTGTCTGGGAGTGTTGTGATAGGGTCTTGGGGTCATGGTGAAGCCCCATTGTCATCCTAAACTATTGTTCAGAATCCTACTATCTGCAGACCATGGTGATCCCTACCTTGGCCTCCTATCTCTTGGCCCATTTCTGGCTTCCCAGGGTTTTGTCATGACCTAGTCATGGCCAAAACCACTCTTAGGGGTCTAGTTGGAAATGGGATGTTACAAATCCCAATAAACAAAACAAAGATTTCGTCCCCGAAATCAAGGTTGGACCTACGGGTCTTATTACCGAAGGAAAGAGTCTTGTAACATCCCATTATGACGCCTTGTTTGTTAAATTTGATTTAAGGGAAAACTTAGATCTAAGACCCCTTTCGCCCAAACGGCGAACCAAAATCCCAATAAACAAAGTTAAGCCCCCAATAAACAAAGATAAGCCCCTATCTACCTAGAGCAGCCCTTAGTATACTTAAAGCAGGAAAAATAAATTAACATCTTGAGGGGTCTGAGAGGTATACCTGACTGAATAGCTCGGGGTATCTTTGTCGCATCAGGTCCTGTGGCTCCCAGGTATGCTCCTCCTGGCCGTGGTTCCTCCACAGGACCTTGACTAGAGGGACCTTCTTGCGTCGCAAGACCCGCACTCCTCGGTCGTCGATCCTCACAGGCTCCAAATGAACCGACCGGTCTGAAGCTACCGGCCCTTCGGTGGTCAGAATCTGCTGCTCCGGGCGTAGTAGAGCCCTCCTCAAAGAAGAAATGTGGAAGACGTCGTGCAGCGCTTCTAGCTCTGGTGGTAACTCCAGCCGGTAGGCTAGGGGTCCGATCCGCTCCAGGATCCTGTAAGGGCCCATGTACCTAGGGCTGAGCTTCTTCCTCCGACCACGCACCCGTGAAACTCCATGCATGGGCCGGATCTTCAGAAACACCCGGTCCCCCACCTGGAACTCCACCTGCCGATGTCGGGCGTCATAATACTTGGCCTGTCTACTCTGCGCCTCGAGCATCCTGTCTCTGATCAGCCTCACTTGTGCCTCGGTGTCTTCAACAAACTCTGACCCCAATACCTTCGGATCTTCGTTCTGCACCCATGAGAGCGGGGTCCGGCATCTCCTCCCGTACAAGGCTTCGTAAGGTGCCATCCTGATGCTGGACTGGTGGCTGTTGTTATAGGAGAACTCGACAAGGGGTAAGAGTTTCTCCCACGGTTCCCCACGGTCCAAAATGCAGAGCCTCAAAAGGTCCTCCAGCGTCCGGTTGGTGCGTTCTGTCTGCCCGTCTGTCTGGGGGTGGAATGCAGTGCTGAAAGTCAATCGCGTGCCTAAGTAAGCTTGCACGGATCTCCACTCCCTGGAGGTGAACCTGCCATCCCGATCCTGACACTATCGTCCTGGGCACCCCATGATAACGAATGAACTGCTCCACAAACTTCCGCACCAGTACTCCTACTGAATCATCCTTCCTGATCGGTATAAATCGAGCCACCTTGGTCAACCGATCGACGATTACCCAGATCGAGTCGTTCCCTGTCCGAGACCGGGGAAGCCCATGTATGAAGTCCATGGCTATGTCATCAAACTTCCACTCCGGCACCGGGAGTGGCTGCAATAATCCCGCGGGGTTCCTGCACTCCGCCTTCACTAGCTGACATGCCTCACAAGTGGGTCACGAAGTGTGAGACATCCTTCTTCATGCCCGGCCAGTACATCGTCTTCTTCAAATCAGCCGTCATCTTTGTGATCCCCGGGTGTACGGAATACCGGCTGCAGTGCGCCTCCATCATAATATCCTCCCGGATCTGGCCTCCCTCCGGTATATACACCCGTCCTCTGAAGCACACCAGATCGTCCCTCAGTGTGTAGTCTCCTGCAGTGCCTGCCTCCAGAGCTCGGAAGATGGGCTCTAACTTGGCATCCTGCCTCTGTCCCTCTCTGACCCGGTCTCTGATGTCATCGGTAAGCGCCTATCGCGGCCAAGTACTCCTCATAGAGCTCAGGATCATCAGACGACACCAGAGTAATGTGCATGTCCTCTAGTCTCTGCAGCAGCTCCATAGACATCAACTGAGGCTCTGCTCCTGCTGTGGCAGCTCTCCTACTCAGTGCATCCGCTACCACGTTCGCCTTCCCCGGGTGGTAATGCATCTCATACTGATAGTCAGAAAGGAACTCCACCCACCGCCTCTGCCTGATGTTTAGTTCCTTCTGCGTGTCCACGTACTTAAGGTTCTTATGATCGGAGTATATGTCACAGTGGACTCCATAAAGGTAGTGCCGCCATATTTTTAGTGCGAATACAACTGCCCCCATCTCCAGGTCGTGCACTGGGTAGTTCTTCTCATGGGTCTTCAGCTGGCGGGAAGCATAAGCTATGACGTGTCCGTTCTGCATCAGTACTGCTCCCATCCCCTGATATGATGCGTCGGTGTAGACCTGGAATCCCTCCCTCCCCGAGGGGAGAGTAAGAATGGGAGCCGAGGTCAGCCGATCCTTCAGCTCCTGGAAAGCTGTCTGGCACTGCGGGGTCCACACGAACGGTACCTCCTTCTTTGTCAAGGATGTGAGCGGGAGGGCGATTCGAGAGAATCCTTCTACGAATTTCCGGTAATAACCGGCAAGTCCCAGGAAACTTCGCACGTCTGTGGCCGTCTTCAGCGGCGGCCAATCCCTGACTGCCTGAATCTTTGCCGGGTCCACCGCCAGCCCGGCTCCGCTGATAATGTGACCTAAGAAAGCCACCTCCTTCAGCCAGAACTGACACTTACTGAACTTCGCATAAAGGTGATGCTCCCGCAGTCTCTCCAGGGTCAATGCTAGATGTCGCGTGTGCTCCTCCTCCGTCTTAGAATAGATAAGGATGTCGTCTATGAACACTATGACGAACACATCCAAATAAGCCTCGAAGACCCGGTTCATGAGGCTCATAAACGCCGACGGAGCATTCGTGAGCCCGAAGGGCATCACGATGAACTCATACAATCCATATCGGCTACTAAAGGCCGTCTTCGGAATATCCTCCTCCTGGATCCGCAGCTGGTAGTAGCCTGATCTCAAGTCCAGCTTCGAAAAGTAATGGGCTCCCTCCAGCTGATCGAACAACTCGTCTATCCTGGGGAGCGGATAGGTATTTCGGACGGTCAGCCTGTTTAGTGCTCGATAGTCGATGCACAGGCGTAAAGTGCCGTCCTTCTTCTTTACGAATAGGACAGGAGCTCCCCATGATGAGGAACTCGGCCTAACAAATCCTGCTTCCACCAGCTCCTGCAACTGTGTCCGAAACTCCGCCAACTCCTTCGGAGCCATCCGATAAGGGGCCTTGGATACCGGCTTAGCCCCTGGTACCAACTGAATCTGGAAGTCCTTTTCCCTATGCGGAGGTAGTCCTGGCAGCTTATCCGGAAAAATGTCGGCGTAGTCACGAACCACCGGAATGTTAGCAATCAGGTCCTTCTCCTCAGTCATCTCGAACAATACTTGATATACCTCGTCCCCTTGCATATGAGCCTTAATGGCCTGAATAGATGAAAGCAGGCGTCGGGAGACCGGTGTAGTACCTTCGAATGTCGCATAAGTATCGCCGTGGCTGAGCACGACCCTCCTCGCCGGGCAATCAATCTGGGCATGGTTCCAGACAAGCCATGTCATGCCCAAGATGAGGTCGAAGTCCGGCATCCTCAGGATCGTCGCCGGGGCCTCGAGTGTCAACCCGTCTATGGTAACCTCCAGGAGGCACTTTTCTGTGGACTGAATCTCCATCCCATTGGGGAGGCGCACCCTCCTGGGTAGTCCTGTATAGCAACGAATCTGATCCAGGTCCTTGACGAAATCCTCCGATACAAAGTTATGTGATGCCCCCGTGTCGAACAGGGTGTGGGCAGGCTTGCCGCACACCATCACCATTCCTAAATCAGTTTGAAAGAAATTCTAGCGTAAGGTTTTCTAACCTAGGTTGTATAGTAGTTCTATCAATGCTTAATACGAGCAAAGAATAATTCTAACATTAAGATTACTCTCATACCTGCAATAACCCTGTCCGGGTTCCGGGGCTGTGCTAAGTCCAGAGCGTAAATCTGCTCCCCATTCTGCCTGCGGTCGCCTCCCTGGTAACCACGTCCTCGGCCGCGTCCTCGGCCTCCGAAATGCTGGGCCGGTGGGCCACCTCGTGGTGCTGGAGGTGGTGCCCCCCTCATAGGGCAATCTCTCCGGAGGTGTCCCACCTGGTGACAGTGGAAGCACTCCGGCGGGGGATACGCCATACCCCGGGGTCTCTGCATCTCCTGGATCCGGAGAGGTTGAGGGGCCAAGACCACCTGCTCTCTCGGCTCCTGCCTCAACTCCTGACGAGGCTGCTCCTCTGCCCTTCTTCCATCTGGTACGATGCCTCGCCGCTGATCATTTCGGGCCCTCCGGCCCTGGTCCTCCGTTTGCCGTTTCCGGCCCCGAGTGGTGTGCCAGTCGGCCTCAATCCTCTTCGCCATCTCTAAAATCCGGGAGATGGGCCCGTCAGAGACAAAAAGCAAAGCCTCTCTCAACTCCTCTTTTAGGCCCTTATAAAACCTCTTGACGTACCCCGCTTCATCCAGCTGATAAGAGCCCGCATATCGGGCCAAATGATCGAACTCTCGGTGGTACTCCACCACTGTCCTGGTGCCCTGCCTCAGCTGCAAGAAACGCTCCTCCAACTCGTCCCTGGCCGACTGAGGAACAAAGTGCTCCAGCAGCGTGGCCCTGAATTCTTCCCATGTGATTTCTGCAATCTCTCTATCCGCAAAAGTCGTGTCCAACAGCGTCTTCCACCACCGCTTGGCATGTGACTCCAAGCAATGATACCACTAGGGCCACCCTCTCCTCCCAGGGGCATCGTATCCCCGTCAACATCTCGTACATCACATCCAGCCACTCCTCTGTCCGTACTGCCGACTCCGTCCCCAAGTAAGATGGGGGAGAGAGTCCTCGGAAGGTGCTCATCCAGTTGGCCCCTGGGTTTGGCTGCTGGGCTGGGGCTTGCTGAGCCCGGAAGGCCTCAAGGATGGCTGTAAGGGTCTGCCCCATGTCTGACTGGAGGAAAGGTGTGGGGACCATGGGAGGTGGTGCAATGTCTGGAATCTGCTGAGCTCCACCTTGTGGGGTGGGCTGAGCTGAGGGCTGCAAAATGAACTTCATCAGTAGGTAATCGACTCAATGCCTAATGATAGTGGACAATTTATATGTGATTCCCCCCATATGGGCACACCACCGCTTCCGCTGCTTAGTTTGTCCCCAAACTAAACCCGCGCGGGGGTTACCCAGGGTTGTGGACGGCTACTTTTCGATCGAAACTTGCCTCTGATACCACTTGTAAGACCCCCCCCTTTTTTTTTTTCTTCTTTTTCGACACCGGGGTCTTAGGCCCAGATCCGCCGTTTTGCGGTGACTCCTTCACGCCCTGAAGGGTCATCACCACAAAGCGCCGAATCTGCCGGCCAATTCGATCACATAAAAGTAGCATAATGAAGTAAAATGAAGTCCATCTGTCCACAGAGAATCACATGACATATATAAATATAACTCCACGAAGGGAGTGTCCACAGAAGACAACATCAGAGTAGCAAAAATACGGGCTTATGCCCGGTACAACATATCCTCACTACAAAGTCACTCATGCGGAAGCAAAAGCTGAAAAACTACTCAGGGTCGAGACTCACAGTCCCGGCTGTATGAACTCCGGAGCTAGACTGCCCCACCTCCAAGCGCACCGGTCTCTGGGGCTGCTCCTCCATGCTGGTCTCCGCGATCCCCTAAATGATGCGGTTCGAAAACCGTTAGTCTAAAAGACTAAGTCCTATCATCCCCCACCCCTTCCCCCACGGCTCCTAGGCACCGAGCGGAGAGGAAGAAAGGGAAGGACATGAAGGTGGAGAATATCAAAAGCAGATGGCAGCGGTCCTATTCTAGCAAGTTCTATAGCATATAAAGACAATAAAATGTAAGCTGAAATGTAACCTTCACTTATGTGGAAAAACACATAAGCCAAGGGGTCTTTTGCAAGGCTCCCATCGTATAAAAGGTCCCATACCGATTTATACGTTGGGGTGTCGGTGGTCAAACAGCAGCAACTAAAGTATATCAAAATTAACCTTAATTTATAAACTTGCCCACACAAGCTTATAGACTAAGGGGTCGTTTTGCAGGTCCTAATGTATAAGCGTCCCATTCCACTTATACATCAGGTGTCAGGGGTTAAATGAATCGATTATGCTATGACATGCAAGTGGGTATGATGGACATGCAAGTGCAACGCACACACCCGACTCTGTACACACAGACCTTTAGTTCCCCCTTTCTGGAGCCGTAACCTCCCAGGATACCTCCGTAGTGGCAGACGGAAGCGGTGGGTTGGGCCTCGCCCACCTCTAAACCAGTAAGGCACTACCGGTCAGACCTATCGTACGCCTCAACGCTTGGTGCACGAAGCGGACTCCTGCGTACTCTTGCCGGCTGGCGCACCGGACTTCTGTTGGCGAAGTGCTAACCACACTTGCCGAGTCAACGTATTGGCGTCGGTGCATCGACCCTCCAATACCGAAAACCCACCACCTTAATTTATTTTCCTTTTATGCACATGCAGATTTAGCGTGAACAAAACCCGAGCCGAAGCTCCCCGGACCAAGAGTCCGTCTTTTAACCATCCGAGCCGAAGCTCCCAGCTGACTTTTGGTGCTAACAGTGCCTGTGAAATGTGCAACCCTAATTACTAAGTTACTCTTTTCAGCTTGTTAAACAGTTTACGTTAACCCAGGACTGCCCCCGTTATTCCCTGTGAAGGGCTCTCAAGGGGCACTAGGAACTGTGTTGGGATTACGCCCAGCGTTCCCTTTCGCAAGGTACTTATTTTATTATTGGTTTGATCCCCTTACCCATTATTTTCTCATGTTTCGATACGCTAATCCTAGGGTGATTTGACTCCAACTCTCCTTGGGTAGGACGATCTTTCGTCGGGCCCGAACGCCTTTAAACCCTAGACAAATCCACACCCTACTCACTCATCTTCCAAAGATGCAGCCCTTTCCACTTGTCCTTACAGCAAACCATCAAGACCCATCATACGTGCCCTAATTCAATCCAAATGAAATCCTGCAGTTTTGCTATATGCAGACCACTTAAGCTACGTGACCTCGTAAAAGGGGAAGTACATGAAATACTCATCCAGTACCCTCATGATAATTATCAGAGGTCTATTATGATAAATATAGACTAAATTCAGAAAATCATATTTTTCCCAATTAATCTACTATTTATTGAATTTTCCTCAAAAACTAGGCCATAGTCAATTTGAACATGAACCATAAGATTTTCTCAGGTAATGGCCTCCTAAAATTTGTATTCACTAAATAACAGAGAAGTATCATTGGATGCTAATTTTCATAATTTTCCAGATAATTCTTGACCTCTAAAGGATTTATTAAAATAATTCCAAAAATCAAAAATAATGAAGGAAGTGCCACATATATGTCTCCAATAATTATGTAAAAATTACTAGGGCTTCATAGGGAACTAAAAACATCATGATGAAGAAATTAGAATTTTTCAGACAATATAAAAGTCATTATTAAATTTTCCAAGGTTCCATGGAATTAAATAATTAAAGAAGCAACAACTAAATATCATTCTTCAAAAATTCCATAAAAATTTACAGAGATGGGTAACATGATTATAAGCCCCTTGGCTAAGTTTTATCAAGTTTAAGCAAGTATAGTGCTCTGCAAAAACTCTTAAGTGGAAATTATAAAATATAACTCTGTGAATAAAGTACCAAAATTATTCATCCAAAATTATTTATAAAATTTCCAGAGACATGTATGCCCTAAGCATCTACCCATTCAAAATCTCAGCCCTTTTCAGATAGTTTTGGTATTAGTTCTTATGGTTTCAAAGCTAGTGCCCTAAACTAGGGTTATGGATTTAAGGGGTCCTAAGTCTTCCAAATGCCCTAAAATTTTAACCATAGGACCATAGTGACCCTATGGACATCATTCCCAAGTTTCAAGCCCATCCAAGGTCTTTTGACCCCAATTTCTTCAAACCCTAGCAAATTACCCTAAAGGGTCTACCCTACACTTCTAGGGTTACCCTAGCCCAATCCACTCCAAACTTCATGAGTGAGTGCAAAAAGTTAAATCATATCAGTGGCCTAAGTTTCAGCCTCTGTTGAGGTGATTTGGTCACTTAAAACCAAAAGTGCAACTTTTGACCAAAATGCCCTCCATAGGGTAGAACTAGGGTTGGGTCAAAACCTATTCAAAACTCACCCAATCTACCTGAAATTTTATACAGGGACCTAATTGGAGCCCAGGGACCACTCACCAAAATTTGGGAGGGTTTGGATGTGTTTAAGGCACCTATTTAATTTATCTAATGATTATTAAATTTTTACCAAAACTATAGAAATATTTTCTCCACAAATTCCCATTTTTGGGCAGGCCCTAGGTATGCCTAGGATAGACCCTCTGCCAAAATTTCAGCCCATTTGGGCTTGGGGTGAAGAGTGGGCACTCATTTTAGTGACTGCCTAGCCCTAAGGACATGTCCCACCAAAATGGGTGCCCTGGTCTAACCAGTGACCCAAAAGGGTCCCAACAATTTTTGCTGCAAACTAGACACCCTAAGCTACAATGTTCATGTTGGGCAAATTTCCATCCAAGGTCCCTAGGTATTTTTAAACATTAATTACATTAAATACATCCAGTGTGACAAAAATGAAATAAATTTTATTTAACTCCTAAAGTATCTGATCTGATGCCGCACGAATCTTGGCGCAGATCGACGGCATCTGGTCATCGTCCCCACTGAGCCAACAGCTGGGATTGGTTCTGCCTGGAGCGATTTCCAAGCTCTGCCGCCGGCGATCCAGCCCCTTCCCCGGCCGGCCACCGTCACCAACACCTCCGTTGAAGTGGTGGCTGTCGTCAGGCGGCGGCTCCGCCGCCGGAGAGGTGTTTTCCGGCGGATTGAGCAAGACTTTTCCTTGCCGAAACCAGGAGAAATCCTGGATTCGATCGGGCTCAATTGAGCCCGATACTCTAGCCTAAGGATTCCTAGGATCTACCCGCGAGTTAAGGAGAGGAGGAGGACCTTCCTGGCGGCCTGGATGCGAGAGGAGCGGCGGGATGCCATTGGCGACGGCGGCGGCGCTCGGCTTCTGCAACTGCACGGTGGAAGGGCTCGTCTCCTCCAGGTAAGTGCTCCAAAATGATCCCCTCGGCTCCCTGATGGTGTTTAAATGGCAATTGGGGGAGGGGAGAGGCTGGTTCTTCAATGGCCATTATCTCCATTAATGGAGCGGCTCGGGTTGTGTGGAGGGGGGCTGAACCCACCCCTTGGTGGCCAGGAAACGGCTGGAATCAACTCCTCTCTCCTAGAGGAGTTGATTGCAGCCATAAAGGGTGGCTGTTAGTCTCCCTTGGCCGGCCTCTTACTTCCCCCTTCTCCTTCCTCATTTCTCTCTCCTCCATTATCATGGAGAGGAGCTTTTTCTCTCTCCTAGTCACCTCTGGTTGACTAGTCAACCCCACAAGCTAAAGGCAGCCCACTGGATTATGATGATCATGGGAATGGGCTTAGCCTAAGGGAGGAGTGGCTTGAGCTTGGGTTAGCCCCTTTTGGGCTAAGTTGACTTGACCCTCAATGAGGGTTGACTTGGCCAATTTGACCATCTAGGTTGACCCCATTGGGTCCTGGGTGATTCATTGGCCTCCCCTAGGGTCTATGTAGGGCTGGGTAGGGTTGACTTGGCACCTTGTAGGTCACTTGACCCTTGGTAAGGTCACTTTGACCATTTAGAGCTAGAGTTGACTTGGGTCAACATGACCATTAGGGTCCACCCCTATGGATCCTTGGTGACCCATTGGCTTCCCTTAGGGTCTAGGTAGGGTTATATGGGGTTGCCCTGCACTTGGGAGGTCACATACCCTTAGTAGGGGTACTTTGACCAGATTAGGGCTTGAGTTGACCTAGGTCAATCTGGCCTCTAGGGCTGACCCTAATGTGTCCTTAGTGACCCATTGTCCTCACTTTAGGGTTAGGAGGGTATAGGTGGGGTCCTCTAGACTAGGGGTGGGTCTATTGGCCCTAAGTGGGCTAGGTTGACCTATTTAGGGCTAGGGTTGACCTTGGTCAACTGGGCCCCTTGGGTTGGCCCTAATGGGTCCTTTTGGCTCTAATGGGTCTCCCAAAGTGTCTGGGAGTGTTGTGATAGGGTCTTGGGGTCATGGTGAAGCCCCATTGTCATCCTAAACTATTGTTCAGAATCCTACTATCTGCAGACCATGGTGGTCCCTACCTTGGCCTCCTATCTCTTGGCCCATTTCTGGCTTCCCAGGGTTTTGTCATGACCTAGTCATGGCCAAAACCACTCTTAGGGGTCTAGTTGGAAATGGGATGTTACATGTAGACTGCGCCAAAAACGAGAGGTAAAGCGGGAATCTCGGTCTGAAATGATATTCACAGGCACACCATGTAGTCGGATGATCTCGTTCACATAGAGCTCCGCTATTGTCTTCATCGGGTAGTTGACCTTAAAGGGTACGAAATGAGCACACTTGGTCAACCTATCCACGATCACCCACACGGAGTCATGTCCTCGGGGAGATCTTGGTAAACCTGTAATAAAATCCATTGATATGCTTTCCCACTTCCAGGTTGGAATCTCCAATGGTGTCAACTTGCCACCAGGCTTCCCATGATCAGCTTTCACCCGCTTGCAGGTATGACATTCCGACACAAACTGCGCTATATCACGTTTCATTCCATACCACCAGACAATTTGTTTCAAATCACGGTACATTTTTGTTGAGCCTGGATGGTAGGCCATACTTGCGCCATGTGCTTCCTTACACACCATCTCGCGAATATCCCCAACCGCGGGGATACAAAATCGTCCACGATACTTTAACGTGCCTGCACCATCAATCGCAAAATCTGGTAATTCATCCTTTTCCGTCCGAAGAAATAAATGTAACAGATCAGGATCATCTTTTTGATGTTGTCTTGTAAGCACCAGCCATGACGGTTCTTCTATTGTCGAATGACTTTGCGGATCATATTTTCCCACGGAAATCTCCATCAATAAAAATTCCTCTACGAGACGATCAACAGAAAGATGAAATAGTTTCCCCGTCTTCCGACTCAAAGCATCGGCGATAACATTCGCTTTTCCCGGATGATACTGAATGTCCACATCATAATCCGCGACATATTCAAGCCATCGCCGTTGGCGCAAATTAAGTTCTTTTTGCGTGAAGACATACTTCAAACTCTTATGATCTGTAAAGATTTTACACTGCGCACCATATAGCAAGTGTCTCCACAACTTCAATGCAAAGATCACCGCTGCAAACTCCAAATCATGCGTTGGGTAATTCTTTTCATGACTTTTCAACTGCCGAGACCCATACGCAATCACCTTCTTGTCTTGCATTAACACACAGCCAAGTCCAACGTGCGACGCATCCACAAATACTTCATACTCTTTTCCTTCCATCGGCAAGACCAACACAGGAGCGGTACATAATCGATGTTTGAGTTCCAGGAAGGAGGTCTCACACTTGTCATTCCATTCAAATGCCACGTTATTCTGGGTTAATCGAGTCAAAGGTGCGGCCAACGTCGCAAAACCTTCGACAAATCTGCGATAATAGCCGGCTAAGCCCAAGAAGCTTCGAATCTCATTGGGTGTTTCCGGTCTTCTCCATTCCATGACCGCAGAAATCTTTTCGGGATCCACTGAAATACCATGGTGATTAATGACATGACCCAGAAAAGCAATTTGCGGCAACCAAAACTCGCATTTGCTTAGCTTGGCGAATAACCGTTGATCTCATAAAGTGGCCAATAATAATCGCAGATGCTGTTCATGTTCCTCAGCACTGCGGGAGTAGATAAGAACATCATCAATAAACACCACCACAAATTTATCCAAATAGTCCTTGAACACTCTGTTCATCAGATCCATGAAAGCTGATGGTGCATTCGTCAATCCAAACGACATCACAAGGAATTCAAAGTGGCCATGCCTTGATCGAAATGCAGTTCGCGGAATATCAGATTCCCGGACCTTGAGCTGATGATAGCCCGAGCGGAGATCAATCTTCGAAAATACAGAACTGCCACGCAGTTGATCAAATAAATCATCGATTCTTGGCAGTGGGTACTTGTTTTTAATAGTCACCTTGTTCAGTTCCCGGTAATCGATGCAAAGCCGCATTGACCCATCTTTCTTCTTTACAAATAACACCGGTGCACCCCAAGGTGATGAACTCGGCCGGATAAACCCTTTTGCCAATAAGTCATCCAGCTGTGTACGCAACTCTGCTAGCTCATGCGGGGCCATCCTGTATGGCGCTTTCGCGATCGGTCGCGTACCCGGCTCCAAATCAATAACAAACTCGACGTCACGATCAGGGGGTAGACCAGGAAGGTCAGTAGGAAAAACATCTGGGAAGTCACGCACAACAGGAATTTCCTCCAAACGCGGCAAAACAGCACTAGTCCCCACAGCGGAGACAAGACAAGCAAAACAGTCGGAAACAAACAACATCCGAACACATACCGCCGAAAGCCCTGGAGAATCCTGGCAAGAATCACCATACACACTTCCTGGTTGACCATCGTCCTTGACAAAATCCAAGCGCTTCCCTCTGCACTGGATGACGGCGTCATAGCGGGATAACCAGTCCATACCCAGAATGACGTCGAAATCTTCCAAATCGATTACCTTGCAATCAACCCTTGCTATAAAATCCCCCAACAAAATGGGACAATCAAGAAGACCCCAGTCAGCCACCACAGAAGCGCCGGAAGGAAATTTCACCAAAAACGCATTCCCCACTCGCTCTGGTGTCAAATGATATCGATCCAGAAAGGTTCGCGCTACAAATGAATGGGTCGCGCCAGAATCAAAGAGAACACGCGCCCAACGGTTCTTGACCTTAAAGTTTCCTAAGATAACCTGCGGTGATGTATGCGCTTCCTCTGCAGAGATCACATTCAACTTCCCTTTGCCTTTGTCCAAGCGCGGAGGCGGAGGCAAAGCCTGGAGTGGTGCGGGTTGCAACACAGCTTGCACCTGTGGGCACCTTGCGCGAAGATGTCCTGGTCTGCCACACTGGAAGCATACCTTGTCTTTGGCCCAGCAGCGGCTCACATCATGACCTCTTCGCCCACAAAATGTACATTCCAAGTCTCTGGTTGGCGCACCCATCATGGCGTGCACCTGCTCTTTCTTTTGCATCCCCAACCGCTTGAAACATGTCTCAAAGGGGTGACCAGCTCGGCCACAGAAGCTACATGTCTCCTTGTTTCTCTTCCTTACGTCTGCGTCTTGGGAGCTTTTCCCTCCCACCAGCTTCCTCTTATCCTTCCTCATCAGTTGCCCTCTCTGTTTGGCATTTTCAATCTCTTCTACCTTCAACGCCGCCTCAACCACCGTAGTGTAAGTTGTCGCTCCATACGCACTTGCGAACTGCTGTACGTCGCTGTGGAGTCCGCCCAAAAATCGCTTAACTCGATCAGCTTCCGTCGTTACCAAGCTCGGAGCGAACCGACTTAACTTGTTAAACTCGCTTTCATACTCACTCACTGTGAGGTTCCTCTGCTTCAAGTATAAGAAATCATTCATCAGGCGGTCCCTTTCCACTGCCGGTAGAAACTTGCGCCGTACCATTTCTTTAAACACTTCCCACGAACAGCCCGCCCCTAGTCCTTCCTTTTCTCGTAACCACCAACCTTTCGCCAACCCTTTCAGTTGATAGGCAGCAAGCATCACCTTCTGGTCCTCGGTCACACCAGCATACACAAACATTTCTTCCAACGTAATCACCCAATCATCCAAGATCACGAAGTCTGCCTTTCCATCATACGTCGGTGGTCCAAGTCGCTGAAACTGCGAGATGAAAGTCATCGCAGGAGGAACTACAACTGGGGGTGTCACTGCCACTGAAGGAGTCGAACTAGTGGGGCCTCTAACCGTCTCTTGTCCTCTTGGTGCAGCCCAAACATAGCGGATGACATAGCTTGAAGCTGGGACTGCACTTCCTGCACCTGCCTCGTCAAAGCCTCATTACTTTGGCGAAGACTATCTATCAACGCATTATTCTGCGCGCCCGAAGACTCACCCTCGGATTGGGGAGTTTGCCTTATCACTGGACGCTTCGACATCCTATAATACGTTCACTCTTATCAGGCTCAAACCCAACAAAGCACACAACGGCTATGTACAGACCATACATCAAGAAATATGAACATCAACTGCTAACTTGCTTTGGGAGTTTACGAATGATGGGATGCCTAGCCTAAAGATGACTCACCGTCATCCCACTAACTTGTTCCTACCAATGAATGCATGACTTTATGTGACCCAAAACCATGTGTGTACAGGTGTCATCATGTACGTCTTAGCTTGGCACGTTGTGCTCATGCAATGTTATGTTATGCGTGCAGTGCTATGCAATCTAGAAAAGGCCTTAATGCATGCCATGAGCGGTCGTACGCATTCCAATGCTATGCATCCCATACTACATAGCATTGCATGCAACGAAGAAAAGAAAACGTGCTAGTCGCATCCATGTGGTGAGGTTATGCATCCCATACTACATAGCCCTCACATGTTGCCCCTATGGTGGATTCATATACAGCCACATATTATGCATCCCATACTACATAATATGCCCCGTATACTTCTGTTCATGCCATGAGTGTAGTGTACGTGCTTCGGCCAAGACATACTGATGGCACCTCGGTGTGTGTATGAGATGATGCTTACAAACACAAAAGACAAGGAAAAGTTTGCCCGACCAAATGTCACGCAAACTTGGCTCTGATACCAACTGTCACAACCCGCATTTCCTCAACGAGCATATCGTATCAGAGCAAGAGGAACTACGGGTTATGATGCCACGTCGTGCAGGGGATAACTGCACACGCTCAGGCAACTCTTGACGCTTACTTTATGAATTGAAATTCAATAGTTAGATGTAAGAAAACTAGTTCATTTGCTGGCCGTATCCCTCGGCTTAGGTATCAAAACACATTGGTACGCGGCGGAAATCCTTGGTTTATACGAAATTCTCTTTGTTTACGTTATTTGAAAATAAGTCTTAATTTATCAAGTCATGTATGCATGAGATACAATAATAGTTTTGGTTTAGCTTCAAAATACCTAATGCAACCTACCAGAAAACCATCCCAAAAGCAAGTACATTCCATCCAAAGGAGTTTACAATAGCAGTCTCGTTCATATTTACATAAAAGAAAATCCACCAAATGGGCGCCAACAAGCTGACACGAACCCATTGGGGCACATGTATGTCTGTACAACAAAAGATGAACTACCTCGCTTTGAATGCTCGGTTAGCTCCCAAGAAACGCCTCCAACCAACCTAGCCGCTCAACCGGCTACAACCTGCACCTGAGGCATTCAAGAAAGAATACCTCAGCAATCAACCAAACTATACAAAAGAGAGTATAAATTTCATAATGGATCAAGAAGGGGCTTACCGACCCCATAACAATGCTTAAGTCAAAAGAGTGCACAAAACAAGTGCGTACATGTAGAAAAACAATGTCATTCCAAAGGATCAACCGCACCAAGTGCGTACTAGTTCTTCAAGTCCTGCTCAAACCGTAGAAACAAAAGGCAAAACACATGCCTACTCCATCATTCATAGAACAAGAACCTACTAGAAAAGTGAAGCATAAGCAGCGGTTAAGTTCAATTTCGCAAGGGTCTTATCGGTGGCGGCCCTAAAGTGGAACGCACCAAACAAAACCAGCCCAAATCGGGGCCAAAGTGGTCTCTCTAACCACAAAAACAAAACCCGGTGGCCACAGGCTGAAACCACACCACCCCTTGCAAAATTCTCACACAAACGCTCCCGCCATGCTTCACGACTTCGCCTCGCAAAACGCCCCATAACTCAAGGTAACACGTTTCCTTTCATCGTCCTCACACATGACTCCCAATTGCCAACGCATAGTATGATGAACTTCATCACATAAAAAGAATTACACGCTTAGTATCAAACTAGAATCACATGATAGGATTTGATTAACATGAGTACATAGACCCCATATTTGGAACACAATCATATGTTTTGTAATCAAGGAAAAATCACCTCTCTTGATAGGGTACATGAGTAGAACAAATTAGCTACATGAATTAAGCTAGCATAGGGCAAATTGATAAGTACATGAATCACAAACCTAAACATGGGAGAGCAAAATCGTTTAGCATAATTAGCATAAGGAATGAACTACTTTGAATTTAGCATAGGGGCTTGTCGCATAGGGAATTAGCTAATTGGAATTTAGCCTAAGGAATTTAGCCTAAGGGATTTAGCATAGAACAAACAAGAGGATGCATCATACTTTAATTCAAGGAAGATCAACCTAAGCATAGGGGAATTGGAAAGACTAAGGCTAAGAAAGAAAAATTCAACACAAGATCTCAAGCTAGAAAAAAAATGGAGAATTGAATCAAGTACGAAGATTGGCAAGGGTGGAGGACACCGCTTGCCTGAACCGAGACGATGTCGCGACGGCTGCTTTTCTGTTCTTGCCTTGCTTGAGCCTTTCTCTCTTTGCTTTCCCTTTGAGGAGAAGGAGGAAGAAGATGAAGATGAAGAGGAAGAAGATGAAGCTGAAAGGTTTCTGTTTCGGACTTATTTCCTCCAGAACCGAGCTGAACCGTTCGATGCAGGATCAAGGAAATGAACAACACAAAAAAACTGGAAAAAGTCGATTTTCGGGCCGGTCACGCCCTGTGTCACGCCCGTGACACAGGGCGTGTACCATAAGCGGCGCCGAAAGGCGGCAATTCCACGTTTATCCAGACGGTACACGGCTGGGGTACACGCCCGTGACGGGTCGGTCACGCCCGTGACCTAGGGCGTGTAACCCGTGTCTCGACACCTCGTCGACAGAAAGTGTCGACACTCGACCCAGCCTGACACGCCCTGTGACACGCCCGTGTCACAGGCCGTGTCCCCTCTCTCGACGACTCGACACTCGATACTCGATGCTCGATACTCGCCGATCGACACTCGACACTCGACGAAGCGGGACACGGCCCGTGACACGCCCGTGTCAGGGGGCATGTACCCCATTCGTCGAGCTCAACTCGACGCAAGAAAAATCGTCGAGTCAAGGAGGTCACGCCCAGGTCACGGCCTAGGTCACGCCCGTGTCAGGGGGCGTGTCTCGCACAAAAACGACCATTTTCCCCTTTTGTGAAAAATATTCCTGGGACGTCCTAGACCATTTTTGCCTTAAGCACTTTTTACCCTTTTTTTTTGTTTCCTGAACCAGCAACTTATTTTGAGCAACATTCCCCAGGCGCGAACACATGCAGGCATTCCCTAAGAGGCCTCACCGAGTCCCTTATTTGGACTACGGTTTGCTGGGGAATCGTGCAACTCGGCAACCAAAAGAACCACTCGCAAGCCCGCGGAAAAAACCATGCTCAAATTACAATCAAAGCCCACGTAACGCCCATCATGCGTACGTAATAAAAATCCGGGGCGTTACATCTTGTATGGTGTTGCGGACTGGGGGGTTAACATAATCCCCGCACATTTTTAAGTTTCCAGAAAACTTAGAAAATGTTTTCTTAACCGCCGAGTCCGCAAGCCTCGAAAATGCCGCCAACGCTATAAATATCGTTGGAGGGCCTGGAACTGTTGAGAATCCCGATCGACACGGGGCGCTACTCACCACTTGCGATCTCCACTTTCCAGTCCGGCATGGCAAGGCTTGGAGCTTTCTTCTGTAGTCTCACTGCAAAAGGCGATTCAGCGCTGACAACGCCTATGAAGACCAAGAAGATAATAAAGAGGCCGGCAAGAAAGGATCCTATCCGCCCTACAGGAGAGAGTTCCCACAGCCAAAAGCCTGCGGAGAAAGTAGTCCGCCGTGCCGATATATCTGCTCGCGAGGATGCCGCAGTCGAAGCTGAACCACTGAGAAGTGAAAAGATGGTGACCCTGTCGGACTCTGCCCCTTCCCAGAAAACTGCAACCTTGGCGGACACCGTTGGTGAACACATTGAGGCTGACATATCTTCTCCCAACGCCCAGGTGCCCATTGTTAATTTGGATGAAGAAGATAGGCGGACTGAGGAAGAGGACGATGCGCCCTCAAAGGCATTGACTGCTGTAAACCCTGAGGCTGTCCGCGAAAGCCAGCCCAACTTAGGTGGGTCCGCTGCGGATTCTGTTGAGAAGATGGCTAAAATAAAGAAGAGGAAGAGGGACGGGGCGACCGTTGCCGAGCGGGTTGAGAAGAAACTGCGTGCGATGAAGGAGAAAAATGTCTCCAAGCGGACTGGGGAGTCGGACTTACAATACAGACCGCGCGACAAAGAAGTTCCTGATAGCGATCTGGTCACAACGGAAGCCCAAATCCATGGGGACAATTCCCTTTCCACGGTCAGTTTATCCACGGATGAGATAATTGATTCCATAGACGTCGATCGACTTGATTTAATCAACAAATTCTTGTTGGTTGTACTACAGCAATCTGAGGCGGAAGACATTGGGAAAAAGGACAGCGAACTCCCTTCTTTGTCCGCTGCGGAGGAAGAAGAGAGGGAGTGGTTGAAGCAGAAGATTGAGGAGCAGAAGAAACAAATTGTTGCTCATTTTGCTGCTATGGGGGCGGCCTCGAAGCAGGTCGCTGCGGATAAAACCGCTGAAGATCTGTGGATTGCTGCGGAGCTACTGCGGTCAGGTAAACTTCAACCGGCGCCTAAATACATTAAGCGTGAGTGGCTTTACAGGTCGCCGCCGCGGACGTCAAGGCCAATCAAAATCATCACTGAGACGGACGATATTGTGGTTTCAACAAGTTTGGCTGCTGAGAAAAGAGCAAAGGTTCATCGCGAATGGAAGAAGCGGTTAAGCGCTTTTGACCCGGAGCGGGCAAGGCGGCCAATCATCTTCGATAGTCGGCAACTCGCTACTGCTATGTCTAAAAGTGATCTTTTATCCTTTCTTTGCGTCCGCCGCGAATTACCTTTAAATGCGAAGTTGACTTTGTTTGTTGCAGGTAGAAAGTCGCCGTCGGGCTCCATCGAGAGTGGCGAGATCGTGGTTACACCGAATATTGGTGCTGACGCGGTCTCACATGTGGAATCCGCGGGGGATGAGCCGCCCAGCCTGAACATTATAAAAGAGTTAGAGAAGAAATTCCAAGCTGAAATGCAAGGTGTTAAAGTAGAGCTAGAGAAGTCAGAGGAGCACGAGAGGGCATCCGCGGCGCGTGAGAAATCATCCGCAGAGCGCGAGAAAGCCCTAAAAGACCAGATCGCCAGCATCTCGAGGGCGCTGGAGAGGTCTGAAAGGGAGAAGAAGAGGCTTCTGGATGATGTCCGATTCTATAAGGGCAAGCACTTGGCGTCAGTGCGCGAAGAAAAGGGGAAGCGGGCTGCTGAGGTTGCTGAGCAGAGGTCGCGATTGCCAGATCGCGCTGCTCCAGAGATCGCCGCACCAGCAGGCGGTGTCCAACAGGCTGCGGATGAGGAGCCGAGGCCGGCGGCGGAGCCAATGGTGCCCCTCAGTCGGGTAGATTGGGAGGCTGCTCATATGCACCGGACCATAAATGTTATTCATCACCACCTCTGTCGCGTGTATAGCGAAATTCTTCAGATAAGCGACCAAGCAGCTCACTTATGCAGAGATAGGGCGGAAAGGGCGGCGCGGACCGAGACTAGGGACCGCTGAGTCCGCGATGCCACGAGCCTTTATTTGTTTTATTGTATAACTATTTGTATAATTGTGTTCCAAACAACGCTGTGTTGTAATTGAACTCTATTGCGATCTATGCAGACTCAGATTATATATACGCAAATTATGTAGCTTAATTCTTGGCGTGCTCTGGCGAATTGTGCGGACTAATGTTTTGTCCGCTTCTCGTTATTTAACTTCTGCAGGTGGGAAAATTTGTGACCTAGGCGGACTGAAATTGTGTCCGCCTCTTATGTCTGGTGCCGGAATGAATCATCACGAACTGGGCGGATGAAAGCTGTGTCCGCCACAACTTTTTGCTTTGAATTTTCCTTGTCATGTGAATCTGTGTTTGTATCCGCGTTATTGTTTGGCTATGCTTTAATTTTGTTTGCGGACTGTGCGGATTGGAATTACAAGCTCTGCGGTCTGGTCAAAAATCTGTCAGACTCTTTAGCTATAAATAGGGCCTTCCACTTTCTCTTATGCAGGAAACAACTGAAGTAAAAGGAACCCTGCGGCCTGCAAAATGGTGTCCGCGCGTACTGATGCTGCTGTCGCCTTCCACTCCGCTGATCACTGGAAATGCACATTGACAGAGGCTGACCTGGACGCCTTTGTCGAAAAGAAGATGGCGAACTCGAATATCCTTGTCCGCCTTCCCGCCCATCAAGAAAGGTTAAACTTCTCAACCGCAACCCAGATCGCCATCCCAGTGGACCATTTTCATAGCGGGTTCAAGTTTCCGCTTCTATGGGAACTCGCCGCCATCTTTGAGCACTATGGAATGGTGCCTGGCCAGCTTGCGCCGAATACACTCGCTGCGATCTGCAGCTTTGTCTCTTATTTGCGATTTGAAAAGATCGCTTTTTCGATGAATGTCTTCTGCAAGATATTCTCTGTCCGCTCCATAACTGCTTCCGGAGGCCGCCCCTACAAGGGGGTTATATACTTCTACTGCAGGGGGATGAAGGTGGTGGGTCTTCCCAACAAGATCCACAACTGGACCTCTAGGTTCCTGATCTTTGAGGGCGACCTAGGGTTCGCGCATACCTATCCGTAGGTGCGCGCGGACTCCGCCTTCAAAAGCATGCAGCTGGATGACTTGGAATCCGCCATTGTCGAGTTCTTGGCCAACGCCAGGCTCGACATCGAGCATTACATTCCGCTATTGGCGAGCTTAGCGGACGTCATGCCTGAAGAGAGTAAGTAGCTTCCGAACTCAGCTTTTGCATCTGCCGCGACCTTGGTGTTTAACCCATTTGTTTTTGCAGCGACCTTGGCGGTACCCGCCAACTTGCCGCAGACGCCTAGCGGCTTTGTCCCTACACAGAAGGAAAAGAAAGAAGCAGTCGCAAGGAAGATGAAAGAGGAAGGGGATTCCGCGGCAGATTACTCTTCTTCTGACAGCTTTACCATGAGCTGCTTTGGCATCAGCCAGAAGGATCTTAGGGGGAACCCTATGGTCCACTGGCATAGTAAGAGCAAACATGTCCGCCTGTCCACCGCGCTCCCTTCGTGGAAGAGTCCGCGGATAACTCGCCACGCCCATATCGCGATCTCCGCGCTCTATGGAAAGCGCAACTTGAGTGACCTTAAGAAGGTGCCCGCCGCCGACCTCCCTCTGCTAGCCTCTCAGGCCGCTGCGAACAGTGTGGTGACGAACCACTATGTTGCCACACTGGCTAGAGACCTGTTGAGACAGAATGGACAACTTCAAAAGGATAATAAAGCGCTAAAGGAAAGGAATGCGCGGTTGGGAAAAAGGGTTGCTCAGCAAAGAGAAGAGCTCGGGGTTAGTTGAATTCGCAGAGGCCTTAATTTTCTATCCGCCGTGATCTGTCTAACGTTTGCTTTTGTTTTGCGCAGGTCGCCTATGACTTAGAAAACAACAACTTCCAGGCCGCCATGCTCCCTTACGTGAAGGAGACCGTCGAGGTCGCCATTGAGCGACTTGTCCGCGATGGCTTTATAAAGGAGGGAGTGGATGGCGTCCCTTTTTTAGAGCTTTTCCCTGAGCTGGCACCCCAGGTCGCGGTGATGGAGCGGGCTAAAAAAGGCAAGGACATCATTGAGGAAGAAGATGAGGAAGTAGAGGAAGAAGAAGAAGAAGAAGAAGAAGACGAAGGGCACGGCGAAGGGCAAAGCGCCAAGGAAACAGCGGACAACGCTGCCTCGAGCCAGCGAGTAGGGGAGCTGTCCGCCGAGTCCGACACCTCTGCATCCTCCTCTTCTACCGGGAGCTCGCATAGCGGGTCTGCCTCAAGTACAGGATCAGATAGCAGCGGAAGCGGCTCGGGGGGTTACTCTCCAGAAGTCGACATTGTTGGTGAAAGCCCTGCACCTCCAGAAAAGAAACAAAAGACTACAAATTGATTAATGTACTTTTATATTTTTTGGTTTTTGTAAACGGGGCGGACGCAAGATCGCAGTCCGCCGAATATATTAAAAGATGTAAAGAATTTTTTATGAAATAGAAAGAAAGGATATTTTTGCATGTGTGCTTCCTGCAATGTTCTTTTTCCACGCTCACCGCACCGACACTTAGCAGTCCGCACGACACGCTGATAAATCTGAGCTTTTTTTAACTTGCTGATTAGAGACTATTATTATCCGTTATTGGAATGAGAAGAAATTGTCAGGCGGACTCTGTTGAGTTCCAATTACAGTCCGCACGACACTAAGATCATTCATAATGAGTCTTGCTGATTAGAGAATTCAACTTTTCAATCCATCCAATATCCGCCTTCAAAAATGACGAAAATAGACAGCTGATAACAATGTCAGGTGGTACTTCATTGAGTTCTAGTAGAGTCCACAATTCTCTTTATTAACTTATCAAATTATAATATATGAAAATCATTCGGCGTACTGAGCGGATACAGAACACCAATCCGCTCATAATAGAAGAAATGATCTATAGCCTGCGATCTCATGGAAACCGTCGGACTGAGCGGATACAGAAAACCAGTCCGCCAAAGAAAGAAATACAATCTATAAAATCATCCAAGGAAACTGGCGGACTGCGCGGATAGATAAAGCCGGTCCGCCCAAGATAGAAATGACCTACAGCTTGCGACCCGGTGGGCAGGTGCACATGGAATTGCTTTCCTCACCAGGCCACAGGCTATATGATCAACCCAAAGAAGCTGGTGGACTAGGCGGATATAGAAAACCAATCCGCTCATAATAGAAATGATCTATAGCTTGCGACCAGGTGGGCAGGTGAGCCGGAGCAGCATAATTTCCTCACCGGGCTACAAGCTATAACATCAACCCAAACAGGCGGACTGAGCGGATAGAGAAAACCAGTCCGCACATAATTCCCTGTGAAGAGCAAGATGCTCATTTGGCGGAACGGTTCCCTGCCTTCTTGCCTGGAGTACAGTCTAAGCTGTGGGTCTCCTGCAGGCACTACTTGAGGGTACCATGGAGTGTTCGAGGGTTACAAGCTAAGATGACCCGCGGGAAGGTGAGCCAGAACGGCATACTTTCCTCACGCGATCATCGAAGTTGTAACGATATCCCTATTGCGGCATGGTAGAGCTTTACTCCCACCCAGCCCTCCATAATGCAGAGGTGGGGTCATGTACTTGTCGGGATCCGAAGTCCAGAATCCAACCGCACTAGAGCCTGCAAGCTCCCACTACACGGTGCGAAATCTCCTCGTAACACGTGGTCTTTGTGGTGTTACGCTAATGATAACAGCTCTAGGGGAGGTCTTGCTGAACTCGGCGATGTGTCCTGGTATCAGGGAACCGTTATAGGTTTTTGGGAGAGAGAGAAAACACTAGAAAAAGTGTCAGTATGGATCCTTTGATTAACAAAATGTATTTGCAAAGCAAACATAAGAAAGAAAAGGTAGTTCAGGCGCAGAACCGTTTTTGGAATCTTTCTTAGCGTTTCATCTGTTATGATTACATAAACAAAACACTTGAAGAAGCGTTAGCAAGCAGTTTCTATTCATAATAACTCTTGAAGAGGATACACAAAGTAGAAAAAGGGAGGTTCAAGAATAGAACCGTTTGAGATCATCCCCGTTCCATGTGTGTGGTATATCCTCTCCGTCGTATGTCTGCAAGCGGTAAGAGCCGCTCTTTAACGCTTCTTTGATAACAAAAGGGTCGGCCCAATTTGGATTAAGCTTTCCAATTGAACCAGCTCTTGCAGCAGCATCAATCTTCTTTAGAATGAGATCTCCCACTTGGAAGTGTTTGATCCTCACATTCTGATCAAAGTAGCGGGCCATCCTTCTTTTTACCTCCTCCTGCCTTATGGCTGCTTGATCTCTGATTGCCTCGATGTGTTCCAATCTTAACCTCATCTCTTCATTATTCAACTCAAGCCAGTCCTCAACGCCTTCTCTTGCAAGCAGAACCCTTGGTGACGGGACCTCAAACTCAACTGGAATAAGCGCTTCTGAGCCATGAGAAAGTTTGAATGGAGTCTACCCTGTTGCGGATGATGGCGTTGTCCTAAGGGACCAGAGGACTGATGGAAGCTGATCAGCCCAGCTACCCTTGAGATTCTGTACTTTCTTTTTGATCAAATTGAGGATCTGCTTGTTGGCTGCTTCTACTTGGCCATTGATTCTAGGATGATGAACTGATGCAAATCGTAGCACTGTTCCAATCTGCCTGCAAAAGTCTATCATCTCTGAGTTGTTGAATTGCGGCCCATTATCAGTGATTATAGCCATTGGAATTCCATGTCGGCAGACAATCTCCCCCCAAATGAAGTTTCTGACGACCTGAGTAGTTGTCTTAGCCAATGCCTTGTCTTCGATCCACTTGCTAAAGTAGTCGATCATTACGATGATGAAACGCCGCTGACTGCTTGCCATGGGAAAAGGACCGAGGAGGTCCATTCCCCAAACTGCGAAGGGCCAAGGAGTTGCAATCGATCTGAGTGACTGAGCAGCCTGGTGCTGAAGTGGAGCAAACTTCTGGCATTGAACACATTTTCTGGCATAGATCTCAGAGTCTCTCTTCATAGTGGGCTAGAAATATCCTTGCCGCAGGATTCGGTTTTCAAGAGTTCTTGCTCCCGAGTGGCTTCCATACTCTCCTGAATGAACCTCTTGCAAAACAGTGAAAGCTTCTTCTTCTGAAACACACCGGGCCATGGTAGAGAGGAAGGTTTTTCTGTAAAGGAATCCCGCCAATAGGAAGTAGTGAGCTGCCTTTATTCTGAACTTTTTCTTATCTCTGACTGTATGATGATAATCTCCCGTTGACAGATAGAGGATGAATGGGACCATACAAGAGGCATGTTGGTCTACTTGCATCAGATCTCCTTCAACCACTGCCGGGCGGAAGAGCTCAGAAGTTGTTCCTCCTGAAAGCATCCCATACTTGGAAAGAAAATCTGCCTCCTCATTTTCTGTTCTGGGGATGTGCTCGATGGTAAAGCTCTTGAACCTGCTGACTTCTATCTTCACAAGAGCTAGATATTTCTTCAAGATCGGCTCTCTTGTTTCAAAGTTACCGAGGACTTGTGACGCCATCACCAGAGAAACGGTTTTGATATGGACATGATCGATTCCGAGTTCTCTTGCAAGCCTCAAGCCTGCTAGCAAAGATTCATACTCGGCCTGATTATTGGTTACTAGAAAGTAAAATTTGATGGCATGCTGCAATTTGACTCCGTTTGGATTGATGAGAACCACTCCTGCTCCAGAAGAACTTCTGCCTGAGGCACCATCAACGTAGATGATCCAAGCCAAAGGTGACCTCTCTGCCCGATCAGAACTGGACTCTGGCATGTCAATTAGAAAATCTGCTAGGACTTGAGCTTTAATGGCTGTCTTGGGAACATAAGAGATTTCAAATTCGCTCAACTCTATTGCCCACTTAGCTAGTCTGCCGGAATGTTCTGGTTTTTCCAACACACCCTTCAAAGGATGATCTGTGACGACTTGAATTGAATGTGCTTGGAAGTACGGGCGGAGCCTGCGAGCTGACATGTCTAGCGCCAAGGCTAACTTCCCCAAAATTGGATACCGCGTCTCAGCACTCTTCAGGATATGGCTAACATAGTAAATTGGGAATTGCTTTCTGCTCTATTCCCGAAGAAGGACGGAGCTGACGGCCTCAGGGCCAACCCCTAGGTATAAGAAAAGAATCTCTCCTGGCCGAGGACTCTGAAGCAGGAGTGCTGAGGTCAGTTGCATCTTCAACTGCTCAAAAGCTTGGGAACATTCTTCCGTCCACTCAAACTTGGATGCTCCTCGGAGAGTTTTGAAAAATGGAGCACTCCTATCTCCAACCCGAGAGAGAAATTTCGCAAGGCCTGCTAGCCTCCCCCCTAACTGCTAAACTTCATTTGGCGAACGAGGGGTATGCATGTCAAGGATGGCTTTCACTTTATCAGGGTTGGGGGCAAGTCCTTCCGGATTAAGGAGATGACCAAGAAACTTCCCCTTACTCGCCCCAAACGTGCATTTCAAAGGGTTAAGCTTCATTTTGTACCTACGCAGTGTAGCGAACGTCTCTGCTAGGTCTCGCAAGTGCAGCGAAAATGACTTACTCTTAATCAAGAGATCGTCTACATACACTTCTAGGTTCCTCCCCTTCTGGTGGTTAAACACACGGTCCATCATCCGTTGGTAGGTTGCACCGACATTCTTAAGCCCAAAGGGCATCACAAGGTAGCAATAACAACCATCATTAGTTATGAACGACGTGTGAGGAACGTCTGGCTTATGCATTCTTATCTGGTGATAACCAGAAAACTCATCTAAAAAACTCATATAAGAGTACCCTACCGCGGAGTCAACTAAAGAATCTATCTGAGGCAAGGGGTAGCAATCTTTAGGGCATGCTTTATTAAGTTTGGTAAAATCTACACACATTCGCCATTTTCCTCCTAGTTTCTTAACCATTACAACATTAGAAATCCAAGTAGGATATTGAATTTCTTTGATAAAATTTGCTTTGAGGAGCTTTGCGACCTCCTCGCTTATTGGCTCTGCAAGCTTTGTGGTTATGCCCCTCTTCTTTTGTTGTATAGGCTTACAGCCGGGATCAACATTCAAGTGGTGGCATGCAACATCAGAATCCACTCCTGGCATGTCTTCTGCTGACCAGGCGAAGACATCCAGGTTATTCAGCAAGCAAGAAATCAACTCGGCCTTTTGTTCTTCAGGTAGCTCCGAGTTGATGGAGAGCTTCCTCTCCTCCCCCTCAGCAATGGGGACTCCTTGCGTCACCTGGGCAGGTTCCAGGTGAGCACCTTCATTAGCAGCAGCTTCTGAACTGGGAGAGGCTTCTGCAGCTTCTGTTGGAGCAAGGGAAGGGCTGACTTCAACCATGTTGACAGTGCGGACGTAGCACTCCCTTGCTCTCCTTGGGTCACTCCTGACCCGGCACATCCTTCCATCTGCAAAGAACTTGATGGCAAGGTGGTAAGTGGAAACCACCGCTTGATACTTGTTTAACAGGGGCCTGCCGAAGATGGCATGGTAGCTGCTGGGGGCATCAACCACTATGAACTGTATTTGCTTAGTCGCCCCTCCAAGCTTCACGGGCAGGATGACGCTGCCCTCCACTTCTTTTCTCTCTCCCGAGAAACCATAGAGTGGCCCTTCAGTGGAAAGCAGAGGCTTTCCGGTCCTCAGGGCCTCAAAAGTAGACTTGAACAGGAGGTTGACCGAGCTTCCTGTGTCAACAAGAATTCTATCAACTGTAAAGTCCCCAATACCAGCCTGGATCACTACTGCATCATTAAATGTGTTGGTTGTTTGGGGTAAGTCTGCTGGACCAAAGATGACAACCTCACTTGGAGGAGCAACGGAAGAAGAGGCCACCTCTGCCCGGGTGACCCTTGAAATTGACGATTTCTGAGTAGACTCGGTCCCAGCTCCACCATGAATGAAGAAGAGGCGTCCCAGAATCCCCTCATCATTTGCGTCGAAGCACTCTACCGGGACGTTGATCGGCCCCAGACGGCCCTCGTCCTCTACATCCACACATTCCTGGTATGCTTCAGCTACTTCTTTGCCCTTTGAGGTGGATGGCTTCGAAGAGGAAGGAGAATCCTTCTTGGCCAAGTCAATCTTGCCCTCGGCAAGCAACTTCTCTATCAGCGTGCGGAGGGCCTTGCAGTCCTCAGACAAGTGTCCCTTTTCTTTGTGGAAATGGCAATATTGCACATTATTCCTCGGCTTCCACATTTTTTGAGGCTCTTGCCTCTTTTCTTCTGATCTCATTTGCAAGATCTGGATGACTTCGTCAAGGTTCAGATCTGGAATGTCCTCCATGGGGCTTTCATCAAATTGGCTCAGAGCAGGTAAGGCTGTTTTTGGAGGATGGGAAGAGCTTGCAATGGAATGGCGGGAGTGGCGGCCAACGGCAGTCTCTGCTCATGAAACTGTTGATGGCCTTGGAAAGGTTTCTTGTTGCGGAAGTTCCTGCCTCTTTGAGACGGAGGCTGGAAGTCTGGGCGAGAGGGGTTGCTACAAGAGGAAAAAGCGGAGGCATCCCTTCCTTCAGCCTTAGCTGTCAGGGATGAAACATAGGTTGGATTGGCATTTTCTCCTTCAATGAAACGGTTGACCATGGCGATCAACTCTTGATAAGTCTCAGGTGCCTTGGTTGTTGCTTTAAACTTTAGATGGCCTTCCCGGAGGCCATGGATCAAGGAGACCTTATAATAATCGGGGTTCACACTCCTTACCCCTTGGATCTCTCTCTGAAAGCGATCAACAAATCTCGCCACTGATTCATTATCCCTTTGCTTGATTTCAAATAGGGCAGCTGGCCCATTCTTCCTCTTTCTCGAGGTAGCAAACCTCAGTAACAACTGGCTGCGAAGCTCTGCGAAAGAAGAGATTGTGCCCGAAGGCAGCTCGTAGAACCACTCTCTCGCCTGTCCTTCGAGAGTGGTAACCAGGAGTTTACACATGATAATATCTGCGAGGCATCTCAAAGCAACTGTCCCCTCAAATGCTTGGAGGTGAGAGACTGGATCAGTCCCTCCTGAATAGAATGGGATGCGAGGCTCCCTGAAGTTGCTCGGAGCCGATTCCCATCGGATTCGATCAACAAAGGGAGACGGGGTCTCGAACTCTGCGGGGTAGAAGGGGCGGACTGGAGCCGTGGAGTCCGCGGGCTCGGTGGACTGGCGGTCAGCAAAGTGAAGCTGGCGGGCTGGAGTGCCCCTGACAGCTTCTCTGAAGAAATTTCTGAAAGCAAACTGCTCCTCCTGAGGGCGCAGAGGAGTGGCGGACTGAGCAGGGTTCCGAGGAGTGGCTGGCGACTGCCGAAGCGGAGTTCGGCGAGCTGGGGTCTGGCGGACTGGCGAGTCCGCTGGATCTGCTGTGGCCTGAGGAGCAAGCCGTTGGGCCAGCGCGAGCAGAGCTTGGCTGATTGCGTCGAGACGCTGGTCGGTCTGCTGGCGGGACTGCTCGCCCTCAAGGCGAGCTTGCTCAATTGCGTCCCAAAGAGAGTGCTCTGAAAAGCTGGAGCGATCTGAAGAGCGGGCTCTGCGGTCTGACATTTCCGTCCGCTGAATTCAAAACACTACTCGGATCTGAAGGTCGCGTGTTAACTGTTGATGCACGAAAACACAGAGGGGTCGAGCACCACCAGCTAACGGTTCGAACACCGGGGAATAGAGAGACTACGAGTAGTGATCTACTAAGCGGATGAGGGCAGGAATAAGAGCAGGGCCGTGAGCCACGACAACAACAGACTTTGCCCATCGCGGCCTGAATGCCTCTTTTGTGACGGGCTTTCCCTTGATTGAAGAAAGCCTTGGTTACAAGTGAAAGTAAAAGGTTGACAAGAGCAGAGCGAGGGGGAGTCCGCAAGGCACAAGATTCGAATCCGCAGCCTGTAACAAGTAGGCTCCTGGGTCCGAGTCAGCGTGCCTTGGGTGCACCACCTCCCCCCTATTTATAGGATAGGGGGCCTGCCCAAACGGGCAGGGCTAAAATAACAGGCTGCCCGGGGTACAGGAGAACCGGGCAGCGGTGACGGGAAGCAAAAAGAAAGAACACGCCAGTCCGCGCAGAAAGGGCGGACTGGGCTCGCGGACTGGAGCTTCCACTGCTGCTGGGCGCGATCCTGCTGGAGGGCGGCGGCCTGGGCGGACGAGACACTGCGTCCGCCGCTGTAGAGAATCCGATATCCCAAGTCCTGGCGGACTGAGCGAACAGGTCCTTGAGTCCGCTGCTGGGGTACCATCCTTGGCGTCCGATTGGTGACCTTGCCGGACTGGGCGAACTGACAAATCTAGTCCGCTGGTGTTGAAAGGGGGATTTTGGCATCTTGTAGGGTGTTGCGGACTGAGGGGTTAACAAGACCCATCCCCGAGACTTTGGGGCTATTGTTTTCAAGGATCCTTATGAAGAGATAACTCTACAAGAGTATTATCCTTATGTTCATGGATATAATTATAAGAAAGAACTGAAAGCCAAAACAGTGGTACCCAGGGAAAAGGAAATAGAAAAGCCCGGTGTCTGTTGTAATCCGGAGGCTTCCACATATAGGTATGTTGCCCATGCTAGACCTCACATTCAAAAGGGAAAAAAGGAGTACAAGATAAGGTACAACAGTTTTGACGATGCGTGTTGCGGCAAAATAGGTCATTTTGGCGCAGATTGTTACTTTAACCCTGCAAATTTAGAAACTCCACGAGTTAACAATGTGAGACTGACAAACTCGCAAAGTTAATGTTCCTAGTGGTGTTAAGCTGACAAGGAACTAAGGACCCAAATATGTTTTGATTCCTAATGGTAAATAATTTATAATTCCAGGTATGTCCAAAGACCAACAAAAATCCAATTTGGTATCTGGAAAGCAGATGCTCTCGACATATGACCGGGACAAGAAACCTATTGTAATAATTCACCCTAGTTGAAGACGGTCCAAAGGTCATCTTTGGAGGGTCAGATAGGGGAATCACGAAAGGCTACGGTATGATTTCCAATGGCATAGTTTCTTTCACAGACGTGGCTTATGTTGAAAAATTACAGCATAATCTGATAAGCATAAGTTAACTATATGACAAAGGCTATATCGTTGAGTTCTACAAGGACAAGTGTCTAATAAAGTTGCCTGCTAATTTGGAGATGATATAAACGGACACTCGGATTAGAAATATATTTTGTTTAAATTTTCTATGTTTAGAAAATTCTACACCAGTGTACTTTTTTGGCGAAAAGTAGCGTGCCTTTTTGTGACAAATGAAACAAGATATTAACACATATTAATTTCAAAAACATAAATATGTTATTTTCTCACAACTAAGTGAATGATGCCCAAAGCATTAAGTGCCTTAAAAAGTGTCTATGTCATGCATGCAAAATGTGTAAGCAGACATGGTCTACCTTCAATGGTATTGCTGAAAAAATATTCTTCAAGAAGTCTGTACATACTTCTTATGGACTTATTCGGTCCTATGTCAATTCACAGTTTAGGAGGTAAAGTATATACGCTAGTAAATATTGACGACTTCTCTCGTTTTACTTGGGTGTTGTTTTTGAAACACAAGTCAGACACCTTCGATTCTTTCAATAATTTTGTCTGGCAAATTCAGAACGAATTGAACTGCTCAGTGGTCAAAATCAAAAGTGACCACAGAAAAGAATTTGAGCCTGGTGCCATGACAAATTTGTGTGATAGCCAAGGTATTTTTCTTGAGTGTTCATCCCCACGTACTCCACAGCAAAATGGAGTTGCTGAGAGACGGAATATAACCTTAATTGAATCATGTACAACTATGTTGAATGACGCTTCACTTCTATAGTACTTTTGGGCTGAAGTAGTAAACACAGCTTTCCATGTGCACAGCAGAGCTCTAATCAACAAGACCACCGTATGACTCCATACGAACTATTGAAGGGTAGAAAACCAAATGCGTCCTACTTTAGAATCTTTGGAAGTTAATGCTTTGTATTTAATAATGTGAAGTATTATCACACAAAGTTTATTGAAAAATGTTTTCAAGGTATTTTCGTAGGTTATAATAACCATAGTAAGGCATATAGAATTTTCAAAAAAATAGCCTAGTCGTAGAAGAGTCTATTAATGTTGTATTTGATAAGACAAGCCAGTTCTAAAGCAGCTTGTCAAGTGTTATTGTTGCAGATGCAGGTACCAGGTTCAAGCAACTAAGCATTGATGAAGTAGTCAAGGAAGATGCTCAGTCAAGGTCATCGATCCAGGCTTGGTCGATGAAGAACTACTAGAGGAAGAATTGCTTCACCTACAGAGAATGTGACATATGTTTTAGAACTTGCTGGAGGAAGAGCAAGAAACGTAGTGTTCAAACAAATAAGAGATCTCCCAGCTGATCATATCATTGGAGTGCCAAGCGATAGAGTATGGACCAGAAGTTGTACAACTAATGAGTTATTGCATCTTAGTTTCTGTCTCAGTTTAATCCAAAGAAGTTTGAAGAATCAAACAAGCATGCCTCTTGGGTCATGGCAATGTAAGAGGAACTCAACCAGTTTGAAAGATGTAAAGTTTGGGAGATGGTACCCAGACCCAAGGGACAAAATGTTTTCGTCACCAAAAGGATCTTCAGAAAAAAGCTAGACGAACATGGACTCATCATAAAAAATAAAGTCAGGCTACTAGCTAATGGGTATTGGCAAGAAGAAGGGATCGACTCCGACCGAAACTTTGCTCCAGTGGCCAGGCTTGAGGCGATCAGGTTGTTTCTTGCGTATGCTGCCTTCAAATGATTCAAGGTATATCTAATAGACATAAAATCAGCATTCCTAACGGGAATCTGAAGGAGGAAGTATACGCAGCGCAACCCCCAGAGTTTGTCAACTCTAAACTCCTTATACACCTTTATTTTCTTAATAAAGCACTATATGGCTAAAAACATGATCCTCGAGCTTGGTATGAGATATTGTGTAGCTTTATTTTTGAGAACAAGTTCACAAGAGAAAAGATGGACATGACATTATTTCTTAGGGAATTAAAAGGCAAGAGTTTTCTAGTGCAAATTTATGTCGATGACATTATTTTTGGCTCTATGAAAGACAACCTTTGCAAAAAGTTTTTCAAACTTATACAAGGGAAGTTTGAAATGAGCAGTATGGGAGAGATAAAGTAAATTTAGGACTTCAGGTGAAACAATCTAAAGATGGAATTTTCATCTCTCAGACGAAGTTCAACAAGGAGCTACTTAAGAAATTCGAAATGGAGAATGCAACCACTATGAGTACTCCAATGGATTCAACTATATCTCTAGATAATGACTAGAAACCTTTTTATGAAACCAACTAAAGAAGCATAACTGGATTCTTCCACTACCTCACTGCCAGAAGACCAGACATAATGTTTTCAATTTGTGTCTGCGTAAGATTTCAGGTGAACTCAAAGGAATCTTATTAAGTCGTTGTAAAGCGAATATTAAGATACCTTAAGGGTACACTGAATCTTGGCTTATGGTACCCAATAAGTAATGATGTCAAGCTAATTGGGTTTTCAGATACAGATTTTATAGGAAGCAGGGATGACAGAAAAAGCAATTTCACGATGTGCCAATTCCTCGGAAGAAGGCTTATCTCATGGCGGAGTAAGAAGCAGAATTGTGAGTCAACCTCAACTGCCGAGTTGTTGTATATCTTTGTCGGTCATTATTGCGCACATATTCTATGTATTAGGATTTAACTTGAAGACTACAACCTAAAGATTAGTGAGATTCAAATGTTTTGTAACTCATACAGTGCAATAGCAATCATGCATAATCCAGTCTCTCATGACCGGACAAAGCACATTAAAGTGCGATATTACTTCATTCGAGATCATGTGAAGAATAAAGATATAGCTCTTAGAAATGTCGCGATGGATAAGCAGGTCGCAGATACTTTCACGAAGCCGCTGGATGAGGGAAAGTTCTCGTTCTTTAAAACAGAACTAGGCATGCTGAACAGAGACTCGTGAAGATGGATAGGAAGAAAGGAATTCTCTCCAGAAATGCTATAGGAAGCAAGACAATTTGTCCAAGTCAAATTAGTCGGATATTGTCAACAAATTTTGCCGATTCATCAGATTTTCACAAGAACTAAGACAATTTGTTGGATATACTCGCCAAAACTTGCCGAATATGTCTTTGCTTCCGGTTAATTTCACTAAATTCTACATAGGTCAAATTTTATTTCTATATTGGATCAGTAGAGCCAGCGAATATCAGGTACGTGCCTTCCTAGGTCAAATTTAAAATTATATATATATATATATATATAATCGAAAGTCGGGGCAACCGTACTACACTTCGTCGAAGCCAGACCACCATATTCGTTGAACTATTTCTCCCGACCCTTCGGGACCTGCGTGTTGGAAATGATGGTTCATATTCCCCGTGTTTGAGAATATCAACTCTCAGGTTGTACTTGATCACATCTTATATTGATAGTGTGTGCAGGTTGATAGGTGCAAGCGAAGAGGAAGAAGATTCATATGTACACTTACATCGAGAGGTAGAAGTTACCGTCGAGCGGTAGCCGCGAATTAATTGGACAGAGCTCTGGGGAAACTACCGCTACGCGCTACTCCTACCGCCTACGTTAACACAATTGATTATTTTGACTAGGCTCTCGAGAAAATACCACCATGCGGTAGTGCTACCGCGTCGCGCTAGTCACTCGTTTAATTCAAGATTTCTGGAGAAACGACCTACCGAAAGGCGATAGTCGTTACCACACCGCTCTATTCTCTCAACGAGTATCGAATGAATTTATCGAGAAACCAAATTACCGCAGGCGAAAGCATTTACCGCCCCACACTAGCCTCTTGGCGAATATCGACACGGCTATTCTGAATCATCGTGTCCTATATTACTACGCGACGGTAGCTTTAACCGCGCGACGCTAGCAGCATTAAAACGGTAAATATATGCTTTGAATATTATTCCAGATTTGGATGACAGCTGGCATAACAAGCACTCGAACCTACCGCCGGGCGCTAGTATTATTGCCAGCGGTAGCCTGTTTTCATGAAGACGTATAAAAGGACACCTTTGTTTCTGTTCCTGGACATGGGAGAGAAAGAAAAGTTGGGAGTTCGTGAATTCTAGGGTTTTACCGATCTTTCTTACGCTCCATTCCACAAGTCTCAGTCAAAGAAGAAGACAGTCGTCTCCCTACCAATCATGAACGAAGAACTCTGGCGATCCAAGATCTACAACGAATACGAAGAGTAGTCCAGTCGCTAGCCAATGAAGTTCTCAAGCGTCGGCCGTAGATCGCTCTACGGAGAAGTTTTCAAGATGGAGAACTTCATCTTTGAAATATTTACATCTTTTATTCTTGTAATCTTTCCTTTTTATAAATCTTGTGGTGAGGAAAATCGACCGGTAAGGGTCGTCGAAATCTGGGTGGATTCCGTGGAAATGGTCTTGGGGATAAGGATGTCTAGATCGGAGGATCAAGCGGGGCTCTAACATCCTTCCTTGTGTGGAGGTGAAGAGCCGGCTCGAAGACTTTCTGTGGAGGGAAAAGGAGAGAGCCAACCGGTCTGTGGAGAGGATCGGTATAGAAACCAAAAGATCATTTCCACTCACCGCCTTAGATCTCTAGTGTCACGAAGATCACCTTTTTGTACTCATCTAGAACAATTATTATTCTAAAATCGTGCAATGAAATTGTTTATTTCTGAGTTGATTACTTCTGGATGTGTCTTGTGATTGTTTAGCGATTTTGTGTGTTTGTGGGGTTTGAACTCAGATCTGGGCAGGGAAACGACTTCATAGACTTCTCGTAGTGTTTTATCTACCTAACTCCCTACGGTAGATTCTAGTACTCGATTTCCTTGGACGAAATATTTTAAATTTCAAATAACGATCCAAACCTTATTCACCCCCCCCCCACTAAGGTTGGCCACGACATCCAACAAGTGGTATCAAAGGGAGGTTACTTCAAAAAGGCTTAAAAACTTGAAGTAAGATGGCCAACTCCGTTCACGCATTAAATGAGGGACAATGTGTGAGTCGACCTACACTCTTTATGGGGAGTGACTATAGTCACTGGAGAACAGGCATGATAATTTTTTTGACAACTCAAAGCATGGACATATGGACCCTGATAGTGACAAAGTACACTGCACCCACTGTCACGGTTGGGGATACCGTCGTGGAAAAACCATGTGATAAGTGGAATGATGCAGCCAACATGAAATGTATGAATAATGCCAAGTCTATGAAATCGTTATTCCGCGCCTTGGACAAAATTAAATTAAATAGAATTTGTAATTGTGAGACTGCTTATGATATATGGCATCTTCTTGAACTTACTCACGAAGGTACCTCGCAGGTGAAGTAATTGAAGCTGTTCCAACTCGAATCTGAATATAAACAGTTTCGGATGGAGATCGACAAGGATGTGGACAGCAAGCACACGCATTTCACTAAGATCGTCAATGCATCAATATCTCTTGGAAATAACTTTCCAAATGGTGACCTAGTGAGGAAGATCCTGTAATCTTTGCCTCCTCGCTTCAACACGAAGTTATCAGCTATTGCTGAGTCTCATGAGATCAGCACCCTATGTTGGATCCCAAGTTGATTTGGGCTAGGTTCACTAACTTAGGATGATGTGACCCAACATGTATAACCAGGGTCAAAGTTGTGTCCTAGAGTCTAGGCCAAGTCCTTAGAGTCAACATCAGATGGACCAGCTATCAACAAGACTATCAGAGACTCAAGACTTAGAAGATTTCAAGACCAAGTAAAATGAGTTCGACGTTTGTCGAACTCAGGACGATGAAAGACGTTCTCAGTTCGACGATCTTGAGATATTTCTCTGAGCTGAGCTCAACGATCTTCATTCTCTGGTCGACGAAAACTGGGATACTTCAACAAACTAAAGTCAGGATAACTCCCAATTATTCTGAGTCCAACTTCAGACTTTGCTCGACGAACTGGATCCTAAGCTCAATGAACTTGGACCTCGAGTTCACAACAACCCTCTGTTAAAAGATCTTAGGTCGACGAAGTCAACTTCTCAGGTTGACGAACTCAGTACTCTACTCGACGAATTCTGGAACCAGAAGATTTGTGTCGACACTTAGGGCATGTGTCAACACCAACTATGTCGACACCAGAAGATTTGTGTCAACACCAAGACTAATCAGTCGACACTCACCTGTGTCGACACCAGAAGATTCATGTCGACACACAGAATATCAGTCAACATAAAATACTTGACTAAGTACAGAATTGTTGTTGAACTCCAGTCGACGAATGCAATTGTCAGCTCGACGAACTTCAGACAGAAAAGGCAAAGGCACTGAATCATGCAGCTATGTTATCAGCTCGACGATCTTGGAACTCAGCTTAACGAACAAGAAGCCGTCTGGTCGACGAATACAATATCTCAGCTCGATAAACTGGTAATTCAATTCGACGAATTCTGCAAACTGTTCGTCGATTCCAAACTTACCCATTTCTGGCATTCTGTCCTCACTCAAATATGATAATTCCTGACAAATTAATGCTCTAACATTCTCTGAATGTATCTGTTAGAGGGAGCATTAATTGCAGTCTTCCTCAGGAATATTAATTGACGATTTTCCACAAGACAGTTGGAAAATTAATCAATGCTGATTATTCTCAAGGCCGTCAGCATTAATGACCGAGGCATTCAAAATTTTAAAAGACATAGAAGAAGAAAAACACAGATATAGAGATAGAGAACGAAGAGAAAAAAAGAACAAAAAACTTACTCAGTGCTTACAGTGACAGGGAGTGATCTTGATTCAGAAGAAGAAGAACAATCATACAATATCAAGAGTCTTTTTCTTCCATATTCTCTCCAGGACTTCCAAGGACAACAGATATCAAATCAGTCAAGAAGTCCCTGCATCACTGTTAGTCAAGAACTCTGATTGAAGGCCTATCACCCTGCAACAAAGCTTCAGATCTTCCCTGAATCATTCTACATCTCAGGGGGAACTGTTTGCTAACATCATTCCACATAAGTCTTCTAAGTTTATTGAGAAAGAGAAGACAAAATCACTCTCTCACTCCCTCCTGTACAAAGGGTTGTCATCTCCCTTCAAAAATGATTCCTGGTTGCAAGTCTCCTAACCAAAAGACTTGAGTTGGTTTTTGGGGACCTGATCAAAACCCATTAGTGTCAGGCACCTGATCAAAAACCTAAGTGGATTCCTACCAGGGTGTTAGAAGAGTGGACTACCCAGATTTGGGAAACCACTATAAATTTCTTGTGTCGTCTGGTTGCCTATCTTTTTCTTTTTGTTCTTGCTGTGTGGCTGTGATTAGGTTTACTATTTTTTGTTTTCCAGTTTCCGAATTACTGCACCTTTTTAGTTTACAGCAAAAGCTATAACAGCACCTCTATAGGGACCTAAGAAATTTTAAATATACTATATTCACCCCCCCCCTCTAGAGTATTGTAGACCTAACCCTCACTTTCAATTGGTATCAAAGCAGGTTCCTTTGGTTGCACAAGTTAAATCTTGAACCAAAAGATCCCTTGTTAGATCTACATATCACCTTCATTCACATTTAAATTTTAAAGTAGAAACACAGCCATGGCACAGAAAAAAGATTATGCAAGCACCAGACCTCCAGTTTGCAACTTGCAAAAGTTTGGAATCTGGAAGGCAAGAATCAAGCTATATATGAATTCTATTGATGAAGATATCTTTGCTTCCATCTTAACAGGAGTACCTCCACCACCTGCAGCTCCTCCAAGCACTTCTACAAATATGACTGCAGTACCTCCTCCAGACTACAATGATGCTTACAGGAAAGCCAAGATGGCTGATGCAAAAGCCATGAACATATTGGCACAAACAATGTCTGATGATATTTTCTACAAGGCTGCTGAGTGCACATCAGCAAAAGCCATTTGGGATTCCATAAACAAAATGGTTGATGGATCAGCTGATGAAAGGAAGGATAGAAGATCAAATCTCATATCCCAATATGAGAATTTTAAGAAACAGGAAGCTGAGATAGTTTCAGAGATGTATAATAGATTAAGCTCAATTATTAATGAGCTAAAAACTCTGTACAAGGTCATCACTCTCACTGAAGTGAATGACAAAATTCTGATGTGCTTCTTAAGCTCATGGGACACAAGAATTTGGCACATAAAGGAGGCCAGATGCCTAAATGAGATTTCAATTGAATCTCTATTGGGTAAACTAAAGTCTTATGGGCAGTTAATAAAGACAAGGGAGGTTGCTGAACAAAAAACACCTCCAGCAGCTATAAGAGACTAGAGCATAGCCTTCAAAGCCTTAGAAGAATCAGAATCTTCAACATCAAATGAAGAACTTGTAAGTCTCTTGGCTAAGAGATTTTTCAAGATGGCTAGAAAGGACTTCAGAAGAAAGTCATCAAGAAAAGATGACATGCCAAAGTATGATAAGACACCAACAAAGGAAGTGGTGTGCTATGGATACAGGAAGCCTGTGCACTTTCTCTCTGAGTGTCCAGATAACCAGAAGAAAGATAAGGGAAGAGAAAAGGTAAAGGATTCAAGGAGACAGTACACCAGCAAACCCTCTTCCAGCAAACACAAGAGGAAGGAAAAGGGGTTTGTGGCTGAGACCTGGAGTGAGACTGAAGAAGAGTCAACATCCTCAAGCTCCAGTGAAGATGAGGAAGAAGAAATAGCAAAGGAGGTTTGCCACATGGCAATTGATGCCTCAAGAAGCAACTCAGAAGAAGGAGATTCAGAAAATGAGGAAGCTTCTAAATCATAGGCTGATCAGGTATTATCATGGTTTGATTATAGTTCAGAATCTTTTAAATCAGATTTTAAAATCATGTGTTTAGATTTAATCAACTATGAGAAGGAAATCAAACTTTTTAGAGATAAACAAGTTAACTATGATAGCTTAGTCTTAGAGAACACTAAATTAAAAATGAAATAGACATGTTTAGTGAACAAATCGCACTTCTGAAAGATGAATTAAGTAAAGCAAAATAGCTAGAAGAATCACTAAATGGAATAAGCAAACAACTAGCAGCAATCACCAACATATCTAATGCTAGATTTAATGGAGGTAAGTTAGAATTAGGTGCATCATCTAGTGAACCACCTATTATTCAGAAAAACCACCTGTCACAACCCATAAATTTTATTTCTAAGAAAGGAAAGAAGAATATTGATCAAGTATATAAGGTAAATAAAATTCTTGAACAAATTAAAACTAAGGACAAAATTGAAAAACAGAAAACACCCAATAAAAACAAAGTTTAGCAATTTTCGTCGACCTCAGATCGACAAAAAGGGGCCAGTTCGTCGAACCCAGATCGACGAACTCTGAACGCCAACTATAGTTATCATTATTCATCTAACTACGATCGATGAACTTTGTATGGTTCGTCGAGCAGAGCTCGATGAACGTGGGGTACAGAGAATGAACATGTTCATTCTCGGGGCAGAGATCAATGATCTCAACCCAATTCGTTGAACTCGGATCGACGAACTTACATAAATTCGTCAAACCTAGGAAGACTTAGTCAAAACTATAACTTGAACAGAAACTTAAATACTTCTAGGAAACAATTTAATCCATTGGCTGACTGGACCTTTCCACCTAGGAGATATCACCCCCTAGGATATAAATCCCAGCCAGAATTTTCTGTTATTTCTAGTTTCTCTTATCAGCCATACAAAGGGCCCAAGGTAACCTGGTTCAAAAATCATTAACTATTTATATTGCAGGTGAAAGATTGTCCAAGGGTAAATCAAACTTGGTACCTAGACAGTGGCTGCTCCAAGCATATGACTGACAGCAAGGACATTCTATTCAACTATATGTCCAAGGTGGGGCCAAAGGTTATCTTTGGTGACTCAAAATGTGGTCAGTCAGAAGGAGTTGGAGAAGTAAGAATAGAAGTTGTCACATTCAGAAAGGTGACATATGTAAGTGGACTGAAGCATAACCTCATCTCCATAAGTTAATTATGTGATGATGGTTATCAGGTATACTTTAACCCATCTACTTGCTCTATCATTGATAAAAATAACCAAACTGTCTTAACTGGAAGTAGACAAGGAAACATTTAATTAGTAAATTTTCTTTCTGCCACAACTGATATCTGTTTACTGAATTTAACTAGTAATCAGAATGACTTATGGAACAAAAGACTAGGACATGTAAACCTGAAAAACATTGCTAGGATATCTAAGCACAACCTTGTTAGAGGTGTACCTCCTGCACCCTACAAGAAGGAAGGTCTCTGCAGGGCTTGTCAACTAGGCAAGCAAACTAAAACTAGTTTCAAATCAATTAATAAGAATTATTCACCTAGGATCTTGTACTTGCTACACTTGGATCTTTTTGGACCCATTACTGTACAAAGCCTAGGAGGGAAATCCTTCACTTTAGTTATAGTGGATGACTTCTCCAGGTTCAGTTGGGTATTCTTTCTGAGAACAAAGTCAGATACATTCAAGGTTCTTACATATTTTCTCAGGACCATACAGATTGAGTTCTCTACTCATGTTGCATTGATCAAAAGTGATCATGGCACAGAGTTTGAGTCTCTTCTTATGCATGTGTTCTGTGAGAAGATATCAGGCATTGCTTCTCAGCTCCTAGAACTCCCCAACAAAATGGGGTAGCTGAAAGGAAAAATAGGACAATCATGGAAGCTGCAGGTACATTGCTTGCTGATGCATACATGCCACTAACCTTTTGGGTAGAGGCTGTAAGCACTGCAAACTATGTCCTGAATAGGAGTTTAATTCACAAACTGAAGAACAAGACTCCCTATGAATTGTTCAAAGGGAAGAAACCTAAAAAAACTATTTTAAAGTTTTTGGTTATACATGTTATATACATAATAACAACAAGAAATATATTAGAAAGTTTGAAGCTAAGGCTGAAGTGAGAGTTTTTCTAGGATACTCCCAAGTAAGCAAGGCCTTTAGGGTATTTAATAAATCAACATTAAAAGTAGAAGAGTCAATTCATGTTTCTTTTGACGAAACTAACATGTACTGCAAGGAGAAAGAAGTTTCTACCAGTAGTAACTTTCAGGTACCCCACTTGTGTGAGACATTGGATGGACTAAACCTCACCCAAGAGGTTCCCACTCATCCCTCTCCACAAGTCTTTGAAGATAGTGAGAAAGATGAAGCTGAAGGACATGATCCTCAACCAACAACAAATATAATTCCACAAGAGGAATTTATTCAAAATGCTATTACACAACCAACTCCACCCACTGATTTTGTCACACTTAGGGATCACCCTAGATCTCAAGTAATTGGAGACATATCAGCAGGTGTACAGACAAGGCATCAACTCAACCAAGACTTGATGCATGCCTGTTTTATCTCTCAGGTTGAACCTCTAACCATTCATGTTCTTGAGCAAGATCCCCACTGGATCCTTGCAATGCAAGAGGAACTAAACCAATTAAAGAGATGTAGAGTTTGGGATTTGGTTCCAAAACCCCAAAACTACCCAGTTATTGGAAAAAAATGGGTTTTCAGGAATAAGCTTGATGCCCAAGGAGTCATTGTGTGGAATAAGGCTAGGCTTGTTGCTCAAGGATATCGGCAAGAGGAAGGAATCGACTATGATCAGACCTTTGCACCTGTTGCAAGGTTGGAAGCTATAAGGATCTTCCTTGCCTATGCAGCATTCAAAAGGTTCAAAGTTTTTCAAATGGATGTGAAAAGTGCTTTCTTAAATGGAGTGTTACAAGAAGAGGTTTATGTAGAACAACCTCCAGGTTTTGTTTCTCCAACTTATCCCTCTTATGTCTTTAAATTAAATAAGGCCCTTTATGGTCTAAAGCAAGCTCCAAGAGCTTGGTATGAGATCTTAGCAGGTTTCTTATTAGAGCAGAAATTTATAAGAGGAACTGTAGATAAAACCCTTTTCACTAGACATCATAAGGACCAAATCTTATTAGTGCAAATCTATGTAGATGACATTATATTTAACTCTACAGATTCAAAATTATTCAAGAGGTTTTCTGACCTCATGCATTCTAAATTTGAAATGAGTAGCATGGGAGAGCTTTCATATTTCCTTGGTCTCCAAGTGAAACAGCTCCCTGATGGCATCTTCATCTCTCAAGCATAATATGCTAAAGAACTTCTAAAGAAGTTTGAGATGGCTGATGCCTCAGCTAAGAAAACTCTCATGGCCACCAATGTTGTTGTGGACTCTGATATACCAGGAAAACCTGTAGATCAGAAACTTTATAGGGGCATTGTTGGGTCCCTATTATACCTCACAGCAAGTAGGCCAGATATTATGTTTGATACATGCCTTTGTGCTAGGTTCCAAGTGAACCCTAAAGAATCCCATCTAATTTTCTTAAAAAGGATTTTAAGATATATAAAGAGTTGTCCTAATCTAGGCCTATGGTATCCTGCTGAATCAGAATTTGAGTTAACTGGATACTCTGATGCTGATTTTGCTGGATGCATGGTTGATAAAAAAAGTACTTCAGGAACTTGCCAGTTCCTGGTTATGAGATTAGTAGCATGGTTCTGTAAAAACCAAACATCCATGTCATCTTCAACTGCTGAAGCAGAATATATGTAGCAGGCAGGTGTTGTTCACAGATGCTCTGGATACAGAATCAGCTTCTAGATTATGGGTTCAACTTAAATAATTCAACCCTATTCTGTGATAATACTAGTGTTATAGCCATAGAACAAAATCCAGTTCACCATAGTAGGACAAAACATATTGACATAAGACATCATTTCATTAGGGAGTGTGTAGGCAAAAATAAGATTAAGCTTGTCTATATCTACACTGATTTACAAAAAGCTGATATATTCACCAAACCTCTGGATGAGAAAAATCATGCTTTCTTTCTAAATCAGCTGGGAATGATCAATGGAGAAGACTTAGCTTAAGTTTTGTCTGCATTCGATGAATTTTCCTAGAGTTCGTCGAACGAATTCGACGAACCAGGGAAAGTTTGAGATATACTCGTCGAATGGAGATCGACGAACTCTCTGTGAGTGAAACAATTTTCGTCGACCAGCGATCGACGAACTTTGCTTCAGAAGATATTCGTCGAACTAAGTTCGACGAACCGTCTTCAATTCTTTTGATGAGCTCGATGAAATATTTAACTCTAAACTATTTCGTCAACCTCAGTTCGAAGAATTAATTTTATTTTCATGGAACGGAGTTTGTCGGTTCATATTCTGGAAAACCTTATATCTAGGTTTTATTCAACCTCCATCCCGCGCTTTCTGTTCCCTTGCACTTGATCGCCATTTCTGTGTCTTTCTTGCAGGTGATTTCAATGGCCACTCTGGCAAGCAATCTCACAGGAATGAAGTTTGATACAATGTTTGACGTGGATTTCGATTCGTTTCAGCACTCCGATCCAATCTTTCTGTATATCCTGGAACTTCTTGAAGAACAAGAACTAAAAAAACTGATGACGAGAAGGATCAAATTGCACAACATGGAAATCATGGAATGGGTATACACACTGTCGTCCACAGAAGAGAACATCATGACGGGCACTATCACGGGTAACTTATTCTCTTTAACCCCCGCAATCTTAACTGAGATTTTTGGATTGAGAAATGGAGTAGAGGACCTCGAGATTGAAATAGAGGAGTCTGATATGATGTTGCGCCTCATGGATTATGTTGGAGACAATCCCAACAAACTGTTGAAGAAACACTTGTCTGCTCCCTATAAATTTTTATCAGACTTGGTTGGTAAAGTGCTACTTGGAAAACACACTGGACACGATTATATCACCAGACACCAGTTTCTGGTTATGTATGTAATCATCAACAAGAAGCCAATAAACTGGGCACATCTTATGTTTGATTTGATAAAGAAGAAGAACACTAAGAAGGAAGTCTGTTTTGAAAGAATTCTAGGAATCTTCCTACAGGAAAAGGCTGTTGAATCCCTGGTCTACCAGACCAAATTCATAAATGCCAGTAAAAGGCTGACATGTGCCTTATTTGGCAGATGGGAGAGGACAGTCACTAAGCCCTCTTCCCCCAAAGATTCTGAAAGCACAAGGGCTGTCAAAGCCACTCCCCATCCTGCTGAAGAGAACATTCCTTCCACATCTTCTCTTCCAGCCCCCCTTCCAACAACAACAAAATCCCCAGTCAGTCCATCTTTACCAATCACATCACTGACATTCCCTCTTCCTCCCTTCAGGCAAATCAATCGCCCACACCTCCTGAATCCCCTCATGACACATACATTTCTACACCACCACAGTCTCCACTCCCCCCCCCATCTATCTTCCATACCATCTTACATCCTACCATCAGACACCATGATGCAAGATGCCACCCTTCCATCCCCATCAACATCTAACCTTCACATACCTGATGTTCGACCCTCTATTCCAACAATCGTTGCCACCTCTTCCACACCAACTGCAACACCATCTATCACTTTCTCATTGGACCCCTCTACCATCTCATCTATCATCACCATCATCACTCCCCTTCTTAAATCACTTATAGCAGAGGCCATTACACCTCTTGCTACCACCATTACATCTTTATTTGCCCAAATATCTGCACTCTCTGCTACCCCCTCCTCAGTCAGTGGCCTGGCCTCAGTTCCCACTGAAACCAAGCAGGGGGAGATGCCTGATGATGAAGCAGCAGCTACAGCTTCAGAGTCTTCAGCTCCAGCACCAGCAGATACTCCAGTCTTCACAGCAGAATATACATAATGTATAGATAAAGATCTGAGTGATTTTTTGATACTGATATGGACATTGATGAGACTGTTGGTGATTTCATTCTAAATCCCACAGTTCACTTAGAAGATTGGTTGAAACTCTTTGACACTGTACATATGCATTATCTTCCAGAAGAATTTACTAAGTCACATCTGGCTATTATTCCTTATACCTCTCCTGTCAGTCCAGCAGTTGCTAAGCAACTATGTGATAGCTTTGTAATTCCAGTATCTGCACCAACCTTGGCAGTCATTCCATCCCCTCTAGTAGCTATCTCTGCACCAACTTTTGTAATGGATGACTCCCCTATGCCAGATCTAGATGGGTTAATCTTGGCTGACATTGTAGAAGAAACAAAAGTAGCTGAAAGCTCAGTTCAGGTTCCAACTGAAAAACTTATTGTATCTGAGGACATCTTGAGAGATATAGATGCTTTATATTATAATCCTCAGGATTTAGATGATGATGATGATGATGATGAAGATTCAGATGAAGATGCTGCTAAGAAAAAGAAGAAACTTTTGTAAAAGAAAAGGAAAGCCCCTCCTCCTCCTGCTCGTAAGCCTAATCCAGCACATGACACTCACTATTACATTCTGCAAAAGATAACACCATACAAAGGGATTCCAGCTTGGATGTGGCTGTCCAACAATAAACAAAAGGAGAGGAAAAGAATTAGAAAATATTCTCCTCCACCAGTTCATCAGTACAGAAGAGATCCACCTCCTCCACCTCCTCCAGCAGGTGGTGCCACTGGCTCTAGCTCTCAGAGGTCTGTCCCTATTCAAACCTATCAAAGGCACCAAGGGAGACCTTCTGGAAGTAGTCAGCAAAGGCACTACACTTCTGAAGGACAACAACAACATCAACAACATCAACAACATCAGCAGCAACAACAAAGTATCTCTGCAGACCAGAAGGTTAATAGTCCTGAAAGACCATATTCACCTCCTGTTCCTTTTGAGGATCCTAAAACAGCAAACACTACTAGAATGGCTAGATTCCAGGAAATTATTGGTCTTTCTTTGATTAATAAAGCAAAAGCTGAAGGCAAAGATATATCAGGATATTCAACTATGTCCAAATACAGAAAGGAAGAACTCAAAAGATTTGATAAAGCAAATAAATTGTTCAATGTTGATGATTACATGAAGCTACATCCTGAAGTAGTTGTCCCCAAAACTACATCTCTGAAGATTATTGGGGCAGCTGACATGACAATAACACAGGCACAGGCTTTGGATCCAAAAAGAGAAATTATCTTTACAAAGCCAGGAGAAAAGACCAAAGAAGATAAGCCCACAGATAAGGAAAAGTAGAAATAATCTTTACATTGCTTCAACTTTTTTTCTTCTCTGCATTAGCTTTAAAACTGATTTGTCTGTTTAAAATAAAGCTCATGTACATATATATCTGATGCATGTGTTAGTAATCTCTGCCAGATATACCTTTTTCCTGCTTTGTTTATTTTTATGTTTTTGTTTTGAGTCTATTAGTGACCTCACCCAAATAGGGGGAGATTGTTGGATCCCTAGTTGATTTGGGCTAGGTTCACTAACTTAGGATGATGTGACCCAACATGTATAGTCAGGGTCATAGTTGTGTCCTAGAGTCTATGCCAAGTCTTTAGAGTCAACATCAAATAGACCAGCTATTAACAAGACTATTAGAGACTCAAGACTTAGAAGATTTCAAGACCAAGTAAAATGAGTTCGACGTTCGTCGAACTCAGGTCGATGAAAGACGTTCTCAGCTCGACGTTCTTGAGATATTTCTCTGAGCTGAGCTCAATGATCTTCATTCTCTGGTCGATGAAAACTCGGATACTTCAACAAACTAAAGTCAGGATAACTCCCAATTATTTTAAGTCCAACTTTAGACTTTGCTCGACGAACTGGTTCCTAAGCTCGATGAACTTGGACCTCGAGTTTACAACAGCCGTCTATTAAAAGATCTCAGGTCGAAGAAGTCAACTTCTCAGGTTGACGAACTCAGTACTCTACTCGACGAATTCTGGAACCAGAAGATTTGTGTCGACTCTTAGGGCATGTGTCAACACCAACTATGTCGACACCAGAAGATTTGTGTCGATACCAAGACTAATCAGTCGACACTCACCTGTGTCGATACCAGAAGATTCATGTCGACACACAGAATATCATTCAACACAAAATACTTGACTAAGTCCAGAATTGTTGCTGAACTCCAGTCGACGAATGTAATTGTCAGCTCGATGAACTTCAGACAGAAAAGGCAAAGGCTCTGAAGCATGCATCTCTGTTATCATCTCGATGATCTTGGAACTCAGCTTGACGAACAAGAAGCCGTCTGGTCGACGAATACAATATCTCAGCTCGATGAACTGGTAATTCAGTTCGATGAATTCTGCCAACTGTTCGTCGATTCCAGACTTAGCGATTTCCGGCATTCTGTCCTCACTCAAATGCGATAATTCCTAACAAATTAATGCTTTAACATTCTCTGTATGTATCCGTTAGAGGAAGCATTAATTACAGTCTTCCTCATGAATATTACTTGCCGATTTTCCACAAGACAGTTGGGAAATTAATCAATGCTGATTATTCTCAAGGCCGTCAGCATTAATGACAGAGACATTCAAAATTTTAAAAGACAGAGATGAAGAAAAACACAGATACAGAGATAGAGAACGAAGATAAAAAAAGAACAAAAAAATTACTCAGAGCTTATAGTGACAGTCAGTGATCTTGATTCAGAAGAAGAAGAAGAACAATCATACAATATCAAGAGTCTTCTTATTCCATATTCTCTCCAGGACTTCCAAGGACAACATATATCAAATCAGTCAAGAAGTCCCTGCATCACTGCTAGTCAAGAACTCTAATTGAAGGTCTATCACCCTGCAGCAAAGCTCCAGATCTTCCCTGAATCATTCTACATCTCATGGGGAGCTGTTTGCTAACATCATTCCACATAAGTCTTCTCAGTTTATTGAGAAAGAGAAGAGAAAATCACTCTCTCACCCCCTCCTGTACAAAGGGTTGTCATCTCCCTTCAAAAGTGATTCCTGGTTGCAAGTCTCCTAACCAAAAGACTTGAGTTGGTTTTTGGGGACCTGATCAAAACCCATTGGTGTTAGGTACCTAATCAAATACCTGAGTGGATTCCTACCAGGGTGGTAGAAGAGTGGACTACCCAGATTTTGGGAACCAATATAAATTTCTTGTGTCGTCTGGTTGCCTATCTTTTTCTTTTTGTTCTTACTGTGTGGCTGTGATTAGGTTTACTATTTTCTGTTTTCCAATTTCCTAATTACTGCACCTTTTCAGTTTATAGCAAAAGCTGTAACAGTACCTTTATAGGGACCTAACAAATTTTAAATATACTCTATTCACCCCCCCCCCCACCTCTAGAGTATTGTAGACCTAACCCTCACGTTCACCCTAGAGATTGAGAGCCTCATCAGTAATCTAAAGACACACGAACTTGATTTGAAGATTCAAGTAGAGGAATATCCCAGGGAAGTAAGGAAGAAGTGACTGGAGCTAAAGGCCTCAAGGGAGAGAAAAGTTGTTGAAGATTCTGAGGAAGATGAGGAGGAGAGTATCTATGTTTGAGAGTTCAAAAAATTCATGAAGAATCCCAAGAAGAAGGGACAGTTCAAGAAATTCCTGAAGAAAGGAGATTGAGAAGGAAGAAGATGGAACAAGCCATAAAAGAGACAGAAAGCAACGACGAGAAGTACCAACTGGAGTGCTATCACTGCCACATACTGTGGCACCTAAAGAGTGAATTCCCAATACTCCAGAGGGAGGATAAAGAAAAGCAAAGCCATCAAAAAGGGAAGAAGTAGGTACTGAAGGCGCTCACCTAGGATGATGATGGATCAGATGAGTCAAGCACCACACACTTGGGCACTGAAGACAAGGCAAACATATGCCTCATGGGGAAGAATCAAGAATAAACTGTAGATGAGTCTAGTGTCCAGAGCAACGCAGAGGTAACCCAACCTACTTACACGAACTTCTTGAAATTTATGAACACTTAGTTGATAAATTAGAAAGTGTTATTTCTGAGAAAAAGTCCTTGCGAAATGAGAATAAGAAAATGAAAGTTAATGTTAGACCTGAAATACTCTAGCGAGTGGGGGGGGGGGTGAATAGAGTATCTTGAAACTTTAATGCTTTTTGCTGTAAATAAAAAAAATCTGTCCTAAGATAAGCTAATCTATCACAGGCACGACAGGGATTAAATTAAATAACACAGGCATGGTATACCTAACTAGCACAAGCACAACAAGAACAAAAGAAAAAGATGGCAACCAGACGACACAAGAATTTTATATTGGTTCCCCAACCTGGGTACATCCACTCTTCTATCACCCTGATAGGAATCCACTCAAGTTTTTTATCAAGTGACTGCCACCAATGAGCTTTTGATCAGGTGCTCAAAAACCAATCCCAAGTCTTTTGATCAGGTGACTTGCAACTAAGAATATCTTTTGAAGGGAGTTAAAGAACCCTTTTTACAGAGGGGGGATGAGAGAGTGATGTTGTCTTCTCTTTCTCAAATACAACTGAGAAGACTTATTGGATCTTTGATGTTAACAAAGCTCCACCTGAGATATGGAAATCAGGAAGTCTTGAGCTTTGCTTCAGGATGAGTAGGTCTTCAATCCTTTAGCCTTGACCAGAAGATATCTAGGAACTTCTTGACTGATAGAGTTTTTGTTGTCCTTGAAGAATCCTGGAATGAAGAAGGAAGAAGACTCTTGATTTTGGATGGATGTTCTTCTTCTTCAGCTTATTGTTATTTCTCTGGTATGGGGCTTCTAGTTTCTTGACTGTTGTATTGCCCAGAGTATTGCTTGTTCTCTTTCAAAATCCTTGATCTTTGTTTATGTACGTCTATCACTATCGAGAAGGAAGAAGAAAAATCCTTTTATATTTTTCATGAAGTCTTCCTTCTGAATTTTGAATTTCTTTCCATCATTGATTACTGATGGCCTGGAGAATATCTGCATTGATTGATTTCCCCAACTGTCCCATTGAAAAGCGGAAAGTAATAATCCCGATGAAGGCCATAATCAATGCTGCTTCTAACGGTAATATTCCGAGAATATTAAGCATTGATTATTCAGGAATTATTGCAATAAAATAAGGACAGAGGGAGGGAAATATCCAAATCTGGATCTGCACAAAAATTGTCGAGCAAATAATAGAATTCGTCGAACTGGGTACAAAGTTCGTCGAGCTGAGAAGTCATGTTCGTCGACCAGATATTTGTTGTTCGTCGACCTGAGATCCAAGATCGTCGACCTGAGAACTGCTAACTGCTTTATCAAGAAACTTGCCAACTCTATGCATCAAGATTATCGAGCTGAGAATCTAACTTCGTCGACTAGTGTTCAGAGAAATGATTCTTGGACTTTAGAATGTTGAAGTAGAGTATCCAGAAGTCGTCGACCTGAGAACTAAGTTCGTCGAGCTGAGAACTTCTAACTGCTACTTGATAAAACTTGTCAAGAATGTGGTCTAAGTACGTCGAGCTGAGAACGTTAATTCGTCGACTGGAGTTCAGAGAAATGATTCTGGACTTGGAATGTTGAAGTATAGTATCCAGTAATCGTCGACCTGAGGACTAAGTTCATCCAGCTCAGCTCAGAGAATTTTCTCTGAGTTCGTCGAGCTGAGCACAACTTTCGTCGAGCTGAGTTCGACAAATGTCGAACTCATTTTCCTGAGTCTTTGAAATTTCTCTAAGTCTTGAGTCTTCTACAGTCTCTTGATGGCTGGTCCATGCAGTGTTGATTCTAAGGACATGGCCTATACTCTAGGACACAAGCATGACCCTGGCTATACATGTTGGGTCAAACATCCTAGCTTAGTGAACCTAGCCCAAATCCAACTATGGATCCAACAATCTCCCACTATTTGGGTGAGGTCACTAAATACAGACACACAATATTTACAAAGCAAGAAAAAAATATATCTGACAGGAAATTTTAAAATATGTTGCAGATATATTTGTACAGTGAGCTTTGTATCAAAAATAGATAAGTGGTTTCAAGATGACAGAAAAACTAAAACAGTTCAAAATTCATTTCTTCTTCTTTTGCTCCTAGTGCTTCTCCTCTTTAGCTTTTTCACAAGGTTGTGTAAACTTGATTTCCCTATTTGGATTTGCTGCTTGAGCCTTTGTCATTGTCATATCAGCTCCTCCAATAATATTAAGGGATGTAGCCCTTGGCACCATAGCTTCTAGATGCAATTTCATATAATCATCAACATTAAAGAATTTGTTAGCTTTGGCAAACATGTTGAGTTCCTTCTTCCTGTATTTGGACATGGTTGAGTATTGAGAGGGATCCTTTCCTTCAGCTTTTGCCTTGTTGATCATGGATAGGCCAACCAATTCCTGGAACCTGGCCATCCTAGCAGTTGTAGCTGTTTCTGGGTACTCAAAAGGTACAGGAGGGGAGGCAGGTCTTCTTGGGCTTTTAGCTTTCTGATGTTCAGTGATTTGTTATTGTTGATGTTGATGCTGCTGTGGTTGTTGCTACTGTTGTGGTTGTTGCTGCTTGCCTGATGAATGCCTGTGCTGGCTGCTTCCAGAATAGGAGGAGGACCTACCCTGATGTCTCTAATATGTTTGATATTGGGTAGTCCTCTAAGCTAAAGAACCTGAAGCATCAGCAGCAGGTGGTGGAGGAGGAGGAGGGTCCTTTCTATATCTCCGAGGAGGAGGTGAGTACTTCTTGCTCTTCTTTCTATCTTTCTGCTGGTTCTTGGATAGCCACATCCATACTGGCATGCCCTTATGTGAAGTAATATTCTGAAGAATGTAGTATGGAGTGTCATGTGTTGGATTGGGTTCTGGAGCAGGAGGTGGAGGAGCTTTCCTCTTCTTAGAAATTTTCTTTTTAGCCTTGGGCTCATCATCAGAATCTTCTTCATCATCTTCATCATCAGAAAAGTCTTGAGGAGTATCATATAATGCATTTATTTCTTTTAGAGCCTCTGCAGATATCAAGGGCTTCTCTGCCTGGAAAGGAGCTAGAGGAGGAGCTAGAGCTGGAACAGGAGAACTGTACACATCAGTGCTTTCAACAACTGATTTATTCTCTTCTTCTATATCAACCATGATCAATTCATCAAGATCAGACATTGGAGAGTCATCTATAACAAAATTTGGAGCAGAAATGTCTTTGGGAGGGGATGCAACAATGAGGGAATTAGGTCTGGGAGGAGATGGCAGGACAGGAGTCTCTGGAATAGCAAAACTAGCCTTGAGTTGCATGGCAACCTTCGGGCTTATTGGGGAGGTATATGGGACTATAGCCAAGGATGGCTTTATGTTGTACTCTGAAAGTTCATTTAAATAAACTGTATCAAAAACATTCAACAAATTCAATAGATCTATTGTGGGATTTATAATATAATCACCAGCAATTTTTATTTTATCTGAGACTATCTCATCCACATCCATATCAGATTCAATAAAATTAATGAAATCAAATAAATAATCAGCTATTTCTGCTTCTTCTGCTTCTGTTATTTCTGCAGCTACAGCTGTTGCTGTGTTTGCTACTACTGCTGCTGTTTCTGCTACTACTACAGCTTCTGCTGCTACTTCATCACAGAGTATCTCCCCCTGCCTGGTTTCAGTGGGTACTGGAGCCAGGCCCCTGATTGAAGAGGGAGTAGCAGAGAGAGCAGAGATTTTATCAGCAAGAGAAGAGATGGAGGAGGAAAGAGGTGAAATAGCCTCTGCTATGAGGGTTTTGAGGAGGGGAGTGAGAAGTGCTATAAGAGGTGGAATGATGGAGGGGTCTAGTGGCAGGAATGCAGAAGGTGTCTCGGTGGAGACAGAAGTGGGGATGGTAGTGGATGATGGAGGAGGAGGTAAGGAATCTTGCATTGGTTCATCTGGAGGAGAAGGAGTATGAAGGGTGCATGTAAGCAGATTGAATGATGGTAGGGAGGATAGATTGGAGAGGGGAATGTCAGCCAAATATGATGGTAGTGTAAAGGAGGGTGGAGAGGGAATTGGTGTACCATGTTGTGATGGAGGGGAGGTATGAAAGTGAATATGAGTTGGGGATGTATGTACAGGGGAGGATGGAGGTGTCAGAGTATGGATTGTGGTGTGAATTGAAGGTGAGGGGAGATGGTGTACCATCTGAGAATGAGTTTGGATGGCTGAAGGTGATGGAGGTGGAAGAGGGATATCTTCAGTAGGATGGGAAGTGGCTGGATCAGCACTGGTACTCTCAGAAGGCCTGTAGGAGGAAGAAGCCTTGGTTGGCTTGGTGATCCTCATTACACATCTGCCAAAGAGAGCAGAGGTGAGCCTCTTTGAGGCATTGATGAACAATGTTATTGATACCAAGTGTTCAGAAGCCTTTTCTTGTAGAAAAATTCCCAGTATCTGGCAGAAGCAAACTTCTTTCTTGTTGTTTTTCCTCTTAATCAAATCAAACAGTAATTGTCCCTAGTTAATTCTTTTCTTCTCAACTAATGCAGCCATCACTAAGAACTACTGCCTGGTTATATAATCATGTGTTATGCGTTTTCCGAACAACACTTTGCCGACCACATCAGCTAAGAACTTGTATTCAGCTGACAAGTTCTTCTTGAGCAGTTTGTTGCGGTTATCGCCATAGTGACCCATTTTATTTAACATATCATTATATCCTTCAGTATCCAGTTCAATGTCATCTTCACTATTCAACAGACCGAAAATGTCGGTTAGTACATTTGGGGAGAGAGAAACCGAGTTACCCGAAATCGTTCCTGTCATGGAATCGTCTATTGTTGTAGAAGTAAAAACCCATTCTTTAACCTCAGTCATTGCAATCTTTATTCTAACCATCATTAGCTGTTTCAGTTGTTGTTCTTCAAATAAATGCAAGATCTCCACGAAAATTGTATTAGAAAACTAGAATGAATCAAAGTCTATATCAAATCCCATGTCAAATTTCATTGAAGAATAAGCAGTAGCCGGAATCGCCATGATGCCCCTGCAAGAGAAAAACCAAGATCAAGTGCGATGGAACTGAAAGTGCGGGACGGAGGTCGAAGAAAAACCTAGATATAGGATTTTTCAGAATATGAATCGACAAACTCCGTTCCACGAAAAATAAAGAATTCTTCGATCTGAGGTCGACAATATAATTTGTAGGTAAATAATTCGTCGAGCTTAGTCTGAAGATTTGAAAACATTTCGTCGAGCTCTGTTCGACGAAAGTTTTATGAAGCAGATTCGTCGATCTCTGTTCAACGAAAGTAATTTCACTCACAGAGAGTTCATCGATCGCCATTTGACGAAAATCTCAAGAACTTTTCTCTGTTCGTCGATCTCCGTTCGACAAACTTTGAAAAATTCATCGAGCATAGATATAAATCAAACTAAAGCTTCTCCATTGATCGTTCCAAGCTGATTTATAAAGAATAAGTGATTTCTTTCATCCAGAGCTTTGGTGAAAATATCTGGTTTTTGTAAATCAGTGTAGATATAGACAAGTTTTATTTTGTTTTTGTCTACACACTCTCTAATGAAGTGATGCCTAATGTGTATATGCTTAGTCCTACTGTGATGGACTAGATTTTATGCTATGGATATAACACTTGTTTTATCACATAAGAGAGATGAATTATTTAAGTTGAACCCATAGTCCAGGAGTTAATTTTGAATCCACAACATCTGGGAACAACAACTGCCAGCTGCTATATATTCTGCTTCAGCAGTTGATGTAGACACAGATGATTGTTTCTTGCAGAACCAAGACACTAATCTCATACCAACGAACTGGCAAGTCCCTGAGGTACTTTTCCTGTTTACCCTGCATCCAGCAAAGTTAGCATCTAAATATCCAGTTAAATCAAATTCTGACTCAGTAGGATACCAGAGTCCGGGACTAGCATAACTCTTTATATATCTCAAAATTCTTTTTTGGATAACTCTTTATATATCTCACTTGGAACCTAACACAAAGACAAGTGGAAAACATTATGTCATGTCTACTCGTTGTAAGGTATAATAGGGACCCAATAATGCCCCTATATAATTTCTGATCAACAGGTTTCCCATGTACATCAGAATCTATTACAGCATTAGTGGCCATGGGTGTTTTCTTTGCTGAGGCATCAGCCATCCCAAACGTTTTAATAAGCTCCTTAGCATACTTAGCCTGGGATATGAAAATGCCATCAGGTAGCTACTTCACTTGGAGACCAAGGAAGTAGGAGAGCTCACCCATGCTACTCATTTCAAATTTGGAATGCATGAGGTCAGAAAATCTCTTACATAGTTTGGAATCAGTACACCCAAAATAATATCATCTACATATATTTGTACTACAAAGTTTGATCCTTATGGTGCCTAGTGAACAATATTTTATCTATAATGCCTCTAGTGAATTTATGCTCTATCAGGAAGCTAGCTAGGGTCTCATACCAAGCTTTTGGAGCTTGCTTTAAACCATATAGAGCTTTATGCAATCTAAAAACATATGAAGGATGAGATGGACAGATAAAACATGGAGGTTGTTCAACATAAACCTCTTCTTTAAGTATTCCATTCAGAAAGGCACTCTTGACATCCATCTAATAGACTTTGAACTTCTTGTAGGCAACATAAGCAAGAAATATTCTGATTGCCTCTAACCTTGCAACTAGTGCAAAGGTTTGGTCATAGTATATTCCTTCTTCTTGCCTATAACCTTGAGCAACAAGCCTAGCCTTGTTCCTCACAATTACTCCATGGGTATCTAGTTTGTTTCTATATACCCACTTAGTTTCTATGACTGGGTAGTCTTTGGGTCTTGGACCAAAATCATAGACTCTACATCTCTCAAATTGGTTGAGTTCCTCTTGCATTGCAATGATCTAGTGGGGATCTTGCTCAACATCTTTTATGGATTGGGGTTCAACTTGAGAGAGAAAACAGGCATGCATCACATCTTGATTGAGTTGATGCCTTGTCTGTACACCTACTATTATATCTCCAATCACTTGAGATCTAGGGTGATCCCTTAGTGTGACAAGATTAGTGGGTGGAGTTGGTTCAGCAACAACATGTAACATTAATTCCTCTTGTGGAATAAGGTTTTCTGTTGAATGAAGTTCAACCACTTTTGTGTTTTCTTCTTCACTATCTTCATCATCCTGTGGAGGAGAGGGTGATATAACCTCTTGTGGAAGGTTTAATTCACCCAATTTATCACACAGGTGAGGTACCTGCAAGGTGTTATTGGTAGAAATTTCTTTCTCCTTATAAAAAATGTTAGCTTCATCAAAGGTCACATGTATTGATTCTTCAATTTTTAAAGAAGATTTGTTAAACACCCAGTAAGCTTTGCTTACTTGGGAATATCCTAGAAAAATTCCCTCTTCAGCCTTAGCTTCAAACTTTTTAATATATTTCTTGTTATTATTATGTACATAACATATGCAACCAAATACTTTAAAATAGGTGATTTTAGGTTTCTTCCCTTTAAGCAATTCATAGGAAGAACTATTCTTAAGTTTATGTATTAGACTTCTATTCAGTACATAGTTTGTTGTACTTACAGCTTCTGCCCAAAAGGATAGGGGCATGTAAGCATCTGCAAGTAATGTGCCTGCAGTTTCAATTAAGGTTCTATTCTTCCTTTCAGCTACCCCATTTTGTTGAGGAGTTCTAGGAGCTGAGAAATAGTGCCTGATACCTTGCTTCTTACAGAACTCATGCATATGAAGAGACTCAAACTATGTACCATGATCACTTCTGATCAATGCAACATGAGTAGAGTACTCAATCTGTATGGTCCTGAGAAAATCTGAAAGAACTTTGAATGTATCTAAACTTAGATCTCAAAAAGAACACCCAAGTGAATCTTGAGAAGTCATCTACAATAAATAGGGTATAAGATTTCCCTCCTAGGATTTGTACAGCAATGGGTCCAAAAAGATCCATATGTAGCAGGTACAAAATCGTAGGCCAATCACTCTTATTTACTGATTTAAAACTAGATTTAGTTTGCTTGCCTAGTTGATAAGCCCAACAGAGGTCTTCCTTCTTGTGTGGACAATAAGGTAAACCTCTCACAGGGTTGTCTTTCGATAGCCTAGCAATGTTTTTTTATATTAATATGTCCTAGTCTTTTATGCCAAAGATCATTTTGATTGCTAATAATGTTAATTAGGCAGATATCTGAATTTGCAGAATGAAAATATACTATATATGTTACCTTGTTTATTTCCAATTAAATTAGTTTGTTTTTCTTTATTAGAAATAATACAAGATGTTGAGTTAAAGTGTACCTGATAACCTTCATCACATAGTTGACTTAAAGATATGAGGTTATGCTTGAGTCAACTTACATATGTCACCTTTTAGAAATTGCACTACTAGAAAATAGACCTTTTGCCACGGTTTTTTTTTGCCACGGGAGAAACCGTGGCTAATAATGAAGTATTAGCCACGGTACCTATTCCGTGGCTAATAAGTTACTATTAGCCACGGATGACTAATTCGTGACAAATAAAAAAGTTTTTGCCACGGTTTGCCTATTTCGTGGCTAATACTATTAGTATTAGCCATATATGCCTAATCCGTGGCAAAAAATGGGTATTTTTTAGTCCCACACCGCCAGTTAAAACTTCTATTTTGGGTTTATATTGCTCCTTCCGCAATGAATGTTTGAATTAAGTTGGGCTTGTGGGCAGGCGGCCCGTGGGACGCGGGCGGCAGGCGACCAGCGGCGGGCGGCGGCCGTGGGCGGCGTTGTGCGGGCGGCGGCGGCGTCGGGCTGGAGGCGGCGACGGTGGCGGGCGGCTGGCGGCGGCGGCGGCGGGCGGCCGGCGGCGGTTATCGCCAATGGAATCTTTTTTATGTGAGGAAATAAGGAGCTTTTAGCCACGATAATTGAACCGTGGCAAAAATGGAGCTTTTAGCCACGACAATTGAACCGTGGCTAATAATTGTTGAAAACAGGCCCTTTGCCACGATTTTAATTCGTGGCTAAAATTTGTGGCTAAAACCTATTTGCCACGGATTCAGCGTGGCTAATACTATTAGCCACGCTCGCATTGCCCACACCCATTTGCCGTGGGTAGGCCGTGGCTAAAAGGCTTTAGCCACGGTTTTGGACTTTTATCCATGTCAATATGTCATGGCTAAAAGTCTGTTTTCTAGTAGTGGTGACTGCTCCAATCCTTACTTCTCCAAACCCTTCAGACTGGCCACACTTTGAATCACCAAAGATCACCTTTGGTCCCAGCTTGGACTTGTAGTTAATTAAGTTATCCTTGCTGCCAGTCATATGCTTAGAGCATCCACTGTCCATGTACCATTTTTGATTAACAGCTGGATAGCTTTTTTCCTGCAATGAAAACAATTAGTTGTTCTTGACCCAGGTAACCTTGGGTCCTTTATATTATTGATAAGAAAAGCTTGATATTATTGAAAATTCAGGTTGAGATTTATACCCTAAGGGGTGATATCTTCTAGGATTAATTATCTAATCAGCAAGTAGATTAAAAGGTTTCCTAGTGTGATTAGAGTTGTTGTTATAATTATGGTTTTCATCAAGTCTGTTTGGGTTCGACGAAAAGTTGTAAGTTCGTCGACTAGAGTTCGACGAAGTGGGGTGATATCGTCAATCTCTGCTCAGCAAATGAACATATTCATTTTCTGTGCCCCAAGTTCGTCGATCTCTGCTCGACGAACCATACACAGTTCGTCGATCGCAGTAAGACAAATAATTATTATATAGATCTGCGTTCAGAGTTCGTCGACTTGAGTTCGACGAACTGGCCACATTTCGTCGATCTGAGTTCGATGAAATCTGCTGAACTTTATTTTTATCTAAGGTTTTCTGGTTTTTGTTATTGTGATTTTTAAAGTTATGTAATTCTTCTGTGGTTTGTTTGTTGTTCATTACCTATTTATCCATAGCTGACACAAATCTAATGGGGGTTGATGATATGTTCTTCTTGAGAATGGGGGGGGGGGGGGTAAACTTGATGATGTACCCAAGCCCAGTTTGTCATTCAGTCTGGCATTAACAGTGCTTGTGATTTCCATCAGCTTAAGGCTTCTCCCATTGAGAGATTCCACAAGTTGTTTGGCCTCACATAGCTCTGCTTTTAGAGAATTGATTTGTTTATTAGCTAGAATTAGTTCTTCTTTCAACTTACTGTTTTCAAAAATCATATTTTCCTGATTAGATAATTTTTCTTTAAGTGTTTTAATTTCCTTTTCTGAGTTAATTAAATCAATACACAAGGTTTTAAACTCAGTTTTGAAAGTATCAGAACTATAATCAAAAGTTGAAAGTACCTGATCAGCTTCTGATTCTGAAGTTCCTTCATGATCAGATTCTTCCTTATTGTCGGATTGACTGCTAGAGGCATTAATGGCCATGAGGCAGACTTCCTTGGCCCTTGCCTCTTCTTCCACTTCACTAGAACTGGAAGATGTGGATTCATCTTCAGTATCATTCCAGTTTTCAGCTACAAAGACCTTCTCCTTCTTTTTGTATTTGCTGGAGGAAGGCCTGCTAATTTGCAACCTTCTGGAGTCCTTCTCTCTTCTGCTCTCTTTCTTTCGATTCTCTGGACACTCTGAGATGAAGTGTCAAGGTTTTCTATAGCCAAAGCATACTACCTCTTTAGTAGGGGTTTTGTCATACCTTGGCTTATCATCCCGCTTGGATGATTTTCTTCTGAAGTCTTTCCTTGCTATTTTGTAAAATCTTTTGGCAAATAGAATCATTAGTTCTTCATTTATTGTTGAAGCTTATGTCTCATCAGCAGCCTTGAATGTCAGTTTGTGCTCCTTTCTTGTTGGTGGAGGAGTTCTTTGTTCAGCAGCTTCTCTGGACTTTATGAGCTGCTCATAAGACTTGAACTGTCCTAATAGAGATTCTGTGGAAATCTCATTTAACCTCCTGGCCTCCTTGATTGGACAGATCCTTGAATCCGATGAGCTTGGGAAGCACATGAGGATTTTATCATTGACTTCAGTAAGGGTGATGTCCTTATCCAAAGTCTTCAGCTCATTGATGATTGAGCTCAGTTTGTTGTACATGTCTGCAACAGATTCTGCTTCCTCCTTCTTGAAATTCTCATACTGGGATATAAGATTTGAACTTCTATCTTTTCTTTCATCAGCAGAGTCTGCCACCATTTGGTTGAGAGAGTCCCAAATGGCCTTGCCAGATGTGCATTCAGCCACCTTTTGGAAAATGTCATCAGACATTGTTTGGGCCAGAATGTTGATGGCCTTAGCATTAGTAACCTTGGCTTTCTTCTGAGCATCAGTCCACTCAGGTGGTGGAACTGCATGAGTGCTAGAAGTTGCTGTAGAGGTAAATGGTTGAGGAGGACCTATCAAGATAGAATTGTAGATGTCCTCATCAATAGAATTCATATAAAGTTTTATTCTTGCCTTCTAGATGGCAAACTTATATAGGTTGCACACTGGAGGTCTGATGGTTGCATAATCTTTGTTCGGTGCCATGCTGTGAATATAATCCTAATAGAAATAAAATAACAGGTCTAACAAAGGATCTTTTGGTTCAAGGGTTAGATTGTACAACTAAAGGAACCTGTCTTTGATGCCAATTAAAAGTTAGGGTTAGACCAGATATACTCTAGAGGGGGGGGGGGTGAATAGAGTATCTTGAAACTTTAATGCTTTTTGCTGTAAATAAAAAAAATCAGTCCTAAGATAAGGTAATCTATCACATGCATAACATGGATTAAATTAAATAACACAGGCACAACAAACCTAACTAGCACATGCATAGCAAGAATAAAAGAAAAAGATGGCAACCAGACAACACAAGAATTTTATAGTGGTTCCCCAAACTAGGTACATCCACTCTTCTACCACCCTGGTAGGAATCCACTCAGGTTTTTGATCAGGTGACTGCCACCAATGAGTTTTTGATCAGGTCCGCAAAAACCAATCGCAAGTCTTTTGATCAGGTGACTTGCAACCAGGAATAACTTTTGAAGGGAGTAAAAGAACCCTTTTTATAGTGGGGGGATGAGAGAGTGATGTTTGTACAACCTTGGGCTCACGAGAGGTCCTCAAGGCGCGAATAGTCAATGCGGGCGAGAGGAATTGATGGGTGAGTGGGACCATGGGGTCCACTCACAGGTGGCAAGACAAGTGGCCTCTGTAGTAGGCGAGAAGCCCCTCCTAGGGTGGCGAGAACACCTTTAACCGCGAAAAGATCTCATAGCAGAGGATATCAGTGAGACGAACAGGAAGGCCCATCTCGCCGCCAGATGTTCCCCCACTCGCAGCACAGAAAGGAGGCTATTTTCACATTTCTACTCCCAAGGGGATTTTACTCTTTTGCCCCTAGTATTTTTACTCTTTTGCCCTTCGTGGTCTGCGTATAACTCCTCAGAACAGCGGAGTTTGGCTGTTGGCAGACCCAACCAGGGGTACTCTGGTAATTTCAGGTCAACTCAGTATGGTTATTTGCAGATCCAACTCAGAAAACTATAAGTAGGCCCATAGGGGTTCTTCAGAAGCACACACGGATTTTGGCCGGGGACTTGAGAGGATTTTTCTGTGCTTTCTGAGGAGCTACAGGCCCAGCTTTTGGCTTTGGAGGGGAAGCTCTCAGAGATCTTCCGGGTAAGCGGTGGGACCTCCCTGCTGAGGCTTTGGGTCGGTTTCTAGTCCTTCATGACCAGTCGGAGGTCAGAGCTTGGGACGAGTAGGTATTGGCTACACCCCTGAATTTCGAACTTTTGTCGAAGTCAAATTTTTGCTTCAACAGTTCTGGTGCGGAGAGCGTGGAAGGTAGCTGATACAAGAAAAGTTTGAGTTTAGTCCCATGGCAGGAGGTGAAGGTGAAGGATCTGGTTCAGGAGGTTCCCCCTCCCGAGGAGAGGAGGCGACAAGGAAGATGCTAGATGACTTCAGGCGAGAGGTCCTGCAGACCATCAGCTTGGCCTTCTCGCCAGAAGCGAGTGGGCAACAACTCAGGTTCCGATAGAGGGGATCTCATTCATGGGCGAGAACGCCCCTAGATAGCACCCGGGGAATGAGGTCCCGGCAGAGGCTAGCGAGAGGGACGTGGCGGCGAGAGAGCTCTTCCAAGGCCAGCTTCCCGGGAAGGATATTCCGGCAGAAGTTGGCGAGAGGGAGGTTGCTGTGCAAGAACTCTTGCATGGGCATGGTGTCGAGGATCGGGCCAGTCAGCCGAGGCCGCGAGACATGCCCTCTCAGTAGGCAGGTGGCTAGAGCCCATTCAGTGAGCTCATCATCTCGGCTCCGGTGCCGGAGGGGTTCCGGGAGCCTGACATGTCCTACTATTTGGGGAAGGATGACCCTTTACAGCACGTGCAGTGGTTTGAAGATGTTGTTTCGATAAGGAGGATGAAGGATGCCTTCAAGTGTCGGCTGTTTGCCATCACGTTGAAGGAGAAGGCACGTGACTGGTTCCACCAGTTTCCAGCAAGGTCGATCTACTGTTTCTAAGATCTGCGAAGAAGTTTCCTGTTGAGGTTCTCAACATCGAAGAAGCGCAAGAAGGAGGCGGAGTCCCTGTTTGCGGTGAGGCAGAAGCAGGATGAGGCCGGGTTTCTTTAGCATGGAGTTGAAGAGAGTGCCCCCCCCCCTCTATTTTTAGGAGCTCATGGAGAGGGTGGCAAAGGAGACAGACTTCGAGAGGGCCAATCCAGCATTTGCAAGGAAGCTGGCCAGGTTGGCGGAGGATGATGTGAAGGAGCCGAAAGCAGGAAGACGGAGGGAGCATAGAGAAGAGAGAAGGAGAGAGGAACCCTGAGGTTAGGGGTAGCAGGGACTGCATCAAGGATGGGTGGCACGGGAGCCGAACAACCATCTAGGTTGGAGGCCTCAGGAGGGTCGCCCCCAGGATCTAGGAGGAGGCTTTCAGGGAAGAGATAACTTCGCCGAGCTGAGGAGGTGCGATCAGCCGGCTTGGAGGCAGGGGCCGAGGGATTGCTTCCAGCAGCAGCAAGAGGCAATGGATATTGGTCGAGGTAGAGGAGGAAGAAGAGGAGCTCGGGGAGGAGCTGGAAGGAGAGATGGAGAAGGAAGAAGGGGCAGGGTGGCGTTGCCTTTCTGTGACTTCCATCAGGAGAAGGGTCACACAATGACCACCTGCCCAGAGTTCTTAGAAGTGAGAGAAGCCAGGAGGGTGAGGTGGCAGGAGCCGCCGGTAAGGATCGTGGAAGTGCAGCAGGGGGAGATGGAGGATAGATGCGAGGACCGGATGGATGTAGGAACCCAGGGAGGGATTGGGGTGATCTACGGAGGAGTTGGAATCAAGGCAGCTCGTAAGGGGAGCCTCCAGACCATATACCGAAGGGTGGTAGCGTCGACCTCCCAGGCTCCGCCCCCGAAAGAAAAAATAACTTTTCTTCAAAAGATATGCCGGATTATGAAGACCCGTTCTGCGACGCCTTGGTGATCCAGATGGCGGTAGAAAACTTCACGGTCTCCAAGATTCTAGTGGACAACGGGAGCTCCGTAAATGTAATCTTCAAGAAGGCTTTCGATGAGATGCAAGTAGATACCAGGAGGGTCATAGCTTCGGATTGGCCGTTGTTCGGTTTCTCGGGAGAGAGGAAGGAAGTAGAAGGAGGAGTAGGGCTGCATGTGAAGTTGGGGGGGGGGGGGGGGGGGCATATCACGGAACTGCAGGTTCGTGATCATGGACGCCCCGAGCAGCTATAGCGCCATCTTTGGGCATCCCCTCATCAGTGCCTTTCGCTGCGTCCCCTCCTCTTTTCATCAATGCCTCAAGTTCAGCAATGGAGGGGTGCAGGTTAGGGCCAGAGGAGACCCGAAGGTGGCAAGGCAGTGCTACTTTATGGTACTCAACACCATATCATGGATGGCAGAGGCAGAGGAGTTGGAGAAGGAGATGGCGGCGCATGAAGAGGTTGTTGGAGAGGAGGAGATGAGCCTAGAGGAGGCAAGGAAGGAGACTAAAGAGGTTGTCGGGGAGGAGGATATTGAGGAGGAGAAGAGGGGAAGAGATGTGTTGGACGTCCAGGGGGTCAGAAGGTTGGAGCCGCAAGAGGGTCAGCAAGTGGAAGTGGAAGGAAGAGGAAGTGAGAGGGAGGCCCAGAGAGGCATAGAGGGTGAGCAGGAGCAGAGGGAGAGCCTTGAGGAGGCGATGGAAGTTGATGAAGAAGGAAGGGAGGAGGAGCTTGGACAAGAAGAGGAGGCAAGGGCCGGTTGGGAGCAGTTGCGGCTAGAGCTGACGGAGGAAGTGGTGGAGATGGAAGTCTTCAGCAGCGCCGGACAGGTGTAAAAGGTGCGGATCAGCGGGGCGCTGAGCCCCGAGGACCAGGAGCGAGTACGGGCTTACATCCAGAGCAACATCAACATCTTCGCTTGGACCGCGGCTGACATGCCGGGCATTGATGCGGATGTCGCCTGCCACCGCCTGAACCTGGATCCCAGGATGCGCGCCATATGCTAGAAGATGAGGACCATCGCAACCAAGCTGGAAGAGCCAATCCGCGAGGAGGTTAAGAAGCTTCTGGAGGCCGGCTTCATCTCAGAGATACAGTATCCAGGCTGGGTCACCAACGTGGTAATGGTGAAGAAATGGGGGGGAGTGGCGCATGTGTATTGAGTTTACATTATTAAATAAATCATGCCCCAAAGATTGCTACCCCCTGCCTCGAATCGACGTGGTGGTTGATTCAGCCATTGGTTTTTCAATTATGAGTTTTTTGGATGCTCTTTCAGGTTACCACCAGATCCGAATGCACCCTCCCGACGTCAAGGATGTCTCTTTCATCACAAGGGAGGGATGCTTCAGCTATAAAATGATGCCCTTTTGGTTGAAAAATGGAGGGGCTACATACCAATGCATGATGGATCGAGTCTTCCAGGGCCAGAGAGGGAGGAAACTGGAGGTCTATGTTGACGACCTGATGGACAAGAGTAAATGTGTGGACTCGCATCTCCGAGACCTGGAGGAGACGTTCGCCACCTTGCGGAGGTTCAAGATGAGGCTAAACACCTTAAAGTGCATTTTTGGGGCAAGCCGTGGGAAGTTACTCGGGCATCTTCTGACCCTGGAGGGGGTAGAACCCAACCCAGATAAGGTGAAGGACATCCTGGAGCTAGAATCACCACGTAATGCTAAGGAGGTCCAGTGCTTGACACGCATGCTGGCCGGCCTAAGTAGATTTCTCTCTAGGTCGGGAGAGAAGTGCTCATCATTCTTCAAGGTGTTGCGGGGTAACCAAAGGTTTGAGTGGACCGCCGAATGCGTAGAAGCTTTTCAAGGGCTGAAAAAGCAGCTCTCCCTGGCTCCTCTACTTCAAAGCCCAAAGGAGGGGGAGGACTTGGCCTTGTATCTTGGAGTGGGAGTAGAGGCGGTGAGATCTGTTCTGGTTATTGAGGAGGGTAGGAAGCAGCTGCCAATCTACTCTGTCAGCAGGATCCTAAAGAAGGCAGAGCTTCGCTACCCTATCTTAGAAAAACTAGCATACGCCGTGATCATTTCGGCGAGGAAGCTCTCACCAAATTTGCAAGCACACTCCATCAGGGTGGTGACAGATCATCCCTTCTGTATGATTTTTGAAGGAGTGGAGCACTCAGGTAGACTAGCCAAGTGGTCGATCGAATTGAGTGAATTCGATATCTCGTTCGTACAAAGGACCTCCATTAAGGCACAAGTAGTGACCGACTTCTTGGCAGACTACGTTGTGGAGGTCGGGGCCAAGGAGTCGCGGCCGCAGGATGCATGTAAGATGACGGTTGATGGAGGCTCAGGAAAGCACTCCCTCGGAGTGGGGGTGGTGTTGACAAGTACTCAAGGGGGTCACCATAGAGCAGGCGGTGGTCTTGCGCTTTCCTGCAACTAACAACCATGCAGATTATGAGGCCGTGATAGCCGGCATTCGTTTGGCAAGAGAGCTTGAGATCCAGGATGTGGAGGCTTTCACGAACTCATTGGTGGTGGCATCGCATATCCGAGGGGAGTTTGATTCTCAGGAACCCACCCTTGTGAAGTACTTGTCCAAGGTGAGGGAAATCATCGGGGGGTTCCGGACGTTCTCCATCCAACACGTTCCAAGAGAAGAGAGTACAGCAACCGATCGGCTGGCTATGTTTGGACCTCGGGGAGGAGGAACCTTGAAGGATCTGTTCCATCCAGCAATCGAGGAAGGGGAGCTCATGGAAGTAGATCGGCGGCCCTCATGAGTGGATCCCTTCGTGACCTTCTTCGTCACAGGTAACCTCCCTGAGGGGATCAAGGAGGCAAAGAGCTTTCGGCATAAGGCGGCCCACTATCTCATGCATGAAGGGAGCTTGCATCGGAAGATGCTTCCGGGTCTTCTGGTGTGATGCGTAACGGAAGGGGAAACCCGACAGATTCTGGACGAGGTGCACTCAGGGGAATGTGGAAGCCATTCCGGAGGTAGGATGTTGGAAGCAAGGGTGGTCAGGCAGGGGTACTTCTTGCCCACCTAAGGAAGGATGTTGTGGAGTTTGCAAGGAGGTGCCAAAAATGCCAGCTCTACGCCCCCTCCAGCTCCAAGCAGCTCAAAGGCTTCGAAGCATCACGACACCGTGGCCGTTTGCTATCTGGGGGATGGATTTGGTTGGGCCTTTCCCTCCAGCCAGTGGGCAAAGGAGGTTCCTCCTAGTTATGATCGGCTACTTCTCAAAGTGGCTAGAGGTTAAGGCGCTGGCCAAAGTCACCTCCCAAGTCATCAGGAACTTCGTTTGGGGAGAGATCATCTGCAGGCACGGGCTGTCTCAGGCCATTGTCATGGGCAATGGTACTCAATTTGCAAGTGAGAAGTTTATATGTTTCTGCACCCAGCTGGGCATTGACCTCAGGTTTGCCTCCGTCCACCACCCCAGGAGCAACGGCCAGGTGGAAGCGGCTAACAAAATTATCGTGAACCTGCTAAAAAAGAAGGTGGAGAACATGAGGGGAAGTTGGGTGGAACAGCTCCCCTTAGTTTTGTGGGCCTTGCGGACAACCCCAAACACAGCCACCGGTGAGAACCCCTTCAAAATTTCCCTTGGGTGTGAGGCGGTCCTGCCTGTGGAATTTGAGGTCCAATCCCCACGAGTTGTGGCTGTAGGTGATGGAGACGAGGCCTGGAGGCTAGAGAATGAAGAAGGCTTACGCATCTCACTGGACATGATGTAAGAGCTGCGCGACGTAGCAGCTATCAGACAGGAAGAGGTCAAATGACGAATGGCAAGATACTTTGATAAACATATTGTGGTCAAACAATTTGCGGAAGGAATCTGGTGCTAAGGAAAGTTGATGCTGCAGGAAGGTCCGCCCCGTGGGCAAGCTCAACCCAAATTGGGAAGGGCCTTATATTGTTGAGAAGGTCCTTAGAACAGGAGGTTACAACCTCCAGGATGTGGAGGGTAGGACCATGAGCCACACATGGAGTGGCGATGACTTGAATCGATTCTATGTAACATCCCTCAAACACCTAGACCCATAGGAATCCCAAGTAAACCTAGGAATGTGGGTGAGACCACTATGGTCTACATATAGTAGATTTCTTAACCCTTGTTTAAGATGATCATGGGGCTTCACCAAGACTCCAAGACCCCACCATGGTCTCACCAATCAATTGTAAAGTTCATTAGAGCCCAAAGGGTCCATTGGAGTCAATCCACGGTGGCCCAGTTGACCTAGAACAACCATATGCCTAAAATGAGCAAGGTGCCCTAAGTAAGGGCAGTGTGCCCTAGTAAAGCCCAAATAACCCTACCAGGGCCTTCCTAGACCTAACGTGGGGTCAATGGGTCACTAAGGACCCATGGAGGGCAGTCAAAGTGGTTAAGTTGACCAAAGTCAACTTTAACCCTAAATGGGTCAAACTGACCTACAATGGGTGAAACTGACCTACATAGGGCCAATTGAAGTTCCCTTAGCCAAGTGGACCACAAACATACCTTCTTAACCCTAGTGAGAGGCCAATGGGTCACCAAGGACCCATTGGGGTCAGCCAAAAAGGCTAAGTTGACCCAAGTCAACTCTAGCACTAAAGTGGTCAAAGTGCCCTGATTAAGGGTCAAGTGACCTCCAAACGGCCAAGTCAACCCCACCTAGACCTTAGGGGAGGCCAATGGGTCCCCAAGGACACATTGGCTAAGGTCAACCCTAGTCAATGTTTAGGTCAAGCTAGCCCAAATGGGCTAACTCAAGCTCAAGCAAAAATCCCTTGGACTAACCTTGTTTTGGGGGATGAAATGGACATGTGGGCTGCCATTGGATTAGGTAGGGGTCAAAAATTCAGGCATGGTGAGTAGGAGAGAGAAAAACCAAAGCATGGGAGAGGGAGAAAGAGAAGGGAATAATGGGGGAAGACCTTGGGGCTTCTCCTTCTCCTTCCCCAACCCCCCATTCAACTCACCAGGACAAGGGGAGTTCAACCAGCTTGTTTTTGACTGGTTTGAGCCATGCCTCATCCCCCACCTACCAAGGCCGCCAACCTTGACTAAGGGCCAATAATGACAATGCATCCTACAACCACCTAACACCACATTTCTTCTTCTTAAAAGCTTCACTGGACTCCAAGGAGTCAGTTCCACCCTTTACCTGAAGGAGCCAAGGACTTTCACTGTGTTGTTGCAGAAATCTTACCACCACCACCACCACCACCACCATGACAATCCGGCGATCGGCAAGGCTACAGCCACACACACAGGTCCTCCTCAACTCCTTCTTCCATGTGTAGATCATAGCAATGCTTAGGATCGAGGTTGGGGATCAATTGAGCCAAAATCAAATTCTGGTTTTCATGGTTTCGGGCCGAAAAACTTCTTGGTAAAACCTCTGGAATAAGCCCCTCCGGCGGCCAAGCCACCACCTGGATACAACCACCACCTTTACGGAGGTGGTGGTGGCGGTGGCCGGCCGGGGAGTTGGCCGGATCACCGATGGCAGCAGCTGGAAGGAGCTCCAGGCGGGTTAAATCCAGGCCGTTGGCTGGACGGGGACGATGACCAGATGTCGTCCATTGTTGCGCCAAGATTCGTGCAGATGATGAATATAAACTATAGGATATGAATTTACTGATAATTTAAATTATGTCACACATTTTGTATTTAATATTTTTAATTTTTAAAAATACTTAGAGGCTATTTCACAGAATGTGGTCAACATGAAAATTATAGCCTGGAGAGTCTAGTGTACAACAAAATTAATTTGAACTAATTTGGGTGCCTGGTTTAACTAGGGCACTCATTTTGGTGGGGTCTATACCTAGAGGTAGGCAAAATTTAAAATGAGTGCCCACCCACACTTCATCTTTGGTCCAACTGATTTGAAATTTTGGCAGGGAGTCACCTTAGACCATATCTAGGGTAAATTAATTTAAGGGCCAAATGACCTCCAAACTCACCCAAATTTTGGTGAGTGGTGCCTGGGGTTATTATAAAGCTCTCGTTAAAATTTCATCACATTTAGAAGTGATTGAACTGAAATCATGCAAACCCTAGCCTTGCCCTAAAAAGTGTATTTTGGTCAAAAGTGCACTTTGGGTTTTGAGTGACCAAATCACCTCAACAGAGGTTGGAATTGGGGCCACTAGCGTGGAATGGCGTTTTGCACCTTCCCATGAAAGATGGGATAGATTGGAATTGATTTGCCCTAAGATCTAAGACCAAACCCTAAGGAAGGACATTTGTGCCTTGTGAAGGGCATGAGGCCAAAAAACCTTGAATGAACTTGAAATTTTGAAGGGAGGTTGCTAGGGTAGATAAAACCCTCTGGTAAAAATCTTAAGAGATTTTGGAAAGGGTAGGGCCCACAAAACCCTAACCCTATTCTAGGGCACAAATATTATAGTGCTAGAATAGGTTTGCAAAACTCCTTAAACAATAATAAAATTTGGGTAGTGTGTTCATAAGGATAGATTGAGCCTCTGGTAATTTAATTGGTAATTATGGAACAATGTTCTTAGCACTTCCTTTGTAACCCATGGGATTGCCCTAATTAATAATTTGGTCATTATGAACCCACTTCCTATTGGAAGGTCATCAAAATTTGGCAGAGGGAGTTGTAGACCATATTGATCATATATGAATTTTAATAGAATTTTTGAATACATAATTAGGGTACCTACTTCACAAGCTCATAAATTTGGGAACCTGCTAAATAATTCTTACAGAGCTCAATACTTGTTGAAAAATTATGAAACTTGATAAGTAGAGTTCGTAGTTTATTATGCGCATATGGGAATTTATTTGAAGTTTTTAGATGGATAGATGTTATACTTAGTTCATAAACCTATTAACTTGGAATATTATGAGAAAATCAAGTATAGAGTTTATTATTCAATGATAAATGGTGAAACTTGATCTAGAGTATTTATATATCCTTACAATCATCCTTGAATTTTCTCTAAATTTCTGGAAGTATTATTGCTGTACATTCTCTTAAAATGATTTATTATGGGATATATTTGAAATTATAATTAAGTGCTTAAACCTTGCTGAATAATTGGGAAACTTTGGATTTTAAGTTAATTAATCATATTTTATTTAACATAAATTTTGTGGAATATTAGCTTGTCTGAAATTGGTACTTCATGTTCAAACTTGGAAATTTTGGCTACTAAAATAATTAAATAATTTTTCAGATAAATAGGAAAATTGTGAAATTCTGTATTTAGGCCACAAAGGTCATTATAGCCCTCCAATAATTATTATAGGAGTACTGGATGATTATTTGGTGTACCTCCCATTTTTCGGGTCATATAGATTAAGTGGACTGCATATAGTAAAAACTGCAGAAACTATGTTGGAGTATAAATTGAGCACATGAGTGGGATTAGTGTTTGGCTGGTTTGGATAAACAATTGGGGGCATCTCTGGAAGACAGGTTGAGTAAATTGTGGAATTGGCTAGTGTTAGGCGGTGCTCGGGATCGATGAAAGATCATCTTTCCCGTGGGGAGGAAGTGTCAAACACACTAGGGTTAGACTCAGTACACATCTAAGGAATTCGGAGTTGAATATCAACCAAGATAAAATAAGTGCCTTGAGGAAGGGAGCTTTCGGCATAATCCCATCGTAGTTCCTAGTGCCTTCGAGAGCCCTTCACGGGGTATACCTTGGGCAGTTCTGGGCTAACCTAAATAGTAGGTAAAATGGAAATGCAAGAGTAACTATTGAGTCTAAGGTTTCACCTTCTCACACATTGATGTCTCAGGGAGTTAGGTTGGGTCACTCGGGCAGTAGGACCAGTTGTTTTGGTAATGGGCAGGTTAGCCCGGCGAGCTTTGGCTCGGTAATGGTTTGTGAACTGCAGGTTGGCCCGACGAGCTTTGGTTCAGCTGTTGTTTACGACAGACGGGATGGTCCGGGGAGCGTTGGCTCGGTAGCTGATACATAAGGTTGCATGTGCATAAGGTATAAGGTGGTGGGTCTTCGGTATTGGAGGGTTGATGCATCGACGCCAATACGTTGACTCGACAAGTGTGGTTTAGCACTTGGTCAAATAAAGTTTGGTGCGCCAGCCGACAAGAGTACGCAGGAGCTCCGCTTTGTGCACCAGCATTGAGGCTTATAATAGGTCTGACTGGTAGTGCAATTACCGGTTTAGAGGTGGGCGAGGCCGAACCCACCGCTTCCGTTTGCCACTACAGAGGTATCCTGGGAGGTTCGGCTCCAGAAAGGGGGAACTAAAGGTATGTGTACACAGAGTCAAGTGGGTGAGTTGCACTTGCATGATCGCATCATGGCATAATTGTATTTTATAGCATAGCCATTGCATATAACCCTGACACCTATTGTATAAGTGGTATGGGACGCTTTATACAATAGGCCCTGCAAAACGACCCCTCGGTTTATAAGTTCGTGCGAGCATGCTTATAAGTTAAGGTTTTTATTCGGTATCATATATATATATACTTGCTAGAAAACCGACACCCTTTCTTATAAATTGATATGAGACTTTTTATACGATAGGGGCCCTACAAAAGATCCCTTAGCTTATGTGTTTTCATATAAGTTAAGGTTACTTTCATATTCAATTTTCATACCATTATTTCTGTCATATATACTTAGAACTGCTAGATTAGTTCCGCCGTCATCTGCCTATTTGTTATTCTCCACTTTCATGTCCTCTCCTTTCCTTCTCCCCGCTCGGTGCCTAGGAGCCATGGGGGAAGGGGCGGGGAATGATAAGACTTAGTCTTTTAAACTAACTGTTTTCAAACCACATCATTTTAGGGGACCGTGGATCCTAGCATGGTGGAGCAGCCCCAGAGGTCGAGACGCTTGGAGATCGGGCAGTCTAGTTCCGGAGTTCAGACGGCAGGGACTGTGAGTCCTGATCGCTAGTAGTTTATTAGTTTTGCTTCCGAATGGAGAGATATGTATTGAGGACTTGATGTACATGGAATAAGCCCATGTTTTTAGTACTTGATTATATCTGTGGACACTCCCTTCGTGGAGATTACTTACTATATTTATGTGATTTCTGTGGACTTGTCTCTTACTATTTTGCTAGAGTTGTGATCGATTAGGCCGGTAGGATCGACATTTTATAGTGATGACCTTCCCGGGTGCGAAAGTGTCACCGTAAAGCGGCTGTTCTGGGCCTAAGACCCCGGTGTTTTAAAGAAAAAGGGGGGGGGGGGGTCTTACAAGTGATATGAGAGGAAACCTCGATCGAAAAGTAGCAGTCCACAATCCCTGGGTCACCCCCGCGCGAGTTTAGTTTGGGGACAAACTAAGCAGCGGAAGCAGTGGTTTGCCCAAAAGGGGGATCACATGTAAATCGTCCACTTTTAATTAGGGTTGTGTCGATTACTTACTGATGGATTTTGTTACGCAGCCCCCCAGCACAGCCCACACCACAGGGCAGAGTCCAGCAGACTTTAGATGTTACGCCACCTCCCCCGATCCCCACTCTGTTCCTACAGTCAGAGATGGGGCAGACTCTGACAGCTATCCTAGAGGCTTTTAGGGCACAACAGGTTCTGGCTCCGCAGCCAAACCCGGGGGCCAACTGGCTGAGTATTTTTCGAGGACTTTCTCCCCCCATCCTATTTGGGGACAGAGTTGGCCGTTCGGTTGGAGGAGTGGCTGGACATGATGTCTGAGATGCTGGCTGAGATCCGGTGCCCGTGGGAAGAGAGGGTGCCCTTGGTAGTCTCTTGCTTGGAGTCCCATGCCAAGAGATGGTGGAAGACATCGCTGGACACGACGTTTGCTGACAGAGAGGTTGTTGAAATAGCTTGGGGGGAATTCAGGGTCGCACTATTGGAGCATTTTGTTCCGAAGTCGGCGAGAGACAAGCTGGAGGATAGATTTCTATAGTTGAGACAGGGCAGCAAGACAGTGGTGGAGTATCATCAGGTGTTCAACCACCTAGCCCGGTTTGCAGACTCTTATCAGTTGGATGAGGCAGGTTACACTAAGAGGATCTATAACGACCTGCAAGAGGATCTGAGGGAGGCTCTGTTGTTCGTGTCCGACGGGCCTATTCCTCGGATATTGAAGATGGCAAAAAGGATCGAGGCAGATTGGCATACTACCTGAGGCCGGAAGCGGACAAATGAGGATTATTGTCGGGGAGCCCGAAATGATCAGTGGCGGGGCCGCATCGCAGATGGCAGGAGAGTAGAAGACCAGCCTCGTCAGGAGGTGAGATAGGAGCAGAGGGAACCAGTAGTGCTCGCTCCTCAGCCACCCCAGATGCGGGAGGTGCAGAGACCTGGGGGTATGGCATATCCCCTGCCAGAATGCTTCAACTGTCATCAGGTGGGGCATATCCGGAGAAACTGCCCCATGAGTGGAGCAACACCACCAGCACCACCGGCTGCCCTGCCAGCTCAGTATTTTGGAGGCCGAGGACATGGCCGAAGTCGTGGATACCAGGGCAGAGACCACAGGGAAGAGAGGGAGCAAGTGTATGCACTGGATCTTACACAACAATGGAATCCAGAGCAAGTGATCACAGGTACTCCAGTTAATTTTAAGATTTCTCTTTCCTAGATAATTAGAGTTATGGAAATAGAACTGATAAACTAGGAAAGAAAACCATAATTAGATATCTAACACTCTAAACTACCCCAGGCATAGTCTTCATCAGCGGCAAGCCCCCTATACACTATTCGATACGGGTGCTTCACACTCTTTCGTGTCGAAAGCCTTCATGGAAGGGCTGGAAGGGGTGGAACGGTTCACTGGCATGATGATGAGGATATGACTACCAGATGGATCAGAGTTATTCACAACCGCCCGCTGCAACATGGCGGCGGAGATTGGCGGAAAGATATTTGAAGCACCAGCGGCGATCATGAAGATGTCAGTCATTGATTTTATCCTGGGAATGTCATGGTTGCACTGGAACAAAGCTCTGATTGACTGCATGTCAAAGAGGATTACTGTGAGGCATGGGGATTCCTACATCATCATCGAAGGTATTAAACCTATTCCCCCCTCTTGCTGTCATCCGTGCAGGCCGTCAAGGCCCACTTACAGGGGGATGAAGTCTATGAAGTGTTGTTCGAAATGGTTGAGGCCAAGGGTTCCATCTCGGATATCCCTGTGGTGCGAGTTTTTGCCGATGTATTCCCAAAGAGGCTGTCATGGCTACCCCCGCACCGGGAGCAGGATTTCCGGATACAGCTAGTGTCAGGAGCTAAGGCGGCATCTAGAGCCCCTTACTGGATGGCCCCGAAGGAGTTGACAGAGTTTCGAAGCCAGCTCCAAGAACTAGTGGAATCCAGATTTGTCCGGCCAAGTTCTTCACCATGTGGGGCCCCGGTCTTGTTCGTCAAGAAGAAGGACGAGACACTTAGATTGTGCATCGACTACCGAGCACTAAACTGGCTGACAGTTTGGAATACCTATCCACTGCAAAGGATAGATGAGATGTTTGACCAGCTGGAGGGCGCGCATTTCTTTTCAAAATTGGATTTGAGGTCGGGCTACTTTCAGCTGCGAATCTAGGAGGAGGACATACCGAAGACTGTCTTCAGTAGCAGATATGGGCTGTTCGAGTTTACCGTGATGCCCTTCGGGCTCACGAATGCACCGTCGGCATTCATGAGCCTCATGAATCGGGTGTTTGAGGCATATCTGGATGTGTTCATCATCGTGTTTATTGATGACATCCTCATCTACTCGAGGACAGAGGAGGAGCACACACGACATCTAACGCTGGCCTTAGAGAGACTGCGAGAGCACCAGCTTTATGCGAAGTTCAGCAAATGTCAATTCTGGTTAAGGGAGGCGGCTTTCCTAGACCATGTCATTATTGGAGCCGGGTTGGCAATGGACCCGGCCAAGATTCAGGCAGTTAAGGATTGGCCGCAGCTGAAGATGGCTACAGATGTGCGGAGGTTTCTAGGACTTGTCGGTTACTACCGGAAGTTCGTGGAGGGATTTTCTCGTATTGCCCTTCCGCTCACATCCCTGACGAAGAAGGATGTACCCTTTGTCTGGACCACGTAGTGTGAGGTGGCTTTTCAGGAGCTGAAGGGTCGGCTCACCTCGGCTCCTATACTTACCCTTCCTTCGGGGAAAGAGGGATTCCAGGTCTATATCGACGCTTCCTACCAGGGCATGGGTGCGGTGCTGATGCAAAATGATCATGTGATAGCACACAATTCTCGGCAGCTGAAGTAGCATGAGCAGAACTACCCAGTTTATGACTTAGAGATGGTAGCGATCATATTTGCTATAAAAGTCTAGCGACACTATCTGTACAGTGTGCACTGCGACATTTACTCTGATCACAAGAACTTGAGATGTGTGGACATGCAGAAAGAGCTGAACATCAAGCAGATACGATGGGTGGAGTTTCTAGAGGATTACAGTATGAGATGCACTACCACCCAACGAAGGTGAATGTCATGACAGATACACTGAGCCGAAAGGCCACAAACTCTGGAGCAGGATCGTAGTTGATGGCCTTCGAGTTGGTCCAGATGTTAGAAAAGATGCAGATATCCTTTGTGTCCGAGGATCACCCTGAGCTGTACCGGGAGTACCTAGCATCATTGATTGCCATAGATGAAATTCGAGACAAAGTTAGAGATGGGCAGATGCAGGATGCCTAGCTAGAGCCGTTATTCCGGGCCTTAGAAGCATGCACTGCTGGAGATTACTCACTGAGGGATTACCTAGTGTGTTTCAGAGGACGGGTTTACATACCACAGGGAGGCAAGGTCTGGGAGGATATCATGATGGAGGCTCATTGCAGTCAGTATTCAGTACACCCGGGAGTTACGAAGATGACTGCGGACCTGAAGAAGATCATGTACTAGCTAGGCATGAAGAAGGATATCACCTACTTCATGACCCACTGTGAGGCATGCCAGCTGGTGAAGGCGGAGTGCAGAAACCCGGCAGGATTGTTGCAGCCACTCCCAGTGCCGGAATGGAAGTTCGATGATATCGCGATGGAGTTCATACATGGGTTTCCCAGATCGTGGATGGGAAACGATTCGATCTGGGTGATCGTCGACCGGCTGATGAAAGTAGCCAGATTTATTCCAATCAGGAAGGATGACTCAGTTGGTGTGCTGGTTCGGAAATTTGTGGAGTAGTTCGTCCGTTATCATGGCATACCCAAGTCGATTGTATCGGACCGGGATGGATGGTTTTCTTCTAGGGAGTGGAGATTGGGGCAGACTTGCTTGGGCATGCGGGTGACATTCAGTACATCTTTCCATCCCCAGACCGATGGGTAGAGGGAACACACCAATCGGACTCTGGAAGATCTACTGCGACTTTGCATATTGGATCGCGGTGAGCCTTGGGAGAAGCTGTTGCCACTGATCGAGTTCTTATATAATAACATCTACCAGTCCAGCATAAGGATGGCTCCTTATGAGGCCCTATACGGACGAAGGTATAGGACTCTGCTATCATGGATAGAGGATGAGGATCCGAAGGCTTTGGGTTCGAAGTTTGTAGAGGACACCGAGGCTTAGGTGAGGCTGATATGGGACAGGATGCTAGAGGCACAGAGCCGACATGCTAAGTATTACGACGGTCGGCATCGTCAGGTGTAGTTCCGGGTGGGGGACCAGGTGTTCTTGAATATCCGACCAATGCATGGGGTTTCACGGGTGCGCGGTCGGAAGAAGAAGCTCATCCCAAGATACATGGCGCCTTACAGGATCCGGGAATGGATCGGTCCCTTGGTATACAGGATGGAGATGCCACCGGAGCTGGCGAGTCTGCATGACTTGTTCCATGTATCCTCTCTCAAGAGGGCTCTACTATGCCCGGAGCAGCAGATTACGGCCACGGATTGGCCGGTAGCATCTGATTGGTCATTTCACCTGGAACCGGTCCGGATTGACGACAAGGGGATACGAGTCTTGCGCCGCAAGAAGGTACCATTGGTCAAGGTTCTGTGGAGGAATCATGGGCGAGAGGAGCACACATGGTAGCCTCAAGACTTGATTCAACATACGTGCCTGGAGCTCTTTAATCAGGTACTACTCACACATCTCGGGATGTTACAATTTACCTTTCATATTTGAAACCCCGTAGGCCTAACTAGAATTTTGAGGACAAAATTTTTTCTTTATATATTGAGATTTGTAACATCCCTCAAACAACTAGACCCCTAGGAGTGGTTTTGTCATGACCAGTTCATGACAAAACCCTAGGAAGCCCAAGAAGGCCAAGTAAACCTATCAATGTGGGTGAGACCACTATGGTCCGCATATAGTAGATTTCTGAACCCTTTTTTAAGATGATCATGGGGCTTCACCAAGATTCCATGACCCCACCATGGTCTCACCAATCCATTGTAAAGTTCAATAGAGCCCAAAGGGTCCATTGGACTGAATACAGGGTGGCCTAGTTGACCTAGAATCACCATATGCCTAAAATGGGCAAGGTGCCATAACTAAGGCAGTGTGCCCTAGTAAAGCCCAATTAACCCTACCAGGGCCTTCCTAGACCTAAAGTGGGGTCAATGGATCACTAAGGACCCATGCAGGGTAGTCAAAGTGGTTAAGTTGACCAAAGTCAACTCTAACCCAAAATGGGTCAAACTGACCTACAATGAGTCAAACTGACCTGCACAGGGCCAATTGAAGTTCCCTTAGACAAGTGTACCCCAAACATACCTTCCTAACCCTAGTGAGAGGACAATGGGTCACCAAGGACCCATTGGGGTTAGCCAAAAAGGCTAAGTTGACCCAAGTCAACTCTAGCCCTAAAGTGATCAAAGTGCCCTGATTAAGGGTCAAGTGACCTCCAAAGGGCCAAGTCAACACCACCTAGACCTTAGGGGCGGCCAATTGGTCCCCAAGGACCCAATAGGGGCAAACGCAAAGACCAAATTGACCAAGGTCAACCCTAGTCAAGGTAAGTCAAGCTAGCCCAAATGGGCTAACTCAAGCTCAAGCCAAATTCCCTTGGGTTAACCTTACTTTGGTGGGTGAAATGGACATGTGGACTGCAATTGGGTTAGGTAGGGGTCAAAAATTCAGGCTTGGTGAGTAGGAGAGAGAAAAACCAAAACATGGAAGAGGGAGAAAGAGAAGGGAATAATGGGGGAAGACCTCGGGGCTCCTCCTTCCCCTTCCCCAAACCCCCATTCAACTCACCAAGACAAGGGGAGTTCAACCAGCTTGTTTTTGACTAGTTTGAGCCATGCCTCATCCCCCACCTACCATGGCTGTCAACCTTGACTAAGGGCCAATAATGGCAATGCCTCCTACAGCCACCTAACACCCCATTTCTTGTTCTTAAAAGCTTCACTGGACTCCAAGGAGTCAGTTCCACCTTTACCTGAAGGAGCCAAGGACATTCACTGTGTTGTTGTAGAAATCCGACCACCACCACCACCACCATAAAAATCCGACGATCGGCAAGGCTACAGCCACCCATACAGGTCCTCCTCCACTCCTTCCATGGGTAGATCATAGCAATGCTTAGGATCGAGGTTCGGGCTCAATTGAGCCCGAATCAAATTCTGGTTTTCATTGTTTCGGGCCGAAAAACTTCTTGGTAAAACTACCGGAATAAGCCCTATCAGCGGCCAAGCCGCCGCTGGCGACAGCCACCACCTCAATGGATGTGGTGGTGGCGGTGGTCGTCTGGGGAGGTGGCCGTATCGCCGGTGGCAGCAGCTGGAAGGAACTCCAGGTGGGATAAATCCAGGCCGTCGGCTGGACAAGGATGATGACCAGATGTCGTCCACCGTTGCGCCAATATTCGTGCAGATGATGAATATAAACTATAGGATATGAATTTACTGATTATTTAAATTATGTCACACATTTTTTATTTATTATTTTTAATTTTTAAAAATACTTAGAGGCTATTTCACAGAATGTGGTCAACATGAAAATTGTAGCCTGGAGAGTCTAGTGTACACAATCTTGATTTGAACCAATATGGGTGCCTGGTTTGACCAGGGCACTCGTTTTGGTGGGGTCTATACCTAGGGATAGGCAAAATTTAAAATGAGTTCCCACACTTCATCTTTTGTCCAACTGATTTGAAAGTTTGGCCGGGAGTGACCCTAGACTGTATCTAAGTCCTGCCCAAAAATGGTAATTTTTGGGCACAATTTTTCTATAGTTTTGTAAATTATTTGATTTCTCTAGGGTAAATTAATTTAAGGGCCAAATTATCTCCAAACTCAGCCAACTTTTGGTGAGTGGTCCTTGGGCTTATTATAAAGCTCTGGTTAAAATTTTATCACATTTGGAAGTGATTGAACTGAAATCATGCAAATCCTAGCCGTGCCCTAAAAAGGGTATTTTGGTCAAAAGTGCACTTCGAGTTTTGAGTGACCAAATCACCTCAACAGAGGTTGGAATTGGGGCCACTAGCTTGAATGACTTTTTGCACCTTCCCCTGAAAGATGGGATAGATTGGAATTGATTTGCCCTAAGATCTAAGACCAAACCTTAAGGAAGGACTTTTGTGCCTTGTGAAGGGCATAAGGCCAAAATACCTTGAATGAACTTGAAATTTTGAAGGGAGGTTGCTAGGGTCGATAAAACCCTATGTAAAAATCTTAGGGGATTTTGGAAATAGTACGGCCGACAAGACCCAAACCCTAGTTTACGACACAAATATTGTAGTGCTAGAATAGGTTAGTAAAACTCCTTGAACAATAATGAAATTTGGTTAGTGTGTTCATAAGGATAGATTGAGGCTCTGGTAATTTATTGGGAATTATGGAAGAATGTTCTTTGCACTTCCTTTGCAACCCATGGGATTGCCCTAATTAATAATTTGGTCATTATGATCCCACTGCCCATTGGAAGGTCATGAAAATTTGGTAGAGGGATTTGTTGACCATATTGATCATATATGATTTTAATAGAATTTTTGAATACATAATTAGGGTACATACTTCACAAGCTCCTAAATTTGGGAACCTGCTAAATAATTCTTACATAGCTCAATACTTGTTGAAACATTATGAAACTTGATAAGTAGAGTTCCTAGTTCATTATGCTCATATGGGAATTTATTTGAAGTTTTTAGATGGATAGATGTTATACTTAGTTCAAAAACCTATTAACTTGGAATATTATGAGAAAATCAAGTATAGAGTTTATTCTTCAATGATAAATGGTGAAACGTGATCTAGAGTATTTATATGTCCTTACAATCATCCTTGAATTTTCTCTAAAGTTTTGGAAGTATTATTGTTGTACATTCTCTTAAAATGATTTATTATGAGCTATATTTTAAATTATAATTAAGGATTAAACCTTGCTGAAAAATTGGAAAACTTTGGATTTTAAGTAAGTAATCATATTGTATTTAACATAAATTTGGTGGAATATTATCTTGTCTGAAATTGGTACTTCATGTTCAAACTTCAAATTTTTGGCTACTAAAATAATTAAATAATTTTTCAGATAAATAGAAAAATTGTGAAATTCTGAATTTAGGCCACAAAGGTCATAATAGCCCTCCAATAATTATTATAGGAGTACTGGATGATTATTTGGTGTACCTCCCATTTTTAGGGTGACATAGCTTAAGTGGTCTGTATATATTAAAAACTGCAGAAACTATGTTGGAGTATAATTTGAGAACATGAATGAGATTAGTGTTTGGCTGGTTTGGATAAACAATTGGGGGCATCTCTGGAAGACAGGTTGAGTAAAGTGTGGAATTGGCTAGTGTTAGGCGGTGCTCGGGATCGATGAAAGATCATCTTTCCCGTGGGGAGGAAGTGTCAAACAGACTAGGGTTAGACTCAATACAACATCTAAGGAATTAGGAGTTAGGTATCAACCAAGATAAAATAAGTGACTTGCGAAAGGGAGCTTTGAGAGTAATCCCATCAGAGTTCCTAGTGCCTTTGAGAGCCCTTCACGGGGTATACCTTGGGAAGTCCTGGGCTAACATAAATAGTAGGTAAACTGGAAATGCAAGAGTAACTAGTAAGTCTAGGGTTTCAGCTTCTCACACATCGATGTCTTGGGGAGTTAGGTTGGGTCACTCGGTCAGTAGGCCCAGTGGTTTTGGTAATGGGCAGGTTAGCCCGGCAAGCTTTGGCTCGGTAATGGTTTGTGATGGGCAGGTTAGACTGATGTAGGGATTCATCGGATTAAAATAGCGTACGGATTTTCTTACAACTCAAGCCCACGTAACACGTTCTAACGCGTCCTAACACAAACATTCTAGCCGCACGATTCACCGTCATCCCGCACAAACACATGGAGGGGAGTGGACTAAAAGCGACGATCTAGTTAAAGTCCAATCCTTTCCCACCGAAGATCGAGAGCAAAGGTCGCCACACCTTTTTGAGAGGAAGATCAATAACTATATGCCAAGATCTTCCTCAAGCAAAAGGATCCACCCGATCCGGCTTCTTTCAAGGTTTCGAAAATAAACGCAAGAAGGTTTTCGATTAAATCCAAAAGATCGTATTCAAGATCGCGGATAAAAAGACATTGCATCCATTCCAAATCTCACAAGAACTCACAAAGGAAAGATGTAGATATTACCCTCCCCAAGATGGGGTGAAGATCACACAAGGAAAGTGGAAGAGTCACACGTCCACGCACCACCGGCGTCACACCGAGCGGCAACCTTCTTCTTCGCCGGAGTCACACCGAGAAGCATCCGCCTCCGCGTTTCACAAGCCTTGGATCACCCAAGCGATTGGCTAACAAGGAGGAGAAGGAGGATGAAGGGGGGCGGCAATCCCAAAGGGAGGTGGCCGAAATTCTCAAGAGAGGATTAATTTAGGTTTTCAAATAGCATGCCTTCATTTCTCATCAAATAAGCCTATATATAGGCAAGTCCCAAAACAAGCAAAATAAATCTAGCCATCCAATTTCTCATCTATTGGATGGCTATGAGCACACCAAAAATTAAACATGTCCAAAATAAAAGACAACATGAAATAATGATAACATTAAACTAGGAAAATAAATGTGCAAATAAGGAAAGGGCTTAAGCCCGCCGCGAACGAAGATTGTAGCCACCAAGGTCACGAGTCGCGGTATAAGGTCGTCGAGCATCTTTATGTTGCGCCACATAACCTTGGTCACGAGCAACTTGATCATCATCCACAACAACTTGATCACGAGCACTCTTAGCATCAACGGGCAAGGGGATGGGAGACGAGCCGGCATCAATCCTCCCCCCCTTAAAGTCACTCAACACCGATGAGTGGGCTGCAAGGTAGCGGCGGAGGAGGTCCTCGTCCAAGTGAATGAGATCCGACTCAATAACCCAGGAGTCGTCGGAGGGCGGACGATCACGCCAATGAACGAGGAAGCGGCGATGGCCGCCATCAGCTGGAGAAGTGTAGCCATCTGCAAGTACCTGAGATGGGACAAGAAATGTACGGGGAAATCTAGGAAACATATCAGCACGTGGAAGCAAAGTAGAAGACTTACCACCCGACGCTAGGCCTGTAGGTGCAATGGAAGAATGACTCACGGAACTACCCCTCACCAACCCAGAAGAGACATTTGTGGAGGAAGAAATATTGGGGGAAAAAGAAGGCGTAGAAGTCAACTCAGTTGGAATGGAAACATACGGCGTTAAATCCGAAACATTGAAAATGGGTGAAATACCCCAATCCGTCGGCAAATCCAAATCAAACGCGTTATCTCCTAGCCTCTTAATAATTCGAAACGGGCCGGCTCGCTTTGGTGCCAACTTCTTAACGGTGCCAGAAGGCAGCCGCGTGGGAATAAGGCGCACTAAAACAAGATCGCCAACTTGGAAGTTGGACTCCCTCCGATGTAAATTCTCTTGGGATCGATACGACTCATACGTGGTAGCTAAAGTTGTTCGTATTTGGGCATGTAAGTCATGTATTTTCTCGGCAAAAGATTGTGCAAATTGACTTGTATGATAAGATGGAGGTAACGGAATCAAGTCAATGGGCACATTCTCAAGGTAGCCATGCACTACTTCATTTGGTGACATACCGGTAGACCGATTGGTAGAGTTGTTGTAGGCTAATTGGGCTTGGGGGAGGAGCAAATCCCAAGTGCCTTTGTGGTCACCCACAAGACAACGCAACAAGTTTCCCAAACTCCTATTTACCACTTCCGTCTGCCCATCAGTTTGTGGGTGATAGGCGGCGAAAAACAACAACTTCGTTCCCATTAATGTCCAAAGCATCTTCCAAAAATAACTTGTGAATTTAACGTCGCGATCCGAGACAATGGTCTTAGGAACGCCGCGGTGACTCACCACCTCTTTAAAATATAATTTTGCAATGTGAGACGCGTCATTAGTCTTACTACAGGCTATGAAATAAGCCATCTTAGAGAAACTATCAACCACCACAAAAATGGAATCGTGTCGTCGCTGGGTTGGAGGAAGTCCCAAAATAAATTCCATACTCACGTCCTCCCAAGGTCTAGATGGAATAGGCAACGGAGTGTATAGTCCCACATTAGTCTTTCCCCCTTTAGACACTTGACAAACCCGACAGCTACTCACGATTTTCCCAACTAAAACGCGAAGTTTAGGCCAATAGAATTTCTCCTCGACTAAGGCTATCATTTTATCCCGCCCAAAATGGCCGCTCAACCCGCCACTATATAGTTCCCATACTATGTGATGGCGTAGGGAGGTACGGGGAATACATAGCTTAGCGTGCCGAAATAAATAACCGTCTCTCAATACATATGCTGACACTATCATTGGTGAGTCATCGTGTGCCGCTAGATACGCTTCTCCAAAATCAGGACACATGGTATATTCATCCTTTATTCTCTCAAATCCGACAACCTTTACTTCCATGATCGACAATAAAAGTGTCACTCTACTAAGCGCGTCGGCCACACGATTTTCAGTGCCCTTAAGGTGTTTTAAGGTGAACGAAAACTCTTGCAGATAAGATACCCATTTTGCATGACGAGGGCTGATTTTAGATTGCCCATTAATGTACCTAAGTGCATCATGGTCAGAGAGAATCACGAACTCCTTGGAAAGGAGGTAGTTTCTCCACTGGTGTAGGCATCTAATGATGGCATAGAACTCTTTATCGTAATTGGAATAATTAAGTTTTGCACCCGTCAATTTCTCGCTAAAATAACTTATTGGATGTCCCTCTTGGCTTAAGACACCTCCTACTCCTACACCGGATGCGTCACATGTCAATTCAAATACTTTATTAAAATCTGGTAAGCGCAAAATAGGAGCCTCAGTCATCATCTTCTTAATGTGTTGGAATGCCTGAGTAGCTGCTGGCGTCCATTTAAACTCACCCCTTTTCATGCATTCCGTCACGGGAGCCATAATAGTACTAAAATCCCGAATAAATCGTTTATAAAATGAGGCTAACCCGTGGAAACTCCTAACGTCTCTCAAACTTGTGGGTTCGGGCAACTCCAGAATTGCTTTCACCTTACTGGGGTCTACCTTTATTCCCTCAGATCCAACCAGGTAGCCCAAAAATTCCACTTCCTTTACATAAAATATACACTTCTTTAAATTTAAATATAATTTTTCGTCCCAAAGTGTAGATAGAATAATCCGTAGGTGAGACACATGTGAGTCAAAAGTGGTGCTATAAATCAATATGTCATCAAAGTACAACACCACAAATCGTCCCATATATGGTTGGAATACGTGGGTCATCATTCGTGAGAAGGTGCTTGGAGCATTTGACAACCCAAATGGCATGACCAACCACTCTTAGAGCCCGTCCTTAGATTTAAATGCAGTTTTCCATTCATCCCCATCACGTATCCGAATCTGATGGTAACCACTCCGCAAATCCAATTTCGTGAAGATCGAGGCACCAGACAACATATCCAAAAGATCATCCAATCTAGGGATGGGAAACCTATACTTGATAGTGATCTTATTTATGGCTCTACTGTCTACACACATACGCCACATACCATCCTTTTTTGTAGCCAACAAAGCCGGTACCGCACACGGACTCTTGCTGTTCCTAATGAACCCCTTCGCCAATAAATCCGAAATTTGGGCTTGGAGCTCCTCATGGGCTGCGGGGTGCAACCTATAATGGGGCTGATTAGGCAATGAGGCGCCCGGCATAAAGTCAATGGCATGTTGGATATCACGTAGAGGGGGCAACGTAGGGGGCAACTCGTCCGGGTAGACATCCTTATACTCTTCCAACAGTTTTTTTAATTCTTTGGGTAAATCTTCTAAAACCCCATTTTCTTTATTATTATTCAAAAGAACCAATGCATAAATAATCCCATCCACAAAGGGGTCCCTCTCAAATTTTCTCTTACCCATTAGGCTTACCAATTTCTTCTCGACTGGGATTGTGGTATCCATACTCGGGCTATTGGGTTCCTTTGGGGCCGTGGGTTTTAACGTGACTACCTTCTCATTATATTTGAACTCATAAGTGTTTGCCCTCCCGTAGTCGGTGACATCACGGTCATAGAGCCAAGGGCGGCCTAACAACACATGACAAGCATCCATAGGGATGACATCACACCACACCTCATCCGTATATGACTTGATCGTAAGTGGAACTAGGCAACGCTTGGTGACCGAGATGGTTACCTTGTTGACCCAAGCCACTTGGTAAGGGGTAGGATGAGGCTCGGTAGCCAAATGCATCCGCATAACGGCGTTCTCGGAAACAACGTTCATGCAGCTGCCGCTATCAATGATGAGCTTACAATATTTTTCCCCACTCTTAAAGATGAGGGAGAAAATAGTGGACCTCTTCCAATCGTCAAACGGGCGAGGGGTCGTCAGAATACAACACATAACGCTAAGTAGGTGCCCATCCTCCATATCACTAGGCACACCATCCGTCTCATAACCCTCATCTGCCTCAATCACTAAATCTGCAAAGTCACTAGTGGACTCGTCTAGAAGAGCTAAAGTAGCCTTGGCCTTGGTGGGGCACTCATAGGCATAGTGGCCTTGAATACCGCAAGAGTAACACGTGGTGTTAGCCTTGCTCACCTTGCCAATAGGGATTCTCTCACTATTAGGCTGCCTAGGGTTTCTCGCAGTCACGACAATTGGTTTGGACTCCCCAACCTTCGCCTTACCCTTATCATAATAAGTGGAGGAAAGGGCACCTATGGGGGCCTTTCCCTTTTGTTGGGAGTAACGGGGTTGGGTTTTCATGTCCAGATGTTTTTCAATGTCCAAGGCGACATTGAAAGTAGTATTAATATCAGTGTGGCCATATCGAAGAAGCTTCTTCTGAATGTCCGGATTAAGTCCCTTACGGAACCTAGAAAGCGTAACCTCTGGCATCTCTTGGATCTCACACCGCACCATCTTATCCTTTAACTCACCCATGTAATCAGCCACCGATTTTGGACCTTGCCGAAGGGTGGCAAGATCATCGAACATTTGAGTTCGGTGGTAAGCGGGCACGTATTGGTCGGTGAGCAAATTTTTCATAACTGTCCAACCAACTAAGGGTACACCATGACCGGTCCCTAAACATCGCTGCTCATTTAACCAAAAGGCCTTGGCCCTCCCGTTTAATTTCATACGAGCTACTTGAACCTTTTGCTAATCGGTAAGGTGATACCAATCAAAATAGCATTCTATGTCAACCACCCATGTAAGGAAGACTTGGGGGTCTCCCATACCATCGTAAGAGGGGGCTTCCATACGAATCGCTTTTGTTATATCGAACTCTCTTTCCAGATCGGGAACTTGACGGGCTGCTCCGGGGAAGTACCCATCATGTTCCGCAACATGCACCGGGGGTGGTCGGGGGGCATGTCCATGGTTAGGTGGTGGTGGTGTTTGAGCAGCTTGGTTCGCCAAAAGTTGTGTCAGCAAACCCCTCAACTCTCCTACTTCTTGCCTAAGCTCAGTGATAGCCGTAGGATTAGTTTCCTCATCAGGGTGTTCAGCCATAGTGGAGGTAGACGGGTTCGTGTACTCCGTACCGTGCCGAGTACGCATTAACACCCTAAAAACCAAAGGCTAGAGAGCAGTTTTCTCTTTGTTTTTTTTTTGAATTTTGAAATTTGAAATTTTGAATTTTGAAATTTTGAAATTTGAAATTTGAAATTTGAAATTCGAAATTTGAATTTTGAATTTTTTTGAAATTTGAAATTTAAAATTTGAAATTTTGAAATTTGAAATTTGAAATTTGAAATTCAAAATTTGAATTTTGAATTTTTTTGAAATTTGAAATTCGAAATTTGAATTTTGAATTTTTTTTTTTGAAATTTGAAATTTAAAATTTGAAATTTTGAAATTTGAAATTTGAAATTTGAAATTTGAAATTTGAAATTTGAAATTCGAATTTTGAATTTTGAATTTTTTTTGAAATTTAAAATTTAAAATTTGAAATTTTGAAATTTGAAATTTGAAATTTGAAATTTGAAATTTGAATTTTGAAATTTTTTTGAAATTTGAAATTTAAAATTTGAAATTTGAAATTCGAAATTTGAATCCCGAAATCTGAAATTTGAATTTTGAGCGGGGGAGGAGTGCCAATTAGGAAACTGACGAGAACCTCCCTCTGATACCAAATTGATGTAGGGATTCGTCGGATTAAAATAGCGTACGGATTTTCTTACAACTCAAGCCCATGTAACACGTTCTAACGCGTCCTAACACAAACATTCTAGCCGCACGATTCACCGTCATCCCGCACAAACACGTGGAGGGGAGTGGACTAAATGCGACGATCTATTTAAAGTCCAATCCTCAAGCAAAAGGATCCACCCGATCCGGCTTCTTTCAAGGTTTCGAAAATAAACGCAAGAAGGTTTTCGATTAAATCCAAAAGATCGTATTCAAGATCGCGGATAAAAAGCCATTGCATCCATTCCAAATCTCAAAAGAACTCACAAAGGAAAGATGTAGATATTACCCTCCCCAAGATGGGGTGAAGATCACACAAGGAAAGTGGAAGAGTCACACGTCCACGCACCACCGGCGTCACACCGAGCGGCAACCTTCTTCTTCGCCGGAGTCACACCGAGAAGCATCCGCCTCCGCGTTTCACAAGCCTTGGATCACACAAGCGATTGGCTAACAAGGAGGAGAAGGAGGATGAAGGGGGGTGTCAATCGCAAAGGGAGGTGGCCGAAATTCTCAAGAGAGGATTAATTTAGGTTTTCAAATAGCATGCCTTCATTTCTCATCAAATAAGCCTATATATAGGCAAGTCCCAAAACAAGCAAAATAAATCTAGCCATCCAATTTATCATCTATTGGATGGCTATGAGCACACCAAAAATTAAACATGTCCAAAATAAAAGACAACATGAAATAATGATAACATTAAACTAGGAAAATAAAGGTGCAAATAAGGAAAGGGCTTAAGCCCGCCGTGAACGAAGATTGTAGCCACCAAGGTCACGAGTCGCGGTAGAAGGTCGTCGAGCATCTTTATGTTGTGCCGCATCAACTTGGTCACGAGCAACTTGATCATCATCCACAGCAACTTGATCACGACCACTCTTAGCATCAATGGGCAAGGGGATGGGAGACGAGCCAGCTTCATAGACAGGCAAGCTTTGGCTCGGCTATTGTTTATGACAGACGGGATGGTCAGGGGAGATTTGTCTCCGTAGCTGATACATAAGGTTGCATGTCCATAAGGTATAAGGTGGTGGGTCTTCGGTATTGGACGGTTGATGCACCGATGCTAATACGTTGACTCGACAAGTGTGGTTTGACACTTGGCCAAATAAAGTCCATTGTGCCAGCTCGCAAGAGTACGCAGGAGCTCCGCTTTGTGCACCAGCATTTAGGCATACAATGGGTCTGACTGGTAGTGCAATTACTGGTTTAGAGGTGGGCGAGGCCCAACCCACCGCTTCCATTTGCCACTACGGAGGTATCCTGGGAGGTTCGGCTCCAGAATGGGGGAACTAAAGGTCTGTGTACATAGAATCGAGTGGGTGAGTTGCAATTGCATGATCACATCATGGCATAATTGTATTTCATGGCATAACCAATGCATATAACCCTGACACCTATTGATAAGTGGTATGGGATGCTTTATACAATAGGCCCTACAGAACGACCCCTTGGTTTATACGTTCGTGCGAGCGTGCTTATAAGTTAAGGCTTTTATTCGGTTTCATATATATATGCTTGCTAGAAAACCGACACCCTATCGTATAAATTGATATGAGACTTTTTATACGATAGGAGCCCTGCAAAAGATCCCTTAGCTTATGTGTTTTGATATAAGTTAAGGTTACTTTATTATTCAATTTTCATAACATTATTACTGTCATATATAATTAGAACTGCTAGATTAGCTCCGTCGTCATCTGCCTATTTGTTATTCTCCACTTTCATGTCCTCTCCTTTCCTTCTCCCCGCTCGGAGCCAAGGAGTCGTGGGTGAAGGGGCAGGGGATGATAGGACTTAGTCTTTTAGACGAACGGTTTTCGAAGCACTTCATTTTAGGGGACCGTGGAGCCCAGCATGGAGGAGCAGCCCTGAAGGTCGGCACGCTTGGAGATCGGGCAGTCTATTTCCGGAGTTCAGACGGCAGGGACTGTGAGTCCTGATCGCTAGTAGTTTATTATTATTGCTTATGTATGGAGAGATATGTAGTGAGGACTTGATGTATAGGGCCTAATCCCATGTTTTTAGTACTAGATTATATCTGTGGACACTCCCTTCGTGGAGATTACTTACTATATTTATGTGATTTCTGTGGACTTGTCTCTTACTATTTTGCAACAGTTGTGATCGATTAGGCCGGCAGGATCGGCGTTTTGTATTGATGACCTTCCCGGGTGCGAAGGTGTCACCGCAAAACGGCGGTTCTGGGCCTAAGACCCCGATGTTTTAAAGAAAAAAAGGGGAGGTCTTATATTCTACCTATGAGAGGGGAGGGCGAAAGTTGTATATTCAAATAAAGTTCATCATAATAAATTTCTCAAATTACTTCTTGTCTTTATCTACCATGAAATTCAAATGACAGGAAGATGATCGCTTCTGCACTACACCGAGCGCTGCTCGGCCCCAGGTAGACCTGTTGTGCAGGCTCTCACTAGCTGGCAGGTCTGAAGGCTCGCATGTGGGGGAGAGGTCTGGTTCTTGGTCCTGGGTTCTACACTACCCCGAGTGTAGCTCGGCCCCAGGTAGACCTGCTACGCAAGCTCCCATTAGCTGGCAATTCCGAAGGCTCGCCTATGGGGGAGAGGTCTGGTTCTTAGTCCTTGGTTCTTGAGTACCCCGAGCGCGGCTCGGCCCCAGGTAGACCCGATGCGCAGGATCCCATTTGTTGTCAGGTCAGAAGGCTCGCATGTGGGGGAGATGTCTAGTCCTTGGTTCTGCACTACCTCAAGTACGGCTCGGCCCCAGGTAGACCCACTGCGCAGGCTCTCATTAGCTGGTAGGTTTGAATCCTTGTCAATGGAGGAGAGGTCTGGTCCTTGGTTCTGCACTACCCCGAGCGCGGCTCGGCCCCAGGTAGACCCGCTGCACAGGCTCCCATTAGCTGGCTGGTCCGAAGGCTCGCCTGTAGGGGAGTGGTCTGGCTCTTGGTTCTGCACTACACCGAGCGCGGCTCAGCTCCAGGTAGAACCGCTGTGCAGGCTCCCATTAGCTTGGAGGTACGAAGGCTCTCCTCCTGTGGGGGAGAGGTCTGGTTCTTGGTCCTTGGTTCTGCACTACCCCGAGCGCAGCTCGGCCCCAGGTAGACCCGCTACGCAGGCTCCCATTAGATGGCAGGTCTGAAGGCTCGCCTGTGGGGGAGAGGTCTGGTTCTTGGTCCCTTGTTCTGCACTACCCCGAGCGCGGCTCGGCCCCAGCTAGACCCGCTGCGCAGGCTCCCATTAGCTGGCAGGTCCGAAGGCTCGCCTGTGGGGGAGAGGTCTGGTCCTTTGTTCTGCACTACCCCGAGCCCGGCTCGGCCCCAGGTAGACCCGCTACACAGTCTCCCATTAGCTGGCAGATCTGAAAGCTAGCCTATGGGGGAGAGGTCTGGTCCTTGGTTCTGCACTACCCCGAGCATGACTCGGCCCCTGGTAGACCTGCTGCGCAGGCTCCCATTAGCTGGCAGGTCTGATGGCTCGCATGTGGGGGAGAGGTCTGGTTCTTGGTTCTGCACTACCCCGAGCGCGGCTCGGCCCCTGGTAGACCCGCTGCCTAGGATCTCATTAGCTAGCAGGTTCAAAGGCTCACCTACGGAGGAGAGGTCTGGTTCTTGGTTATGCACTACCCCGAGCGCGGCTCATCCCCAAGTAGACCCGCTGCGCGGGCTCTCACTAGCTGGCAGGTCTGAAGGCTCGCCTATGGGGGAGAGGTCTAGTTCTTGGTCCTTGGTTCTATACTACCCCGAGCGCGGCATGGCCCCAGGTAGACCCGCAGCGCAGACTCTCACTAGCTGGCAGGTCCGAATGCTCGCCTATGGGGGAGAGGTCTGCTTCTTAGTCCTTGGCTCTGCACTACCCCGAGAGCAGCTCGGCCCCAGGTAGACCCGCTGCGTAGGCTCTCACTAGCTGCTGGCAGGTTCGAAGGCTCACCTGTGGGGGAGAGGTTTAGTTCTTGGTCCTTGGTTCTGCAATACCCTGAGCGCGGCTCGGCCCCTGGTAGACCCGCTGCGCAGGCTCCCATTAGCTGGTAGGTCCGAAGGCTCGCCTGTGGGGGAGAGGTCTGGTCCTTGGTTCTGCAGTACCCCGAGCGCGGCTCGGCCCCATGTAGACCCGCTGCGCAGGCTCCCATTAGCTGGCAGGTCTGAAGGCTTGCCTGTGGGGGAGAGGTCTGGTTCTTGGTTTTGCACTACCCCGAGCGCGGCTCGGCCCCAGGTAGACGCGCTGCACAGGCTCCCATTAGTTGGAAGTTCCGAAGGCTCGCCTTTGGGGGAGAGGTTCGGTTCTTGTTCCTTAGTTCTACACTACCCCGAGCGCAGCTCGACCCCAGGTAGACTCGCTGCGCAGACTCTCATTAGCTGGCAGGTCCGAAGGCTCGCCTGTGGGGGAGAGGTCTAGCTGTTGAAGTTTAGTTTTTGGGTTCTTGGGAATAGCTCTAGGCTCTATGAAATTATACACTTCAAGCCCGGCTCGGTCCCTGGAGGACCCGTTGCCCAGGCTCTCATCAAGCTATCATGGAAAAAAACTGCTCGATGGCACAATGGTTGGGAAAATCTTTTTAAACAACATCCCTTCTTAATTCTATAAAAAAAATAAACTAAGGAAAAGGCTTGGAGCAGTGCGAGTGGAGGCACTTACAGCTAGCAGTTACGAGGATGGTCTCGCTTATGGCAAGTTGGCACTCGTGCGAGACGGAAGGCTCGCTCTAATGATAGGTGAGCATGTTACATCACTAAGAGGCACCCGCGCAGGAAGTACTTTAAGGCAAGGCGAGAGGGTTCTGTCGGTCCTCAGGCATAAAAAAGATAAGGGAAGCAATGACTCGCGATCGACAAAAAGCCAACTCTCCAACAAGGCCGCGAGACAAGGTGTAGCACCTTCTCGCTTGCGTGACAAGCGAGACATGCATGTATATTTGATTATCACTGTCATATCATAAAATAGAACTCAAAAAAGATAGTTTAAGTTTTACAACAGCAGCGAAAGGAAGAGGAGAGAGGGATTATGGATCTTGGGAGTTGACAGGTCACCGTTTTGAATCGTCCTTCACAACCCCTAGGTCCTTCATCATCTTCAGAACTAGCTCTGCCGCCCGGATTCCAGCATCCCGGCATTGCTCCTCAACTTCATCAAAAGAATAGTGTGGCGGAGTTGTCCGAAAGGGTTCGCGACGAGATGTCGACGCGACATCGAACTGAAGGCGAGTATTCTGGGCTTTCAAGCCCTTGACCTCCTCCTCCAGGGCCGCTACTCGCGAGTGCAGCCGCTCCTCCGTCTCGGCATCCTACGAGATGCCCGACCATTAGTTAAAAGTTAAAATCTTTTTGAAGGAAAAAAGTAAGGATAGGGCTTTACCACGCCACCTTGGGCTTTCGCAAGGAGGGTCTCGGCCTCAAACAGCCTTTTTGCGAGGTCTTCAGATCTCTCAAGCTCCGCCACCAGGCTCGTCTCGCTCTCCAACAATTTTTTGTTGATATATATTAGACGGTGCGCGGCACGGTGTAAGAACTCCAAGGCGCGCATCTGGGCATGGGAGGAGTTCATGACGAGATCTCGCGTAGACTCGCTCTCAGGAAGACTGCGTCGAGACCACCATAAAGGTCGTACCCCACAGCGAAAGCATGACTAGTTGGCTCTTCCTACTCCTTCCAAGGGGGAAGGAGAATGGAGATGGACACGCGATTGATATCGCACCCCCACAGCAGAACAAGGTCACCCGCGACATCTGGGACCGTAGGGCCCAAGTTGAAGTTCATGTGGGAGGAGGGGGCGGGGCGGCTGGATGTGGTGCCTTCGCGAGAGGTGGTGGCTGGTTGATTGGAGGCGGCAGCAGGCTGATTGGGAAGTGCCATCTCGCGAGTAGGCGAGACGGCCTGTTGTGGAGGCAAGCGGGGCGATTGAGACCCCTCCACAGAGATAGGGCTCAAATACCCCGATATTTCCTTCTACTTCGGGGTCATCCTCTTTTTCCCCTGGGAGACAACCACAGCTTTATTCATTTTCTTCGGAGGGCTGGAGCGAGAGGGGGCCGTGTCGCCTGTAGGCCTCTTGAGAGGGGCAGGAGCCAAGGACTCTCTCGCTGCCTCAACTGCTGCGCTGGCGAGACCATGGCCCTTCGAGGGGTGGATGTTTCTTTTGTATGGAGGGTGGACTGGGATGATTCGCTCCCCTAAAAACAAAATGAAAGAAGGTGATGAGAAGGCAAGATGGAAAAATAATCAGACACAAAGCGAGATAAGAAAGCAAGAGTACCTTCGTCGGGAAGCACTGGAGGCAGCGAGTCGAGGCCTCGCCGCAGGAAGTTGACTTCGAAGTTTTTGCCGACGAAGTAATCATATAGCAGCTTGTCCGTGCCGCCGACCTGCGGGGTGGCATAGAAACTTTCAGGGGGAGACACGTGCGTGAGTGGGATGCCCCCGAAGTAACTACGGTCGCCACGGATGAAGACAAACTGCATGAGCCAATGGTGATTTTTGTTGGGCGTCTCGCACACATTGAGCCCTTGCCCGGTAAAGTACAAGACGCCATCAGCGTTGGAGTGATAAATGAAGAGCTTGCGGAAGACCGTCAAGCTGAACTCAATGCGCTCCCGGCGCATGTAGCAGGCGAAGGCGATCAACACCGAAATGGCGTTCGGGTTGAACTGCGTCAAGACGACGCGGAAGTACTTGAATACCTGTTTTACCTCAGGCCATAGAGGCAGCCTCAACCCCACCTCAAAGTGCGAGACAGGGAAAGCGAGCTCTCCCGGGAAATAGGTGTTGATGGACTCGCCGACTTTGGGGGGATGCGACTCGATCCCCTCATCCAGGTACTCGTGGATGAAGCCGCGGTAATCTTCCTCAGGAAGTCGGCCGAGTGGGAAGTCATGGTCGGTAAACCGCTTTCCACAGCGGTTGCGCCCGAGCCTTCCTCAACACTTTTCTTACCCATCCTTTGCGAGACGGTTTTAGGCGAGACCAAGGGAGAAAGGGAGTGTAAGAAAGAAGATCGGCGAGAGGGTAGGGAGAGAAAAGCGCGAGAAGAAGCGGCGAGAAGGCTAAAGCAGGGAGCAAGAACTTGGGCGGCAGGAGTAATAGACGAGGATATCCATCTCATCCAGGTCCGGGATATTTATAGCAAATATGGTGAAATGATTAATGCGCGGGAAAAGGTACAGAGGTAGGGGAAGAGTCGGCCGGTGTTTTACACTATCCCTCCTAGAAAACCTCGAACGGCGCGGCCCGTCGCAATCATATGGTGATTAATTAAAGAAATTAAAAGAAAAATGAAATTAACAAAGCAGTAATAATGTTCAAAAACACCATCCCACATATGGCGGACACCAAGTTTTCTGACAAAGCCGGCAAGACGGCAACACAACATTATTTAATTATTATTACAGCATTCAAGCAGAAAATGAAGGAGAATGGGAGAGACGGATGGCTTTCAGTACGGGTGCCATTGCCAGCGGCCATCGCGAGCTCCTACGCAGGGTGGCCAACTACGCGAGTGGTACGCACGAACGGACTACGGCGCACGGCGAGCGAGACGAAGCTGCATATCAACCTCGCTGATGATGGCGTCAGGGTTGGTTCCGTCGACATCTAACTCGGTATCCGCCTCAGAAGATAAGCGAGCGCACTCGTTCTCCAGACATTCGATGCGCTGATCCGCCGCCTGCTTATCTAGAGTCAGCGAATGGAAGAGGCGCGCGTGTTTCTGGAACAACTCGGCAGTCTTGCGCCTCATTTCTTCCGGGTTCGTAGGGTCACCAAGGTAATCTTCAATCCCGTCAAGGGGAGGAAGAGGCGGGACGGCAGGTTGCCGAGGATGCTCCTCAGCAGGCGAGTCGGTCTGGGCGCCTGCGGAAGGAGTAAAGGAGCAGGGTGAGAGAGGCTCCCGCAGGAGAGTGTGGGAGTAGCGAGTGGGGAAGATAAGCGAGAGGGAAGGTTTCTCACCAGGAGGATGGGAAGTCCCAGCGGCTTGGGAGGGATCGTCTCTCCTCTCGCAAGGAGGAGTAGATAGAGGAGGGGAAAGTAGTTGCGAATCAGAATCTTTGCAGCAGGCGGCAGAGTCATCTCGCGGGCTTTCCGGTCGTTGTGTAGCCGCGGGAGCTCCCTGAAGAGAAACAATTAAGAAAGCAGATATAAATATTGAAGAATAGAGATAGAAGCGAGAGCTCACCTCTTTCTCTTTGGGAGATGCGGGAGGAGGGGTGGGGCAGGTCTCCTGGACTGCGCGAGACGGATCCTCTGCAGAGGAGGGGCCACCTGTTTTTTCCATCTTTAGGCGAAACGGAGAGGGTGGTACAGAAGGTAGGGGGCAAACTAAGGTTGAGGTATAAGCGGCCACGACGGCCTTATTCTGTCGGCGCACTTTGGCAAGGCGCTCGCGAAATCTCTGGCTATGAGACATGATGAACAGTACTGCAAGGAAGGAGGAAGTGTGCAAAGGGCCAGCCTTTATTTGGGATAGGAATCCCATATTTATAGGTTTTGGTGGGGGGACTCATAGAAGATTCTCTCATAAATGTGTCAATAAATACGTTTAATGGCGAGCCTCGGTTGGATGTTCTTTCCGAGCTTAGAATAATCTCAAAAAGAGCGGGGATTGTGTACAACCTCGTGCTCTTGAGAGGTCCTCAAGGCGCGAATAGTCGAAGTAGGCGAGAGGAATTGATGGGCAAGTGGGACCATGGGGTCCACTCGCAGGTGGTGAGACAAGTGGCCTCTGCAGTAGGCGAGATGCCCCTCTTAGGGGGGAGATAAGTCCTTTAACTGCGAGAAGGCCTCATAGCAAAGGATATCGGCGAGACGAACCGGAAGGCCCGTCTCGAAGCCATATGTTCCATCACTCGCCGCACAGAAAGGAGGCTGTTTTCACATTTCTACACCCAAGGGGATTTTACTCTTCTACCCCTAGTATTTTTACTCTTTTGTCCTTGGTGGTCTGTCACGACACGCATTTTCTCAATGATTAAATCATATCAGAGCAAGAGAAAATGTGTCGTGATGCCACGTCGTGAAGGAGATAACTGCACACGTTTAGGCAAAACTCTAGACTATTGTTTTTTAAGTAAAATTCATAGTTTAATATGAAAGAAAACCAGTTAAGTTTGATGGTCGTATACCTCGGCGTAGTGGATCCGCCAATCCATAATTAAGAATATGTTTATACACAGCGAAAAATACTTTGGTTAAGTTGATTTAACATCCTACATGAGTGTAAACGTCCCTGAAGAACAATCCAAGGAATGCAGGACTCTAGATTTATCATAGTATAAGAAAAATAGCTTTTTACGTTACTTGGGAAAGTAGTGGTTTAGTTTTATAAACATGACGTGCATGAAGTACATATAGTAATGTTTTTAGGGTTTAAAAATACCTAACATGCAACCTAGCATAAAATATTCCCAGAAGCAAGTAAACAACCTTCAAAAAGGCAAAATAGCAGTTCCCAGTTCATATCTAGCATCACAAGCAAGCCACCAGTGGGCGTCAACAACCTGACACGAACCCACTGGTGCGTATGTATGTCTATACAGAAAGAAGAAAACTACCTCACCAAATCGAGGAACAGCAAACTCAGGTACCCAGGAGGCCACAAGCGAGCTCCACCAGAACTCTAACCGCTCAATCGGCCACAACCTGAACCTGAGGCATTCAAATAAAGAATACCTCAGCAAGAATAAAATGAAATGAAGTGGAGCATTTGATTCATAAGTAATAAAAGAGGGGCTTAACAACCCCACAACAACTGCTATCAAAAAGTGCGAAGGTAAAATGAACAATACAGCAAGGGTAAAACACTGCCCAAGGCAAGATCAAAACGCACCAAGTGCGAGAAATAACCAACATGCCCTGCAAAAAACAACTGTAGTAGCAACAAGGCAAGCACATGCCAAAATAACAACTTTACAGAAAGGAACTAACAGTCCTAACTTGTGAATCATTAGTAGTGGTAAAGCCATGAGTCTGGGTTGGTGACCAAAAATAGTCCTCATCCAAACAACCAGACCTATAAATACTCAAGGGTTCAACGGTGGCAGCCCTAAGGTCCAACACACTAACACAGCCAGCCCAAACCGGGGCCAAAATGGTGACAACACACCAAAACAAACAGCCCATCCCGGGGCCAAAATGGTGGTTACCAAGGCTCTACACCACACCACCCCTCACAGAGCCACCAAACAAAACCACCTGCCATAATTCACGACTCGGCCTTCAAAACCAGCCGAGAAACATCTATAACCCGAAATAAACCCATCCTAATCAACTCAGGAGAAAACACCATCCTAAGGAGAAAGGCATCGAGTCCACTTAACACCAAGACAGAAGGCATCAATTCCCTCTCAACACTAAGCTAGAAGGTGCCGAGTCCCTCTCGACACTAAACATAAGGTGTCGAGTCCCTCTCGACATTAAGCACAAGGTGTCGAGTTCCTCTCGACACTAAGCTAGAAGGTGTCGACACAAAGCCTGAAGGTGTCGACACAAAGCCTGAAGGTGTCGACACAAAGCCTGAAGGTGTCGACACAAAGCCTCAAGGTGTCGACACAAAGCTAGAAGGTGTCAACACAAAGCCTGAAGGTGTCGACACAAAGCCTAAATGTGTCGACACAAAGCCTGAAGGTGTCGACACAAAGCTTGAATGTGTCGACACAAAGCCAGAAGGTGTCGACAAACCCTATGAAGCTTAAGTAGATCATGTGGACTTATGCTTGAAGGTGAAGATCACCATGGTCTACAAATAACACTTTCCAATTACCTAACATAGGGTTTGACATTAGGGCCTCACCTTGGCTCCACAACTCCTCCATAACATCCCTAGCCCTATTAAGGTTCATTGGGTCACCTAGAAACCATTGGGGTCAACCAAATTGGTAAAGTTCACCAAAGTCAACCATAACTCAAAAATGGTCAAAGTAGCCTATCTAGGTCCAATAGACCTCCAACTTAGCAATATAACCCCACCTAGACTCTCCTAACCCCCAAGGGAGGTCAATGGGTCACCAAGGACCCATTAGGTCAACCCAAAAGGTCAAGCTGACCAAAAAGTCAACCCTAACCCTAAAGTGGTCAAAGTGCCCTAATTAAGGGTCAAGTGGCCTACAAGGTGTCAAACCAATCCTAAAGTGGTCAAAGTGCCCTAATTAAGGGTCAAGTGGCCTACAAGGTGTCAAACCAACCCTACCCAAGTCTCCATAGTCCTTAGGAGAGGACAGCGGGTCACTAAGGACCCATTGGAGTCAACACAAAAGGTCAAATTGACTAAAGTCCACTCAACCCAAAAATAGGTAAAACTAGCCTAAATGACAAAACCAAGCCCAAGCCACTTGGGCTAAGCCCAACTTGAGTGACCCATTAACTTTAGGGGGCTGATATGTACATGGAATGCCATTCATTTTCTGGAAATGGTGGCTAGGAGAGAGAAAGCTCATTTTCCCTTTAATTGAGGAGAGAGCAAGGGTGAGAAATAGGGCCATTCATGTCCAAAGAATTCCAAGGGGCCTCCTCTCTCCATCTCCAAAGGCTTGATTCATCTCCCCCATTAGTTATGAGAAGATCAATGGGTTATTCAGGACCTTTCAATGGCTGGGTGCTATGAATCCACCATGGCCAAAATTATCCACTTATGGCTATTAATTGCATTAAATCCATGGCCCTCCCTCTCCCACAATTGCTCATTTTAAAAGCTTCCCTAGAACCCCAGCAGTCATTTCCACCATTCCCCTGAAGAAATTTATGGCCTTGGTAGTGTTATTGTAGAGCACCCGAGAGCTTTTTGTCTGGCCTTGGCGATTCGGCGATCGGCAAGGCAACAGCTCCCGACACAGGTACAAATCTCCTCTTCTCCCTTTATGATAGAATCCTAGATCAATTATGAGAGAAATCAGGCTCAATTGAGCACGATTGGGTGAGAGAAATTCTTAGTTTTCATGGCATTTTGCACATTGCGGATTCGCCAGAAACCACCCCTCCGGCGGCCGTGCCGCCCTCCGACGATAGCCACCACCATCAAAGGAGGTGGTGGCAGGTGTGGCTGGCTGGGGAGGGGACTGGATCGCTGACAAATCTCTCTAAAAACTGCTCCAGGTCATGCTGATCGAGGACATTGGTTGGAGAAGGAAGAAATAATCCTGACCGTTGATGTTTTGATAATTTTATTTATTATATAGTTAAGTGTATTATTAACCTTTACTATGTACCCTTTTAAATCAGAAAAACAAGGTCCTCAGGTGCTAAACCATGAAAAATGTCCAGCATGAATATTGTAGCGATTGAAGTCTACTTTATTTTAAAAGTGATTTCAATCCATTTGGGTCTGTGGTCTGACCATGACACTAAAAATGGTGCCATCTATACATAGGGATATCGAGAGTCTAAATTGATTGCCCCCATCAATCCACCATCCAAATGACTTGAAATTTGGACGCGTGGTCACACTTACCTATACCTTTGGCATTTCTACAAATGGAAATTTTTGGAAAATATTTTTCTAAAGTTTGTAAAAATTTAATAAACCATGTATGATTTAATTAGATGTTCTAATGGCCTCATAATTCCCCCAAAATTTTGTGGACGGTTCCTAGGGTCATGATATGACCCTGGTAAAAATCTCAGCCATTTGGTGTTGAGATGAATAGGTATTGGTGTGACAAAAGTTTTGATCCTTAAGGGTAAATTAGGGCAAAAGGGTACTTGGGGCATGGAGTGGCCAATTCTCACCCAAAGGGGATGGGACTTTGGCCAGTACCTCAAGGTCAGTTAAAACACCCCCACTTCGAGTTTGGGGTGGATTAGGGTTAGGGTGGGTTTACCCTAGGACCCTAGTTCAAACCTTAAGGTTGAACTTTGGGGGTTTGTGAAGGACATATGGTGATATGTCCTTTTATGGACTTGGAGTTTAGTCCACGTGATCTTAGGGTGGCGAATAGCTCCAGGAAGAAATTTGGTGACATTTATACACATGCACACACGTTAATCAATTGGAAATTGTGTAGGCATATACCCCTTTATGGAAAAATTGAAAGGTCATATGGTCATGAATCTTTATGAAACTTTGGCAGAAGAGTTTTCATAGTAATATAAGCCTCTGAAAATTATTATACGATGTTTGGAAAACAGTAGCTCAGACTTATAGTTATAACCTTCATGTTGCCCCTTTTTTATGATTTTGTGGTAATAATGCTTAAATTAACTTAGAATGTTGTGAAACTCTGGCAGTGTTGATTAAATGTCATTTATATGCACTTGTCAGTAATTTGGAAGGATTGAACATTATTTCATAGTACTTCATGTGTTAAGTGAACTAGTGCACCTTGTCATGATAAATATATAACAAATATTATATCTTGCCGGATAATAAAGTTTCTTGGCCAGAGAACCTTTTACAGCATATTAAAGCTTGGAAAATTATTACATGTTTGGAATAGATTGCATGTAAGTTTCTTCACAAAGTGCCCTTTTAGGTATTTACTTGAAGTATTTTTCTATATAGCTTATAGAAATTGGAATTGTATGAAACTTATTCAGTAAGGTTTTATGATCATATTAAAGCTCTGCTAATTTTTGTATATTATTTGGATAATGTTTGTTGGTATCTCCCTCTTTACCTTTATTTATTGCAATTGTCTTGAATTAATTAATTAGGGGATAATACATTTATGAAAATTGGTGAAACTTGGTGTTTGGTCCATTGCCCACAGTGTTCCCTAGATTGGATTTGAAGAGACATCTCCATCAACACTAAGTGAATAGTTTAATTTGATGTTGTTTAAGCTCATCTTGATCAGTATGTTCCATGGAACAAGTCTAGACAGATTGTCTAAGTGATGTGACAGGTGGTCATAAGACAGAAAGGTGGACAACAAGTAAAGATGTTGGAAATGAAGATATTTGCTTATGTCCACAAGAATTGAGTGAGGCAAGCTCACTCGACGCCAGAGGTAAGAAAGAATGTTGGTAAGCCAGAAATATGGCTAAGTAGTTTGTCCTTGAGTGATCAAGACACACTCAACGCCATACAACAGAAAAGGCTATAAGTTGAACTTAGTCGAACTCGGTTCAAAATTCGTCGAAATAAGTTCAGGGTTCGTCGATCTGAGCTCACCATTCAATGAGCCTAAACCACAGCAAAAGGGGCTGTAAGTATAACTTAGTAGAACTCAGTTCAAAATTTGTCGAACTAAGTTGAGAGTTTGTCAAGCTGAGCTCGTCATTCATCGAGCTAAATTCAGATGTGTGGGACATAGAATTTGGTGTAACATCCCTAAGACTTCTAGACCCCTCGGATGGTTTTGTCATGACTAGGTCACGACAAAACCCTGGGAAGCACTAAAGGGTCTAGTGACACCCAATTTTACACCCCAAAAGTACAGGCTAAGAGTTGAGCAGAGCTCGACGAAATCGTCGAGCAGAGTTCGGGGAAAACGTCGAGTAGAGCTCGACAAAAGATCGACTAGCAGAGCTCGACGAAAGATTGTCGAGCAGAGCTTGATGAAATCATCGAGCAGGTAATTAACATTTTGGGAGGAGAGCATTCAAAGCATTGGGAGACCAAGGGCCTCTCTCTCTCCTTTTCCAAAGCATTGTTCCAAATCCCCATACAGTGTAGAGAAGGCTAGGGTTCATTTTGGCAGCTGTTCAATGGCCGAAATAGTGTATTCACCCATTACCGAAAATTTGATTAGTGGCCATTAATGGATCCATTAAGAAAGACCCCTCCACTCACCTTTTTGATTCCTTTAAAAGCTTCATTGGGCACCCAGGAGTCGTTTCCATCATTTCCCCGATGGTTTCAAGCTACTTGGCTGTGTTGTTCTAGAATCGTGACTGCCTCCATCACCGGCCATGGAACACCAACACCAAACCCATCAGCAAGAACGATTGAAGGTCGATTTCTCCCCCACTCCCTCAGTGGTATGATCCTAGATCAAATAGGAGAGATATAGGGCTCAATTGAGCCCGATCTTGTGAGCTTTTTTCTAAAATTTTCGGGCTTTTCTCACCTTTCGTGTTCGCCGGAAACAGCCTATCCGGGGGTCGTGCCACCGCTTGGCGATATCCACCACCACAACAAGGTGGAGGTGGGGGTGGCCAGTTGGGGAGATGGTCGGGTGGCCGGCGGTAGTGCTTGGAAAAGACTCCAGGATGGGGCAATCTTAGCCGTCGGCTGGAGGTTGAAGACGACCAGATGCCGAACGATTTGCACCAAGATTCGTGCCTCCTTCAATTTTAATCTTAGGATTAATTAATTTCATTCATTTGGTTTTTATCACATATTATATTAAATATTTCTATTCATTAAAAATACAATTTTATCTTTACTTGAATATAGATAAAATTTGTTTCAATAATTTTGGCTTAGTGGTCTGACCTCAGAACACAAAATGGTGTAGTCTATACTTAGGGCTAGTCAGAAATTAAAATAGGTGCCCCCATTTAACCACAAGTCCAAATGACCTGAAATTTGGGCAGGGAGTCAATTTTATCTATACCTAGGACATATAAAAAATTAAAATTTTTGGAGAAATCTTTACTATTGTTTTGGTAAAAATTTAATAATCCTTGTGTCATTTAAATAAGGGGCCTAATGACATCACCAACCCCAAAGAATTTGGTGGATGGTCTTAGGGGTCACCATGAGTCACTGGTTAAAATCTCAACACATTTGAGTATGATTTGACTGGGTTTTGATTTGACTAAAGTTTGGGCCCTTAAATGTGAGTTTAGGGTTTTGGATTCTTGTGGAATGGTGGGGCCAATCCTCACCCAATTGGGTTGGGGCTCTGGACAGAGTCCCAAGGTTAGTAGGGACATCCTCTCTTAGAGTTTAGGATGGGTTAGGGTAGTTGAGAACTATTGCCATAGTTCAAGCCTAGGATTGAACATATTAGGGTTTGTGAAGGATCTATGGTGTTTAGGCTTTGTTTGGGCTTGTGGTTTACCCAATGGGTTTCTAAGGTGGAGTAATGCCCTAGGAAGGAATTTGGTAGTATTTGGACACATGCACTCCCCTTAAATCACTTGGAAATCATTTAGGTCTATACACCTTAGGAATAAATAAAGGGTCTTATGACCTTGGATCCTTCTGAAATTTTGGTAGAAGTAATTTTATAGTGCTATTGACCTCTGAGATTTATTATAGGATGTTTAGAAAAGAGTTGCTCATACTTTTAGGTATAATCTCCACCTTGACCTTTTTGATGATTTTGAATTAACCATGAGTAGATTAACTTAGAATGATATGAAATTCTGGCAAGGTTAATTAAATATCATTTAAAGGCACTAGTAAATTATTTGCATCATTTGGGAATTTTCTCTTAGCACTTCATGTGTAAAGTAAACTAGTGCCCCATATTTTGATAAATAGATAATAAATAGTATACCTTGCTGTAAAATTGTGTTTCTTGGCCAGAGAACTTTTATGGCATAATAAAGTCTAGAAAATTATGAAATATCATTTGGATGAGTTTATAAGAATGTTTCTTCACAAGTGCAATTTAATGGAATTATTGGAAGTATTTTTATACATGGCTCACTGACCTTGAAATTGCATGAAACTTAGTCAGTAGTGTTTTATGATCATTATAAGGCTTTGGTAATTTTTATATAATTTTTGGACAATAATTTATGGTGCTCCCTTCATTATCTAAAATTATATGAATTATCTTGATTTAATTACTTAGAGGTTATTACATTTATAAAGTACTTGAAATTTGGAATTCATTGATATTTTGCTATCATAAACTGTTCCTAATTTTTGGGTGGCCATAACTAAAGAAAATCTAATACCTCATGTTCAAAATTACCCATGGCCTAACTTTTGGGTTAATCTAATAAATATTAAATTAATTAGGAAAATTACAAGTCTCTGGATTTAGGCTAAATGAGTCATGATCGGACCACAATAATTATCTTAGGGCATTTGGATGAAAATTTAGAGTACCTCTTGTCATGGACATCATATAGCTTAGGTTGGTCTGCATTTAGTAAAGCTACGGGGATTGTGATAACATGGCGGATGGTCATAGGAAGTAGGGAGTATTGCATGCTGATTTGGTAAGTTGAAAAAGTGAGTTTCATTAAGATTCATGATGAGGGGAAAGATGGGATGGCTAGTGTTAGGTGGTGCTCGGGTTCCTGTAGAGAGAAAGAGTGTCGAAATACACTAGGGTTAGATCCAGTATAATATTAAAAGGGATCGAAAATTGGGTATTAGTCAATAATAAATAAGTACCTTGCGAAAGGGAGCTTTGGGCTTCAGCCCATCATAGTTCCTAGTACCCTCAAGAGCCCTTCACAGGAAATTACTTTTGCAGTCCAAGGTTAACGTATGTCGTGGGAATAAATGGAATGGAAGAGTAACTAGAAATACTCTACGGTTACACTTACACTCACACTCCCCAGTGTTGTGGGAGTCAGGTTAGGTCTCATGAGCGGTAGGCTCAGTGGTTTTATTGATGGGCAGGTTAGCCTGACGAGCTGATGGCTTGGTTGGTGGTTTGACAGACGGGTTAGTACAGGGAGCCTATGGCTTAGAAGTTCTGGTTTGCATGTGCATAATATAAGGTGATGGTTCTTTGTTACTTGACGGTCGTTCATGCCGATGTCAATACGATAACTCGGCGAGTGTGGTCTACACATAGCTAAGGAAAGACTGTGGATTTGCCAGCATGGTACGCAGAGGCTCTATGTTCTGATCTTCAAGTTGAGGCATACAAGTGTCTAGGTTGGCTGGCTTGAATGCCGACCACAGCGCGAGGTACCTGAGAGTTTAGCTAACTCCAAAATGGGGAAATTAAAGGTCTGTATGCATAGAGTTGTGTGAGTGAGTTGCACTTATTTGAACATAGCATTTCATGCATAACAAAGCACTACACTCATAATTGCATATAAACTTGACACCCCATCGTATAAAATGGTATAAGACCTTTTATACAATGGGAGCCTTGCAAAAGACCCCTTAACTTATAAGTTTTTATGTCATTCATATAAGTTAAGGTTATTCACCATTTTACTCTACTCTCTTACTTTCTTTCTTTACTGCCTTACTTTTAATATTATCATATTACTGTTGTACACCTTTATAGTTATGTTATACCACTTCTAGCTTAGGTCCGCTGCCATCTGCTTTGACAGTTCTCCACATTAATATCTTCCCTATACTCCTTCCTGCACAGTGCCTAGGAGTCACGGGGAGAGGTGGGGATGATAGTTGGCTTAGTCTTTTGACTAACGCTCGGTGGACCATTTCTGGGGCTCCGGATGGGAGACATGCAGTAGTCAGAGAGACAACACCAGTAGGGTATGGTGTACATGGAGGTGGGACAGTCTAGCTCGGGTGCACCTGCTTCTAGTTCTGTGAGGGTTTAGTTTTGTTAGTTTCCGCGAGTGACCTTGTAGTGAGGATTCTGATGTACTGTGCATAAGCCTGTTTACCTTTCTGTTCATCTTTTTTGATACTCTTTTATTCTGGGACATGTAATGATTCATGCTATTTACTTATATGTGATATGTTTTGTGGACTTTACTTTTATTGTCTTCTTTCAAAAGCTTCCGCATCTTTGGTGATTCTGTCTGCCGACTGGGTTGGCGTTTTGTAGTGACGACCTTCCGAGTGAAGGTGTCCCTGCAAAAGGAAAATTTTGGGCATAAGACCCGGCAGCGTAGCAAAAAATGGGTCTTACAAACTGGTACCAAAGTCAACCTCTATCCGAAGAAAAAGAATTCCATAAAACCTAGGCCACCACACGCGAGCTTAGTTTGGCGACAAACTAGTAACAGAAGCAATGGTGTGCCTATAAAGGGAAATCACATGCAAAAGTCCCATCTCTTTCCTTCATTTCCCTTAACGTCTAATAATTAGATATCTCCTTTGTAGCTTGCGACGAACCCTACTCCCCAGCAGGGGACATTTCAGGCTCAAAACATGATTCCACCCCCACTAGCTCCGACTCTGTTCTAGCAGACAGAGATAGGCCAGACTTTGACTGCTATTCGGGAGGCCTTCAGGGCTCAGCATGCACCTGCTCCTCAGCCAAATCTCGGGGTAAATTGGCTGAGCGTCTTTAGGGGGCTTTCTCCCCCCATCCTATTTTGGGAAGAAAACTGTAGTTCGTACAGAGGAGTGGCTGGACATCATTTACGAGATGCTGGCCAATATTAGATTCCCATCAGAGGAGGGTGTGACTTTGACAGTGTCATGTCTGGAGTCGCATGCAAAGAGGTAGTGGAAGTCGCTGCTGGACACCACCTTTGCTGGAGTGGATAGTGCGGACATTTCCTGGGAGGAGTTCAGGGATGCCCTATTAGAGCATTTTGTGCCTCTGTCAGTGAGAGATGAGTTGGAGGACATGTTCTTGCAGTTGAGGCAGGGATGCATGATAGTTTTGGAGTATAATCGGGAGTTTACTCATTTAGCTCGCTTTGCAGATTCGTACCGGCTGGATGATGTGGGTTACGTAAAGAGGTTCTACAAGGGACTTCACTACGACACGAGGCACACCCTCCTCTTAGTCTCTGATGGGAGTTTGTCCAGGATCTTGGAGATGGCCAAGAAACTGGATGCAGACCATCTTGCTGTTCGGCGCCGGAGGAGATTGGCCAATGACGTTGTGATCGGCTGTAGGAGAGACCCGCCGAGAGGACGAGTTATTGGGGAAAAGAGGAATGAGGATTAGCGACGTTAGGGGGGCACGCAAGAGCAGAGGACCCCAATGGTGTTGGCTCATCAGCCACTATAGATGAGGGAGATGCCGAGGGCAGTGGATGAGCCACCAACATGTTATCGGTGCAACCAGCTGGGGCACATTCGGAAGAACTGCCCTATGAGAGGAGCACCATTACCAGCACTCCAGGAGGCCCCACCTGCTCGGCAGTTTGTTGGGCAGGGACGTGGCTGGGGCCGTGGATTTCAAGGGAGAGAGCGTAGGCAGGACAGGGGGCAGGTTTATTCCTTGGATCTGGCACAGACCGGGGACCCGGAGAGGGTAATAGTAGGTACATCAAATTTTCTTTTTAAAGTTCTTTTCAATCTAAGATGATACTGTATAGATTTGAAAAAGTTTAAATGCTAAGGAAGAATCTTGAACTAGATAACTAAGATTACTCTAATAAACTAAGGAGTAGTGTTGGTGTTTGGCAAGCCCGCCCTCATTCTCTTCGACATGGGGGAATCTCACAATTTCGTCTCATAGGACTTCGTCGAGAAGCTGGAGGGTGTTAGATTTTACGGGGGAGTTACCAGGAGGGTGCATCTCCCCAATGGGATGGTGGTCCGATCTACTGTAAATTACATCCTGAGGGTGGCCATCGATGGGTTGACCCTCGAAGCCCCGACAATGACCCTGAGCTTACCGAAATTCAATCTCATTCTGGGTATAGCGTGGCTCGCCCAGAACCACGATCAGTTTAACTGCCCGTCTAGGAGGGTTGTACTCAGATGTGGCGATGTATATGCAGCGTTTGAAGGTACTGCTCCTGTTTCCTGTCTCTTTCTCTCTTCTATGCAGGTCGTCAAGGACTACCTGTAGGGAGACGAGGTTTACCAGGTGTTGTTCGAGATGGCTGAGGTCAAGGGCTCCATTGCTAATATTCCGATGGTTCGAACTTTGCTGACGTATTCGTAGAGAAGCTACCTGGGTTACCACTGCATCGGGAGCACGACTTCCAGATTCAGCTCGTATCGGGAGCTAAGCCGGTATCGAGAGAACCCCATTGTATGGCCCCGAAGGAGCTGGTAGAATTTCGGAGCCAGTTACAGCAGCTGGTAGTAACAGGATTTGTCAGGACGAGCTCCTCACCTTGGGGAGCACCAGATTTATTCGTGAAGAAGAAGGACGTCACGCTCCGCTTATGAATTGATTACAGAGCCCTGAACAGGCTCACGGTACAAAACACATATCCCCTTCCCAGGATTGACGAGTTGTTTGACCACTTAGAGGGAGCTCATTGGTTTTCGAAGTTGGATCTACGATCATGATATTACCAACTACGTATACATGAGGAGGACATTCCGAAGACATCCTTAAGCAATAGATATCGGTTATTTGAGTTCACAGTGATTCCCTTCGGCCCACGAATTCCCCATCCACATTCATGAGCTTGATGAATCAGGTATTTGAGGCTTACCTTGACATTTTCTTCATAGTTTTTATAGATGACATCCTCATCTATTCAAGGACTGAGGAGGAGCATGCTCGCCACCTGGCACTGACCTTGGAGAAGTTGTAGGAGCACAGGTTGTGTGCGAAGTTCAGCAAGTGCCAGTTCTTGTTGAAGGAGGTGGCCTTTCTGGGCCATATTATCAGTGGAGCAGGTTTGGCAGTGGATCCGACGAAGGTTTAGGCTGTTAGACATTGGCAACCTCTGAAGATAGCCATCGATATGAGGAGTTTTCTAGGACTTGCCAGCTATTATCGAAAGTTCATATAGGGGTTCTCCCGAATTGCTCTGCCGCTCACATCTCTGACAAAGAAGGAGACCTCATTCGTTTGGACGCCGCGGTGCGAGGCTGCATTCCAGAAACTGAAGGACCAGCTTACCTCGGCTCTTATTCTTGACCTTCCATCCGGGAGGGAGGGATTTCAGGTATAAACCGATGCTTCATACCAGGGATGGGTGCCGTTCTGATGTAGAATGGGCACGTGATCGCTTATGCTTCTAGATAGTCAAAGAAGCACGAGTTAAACTATCCGGTGCACAATTTGGAGATGGGAGTGGTGATTTTCGCTCTGAAAATCTAGAGAAACTACCTCTACGGTGTTCACTGCGATATCTTTTCAGATCACAAGAACCGGAAATATGTGGACACTCAGAAGGAGTTGAATATCCGACAGAGGCGCTGGGTAGAGTTCCTTTCAGTCTTTCAGTATACCAAGCATTACCATCCCGGCAAGGCGAACATGGTGGCAGATGCTCTGAGCCGGAGAGCCACCACGTCGGGAGCAATATTCAAGTTGATTGCTTTGGAGCTGGTGCGTATGTTGGAGGAGATGCAGATATCCCTGGTATCCGAGGATGATCTAGAGATGTACAGGGAGTACCTCTCATCGACAAGTACCACAGATGACATCCAGGATAACATCAGGGATGGCCAGAGGTTGGATGCTAGGATGGAGCCCATTTTCAGAGCCTTGGAGGAAGGCACGTCTGGGGATTATTCACTGAGAGATGGTATGCTTTGTTCTAGGGGCAGAGTTTTTATACTGGCAGGAGGCCTGATTCGGGAAGACATCATGGAAGAGGCTCACTGCAGTAGATACTCCATGCACCCGGGTATCAAGAAGATTGTAGCAGATTAGAAGAAGACCATGTTTTGGGTGTGCATGAAGAAGGACATCATATATTTTTTGATGCATTACGAGGCTTGCCAGCTAGTAAAGACAGAATGCAGGAGTCCGACTGGGTTACTGCAGCCACTCCCAGTGCTAGAGTGGAAGTTTGAGGATATTGTCATGGACTTCATACACGGTCTACCTCGGTCGCATACAGGGAATAATTTTATTTGGTTCATCGTCGACAGGCTAACAAAGATGGCCAGGTTTATCCCAGTCAGGAAGGACACTCCGGTAGTTGAACTGGTGCGGAAGTTTGTGGAGCAGTTTGTACGCTATCATGGAGTGCCCAAGACAATCGTGTCGGATCGTGATGGGCATTTCACGTCCAAGGAATGAAGGTCAGTTCAGGCTTACCTGGGCCCTTGGTTGACATTTAGCACAGACTTCCACCCTAAGACAGATGGACAGATAGAGCGCACCAACCAAACTTTGAAGGATCTTCTGCGCTTATGCTATCTGGATTGCGGGGAATCTTGGGAGATACTATTGTCAGTGATCGAGTTCTCCTACAACAACATTCATCAGGCTAGTATACGCATGGCCCCTTATGAGGCTCTGTATGGACGGAGGTGTCAGACCCCTCTATCTTGGGTCCAAGACGAGGACCACAAGGCTCTTGGCTCGGAGATTGTGGAGGACAATGATACACAAGTGAGGCTGATACGAGATATGATGTTGGAGGCTCAGACCAGGCATGCCAAGTACTATGATGCGCAACATTGGCAGGTGGAGTTATTGGTAAAAGACTGGGTGTTCCTGAAGATTCGGACGATGTATCGAGTTTCTCGGGTTCGAAGGCGGAAGAAGCTCAGTCCTAGATACATCATGAGTCCGATTTATATAGGGTTTTTCGGACTCATCTGGGCTAGTTTTCACATGTTTGCACTTCACTTTTAGTTCTATATCGTTTATATTTCTTCTTATCTATATTTCCATAAGAAGTGCCCACTTTGGCCCGTGTTGTGTATTTTTGTACTTTTATTGTTTGTACTCCTTATTGTGATTGCCTGGAATGTCTGCACATATCAGTGATTTGTTTTTCCTATTAGTACAAGGGTCGTGTACGTGTTCTAGGAGTGTTTAGAAACAGGAATACTACGCACTATTATCGGAGCTACTGCGCACGACCACTGGTCGTGCGTTGATGATCGTGCACACTTTACTTCCTTTTCCAAGTTTTGCCTGGGCATACGCACGACCACTGGACACAGTGCGCACGACCACCGGTCGTGCGCCATTGATTGTGTGCATTGATTCCTCTTTTCCTGGAGTTCTGTCTGGGGTAATCACACGACCATTGGGCATAGTGCGCACGACCACCGGTCGTGCGCCATTACTCATGCGCAGTACCCCAGTACTTCGTCCTAATCTACCATGCCAGTGCGCATGATCACTGGACATATTACGCACAACCACTGGTCGTGCGCCCGTGATCGTGCGCATTATTCAAATCTGCTTTCTATAAATATGCAGGTGCCGCCCTAATTCCAAAGGGCTCATTTTTTCCTCCGTCATTTTCGTCCCCGAGGAGGTATTCCGCCATTCTCCTTCAATCTCCACCCTAGGGACGTGCTTCGGGCAAGCTTTCACCGCCAAATACAAGCTAGAGCTTCCTCTCGGCCTCCTCCATCATCTCTTGGGCTCATTTCAAGCTTCAACACCATAGCCATCAAGCAAAGGGAAGCTTGCAACTTTCGTCCGCTATCGTGAAACGAAGAAGACGGGCCATTGGAAGGTGGTGACAGCCCTTCTCTCCCCCGGAAGCAGTTGAGGTCCGAGTTTGGACACAGATTGACAACCCGACGATACCAACCTTGAATCCTCAGCAAGACTTTAGATTCGATCGATCTATTGCCTTGTTCTTCCTTTATTGTTGTTTATGTGTTGTTGTAAACTTCATTTATATATGATGTGCGCTTAGTTGTAAAACGCTTATATTAAATCATGTCTTTGTGATTTGTATTGTCATTATATTTGCTTGAGGTGCGCCATATTCCATCCACCACCATCCACCCTTGCCGCACTAGCAATTGCTAGTGGCGTGCGTAGCGAAGAGGTGCTTTCGACCCTCATTCCGCCATTCTAACCAACTCATCAACAAGCCAACTCGTCCATCCGCCTAGCGATTCGGTGCAAAGCAGCCCGTCTAGTCTTCCATCCCGCCTGGCGAAGCATCGCATAGCGGCGTTGCATAGGAGTACTTGTTAGACTTTTATTTTCTTTTTCCGCAAATATCAAAACCCCCCTTAGTTAACTCCGAGCTAAGGACTTCAATCTCAAGTCCTCCTCGAAATTAACTCCACCTTACTATGTTTCTAGAGAGATCGATACTTGGGAAAACTCGTCCATTTTATATTACTTGTGCGACCGGTTCACTGCCGTGATCTTTAGCATCAAGTTTTTGGCGCCATTGCCGGGTAACACAGTCGTGTGTGTTTTTGGAGAGGGAGATAGGAAATAGAAGCCCTTTTCCATTTGTATATTTCATGTTTCTTCTTTGCTTTAGTTTTTAGAATCTGTTTCTTGCTTTTATTTGTTCCTCTTCTAGTTTTAATTTTTCTGTACCAGGTTTTTCTATTCTTTTATCTGTCTTGTGTAGTTAATTGTTGCTTAGAAACTTTCTTTTGGTGAATTCTTCTTGTTGCACCATTTATTCTTATATGAATATTTATTGCCGATGGTGCGGAGATTATAGGCATGCTAGTGATGAGTGCCCCACTATTGATTGTGAGCATAATTCTCGTGGTTCTGTGTATAGAGCACCGTCTTCCTATGGTACTTCATACACCCAACCCAGGTCTTATGGTCACTCCTCTTCAACGCATTCATCTTTTTCTTATTCCACTCCGGTCCTACCTGCACCGAGGAGTAATGGAAAATGGTGTTTGTATTGTCGTAGCACCGAGCACGTGCTGAAAGATTGCGCAGAATTTCAGTGCCAGTTGGAGGAGGATGATGAACCGGGTATCCGATTCACTCTATCACCTTATCAAATGGCCGCCCCTTCTGATTTTGATGATATATTCGCAGCACCACCTTGTCTATGGGGGACTGTAGCGGATATACCCATCAGACTTTCTGCTGATCGGTGTGACAACATTGTGGTGTTGTCTCTCCCTATGCATTCTTCCCCTCTTGTTGATTCACCCCCGGAGGAACCCGCACATATTTTCTCTAATGTTGTTGTTCCTCCTCCTTCTTTACAAGAATTATCTATCCCTATTTTTAGTGAGTCGGTTGATGATGTTAAGCTCGATTGTGATTCAGGGCCCGAGGTTGCACCGAAGTGGGATGAGGACTCTACTATCTCCAACGGAGAGTGTGGATCTTCAGAGCACTATAACGCACCACATTGGGATGAGGAATACCCTCTTTCTGATGTGGAGGTGTTGGAACACCCTATTACTAATTTGGTTCAGGATCACTATGTCCCTAGGAAACCAGTTTTTGACCTCCTGTATAGATCTAAAAGTCAATTAGAATTGAGTCTAAGGGTTAGAAGTCTAGGTTTGAAAGCTGCCCTCAAGACCAAGAATTTCTCAGTTTGAGACTAAGTCATATCGTCGAGCTCAGCACGACGATTCGTCGAACTCCAATCGACGATCGTCTAGCTCAACTTCGACAGATCGTCGAACTCCATTCGACGATCGCTGAGCTCAACTTCAACAAATTGTCGAACTTCATTCGACGATCTGCGAGCTTAGTTCGACGATCTTGACTCAGCATTGGATCTCTATCTCTGAGCTCAGTTCGACGATCTTTGAGCTCAGATCGACGATTTTTGTTGCTGTCTAAATCCATATCGCTGAGCTCAGTTCGACGATAGCAGAGCTCAGTTTGACGTTTTCTGATGAGTTCAAGGATTTTTCAAGATTCAAATTCAGAACAGATAAGGAGTTATTCAGCAATTAATTCAGAAGATTTTCTAGCCGTTTTCATTTATTTCTGGACCAAGTTTCAAGGGATTATCAAGGAATGTTTCTTTGGACTTTCCTCTAGAAGACATTTTGCAATTTAGGATGCAATTAATGACAGGCCAACGACTATTCTTGACAGAGGATGTTTTTCTATTCAGTACCAGAGAATAAAAGACAAGTTTTTTGAATCTCTCTCAGACATCATAACACTCAGAACACAGACAAGAAAAAAAAAGAACATAATATTCTGTCTCAAAGAATTCTCTAAAGAACACACATCCAAGGAGATCAAACTTTCTGAAATCTTCTGATCTCTCTTGTCTCAAGTGTTCAAGGCCAACATCTTTCAAAGACTCCAGACACCTAACATTTCAGCTGTTGCTGAAATCATCATTTGCTGGAGATCAACTTCTGAAGGCTATGACCCTACAGCAAAGATTCTTTTCCTGAACATCTCAAGGACACAGGGGGAGCTTTGACACCATCAAATCCACATAGTCTTCTCAGCTGCTTTGAGAAAGAGAAGACTTCCATCACTCTCTCACCCCCATCTCTGTAAAGGGTTTCTCAAACTCCCTTCAAAAGTTTGAGCTTGGTTTTTGAGCACCTTGTCAAAAGCTCATTGGTGGCAAGACACCTGATCAAAAAATCTAACTTGGTTTTTGAGCACCTTATCAAAAGCTCATTGGTGCCCAGGACACCTGATAAACTCATCCTACAGTGGATTCCTACCTAGGGTGGTAGAAGAGTAGATGTACCCAAGTTTAGGGTAACCACTATAGCTCCTTGTGTCATCTGGATTGCTTGTCTTTATTTTTGTTTCTGGCTATGATTGTTCTGTGATTGTTCTGTGATTGTTTTGTGGTTAGTTTAGTTCTGTGATTAGATTTAATAATTACTTCCCGGTTCACTCAGATTACAACTGTTGGGTATTGTATCCACAACGTACCTGATTTGAAGAAGCCCCTGAACAAGCTAAGGTAAATATGCAATGTTTTTGACAAAATATTTTAAGTTGTGCTTGCAGTTATTCCACGCTAAGTGCACACCAATATCAGGGTGCAGTAGGTCAATATACACGGGTCTACACGACATAATCCCTCGTTGAGCAGATCAGTGTGTTGGCCTACGTGTACTCTCTCTATTGGAGTGCACTTACTTTCAAGTATAGGGCTGTGTTTATGCAAGAGCAGACAAGAAGCAAGGATGAGTCAAAGAGCAGCTCAGAGGCGTAAGATGAAAAATCATCTAAGTAAGAATCGACGAGAATCACCAAGTGATTCTCGCCGATTCGGCGAGAATCACTGGCTGATTCTCGCCGGCTAAATCAGAGTGCAATCAAGTCAGATTCGACGAGAATCACGTTGTAATTCTCGACGGATCGACGAGAATCACTTTGTGATTCTCGACGGATCGTCGAGAATCCCTTTGTGATTCTCGCCGAATCGTCGAGAATCACCCTTGATTCTCGACGATTCGATGAGAATCACAGGTGATTCTCGCCGATTTTTACTTGGGCAATTTTCGGGATCAAGCTGGACCGGATTCTGCCGCTGACACTCTTTTGAACCGGATTTTGGGATTCTTCTTGTGGGACCCACAACGGTCATCTTGAAGTTGTCTGCAGTATAAATACAGGGTATTTTTGAACAGTAGATACAGATACACAGAAAGAAGCCGAGCGACCATCTTGACCTAAAATCGCGAAACTGCTCCGCCGCCGCCGTCGCCGCTCGCGCTAGTTGGTCGCCGCTGTTGATCGCGTTTCTTCCAGATCCTCCGGCGACAGAAGCTTATCCAAGCTTAGTGTCTCACACGTCTATCCAGAGATCCCTTGTCTCTCGATTTGTTGATCGGGAAAAACTTCCCCGTCCGAATCGATCGAGACGATCGATCCTAGAGTGACCGTTGGAAGACCTAGCTAGCTTCGCTACGAAGTTTGGATCTCCAAAGCATAGCAACCGCACATCGTTATCGCCGCCGATCCCGTGAACCAAGCCGTCGCTCATCTTACCGGCGCCAGTTCCGTGGAGATTCTCTCCAAGAGAGATCTAGGGTTGTGGACTCTTCGTGGACTTCAAGAACACATCGTCAACGAAGAGAGACACCTTAGTCTCCAAACGTAGTTTGTATCTCTTGTACATTATAGTTTTACTTTTGTTGTAAAGGAACGTTGGTTCCTATTTGTAAGGGTTGGGTGCAACCCGTGTGTGGGAGTGTTGACTCCTACGTGTGGAAGGGTTCCTTCCGATAGTGCAAGGATTGGATTTCAATCCTGTTGGTGAAGAGACCGAGTCGTCCCTTGTTGGGAGATAGGTCGAAGGGGGAAAGTGGATGTACCCAAATCGGGGAACCACTATAAATAGCTTGTGTATTCTATGTGTTGTGCTGTTTATTTTTATTGTGCAGGTACAATTTTAAATTCCGCAAAAACGCTGCACATCACCTATTCCCCCCCCCCCCCCTAGGTGAAGATAGTTGACACTAGGTGGACTTTCAAGTGGTATCAGAGGCAGGTTACTCATCAAAAAGGTTAACACATTGAGTTGAATCCTGCCGCTAGTGTCAAGAAGGAGGCAAACATCTACTATGGACGGGCTCAAGTTCACAGGCAAGATCCCAGTGTGCACCAGGCTCAACTTTCCTATCTGGAAGGAAAGGATCAGGTTCTACATGGAAGCAGTTGATCCTCGACTCTTCATGATCGTGGAGAAGGGACCTTATGTCCCCACTAAGGCCTCCACCATTGATCCTACCCAGAAAGTGCCAAAGAAACTTTCTGAAATGGACAAGGACGAGATGGTGCTAGTAGGACTTGACAAGAAGGCGCAAAACATTCTGGTCAGCGCGGTTGATGACTCAATGATGCAGAACTTCTGCAACTGCAGGACAACACAGGAGATCTGGCATTGCCTGATCATCCTAATGGAGGGCACTGATGAAGTGAGGGATGATCGAAGATCCCTCCTGAACCAGAAATATGAGGCCTTCAGACAAGGGCCTAAGGAAGAGATCGCAGTCACCTACGAGAACTTCCTCAAGATTGTCAACGCCCTCAAAGGATACGGAAGAGTGTTCATTAATGGTGAACTCAATGATAAATTCCTTAGGTCCCTTACTAAGGAATGGGACACAAAGATCTGCGCCATCCGAGAGTTTGGCAGACTAGCTGAAACAGACCCGCAAATTCTGTTCGGGAAGCTGATGTCCTATGAGCTTCAACTGAACACAAGGAAAGCAGAAGAAGAAGCAGAGAAGGCTGCAGCCAAAGAAAAGACTGTGGCTCTAAAAGCCAGTCACTCCAGAAAAGGCAAGGGTGCGGTTTCATACCGTGCCAGGAAAAAGGATGAAGAGGAGGACTCCGAGCCATGCTCCTCCAGCTCAGAGCTGTCGGAGGAGGATTTCTCCCTCATCACCCGAGAATTCAAGAAGTTCCTCAAGATGAGGAATCAAAGAAAGAGAGACGGCTCCTCCTCCAGGCATCAGAAGAAAAGTTATTCTTCTGACAGGTACGCTTCTAAACCGAACTTACATCGCTCCTCTGACATTATTTGTTTTGGATGCAATAAGCCAGGACACGTCGTGGCCGACTGCTACCAAGGCAAGAGAGAAAAAGGGAAAGAAGAGGAGCACAAATCCTCAAGAGATAAGAAGAAAGAGAGGAGCTACATTGCCAAAATGCCAAAGACACTGAGTGAGTCTGACTCCTCAGACTCCAGTGATGATGAGGAAGCCTACTTCGGGCTGGTGGGTCGCTCCAACTCAGAAGGAGAATGCCCCCCATTTACTAGGAAGGTAAAAGCTCACACCCCTCTCTCCGACTCCGACTCTGATGCTGAGTCTCAGGATGATGACCCTGAGGATAGCCTTTCGGCTCGTGAAGCGGAGCTCCTCGAGAAGTATGAGCTTCTGCTCAACACTTTCGAGGATTGTCGTAAGAGACTGAAGGCTGAGAAAAAGAAAGTGAAATTCCTTAAGGGTGAGTGTGTCTCCCTAAGGGACGAGGTCACTAGTTTGATTTCTCTCCGACAGGAGCACCTTGACCTGACTTCAAAGCATTCAGAGTCTCTTAAGCTCCTTGATCTTAAGCAGGAGGAAGTCGACAAGTTGGAAGAACAACTTACGGCAGAAAGCAAGATCGTCAAGAGCTTCTCTATGCCAAAAACAGTTCTTCCAGTTGTTGATACCTTCTCTGCTCAGGCCAAAGGAGCTGGCTTGGGGCATGTAGGGGTATCTGGTTTCTGATCCAGGAGAAATAGGAACCAGAGGAAGAATAAGGCCGCCAAGAAGGCCTCTGCTGATGAAAAGGGGAAGGCTCCGCTTAGTCCTGTTGCGTTCAGAAAACCTAGCTTTCCTTGCAACCAACATGACTTTGAATCAACCTTTGGTCATCATTTCCGGCCATCGGTTGCAAAGCCAAAGAGACGATACGATGGTTGGACCTTTCCCCGGAACTTCAGTGAGAGTGCCTTCAAGGCACCTTATGAGGAAATCCACATGTGAAATTATGGTCAATTTTCTAGCGGAGATAATGGAAAGCAGGCACCAAAAGCCAAGCCTATTATACAGAAGGTGAAGAAGTCTTGTGACTGCAATCACTGTGAGGCCCCCACCTCCAGATCCAAAGCCCCGGCTGTACCCACCGTTCCCAGGGTAAGGCAGGAGCCTAGGAAGAGGTACAACAGATTCGACTGTTGGTGCTGTGGCAAAGTCGGTCACTTTGCCGTGCATTGTTGGTTTAATCCAAGGTATTACGAGACTCCCTATGTTAGCAATGCGAGGCCGACCACTCGTAGGGTTAACCAACCGAGGGGGAGTATGCTAACCAGGAATCTAGGACCCACGTTCGATTGGGTTCCTAAGGGAAATTAATTTGGTTTTGCAGGAATGTCCAATGGCCACCAAAACGCCGATCTGGTATTTAGACAGTGGATGCTCCCGGCATATGACTGGGACAAGAAGCCTGCTGCGTGATTACACTCCAGTCGAGAATGGACCCAAACTCATCTTTGGAGGGTCAGATCGAGGAGTCACCAGAGGTTATGGTATGATTTCCAACGGTATAATCTCTATCACCGACGTGGCTTGTGTTGAAGGGTTAAACCATAACCTGATCAGTGTAAGTCAGTTATGTGACAAAGGTTATGACGTTAAGTTCTGCAAGGATAAATTTCTGATAATTTCACGTATCTCTTCTGAGACGGTATTATCAGGCATTAGGAGCAGAAATATCTTCTGCTTAGATTTTCTCAGTTTAGATTCATCTACCCCCGTATTCCTTGTGGCAACAGGCAGTGCATCTCTTTGTGAACAATGGCACAAGAGATTGGCACATATTAATTTCAAAACAATTAGTATGCTGTTTTCTAAAAACTTAGTAAGGGATGCTCCCGTTATCAAGTGCATCAAAGATAGCCCCTGTCCTGCATGCCAGATGGGCAAACAGACTCGGGCTACCTTTAAGAGCATTGCAGACAAAGACTCTTCCCGATGTCTTTACCTTCTACATATGGACTTGTTTGGTCCAATGCAAGTTCATAGCTTGGGAGGCAAGTCCTATACGCTAGTGATAGTTGATGATCATTCTCGGTTTACATGGGTGTTCTTCTTAAAATGAAAGTCAGATACGTTTGACATCTTCACTAGTTTTGTCAAGCAGGTTCAGAATGAATTTAACTGCTCAGTGGTCAAAATCAGAAGTGACCATGGAACAGAATTCAAATATGGTGCTATGACAGAGTTTTGTGAAGAACAAGATATCTTTCATGAGTTTTCCTCCCCGCGCACTCCTCAGCAAAATGGAGTTGCGGAGAGGAGAAATAGAACTCTCATTGAAGCCTGCACGACAATGTGGAAAGATGCTTCTCTCCCAGAATACTTCTGGGCAGAGGCCGTCAATACAGCTTGTCATGTACAAAACCGAGCATTGATCAACAAGCATCATCGTAAGATGCCTTACGAGCTACTGAAAGGCAGGAAATCAACCATGTCCTACTTGAGGATCTTTGGTTGCATATGCTATATACTGAATAATGGGAAGTACCCGCGTACTAAATTTGGTGAAAAATGCTTCGAAGGCATATTCATGGGCTATAGTTCCCACAGTCGGGCATATAGGGTCTTCAATAAGAAAACCCTAATGGTAGAAGAATCAATTAATGTTGTATTTGATGAAGGAAGTTTGCTTAACAGCAATTCTTCCAGTGGTATTCTTGAAGATGCAGGTGCACGACTTGAGCAGCTGGATCTCGATGAGACCGCTAAAGATGAAACTCCTAAGTACGTCAAAGTTTCCACCTCCACGTCATCTGGGAACGTTGAAGATCAAAATGGAACAAATCTCTTAGAAGAAGGAGAAGCCCAAGAAGTAGTCGAAGCTCCAGACGCCAGACTTCTAGAGCTCCGGCACGTGAGGGATCATCCTAGAGATCAGATCATCGGAGATCCTCATGTCGGTGTCAGAATACGAAGAGGTACTATTAACAAAATTTTGCATCTTAGCTTCCTATCACAGGTTGAGCCAAAGAAGTTCGACGAGGCGAACAAAGATGCGGCATGGATTCTGGCCATGCAAGATGAACTACATCAATTCGAACGTTGCAACGTTTGGACGCTAGTTCCCAGACCACACAAGCAGAATGTGATTGACACCAAGTGGATCTTCAGAAACAAGCTGGATGAACATGGTGTCATCATAAAGAACAAGGCAAGGCTGGTGGCTCAAGGTTACAAACAGGAGGAGGGGATTGACTTCGACCAGACCTTCGCACCAGTTGCAAGGCTCGAGGCAATCAGATTGTTCCTGGCGTATGCTTCACACAAAGGATTCACAGTCTATCAAATGGATGTGAAATCAGCATTCCTGAACGGAGACCTGAAAGAGGAAGTATACGTCGCTCAACCCCCAGGTTTTGTCAATCCTACTTATCCCAATCATGTGTATTTTCTCAATAAAGCTCTATATGGTTTAAAACAAGCTCCACGAGCTTGGTATGAGACTTTATCTAGTTTTCTTCTTGAGAACAAGTTCTCTAGAGGTAAAATAGATAAAACATTGTTTCTCAGGGAAGTCAAAGGCAAGATCTTGCTGGTGCAAATCTATGTCGATGACATTATATTCGGCTCAACGGACAACAATCTTTGCAAAAAGTTTTCTAAACTTATGCAAGGAAAGTTTGAAATGAGCAGTATGGGAGAGCTCAAGTATTTCTTGGGACTTCAAGTGAAACAGTCTGAGGATGGAATCTTCATCTCTCAGACGAAGTTCACAAATGAACTCCTTAAGAAATTCGATATGAAGAATGCAACCTCTATGAGGACTCCAATGGGATCCACTATGTCTCTGGATAAGGATGAGAAAGGTAAACCTTTCGATGAAACTAAATACAGAAGCATCATTGGATCCCTGCTCTACCTTACTGCCAGTAGACCGGATATCATGTTCTCCACATGTGTCTATGCCAGATATCAGGTGAACACTAAGGAATCTCACTATGTCGCTGCAAAGCGAATTCTAAGATACCTTAAAGGTACTCCCAATCTTGGCTTGTGGTACCCGAGAAACAATGATGTCGAGCTAATAGGTTTTTCAAATGCTGATTTTGCAGGGAGTAGGGATGACAGGAAAAGCACTTCCGGGATGTGTCAATTCCTCGGAAGAAGCCTTATCTCATGGAACAGTAAGAAGCAGAATTGTGTAGCTACCTCCACAGCAGAGTCTGAGTACATCTCGGCAGGCAGCTGTTGCGCACAACTCCTATGGATCATAAACCAGTTAGCCGACTACGACCTTCAGCTCAAGGAAGTTCCAATGTACTGCGACTCCTCCAGTGCAATTGCAATTGCCAACAATCCGGTATCGCACAGCAGAACGAAGCATATTGAAGTGCGCTACCACTTCAATTCGGGAGCACGTGGAGAACAAGGACATCTATCTCTGTTATGTCCCCACGGACAAGCAGATTACAGATATATTCACAAAGCCCTTAGACGAGGCCAAGTTCAGTCTTTTCAAAACTGAATTGGGGATGCTAAATTATGAGGAATGAAGACTACAGAAGATCCAGAATCAAGACGAGGCCAAGCTCTAGGGGGAGCCTCTGCCAGGAACTCCATTGTGAGCACAGGTGCAAGAACTGAGGGGGAGCAAGGGGTCAAATGCTACAGACCCAGATTTGTAGAAGCCGAAAAGGGGGAGATTACCCTCTCGGCTAAGGATAAGGTGGCTCCAAGTTTGCTCCCAAGAAATTGGTATTGGTAATGAATATCTCTCTCAGCTAAATTTCAAGGAGCTTATAATTTTCATTCCCATACGCTTTATTCACCTTAGCCTGTAGGGTTTAGGCTTTTTCAAATAGGGGGAGATTGTTGGATATTGTATCCACAACGTACCTGATTTGAAGAAGCCCCTGGACAAGCTAAGGTAAATAGGCAATGTTTTTGACAAAATATTTTAAGTTGTGCTTGCAGTTATTCCACGCTAAGTGCACACCAATGTCAGGGTGCAGTAGGTCAATATACACGGGTTTGCACGACGTAATCCCTCGTTGAGCATATCAGTGTGTTGGCCTACGTGTACTCTCTCTATTGAAGTGCACTTACTTTCAAGTACAGGGCTGTGTTTATGCAAGAGCAGACAAGGAGCAAGGATGAGTCAAAGAGCAGCTCAGAGGCGTAAGATGAAAAATCATCTAAGTAAGAATCGACGAGAATCACCAAGTGATTCTCGCCGATTCGGCGAGAATCACTAGTGATTCTCGCCGAATCGTCGAGAATCACTGGCTGATTCTCGTCGGCTAAATCAGAGTGCAATCAAGTCAGATTCGACGAGAATCACCTTGTGATTCTCGACGGATCGACGAGAATCACTTTGTGATTCTCGACGGATCGTCGAGAATCACTTTGTGATTCTCTCCGAATCGTCGAGAATCACCCTTAATTCTCGACGATTCGACGAGAATCACAGGTGATTCTCGCCGATTTTTACTCGGGCAATTTTCGGGATCAAGCTGGACCGGATTCTGCCGCTGGCACCCTTTTGAACCGGATTTTAGGATTCTTCTTGTGGGACCCACAACGGTCATCTTGAAGTTGTCTACAGTATAAATACATGGTATTTTTGAACAGTAGATACAGATACACAGAAAGAAGTCGAGTGACCATCTTGACCTAAAATCGCGAAACTGCTACGCCGCCGCCGTCGCCGCTCGTGCTAGTTGGTCGCCGCTGTTGATCGTGTTTCTTCCAGATCCTCCGGCGATAGAAGCTTAGCCAAGCTTAGTGTCTCACGCGTCTATCCAGAGATCCCTTGTCTCTCGATTTGTTGATTGGGAAAAACTTCCCCATCCGAATCGATCGAGACGATCGATCCTAGAGTGACCGTTGGAAGACCTACCTAGCTTCGCTACGAAGTTTGGATCTCCAAAGCACAACAGCCGCACATCGTTGTCGCCGCCGATCCCGTGAACCAAGCCGTCGCTCATCTTGCCGCCGCCGATTCCGGGGAGATTCTCTCCAAGAGAGATCTAGGGTTGTGGACTCTTCGTGGACTTCAAGAACACGTCGTCAACGAAGAGAGACACCTTAGTCTCCAAACGTAGTTTGTATCTCTTGTACATTCTAGTTTTACTTTTGTTGTAAAGGAACGTTGGTTCCTATTTGTAAGGGTTGGGTGCAACCCGTGTGTGGGAGTGTTGACTCCTACGTGTGGAAGGGTTCCTTCCGATAGTGCAAGGATTGGATTTCAATCCTGTTGGTGAAGAGACCGAGTCGTCCCTTGTTGGGAGATAGGTCGAAGGGGGAAAGTGGATGTACCCAAATCGGGGAACCACTATAAATAGCTTGTGTATTCTGTGTGCTGTGCTGTTTATTTTTATTGTGCAGGTACAATTTTAAATTCCGCAAAAACGCAGCACGTCACCTATTCCCCCCCCTAGGTGAAGATAGTTGACACTAGGTGGACTTTCAACAACAATTGTTGTAAAAAGTTTTCAAGCACCATATACTCTATTCACCCCCCTCTAGAGTATATCAGATCTAGCTGCACTTTCAATTGGTATCAGAGGGAGGTTGGTTAAACATACCATACCTTGGTGGTTGCACAGGCTAACACGTGAACCCAAAGATTCCTAGTTAGATCTGTTTTCTTTTGAGTTTAGTATTAAATTTTGTTTTCACAAATCATGGCCCAAAATAAAGATTATGCTAGCACCAGACCTCCAGTGTGCAATCTATCCAAGTTTGCACTTTGGAAAGCAAGGATCAGATTATACATGAATTCTATTGACAAGGATATTTTTAACTCTGTTTTGACAGTTTGTCCAAGACCTCCAGAGAACTCAAGTACAAATGCTGTTCCACCTCCATCAGGAACAGATGCTGATATCAAGAAATTGAAGGTAGCTGATGCCAAGGCTATGAACATCTTAGCCCAGACCATGTCTGATGACATCTTTCAAAAGGTAGCTGAATGCACTTCAGTAAAGGAAATCTGGGATAAACTCTCTGAAATAGTCTCAGGCTTAGCTGATGAGAGAAAGGACAGGAGATCCCACCTCATATCTCAATATGAGAATTTCAAGAAGGGAGAAACTGAGTCAGTGGGAGATATGTACAACAGGCACAGTCTAATAGTCAGTGAACTCAGGACCTTGGATAAAGAGATCTCACTAACTGAACTTAATGACAAAATTTTAATGTGCTTCCCTAGCACTTGGGATTCAAGAATCTGGCCAATCAAGAATGCCAGAAGTTTGAATGAGATCACCACTGAAGCTCTATTGGGTAAGCTCAAATCTTATGAGCTACTCATTAAGAATAGAGAAGAAGAACAGAAGGCTACCTCACCAGCCACAAGAAAAGAGAAGACAATAGCCTTCAGGGCAACTGAAGATCAGCCTGAAGCCAAAGTCACAGGCAATGATGAACTGCTCAGTCTGTTGGCCAAAAGATTTTACAATATGGCCAGAAAGGACTTCAGAAGGAGATCATACAAGGACCATGATAAGCCAAGGTATGATAAGTCAATTAATAATAAAGAAATTATTTGCTTTGGTTGCAGGAAACCAGGGCACATTGTTCCTGACTTTCCAGAAAACAAAAACAAGGACTGAAGGGACAAGAAAGAAAGAAGAAAGGAGAAAGACTCCAAGAGGAATGGCAATGGCAAACCCTCCTCAAGCAAAAACAAACACACAAGAAAGGAGTTTGTTGCTGAATCCTGGAGTGAGACTAAAGAGGAGTCAGAAGCCTCATCCAGCTCCAGTGATGATGAAGATGATGCAGAAGAGAAAGAGTTCTTCATGATGGCAATCAATGCCTCTCAACATAATTCAGATGAAGAAGAGTCAGAGTCAGATTCAGAGACTCAAACTGAAGAAGATCAGGTAATTAGTTCATTTAATTTCAATTCAGAGGACTTTAAATCTGAGTTTAAAGCTTTATATTTAGACCTGCTAAAATCCGAGAAAGAAATTATCTCTCTCAGAAATCATTTATCTGAACATAATGCCTTAAAGTCAGAAAACCTCAAGCTCTCTCAGGAGTTGGAGTGTTGTAGGGAGCAGATAGCTTCACTGAAAGGTGAGCTATCTGAGGCCAAGAAGCTTGAAGAATCTCTTAATGGGAGAAGAATCAAGCTGATGGACATCACAAGCACAGTGAACTCCAGATTTAATAGTACACTGGGCTTGGGTGCTTCATCCAGCCAACCCATAGTTCTAACAACTCCAATCAAGTTCATTTCTGATAAAGGAAAGGGAGTTGTAAAGGTAGCTAGGAAAAATTCTGATCTGCCCAAGAAAACTAAGTCCCAGCATAAATCGTCGAACGGAGATCGACGATCGCCGAACGCAGATCGACGATCTCAGGCAAAATCATCGAACTCAGGTCGACGATCTCAAGTTCCTGAACTCTGCCATAGTCGACCGTCGAACAGAGCTCGACGATCTGACCCAAGATCATCGAACGCAGCTCCACGATCGTCGAACAGAGGTCAGAGCTCTGGAAATTCTTTCAAGGGCAAATCAAAATCCAATCCTAAGTGTCCTTCATCCAAAATCTTTAACCCTTATACTGAATTGATTATACCTCCAAGGAGATATCATCCTGAATGTTATAAGAGTCAACCTGGGATGTCTTTTATTTCAGAGTTTAAAGGTTATCAACCTAGGCCCAAGGTAAACTGGGTCAGAAACAAACGAATTATCTTATATGTAGGTGAAGACCTATCCAACATCTAACCAGCAATGGTACTTGTATAGTGGGTGCTCTAAGCACATGACAGGAAACAAGGACAACCTCACATCCTTTAGAGCCAAGCTTGTACCCAAAGTTATCTTTGGTGATTCAATCTTTGGACAAACTAAAGGATATGGTGCAGTCCAGATTGGATAAGTAACATTCAAGAAGGTGGCTTATGTGGAAGGACGAAAGCACAACTTAATAAGCATCAGTCAGCTGTGTGATGAAGGCTATCAGGTGACCTTCAGCAAAGCATTATGCAAAATCAAGTCAGAGGACAACACAACTGTGTTGACAGGTAAAAGGAAAGGTAACATCTATCTAGTAGATTTTCTTTCAACAGATGTAGATATTTGTCTGTTCAATTCTGTTTGTAGACCAAATATTTTATAGCATAAGAGACTAGGACACCTAAACCTTAGAACTATTGCTAGGCTATCCAAGGACAACCTTGTTAGAGGACTACCTTCTGGCCCCTACAAGAAGGAAGGACTCTGCAGGGCTTGTCAATTAGGCAAGCAAACTAAAAATAGTTTTAAGTCACTTAATAAGAGTGATTCACCTAGGATATTGTATCTGTTACACATGGATCTTTTTGGACCCATCACAGTACAAAGCCTAGGAGGGAAATCTTACACTTTAGTAGTTGTAGATGACTTCTCTAGATTCACTTGGGTGTTCTTTCTAAGGAAGAAGTCTGATAACTTTAAGTGTCTGACAGAGTTTCTCAAATGTATACAGATTGAGTTCAATACTCACATTGCCCTGATCAGAATTGATCATGAGACAGAGTTTGATTCTCTTCTTATGCAAGAGTTCTGTCAGAGTGAAGGGATCAGGCATACTTTCTCAGCTCCTACAACTCCTCAACAAAATGGGGTAGCTGAAAGGAATAATAGAACCCTTATTGAATTTGCCACTACATGGTTGTCAGATGCTCACCTTCCTCTATCCTTTTGGGCAGAGGTAGTGAACACCTCCAACTATGTGCTGAATAGAAGTTTGATACATAAACTAAAGGGAAAGACTCCCTATGAATTACTCAAAGGGAAGAAACCTAAAGTTGATTATTTTAGAGTTTTTGGTTGTATTTGCTACATACATAATGATGACAAGAAATATTTAGCAAAATTTCAAGCTAAAGCTGATGAAGGAGTGTTTCTTGGATACTCCATGATCAGCAAGGCTTATAGGGTTTATAATAAATCATCTCTAAAAAATGAGCAATTTGTTTATATATCATTTGATGAATCTAATATGTCTTTCAAGGAGAAGATCTCTTCTACCATAGAACATTTGCAGGAACATTCTCTTGTTGAAGACTTGAACAAGTTACAGGTCACTCAAAAAGAGGAAAGCAGTGAAGATGAAGAAAGTATTCAACATAGTGAAGAACAACTTGAAGAGCCAGTTGTTGTACCACAAGAGGAAACAACAACACAGGTTGGTGAACAATCAACACCCCCTGTTGATTTAGTAACATCAAGAGACCATCCAATTTCCCAAATAATTGGAGACATCTCAGCTGGTGTGCAAACCAGAAATCAGGTCAACCAAAACCTATTGCACACCTGCTTCCTTTCTCAAATTGAAGCTCGGTCCATTCAAGATGCAGTGCAAGATCCACACTGGATCATTGCAATGCAAGAAGAGTTGCATCAATTTGAAAGGAACAAAGTGTGGGAACTAGTGCCAAAGCCTGAGGATCACTCCATTATTGGAACAAAGTGGGTGTTCAGAAACAAACTGGATGATCAAGGAGTAATTGTAAGGAACAAGGCAAGGCTAGTTGCTCAGGGATATTCTCAAGAAGAAGGAATAGACTATGACCAGACTTTTGCACCAGTTGCAAGATTGGAATCCATCAGAATCTTTTTAGCTTATGCAGCACATAAAGGATTCAAGGTATATCAGATGGATGTCAAAAGTGCATTCCTAAATGGAGACATCAAAGAAGAAGTATATGTCAGACAACCTCCAGGTTTTATCTCTCCAACTTATCCTGATTATGTTTTTAAGTTGAACAAAGCATTATATTGTATCAAGCAAACTCCTAGAGCATGATATGAGACCCTAGCATGCTTTCTTTTGGAAAATGGATTTATAAGGGGTAGAGTAGACCAAACTCTTTTCATTAGAACCCATAAGTCTCATACCCTACTAGTACAGATCTATGTAGATGATATTATTTTTGGTTCCACTGACTCAAAATTATGCAGAAGGTTTTCCAACCTAATGCATTCTAAATTTGAAATGAGTAGCATGAGTGAGCTATCCTTCTTCCTAGAATTGCAAGTCAAACAGCATGCTGAAGGCATCTTTATTTCTCAAACCAAGTATGCAAATGAATTGGTTAAGAAATTTGGCATGTCTGAAAAATCTTGTATGAAAACACATATGCCTACTAATGTTGTATTGGATGCTGATGAACATGGGAAACCTGTTGATCTGACAACATATAGAGCAATGATTGTCTCTCTACTGTACCTTACAGCCAGTAGACCAGATATAATGTTTGCTACATGTATATATGCTAGGTTCCAAGTAAGCCCTAGAGAGTCACACCTAACATTAGTAAAGAGGATTCTCAGGTATGTTAAGATTTGTCCAGATCTAGGTCTCTGGTATCCAAAAGATTCAACATTCGATTTAACTGGATTTTCTGATGCTGATTATGATGGATGCAGAATTGACAGGAAAAGCACTAGTGGAACTTGTCAGTTCCTTGGTGACAGACTTGTCTCTTGGTTTTGTAACAAACAAACTTCTGTGTCAACCTCAATTGCTGAAGCTGAATATATGGCTGCAGGCAATTGTTGTTCACAAATCTTGTGGATTCAAAACCAACTCCTAGACTATGGCTACAACTTAGAGAAGTCTAAAATCTTTTGTGATAATACCAGTGCTATTTCTATATCTCAAAATCCAGTCCTCCATAGTAGGACAAAACCCATAGAGATTAGACATCACTTCTTAAGGGATAATGTTGAAAAGAATAAAATTAAACTGCAATATATCCCAACTGATTTACAAAGGGGAGATATTTTCACCAAGCCCTTGGATGAAAAGAAACACACCTTCTTCCTAAATCAGTTAGGAATGTTAGATGGAGGAAGTCTTAAATAATATCCAAGATTTTACAAGTTTAAAAATTGACCAAGACTAGGCAAACATCTTGATTTTTCTTAGTGTCTAGAGTTTTTCTGGTCTCTGAACAGCGCTCGACGATTTTCCCCCAGATCGTCAAACGGAGATCGACGATTTATGAAATCGTCGACCTGAGATCAGCGTTTCTCAGATAGTATGAACTATCTCTTCCGGTCAGCGTTCGTCGAACGGCACTCGATGATTTTGTTCTCTGAACTATCGTCGAACGGATCTCGACGCTCTCCAATATCGTCGAACGGAGATCGACGATATTGAAGACTCTTCAGATTCCTTTAGTAGCCCCGATCGTCGAACTGAGTTCAATGATCTTTCCTTTTCTGCTTCGAACCCTAATATAAAATTCATTTTTCGTCGTCGTTCTCCTTTTGCGCTTTCGATTTCTCTGCAAAAACTTTCTTTCCCTCCAAGCATTTCTGCACTTGGTCGTTTTGTTTGTTGATTCTATGCAAGTAACTATGGCCGTTTCTGTTGCTGTTCTCGCCGCCATGAAATTTGATGCCGGCTTTGACATTGACATGGAGTCCTTCAGCACGACAGATCAGGTTTTCCAGGACATCTTGGAGTTGTTCAAAGAGTAGAAACTTGCTACTATCATGACCGCAAGGATTAAACTTGCTGCTGATGAAATTAAAGAGTGGGTCTACACTGCCCACAATCAGGATCAAAACACAGTTGTTGGATCAATCTCTGGCACCCAGGTACCCTTGACCCCAGCAATTCTAACAGAAGTTTTTGAGTTAAGTACTGGTGGAGATTCTGCTGACTTATCTGGAGAAGAATATGCTGACTTGCTTGCAAGAATGGGTCATTCTGAGGCTAACCCTAGCAAGCTGTTGAAGAAGAATCTGTCTGTGGAATACAGATTCCTGGCTGATGTAGTTTGAAAGGTCCTATTGGCTAAGCACTCTGCGCATGATATTATTTCCAGGTATCAGCTATGCGTAATGGGAGCCATAGTGGACAGGAAGATTTTGAACTGGGGAGAGGTCTTCTTTGACCTAATTAAAAAGAAAATTAACAAAAGTTTTTTGAATTTTGGAAGGATCTTAGGCCTTTTTCTGCAGAACAGATGCCCTGCATTGCTAGTATCTTCTGGGATACACATAAATGCTTCCAAGAGACTGTCCTGTGCCCTATTTGGTAAATGGGACAGGCAGATCATCAAGCCCAGCAGGCCCTCTTCCAGCACACCTTCAGGCACCAGGACTGCCATAGTTACTTCCCCTCAGGTCACTGCCCCTGCAGATGACCTACCTGCTGCTGCCTCCCCTCCTCCTCCTCCAATTCCATCTCTTCCAATTCCATCCACCATTCAAAGTCCATCCACTATCATCATCTCCAGCCCTTCTCCAACATCTATACCATCTCCAATCCCTACTCTACCAACAACAGAAGAACAATTCCATCCATTATACTCATACCCTCAACCAGATATTGCCACTTCATCACCCTCCATTCCGTCATTCAACCTTATTGATGATTCCTTCATGGATGACTCACCCTCCTCTCCTCCTGAGCTGCCCTCATCCTCAACCTCTTATCAAAACCTTCTGCAAGAAATCATTGATCAACCTACCTTCACACCATCTATCTCCATCCCACTGTCCTCCATCACCACTTTACCCACACCTCAACCATCCCTTCCCCAATACTCTAGCTCTCCACTACCATCACCAATAACTACTCCTCCATCCTCTACCTCTGCTCCAGTCACTGCTGAGCAAGTAGATCTTACAACCCTTGCTGACAGGATATATGAATTGCTAGCCCCGAGGCTATCTCTTCTTTTGGAGACCTCCTTGGCTCCATTACTCCAGTCAGTGGCAGCTCTTTCTGCCAGGCTCTCCTCCTTATTCCCTCAGGCAGCCCCTTCAGCAGTGTCCCTTGATCCAGCTTTGTCTGAATCTAGGCAGGGGGAGATGCCCTATGAAGTGAGCTTGCCTGCTGTGTCTGCTGTTTCTTCAGCTTTTGTTGCTGCTGCTGCTGTTCTTCCTCAAGCTCCAGTTACAGTCTTTTCAATAGACCTCTGGTCTCTGCTGTCAGCATTTGATTCATCCTACCTCAGTTGTCTTCCACAAACAGTTGCACTCCAGCCATCAGAGGATTTGTCCAAGGCCCTTATGCCCTTCTCTTGTTGTGACCCCAGCATTATAACTTCCTTTGTTAATTCAGTATATGCTGCTGCTGCTCCTGCTGAAAGCATGGTTGCTGTTTCTGATGCTGCTGTCCCTCCTGCTGAAGATAGTGTTGACGTATCTGTTGCTATTAGTGCTGTCAGTGCTGCTGCTATTGTTGTTCCAGTTTCTGCTGATATCATTATGACAGAGGCACATGATTTTGAGCCCTCTATATTTTCTGATGATATTCCTGCTGCTGATATTGCTGTTTCTATAAGTGAAACTGTTGCTTCCCCAACTACTGTTATTACTGCTCCAGAACCTTCAGTATCTGCTGCTATTGCTGCTGCTTCAACCTATGCTTCTGCTTCAACTACAATTGCTACAAGTGTTGTACCTGCTGCTGCTCCAACCTCTGCTGTCTCATCTGCTTCAACCCAGCTCAAGAAAGATTTGATGAAAAAGATTGATGCTCTTTATGATGAGCAAAGTTCTGAATGTGATGAGTTCAAGACAGATTCTGATGATTCTTCTGCTACCATTGCCAGGAAGAGAAAGGCAAGGAGCAAAGCCATGAAGAGAGTACCTCCAGCCAAGGTCAAGGATAACAATGACATACCATATTATATTCTTCATGACTGCCCCGTAACTGAGCACTGGATGCAGTACTCAAATAATCAACTCAAAGCCATGAAGAAAAAGAGGAAATATGAAAAAGGATCTTCTCAATTTCAACATCCTCATCCTCCTCCACCACCTCCTCCTGATGCAGGTGCTGGTGGAAGTTCAGCTGCTCAAACCTCTGCTAGAAGTCATACCCCCTATCAGCCACATGCCAGATCCTATCATAGGGGGAGCCAGTCCAGGGGCTCTCAATCTAGAAGAGGAAACTACAGAGGCAATCAAAGTGAATTCCAGGTTTATTCTAAAGGATATTCAAGGCAACATCCCTACTCCAGGGAAGGACAAATCTCATCTAACACAACCTCTGATCCTTTTCCCTATAAACTGAAGGAAGTAGTTTCTTCCAGGCCTCCTCAGGATAATCCATCAAATAGATATGAGCCACCAGTGCCATTTGAAGATCCTGAAAAAAATCCAACTGCTTGGACTACAAGGATGAAAGAGCTTGCTGCACTTGACCAGATTAAGAAAGCTAGAGAGCAAGGCAAAGACTCCTCCAACATCACTACATTATCTGAACAGAGAAAGAAAGAGTTGGAAAGATATGACTCAAGTAATTCTTTGATTCTGATAGATACATGGAGCTACATCCTGAAGCTATAGTTCCCAGGCCCAGACAGCAAACCTCTTTAGGTGCAGCAGATGATACAAGATTAAAGAAGGAAGCTCTCAACCCCAATAGAGAAATCAAACTCATTAAGAGCAAGGAGAAGAAATGATTACGTAAGGTGACAATCACTCTTGATTTCTGATTATTATCTGGGATGATATATATCTATGGTTCTGCATGTCCAGCTTATTGCTTTTCTGTATTGTTGCTATTTATGTTGTTATTTAATTTTTCCAAATTCTGTAAATAGTAATCCTAACCCAAATAGGGGGAGATTGTTGGAACACCCTAATACTAATTTGGGTCAGGATCACTATGTCTCTAGGAAACCAGTTTTTGACCTCCTGTATAGATCTAAAGGTCAATTAGAATTGAGTCTAAGGGTTAGAAGTCTAGGTTTGAAAGATGCCCACAAGACTAAGAATTTCTCAGTTTGAGACTAAGTCATATCGTCGAGCTCAGCATGACGATTCGTCGAACTCCAATCGACGATCGTCTAGCTCAACTTCGACAGATCGTCGAACTACATTCGATGATAGCTGAGCTCAACTTCAACAAATCGTCGAACTCCATTCGACGATCTGCGAGCTCAGTTCGACGATCTTGACTCAGCATTGGATCTCTATCTCTGAGCTCAGTTCGACGATCTTTGAGCCCAGATTGACGATTTTTGTTGCTGTATAAATCCATATCGTTGAGCTCAGTTCGACGATAGCAGAGCTCAGTTCGACGTTTTCTGATGAGTTAAAGGATTTTTCAAGATTCAAATTCAGAACAGTTAAGGAGTTATTCAGCAATTAATTCAGAAGATTTTCTAGCTGTTTTCATTTATTTCTGGAACAAGTTTCAAGGGATTATCAAGGAATGTTTCTTTGGACTTTCCTCCAAAAGACATTTTGCAATTTAGGATGCAATTAATGACAGGTCAACGGCTATTCTTGACAGAGGATGTTTTTCTATTCAGTACCAAAGAATAAAAGACAAGTTTTTTGAATCTCTCTCAGACACCACAACACTTAGAACACAGACAAGAAAAAAAAGAAAATAATATTATCTGTCTCAAAGAATTCTCTAAAGAACACACATCCAAGGAGATCAAACTTTCTGAAATCTTCTGATCTCTCTTGTCTCAAGTGTTCAAGGCCAACATCTTTCAAAGACTCCAGATACCTAACATTTCAGCTGTTGCTGAAATCATCATTTGCTGGAGATCAACTTCTGAAGGCCTATCACCCTACAACAAAGCTTCTTTTCCTGAACATCTCAAGGACACAGGGGGAGCTTTGACACCATCAAATCCACATAGTCTTCTCAGCTGCTTTGAGAAAGAGAAGACTTCCATCACACTCTTACCCCCATCTCTGTAAAGGGTTTCTCAAACTCCCTTCAAAAGTTTGAGCTTGGTTTTTGAGCACCTTGTTAAAAGCTCATTGGTGGCAAGGCACCTGATCAAAAAATCTGATTTGGTTTTTGAGCACCTTATCAAAAGCTCATTGGTGCCCAACACACCTGATCAACTCATCCTACAGTGGATTCCTACCTAGGGTGGTAGAAGAGTGGATGTACCCAAGTTTAGGGGAACCACTATAGCTCCTTGTGTCATCTGGATTGCTTGTCTTTATTTTTGTTTCTGGCTGTGATTGTTCTGTGATTGTTCTGTTATTGTTTTGTGATTAGTTTAGTTCTGTGATTAGATTTAATAATTGCTTCCCTGTTCACTCAGATTACAACAATTGTTGTCAAAAGTTTTCAAGCACCATATACTCTATTCACCCCTCTCTAGAGTATATCAGATCTAGCTGCACTTTCAGGAGGTTTGCACCTCTTTATTGGACGAGTCCTTTTCTCTTGCCACCGAGGACCTCGAGCTCTCGGATTCCCCTCGCCATGACTCATATGACACCGACGATGAGCTATGTTTGGATCCTACTGGGAGTGAGACCGAGACCACTCCTCCTATTTCTGATTCTTTTAGGTATTCATCTCCTTTATTTCTTGATCCCATTTCTGTATCTGAGCCTGTGCGGGCTGAGTGTTCGTAGGTGCTTCAGGAGTACTTGGAGCTTTCAGCTCGAGTCATGGATGATAGCATCCTCTTTTGCGAGGAGGTTGATTCCTCCTCTATTGAGGAAGCTCCATTCATCGCTTTCTCCTCCTGCAGTCTCCCTGTAGGCGATACCTTGCTAGGCAAGGATTTATTTTGGGATAAGATGAGCGAGGACCAGTGCTCCTCCTCTTCTTATTTCTTATTTCCTCTACCCGTGTTGCACAGGTATTACTATTTAGGTAGAGGGATAACTGCTCTATCTCTGTATTGGTACTTGCTACCGCAACTGATATTAGGCCAGTTACCTATGCATTTTTCTTTTCATAGGCACATTAGCTAGAACTATACTTATCTTTCATTTCCTGCATTTTTATTTTTCATGTCTAGCTTAGTTTTAGCATTTCTTTGTATTTTCTATTTTTCTTTTGTTTTTGCGGAGCTCACCCCTGCAGGTATTCATGGCAAATTGCATTAGCGGGGTTGTGACTCTTCATATGGCGGACCTGCTTCTATTTTCCACGCGTCTTCTGGTATGCTCACTGGTTGAGCATTGGGTAACCTCTTCCCTTAGTTCTTTATTATTTTAATTTCTCTATCATATGCTGTGTAGTTTAGTTTAAGTTTGGGGGAGAGCCAGTTTTATTACCTTTTGCAAGTGCACATCTCATGTGCATACTATAAGCTTTTATAGTTTTATTTTGATTAGTTCATTGCACTGCACACCAGTGCACCCACTTGAGCGAGTGCTTAGTTGTTAGTGTGCCGCGAGTTAAACTCATTTCTTCGTTAGATTTGGCAAAATTATGGTGCTGACATATGATTGTGAGACGGAGTAAAATGTTGACCCTGCTGTGCTCCTAGTCGAGTACTCTCGTCTCGTGTAGAACTTAGAGTAGATTAAATTTTTATGTATGCTTATAGTTTTATATTTTTATAATTGCGTAAATGCTTTTTATTCTACTCAAAAATTGGTCAATCCGGTGTGAATCCGACGGTAGCATAGGGATGTGTGTAGACGGCCATTAGGCTCGTATTGCTCGAGTTGGGAGGATGGATAGTCTTTCTCATTGGCTAAGAACTTGCCCCAAGCTATTCTTGAAGCATGGGTATAGGTTAGTTCACTCGCATGAGCGTGACGTAGGCCATCATTTTGGCTCGGTTGAGCTTTGTACCATTCCTAACGTCTTATCCTCGCTAGCATTGTTGTGCCTACCCCTCCTTTTGATTCAGCTCCACCATGATTTCACCAAAGTCTCATAGATAATCCTAGTCGCACACCCAAGTTGAGCTTTAGAGTTTTACATTTTCATTCTGGGATGTGATGTGGTGATATTACATGTGATTATGTGGATGTGCTCCAAAGTTTTATTTGCTGAAATTGTTTAAAATAAAATAAGATTCAAAATATATATATATATATATATATATATATATATATATATATATATATATACAAAAAAAAATAATTGTGAAAAAGAAAAGTGAAAAGAAGAAAAAGTTTGATTGAAAATTCTTTTTGAGATGAGATTGTATTTGGAGTAGGCGGTACCCACAAACATATTTGAAAAATTAAGTCTGGGGGTGTGGTGTACCCACGTGTATTTTGCTTTGCAGAGGGATTCTTTTTATGATAGCTTATTTGGGTTAGTTGTTTATCCTTCCTGATTATCTTTGTTTACCTCATCGAAACCCAAGCCTCATCTCTTCACCTAAAGTCCTACTGATTCGTGTGTGAACCAAACCACTGCCGTGGAGAGAATGCGAAAGAAAGGGCAAGCATATGGTCACCGACATTGGTGGATTCCTTTGGAGGTTATCCCGAGCCCCGATCTTTGGCAATGCTCGCCTAGCGATTAGTCTACTTTCTCCCTACACGTGACCGGATGATTCACCGTGAATCCATTTTTGAGTAGTGATAAAATTTTGATACGCATTGTGAAAAGTATAAACTATTTTGTAAACTTAAAAATTTATTCTATTATATTTTTACGCGTGCGAGCATGCGACTTCGCATGGTACTCCGTATCGCAATTTCCTTATAAGCTAAATCGTTTTCCCTATCTGCATATATTGTGTTTGCTCGGGACGCGCAAACAGTTAAGTCTGGTGGTGTGATGAGTCCGATTTATATAGGGTTTTTTGGACACATCTGGGCTAGTTTTCACCCGTTTGCACTTCACTTTTAGTTCTATATCATTCATATTTCTTCTTTTCTATATTTCCATAGGAAGTGCGCACTTTGACCCATGTTGTGTATTTTTGTACTTTTTTTGTACTCCTTATTGTGATTGCCTGGAATGTCTGCACATATCAGTGATTTGTTTTTCCTATTGGTACAGGGGTCGTGTACGTGTTCCGAGGGTTTTTGGAAACAAGAATACTGTGCAAGAATCATCGGATCTAGTGTGCACGACCACTGGTCGTGCGTCGATGATCGTGCGCACTTGCCGTCCTTTTCCAAGTTTTGCCTGGGCATACGCACGACCACTGGACACAGTGCGCACGACCACCAGTCGTGCGCTACTGATCGTGCGCATTGATTCCTCTTTTCTTGGAGTTCTGTCTGGGGTAATCGCATGACCATTGGACATAGTGCGCACGACCACCGGTCGTGCGGCATTGCTCGTGCGCAGTACCCCAGTTCTTCGTCCTAATCTGCCATGCCAGTGTGCATGATCACTGGACATAGTGCGCACGACCACTGGTCGTGCGCCCGTGATCGTGCGCATTGTTCAATTCTGCTTTCTATAAATATGCAGGTGCCGCCCTAATTCCAAAGAGCTCATTTTTTCCTCTGCCGTTTTAATCTCCGAGGAGGGATTCCCCCATCCTCCTTCAATCTCCACCCTAGGGAGGTGCTCCGGGCTAGCTTTCACCGCCAAATCCAAGCCGGAACTTCCTCTTGGCCTCTTCCATCATCTCTTGGGCTCATTTCAAGATTCAACGTCATAGCCATCAAGCAAAGGGAAGCTTGTAACTTTCGTCTGCTATCGTGACATGAAGAAGATGAGCCATTGGAAGGTGGTGACAGCCCTTCTCTACCTCGGATGTAGTTGAGGACCGAGCTTGGACGCAGATTGACAACCCGATGATTCCAACAGTGAATCCTCAGCAAAACTTCGGATTCGGTTGATCTCTTGCCTAGTTCTTCCTTTATTGTTGTTTATGTGTTGTTGTAAACTTTATTTATAGATGATGTGCGCTTAGTTGTAAAATGCTTATATTAAATCATGTCTATGTGATTTGTATCGTCGTTATATTTGTTTGAGGTGCGATATATTACATCCACCACCATCCACCATTGCCGCACTAGTAATTGCTAGTGGCGTGCGTAGCGAAGAGGTGCTTTCGACCCTCATTCCGCTGTTCTAACCACCTCATCCGCAAGCCTACTCGTCCATCCGCCCAGCGATTCGGTGCATAGCGGCCCGTCTAGTCTTCCATCCCGCCTGGCGAAGCATCACATAGCGGCGTTGCATAGGAGTAGTTGTTAGCCTTTTATTTTCTTTTTCCGCAAATATCAAAACCCCCCTTAGTTAACTCCGACCTAAGGACTTCAATCTCAAGTCCTCCTCGAAATTAACTCCACCTTACTGTGTTCCTTGAGAGATCGATACTTGGGAAAACTTGCCCATTTTATATTACTTGTTCGAATGGTTCACTGCCGTGATCTTTAGCATCAATACATGGAGACCTAGAGGATCCTAGAGTGGCTCGGCCCCTTGGCCTACAGACTGGAGCTTCCGCCAGAGTTAGCAGGAATGCATGACGTCTTCCACGTCTCTTCCTTCGAAGAGCTTTGCTACGGCCTGAATAGCTGATTTCTGCTACGGATGGCCCTGTGGCGTCGAATCAGTTAGTCAGCATGGAGCCGGTCAGGATAGACGGTACAACGGTACGGACCTTGCGGCGCAAGAGATTTCCGCTGGTCAAGGACTTGTGGAAGAATCATGGACAAGAGGAGTACACGTGGGAGCCACGGGTCTTGATGCAGCAAAGGTACTCAGAGCTTCTTACATCAGGTAATCCCGTTAACCTCTCGGTACGTCACATTCTTTTTCTTATTTATACTTGAAATCCTGTAGGCCTAACTTGAATTTTGAGGACAAAATTTTTATTTTTATGTATTGGGATTTGGAACATCCCTCAGTCTTCTAGACCCCTAGGATGGTTTTGTCATGACTAGGTCATGACAAAACCCTAGGAAGCATTAAAGGTCTATTTACACCCAATGTAACACCACAAAAGTATGGGCTAAGAGTCTAGCAGAGCTCGACGAAATCGTCGAGCAGGCCATTAATGTTTTGGGAGGAGAGCATTCACAGCCTAGGGAGACCAAGGGCCCCTCTCTCCTTTTCCAAAGCATTGTTCCAAATACCCATTCAGTGTAGAGAAAGATAGGGGTTGTTTTGGCGGCTGTTCAATGGTCGGAACAGTGTATTCACCCATGGCCGAAAATGCCATTAGTGGCCATTAGTGGAGCCATGAAGAAAGACCCCTCCCCTCCCCTTTTTGTTTCCTTTAAAATCTTCACTGGGCACCAAGGGGTCGTTTCCACCCTTTCCCCATTGGTTTCAAGCTACTTGGTTATGTTGTTGAAGGATCCCGACTGCCTTCATCACTGGCCATGGAACACCAAAACCAAACCCGTCGGCAAGCACGTTTGAAGGCCGATTCCTCCCCCTCTCCCTCAGTGCTAGGTTCCTAGATCAAATAGGAGAGATATCAGGCTCAAACGAACACGATCTAGTGAGTTTTTTCATAAAATATTCGGGCTTTTCTCACCTCTCGGGTTCGCCGGAAACAGCCTATCCGGCGGCCGTGCTGCCGCCTTGTGATAGATAACACCTCAACAAAGGTGGCGGTGGCCGGCCGGGGAGATGGTCGGGTGGCCAACGGCATCGCTTGGAAAAGACTCCAAGATGGGGCAATCTCGACCGTCGGCTGGAGGTTGAGGACAACCAGATGCTGCATGATTTGCGCCAAGATTCGTGCCGCCTTTGATTTTAATCTTAGGATTAATAAATTTCATCCAATTGGTTTTTGCCACACATATTATAGTAAATGTTGCTATTTATTAAAAATACTTAGAGGCTTGAACATAAAAACTTGGCAACACCAAAGTTGTACCCCTTCAAGTTTTCTTTAATTTAAAATTTGTTTGAATAATTTTGGCTTAATGGTCTGACCTCAGCACCCAAAATGGTGTAGACTATACTTAGGGCTAGACAGAAATTAAAATAGGTGCCCTCACTTAACCACATGTCCAAATGACCAAAATTTCGGGCAGGGAGTCAATCTTATCTATACCCAAGACATACCCAAAAATGAGAATTTTTGGAAAAACCTTTATAATAGTTTTGGTAAAAATTTTATAATCCTTATGTAGTTTAAATAAGGGGCCTAATGACGTCACCAACCCACAAAACTTTCTTGGATGGTCTTAGGGGTCACTATGATTCACTTGTTAAAATATCAACACATTTGAGTATGATTTGACAGGGTATTGATGTGATTAAAGTTTGGGCCCTTATGGGTGAGTTTAGGGTTTAGGATTCTTGGGGCAAGGAGGGGCCAATCCTTACCCAATTTGGTTGGGGATCTAGCCATAGTCCCAAGGTCAATAGGGACACCCTATCTTAGAGTTTGGATTGGTTAGGGTAGTTGAGACCTAGTGCCCTAGTTCAAGCCTTGGATTGAGCCTCTTAGTGTTTGTGAAGGACCTAGGGTGTTTAGGATTTGTTTGGGCTGGGTGTTTACCCCATGGGTTTCTAATGTGGAGTAATGCCCTAGGAAGGAATTTGGCAGTATTTGGACACATGCACTCCCCTTAAATCACTTGGAAATTATTTAGGTCTATACACCTTAAGGAATAAATAAAGGTTCTTATGACCTTGGATCCTTATGAAATTTTGGTAGAAGTAATTTTATAGTGCTATTGACCTCTGAGATTTATTATAGGATGTTTAGAAAAGAGTAGCTCAAACTTGTAGGTATAATCTCCACCTTGCCCTTTTTGATGATTTTGAAGTAACCATGGTTAGATTAACTTATAATGATATGAAATTCTGGAAAGGTTAATTAAATATCATTTGGAGGTATTAGTAAAGTTTTTGGATCATTTGGGATTTTTCTCTTAGTACTTCATGTGTAAAGTAAACTAGTGCACCATATTTTGATAAATATATAATAAATAGTGTACCTTGCTATGAAATTGTGTTACTTGGCCAGAGAAATTTTATGGCATAATGAAGTCTAGAAAATTATCATGTATCATTTGGATGAGTTTACAAGAATGTTTCTTCACAAATGCACTTTAATGGAATTATTGGAAGTATTTTTATACATGGCTCACTAACCTTGGAATTGCATGAAACTTAGTCATTAGTGTTTTATGATCATTATAAGGCTCTGGTAATTTTTATATAATTTATGGACTAAAATTTAAGGTACTCCCTTCATTATCTAAAATTATATGAATTACCTTGAATTAATTATTTACAGTTTATTACATTTATAAAAGTCTGTGAAATTTGGAATTCTCTGATATTTTGCTATCATATACAATTCCTAATTTTTGGGTGGCCATAACTTAAGGAAATCTAGTACCTCATGTTCAAAATTACACATGGCCTAACTTTTGGGAAAAAATAATAAATGCTAAATTATTTAGGAAAATTACAAGTCTCTGAATTTAGCTAAATGTGTCATGATAGGCCCACTATAATTATCTTAGGGCATTTGGATGAAAATTTGGAGTAACTCCTATCATGTACATCATATAGCTTAGGTTAGTCTGTATTTAGTAAAGCTGCGGGGATTGTGATAACATGGGGGATGGTCATAGGAAGTAGGGAGTTTTGCATGCTGATTTGGTAAGATGAAAAAGTGAGTTTCATTAAGTGTCATGATAAGGTGAAAGAAGGGTTGGCTAGTGTTAGGTGGTGCTCGAGATTGACGAAAGGTCATTTTTCCTATAGATAGAAAGAGAGTCAAAATACACTACGTTTAGATCCAGTATAACTTTAAAAGGTATCGGGAATTAGGTCTTAACCGATAATAAATAAGTACCTTGCGAAAGGGAGCTTTGGGATTCAGCCCATCGTAGTTCCTAGTGCCCTCGAAAGACCTTCACGGGGAATGCCTTGGGCAGACCAAGGTTACCGTAAGCCGTAGGAATAAATTGAATGGAAGAGTAATTAGAAATACTCTATGGTTACACTTACACTCACACTCCCCGGTGTTGTGGGAGTCGGTTTAGGTCCAACAAGTGGTAGGCTCGGTGGTTTTAGTGATGGGTAGGTTTGCCTGGCGAACTGATGGCTCGGTAGGTGGTTTGACGGACGGGTTAGTCCGGGGAGCCTATGGCTCTGAAGTTCTGGTTTGCAGGTGCATAACATAATATTATGGGTCTTTGTTAAATGACGGTCGTTCATGCCGACGTCGGTACGATGACTCGGCGAGTGCGGTTCACACATAGCTAAGGAAAGACTGGTGGATTTGCCAGCATTGTACGTAGAGCTTCGTGGTATGTTCTTCATGTTGAGGCGTACAATGGTCTAGGTTGGGTGGCATGAATGCCGGCCTAGTAGTGGGGTGGACGGACCCACTGCCTCAGTTTGCCACAGCGCGAGGTACCTGAGAGTTTATCTAACTCCAAAATGGTGGAACTAAAGGTCTGCGCACATAGAGTCGTGTGCATGAGTTGTAGTTGTGTGAACATAGCATTTCATGCATAACAAAGCACTACACTCATACTTGCATATAAAACTGACACCCTATCGTATAAAATGGTATGAGACTTTTTATACGATGAGAGCCTTGCAAAAGACCCCTTAACTTATAAGTTTGTATGGGTATTCATATAAGTTAAGGTTATTCTCCATTATACTCTGCTCTCTTACATTCTTTCTTTACTGCATTGTGGAAACCACACATCACCATACATCTTCCCAAAACCCCGAGGTAGTAGGAAGGGGGGACGGGGGTACATAAACACAAAGGACCACTCGCTGCAGGCGATGTGGGACTAATCATCTACGGGATGGCGGGGATATTCCACCACACGGGGGGCCCACCGGGGTCAACACCCAGACCTGGAACGCGATGGGAAGCCCAAATATGCGGTCCCACACACACCCATTTCCGCTGGACCTTGGTTCTCAACACACCCCCGCAGCGGGATGGCTCTGATACCATGTGAAAACCAAACAAAAACAAACTGAAATGGTTTTAACTGAAACTTTATTATCCGAAAAAGGAATCTATTACAAAGGTATCACCTCCTTATATAGAATGGAGGAGAGAAGAGAGAATACAAATAAGAGATGTGGGACTAAAAATTTACATGACACAAGCGGACTATACAGACACAAACCGCACAAGCCGTGCGGTTAGGCAGAAGGGCTAACCACTCGGCTACTACCAGAGAGAGTGAGAGATGACCATGGGAGACTGCTAGACTGCCCGGTATCCAAGTCGCCAGAGACAACCCGCTAGACCGCTTGGACCTCAAACAGCAACACACAGCAACTGCTGAAGGGTAACTGCCAAACCGTGTGGTCATCAACCCACCAAGCCAGACCTCCAGACCGCCCGGTCACTAACTTCAACACTCCCCCTCAAGCTGGAGAATATATATCGATCATGCCCAGCTTGTCACAAATATGAAGAAATGAGGTAGATATTGGCTTTGTGAAGATGTCAGCCAGCTCTTTATCAGAAGTGACGAAGGGAGTGCAAATTTGTTCTTTCAAAATCTCTTCACGAATGAAATGACAGTCGACCTCAATGTGCTTGGTTCTTTCATGAAAGACTGGATTTTTGGAGATGTATATGGCAGCCTTATTGTCACAAAACATAGGTAGAGGATGGTTGTAGACCTCTCCTAAATCCAGCATGAGAGCCCGTAGCCATTTTAACTCACAAGTGGTCGATGTCATACTCCGATACTCTGCTTCAGCACTGGACCTAGAAACAACAGATTGCTTCTTGCTCTTCCAGCTTACGAGATTTCCCCCAACAAAGGGGCAGAAACCGGTGGTAGTCTTGCGATCCCCTTTGTCATCAGCGTAACTCGCATCTGAGTATGCTTCAACCCTTAGATGACCATTCTTCTGAAAGAGTAATCCTTTCACAGGCGCTGCTTTGACATACTCCAAGATCCTCAAGGCGGACTGTAGATGGCACTCCCTAGGAGCTTGCATGAATTGACTCACCTTTCCCACAGCATATGAAATGTCGGGCCTGGTCACTGTGAGATATATGAGCTTACCAACTAGACGCATGTACCACATAGTATCTGAAAGAAGGGGCAAATCATCCGTCCAGGTTTTGCCTTCTCCAATTGTCATGGGGCATCGGGCAGGTTTGGCTCCTGTCAATCCTGCTTCTTTTAAAAGATCTAGAGCATACTTACGCTGGGAGAGGACTAAGGAGTTGGGCTTTCGAGAGATTTCAACCCCCAAAAAGTACTTCGGAGAGCCCATATCTTTCGTGACCAGATGTTGATGAAGATGCCGCTTTGTCAATGCTACCCCTTCCTGATCATCGCCAGTGAGAAGAATATCATCGACATACACAGCAAGAACCACCAGGCCCGAGGAGGTTTTGCGAATAAATAGCGAGTGTTCGGCAGAGCTGCGCACAAAACCAACGGCCACCACGATGCCGCTAAACTTGTCAAACCAAGCACGAGGGCTCTGCTTGAGGCCATAGATTGCCTTCTTCAACCGGCATACTCGGGTCTCCCCCTGAGCAACATACCCAGGAGGTTGCTCCATATAGACGGCCTCCTGAAGATCACCATAAAGGAAGGCATTCTTGACATCCAGCTGCGAAATCGGCCACTCTCGATTGACCGCCACAGAGAGAAGGACTCGGATGGTGCTGAAACGAGCCACGGGCGAGAAAGTGTCAAAGTAATCAACTTCATATGTCTGAGTAAAGCCCTTAGTAACAAGGCGAGCTTTATAACCGTCCACCGTGCCGTCGGGGCCAAATTTGACCACAAAGACCCAGCGACAGCCAACAACATCAGTACCGAAGGGAGGAGGAATAAGAGTCCAGGTACCCCGCTCCGTGAGGGTCGCCATTTCCTCAACCATGGCCAGCTTCCAGTGGGGAATAACAAGGGCCTCCTAATAGGAACGAGGTGTGGCAGTGGCAGAGATAGCCAGCGCAAAGGCCCTGCGAGAAGGGGTAAGACGATCATATCAAACAACAGCAGCAAGGTAGTTTAGGGTACATGTCTGCACCCCTTTGCGAATAGCTATAGGGAGATCCAGGTTAGCGGCTGCCTCGGCATCCGGAGCGTCCGTGGCAGAGAGAGAGGGCCGGGAGAAGAGAGTGACGGCGGCGAAGAGGATGTAGACGGTGATGGAGAAGTGGGAGAGAGAGGCGGAGAGAGAGGAGGGGATGGAGATGGCGGAGGGGTGGATATCTCGGGAGGAGACGAGGGAACGAAGGGAATAACAGGAGAATCAGAAGCTGGGGGAAGAGGAGAGGAAGCGGGGGAAAGAGAGGAGGAGTCAGCCGAGAATTAGGAGGCATTCTCGAAGAAGGTAACGTCAGCGGAGACGAACTGCTGACGAAGAACAGGGTTATAGCAAGTGTAGCCTTTCTGAGTGGTGGAGTACCCCAGAAAGACACATTTGGTGGAGCGAGGGGATAGCTTATCATGGGTGGCAGATGGGGCATGCACAAATGCAGTGTATCCAAAGATTCGGAGAGGGAGAGGAAAATGCTCCTTGCCCGGATACAGAATGGAGAATGGGGTTTTCCCGTGGAGAACTGTGGATGAAAGGTGATTGATGAGGTAGCAGGCAAGGAGAACATCATAGCCCCAATATGAGCGAGGGACATGCATCTGGGTCATCAATGTGCGAGCCACATCGAGGAGGTGACGGTTTTTGTGTTCCGCCACCCCATTTTGTTGGGAGGTATAAACACAGCTAGTCTGATGAATAATACCATGTTGCACACAAAAAGATGTAAAAGCATGACTCAGATACTCTTTAGCATTGTCAGAGCGAAAGATATTAATACAAACATTAAACTGAGTTTTAATTAACTGATAAAAAGAGATCCATACATCTAAAAGTTCAGAGCGATCTCGTAGGAGATACACCCAGGTACATCTAGAAAAATCATCAATAAAAGTTACAAAATAAGAACTACCCGGACCAACGGTGAGGGTAGGAGCAGTTCCACAGACATCAGAGTGGACAAGATTAAATGGACGAGTAGAGCCCCAACCTTGCTTCGGTGGGGAGGAGGAACAGTGATGCTTGCCTAGTTGACAAGCGTCGCAGTGGAGAGGAGTACTGGAGGGAGGGAGGTGGGGAGGTGGGTCAGAAGCTGATGTAGAAGTCGTGGTGGAGGATGACCGATGCGGAGATGCCACTGGAGAAGATCCGTACAAGAAGATGAGAAGGCAGACAAGGTGAAAACATTGTCGAGGAAGTAGAGGCCGCCGCTCTCAGTCCCAGTAGCAATCGTCCGGTGGGAGCTCGGATCCTGAAAAGAACAAGACGTCAGAGTAAATGTCACAGAACACTGAAGCTGCTTGCATAAAGAGGTAACAGACAATAGATTGCATGGAACTTGGGCACATAGAGAGTGTCCGCTAGTCGTAGTGACGGAGTAACATGAACCACTCCCGTCCCATGAACCAGGGAGGGAGAACCGTCCGCAACGAGGACCGGGGGCAACCGATCATGTTGGTCGAGTAAAGAGAAGCACTGAGGATTGCCCGTCATGTGATTAGTTGCACCAGAGTCGATGAGCCATTTACCTTGAGTCACCATGTGGGCACTACCTGAGGATGTGAAAACAGAGGCAGACGGCTTGAAAGAGTCACCGGAGGGGCGAAGATGGGGATGCTTCATCCAGCAGCGTTCGGAAGTATGTCCGATGCGGCCACATTGACAGCAGAGGTAGCGGGAAGAAGCACGGCCGCCGGACTGGTGACAGCGGCTACCAGAGCTACTCCGCTGAGTTTGATGAGCATAGTTGTCCGGTGGAGGAGGAGCGGGCAGAAGTGGGCGCTGAAGGAGAGAGGTGACAGCAGCGATGCGGGCAGCGATGGCATCTAAGGTAGGATATTCTGCCTCACCCAGAATTTGATGGCGGATCATGTCATAAGAATCAGGAAGCCGGAGCAGATAACACACAACCAGAAGTTCTTGGAAGTGCTTGTGTTGTTGAGCCAAATCCGCAGAAAAGTGGCGATTCTGAAGAATCTCAGCCCCAAGAGCCTGAACCTGTTTGTAGGCAGCAGCAGGAGACAATGTAGGACGGGCAAAGAGGTCCTCATACAATGTATAGATGTAGGACGTCTTAGCCCCCTTGGAGTACAGAGCGGCAAGATGAAGCCAAGCGGCCTTGACCGTCTCATTATGACGGATGACGGGAAGGCACTCATCGGAAAGGCTGTTAGCGAGCCAAGTACGTACAAGCGCATCACTCGCATCCCAGTCATCAAAGAGAGGTGAAGTGGTAGGAGGTGGGTCATCAATGAGATGGTGGCGTTTGCATTGCTAGCGGAGTAGAAAGGTGAAAGAGACGCTCCAATCCGGGTAGTTGGAGCCAATAATCTTGGAAACGGTGCCAAGGTTCCCGGAAGGAGTAGGAGGAGGAGGCGGAGCCGGATTGGTGACATGGGTGGTGGTAGTAGAAGCATCAGAAAGAGCCATAGGAGCAGGAAAAGGGAAACCGGGCGGTTAGGAAACAATCCGCACGGAAAGGAAGAAGAAAAGCTGCAGCGGTCACGAGAGCAGAAACCAGCGACCAGAAAAGCCACGACCAAGCCACAGACCCAAGCAGAGGGGAAGATTTTGAACGGCTAGAGGACAGGCCGCTCGAACAGGAGAAGCGACAAAACACGTCACGGCGATAGGAGGCGGAGACTTAAAACAGGAAACAAAAAGGTCGCTCACACAGAGGGCAACGACAAGGAGAGGAAGAGGTCGCGCGGACAGGGTGCAAATCGGCGAGACAAGCCGTGCGGACAGGGAAGGCACAGAATCAGGAGGAGTAGATCGAGCCCTCTGATACTGGCATGTTGAGAACCAAGGTCCACCGGGATGGCTCTGATACCATGTGGAAACCACCCGTCACCACACATCTTCCCAAAACCCCGAGATAGTAGGAAGGGGGGACGGGGGTACATAAACACCAAGGACCACCCGCTGCAGGCGATGTGGGACTAATCCATCCACGGGATGGAGGGGATATTCTGCAATACGGGGGCCCCACCGGGGTCAACACCCAGATCTGGAACGCGATGGGGAAGCCCAAATATGCGGTCCCACACACACCCAATACCGCTGGACCTTGGTTCTCAACATGCCTTATTTTGATATTATCATATTACTCCAGTACATCTTTATAGTTCTGTTATACCACATCTAGCTTAGGTCTGCCGCCATCTGCTTTGACACTTCTCCACCTCAATATCTTCCTTATCGTCCTATCCGAACGGTGCCTAGGAGTCGCGGGGGGAGGCGGGGATGATAGTTGGCTTAGTCTTTTGACTAACGGTCGGTGGACCATTATTTTTCAGGGGCTCTGGATGGGAGACAGGCAGCATTGGGAGAGACAGCAATAACAGGGAATGGTGCACATGGAGGTGGGCCAGTATAGCTCGGGAGCACCCGCTTCTGGCTCCATGATTGTTTAGTTTTGTTAGTTTTCGCGAGTGACCTTGTAGTGAGGATTCTGATGTAATGGGCATAAGCCCGTTTACCTTTCTGTTCATCTTTTTCGATACTCTTTTATTCTGGGACATGCTGTGATTCATGCTATTTACTTATATGTTTTATGTTTTGTTGACTTGACATTTATTGTCTTCTTTCAAAATCCTACGCATCTTTGGTGATTCTGTGTACCGTCAGGGTTGACATTTCGTAGTGATGATCTTCTGAGCGATTGTGTCACCGCGAAACGATGATTCTGGGCATAAGACCCGGTAGCGTGGAAAAAAGGGGTCTTACAAACTGGTATCAGAGGCAACCTCTATCTAAAGAAAAAGAAGTCCACAGACCCTGTGCCACCCCGCACGAGCTTGGTTTGGGGAAAAACTAGCAGCGGAAGCAATGATGTGCCCATAATGGCAAATCACATGCAAAAGTCCAATCTCTTTCCTTCCTTTCCCTTAACGTCTAACAATTGGTATTCTCCTTGATAGCCAGCGATGAACCCACCTCTCCAGCAGGGGGCATTTTAGGCTCAGTACGTGATTAGACCCCCACTAGCTCCGACTCTATTCCAGCAGACAGAGATAGGCCAGACCTTGAATGCTATTCTAGAGGCCTTCCGGGCTCAGCAGGCTACGACTCCTATGCGAAATCTCGTGGAAAACTAGCGGAACGTCTTCTGGGGGCTTTCTACCCCATCCTATCTTGGGACTGAAACTACAGTTCATGCGTAGGAGTTGCTGGACATCATTTACGAGATGCTGGCTGGTATTAGATGCCCGTCAGAGGAGGTTGTGACTTTAGCATTATTATATCTGGAGTCGCTTGCAAAGAGGTGGTGGAAGTCATTGCTGGACTCTACTTTTGTTGGAATGGATAATGCGGAAATTTCCTGGGAGGAGTTCAGGGAAGCCCTACTAGAGCATTATGTACCTCAGTCAGCGAGAGATGAGTTGGAGGACAGGTTCCTGCAGTTGAGGTAGGGAAGCAGGAGAGTTTTGGAGTACTATCGGGAGTTTACTCACTTAACCCGCTTTGCGGATTAGTACCAGCTAGATGATGCGGGATACACGAAGAGGTTCTACAAGGGACTTCACGAAGACATGAGGAAGGCCCTCCTCTTCGTCTCTGATGGGTGTTTGGCCAGGATCTTGGAGATGGCGAAGAAACTGGAGGCAGACCAGCATGCTGCTCGGGGCCTGAAGAGGTTTGTCAATGACGCTGTGATCGGCGGTAGGAGAGACCTGACGAGAGGTCGATTTATTGGTGAAAAGTGGAACGGGGATCAGCCCCGTCAGGATGGCATGCAGGAGCAGAGGACACTGGTGGTGTTGGCTCCTCATCCACTATAGATGAGGGAGATGCTGAGGGCAGTGCAGGAGCCACCGACATGTTATCGGTGCAACCAGCCGGGGCACATTCAGAAGAACTTCCGTATGAGAGGAGCACCATTACCAGCATTCCAGGAGGCCGTACTTTCTCAGTAGTTTAGTGGGCATGGACGTGGCTGGGACTGTGGATTTCAGTGGAGAGAGCGCAGACAGGACAGGGGACAGGTTTATGCCTTGGTCTGGCACAGCCCCGGGACCCGGAGAAGGTAACAACAGGTATATCAAATTTTTATTTTTAAAGTTCTTTTCTTTCTAAGATGAGACCGTGTAGATTTGAAACAGTTTAAATGCTAAGAAAAAAATCTGAAACTTGATAACTAAGATTACTCTAATAAACTCAAGAGTAGTGTTGGTGTATGGCAAGCCTACCCTCACTCTCTTCGACATGGGGGCATCACACAATTTCATCTCAGAGGACTTCGTCGAGAAGCTGGAGGGTGTTATATTTTATGAGGGAGTTACCTGGAGGGTGCATCTCCAAAATGGGATGGTGGTCCGATCTACTACAAGTTGCATCCTGAGGGTGACCATCGATGGGTTAACCCTTGAAGCCCCGACAATGACCCTGAGATTGTCGGACTTCAATCTCGTTCTAGGTATGGCATGGCTCACCAAAAACCACGGTCAGATTAACTGCCTGGTGAGGAGGGTTGTACTCAGATGTGGCAATGTATATGCGACATTTGTAGGTACTGCTCTGATTTCCTGTCTCTTTCTCTCTTCTATTCTGGATGTCAAGGCCCATCTACAGGGAGACGAGGTTTACCAGGTGTTGTTCGCCATGGATGATGTCAAGGGTTAGCTTATATTCCAGTGGTTCGAAACTTTACTGATGTAATCCCAGCGAAGATGCCAGGGTTACAACCGCATCAGTAGCAGGACTTCCAAATTCAGCTCGTGCTGGGGGCTAAGCCAGTATCAAGAGCACCCTACCGTATGGCCGCGAAGTAGCTGGTAGAGTTTTAGAGCTAGTTATAGGAGCTGGTAGAAGAAGGATTTGTCAGGCGAACTGAGTGTAAGGCTGAGGGCCTGAGGTGTAAGCTCTGAGGAGCATATTGTTGGAGTTTGTGCCTAGTCCAACAAAATAGTTGGATAGGTGGGAGGGAAAGTGGATGTACCCAATTGGGGAACCACTATAAACAACTGTACGGTTGGTTGTGTTGTTGTTTTTCTTGTCTATTTTAGGTGCTAAGGACAAGCTCTACATCACCTAGTAAGATATCAACAAAAAGACTTAAAATATTTAAAGACATATTCACCCCCCCCACTCTAGGTGATTAGCTAACCTTAAGTAAATAACTTTCAAGTGGTATTAGAGGGAGGTTGCTCAAAAAGGACCTAACAGTCTGAGTATACCTCAATGGATAGCTAAAAGGGTTATACTTGTGGGTTCAAAAGAGAACCATAAGGAATGGAGCTCCAAGACTGCAGAAAGGAGAAGTTTGGGACTAGGAAAGAAAGGGTAAGGCAAATCATGGAAGCCTCTGATCCTAGGGTAGTTGCAATATTTCAACAAGGACCTTTCATCCCCATGAAGGTATCAATCTTAGATGCAGAAGTTCAGACTCCAAAGAGTTTTGCAGAAATGACTGGAGATGAAATCATCTTTGAAAATATAGACAAGAGGGCAGTACACATCATGATAAGTACCATGGATGACTCAACCCTCATGAGAGTAGTTCACTGTTAGACAGCAAAAGGAATGTGGGACTCACTGACTGCCTATATGGAAGGGGCAGAGGAGGAAAGAGATGATAACTATGTCAGTCTATCAGACAGTGAATCAAAGCCTATATGGAAGGGGCATGGCAATCTGTCTTGGAGCTGGCAGACTGGGGATTTGTCCGCCGAGCTCGCGCTGGACTCTTGGTGGTTTGCTGGACTTGGTCACACTCTGTGAAAAGTCCAGGGCTTGCACAGTGTCCACAGAGTATGCTGTTGACCGGGTGGTATGCCTATTTGTCGTGGACTATTGTGGCTGGCTGAGTTGTTCTTGAGCTATGCGGACTGTCGCCATGTCTGCGTATGGCGTTGGGACTGATGCAGTATAGGCTGTGGCTATGTTCGTGTGATGTGCAGTGAGGCAGACTGGTCGGGTGCTTGCGGTCTATACGGGCTGTTGCCTTGTCCGCATAGTGTGTGCGGACTGCGGTGGAGTCCGCCTGGTGGTGGACACCTTGCCTAGATTCCTGGCTAGTTTTTTGAAGTACAGCTAAGTACTTGCGGACTTGGTGGACTGGGCTTTGCGAGCTGCGAGCTGGGGTGGTGACTCTATTCTTTAGGGTGGTGACCAGACTTCTCACCTCGCCTATAAATAGACCCCTCCCAGCACGTCTACAGTAACTGAAGGAATAGTAAGTTGAGACTTGGTTAAGTGCGGCATCCTCGGTTTTCTTATCCACGCGGTTTGATCAGAGTTAACTGGTTGTTGTTTGCAGGTTGCGCGGCTAGCACTATGGAGCCAGGAGTTTGGCTTTGAGTTCGGTCAGGATCAGTGAAGTTTGCGGTCACAATCGACAGTCTTAGTAGGTCGCTTCTGCAGCTTGTCAGTTTTCTCTGCTTCAGCTTTTCCAAGTTCAAAAACCTCTCTGCCGGATTCGAGCGATTAGGCAGTCTATTTTTTAGTTCGGCAGCATTCAGTGAATAACGGCGTGTCCGCGCGATCTCGCGGTCTCGGCGGACTCCGTGTCCTATTCGGCTTCTAGCAGCAGCAGTTCGGGCAATTTCGTTGACTTTGGCGGACTAGGAGATCTCGGCTGTCTCCAGTTCTGTCCACCCAGATTGATCTGTTTCTTTCTGTTTTTCCTTGTACTTGCGAAATCATGTCTCGCTACGTATACCTCGCCCTGTAAAGAAGTTAAAAAAATATATGATCTGCTTGTTCCTTCTACTTGCAATTGGTGTTTGAGCTTGCTTTCCTAGTTCCGTGTGTTCAAGGTGTGATCTTGGTAGCTCTGAGAATATTAATTTTGCGTCAGACTATCTTGCTGATCATCTTGAGAAATTTCAACTTAGTATCAGAGGGAGGTTCAGTTTCTTGAGCGGTGATAAACTTGTGTTGTGCTCTGTGCTTCTGAAATCTTAACCAAGGTTATTGCAATGGAAGTGATTTATGCAAGTGGTCTGGGTATTGAACTCTTAACGCCAACTAACTTCAAAAAGTAGAAGTCATGCATGAAGGGTTATCTTCTAGGCGAGGAGCTATGGGAGGTTGGCGGTGGTGACGATAGGCAGGAAGTTACAGCTGCATTTGGGACTGCTGAACATGTGAGGGGCTGGAGTAAATCAGATGCAAAGGCGGAGTTTGTCCTCAAGAGGGCTGTTTCACCGGAGCTGTTTAATCACATCATTGGATATGAGTCAACTGTTGACATTTGGACAACAATTAATGAGTTGTTCAGCAGGAAGAATGTGGCCAGACTACAGTTCCTGGAGAATGAGTTGGCTATGACAACTCAGGGACACCTGACCATCTCTAAGTTTTTTCTGAAGATAAAGAGTCTGTGTGCTGAGTAATTAGTGCTTGATCCTGATGAGCCGATCTTGGAGGATAAGATGAAAAGGCACATAATCCGCGGCTTGCGGAAGGAGTATGTGGCCTTTGTTATCTCTGTTCAAGGCTGGGCTACTCAGCCATCTCTACTGGAACATGAGAACCTGCTTGCTTCGCAGGAAAGCTTCGCCAGACAGTTGCTGGTGTCACTGTCTCTGAGGAAGGTAGTGAAGTGCTCTTCACAGGCAAGAAGAAGAATAGATGGGAAGGGAAGAATAATAAGACCGCTGCTGATAATGAGCCTTCAACCTCTTATCAGCCAGAGAGGAGTGCTGCTCCTAAGAAGGATTGGAAGAGGAACTTGAAGTGCTACAGGTGTCATCAGCGGGGTCACTTCAAGCATGACTGCAAGGTCAAGCTATAGCCTAAGCATGCTGTAGGCAAGGAGGAATCTTGCTCTAGTACTGAGGAGGCTGGATGGGGCGGAGCTTTCATGACGGCAAGTTGTGTCTGTACCTTATCAGCCATCATCTTTGAAGATGACTGTATCGTGGACTCTGGGTGTGGTCATCACCTCACCGGAGACAAATCGAAGTTCTCCTCGTTGTAGACTTACTCAGGTAACGAAGCTTTTATTACTGCCGATAATACAGTTTATGCAGTAGAGAAGGAGGGGGTTGTGTCCTTGGGTAGTGATAAGGCGCCACTCACGTTAAGGAACGTGTATCATGTACCGAGCATGAAGAAGAACCTCTTCTCTATGACCAATGCATTAGATGCAGGTTATCACGTTATGTTTGGGCCAATAGAAGTGTGCAACTTATCAGCGGTGAAGGCTGATGCTGCTTACATTGGGAGGAGAGTAAAGAACCTATTTGTTCTTGCAACCAACTCCTATGTTGATCGGATGAGGACAAATGATGGCGCTGCTATCTGGTATGAGAGGCTGGGGCATGTAGGCATGGATAAGCTGAAAGCTATGGCAAACATGAGCCTTGTGAAAGGCTTGCCTAAGCTATCATCCTTTTGCGATGATCACGTTTGCACAGGATGTCAATACGGTAAGGCTCATCGCCTTTTGTTTGATAAGTCACAAACGAGGAGCAAGATACCATTGGAGTGTATCCATGGTTACTTGATGGGGCTAACTACCCCTGCTAGTCTTGGTGGCAGCAAATACATGCTTGTGTTGATTGATGATTATTCAAGATACACTTGGTTGTATTTCATGAAAGAGATGTCGACACCTTTCCAACTATTTGTGGAGTTCATGGAGCTGGTGGATGGCCGGCTTGGCCTGCAAATTAAGAAGTTCAGATCAAAAAACGGTTGTGAGTTTGTCTCTTCCGAATTCTCTAACTTCTGTAGGAAGTACGGGATCCAGAGAGAGCTTACTTGTGCTCATATCCACAACAAAACAGAGTTGAAGAGCGGAAGATCCGTCATGTGATAGAAACCTGCAAGTGATGGCTTCATGCAAAAGGCATTCTCAGGTCCTTTTGGGCAGAAGGAATGGCTTGCTCAACCAATGTCATCAATCGGATGCCTCTGAGTCCGATCAATATGAAGTCTCCTTTCGAGATGTTGCTGAAGTAGAAGCCAAGCATGCAACACCTTCTGGCGTTTGGATAAACTTGCTATGTGCATGTCCCGGATGATTTAAGGACAAAGCTTGATGCAAAGGTAAGGAAGCTTGTCTTTGTAGGATATGATGAGCGGAAGAAGGGATGGAAATGTATGGATCCTGCGACGAAGAAGTTTCTTGTACCAAGAGACGTGGTCTTTGATGAACTGACGTCGTATGGAGGGGTCTCAGTTGAGCTATCAGAGAGCAAGGTTGATGAAGAATAGAAGGTGGCTACTGAAGTCCTTCAAGAGGAGCTTGATGTATCAGCAACAGCTCCTGTTGCTTCAGGCTCTGGGGCAGAGGCTTCTGGCTCAAGAAGCAGGAGGAGCTTTGTTCAAAATTTGCCCGGAAATGGAGTTGATCCTGAAGAAGCAACGGAGGTGGTGAGGAAGGAGTAGACCCTTCGGAGATCAAAGAAGACTATCTATCCACCAGCTCGATACTGTGATGGGAATGCAGTGAGCTTTGTATCCTGCTTCTTTGCAGGCCCTCTGGATGAGCGAGAGCCTTGAAACTTCAATGAGGCCACTGGAGTCAAGGAGTGGGAAGATTCCATGAAGGAGGAGATCTCTGCTCTCAAGAATAATGAAACTCGGGTCCTTGTGCCCAAGGTTGATGGCATTACTCCAGTGACTTGCAAGTGCGTGTACACGTTAAAGAAGAAGGCTGATGGGAGCATCGAAAGATACAAGACTCGCCTTGTTGCTTGAGGATTCTCACAACAGTATGGAGAGGTCTATGAGGAGACATTTAGTCCGGTTTCAAAGATGACTTCAGTTCAGGTAGTGATCGCTTTGGCTGCTTGCCAAGGATGGAGGTTGTGGCAGCTTGACGTAAAGAATATCTTTCTTTACAGAGAGATTGATAAGGACATCTTCATGGATCAGCCGCTTGGTTTTGTTTCTAAAGTTCATCTAGACTATGTCTACAAGCTCAGGAAGGCTCTCTACGGGTTGAAGCAGGCCCCAAGAGCTTGGTATGGGAAGATAGCAGAATACCTACAAATCTGCAGATACGTTGCTTCCAACTCAGATTCAAGCTTGTTCATCAATAAGAATGGGGAGCTTCAAGTCTTGGTCTTGCTGTATGTTGATGATATGATCATCACAGGGAATTCAGAGGAGGAGGTAGCTAGGCTAATGGTTGAGCTAGCTATTCACTTCGAGATGAAAGACTTGGGAGAGCTTCATCACTTTCTTGGTCTCGTACTGGAGAGGAAGTAGAGCGTGATACTCATTTGCTAGAAAGGTTATACGGATCACATTATTAATCGATTCAGCATGAAGGAAGGGAAGAGTTTCCCTAATACTCTGGATCATGGGCTAAAGCTTCGACGAGATAAAGGAAGGATTCTTCCTGATCCCTTGGTGTTCAGAGCTCTAGTGGGGAGCTTGATCTACCTAACGATTATAAGGCCAGACATTGCTTACGCTGTTGGCCGAGTAAGTCGGTTTATGGCAGAGCCAAGGAAGTCTCATCTGGTAGCGGCAAAGAACATCTTGAAGTATGTCAAGTATACTTCTGATATGGGGCTCCTTTATAGGAGGGGCACAGACTTTTCTTTGTAAGGATAAACGGATGCTGATTATGTTGGTGACTGGGATGATCGACGATCAAATTCGGGTTATGTTTTCATTTGTGGATCTGCTAGCATTTTGTGGTGTAGCAAGAAGCAGGACTCAGTGTCCGTCTCAACTACAGAAGTAGAGTACAAGGCTTCAGCTTTGGCTGCTTGAGAAGACATTTGGCTAAGGTGGCTAGTTGAGGACATCCATGAGGAAGTGCACAGTCCAACTTTGCTCCGAGGTGACAATGAAAGTGCTCTCAAATAGGTGAATAATCTAGCTTGTCATACAAGGACGAAGCATATAGAGATCGAGCACCACTTCATAAGGAAGAAGGTGTTGGAGGGATCTCTTATGATCGGGCATGTTAGGGGTGTAGACAACCTTGCTGACATCTTCACGAAGCCATTGTCAAAGGGGCCATTTTAACGGCTACGAGGTTTGTTGGGCTTGATCACCACTTATCACTTCAAGGGGGAGTGTTGAAAATCATGAAGTGAAAGTGGGTGATGGGGCAGACCGTGCGGTCTAAGTAGTCTGAGTCCATGGCCTGGGCGGACTGATGTTGCAGCCTGGGTGTACTGGCCAGGTTGGTCTTGGTGGTTTGGCTATTCTAGTGGAGCGGCCTGTGCGGCCTGTATCTATCGGTCTTGTTGGGTATTGTATCCACAACGTACCTGATTTGAAGAAGCCCCTAAACAAGCTAAGGTAAATAGACAATGTATTTGATAAAATATTTCAAGTTGTGCTTGCAGTTATTCCACGCTAAGTGCACACCAATGTCAGGGTGCAGTAGGTCAATATACACGGGTCTGCACAACGTAATCCCTCGTTGAGCAGATCAGTGTGTTGGCCTACGTGTACTCTCTCTATTGGAGTGTACTTACTTTCAAGTACAGGGCTGTGATTATGCAAGAGCTGACAAGGAGCAAGGATGTGTCAAAGAGCAGCTCTTGGGCGGAAAGACGAAAAATCATCTAAGTGTTAATCGACGAGAATCACCAAGTGATTCTCGCCGATTCGGTGAGAATCACTAGAATCGTCGAGAATCACTGGCTGATTCTCGCCGTCTCTTTCCAGTTACCTCAGAACGTGCAAACAAGTCTACATCGACGAGAATCACCTTTGATATTCGCCGAAACGACGAGAATCACCTTTGATTCTCGCCGAATCGACGAGAATCACCTTCAATTCTTGCCGATTTTGCCTTGGGTAATTTTCTGGAAACCGCTGGACCGGACTCTGCCACCGACTCTATTTTGATCCGGGCTTGGGGTTTTTTCTGGTGGGACCCACAACGGTCACTAAGGAGTATTCGAGTGTATAAATACACGCGTATTTTTGAACAGAAAGACAAACAGAAAAAGACGAAGCCGAGCCGCCGACCTTGACCTAAATCGCGATGCCTGCTCCGCCGTCGTCGCCGCTCGTGCTAGTCGATCGCCGGCTTTGATCGTGGTTGCTTCCAGATCTCCTGGTGACAGAAGCATAGCCAAGCATAGCGTCTCACGCGTCTAACCAGAGATCCTTTATCTCTTGATTCGTTGATCGGGAAAACCTTCCCCTTCCGAATCGATTGAGATGATCGATCCTAGTGTGACCGTTGGTAGACCTTGATAGCTTTGCTACGAAGATTGAATCTCCAAAGTACAGCAGCCGTACACCGTTGTCACCGCCGATCCCGAGAACCAAGCCGCTGCCCTTCTTGCCGCCGCCGGTTTCGGGGAGATTCTCTCCAAGAGAGATCTAGGGTTGTGGACTCTTCGTTGACTTCAAGAACACGTCATCGAACGAAGAGGGACACCTTAGTCTCCAAAAGTTGTTTGTATTTCTTATACATTCTAGTTTCATTTTTGTTGTAAAGGAACGTTGGTTCCTAGTTGTAAGGGTTGGGTGCAACCCGTGTTGTGGGAGTGTTGACTCCTACGTGTGGAAGGGTTCCTTCCGATAGTGCAAGGATTGGATTTCAATCCTGTTGGTGAAGTGTGCGAGTCGTCCCTTGTTGGGAGATAGGTCGAAGGGGGAAAGTGGATGTACCCAAATCGGGGAACCACTATAAATAGCTTGTGTACTTTCTTTGCTGTGCTGGTTTGTTTACTTGTGCAGGTACAATTTTAATTCCGCAAAAACGCTGCACATCACCTATTCCCCCCCCCCATAGGTGAAGGTAGTTGACACTAGGTGGACTTTCAAGTGGTATCAGAGCCAGGTTACTCATCAAAAAGGTTCACACCTTGAGTAGAATCCTGCCGCTAGTGTCAAGAAGAAGGCAAACATCTACTATGGAAGGGCTCAAGTACACAGGCAAGATCCCAGTGTGCACCAGGCTCAACTTTCCTATCTGGAAGGAAAGGATCAGGTTCTACATGGAAGCAGTTGATCCTCGGCTCTTCATGATCGTGGAGGAGGGACCTTATGTCCCCACTAAGGTCTCCACCATTGATCCTACCAAGAAAGTGCCAAAGAAAATTTCTGAAATGGACAAGGACGAGATGGTGCTGGTGGGACTTGACAAGAAGGCGCAGAACATTTTGGTCAACACGGTCGATGACTCAATGATGCAAAACTTCTGCAACTGCAGGACAGTAAAGGAGATCTGGCACTGCCTGTTTATCCTAATGGAGGGCACTGATGAAGTGAGGGATGATCGGAGATCCCTTCTGAACCAGAAATATGAGGCCTTCAGACAAGGGCCTAAGGAAGAGATCGGAGTCACCTTCGAGAACTTCCTCAAGATTGTCAATGCCCTCAAAGGATATGGAAGAGTGTTCACTGATGGTGAACTTAATGATAAATTTCTTAGGTCCCTTACTAAGGAATGGGACACAAAGATCTGCGCCATCCGAGAGTTTGGCAGACTTGCTGAAACTGACTCGCAAATTATGTTTGGGAAGCTGATATCCTATGAGCTTCAACTGAACACCAGGAAAGCAGAAGAAGAAGCTGAGAAGGATGCAGCCAAGGAAAAGACTGTGGCCCTAAAATCCATTCACTACAGAAAGGGCAAGGGTGCGGTTTCTTACCGTGCCAGGAAAAAGGATGAGGAGGAGGACTCCGAGCCATGCTCCTCCAGTTCAGAGCTATCTGAGGAGGATTTCTCCCTCATCACCCGAGAATTCAAGAAGTTCCTCAAGATGAGGAATCAAAGAAAGAGAGACGGCTCCTCCTCCAGGCATCAGAAGAAAAGTTATTCTTCTGACAGGTACGCTTCTAAACCGAACAAACATCGCACCTCTGACATTATTTGTTTTGGATGCAATAAGGCAGGAAACGTCGTGGCCGACTGCCACCAAGGCAAGAGAGAAAAGGGGAAGGGAGAGGAGCACAAGTCTTCTAGAGATAAGAAGAAAGAGAGGAGCTACATCGCCAAAAAGCCAAAGACACTGAGTGAATCTGATTCCTCAGACTCCAGTGATGATGAGGAAGCCTACTTCAGGCAGGTGGGTCGCTCCGACTCATAACGAGAATGCCCCACATTTACTGGGAAGGTAAAAGCTCACACCCCTCTCTCCAACTCTGACTCTGATCCTGAGTCTCAGGATGATGACCCTGAGGATAGCCTTTCGTCCCGTGAAGTGGAGCTCCTCGAGAAGTATGAACTTCTGCTCAACACTTTCGAGGAGTGTCGTAAGAGATTGAAGGCTGAGAAAAAGGAAGTGAAATTCCTTAAGGGTGAGAGTGTCTCCCTAAGGGAAGAGATCACCAGTTTGATCTCTCTCTGACAGGAGCACCTAGACCTGACTTCAAAGCATTCAGAGTCTCTTAAGCTCCTTGATCTTAAGCAGGAGGAAGTCGACAAGTTGGCAGAACAACTTGCGGCAGAAAGGAAGATCGTCAAGAGCTTCTCTATGCCAAAAACAGTTCTTCCAGTGGTTGATACCTTCTCTGCTCAGGCCAAAGGAGCTGGCTTGGGGCATATAGGGGTATCTGGTTCCTCATCCAGGAGAAACAGGAACCAGAGGAAGAATAAGGCCGCCAAGAAGGCCTCTGCTATTGAAAAGGGAAAGGCTCCGCTTAGTCCTGTTGCGTTCAGAAAGCCTAGCTTTCCTTGCAACAAACATGACTTTGAATCAACCTTTGGTCATCATTTCCGGCCCTCGGTTGCAAAGCCAAAGAGCCGATATGATGGTTGGACTTTTCCCCGGAACTTCGGTGAGAGTGCCTTCAAGGCACCTTATGAGGAAATCCATATGGGAAATTATGGTCAATTCTCTAACGGCCATAATGGAAAGCATGCACCAAGAGCCAAGCCTGTTATACTGAAGAAACAGAAGGTGAAGAAGTCATGTGACTGCAATCACTATGAGGCCTCCATCTCCAGATCCAAGGCCCCGACTGTACCCACCATTCCCAGGGTAAAGCAGGAGTCTAGGAAGAGGTACAACAGATTTGACTGTTAGTGTTGTGGCAAAGTCGGTCACTTTGCCGTGGATTGTTGGTTTAATCCGAGGTATAACGAGACTCTCTATGTTAGCAATGCGAGGCCGACCACTCGTATGGTTAACCACCCGAGGGGGAGTATGCTAACCAAGAATCTAGGACCCAAGTTCGATTGGGTTCTTAAGGGAAATTAATTTTGTTTTGCAGGAATGTCCAAAGGCCACCAAAACGCCAATATGGTACTTGGACATTGGATGCTCCCGGCATATGACTGGAACAAGAAGCCTGCTGCGTGATTGCACTCCAGTCGCGAATGGACCCAAAGTCATCTTTGGGGGGTCAGATCGAGGAGTCACCAGAGGTTACGGTATGATTTCTAACGGTATAATCTCTATCACCAACGTGGCTTATGTTGAAGGGTTAAACCATAACATGATCAGTGTAAGTCAGTTATGTGACAAAGGTTTTGACGTTAAGTTCTGCAAGGATAAATGCCTGATAATATCATGTGCCTCTTCTGAGACGGTATTAACAGGCATAGGAGCCGAAATATCTTCTGCTTAAATTTTCTTAGTTTAGATTCATCTCCCCCCGTATGCCTAGTGGCAACAGGCAGTGCATCTCTTTGTGAACAATGTCACAAGAGATTGGCACATGTTAATTTCAAAACAATTAGTATGCTGTTTTCTAAAAACTTAGTAAGGGATGCTCCCGTTATCAAGTGCATCAAAGATAGCCCCTGTCCTGCATGCCAGATGGGCAAACAGACTCGGGCTACCTTTAAGAGCATTGCAGACAAAGAGTCTTCTTGATGTCTTTACCTTCTACATATGGACTTGTTTGGTCCAATGCAAGTTCATAGCTTGGGAGGCAAGTCCTATAAGCTAGTGATAGTTGATGATCATTCTCGGTTTACATGGGTGTTCTTCTTAAAACGAAAGTCGGATACGTTTGACATCTTCACTAGTTTTGTCAAGCAGGTTCAGAACGAATTTAACTGCTCAGTGGTCAAAATCAGAAATGACCATGCAACAGAATTCGAATCTGGTGCTATGACAGAGTTTTGTGAAGAACAAGGTATCTTTCATGAGTTTTCCTCCCCGCGCACTCCTCAGCAAAATGGAGTTGCGGAGAGGAGAAATAGAACTCTCATTGAAGCCTGCACGACAATGTTGAAAGACGCTTCTCTCCTAGAATACTTCTGGGCAGAGGCGGTCAATACAACTTGTCATGTACAAAACCGAGCATTGATCAACAAGCATCATCGTACGACGCCTTATGAGCTACTGAGAGGCAAGAAACCAACCATGTCCTACTTGAGAATCTTTGGTTGCAGATGCTATGTACTGAATAATGGGAAGTACCCGCGTACTAAATTTGTTGAAAAATGCTTCGAAGGCATATTCATGGGCTACAGTTCCCACAGTCAGGCATATAGGGTCTTCAATAAGAAAACCCTGGTGGTAGAAGAATCAATTAATGTTGTATTTGATGAAGGAAGTTTGCTTAACAGCAATTCTTCCAGCGGTATTCTTGAAGATGTAGGTGCACGACTTGAACAGCTGAGACTCGATGAGACCGCTAAAGATGAAACTCCTAACTACATCAAAGTTTCCACCTCAACGTCAACTGGGAATGCTGAAGATCAAAATGGAACAAATCTCTTAGAAGAAGGAGAAGCCCAAGAAGTAGTCGAAGCTCTAAACGCCAGACTTCTAGAGCTCCGGCATGTGAGGTATCATCCTAGAGATCAGATCATCGGAGATCCTCGCGACGGTGTCAGAACTCGAAGAGGTACTATTAACGAGATTTTGCATCTTAGCTTTCTGTCACAGGTTGAGCCAAAGAAGTTCGACGAGGCGAACAAAGATGCGGCATGGATTTTGGCCATGCAAGATGAACTACATCAATTCGAGCGATGAAACGTTTGGACGCTGGTTCCCAGACCACACAAGAAGAATGTGATTGACACCAAGTGGATCTTCAGAAACAAACTGGATGAACATGGTGTTATCATAAAGAACAAGGCCAGGCTGGTGGCTCAAGGTTACAGACAGGAGGAGGGGATTGACTTCGACCAGACCTTTGCACCAGTGGCAAGGCTCGAGGCAATCAGATTGTTCCTAGCGTATGCTTCGCACAAAGGATTCACAGTCTATCAAATGGATGTGAAATCAGCATTCTTGAATGGAGACCTGAAAGAGGAAGTATACGTCGCTCAACTCCCAGGTTTTGTCAATCCTACTTATCCCAATCATGTATATTTTCTCAATAAAGCTCTATATGGTTTTAAACAAGCTCCACGAGCTTTGTATGAGACTTTATCTTGTTTTCTTCTTGAGAACAAGTTCTTTAGAGGTAAAATAAATAAGATATTGTTTCTCAGGGAAGTCAAAGGCAAGATTTTGCGGGTGCAAATCTATGTCGATGACATTATATTCGGCTCAACGGACAACAATCTTTGCAAAACGTTTTCTAAACTTATGTAAGGAAAGTTTGAAATGAGCAGTATGAGAGAGCTAAAGTATTTCTTGGGACTTCAAGTGAAACAGTCTGAGGATGGAATCTTCATCTCTCAGACAAAGTTCACAAATGAACTCCTCAAGAAATTCAGTATGGAGAATGCAACCTCTATGAGGACTCCAATGGCATCCACTATGTCTCTGGATAAGGATGAGAAAGGTAAACCTTTCGATGAAACCAAATACAGAAGCATCATTGGATCCCTGCTCTACCTTACTGCCAGTAGACTGGATATCATGTTCTCCACATGTGTTTGTGCCAGATATCAGGTGAACACTAAGGAATCTCACTATGTCGCTGCAAAGCGAATTCTAAGATACCTTAATGGTACTCCCAATCTTGGCTTGTGGTACCCGAGAAACAATGATGTCGAGCTAATAGGTTTTTCAGATGCTGATTTTGCAGGGAGTAGGGATGACATGAAAAGCACTTCCGGGACGTGTCAATTCCTCGGAAGAAGGCTTATCTCATGGAACAACAAGAAGCAGAATTATGTAGCTACCTCCACAGCAGAGTCTGAGTACATCTCGGCAGGCAGTTGTTGCGCACAACTCCTATGGATCAGAAACCAGTTAGCCGACTACGACCTTCAGTTCAAGGAAGTACCAAAGTACTGCGACTCCTCCAGTGTAATTGCAATTGCCAACAATCCGGTATCGCACAGCAGAACGAAGTATATTGAAGTGCGCTACCACTTCATTCGGGAGCACGTGGAGAACAAGGACATCTCTCTCTGTTATGTCCCCACGGACAAGCAGTTTGCAGATATATTCACAAATCCCTTAGACGAAGCCAAGTTCAGTCTTTTTAAAATTGAATTGGGGATGCTAAACTATGAGGAATAAAGACAACCGAAGCTCCAGGCTCGTGCATCTAGGGGGAGCCTCTGGCAGGAACTCAAGTGTGAGCACAGGTGCAAGAACTAAGGGGGAGCAAGGGGTCAAATGCAACAGACCGAGATTTGCAGAAGCTGAAAAGGGGGAGATTACCCTCTCGGCTAAGGCTAAGGTGGCTCCAAGTTTGCTAAGGTGGCTCCAAGTTTGCTCTAAATAAATTGGTATTTGTAATGAATATAATATCTCTCTCAACTCAATTTCAAGTTTATGATTTTCATACGCTCTATTCACCTTAGCTTGTAGGGTTTAGGCTTCTTCAAATAGGAGGAGATTGTTGGGTATTGTATCCACAACGTACCTGATTTGAAGAAGCCCCTAAACAAGCTAAGGTAAATAGACAATGTATTTGATAAAATATTTCAAGTTGTGCTTGCAGTTATTCCATGCTAAGTGCACACCAATGTCAGGGTGCAGTAGGTCAATATACACGGGTCTGCACGACTTAATCCCTCGTTGAGCAGATCAGTGTGTTGGCCTACGTGTACTCTCTCTATTGGAGTATACTTACTTTCAAGTACAGGGCTGTGATTATGCAAGAGCAGACAAGGAGCAAGGATGGGTCAAAGAGCAGCTCTTGGGCGGAAAGACGAAAAATCATCTAAGTGTTAATCGACGAGAATCACCAAGTGATTCTCGCCTATTCGTTGAGAATCACTAGTGATTCTCGCCGAATCGTCGAGAATCACTAGCTGATTCTCACCGTCTCTTTCCAGTTAACTCAGAGCGTGCAAACAAGTCAACATTGACGAGAATCACCTTTGATTCTCGCCGAATCGACGAGAATCACCTTTGATTCTCGCCGAATCGACGAGAATCACCTTCGATTCTCGCCGATTTTGCCTTGGGCAATTTTCTGGAAACCGCTGGACCGGACTCTGCCGCTGGCTCTGTTTTGAACCGGGCTTGGGGTTTCTTCTGGTGGGACCCACAACAGTCATTAAGGAGTATTCGAGTGTATAAATACACGCGTATTTTTGAACAGAAAGACACATAGAAAAAGACGAAGCCGAGCCGCCGACCTTGACCTAAATCGCGATACCTGCTCCGCCGTCGTCGCCGCTCGTGCTAGTCGATCGCCGGCTTTGATCGTGGTTGCTTCCAGATCTCCCGGTGACAGAAGCTTAGCAAAGCATAGCGTCTCACGCGTCTAACCAGAGATCCTTTGTCTCTTGATTCGTTGATCGGGAAAACCTTCCCCTTCCGAATCGATTGAGACGATCGATCCTAGTGTGACCGTTGGTAGACTTTGCTAGCTTTGCTACGAAGATTGAATCTCCAAAGTACAGCAGCCGCACACCGTTGTCACCGCCGATCCCGAGAACCAAGCCGCTACCCTTCTTGCCGCCGCCGATTTCGGGGAGATTCTCTCCAAGAGAGATCTAGGGTTGTGGACTCTTCGTTGACTTCAAGAACACGTCATCGAACGAAGAGGGACACCTTAGTCTCCAAAAGTTGTTTGTATTTCTTATACATTCTAGTTTCATTTTTGTTGTAAAGGAACGTTGGTTCCTAGTTGTAAGGGTTGGGTGCAACCCGTGTTATGGGAGTGTTGACTGCTACGTGTGGAAGGGTTCCTTCCGATAGTCCAAGGATTGGATTTCAATCCTGTTGGTGAAGTGACCGAGTCGTCCCTTGTTGGGAGATAGGTCGAAGGCGGAAAGTGGATGTACCCAAATCGGGGAACCACTATAAATAGCTTGTGTACTTTCTTTGCTGTGCTGGTTTGTTTACTTGTGCAGGTATAATTTTAATTCCGCAAAAACGCTGCACTTCACCTATTCACCCCCCATAGGTGAAGGTAGTTGACACTAGGTGGACTTTCAGGTCTGGTGACGGTACTCAGTTCGGCCTGCGGTTCTGTAGATAGGCCGGTAATGGAGTAACCGTGCGGTTTGGAGGATAAGTCTGCGGAGTATGGAGGACTTGATTAGAGACCGCGAAGTTCTCTATTATGGACTATCTTTGGAGATCGGCTTTGGTCCTTGCCGAGTTCTCCGGTGTTACGGGTAGTGTTAGCTGCACTCATGTGGCGGACTGAGCATGACGATCAGTATTGGAGCTGGCGGACTGGGGCTTTGTCCGCCGAGCTTACGCCGGACTCTTGGTGTTTTGCTGCACATGGTCACACTCTGTGATAAGTCCAGGGCTTCCGCAGTGTCAACAGAGTCCGCTGTTGACGGGGCAGTCTGCCTGTTGGTCATGGACTCTTGTGGCGGGCTGCGTTATTCTTGAGCTGTGCAGAATGTCGCCATGTCCGCGTATGGCGTGGGGACTAATGCAGTATAGGTTGTGGTTATGCCCGTGTACTGTGTAGTGAGGCGGACTGGTTGGGTGCTTGCCGGCTATGCGGGCTATTTCCTTGTGCGCATAGTGTGTGCGGACTATGGCGGAGTCCGCCTGGTGGTGGACACCTTACCTTGATTCATGGCGGGCTGTTTGAACTCCGGCTAAGTCCTTGTGGACTTGGCGGACTAGGCTTTGCTAGTTACGAGCTGGGGTGGTGACTCTATTCTTTAGGGCGGTGACCACACTCCTCCCCCCGCCTATAAATAGACCCCCCGATACGTCTACAGTATCTGAGGGAATAGAAAGTTGAGACTTGGTTAAGTGCGGAGGCCTCGGTTTTCTTGTCTGCACGGTTTGAACGGAGTTAACTGATTGTTGTTTGCAGGTTTCGCGGCTAGCACTGTGGAGCCAGGAGTTTGGCTTTGACTTCGTTCGGGATCAGTGAAGTTTCCCATTTCAATCGGCAGTCTCAGCAGGTTGCTTCTGCGGCTTGTCAGTTTTCTTTGCTTCAGCTTTTCCAAGTTCAATAACCTCTCCGTCGGACTCGGGCGGTCTGGTTTTCAGTTCGGCAGCAGTCAACGAATAACGACATGTCTGCGCGACCTCGCTGTCTCGGCGGACTCCATGTTCTATTCGGCTTCTAGCTGTAGTAGTTCGTGCGGTTTCGGTGACTTTGGCGGACTGGGTGGTCTCGGCGTTCTCCAGTTCTATCTTCCCGGATTGATATGTTGCTTTCTATTTTACCTTGTACTGGCGAAATCATGTCTCGCCACGTATACCTTGCCCTGTAAAGAAGTTAATAAATTATGATCTGCTTGTTCGTTCTACTTGTAATTGGTGTTTGAGCTTGCTTTCCGAGTTCCACTAGATCAAGGTGTGATCTTGGTAGCTCTGAGAATATTAATTTGGCGTCACACTATCTTGCTGATCATCTTGAGAAATTTCAACAAATTTATCCCACGATCCTTTCTCCTCCCTCAATAGATATTCCTATTGAAGAAGACAGAAATGGGGAGATGTGTAGCAATACATAAGGGAGAGATATAGAAGCATTACTTGACATGACTAGATCATGTTGAGTAAGTGTATATTACTTGAATATTTTCAAGTAGTATGAGAAATGCAATAACTGACTACAGGTTAAGGCATAACTATGTCAGTGCATAGTTTGAGGTAATTGCTTTTAGTGGAGCTCCATTTTAATATTAAGTGGTAGAAAGGAGAGTGCATATTACTTGAACAATTGCACAAGTAGTATGAGTGTGCATTGACTTAACCTTTTGAGTCAATACAATTTATTGGAGCTCATTGAATTAGTATAGCATAAACTAGCAGTTTGTAGCAGATTATATTGTATAACTACATGAATTTTTTCTGACTATTATGTTAATGCCTCTTAGTATTGATGGGTGTTCTGCCTTCTTCAAATAGGGGGAGATTGTTGAGTCCATTGCCCACAATGTTCCCTAAATTGTATTTGAAGAGACATCTCCATCAACACTAAGAGCATAATTGCACTTGTTGTCGTTTAAGCTCATCTTGTGTAGGATTTTCCATGGAATAATTCCAAACAAATTGTCTAAGTGATGTGACAGGTGGTCATAAGGCATAAAGGTGGACACCAAGAGAAGATGTTGGAAAGGAAAGAATTTGCTAAAGTCACAGACGTTGAGTGAGGCAAGCTCACTCAACACCAGAGGTATGAAAGAATGTTGGTAAGCCAGAAATATGGATAAGTAGTTTGGCGTTGAGTGATGAAGACACACTCAACACCATAGAGCAAAAAGGCTATAAGTTGAATATAGTATAACTCGGTCCAAATTCATCGAACTAAGTTCAGAGTTCGTCATGATGAGCTCACCATTCGTCAAGCTTAAATCACAGCAAAAAGGCCATAGATGTGTGGGACTCAGAATTCGTCGAGCTCAGCTCACCATTCATCGAGCTGAGCTCACCTTTCATCAAACTAAATTCAGAATTTGTGATTCAGTTTTCTTCGAGCTCATCCCACAGAGAATCGATCTCAACTCAACATTCGTCGAACTAAAGCTAAAAAAATTAACTAAGGCAAAACCGCTGAGACAACGGAGATAGCTGAGAAGTATGTCTCAGCATAACTGTTGAGGCAAAGCAAGCTGGAATTTTCAAAGACCAAAAGCGTTTAGTGAAGCAGGTTCATTTAATGCTTCTAATAAATAAGGAAGCGCTGAGACAGTTGAGTGGAAAACTACTGAGACAGAAGATAGTCTCAGCAATAAAGCAAAAACCGCTGAGATCGGTGAGAAGAAACTGCTGAGACAAGAGATAGTCTCAGCAGTGAAGAAGAAACCACAAAGACAGTTGAGAATTAAGCGCTGAGATAAAGCCAGCAGAATTTCTCTAAGTCCAGAGTGTTGAGAGAGGCAGGTTCAGTCAATGCTTCTAATGAATAGCCAAGACAGATGGCGTTGAGTGACTTAACATCACTCAATGCTTATTGAAGATCTGAAAATTTGGCCAAGTCGAGAAGGTGATGACCACTGCTGACATCATCAAAAGTCAACAATTCAAAGTACTTCATGCAGTTGCGAGAAATCTACAGCAGCACTGTATGACCACTACTGACATTACCAGAATTCAACAAAGTCAAAATTATTCAAACCGTTGCGGGAAAGCTGCAGTAGCGCCGAAAGCTTATTTGTCCTTTTCTGAAGGAGGTGGCGCTCACCATTGTTGGGTGGGCCCACACTTAAATTGTGTCGTTGATTCAAATCAAAACATATAAAAGGAATAAAGTAAAGGGGATCAGGGTTACAAAGAACAAACATAGAACACACGAAGAATATACGGAAATTAGAGGCGCCTGGACATCATCTTCTTCGACAAGCTTGAAGGCAAAAGTCCATCAGAGCTAGCTAGAAGGCAGGAAACGTTAGCTGAAGCTCCTTCAAGTTCATTAAGAGTGTTCTCTCCAGAACAAGGCAGCTGATTCTTCAGATCAGCAAGGAGATAGCTGTGTGAAGGGCAGTGATGAGTACAATTATTTAAGTCCTTTATACTGTCGTATTTGTAATCATTTTCACAATTATCTACCTCAATTCGTTATAATTGCACAAAAATAGTTAAGAACTTGAATTATCATGAATAGAAGAGCGCAATATTGATTTTCCTTCATATTCCTTTATTAAGTTATTTATTTATTCATTAATCTTCTTAATACAGGTATTGCAAGTTCTTGGAACTAAAAGTTTTTGAGCAAACAGAGGTGTTCACTGATCCAACATGACTTGTGGCAGGAAAATATTGGATTGGGCACCACACGGATAAGGACACGCCTGTCTCATTACCCGTATCCTTATCGGGAAGGATCAAACTTTGAGCCATGAAGAACACACGACCGTGTTACTTGCCATGTCAAAAGACACGACTCACGACTAGGCGTGCCTTTTCATTTCAAAACAGCACGATGCACCGTTTAGACCCTAACGGCCTTTGACACGGCCGTGTTGGAACACATGTTTGACATCTGCTTCCATGAAGACTATAAAACATACACAAATAAATAGAAGAGGACTTTTGGATTGAAGGACTTGGAGAACTTCTGAAGGACGAAAGTGGAGCACTCAAGCGAAAGGGAAATTGAAGGAGATAATCCGTATGGTTTTAATCTTCATATATCTCTTTTAATTTTCCGCTTTTCTTTATGTATCTAACCTTTATTTTACATTTTGTATGAGACTTGCTTTTTTTGAACTTATTCAGTAATCATGTATGTTGATTTTCATTTGGATCTGTTGTATTTTATTCGTATGTGTGCTTTCAAGCAAAGAGATTGATCATAGATTTGAAGTTAATATTTATTTCATGTGAATCCCAAACTTCTAGATTAAGAAATTGAAAGGTTGTGATGATGGTTATTAATTCCATTATATGGTGTTCTTCCTCTTTATATTTCAAATTTCATGATCGAGAGATATGTTGTTTGGATAATGACAATACAAATAATTAGATTCATGGTATGTTAGAGATAAAATTCCATGGATTCATGTATTTGACAGGGTTACTTTATATTAATGAAAATTTGAGTGTTGTGAATTGTTCGAGAGAAAATTTACTCAACTTAAGTTTAGGTATTGAATTGCTCGAGAGAGAATTCGATAAAGAATGACCCCTTACAATACTATGAATTCGATACTTTTGTAAATACATGGTTACATAGACTTGAATTAATGAGTAAATATTCTCATGTGATTACTCTTAGACTATCTGATTTTTACTATCCTTAATCCTCCAATATCATTTTATCCAATTAGTCCTAGTAATGTTAATTTAGAAGAACAAATAACTTTAAATAACGGTACGATAATTGAGTGAGAGTGAGTACGAGTACTTGAAAAGACCCTCAGGAATACAACACGAGATGTAGATTTCTCCAATACTATGATTGATAGGTGCACTTGCCTGAGATTAAAATCAATCTAGCTTATACCTATCTACATAGTTTACACTAGAGTTGCAAATAAAATCCGCATCAAGTTTTTGGCGCTGTTGCCGCTGATTCGTTTTTAATATTTTGAAAGCTTAAACTCTATTAATCTACCAATTTTTGATTAGTAACATATAATTGTAAATTAAATTATTGTATAATTATACCACTTAATCTCTATTTTGTAGACTGTTAGTCTATGACCAGGGGAAGAAATTCTGGGTTAACACCATTTCATCCTAACCCAGAAAGGATCATTCATAACACCTCACAAAGGGACTTGAGAACTGATAACACGGATAATTCAAACAGACTTTCAGAAGAGAAAACAGTAAACTTAGGAGATCATCATCCAAATAATCCAGATAACATAGTAAATCAGAACGAGCAAACCATGTCTGACTTTACTAGACCTAATCTCCATGGTACTGGGTCAAGCATTGTTAGACCACCTATTGTCGCCAACAATTTGGAATTGAAGCCTAGTATTATTCAGATGGTTCAATAGTTAGTCCAATATGATGGACTGCAAGATGAAGATCCCAACACACACTTAGCCGGACTCTTGGAGATATGTGATACATTCAAGATCAATGGCGTTACCAATGATGTCATTTGATTGAGGTTGTTTCCGTTCTCACTAAGGCACAAGGCGAAGTAGTGGTTAAACTCAATACCTAGAGGGTCGATTACTACATGGGATATGATGGTTGAGAAGTTCTTGATGAAGTATTTTCCAACGGCGAAGACTGCAAAGCTAATGAATTATTGTATGACATATGGGAATGATTCAAGGAACTATTAAGGAAGTGTCCCCATCATGCATTACCTTCCTGGCTTCAAAATCACACCTTCTACAATGGTCTCAATCCAGCCACTAAACAGATGATTGATGCAGCTAGTGGAGGAACCTTGAACAATAAGACACCAGAAGCGCCTCAACAGTTGATAGAAGACATGGCAATGAACAACTATAAATGGACTACCGTGAGACAGAAGCCTAATAAGCCTGTAGGAATCTATGAAGTGGATGTCGTCACTGCCTTAGCTATTCAAGTTGATAAGCTTAATGATAAGATGGATAATCTAGCTTTAGCATCGCCCTCCATGGTACCACAACAATGGGACCCTTCATTTGGTGGAATGTCTGGTTGTGAACCTCAAGTGCATGAACATGTTGACTATATGTGCAATAATACCAGACCTCCCTTCAACCAAGCAAACAACACATATAGTTCTACATACATTCCAGGATGGATGAACCACCCAATTTTCTTGTGGAGGATAAGGAAATCAAGGCAAGTAACCTGTGTTTGGACAACCACAACAATAGGATCAAAGGAATCCATCATTAGAAGATGTGCTCACCAAGTTCATGCAAACAACTGATGTAGTTTTCCGGAATCAAGAGGCTCTATACGGAATTTGGAGAATTAGATAGGTCAGCTCACAAGGATGGTATATGAAAGGCAACTAGGAGCACTTCCTTGTAATATGGAAACAAACCCGAAGGAACATGCAAAAGCAAACCAATTGAGGAGTGGAAAGGAATTACATGACTAAAGGCTTACAAAGGAAGCACCCCAAGAGCAGTCTAGTGGCGAAGGACAGAACGAGATGAATTCAAAATCAAAGGACTATCAACCAGCAATACAATATCCAGTGAAGCTGAACAAGGAGTGCATGGATGCGCAATATGGTAAATTCTTATCCATGTTTAAACAATTACATGTTAATTTACCTATTTCCGAAGTCATTGAAATGTGGAGGTATGCTAAATTTCTAAAGGACTTAATTTCAAATAAAAAGAAAAAAGAAGAATTATTTCGGTAACACTTAGGCTTCATTTGTTTCGGCGGTGGCAGATCGATCTGTCAGGTGGAAACGGAGTGTTCGAAACGGAGGGGGGAGGTGGTTGCTCCAAACGAAGCTTTTTGGGGGGTTTCTCAAGGCAGGCGGTTGGAAACAGAGCAAACGCCGTCGAAGGTTTATTTGTTTACCCTCCTTCCTGCGGTGTTTGCCCAAAATGGAGCAGCGAAATGCCCAAACAAATAGAGCCTTAGTGAAGAATGTTCCGCTATTTTACCGAACAAATTTCCACGAAAACTTAGGGATCCCGGTTCATTTTCAATTCCATGTTTAATCGGTGATTTACAAGTGAATAAAGCTTTAGCGGACTTAGGAGCTAGTATAAACTTAATGCCTTATAAACTATATTTGAAACTAGGTTTAAGAGAACTTAGCCCTACTATAATGAGTATTCAATTAGTAGATCGTTCTGTTAAGTATCCTACAGGAATAGTAGAGGATGTATTTGTTAAGGTAGAAAAGTTTATATTTCCAGCCGATTTTGTTATTTTAGATATGGACGAAAATATAGAAGTGCCACTCTTACTAGGTCATCCGTTCTTAGCGACATCTAGAGCTCTTATTGATGTTTTTGATGGTAAATTAGTTTTGCGAGTAGGGGAGGATGAAGTTACAGTTCAAATCAGTAATACAATAAAGCAATATTTGGATAATGATGATTGTTGCTACTTTTGCCATGGTGTTGATAATATTATGACTTCTATGAATTCTGAATTATATTATAGGGATCCTTTAGAGATTTGCATCAGTAACAGTTATCTAGAAGAAGACAAAAATCAAGATATTGTCGAACATTTATATTATCTAGATAACTCCATTTCGGTGAATAGGAAGATTGAGTATAGTTTGATTACATACGGAGATCTTGAAAATCTTAAGAATAATACTAAGGATCCACTGATAATAGAATTTAAAAAATTACCGGATCATCTTGAGTATGCATTCTTAGGATCTGATTCTACTTACCTTGTTATTTTTTCTTCTAATCTTTTTGAAACTGAAAAACAAAAGTTAATAACTATACTAAGAAGTATAAAGGTGTTATAGCGTGGCAAATAATAGATATAAAAGGTATCAACCCTAGTTTTTGCACCCCCAAGATCCTTTTGGATGAAAACTATAAGCCTTCTATCCAACCACAATGTAGGCTAAATCCAAATATGAAAGAGATAGTGAAAGCTGAGATTATTAAGTTATTAGAAGCTGGAATGATATATGATATTTCATATAGTTCATGGGTTAGTACTATACAAGTTGTTCCTAAGAAGGGTGTTTTAATGGTAGTAGCAAATGATATGAATGAATTGATTCCAACGTGAACAGTTATTGGTTGGCGTGTATGTATTGATTATCAGAAGTTAAAAGATGCTACTAGGAAAGACCACTTCCCTCTACAATTCATTGATCAAATATTATAACGATTATCAGGCCATTCTTATTATTGTTTTCTAGATGGATTTCTGGATATTTCTGTATACCTGTATCACCAAAAGACTAGGAGAAGACAACATTCACTTGTCCATTTGGTACCTTTGCCTATAGAAGAATGCCATTTGTTTTATGTAATGCACCATCCACTTTGCAAAGGTTCATGTTAGCTATATTTAATGACTACGTTGAAGATATTATGGAAGTCATTATGGATGATTTTTCTGTGTTTGGTGATTCTTTTGATTTGTGTTTGAAGAATTTAGAAAAAGTTCTGAGAAGGTCTGAGGAAACAAATCTTGCACTTAGTTGGGAGAAGTGTCATTTTATGGTGCAAGAAGGGTTAGTTCTTGGCCATAAGATCTCAAGCCAAGGAATTCAAGTGGTTAGAGCGATGATTGAAACTATAGAAAAGTTGCCACCACCAACCTCCGTTAAGTCAATGAGAAGCACTTACTAGGCTTTTAGAGAAAGACAACTTTTATTTTTGATGAAGAGTGTCTACAAGACTTTGAGTTCTTGAAAGAAAGATTAATAAATTCTCCTATTATGATTGCAACTGATTTTGCTCAAACTTTCGAGATCATGCGTGACGCTAGAAGTTTTGTGGTAGGGGCTATTTTAGGACAACGCCGGAACAAACACTTTCACCTTATATATTATGCTTGCAAAATAATTAATAACACACATGAGAACTATACGACAACGGAAAAAGAACTCCTAGCAGTGGTATTTGCCTTCGATAAATTTAGATCCTATTTAACATTGTCTAAGATGGTAGTATACACAGATCACTCTACCCTATGATATTTACTTGCCAAAGCGGAAGCAAAACCTCGTTTAATCCGTTGGGTTCTCTTATTGCAAGAATTTGATTTGGAAATTATGGATAAATGAGGAGCAGAAAACTTAGCGGCAGATCATCTATCATGTTTAGAAAATCCAATACGAACAATGTTTGATGAGACTGAGATTAGTGATACATTTTCGGAGGAATCACTATTTGCATTATGTACAAATATAAATACTAATTATCTGTGGTTTGCCGACGATGAAAACTATATTGTGGCTAAGGTCTTTCCAAATGATTTTTCATATCAGTAGAAAAAAAAACATTTCTCTGACTTGAAATATTACTTTTTGGAGGACCCCTATATATTTCGGATATGTGCAGATTCCATTATACGTACATGTATATCAGCGGAGGAGGGCTGAAAATCTTGGAACGGTGTCATTCAGGCCCTACAGGTGGTCACTTTGGAGCAAACCGCTCAGCTAAAAAGGTTCTTGATTCTGGTTTTTATTGGTCTCTTCTATTCAGGGATGCCCAAAGGTATGTACTTTCATGTGATTCTTGTCAAAAATCACGTAATAACTCTAAATTAAATGAAGTGTCACAAAAATTTATCCTTGATTGTGAAGTATTTGATGTGTAGGGGATTGACTTTATGGGACCATTTCCACTTTCTTATGGGAATAAATATATTTTGTTAGCTGTAGATTATGTATCGAAGTGGGTAGAGGCGCAAACGTTTCCTACTAATGATAGTAGAGTAGTAATTCAATTTTTGAAATCCTTATTCGCGTGATTTGGCACGCCACGTGCGCTTAGTAGCGATAGGGGTACACATTTTTGTAATCTACAGCTAGATAAAGTCTTACAAAAATACGGGGTCACACACAGGATAGCCTCTCCTTATCATCTGCAAACTAGTGGTCAGGTTAAAGTTTCAATAAGAGAGCTTAGAGAATCATAAAAAAATTTATAGAAGGGATTAGGAAACAATGGTCTAAGAAACTAAACGATTGTTTGTGGGGATATAGGACTGCCTACAAAACACATATAGGGACCACTCCCTTCAGACTAGTCTATGGTAAAACATGTCACCTGCCTATAGAATTAGAGCATAAAACTTATTGGGCAATATGCTCTTTGAATTTTCACACCAATTCCATAGGGGAGAAACAAAAACTTCAACATAATGAATTAGATGAGTGGAGAACCATGGCTTATGAAAATTCTCGGATATATAAAGAGAAGACTAAATTGTTCCATGACCGTCACCTTCGAAAACATAAGACATTCCAAAAAGTTGACCAAGCACTCCTTTACAATTCCCGTCTTATATTATTACCAGGGAAGTTAAGGTCTAAGTTGTTCGGACCTTTCCAAGTCCAAGAGGTTTTTCCCTATGGCACCATTGAACTAATCCACCCTGAGAAGGGAGATTTTAAAGTAAACGAGCACTGATTAAAACATTATTATGGAGAGTTTCCTCAAGATTTCACTCGCCAAGAATCATGCCTCCGACTAGACATTGATTAAATGTAATTCAATTAATTTTCTACGTTTTTATTCTTTGGTAAACTTTTTGTTAAATTTTAGTATAAAAACATTATAAAATAACTTAGGACGTAATTCCATTTCAGAGGGGTGAACGGGCTTCCACTCGCCCGTATGACAAGTCACGTTTATGAAGAATTTTTTTTATATAAAGCTATGTTCAATTTAAAACCAGAGTAGATATAATTGCACCAGAGAGGAATGGAGTTATGTTTCCCGAGCACCACATGGGTGGACACACAACCATATGTGCAGCCATGTCACATTTGCCTGATTATTCTCAACTCATCCCAAGCACCACACAGGGGGACACACAACTGTGTGTGCAGCCGTATGTTTGAGTTCGATGATGTTGCGGCCCGAGAACCACACGGGTAGATACCCAGCCATGTTCGCACCCGGGTATAGGGTACTGAGTTCAACGATGCTGTCCCCGAGAAGGACACGGGTCCACACACGTCCGTGTTATGGACCGTATTCACCTCACTGCTTCCCCATGAGTTTGACCACACGGGTCCACAAACACCAATTATATTGATCGTATGCGCCAGGCGTGATGCTTACTTATCAGTTTGATGATACGTCATCTCGAGACCCGTTTATTGAGCGATTTTTTATTTAGTGAACACGGGTACACACATGCTCGTGTCGCAACCCGTGTTCGACATACTATATAAGGCTGTGTGCTACCGATACTCATCTTCCTCCTCTCCAATCCCAAGTTAAAACCTAGCTTCCAGCACTCCTTCATGCCACGAACTCAGTTGCGAAATTTTTTCCTCCATACTTCGCGGATCTGTTTACTCTAATCTTGATCTACACTCCTATTAAAATTTCAATCATTTTCTTTTTTTCTTTTCAATTCCTATTTTTCTCATTCTTTTCACATTCTTCTTCATTCTCTTATCATTCCTCTACCTCTCATTCTTCTAAATTTTATTTCTCTTCTCATTTCTCTCTTTCTCATTCTTCCTCTACAGATCATGTCGACGGGACGATCTCAAGGGTGACGCCGTCGTCGTCCGAATCTCACCGCATTATCTATCGAGGGGCGCGGCGATGCTACACACCTGGAGTTTACGGATCCTGCTCACATTAATCACTTCAATCGACTCAAATCCAAGATATTTCAAGATATGTGTACTATCGATGGGAGTGTTTTAGAGGAGATCCATTTGCCTGACGAAGTACGAGAGTTAGTTTCTGTAGAGGGGTGGGCATAATTTTTTAATATTGATGAGTTGGGGTTTAAGGAACTATCACTAGAGTTTATGACAACTTGCTACCTAAATCACTGGCCGACCTTCGCCGAGACGACCAACTCATAGGAAGGACTTATTTCATTTCGAGTCGCTAACACCACATATATTCTTTCTCTTATCTATTTCACACAGTATTTAGGGGTGTATGAGGACACTTTCCGCTACATTGCTGCATATTCCGAGCTTAAACTTGATCTCCCCTCTCGTGACCACGCCGCCAATATCTGGTCTCGGCTTGCCTTTGATCTGTCCCCATATGCGGCCTAGAGGTCTAAGGCCTCTCAGTTGCATTCTCTCTCTCTTCATTACATCCATCATCTACTGAGTCATACATTGAGTGGCAGGGGCGAATGATCTGGTGTCATGAGGAGACAGGATATTCTTTACCTCTAAAGCATGTCTTCGCGATACCACATTCACTTGAGATAAATTTCATTCTTCTTCGCGATACCACATTCACATTCACTTGAGATGGCCGGGTGGCTGACGACATCGCTTGGAAAAGACTCCAAGATGGGGCAATCTCGGCCATCGGCTGGAGGTTGAAGACAACCAGATGCCGCATGATTTGAGCCAAGATTCGTGCCGCCTTTGATTTTAATCTTAGGATTAATAAATTTCATCCAATTGGTTTTTATCACACATATTATAGTAAATGTTGCTATTTATTAAAAATACGTAGAGGCTTGAACAGAAAAACTTGGCAACACCAAAGTTGTAGCCCTTCAGGTTTACTTTAATTTAAAATTTGTTTGAATAATTTTGGCTTAATGGTCTGACCTCAGCACCCAAAATGGTGTAGTCTATACTTAGCGCTAGACAGAAATTAAAATAGGTGCCCTCACTTAACCACATGTCCAAATGACCAAAATTTCGGGCAGGGAGTCAATCTTATCTATACCCAAGACATACCCAAAAATGAGAATATTTAGAAAAACCTTTATAATAGTTTTGGTAAAAATTTTATAATCCTTATGTAGTTTAAATAATGGGCCTAATGACATCACCAACCCCCAAAACTTTCTTGGATGGTCTTAGGGGTCACTATGATTCACTTGTTAAAATATCAACACATTTGAGTATGATTTGATAGGGTTTTGATGTGATTAAAGTTTGGGCCCTTATGGGTGAGTTTAGGGTTTAGGATTCTTGGGGCAAGGAGGGGCCAATCCTTACCCAATTGGGTTGGGGATCTAGCCATAGTCCCAAGGTCAGTAGGCACACCCTATCTTAGAGTTTGGATTGGTTAGGGTAGTTGAGACCTAGTTCCCTAGTTCAAGCCTTGGATTGAGCCTCTTAGTGTTTGTGAAGGACCTAGGGTGTTTGGATTTGTTTGGGCTTGATGTTTACCCCATGGGTTTCTAATGTGGAGTAATGCCCTAGGAAGGAATTTGGCAGTATTTGGACACATGCACTCCCCTTAAATCACTTGGAAATTATTTAGGTCTATACACCTTAAGGAATAAATAAAGGTTCTTATGACCTTGGATCCTTATGAAATTTTGGTAGAAGTAATTTTATAGTGCTATTGACCTTTGAGATTTATTATAGGATGTTTAGAAAAGAGTAGCTCAAACTTGTAGGTATAATCTCCACCTTGCCTTTTTTGATGATTTTGAAGTAACCATGGTTAGATTAACTTATAAAGATATGAAATTCTGGCAAGGTTAATTAAATATCATTTAGAGGTATTAGTAAATTATTTGGATCATTTGGGATTTTTCTCTTAGTACTTCATGTGTAAAGTAAACTAGTACACCATATTTTGATAAATATATAATAAATAGTATACCTTGCTATGAAATTGTGTTACTTGGCCAGAGAAATTTTATGGCATAATGAAGTCTAGAAAATTATCACGTATCATTTGGATGAGTTTACAAGAATGTTTATTCACAAATGCACTTTAATGGAATTATTGGAAGTATTTTTATACATGGCTCACTAACCTTGGAATTGCATGAAACTTAGTCATTAGTGTTTTATGATCATTATAAGGCTCTGATAATTTTTATATAATTTCTGAACTAAAATTTATGGTACTCCCTTCATTATCTAAAATTATATGAATTACCTTGAATTAATTATTTAGAGTTTATTACATTTATAAAAGTCTGTGAAATTTGGAATTCACTGATATTTTGCTATCATATACTATTCCTAATTTTTTGGTGGCCATAACTTAAGGAAATCTAGTACCTCATGTTCAAAATTACACATGGCCTAACTTTTGGGAAAAAATAATAAATGCTAAATTATTTAGGAAAATTACAAGTCTCTGGATTTAGCTAAATGTGTCATGATAGGCCCACTATAATTATCTTAGGGCATTTGGATGAAAATTTGGAGTACCTCTTATCATGTACATCATATAGCTTAGGTTAGTCTGCATTTAGTAAAGCTGCGGGGATTGTGATAACATGGGGGATGGTCATAGGAAGTAGGGAGTATTGCATGCTGATTTGGTAAGATGAAAAAGTGAGTTTCATTAAGAGTCATGATAAGGTGAAAGAAGGGTTGGCTAGTGTTAGGTGGTGCTCGAGATTGACGAAAGGTCATTTTTCCTATAGATAGAAAGAGAGTCAAAATACACTACCTTTAGATCCAGTATAACTTTAAAAGGTATCGGGAATTGGTTCTTAACTGATAATAAATAAGTACCTTGCGAAAGGGATCTTTGGGATTCAGCTCATCGTAGTTCCTAGTGCCCTCGAAAGACCTTCATGGGGAATGCCTTGGGCAGTCCAAGGTTAACGTAAGCCGTAGGAATAAATTGAATGGAAGAGTAATTAGAAATACTCTATGGTTACACTTACACTCACACTCCCCGGTGTTGTGGGAGTCGGTTTAGGTCCAACAAGTGGTAGGCTCGGTGGTTTTAGTGATGGGTAGGTTAGCCTGGCGAACCGAGGGCTCGGTAGGTGGTTTGACGGACGGGTTAGTCCGGGGAGCCTATGGCTCTGAAGTTCTGGTTTGCAGGTGCATAACATAATATTGTGGGTCTTTGTTAAATGACGGTCGTTCATGCCGACGTCGGTACGATGACTCGGCGAGTGCGGTTCACACATAGCTAAGGAAAGACTGGTGGATTTGCCAGCATGGTACGTAGAGCTTCGTGGTGTGTTCTTCATGTTGAGGCGTACAAGGGTCTAGGTTGGGTGGCATGAATGTCGGCCTAGTAGTGGGGTGCCCGGACCCACTGCCTTAGTTTGCCACAGCGCGAGGTACCTAAGAGTTTATCTAACTCCAAAATGGTGGAAGTAAAGGTCTGTGCACATAAAGTCGTGTGCATGAGTTGCAGTTGTGTGAATATAGCATTTCATGCATAACAAAGCACTACACTCATACTTGCATATAAAACTGACACCCTATCGTATAAAATGGTATGAGACTTTTTATATGATGAGAGCCTTGCAAAAGACCCCTTAACTTATAAGTTTGTATGGGCATTCATATAAGTTAAGGTTATTCTCCATTATACTCTGCTCTCTTACATTCTTTCTTTACTGCCTTGTGGAAATCACCGATCACCACACATCTTCCCAAAACCCCGAGGTAGTAGGAAGGGGGGACGGGGGTACATAAACACGAAGGACCACCCGCTGCAGGCGATGTGGGAATAATCCATCCATGGGATGGCGGGGATATTCTGCCACACGGGGGGCCCACCGGGGTCAACACCCAGACCTGGAACACGATGGGGAAGCCCAAATATACGGTCTCACACACACCCATTCCCGCTGGACCTTGGTTCTCAACACACCCCCGCAGCGGGATGGCTCTGATACCATGTGAAAACCGAACAAAAACAAACCGAAATGGTTTTAACTGAAACTTTATTATCCGAAAAAGGTATCTATTACAAAGGTATCACCTCCTTATATAGAATGGAGGAGAGAAGAGAGAATATAAATAAGAGATGTGGGACTAAAAATTTACATGACACAAGCGGACTGTACAGACACAAACCGCACAAGCCGTGCGGTTAGGCAGAAGGGCTAACCGCTCGGCTACTACCAGAGAGAGTGAGAGATCGCCATGGGAGACCGCTAGACCGCCCGGTCTCCAAGTAGCCAGAGACAACCCGCTAGACCGCTTGGACCTCGGACAACAACACACAGCAACCGCTAAAGGGTAACTGCCAAACCGTGCGGTCATCAACCCACCAAGCCAGACCTCCAGACCGCCCGGTCACTAACTTCAACACTCCCCCTCAAGCTGGAGCATATATATCGATCATGCCCAGCTTGTCACAAATATGAAGAGACGAGGTAGATATTGGCTTGGTGAAGATGTCAGCCAGCTCTTTATCAGAAGTGATGAAGGGAGTGCAAATTTGTTCTTTCAAAATCTCTTCACGAATGAAATGACAGTCGACCTCAATGTGCTTGGTTCTTTCACGAAAGACTGGATTTTTGGAGATGTATATGGCAGCCTTGTTGTCACAAAACATAAGTAGAGGATGGTTGTAGACCTCTCCTAAATCCAGCATGAGATCCAGTAGCCATTTTAACTCACAAGTGGTCGATGCCATACTCCGATACTCTGCTTCAGCACTAGACCTAGAAACAACAGACTGCTTCTTGCTCTTCCAGCTTACCAGATTTCCCCCAACAAAGGGGCAGAAACCGGAGGTAGTCTTGCGATCCCCTTTGTCATCAGCGTAACTCGCATCTGAGTATGCTTCAACCCTCAGATGACCATTCTCTGAAAGAGTAATCCTTTCCCAGGCGCTGCTTTGACATACTCCAAGATCCTCAAGGCGGACTGTAGATGGCACTCCCTAGGAGCTTGCATGAATTGACTCACCTTTCCCACAGCATAGGAAATGTCGGGCCTGGTCACTGTGAGATATATGAGCTTACCAACTCGATGCATGTACCGCATAGTATCTGAAAGAAGGGGCGAATCATCCGTCCAGGTTTTGTCTTCTCCAATTGCCATGGGGCATCGGGCAGGTTTGGCTACAGTCAATCCTGCTTCTTTTAAAAGATATAGATCATACTTACGCTGGGAGAGGACTAACGAGTTGGGCTTCCGAGAGATTTCAACCCCCAAAAAGTACTTCGGAGAGCCCATATCTTTCGTGACCAGATGTTGATGAAGATGCCGCTTTGTCAAGGCTACCCCTTCCTCATCATCGCCAGTGAGAAGAATATCATCGACGTGCACAGCAAGAACCACCAGGCCCGAGGAGGTTTTGCGAATAAATAGCGAGTGTTCGGCATAGCTGCACACAAAACCAACGGCCGCCACGATGTCGCTGAAATTGTCAAATCAAGCTCGAGGGCTCTGCTTGAGGCCATAGATTGCCTTCTTCAACCGGCATACTCGGGTCTCCCCCTAAGCAACATACCCAGGGGTTGCTCCATATAGACGGCCTCCTGAAGATCACCATAAAGGAAGGCATTCTTGACATCCAGCTGCGAAATCGGCCACTCTCGATTGACCGCCACAGAGAGAAGGACTCGGATGGTGCTGAAACGAGTCACGGGAGATAAAGTGTCATAGTAATCAACTCCATATGTCTGAGTAAAGCCCTTAGTAACAAGGCGAGCTTTATAACCGTCCACCGTGCCGTCGGGGCCAAATTTGACCACAAAGACCCAGCGACAGCCAACAACATCAGTACCGAAGGGAGGAGGAATAAGAGTCCAGGTACCCCGCTCCGTGAGGGTCGCCATTTCCTCAACCATGGCCAGCTTCCAGTGGGGAATAATAAGGGCCTCCTGATAGGAACGCGGTGTGGTAGTGGCAGAGATAGCCAGCGCAAAGGCCTTGCGAGAAGGGGTAAGACTATCATATCAAACAACAGCAGCAAGGCGGTGTAGGGTACATGTCTGCACCCCTTTGTGAATAGCTACAGGGAGATCCAAGTTGGCATCTTCCTCGGCATCCGGAGCGTCCGTGGCAGAGAGAGCTGGCCCGGGAGAAGAGAGCGACGGCGGCGAAGAGGATGGAGACGGTGATGGAGAAGTTGGAGAGAGAGGCGGAGAGAGAGGAGGGGACGGAGATGGCGGAGGGGTGGATATCTCGGGAGGAGACGAGGGAACGAAGGGAATACCAGGAGAATCAGAAGCTGGGGTAAGATGAGAGGAAGTGGCGGAAAGAGAGGATGAGTCAGCCGAGAAGTAGGAGGCATTCTCGAAGAAGGTAACGTCAGCGGAGATGAACTGCTGACGAAGAACAGGGTTATAGCAAGTGTAGCCTTTCTGAGTGGTGGAGTACCCAGAAAGACACATTTGGTGGAGCGAGGGGATAGCTTATCACGGGTGGCAGATGGGGCATGCACAAATGCAGTGCATCCAAAGATTCAGAGAGGGAGAGGAAAATGCTCCTTGCCCGGATACAGAATGGAGAATGGGGTTTTCCCGTGGAGAACTGTGAATGAGGTAGTAGGCAAGGAGAACATCATAGCCCCAATAAGAGCGAGGGACATGCATCTGGGTCATTAATGTGCGAGACACATCGAGGAGGTGACGGTTTTTGCGTTCCGCCACCCTATTTTCTTGGGAGGTATAAACACAGCTAGTTTGATGAATAATAGCATGTTGCACACAAAAAAGATGTAAAAGCATGACTCAGATACTCTTTAGCATTGTCAGAGCGAAAAATTTTAATACAAACATTAAACTGAGTTTTAATTAACTGATAAAAAGAGATCCATACATCTAAAAGTTCAGAGCGATCTCGTAGGAGATACACGCAAGTACATCTAGAAAAATCATAAATAAAAGTTACAAAATAAGAACTACCCCGACCAACGGTGAGGGTAGGAGCAGGTCCCCAGACGTCGGAGTGGACAAGATTAAATGGACGAGTAGAGCCCCGACCTTGCTTCGGTGGGGAGGAGGAATGGTGATGCTTGCCTAGTTGACAAGCGTCGCAGTGGAGAGGAGTACTGGAGGGAGGGAGGTGGGGCAGAAGCTGATGTAGAAGTCGTGGTGGAGGATGACCGAGGCGGAGATGCCACTGGAGAAGATCCGTACAAGAAGATGAGAAGGCGGACAAGGCGAAAACGTTGTCGAGGAAGTAGAGGCCGCCGCTCTCAGTCCCAGTAGCAATCGTCCGGTGAGAGCTCGGATCCTGAAAAGAACAAGACGTCGGAGTAAATGTCACAGAACACTGAAGCTGCTTGCATAAAGAGGTAACAGACAATAGATTGCATGAAACTTGGGCACATAGAGAGTGTCCGCTAGTCGTAGTGACGGAGTAACATGAACCACTCCCGTCCCATGAACCGGGGAGGGAGAACCGTCCGCAACGAGGACCGGGGGCAACCGATCATGCTGGTCGAGTAAAGAGAAGAACTGGGGATTGCCCCTCATGTGATTAGTTACACCAGAGTCGATGAGCCATTTACCTTGAGTGACTATGTGGGCACTACCTGAGGATGTGACAACTGAGGCAGACGGCTTGGAAGAGTCACCGGAGGGGCGAATATGGGGATGCTTCATCCAGCAGCGTTCGAAAGTATGTCCGGTGCGGCCACAGTGACATCAGAGGTAACGGGAAGGAGCACGGCCGCCGGACTGGTGACTGCGGCTACCAGAGCTACTCCGCTGAGTTTGATGAGCATAGTTGTCCGGTGGAGGAGGAGCGGGCAGAAGTTGGCGCTGAAGGAGAGAGGTGACAGCAGCGATGCGGGCAGCGGTGGCATCTAAGGTAGGAGATTCTGCCTCACACAGAATTTGATGGAGGATCATGTCATAAGTATCAGGAAGCCGGAGCAGATAACACACAACCAGAAGCTCCTGGAAGTGCTTGTGTTGTTGAGCCAAATCTGCAGAAAAGTGGCGATTCTGAAGAATCTCAGCCCCAAGAGCCTGAACCTATTTGTAGGCAGCAGCAGGAGAAAAGGTAGGATGGGCAAAGAGGTCTGCATACAACGTACAGATGCGGGACGTCTGAGCCCCCTTGGAGTACAGAGCTGCAAGATGAAGCCAAGCTTCCTTGACCGTCTCATCATGACGGATGACGGGAAGGCACTCATCGGAAAGGCTGTTAGCGAGCCAAGTACGTACAAGCGCGTCACTCACATCCCAGTCATCAAAGAGAGGTGAAGTGGTAGGAGGTGGGTCATCAACGAGATGGTGGCATTTGCATTGCGAGCAGAGTAGAAAGGTGACAGAGACGCTCCAATTCGGGTAGTTGGATCCGATAATCTTGGAAACGGTGCCAAGGTTCCCGGAAGGAGTAGGAGGAGGAGGCGGAACCGGATTAGTGACAGGGGTGGTGGCAGTAGAAGCATCAGAAAGAGCCATAGGAGTAGGAAAAGGGAAGCCGGGCGGTTAGGAAACAACCTGCACGGATAGGAAGAAGAAAAGCTGCAGCGGTCATGAGGGCAGAAACTAGCGGCCAAAAGAGCCACGACCAAGCCGTAGACCCAAGCAGAGGGGAAGAATTCGAATGGCTAGAGGACAGGCCACTCGAACAGGAGCAGCGACAAAACAGGTCGCGGCGATAGGAGGCGGCGACTTAGAACAGGAAACAAAAAGGTCGCGCACACAGAGGGCAACGACAAGGAGAGGAAGAGGCCGCGCGGACAGGGTACAAACCGGCGAGATAAGCCGCGCGGACAGGGAGGGCACAGAATCAGGAGGAGTAGATCGAGCCCTCTGATACCGGCATGTTGAGAACCAAGGTCCACCGGGATGGCTCTGATACCATGTGGAAACCACCTGTCACCACACATCTTCCCAAAACCCCGAGGTACTAGGAAGGGGGGACGGGGGTACATAAACACCAAGGACCACCCGCTGCAGGTGATGTGGGACTAATCCATCCACGGGATGGCGGGGATATTCCGCCACACGGGGGGCCCACCGGGGTCAACACCCAGACCTGGAACGCGATGGGGAAGCCCAAATATTCGGTCCCACACACACCGAATCCTGCTGGACCTTGGTTCTCAACATGCCTTACTTTTGATATTATCATATTACTCCTGTACATCTTTATAGTTCTGTTATACCACATCTAGCTTAGGTCTGCTGCCATCTGCTTTGACACTTCTCCACCTCAATATCTTCCTTATCGTCCTACCCGCACGGTGCCTAGGAGTCGCGGGGGGAGGCGGGGATGATAGTTGGCTTAGTCTTTTGACTAACGGTCGGTGGACCATTATTTTTCAGGGGCTCCGAATGGGAGACAGGCAGCATTGGGAGAGACAACAATAGCAGGGAATGGTGCACATGGAGGTGGGCCAGTATAGCTCGGGAGCACCCGCTTCTGTCTCCATGATTGTTTAGTTTTGTTAGTTTTCGCGAGTGACCTTGTAGTGAGGATTCTGATGTAATGGGCATAAGCCCGTTTACCTTTCTGTTCATCTTTTTTGATACTCTTTTATTCTGGGACATGCTGTGATTCATGCTATTTACTTATATGTTATATGTTTTGTTGACTTGACATTTATTGTCTTCTTTCAAAAGCTTACGCATCTTTGGTGATTCTGTGTACCGTCAGGGTTGGCATTTCGTATTGATGATCTTCTGAGCGATTGTGTCACCGCGAAATGATGATTCTGGGCATAAGACACGGTAGCCTGGAAAAAAAGGGGTCTTACAAACTGGTATCAGAGGCAACCTCGATCTGAAGAAAAAGAAGTCCACAAACCCTGGGCCACCCCGCACGAGCTTGGTTTGGGGACAAACTAGCAGCGGAAGCAATGATGTGCCCATAATGGCAAATCACATGCAAAAGTACAATCTCTTTCCTTCCTTTCCCTTAACGTCTAACAATTGGTATTCTCCTTGATAGCCAGTGACGAACCCACCTCTCCAGCAGGGGGCATTTCAGGCTCAGAACGTGATTCGACCCCCACAAGCTCCGACTCTATTCCAGCAGACAGAGATAGGCCAGACTTTGACTGCTATTCTGGAGGCCTTCAGGGCTCAGTAGGCTACGACTCCTATGCCAAATCTCGTGGAAAACTGGCTGAACGTCTTCCGGGAGCTTTCTCCCCTATCCTATCTTGGGACTGAAACTACAGTTCGTGTGGAGGAGTGGCTGGACATCATTTACGAGATGATGGCTAGTATTAGATGCCCGTCAGAGTAGGTTGTGACTTTAGCATTGTTATGTCTGGAGTCACTTGCAAAGAGGTGGTGGAAGTCATTGCTGGACACTACCTTTGCTGGAAAGGATAGTGCGGAAATTTCCTGGGAGGAGTTCAGGGCAGCCCTACTGGAGCATTATGTACCTCAGTCAGCGAGAGATGAGTTGGAGGACAGGTTCCTGCAGTTGAGGTAGGGAAGCAGGAGAGTTTTGGAGTACTATCGGGAGTTTACTCATTTAACCCGCTTTGCGGATTAGTACCAGCTGGATGATGCGGGATACGCGAAGAGGTTATACAAGGGACTTCACGATGACATGAGGAAGGCCCTCCTCTTCGTCTCTGATGGGAGTTTGGCCAGGATCTTGGAGATGGCGAAGAAACTGGAGGCAGACCAGCGTGCTGCTCGGGGCCTGAAGAGATCTGTCAATGATGCTGTGATCGGCGGTAGGAGAGACCCGGCGAGAGGTCGAGTTATTAGGGAAAAGTGGAACGGGGATCAGCCCCGTTAGGATGGAATACAGGAGCAGAGGACACTGGTGGTGTTGGCTCCTCATCCACTATAGATGAGGGAGATGCTGAGGGAAGTGCAGGAGCCACCGACATGTTATCGGTGCAACTAGCCGGGGCACATTCAGAAGAACTTCCGTATGAGAGGAGCACCATTACGAGCATTCCAGGAGGCCCCACTTTCTCAGTAGTTTAGTGTGCATGGACGTGGCTAGGACTGTGGATTTCAATGGAGAGAGCGCAGGCAGGACAGGGGATAGGTTTATGCCTTGGTCTGGCACAGCCCCGGGACCCGGAGAAGGTAACAACAGGTATATCACATTTTTCTTTTTAAAGTTCTTTTCTTTCTAAGATGAGACCGTGTAGATTTGAAACATTTTAAATGCTAAGGAAAAATCTGAAACTAGATAACTAAGATTACTCTAATAAACTCAAGAGTAGTGTTGGTGTATGGCAAGCCTGCCCTCACTCTCTTCGACATGGGGGCATCACACAATTTCATCTCAGAGTACTTCGTCGAGAAGCTGGAGGGTGTTATATTTTATGAGGGAGTTACCTGGAGGGTGCATGTCCAAAATGGGATGGTGGTCCAATCTACTGCAAGTTGCATTCTGAGGGTGACCATCGATGGGTTGACCCTTGAAGCCCCAACAATGACCCTGAGATTGCCGGACTTCAATCTCGTTCTGGATATGGCATGGCTCACCCAAAATCACGGTCGGATTAAATGCCTGGTGAGGAGGGTTATACTCAGATGTGGCAATGTATATGCGACGTTTGTAGGTACTGCTCTGATTTCCTGTCTCTTTCTCTCTTCTATTCTGGATGTCAAGGCCCACATGCAGGGAGATGAGGTTTACCAGGTGTTGTTCGACATGGATGATGTCAAGGGTTACATTGCTTATATTCCAGTGGTTCGAAACTTTGCTGATGTAATCCCAGCGAAGATGCCAAGGTTACAACCACATCGGGAGCAGGACTTCCAGATTCAGCTCGTGCTGGGGGCTAAGCCAGGATCAAGAGCACCCTACCATATGGCCACGAAGTAGCTGGTAGAGTTTTAGAGCTAATTACAGGAGCTGGTAGAAGAAGGATTTGTCAGGCGAACTGAGTGTAAGGCTGAGGGCCTGAGGTGTAAGCTCTGGGGAGCATATTGTTGGAGTTTGTGCCTAGTCCAACAAAATAGTTGGATAGGTGGGAGGGAAAGTGGATGTACCCAATTGGGGAACCACTATAAACAACTGTGCGGTTGGCTGTGTTGTTGTTTTTCTTTTCTATTTTAGGTGCTAAGGACAAGCTCTACATCACATAGTAAGATATCAACAAAAAGACTTAAAAAATTTAAAGACATATTCACCCACCACCCCCCCACTATAGGTGATTAGCTAACCTTAAGTAAATAACTTTCAAGTGGTATCAGAGGGAGGTTGCTCAAAAAGGACCTAACAGTCTGAGTAGACCTCAATGGATAGCTAAAAGGGTTATACTTGTGGGTTCAAAAGAGAACCATAAGGAATGGAGCTCCAAGACTGCAGAAAGGGGAAGTTCGGTACCAGGAAAGAAAGGGTAAGGCAAATCATGGAAGTCTGATCCTAGGGTACTTGCAATATTTCAAGAAGGACCTTTCATCCTCATGAAGGTATCAATCTTAGATACAGAAGTCTAGACTCCAAAGAGTTATGCAGAAATGACTGGAGATTAATTCATCTTTGAAAATATAGACAAGAGGGCAGTACACATCACGATAAGTACCATGGATGACTCAACCCTCATGAGAGTAGTTCACTGTTAGACAGCAAAAGAAATGTGGGACTCACTGACTGCCTATATGGAAGGGGCAGAGGAGGAAAGAGATGATAGCAATGTCAGTCTATCAGACAGTGAATCAAAGCCTGAAAATGAAAAAGAAGCCTTCATTGGGCAACATGCTGCTATTGCAGATGAAGATCAAGACCATTTAGATACCAAGATATAGAGCAGAGCCCTTCTATCACACTCAAAAAGTGATTTTAAGGTGAATGAAAATATCAGTGGCTGTTGTGAGGGGATGGATTTGACAGAAGAAGAATCCTGCCAGGATCAGCCTACTCTAGATTAGGTACAATCTATGTCTAGATCTTCTTATTGCTCAGGTCATGAGTCTTGCTCAGACTTTGATGCTTCCTCATCAAGTGATGATGAGGGTCCTTTGATAGAGGATGATATCAATCAATTGATTGACAATCATTATGTCCTTCTGAAAGATTTCAAGGAAAGCAGGCTGCTTGTTAAGAAACAAGCAGAGGAAATTGCCTCCCTCCAGCGAGCTGCTTCCCAGTAAGATCAGACTTCATCCTTGCTATCTCAAAAAGAGAGGGAAGTTGCTCATCTGAAGATCATGGTAGATATCCATGTTGAGTCTATCAAATATAAGGACTCTATGATCAATGTTTTTGAAGGGAAACTTGAAAGGGAGAATGGGATAGTGGCTAATTTCTCTGAGATCAAAAGAAAATCTGAATCTGAGTGGATTATAAAAGTTATGCAACCTCATAGCTAGGAGAGGCCATGCTCCTGTTGTTCCATAGTCAACCTTTCATAAGGTAATCCTCCCTTCTAATAGGTATGACCAAGGCTGCATGCATGGTCACTGGGAGAATGACAATTCTTCTTGTAAGACTAAAAAGTATCTTCCAATGGAAGACGAAAGGGTAGGGGAATGAGTGACTTTAAGGATCTCAATGAAAAGTACAAAAGTCCCATGTTAGACCATTTTTATTTGATGTCTCAGCCCCAACTCACAAGGGAAAGGCAGTGGATTTCACTAAAGCCTATCTAGCAAGGACTCAGAGCAAGGGTCAGTCTACCAGTAAGCCTAAATTGGCTTGTTTTGAGGATATAATCAGCGTGACTCCTGCAAAGAAGAAAGCAGAAAATACCATTTAGGGCAAGTAAAGTAAGTCTGTTGGAATACTAACCTTCATTCAGATCCTTGCTGAAAGGAACCTGATGAAAACTACTGCTCCTCTTACTTTTGCTCAGAGAAGAAGATATAATATCCATGAGTGTTGGTGTTGTGGTAAGGTGGGGCATTTTGCCCTAGATTGTTTGCAAAATCCTTCTGTGTCTAGAGCAAAAGTTAGACTACCTGTCAAAAATTCTGCTGGTAGGCATGTTAGCTTTCAGTCTAATCAGAACCTAGGACCCAATACCTATTGTGGCCCTAAGGTAAGATAATTATATTTTGCAGGTTAGCCTAAGTGCCCATCCCCCATGTGGCACTTGGACAGAAAATTTTCCAGAACTTGGACTGGAACAAGAAAGTTATCCTATGGTTCATACCCCAAGGATAAGGATGTTGTGTGCATTCCTAAAGATGGATAAAGTGCACAAGCCTTAGACAAAGACCAGCAGGATCTAGCCACTAGGACTATCTGCTTGGACTAAGATTTGCTTCCACACCAGCAAACTAAGAGAAGAATAAGTAGGGTGTACACATCACTGAGGAAAATCACTAGAAGTATCTCCTCTATGAACAATAAGGAAGATGCACACAGTGCTCAGCTTATCAGACACACTATATAGAAGGGTCAAAGTATCAAGTGATATCATCAACTGAAATGATGACTGACAGTCATAAGGACAGTATCTGTGCAAATGCTGATGGGGGCCTTGTTCAGTCAAGGTTGTTGGACAAGCTTGAATCTTACCCAAAGTTCCCCCAGCACAGAATATATCAGCATTACTTTTAAGGATCAGCTTGTCCCCATGGAAATAACTGAGTATGAGAGAGAGACTATTAAGATGTTTACAACTGCTGTGAAAGATCAAGTTCACAAGAACAGCTAGGTTGCTCCAACTATCGCTGATATAAGTCAACACATTCCTATGGGAATAACAGTGCAAAGAAAGACTTAGTATCAAGTGGTTTTAAAGAATAGCAGCTGAAGGAGAAGAGAAAGCTGGCAGAAGCACCAGTGGTATCATCAACAATCAGCTAGGGGGAGAAGAGAATCACAGCAGACCAACTACTCCCTGACTATTCAGAAACCAAGAAGGGATTGATCATGTGGTGATCAAGTTGGGAGATCAACCCTAGTTTATTACTACTGTTTTACAGTCTGTATTGCTGCCATAAGAATATGCTGATGCAGGACAAGTGTAAATGGCCAGCATATTCTAAAAATGCATGAGGCCCTAAGTGGTGGAAAAGACCTTCAGTCTTTTGATAACTTTTTAAGTGGGATACCTCAATTGGTATCAAGGATGACATATAAAACCCTACCAAATCTATCCAAGTAGTATTCAACCAACTCAAACTGTCAGGTAGATTTTTCTGATGCATATCTGGTGCTGAAGAAGTGAGAATAGTGAAAGGACAATTCCTGCACCTCCTCATAGTATAAGGAAGAACACAACAATTCTGGGATGATGCTCTCCAAAGGAGACAGAGCTGACCGCCCAGTCACATGAAAGGAGAATAGGTGAGGAGATGCACCGCCACCATAGAGTGCAAGGTAGACAGGAAGATCAATGATGGAACCTACCAAATCCTATAAAGAAGACTGACTACTTGGAGTTGCAAGAAAGAAACCAGTCATGCAATATCATCTCCATGGTATCAGGACCACATTCTCCAGATAAGTAGAACAACCTTATATTGACATTCTACTTGTATTATCTAGATTGCTAGGAATCCTGTCCTTCACAGCAGGTCTATGCACATGTACATTAAGTATCAGTTTGTTAAGGAGATCTTGGAAAAACTCAATCCTAAGTTTGTCCTCACTGACAAGTGGCTGATATGTTTATCATATTACTAGATGAAGTCAAGTTCAACACCCTTTAGGTTGAGATTAGGTATGTTGAACTTGGAATAGCTTCAGTTGCTCCCTGTTATACTTGTATTGCAGGAATTACATTTCTTGTAGGTAGATAAGTTCTTGATGTAACATCAAGACTATAAAGAACATCAAGTGGTATCCAGACTGACGTAGACTAGAATGTCTACCAGGAATCTGACAAAGAATGCCTCAGTTGAGGGGGAGCTGGAAGCGGCTGTAGTAGATCAGCTGTCACAACTGCTGATTATTTTGTCTTAAGGACAATTCACAGACCAAGGGAGAGAGTATGATAAGAGGAAGAACTATCAGACAGCTCAAGTGGATCCATGGTTCACTCAAGTGCCATGGGGCTGCAGTGATGTGGTGTATCAATGATATCACAACGAGTGGATGTTCGTTCTATAAATAAAACTTCAGGAAGAGGAACTATATGTGCAGCAAATTCAAATGAAGCAGTGTTGAGCTGATTCAATATATCAACACAAAAGGTATGACTCCTAATATGGTAGATTGATCACTAGGATAATTTCCTTACTGTTATCAACATAGGACTTTGACTAGGATTAAGAGATAATCTTGTTGAAAATCATGAAGTGAAAGTGGGTGATGGGGAAGACCGTGCGGTCTTAGCGGTCTGACTCGGCGGCCTAGGCGGACTGATGTTGCGGCCTGGCTGGACTGACCAGGTTGGTCTTGGTGTCTTGGATATTCTAGTTGAGCGGCCTGCACAGCCTGTCTCTGGCGGTCTGGTGCTGGTGCTCAGTTCGGCCTACAGTTCTGCAGATAGGAGGGTAATGGAGTAACCGCGCGGTTTGGATGATAAGTCCGTAGAGTGTGGCGAACTTGATTAGAGTCTGCGGAATTCGTTATTGCGGACTGTCTTTAGTGATAGGCTTTGGTCCTTGCCTAGTTCTCCGACATTGCAGGTAGTATTATCCGCACTCATGTGGTGGACTGAGCATGGCAATCTGTCTTGGAGCTGGCGGACTGGGGCTTTGTCCGCCGAGCTCGCGCTGGACTCTTGGTGGTTTGCTGGACTTGGTCACACTCTGTGAAAAGTCTAGGGCTTGCACAGTGTCCGCAGAGTTTGCTGTTGACTGGGTGGTATGCTTATTTGTCGTGGACTATTGTGGCTGGCTGAGTTATTCTTGAGCTGTGCGGACTGTCGCCATGTCCGCGTATGGCATTGGGACTAATGCAGTATAGGTTGTGGCTATGTTCGTGTGATGTGTAGTGAGGCAGACTGGTCGGGTGCTTGCGGTCTATACAGGCTGTTTCCTTATCCGCATAGTGTGTACGGACTGCGGTGGAGTCCGCCTGGTGGTGGACACCTTGCCTAGATTCCTGGCGAGTTTTTTGAAGTACAGCTAAGTGCTTGCAGACTTGGTGGACTGGGCTTTGCTAGCTGCGAGCTGGGGTGGTGACTCTATTCTTTAAGGTGGTGACCAGACCTCTCACCTCGCCTATAAATAGACCCCTCCCAGCACGTCTACAGTAACTAAAGGAATAGTAAGTTGAGACTTGGTTAAGTGCGGAATCCTCGGTTTTCTTATCCACGCGGTTTGATCAGAGTTAACTGGTTGTTGTTTGCAGGTTGCGCGGCTAGCACTGTGGAGCCAGGAGTTTGGCTTTGACTTCGGTCATGATCAGTGAAGTTTGCGGTCACAATCGGCGGTATCAGTAGGTCGCTTCTGCAGCTTGTCAGTTTTCTCTGCTTCAGCTTTTCCAAGTTCAATAACCTCTCTGCCGGATTCGAGCGATTAGGCAGTCTGTTTTTTAGTTCCGCAGCATTTAATGAATAACGGCTTGTCCGCGCGATCTCGCGGTCTCGGCGGACTCCGTGTCCTATTCGGCTTCTAACAGCAGTAGTTCGGGCAATTTCGTTGACTTTAGCGGACTGGGCGATCTCGGCGGTCTCCAGTTCTGTCCCCCCAGATTGATCTGTTTCTTTCTGTTTTTCCTTGTACTGGCGAAATCATGTCTCGCCACGTATACCTCGCCCTGTAAAGAAGTTAAAAAATATACGATCTGCTTGTTCCTTCTACTTGCAATTGGTGTTTGAGCTTGCTTTCCTAGTTTCGTGTGATCAAGGTGTGATCTTGGTAGCTCTGAGAATATTAATTTTGCGTCAGACTATCTTGCTGATCATCTTGAGAAATTTCAACTTGGTATCAGAGGGAGGTTCAGTTTCTTGAGCGGTGATAAACTTGTGTTGTGCTATGTGCTTCTAAAAGCTTAACCAAGGTTATTGCAATGGAAGTGATTTATGCAAGAGGTCTGGTTATTGAACTCTTAACGCCAACTAACTTCAAAAAGTAGAAGTCGTGCATGAAAGGTTATCTTCTAGGCGAGGAGCTATGGGAGGTTGGCGTGGTGAAGATAGGCAGGAAGTTACAGCTGCATTTGGGACTACTGAACATGTGAGGGGCTGGAGTAAAACAGATGCAAAGGCGGAGTTTGTCCTCAAGAGGGCTGTTTCACCGGAGCTGTTTGATCACATCATTGGATATGAGTCAGCTGTTGATATTTGGACAACAATTAATGAGTTGTTCAGTAGGAAGAATGTGGACAGACTACAATTCCTGGAGAATGAGTTGGCTAGGACAACTCGGGGACACCTGACCATCTCTAAGTTTTTTCTGAAGATAAAGAGTCTGTGTGCTGAGTAATTAGTGCTTGATCCTGATGAGAAGATCCTGGAGGATAAGATGAAAAGGCACATAATACGTGGCTTGCGGAAGGAGTGCGTGGCCTTTGTTATCTCTGTTCAAGGCTGCGCTACTCAACCATCTCTGCTAGAACTTGAGAACCTGCTTGCTTCGCAGGAAAGCTTCGCCAGACAGATGGCTGGGGTCACTGTCTTTGAGGAAGGTAGTGAAGTGCTCTTCACAGGCATAAGAAGAATAGATGGGAAGGGAAGAAGAATAAGACTGCTGCTGAAAATGAGCCTTCAACCTCTTATCAGCCAGAGAGGAGTGCTGCTCCTAAGAAGGATTGGAAGAGGAACTTGAAGTGCTACAGGTGTCATCAGCGGGGTCACTTCAAGCATGACTGCAAGGTCAAGCTGTAGCCTAGGCATGCTGCATGCAAGGAGGAAGCTTGCTCTAGTACTGAGGAGGCTGGATGGGGCGGAGATTTCATGATGGGCAGTTGTGTCTGTACCTTATCAGCCATCGTCTTTGAAGATGACTGGATCGTGGACTCTGGGTGTGGTCATCACCTCACCGGAGACAAATCGAAGTTCTCCTCGCTGTAGACTTACTCAGGTAACGAAGCTTTTATTACTGCCGATAATACAGTTTATGCAGTAGAGAAGGAGGGGGTTGTGTCCTTGGGTAGTGATAAGGGGCCACTCACGTTAAGGAGTGTGTATCATGTACCGAGCATGAAGAAGAACCTCTTCTCTATGACCAATGCATTAGATGCAGGTTATCACGTTATGTTTGGGCCAACAGAAGTGTGCAACTTATCAGCGGTGAAGGCTGATGTTGCTCACATTGGGAGGAGAGTAAAGAACCTATTTGTTCTTGCAACCAACTCCTATGTTGATCGAATGAGGACAAATGATGGCGCTGCTATCTTGTATGAGAGGCTGGGGCATGTAGACATTGATAAGCTGAAAGCTATGGCAAACATGAGCCTTGTGAAAGGCTTGCCTAAGCTATCATCCTTTTGCGATGGTCACGTTTGCACAGGATGTCAATACGGTAAGGCTCATCGCCTTTTGTTTGATAAGTCACAAATGAGGAGCAAGAGATCATTGGAGTGTATCCATGGTTACTTTATGGGGCCAACTACCCCTGCTAGTCTTGGTGGTAGCAGATACATGCTTGTGTTGATTGATGATTATTCAAGATACACTTGGTTGTATTTCATGAAAGAGATGTCGGCACCTTTCCAACTATTTGTGGAGTTCATGGAGCTGGTGGATGGCCGGCTTGGCCTGCAAATTAAGAAGTTCAGATCAGACAATAGTTGTGAGTTTGTCTCTTCCGAATTCTCTAACTTCTATAGGAAGCACGGGATCTAGAGAGAGCTTACTTGTGCTTATACTCCACAACAAAACAGAGTAGTAGAGCGGAAGATCCATCATGTGATAGAAACCTGCAAGTGTTTGTTTCATGCAAAAGGCATTCTCAGGTCCTTTTGGGCAGAAGGAATGGCTTGATCAACCAATGTCATCAATCAGATGCCTCTGATTCCGATCAATATGAAGTCTCCTTTCGAGATGTTGCTGAAGGAGAAGCCAAGCATGCAACACCTTCTGGTGTTTGGATAAACTTGCTATGTACATGTCCCGGATGATTTAAGGACAAAACTTGATGCAAAGGCCAGGAAGCTTGTCTTTGTAGGATATGATGCGCGGAAGAAGGGATGGAAATGTTGGATCCTGCGACGAAGAAGTTTGTTGTACCAAGAGATGTGGTCTTTGATGAACTGACGTCGTATGGAGGAGGCTCAGTTGAGCTATCAGAGAGCAAGGTTGATGAAGAATAGAAGGTTTCTACTGAAGTCCTTCAAGAGGAGCTTGCTGTATCACCAACAGCTCCTGTTGCTTCAGGCTTTGGGGCAGAGGCTTCTGGCTCAAGAAGCAGGAGGAGCTTTGCTCAAAATTTTCCCGGAAATGGAGTTGATCCTGAAGAAGCAACGGAGGTGGTGAGGAAGGATCAGACCCTTCGGAGATCAAAGAGGAACCTAGCCACCAGCTCGATACTGTGATGGGAATGCAGTGAGCTTTGTATCCTGCTTCTTTGCAGGCCCTCTAGATGAGCGAGAGCCTTGAAACTTCAATGAGGCCGCTGGAGTCAAGGAGTGGGAAGATTCCATGAAGGAGGAGATCTCTGCTCTCAAGAAGAATGAAACTCGGGTCCTTGTTCCCAAGGTTGATGACATTACTCCAGTGACTTGCAAGTGCGTGTACACGTTAAAGAAGAAGGCTGATGGGAGCATCGAAAGATACAAGACTCGCCTTGTTGCATGAGGATTCTCACAACAGTATGGAGAGGACTATGAGGAGACATTTAGTCCGGTTGCAAAGATGACTTCAGTTCGGGTAGTGATCGCCTTGGCTGCTTACCAAGGATGGAGGTTGTGGCAGCTTGACGTAAAGAATGCCTTTCTTTACAGAGAGATTGATAAGGACATCTTCATGGATCAGCCGCTTGGTTTTGTTTCTGAAGTTCATCTAGACTATGTCTACAAGCTCAGGAAGGCTCTCTACGGGTTGAAGCAGGCCCCAAGAGCTTGGTATGGGAAGATAGCAGAATACCTACAAATCTGCAGATATGTTGCTTCCAACTCAGATTCAAGCTTGTTCATCAATAAGAATGGGGAGCTTCAAGTCTTGGTCTTGCTGTATGTTGATGATATGATCATAACAGGGAATTCAGAGGAGGAGGTAGCTAGGCTCATGGTTGAGCTAGCTATTCACTTCGAGATGAAAGACTTGGGAGAGCCTCATCACTTTCTTGGTCTCGTAGTGGAGAGGAAGGAGAGCATGATACTCATTTGCCAGAAAGGTTATGCAGATCGCATTATTAATCGATTCAGCATGAAGGAAGGGAAGAGTTGCCCTACTCCTCTGGATCATGGGCTAAAGCTTCGACGAGATAAAGGAAGGATTCTTCCTGATCCCTTGGTGTTCAGAGCTCTAGTGGGGAGCTTGATCTACCTAACGATTATAAGGCCAGACATTGCTTACGCTGTTGGCCGAGTAAGTCGGTTTATGGCAGAGCCAAGAAAGTCTCATCTGGTAGCGGCAAAGAACATCTTGAAGTATGTCAAGTTTACTTCTGATATGGGGCTCCTTTATAGGAGGGGCACAGACTTTTCTTTGTCAGGATAAACGGATGCTGATTATGTTGGTGACTGGGATGATCGACGATCAACTTCGGGTTATATTTTCACATGTGGATCAGCTAGCATCTTGTGGTGTAGCAAGAAGCAGGACTCAGTGTCCGTCTCAACTACAGAAGTAGAGTACAAGGCTTCAGCTTTGGCTGCTTGAGAAGACATTTGGCTAAGGTGGCTAGTTGAGGACATCCATGAGGAAGTGCACAGTCCAACTTTGCTCCGAGGTGACAATGAAAGTTCTTTCAAATAGGTGAACAATCTAGCTTGTCATACAAGGACGAAGCATATAGAGATCGAGCACCACTTCATAAGGAAGAAGGTGTTGGAGGGATCTCTTATGGTCGGGCATGTTAGGGGTGTAGACAACCTTGTTGACATCTTCACGAAGCCGTTGTCGAAGGGGCCATTTCAACGGCTACGAGGTTTGCTGGGCTTGATCACCACTTATCACTTCAAGGGGGAGTGTTGAAAATCATGAAGTGAAAGTGGGTGATGTGGCAGACCGTTCAGTCTAAGTAGTCTGAGTCCATGGCCTGGGCGGACTGATGTTGCACCCTGGGTGTACTGGCCAGGTTGGTCTTGGTGGTTTGGCTATTCTAGTGGAGCGGCCTGTGCGGCTTGTATCTGTCGGTCTGGTGATGGTACTCAGTTCGGCCTGCGGTTCTATAGATAGGCCGGTAATGGAGTAACCGCGCGGTTTGGAGGATAAGTCCGCGGAGTGTGGCGGACTTGATTAGAGACCGCGGAGTTCTCTATTATGGACTATCTTTGGAGATCGGCTTTGGTCCTTGCCGAGTTCTCTGGTGTTATGGGTAGTGTTAGCTGCACTCATGTGGAGGACTGAGCATGACGATCAGTATTGGAGCTAGAGGACAGGGGCTTTGTCCGCCGAGCTTACGCAGGACTCTTGGTGGTTTGCTGCACATGGTCACACTATGTGATAAGTCCGGGGCTTCCACAGTGTCCACAGAGTCCGCTGTTGACGGGGCAATCTGCCTGTTGGTCATGGACTCTTGTGGCGGGCTGAGTTATTCTTGAGCTGTGCAGAATGTCGCCATGTCCGCGAATGGTGTGGGGACTAATGCAGTATAGGTTGTGGTTGTGCCTGTGTACTGTGCAGTGAGGCGGACTGGTTGGGTGCTTGCGGGCTATGTGGGCTATTGACTTGTCCGCATAGTGTGTGTGGACTACGACGGAGTCCGCCTGGTGGTGGACACCTTGCCTTGATTCCTTGCGGGCTGTTTGAACTCCGGCTAAGTCCTTGCGGACTTGGCAGACTGGGTTTTGCTAGTTACGAGCTGGGGTGGTGACTCTATTCTTTAGGGCGGTGACCACACTCCTCACCCCGTCTATAAATAGACCCCCCTGGTACGTCTACAGTATCTGAGGGAATAGAAAGTTGAGACTTGGTTAAGTGCGGAGGCCTTGGTTTTCTTGTCCGCACGGTTTGAACAGAGTTAACTGATTGCTATTTGCAGGTTTCGCAGCTAGCACTGTGGAGCCAGGAGTTTGGCTTTGACTTCGTTCAGGATCAGTGAAGTTTCCCATTTCAATCGGCTGTCTCAGCAGGTTGCTTCTGCGGCTTGTCAGTTTTCTTTGCTTCAGCTTTTCCAAGTTCAATAACCTCTCCGTCGGACTCGGGCGGTCAGGTTTTCAGTTCGGCAGCAGTCAGTGAATAACGGCATGTCTGCGCGACCTCACTATCTCGGCGGACTCCGTGTTTTATTCGGCTTCTAGCTGTAGCAGTTCGGGCGGTTTCGGTGACTTTGGCGGACTGGGCGGTCTCGGCATTCTCCAGTTCTGTCTTCCCGGATTGATCTGTTTCTTTCTATTTTACCTTGTACTGGCGAAATCATGTCTCGCCACGTATACCTTGCCCTGTAAAGAAGTTAATAAATATATGATCTGCTTGTTCGTTCTACTTGTAATTGGTGTTTGGGCTTGCTTTTCGAGTTCCTCTAGATCAAGGTGTGATCTTGGTAGCTCTGAGAATATTAATTTGGCGTCACACTATCTTGTTGATCATCTTGAGAAATTTCAACAAATTTATCCCAAGATCCTTTCTCCTCCCTCAATAGATTTTCCTATTGAAGAAGACCGAAATGGGGAGATGTGTAGCAATACATAAGGGAGAGATATAGAAGCATTACTTGACATGACTAGCTCATGTTGAGTCAGTGTATATTACTTGAATATTTTTAAGTAGTATGAGAAATGCAATAACTGACTACAGGTTAAGGGATAACTATGTCAGTGCATAGTTTGAGGTAATTGCTTTTAGTGGAGCTCCATTTTAATATTAAGTGGTAGAAAGGAGAGTGCATATTACTTGAACAATTGCTCAAGTAGTATGAGTGTGCATTGACTTAACCTTTTGAGTCAATACAATTTATTGGAGCTCATTGAATTAGTATAGCATAAACTAGAAGTTTGTAGCAGATTATAATGTATAACTGCATGAATTTTTTCTGACTATTATGTTAATGCCTCTTAGTATTATTGGGTGTTCTGCCTTCTTCAAATTGGGGGAGATTGTTGGGTCCATTGCCCACAATGTTCCCTAAATTGTATTTGAAGAGACATCTCCATCAACACTAAGAGCATAATTGCACTTGTTGTCATTTAAGCTCATCTTGTGTAGGATTTTCCATGGAATAATTCCAAACAGATTGTCTAAGTGATGTGACAAGTGGTCATAAGGCATAAAGGTGGACACCAAGAGAAGATGTTGGAAAGGTAGGAATTTGCTAAAGTCACAGACGTTGAGTGAGGCAAGCTCACTCAACACCAGAGGTAAGAAAGAATGTTGGTAAGCCAGAAATATGGATAAGTAGTTTGGCGTTGAGTGATGAAGACACACTCAACACCATAGAGCAAAAAGGCTGTAAGTTGAACGTAGTCTAACTCGGTCCAAAATTCATCGAACTAAGTTCAGAGTTCGTCATGATGAGCTCACCATTCGTCAAGCTTAAATCACAGCAAAAAGGCCATAAGTTGAACTTAGTCGAGCTCAATTCAAAATTTGTGGAACTAAGTTCAGAGTTCTTCTAGTTGAGCTCATCATTCGTAGAGCTAAATTTAGATGTGTGGGACTCAGAATTCGTCGAGCTCAGCTCAGCATTCATCGAGCTGAGCTCACCTTTCATCAAACTAAATTCAGAATTTGGTATTCAGTTTTCTTCGAGCTCATCCCACAGAGAATCGATCTCAACTCAACATTCGTCGAACTAAAGCCCAAAAAATTAACTAAGGCAAAATCGATGAGACAGCGGAGATAGCTGAGAAGTATGTCTCAGCATAACTGTTGAGGCAAAGCAAGCTGGAATTTTCAAAGACCAAAAGCGTTTAGTGAAGCGGGTTCATTTAATGCTTCTAATAAAGAAGGAAGCGCTGAGACAGTTGAGTGGAAAACTACTGAGACAGAAGATTGTCTCAGCTATAAAACAAAAACCGCTGAGATCAGTGAGAGGAAACTGCTAAGACAAGAGATAGTCTCAATAGTGAAGAAGAAACCACAGAGACAGTTGAGAATTAAGCGCTGAGATAAAGCCAGCAGAATTTCTCTAAGTCCAGAGTGTTGAGAGAGGCACGTTCAGTCAATGCTTCTAATGAATAGCCAAGACAGATGGCGTTGAGTGACTTAACATCACTCAATGCTTATTGAAGATCTAAAAATTTGGCCAAGTCCAGAAGGTGATGACCACTGCTGACATCATCAAAAGTAAACAATTCAAAGTACTTCATGCAGTTGCGAGAAATCTACAGCAGCACTTTATGACCACTACTGACATTACCAGAAGTCAACAAAGTCAAAATTATTCAAACCATTGCGGGAAAGCTGCAGTAGCGCCGAAAGCTTATGTGTCCTTTTCTGAAGGAGGTGGCGCTCACCATTGTTGGGTGGGCCCACACTCAAATTGTGTCGTTGATTCAAATCAAAACATATAATAGGAATAAAGTAAAGGGGATCGGGGTTACAGAGAACTAACATAGAACACATGAAGAATATACGGAAATTATAGGCGCATGGACATCATCTTCTTCGACAAGCTTGAAGGCAAAAGTCCATCAGAGCTAGCTAGAAGGCAGGAAACGTTAGCTGAAGCTCTTTCAAGTTCATCAAGAGTGTTCTCTCCAGAACAAGGCAGCTGATTCTTCAGATCAACAAGGAGATAGCTGTGTGAAGGACAGTGATGAGTATAATTATTTAAGTCCTTTATACTATCGTATTTGTAATCATTTCCACAATTATCTACCTCCATTCATTATAATTGCACAAAAATAGTTAAGAACTTGAATTATCATGAATAGAAGTGCGCAATATGTATTTTCCTTCATATTCCTTTATTAAGTTATTTATTTATTCATTAATCTTCTTAATACAGGTATTGCAAGTCCTTGGAACTAAAGGTTTTTGAGCAAGCAGAGGTGTTCACAGATCCAACATGACTTCTGGCAGGAAAATCTTGGATTGGGCACCACACGGGTAAGGACACGCCTGTGTCATTACCCGTATCCTTATCGGGAAGGATCAGACTTTGAGCCATGAAGAACACACGACCGTGTTACTTGTCGTGTCAAAAGACACGGCTCACGACCAGGCGTGCCTTTTCATTTCAAAACAGCCCGATGCACCGTTTAGACCCTAAACGGCCTTTGACACGGCCGTGTTGGAACACATGTTTGACATCTGCTTGCATGAATATTATAAAACATACACAAATAAATAGAAGAGGACTTTTGGATTGAAGGACTTGGAGAACTTCTGCAGGACGGAAGTGGAGCACTCAAGCGAAAGGGAAATTGAAGGAAATAATCCGTATGGTTTTAATCTTCATATATCTCTTTTAATTTTCCGCTTTTCTTTGTGTATCTAACCTTTATTTTACATTTTGTATGAGACTTGATTTTTTTGAACTTATTCAGTAATCATGTATGTTGATTTTCATTTTGATCTGTTGTATTTTATTCGTATGTGTGCTTTCAAGCAAAGAGATTGATCATAGATTTGAAGTTAATATTTATTTCATGTGAATCCCAAACTTCTAGATTAAGAAATTGGAAGGTTGTGATGATGGTTATTAATTCCATTCTATGGTGTTCTTCCTCTTTATATTTCAAATTTCATGATCGAGAGATATGTTGTTTGGATAATGACAATACAAATAATTAGATTCATGGTATGTTAGAGATAGAATTACATGGATTCATGTATTTGACAGGGTTACTTTATATTAATGAAAATTTGAGTTCTGTGAGTTGTTCGAGAGAAAATTTACTCAACTTAAGTTTAGGTATTGAATTGCTCGAGAGAGAATTCGATAAAGAATGACCCCTTACAATACTATGAATTCGATAATTTTGTAAATACATGGTTACATAGACTTGAATTAATGAGTAAATATTCTCATGTGATTACTCTTAGACTATCTGATTTTTACTATCCTTAATCCTCCAATATCATTTTATCCAATTAGTCCTAGTAATGTTAATTTAGAAGAACAAATAACTTTAAATAACGGTACGATAATTGAGTGAGAGTGAGTACGAGTACTTGAAAAGACCCTGAGAAATACAACACAAGATGTAGATTTCTCCAATACTATGATTGATAGGTGCACTTGCCTTAGATTAAAATCAATCTAGCTTATACCTATCTACATAGTTTACACTAGAGTTGCAAATAAAATCCGCATCAAGTTTTCGGCGCCGTTGCCGGTGATTCGTTTTTAATATTTTGAAAGCTTAAACTCTATTAGTCTACCAATTTTTGATTAGTAACATATAATTGTAAATTAAATTATTGTATAATTATACCAATTAATTATTGTATAATTATACCAATTAATCTCTATTTTGTAGACTGTTAGTCTATGACCAGGGGAAGAAATTCTGGGTTAACACCATTTCATCCTAACCTGGAAAAGATCATTCATAACACCTCACAAAGGGACTTGAGAACTGATAACACGGATAATTCAAACAGACTTTCAGAAGAGAAAACAGTAAACTTAGGAGATCATCATCCAAATAATCCAGATAACATAGTAAATCAGAACGAGCAAACCATGTCTGACTTTACTAGACCTAATCTCCATGGTACTGGGTCAAGCATTGTTAGACCACCTATTGTTGCCAACAATTTGGAATTGAAGCCTAGTATTATTCAGATGGTTCAACAGTTTGTCCAATATGATGGACTGCAAGATGAAGATCCCAACACACACTTAACCGGACTCTTGGAGATATGTGATACATTCAAGATCAATGGCGTTACCAATGATGTCATTTGATTGAGGTTGTTTCCGTTCTCACTAAGGCACAAGGCAAAGTAGTGGTTAAACTCATTACCTAGAGGATCGATTACTACATGGGATATGATGGTTGAGAAGTTCTTGATGAAGTATTTTCCAACGGCTAAGACTACAAAGCTAATGAATTGTTGTATGACATATGGGAATGATTCAAGGAACTATTAAGGAAGTGTCCCCATCATGCATTACCTTCCTGGCTTCAGATTCAGACCTTCTACAATGGTCTCAATCCAGCCACTAAACAGATGATTGATGCAGCCAGTGGAGGAACCTTGAACAATAAGACACCAGAAGCGCCTCAACAGTTGATAGAAGACATGGCAATGAACAACTATAAATGGACTACCGTGAGACAGAAGCCTAATAAGCCTGTAGGAATCTATGAAGTGGATGTCGTCACTGCCTTAGCTATTCAAGTTGATAAGCTTAATGATAAGATGGATAATCTAGCTTTAGCATCGCCCTTCATGGTGCCACAACAATGGGACCCTTCATTTGGTGGAATGTCTGGTTGTGAACCTCAAGTGCATGAACATGTTGACTATATGGGCAATAATACCAGACCTACCTTCAACCAAGCAAACAACCCATATAGTTCTACATACATTCCAGGATGGATGAACCACCGAATTTTCTTGTGGAGGATAAGGAAATCAAGGAAAGCAACCTGTGTTTGGACAACCACAACAACAGGATCAAAGGAAGCCATCATTAGAAGATGTACTCACCAAGTTCATGCAAACAACTGATGTAGTTTTCCGGAATCAAGAGGCTCTATACGGAATTTGGAGAATTAGATAGGTCAGCTCGCAAGGATGGTATATGAAAGGCAACTAGGAACACTTCCTTGTAATATGGAAACAAACCCGAAGGAACATGCAAAAGCAAAACAATTGAGGAGTGGAAAGGAATTACAAGACTAAAGGCTTACAAAGGAAGCACCCCAAGAGGAGTCTAGTGGCGAAGGACAGAATGAGATGAATTCAAAATCAAAGGACTATCAACCAGCAAATACAATATCCAGTGAAGCTGAACAAGGAGTGCATGGATGCGCAATATGGTAAATTCTTATCCATGTTTAAACAATTACATGTTAATTTACCTTTTTCCGAAGTCATTAAAATGTGGAAGTATGCTAAATTTCTAAAGGACTTAATTTCAAATAAAACGAAAATAAAAGAATTATTTTGGTAACACTTAGGCTTCATTTGTTTCGGCGGTGGCGGATCGATCCGTCAGGTGGAAACGGAGTGTTCGAAACGGAGGGGGGGGGGTGGTTGCTCCAAACGAAGCTTTTTGGGGGGGTTTCTCAAGGCAGGTGGTTGGAAACAGAGCAAACGCCGTCGAAGGTTTATTTGTTTACCCTCCTTCCGGCGGTGTTTGCCCAAAATGGAGCAGCGAAATGCCCAAACAAATAGAGCCTTAGTGAAGAATGTTCCGCTATTTTACAGAACAAATTTCCACGAAAACTTAGGGATCCCGGTTCATTTTTAATTCCATTTTTAATCGGTGATTTACAAGTGAATAAAGCTTTAGCGGAGTTAGGAGCTAATATAAACTTAATGCCTTATAAACTATATTTGAAACTAGGTTTAGGAGAACTTAGCCCTACTATAATGAGTATTCAATTAGTAGATCGTTATGTTAAGTATCCTATAGGAATAGTAGAGGATGTATTTGTTAAGGTAGATAAGTTTATATTTCCAGCCAATTTTGTTATTTTAGATATGGACAAAAATGTAGAAGTGCCACTCTTACTAGGTCGTCCGTTCTTAGCGACATCTAGAGCTCTTATTGATGTTTTTGATGGTAAATTAGTTTTGCGAGTAGGGGAGGATGAAGTTACAGTTCAAATCATTAATACAATAAAGCAATCTTTGGATAATGATGATTATTGCTACTTTTGCCATGGTGTTGATAATATTATGACTTCTATGAATTCTAAATTATATTATAGGGATCCTTTATAGATTTGCATCAGTAACAGTTATCTGGAAGAAGACAAAAATCAAGATATTGTCGAACATTTATATTATCTAGATAACTCCATTTCAGTGAATAGGAAGATTGAGTATAGTTTGATTACATACAGAGATCTTGAAAATCTTAAAAATAATACTAAGGATCCACTGATAATAGAATTTAAAAAATTACCGGATCATCTTGAGTATGCATTCTTAGGATCTGATTCTACTTACCCAGTTATTTTTTCTTCTAATCTTTTTGAAACTGAAAAACAAAAGTTAATAACTATGCTAAGAAGTATAAAGGTGTTATAGCATGGCAAATAACAGATATAAAAGGTATCAACCCTAGTTTTTGCACCCCCAAGATCCTTTTGGATGAAAACTATAAGCCTTCTATCCAACCACAATGTAGGCTAAATCCAAATATGAAAGAGATAGTGAAAGCTGAGATTATTAAGTTATTAGAAGCTGGAATGATATACGATATTTCAGATAGTTCATGGGTTAATCCTATACAAGTTGTTCCTAAGAAGGGTGTTTTAATGGTAGTAGCAAATGATAAGAATGAATTGATTCCAACGTGAACAATTATAGGTTGGCGTGTATGTATTGATTATTAGAAGTTAAAAGATGCTACTAGGAAAGACCACTTCCCTCTACAATTCATTGATCAAATATTATAACGATTATCAGGCAATTCTTATTATTGTTTTCTAGATGGATTTCTGGATATTTCTAAATACTTGTATCACTAAAAGACCAGGAGAAGACAACATTCACTTATCCATTTGGTACCTTTGCCTATAGACGAATGTCAATTGGTTTATGTAATGCACCATCCACTTTCCAAAGGTTCATGTTAGCTATATTTAATGACTACGTTGAAGATATTATGGAAGTCATTATGGATGATTTTTCTGTGTTTGGTGATTCTTTTGATTTGTGTTTGAAGAATTTAGAAAAAGTTCTGAGAAGGTCTGAGGAAACAAATCTTGCACTTAGTTGGGAGAAGTGTCATTTTATGGTGCAAGAAGGGTTAGTTCTTGGCCATAAGATCTCAAGCCAAGGAATTCAAGTGGTTAGAGCGATGATTGAAACTATAGAAATGTTTCCACCACCAACCTCCGTTAAGTCAATGAGAAGCTTTTTAGGTCATGCCGGATTCTATCGCGGTACATTAAAGACTTCTGTAAAATAACTAAAGCACTTACTAGGCTTTTTGAGAAAGACAACTTTTATTTTTGATGAAGAGTGTCTGCAAGACTTTGAGTTCTTGAAAGAAAGATTAATAAATTCTCCTATTATGATTGCACCTGATTTTGCTCAAACTTTCGAGATCATGTATGACGCTAGAAGTTTTGCGGTAGGGGCTATTTTAGGACAACGCCGGAACAAAAACTTTCACCTTATATATTATGCTTGCAAAACAATTAATAACGCACATGAGAACTATACAACAGCGGAAAAAGAACTCCTAGCAGTGGTATTTGCCTTCGATAAATTTAGATCCTATTTAATATTGTCTAAGGTGGTAGTATACACAGATCACTCTACCCTATGATATTTACTTGCCAAAGCGGAAGCAAAACCTCGTTTAATCCGTTGGGTTCTCTTATTGCAAGAATTTGATTTGGAAATTATGGATAAATGAGGAGCAGAAAACTTAGCGGCAGATCATCTCTCATGTTTAGAAAATCCAATACGAACAATGTTTGATGAGACTGAGATTAGTGATACATTTCCGGAGGAATCGCTATTTGCATTATGTACAAATATAAATACTGATTATCCGTGGTTTGCCGACGATGCAAACTATATTGTGGCTAAGGTCTTTCCAAATGATTTTTCATATCAGTAGAAAAAAAATATTTCTCTGACTTGAAATATTACTTTTTGGAGGACCCCTATATATTTCGGATATGTGCAGATTCCATTATACGTACATGTATATCAGCGGAGGAGGGCTGAAAATCTTGGAACAGTGTCATTCAGGACCTACAGGTGGTCACTTTGGAGCAAACCGCTCAGCTAAAAAGGTTCTTGATTCTGGTTTTTATTGGCCCCTTCTATTCAGGGATGCCCAAAGGTATGTACTTTCATGTGATTCTTGTCAAAAATCACGTAATAACTCTAAATTAAATGAAGTGTCACAAAACTTTATCCTTGATTGTGAAGTATTTGATGTGTAGGGGATTGAATTTATGGGACCATTTCCACTTTCTTATGGGAATAAATATATTTTGGTAGCTGTAGATTATGTATCGAAGTGGGTAGAGGCGCAAACGTTTCCTACTAATGATAGTAGAGTAGTAATTCAATTTTTGAAATCCTTATTCGCGTGATTTGGCACACCATGTGCGCTTAGTAGCGATAGGGGTACACATTTTTGTAATCTAAAACTAGATAAAGTCTTACAAAAATACGGGGTCACACACAGGATAGCCTCTCCTTATCATCCGCAAACTAGTGGTCAGGTTAAAGTTTCAATAAGAGAGCTTAGAGAATCATAGAAAAATCTATAGAAGGGATTAGGAAACAATGGTCTAAGAAACTAAACGATTGTTTGTGGGGATATAGGACTGCCTACAAAACACACATAGGGACCACTCCCTTCAGACTAGTCTATGGTAAAACATGTCACCTGCCTATAGAATTAGAGCATAAAACGTATTGGGCAATATGCTCTTTGAATTTTCACACCAATTCCATAGGGGAGAAACAAAAACTTCAACATAATGAATAAAATGAGTGGAGAACCATAGCTTATGAAAATTCTCGGATATATAAAGAGAAAACTAAATTGTTCCATGACCGTCACCTTCGAAAACATAAGACATTCCAAAAAGGTGACCAAGCACTCCTTTACAATTTCCGTCTTATATTATTACCAGGGAAGTTAAGGTCTAAGTTGTTCGGACCTTTCCAAGTCCAAGAGGTTTTTCCCTATGGCACCATTTGTTGAAACTAGAATCCGGCCTCTTGTGGAGTTCGACCCTTGGGGATGGGGTGGTCTCACGCCTACTTTGCTCCTGCAAGAAAAACAACGAAGAAGGCAAGAAGAAACAGACCCAAGGGCTCGGCAGGGAGGTCCCACCACAAACCCGGAAGATCTCTGAGCGCTTCCCCTCCTTAGCCAGAAGCCGATCTAAGGTACCCTCAGAACGCACTTGGAAACGGGAGTAGGGAGGCACTCAATGCGTGCCCTCTGAGGTACCCCTTTGGTCTTATTTATAGTTTTTTGGAATCTGAACTGCCAATAACCAGAAGAACTGACCTGAAAATACCAAAAAGCCCTTGGTTGGGTCTGCCAACAGCCAAACTCCGCTGTCCTGAGCAGCTATGTGCAGTCCAACCTGGTCTGCCAACAGCGTGGCTCCGCTATTTGGAGAAGCTATTCGAACCCATGGGGAGTCAGCTCCCCTCCAATTCCCCTCCGCGGGAGGCGGGTGCGACCTGGCTCCAACGGCCTGCCTATCCTTCCTGGGCGAACGCGAGCCGGGCCGCGGGAACCCGCCAGTCCTCTGCCGAGGCGGAACGGCGACCAGGTCGCGTGTAGGGGCGACTGGTAGCGATCGCGACCCTGCGATCGCCTCGCAGATCGCAGGTCGCCGAGCCCCTCCGCGAGTACCGGCTCGACGATTGGCGCCCCCTGCTCTGGCCGACGATTCTCCGAGCGAGTGGGAGGGGTGGGGAGTCGTCTCGCACGGCTCGCACGCTCGAACTAGGCGGGAGCGTACCAGTCCTTTGTCGCATGCCTGCTTGTTGCATGGGTGCGGGCCGCGGGGCCGGTTGGCTCAATCTTCCTGGTGGGCCCCGCTCGGCGAACACGGGGTTGTACACAATCCCCGCTCTTTTTGAGCTTGATACAAGCTCGGAAAGAATCATCCAACCCGCGTGTTCGGCGAGTACTGTGCTGAGCTGGCTGGGAATCTTCTGGTGGGCCCCCACTATTTGGCTATAAATATACCACCGTGCCCAGGGGGGTCTCCCCAGACCCTCTCATTTTTCTTGAACAGACTGCAGTTCCTTGATGCCGGTTAGCGAAGAAGTGTGTGCTCGCTTGGCGGCTGCGGGCCAGAAGACTCGGGAGGAGGCCCTCGAGGCTGCCCCTTGGTTAGCGCGCGGGTCTCCCGGCCCACTCTTCAGGCCGGTGAAGGGGAAGATCGTGAGGCGGTCCCCGGCAAACAACTTCCCGGGTTCTAGCTCGGCGGCTGGCGATGAGGTCGCTCCCGAGGTATGCGACCTTCCTCTTTGGCTTGTTGCAACGTCTCTGACCCCTCATCTTGCAGACACCGCCTCGTGAGGACGAGGAGGACCGATGGGAGGATCGCCCCCCTCCCTTGTCGTCTGAGAGGGTTGCTAGTCCCCCAGGTCTGGACCGCCCACCTCCGGAAACCTCTCGTTCACCGGCTCCCCACGGACTGGGAAAATCTCTTGAGACCCTCGAGGGAGAAGCCTTTCAGGGTCGGTCGGGCTCCTCTCGTCCTTCCATCGGCGTGGACGACGTGCCAACCACTGGTAAGCTTGTACCCAGCGTTTGCCTTGTTCTCGCTCGCTCCTTCTGAATCGCCCCTTTTATAGGCTACAACATGGTCTCCTCTGAAACTGAGATGAGCGAAGGGTATTCGCCTCCGACCGACGTGGAGGGTGTTTCTGATTACCTGGGCGACCCGACCGATGCGGTGGGGATGAAGAGGTAGGTGACGCGACTGTTCCAGAAACACACGCTGCTGCTTCAGGAGCTCGTGAAGAGGGTCGATCAAGATAAGGCCGACAACGAGGCTCGGCACGCGGCCTTGGAGGGAGCCCCGCGCGCAGCAGAAGGTGGCGAGGTCACTTCGCCTGGCGTGCACATTACGCGAGCCGAGGAGCGTCTTAGGAATGCCTCGTAACAAGTCGTCCTGGCTCAGCAGGAGCTGGTGGCAGTGCGCGATTACCATTATCCTCGCGTGCCACCGCGATTGGGAACGCAGCGGCGGGGCAGGTGGAAGTGGATCCAGTGCTGATCCGGCCTTTCCTCCCCCCGCTCGCGGGATATCGCGGGGTTTCTACTATTTCAAAGCCTCATTCTGTATTCGCAACAATTTGTGACTCTACTCGCCCGCCTATGGGCCTGTCTTTTGATCTCTGATGCACGCCGAAATTATTATGTTGCTGTTTTTATTTTCCTTGAGGCGGGCTCGAGGGTACTCGTGTCTGCCCCTCGCCCACTTCCTGGGGCGAGGGCAGGTCTGGGGACGAACTCTCTCAACCCTCCATTCCGATCGTTGCGGGAGCGAGCCGATGAGCTCGCCAGCCACGAGTCTCCCCAACTTGCTCAGGGTCCTGGGCGGCTCGGGCTGAGACTCGCCAGCTCATTCTTCACGCGGATGCGGTCGAGCGAGACCTGCTGCTAAACGATCCTGGCGATGTGGCTGCGCGTTGGGGAGTCGAACCGTCAGGCCCGATTTTTGCTACTCGCACCTCTCCCATTGGCGGGAAATTTCCCGCCCTTTCTTTCTCCCTATAAATAGGCGTGGCCGGTTCTTATCCCTCCATCGCTTCAAAACACTCACCCGCCTCCTGCTCTCCGCAAAGCATATTTCTCGCTCACCCATTGGGTCTGTCTCGCTTGAACGACGGCAATTCGGCGGAATGGGCGGCGGCGGCGGCGGCGATGCGGACGGGCAAAGCAAATGCGCCTGGACCTTCTGGGAGGACGATTTTCCCTGTGCCATCATCTCAGAGCGCGAATACTTAGAGGCCCTAGGCGACCATATCCCGGCTGGGTTCACGGCGAGACGGCCCGGGGAGGGGGAGAAGATCAACGATCTGTCCGGGAGCATGCTCACCATTCCCCTGGCCCACTTTGAGGTGGGCCTTCGCCTCCCCCTCTGGCCAGAGGTTCGCCAGGTACTGAAGTACTTCGGGGTCGTCATAGGCCAGATGACCCCGAACTATGTAGCTGTTATGGTCGGGTTCGCCTGCTTCCTGCGGGAGGAGCGGATCGAGTTTAATCTCGCGGTTTTCCGCAAACTATTTTCCTTCCGTGCGAACCGGGATGGCACCGCCTACTTCTCTAGCGCCCACCTCAAGGTGCGGGAGACCGTTAACAAGAGTCACAACTGGCTCAAGAAATTCCTGTTCGTCAAGGGGGATTTCGGCAACGTTCCCTACTCGTCAGTGTAGCTCAGCGAGGCAAGTTACCGCCCGCCAAGCCTGGGTGGCCACGAAGCCGACCTGTGCGGGTTCTTCTCTGGGAAGAACTTCGAGATCGCGTACCTGCGCCACAAACTCGATGGCCTTGCTGCCGTCCCGCCTGGGGGAGGTTTTCCACTCGCCACTACTCTTGTCTCGCTCTTTGCTTCTTAGGTCTTACTTTCCTTTTTCGGCAGGCGAGCGAGACGTGCCCCTCCACCCCCCCTATGAGAGTGCTCGGGTCGCCTCCGGGGTCCTTGCTCGTGCTCAGGCCACCGACGCCGCTCAGCGCAAGGCCCCGTCGATCCCTGCAAGAAGAGGCCGGGCCGCGAGCAGCCCGCTCCCCCGCCAAAGACGGCAAAGTCTACGGGTCAGCAACTAGCCGGTGGCCAGAGGAAAGGCAAGGCCCCAGCTGATCCAACGACTGAGGGCTCCCCCCCCATTGTTGCTTCGACCAGCGACATCCCCGCCGGGGCGGCAGGTACCTCCGGGCCGCCGGACGGGTCGCAAACCACCGCGAGGCCGGTGCCGAGAGGGCATCGCAACTTCGACTACGGCGAGAAATACCTGGACGAGCTCGGCGTCCCGCTTCTGTCATGGGACAAGGAGTCTAATCGCGCGGTGGTCTCGAATCTGTTGCCGAGTTGGCTGGAGCAGGACACCATCGGTGGGGAGGCATAAAATTTTTCGTTCGGCTTGTACTCGCGAGAGGACGCCGCCATCTATGACAAAGAGGCGACGCGAGTACTGGTTCACGAGAGCGCGCGGGCCCAGCTGCGCGGCCTGGAGCTAGCCCATATGGTTGGGAGGCGCTGCACCCAGCTGGAGCGGAACACCACCTCCCTCAAGAAGTTGGCGGACGAGAAAGTGGAGGCCCGGAAACTCGCTCAGGAGGACTCAGACCTCCAGAGAAGGCGGGCCGACGCGGCCGAGGAGACCCTTGCGCAGTACCTGGGCGGGGTGGTACGTGTTCACCTTCGATAACCGGCCCTTCTCGCGAATTCACCTTATGACTCTCTCTCCTTTCCCCAGGACGCGGCGACGGCGAGCCGGATGGGTGCCGAGATCGCCACCCTGGGTCAGGACAAATCGGAGCTGGAGGCGCGGGTGCGCGAGCTGGAGGCTGCCGCTGCTGTCCCTTCGCATGACAACAGGGGCTGCCTGCTCGAGCATCATTCCGACCACGAGTTGGAAGTCTTGATGCAGAAGAACGCCGCCAGCGCCGCGAAGTATACGATGCAGATGTTGCGGCGTGCAGATCTCCTCAAGGGCGAGGCCGCAGATCTCTCGGCGAGCGACGTGGTGCCGGCACTGTTCCTCCCTATGCCAGATCCCGGGGATAAGTCCTTCCAGCCCATCTAGGAATTCCCGCACCGGATCTCGCATCGCCCCCGCTTTTTGACGTTTGTTTATTAGGTGTAAACATTATGCTCTTTTTGCCGTTTGAGATGTAAGCGCGGGACGCGCCTATACTTTTTTATTTTCGCCTGTTAATGCTCTTACAAATGCTTCCCCACTCGTTACTTACGTCTGCCTGCGGTCATTGTGCGATGTAATTTTTCCATTTTCACGCTCGCTGCCGCTCACCTCGTGTTGCGTCAACGAGGTTGTATGCCTACGGATTCGGCTTAGGAGTTATAGGAGGCCCGGCGGGTCGTCCCGCTGTGGGCGACCTGTATCAGCGGCACGGCCTCCGTTGCCGAGGCCACTCGCGGACCAGGCGAGGCGGTTCGCTGTTTGCCCGAGTCATCAGATCCCAATCCTTTATTAACACCATTTGAGTAGTTTTCGGTTCCGCCGGCTAGGTTGGAGCCCGGCATCGTGATTCGCTCTGGGTCGCAAACTGCTACCATCGAGTGACTTCCGGCCCTGCCAGCTAGGTGAGAGCCTGGCAGCGGGAACTTCTCGAGGCCAAGGATGACACCGAGTGACTTCCGGCCCTGCCAGCTAGGTGAGAGCCTGGCAGTGGGATCTTCTCGGGGGTCCAAACACATTCCATCGAGTGACTTCCGGCCCTGCCAGCTAGGTGAGAGCCTGGCAGCGGGGTCTTCTCGAGGCCAAGGATGACACCGAGTGACTTCCGGCCCTGCCAGGTAGGTGAGAGCCTGGCAGCGGGATATTCTCTGGGTCCAAACGCATTCCATCGAGTGACTTCCGGCCCTGCCAGCTAGGTGAGAGCCTGGTAGCGGGATCTTCTCGAGGCCAAGGATGACACCGAGTGACTTCCGGCCCTGCCAGCTAGGTGAAAGCCTGGCAGCGGGATATTCTTGAGGTCCAAACACATTCCATCGAGTGACTTCCGGCCCTGCCAGCTAGGCGAGAGCCTGGCAGCGGGATCTTCTTGAGGCCAAGGATGACACCGAGTGACTTCCGGCCCTGCCAGCTAGGTGAGAGCCTGGCAGTGGAATCTTCTCGGGGTCCAAACACATTCCATCGAGTGACTTCCGGCCCTGCCAGCTAGGTGAGAGCCTGGCAGCGGGATCTTCTCGAGGCCAAGGATGACACTGAGTGACTTCCGGCCCTGCCAGCTAGGTGAGAGCCAGGAAGGGGGTCTTCTCGGGATCCAAACACATTCCATCGAGTGACTTCCGGCCCTGCCAGCTAGGTGAGAGCCTGGCAGCGAGATCTTCTCGAGTCCAAGGATGACACCGAGTGACTTCCGGCCCTGCCAGCTAGGTGAGAGCCTGGTAGCGGCATCTTCTCGGGGTCCAAACACATTCCCATCTCTCTATGCAGGCTAGCTACGAAAATACTGGGGGGGGGGGGGGAAAGGAATTCATTATAATCAAAGTGTTGCTTACAGGCGTTTAGGGAAAAAACCTTTTTAGGTCGTCTCCATTCCAGGTGAGACTCAGGGTCTCGCCCTCTACATTTTGGAGTCGATAGACTCCTGACTTCAAAGCTTCCTTCACAATAAATGGCCCCTCCCAGCTGGGGTTGAGCTTCCCTACGGACGCTGACCTCCCTGCCGCGTCTACCTTCTTCAACACCAGATCCCCTTCCACGAACTGCTTGACCGTGATGTGCTTGTCAAAGTACTTGGCCATTCTTCTTTTCACCTCCTCCTACCGGATGGCGGAAAGGTCCATCAGCTCCTCCACCATGTCTAGGGAGAGCCTCAGCTCCTCCTCGTTCTCGGCTTGCCATTCCTCTCAGCCCTCTTTGGCCGCCCCGACTCGCGGAGTTTGGACTTCAAATTCTACGGGGAGCACCGCCTCGCACCCATGGGAGAGATTGAATGGGGTCTCCCCCGTAGCCGTGTTAGGGGTGGTTCTTAGGGCCCAAAGAACAGCGGGGAGCTGCTCTACCCAGCTCCCCCTCAAATTCTCCACCTTCTTCTTGAGGAGGTTGACGATGATCTTGTTCGCGGCCTCCACTTTCCCGTTACTCCTGGGGTGGTGGACCGAGGCGAACCTGAGGTCGATTCCGAGCTGCTCGCAGAAGCTGGTGAACTCGGCACTGGCGAACTAGGGCCCGTTGTCTGTGACGATGGCCTGGGGCAGCACATGGCGACAGATGATCTCCCCCCAAACAAAGTTCCTGATCACTTTGGAGGTCACCTTGGCCAACACCTTTACCTCCATCCACTTCGAGAAGTAGTCGATCATCACTAGGAGGAACCTTCTCTGACCGCTTGCCTGGGGAAACGGTCCAACCAAATCCATTCCCCAGATTGCGAAGGGCCAGGGGGCCGTGATACTCTTGAGTCGTTGGGCCGGCTGTAGCTGAAGAGGGGCAAACAGCTGGCACTTATGACATCTTCTTGCGAACACCGCGGCGTCTCGGCCTAGGGTGGGCCAGAAATACCCTTGCCTGACTATCCTTCCCTCCAGGGTCCGACTCCCGGAATGACTTCCGCATTCCCCGGAGTGGACTTCCTCCAAGATCCTCTGCGCCTCGCCCTCGGCCACGTAGTGAGCCCGCATCCCGGAGAGGGTCTTCCTGTATAGCTACCCGTCCTTGAGGAGGTAGTAAGCTGACTTATGCCTTAGCTTCTTCCTGTCTACCCCCTCTGGATATTCTCCCGTGGAGAGGAAAACTACTACTGGATCCATCCACGAAGCTTGTTGGTCGATTTCCATGAGCTCCCCTTCTTCGATGGAGGGGCGGAACATGTCGGTGATGGTGCCCCCTCCCGGGGATCATGCTTTGCTAGCTGGTCGGCTTGTTCATTCTCTTCCCTCGGCACGTGTCGGATGGAGAAGGTCTGAAAGGTGCCTATGACCCCCTTCACTTTGGCCAAGTATGACGTCAGGGTGCGTTCCCTTGCTTCGAACTCCCCGTTGATCTGGGAGGTCACCACCATGGAGTCAGTAAGGACCTCCACATCCAGCACCCCCAGCTCCCTGGCCAGGCGCAGCCCTGCTATCACGGCCTCGTACTCGGCCTGGTTGTTGGTAATGGGAAAGTGCACCACCACTGTCTGCTCAATTCGAGTCCCTTGAGGGCTTTATAGGACCACCCCCACTCCAAGGGAATGCCTCCCTGAGGCTCCATCCACCCTCACTTTCCAAGGAGTCGGGTGGGTGAGCTCTTCCTCCGCTACTTCCACCACGTAGTCGGCCAGGAAGTCGGCCATCGCCTGAGCTTTGATCGAGAGCCGCGGAACGAAGGAGACATCTAACTCGCTCAGCTCCACCGACCATTTAGCCAGCCGGCATGAATGCTCCAGCCCCTCGAAGTTGTTGCGGAGGGGATGGTCGGTCACCACTCTGATTGAGTGTGCCTGGAAGTAAGGTCGCAGCCGCCGAGCCGAGATGATTAGGGCGAATGCAAGCTTCTCCAAGATCGGATACCGGAGCTCGGCCTTCCTCAGAACCCGGCTGACGTAATAAATAGGGAGCTGTCTCTTTCCCTGTTCTCGAACCAAGACGGAGCTCAGGGCCTCTGCCCCGACCCCGAGATATAAGAACAAATCCTCCCCCTCCTTCGGCCCTTGGAGCAGCGGAGCCTGTGTCAACTGCACCTTGAGGGCCTGGAACGCCTCCTCGCATTCCTTGGTCCATTCAAACCTCTGACCACCCCTCAGCGTTTTGAAGAAGGGGGAGCACTTCTCCCCTACCCGAGAAAGGAAGCGACTCAGCCCTGCTAGCTTCCCCGTCAGCCATTGGACCTCCTTCGCATTCCGCGGGGACCCCAGCTCTAAGATAGCCCTGACCTTATCTGGGTTGGGCTCGACCCCCGCGGGGGTGAGGAGGTGTCCCAAGAACTTTCCCCTGCTGGCCCCAAAGACACATTTCAGGGGATTCAACCGCATCTTGTATCTGCGCAGGGTGGCGAAGGTCTCCTCCAGGTCCCGGAGGTGGGAGTCCACATCCCGACTTTTGATCATGAGGTCGTCCACATACACCTCCAAGTTCCTCCCCCTCTGCTCCTTGAAAACCCTATCCATCAATTTTTGGTAGGTGGCCCCAGCGTTCTTCAGCCCGAATGGCATCATCTTGTAGCAGTAGCAGAAATCCCCTGTGATGAACGAGACATCCTTTATGTCTGGGGGGTGCATCCTGATCTGATGGTAACCTGAAAAGGCATCTAAAAAACTCATTACAGAAAAACCGACGGCTGAGTCAACCAGCGCGTCGATCTGAGGCAAAGGATAACAGTCCTTAGGACAAGCTTTATTAAGTAAGGAAAAATTGATACACATTCTCCATCGGCCGTCACCTTTTTTAACCATCACGACGTTGGAGACCCAAACGGGGTACTGAATCTCAGACACGAAGCCAGCCTTGAGAAGCTTTGCCACCTCCTCCCTGATAGGCTCCGCCATCTTGTCCGTCGTGGACCTCTTTTTCTGCTGAACGGGGCGTGTTCCCGGGTCCAGGTTGAGGCGGTGGTAAGCCACATCCATGTCAACCCCCGGCATCTCTGCGGCGTTCCAGGCGAAGATGTCCATGTTCTTCTGGATGCACTCCAGCATCCTCCTTGGCCCTCCGGGGTCAGCCCTCCGCTGACGCGAATCTTCTCCATCCTACCTCCCCGGGTGAGCACCTTCAGCTCAACCACTTCCTCTGCCGCCTCCAGCCTGGATTGCTCCCCCCATCCTTCGGCATCCCCTTCCTCTGGAATGGGAACCTCTACCTCTATCTCTTCTCCCGCGCCCCTCACTTCGGCCACCTCCTCCAGATCTCCTCATGCCGCCTCTCCTACGTGGTCCTTCACTTTTGGCTCCTCCCCTCCTGCCTCCTGCTCGACCTCCTCCATCCTCCGTCCCATCTCCTCGGCTCCCTCCTGCCAAGATATGGTGTTCACCGCAGTGACATAACACTCCCGCGCCACCTTTGGGTCCCCCCTGACCCTGACCTGGACCCCCTCAGCGTTGAACTTCAAACACTGATGGAAAGACGAGGGGACACAGCGGAAGGCGCTGATAAGAGGACTCCCGAAGATGGCGCTGTAGCTGTTGGGGGCGTCCACAATGACGAACTTGCAGTTTCGGGACTGCCCCCCAAGGTGATATGGAGGCCAACTCCTCCCTCTACTTCCTTCCTTTCTCCTGAGAACCCGAACAAGGGCCCGTCTGAGGCCAGCACCCTCTTAGGCTCCACCTTCATCGCGTCAAACGCCTTTTTGAAGACGACGTTGAAGGAGCTCCCGTTGTCCACGAGGATCCGATAGACAGTGAAATTCTCGATGGCGGCCTTGATGACCAGCGCATCACAGAACCGGTCCTCGTGGTCTGGCATATCACTTCTGGATAAAGTGATCTTCTCATCCGGTGGCGTGGTTTGGGATATAGAGGCGACGCTCCGCCCGTACATGGTGTGGAGACTTGCCTTGCGGGAAGCCTCGATCCCTACTCCACCGTGGATCACTCCGATCCCTCCTCGGGTCCCGACATCCACCCGGTCTTCGCAACGATCCTCCTCCGCCCGAGGCAGGACCTCCTCGATCCTCACTTCTTGCCGCGCCTCCTGCTGCTGCTGCTGTCGCTCCCTATTCCCTCTCATCTCCAAGAATTCCGGGCACGTGGCCGTTGCGTGCCCCTCTTCCAGATGGAAGTCGCAATAGGGCAGATCCACCCTGACCTCCCTTCTCCTCCTCCTCAGGATCCCCCTCCTTGCTCCCAAAGCTATGGCCATGGACTCCTCCTGATCGGGGAGCCGGGGCCTCTGGCCCTGCCTCCAGCCCGGAGGGTGGAACTGATCTTGCCTCCCCTGATGGTGACCCCTTCCGTAATATCGTCTTGGTGGCCCCTGCCCCTGCCACTCAGGTCTCCAGCCCAGCCGACGGTCAGGCTCCTGGTGCCCCCACCTCGGCTGTTATTGCCACTGGAGCTGCCTTTGCTCCCTCTGCCTAGGTTCTCCTCTTCTCTCCTCCTGTGCCTTTCCTCCTCTTGACTCTTTCTCTTCCTCCGTGGCCCACCTGGCTAGCTTTCTTGCAAACTCCGGGTTCGACGCCTCCCCGTCGACCTCTCTCGCCACCCTCTCCATCAACTCCTCGAAGGAGAGAGGGGGAACTCTCTTCAGCTCCATTCGGAAGAACCCCTGCTGCAGGCCTAGGGTAAAGGCCATCATCAGACTATGGCCCGGCATCTCCTGGACCTGGGTAACTTCCTCCTGAAATCGGTCCACGTAGCTCCCCAACGTCTCGTTCACTCCTTGCTTAATGTGGAACAAAGACTCGGACTCCTTCTTCCTCTTCTTCGAAGTAGTGAACCTCAGCATGAACCCTCGGCGCAAGTCCTCGAAGCAGTAGATGGAACTAGCCGGCAGCTAGTGGAACCACTCCCTTGCCTTCTCCCGGAGGGTGATGACGAAGAGCCGGCATTTGAATCCATCCGACATCTGATGGATGGACACCACATCCTCGAACCATTGGACGTGTTGGACCGGATCCCCCTTTCCGGTGTAGTAGGACATCTCGGGTTCCCTGAACCCATCTAGGACGGGAGCTGAGGAGACCAGCTCGCTGAAGGGACTGCCCCCCCCCCCCCCCCCCCCCCACTAGGCGAGCCGACGAGTCTCGCGAACCCAACTCGCAGAACCTGCATCGGCCTGCCGAGCCGGGGAAGAGCTCGCGCCCCGGGAGCTCGCACCCTCAGCCTTCCTCGGCCACTTCCTTCCCAGCTTGCCGGTGTAACACCCCCTATCCATCGCATAGTATATAGCAGTAGGTCCGGCCGGGGCCCGACGCCATATACCACAGACAGACCGGGTGGTTACGTATGGAAACCATCCAACCAATCTCAACGTCCTACACAGAGCATTCTAGCGGAAGCAGTTTATATAAGTTGCAAACAAGAACCTAGCATTAGAGCACGAATGTCCACTAGTACAGTATTTAGGAATGTATACAAAATACCCAAAATCGGCCTTAAGGCCTTACAGAATGTTTCACTTGGATAATACATGATTTACAAACCTCGGCACGCAGGCCGGTCATACATGAATAAAACAGAAAACATTTCCACTTGGGCCTTCGAGGGCCAGCTTCGCAAAAAGGGCTTTAGCCCGCTATTGATCGCTTGGTCCAGCTGCACCTGCAAGCAACAAACCACCGCACGGTGGCAAACAAGGCAACGGTCAGCAATGCTGACCAAATTATAACGATCCCGCCCCCAACTCGGGGTGGCGATGCTCCTTCCCTGCGTTTCATTAGCACAAGCGAGCAATGCATAAACCATATCCATTTCATCACAGACATTGGCTCGTACGGCCACATGTCTCGTGCACTCAGGGCACATTCTCGGTGAACCGGTCGATGTCACGTCAATTAAAGCCATTAACATTCCAGACTCACCACCGCCACTTTAGACGGCCATACCTATGAGCAATTCGTCTTCCTGGCATTGGTCACGTAAATTTAAGCCATTGACTGCCGAAGACTCCCATCTATGCCAACGGCGAGTGCCACGTAATCTTAGGTCTCTCTAACCGAACGACATAAAGCGGGTACGCTTCCATCTAACCCGTGCTCACATCGCAACGACAATTTAAGCCATTTGCGCGGGTCAAACTTCCACCGAGTCTCATTCTACCGCAAGACACATAACCCGGTTATGTTCGAGTTGGCTCTCAGGCCACCAAGTTGGCAAGATCTCGTATCTGCCCAGTTTTCCGGGTGCACCTTTGGGTTAGTCCCCAAGGCTCCCTGCTGCAATCTACCGCGTAGAAAACCCGAAAAACACCCAATAGCACGGAGTCTTCTCCGGCCTCATGCAATGCAACATCACCGATCCGGACTAACATGTCCGGGTAGGCTTCAACCAAAATGCCTATGTTCGTTCTCGCATACGGACTCTAAACAACGGGGACTTTACATATCTACCCGAAGGAACGCCTCCAACTCTCCGCAAACTCGCGAGAGTGGGCTTCCTATGCTAAGAAAAGGAGCGATTCATGCTCAAGATGAGGATCGTTACCCTTGCGTTCCTCTTTGGCGCCATCGAAAAGTAATTGGATAGAAATCACCGCACTTGCGTTGCCTCCGTGGATCCGGAGTCGGCTTGCGATTCGGAGCTCCGAAGCTCCTCCAATGGCGGATCTAGCTCCTCTTCCACCAATGGCTTTTCCCCTTTCTCCAAGGACTTGGAGAGATGAAAAGGTAAGAAAGAATGGATTTTTTCTAAGTCAAACCCGTGTATATCCTCTCAGGAACCATCCCCAGCCGTTGGATCTCAACCTAAGAAAACGAGCGGCTTTGATTCGGGGCTGAAATGCCCAATCTGGACCGAACACGGCCTGGCACACGCCCGTGTCCAGGGCCGTCTGCCGCATTCGCCGTCAAAATCGAATCTTCTGAACCCGTACACGGGTATCGAACACGCCCGTGTTCGAGCTGACACGCCCGTGTTCCAGCTGACACGGCCGTGTAGCCGGCCGTGTACACCATGATTTTCCCCCGTTTTCAACCCGAGCACTGCACGGGTTCTAGGACACGCCCGTGTCCTTACCCGTGTCACATTGACACGCCTGGACCCCAGGCCGTGTACACGGGACATTTCGTCGAGGGGAGAACGATGACTGGATGACATGGCCTTGGACACGCCCGTGTCCTAGGCCGTGTGCCTTGTCTCGACGGTCGTCGAGTGAATCTCGACGACTTCACCTGGACGATCGTCGACACGGGTCGACACGCCCTGCGACACGCCCGTGTCGCAGGCCGTGTGCCCAATCTCGACGAATCGTCGAGAATAAGTCGACGATTTCACGGCTAAGTGTCGACACGGGTCGACACGCCCTGCGACACGCCCGTGTCACAGGCCGTGTGCCCACTCTCGACGAATCGTCGAGTATAACTCGACGACTTCGCGGCTAAGTGCCGACACACGCTTGACACGCCCTGGGACACGCCCGTGTCCCAGGCCGTGTGCCTTCAGCCAGAAACCAAAACTGGCCCAAAACTTCCCCCTTTGCTCCTTTGAGTTTCGGGGCGTTACAACTCTCCCCCTCTTAAAAGAATTTCGCCCACGAAATTACATAAAGGAAAGATATATAAAAACAACATTTGTACCTGAGCGGAACAACTCCGGATACTCGTCAAGGTTAGTCTGCTCTCGCTCCCAGGAGAGCTCCTCACGACCGCAATTGTCCCATCGGACCTTGACCATCCTGATCTCTTTATTGCGTAGCCGCTTGACCTCCGAGTCCTCAATCCGCACGGGCTTGACCTTTGTCGTTAGCCCACTTTCCACCGGCACTTGATCGACCGCGATCACTTGCGTAGGCTCTTGCACCGCCTTCCGAAGCACCGAAATGTGGAATACATCGTGTAAACCACTTAGCTCCACTGAAAGCTTCAACATATAGGCCGCTTCTCCAACTCGCTCCAGAACCTCGAACGGTCCAAGGTACCTCGGGCTTAGCTTTTTCAATCGTCGCACCCGCGAGACACCCTTGAACGGCTTGATCTTTAAGTATACATTATCGCCCACAGCGAACTCCACGTTCCTGTGCTTGGCATTATAGTACTTTGCTTGCCGGTCCTGAGCGATGAGCAACCTCTCCCGAATGGTTCTCACCAAAGAAGTAGCACCCTCTACTTCCAATCGCTTATACAACTTTGACTCACCCGTTTCTATCCAGGACAACGGCGTGCGACATCTTCTACCATATAGGGCCTCGAAGGGCGCCATCTGAATACTTGCTTGGTAGCTGTTGTTGTATGCGAACTCCACCAAATAAAGGTGGTCTTCCCATTGCTTTCCGAAATCCAAGACACACATGTGAAGCATGTCTTCCATGGTTCTATTGACCCTCTCGGTCTGCCCATCCGTTTGCGGATGGAAGGCTGTGCTAAACTTCAGCTTTGTTCCCAACATTTGCTGCACCAGCCTCCAATCATTGGACGTGAACCGCCCATCTCGGTCACTCACGATGCTGCGGGGCACACCATGAAGCCGTACTATGTTATCCACATATAGCTTTGCCAGCTTCTCCACCGGATCATCCTTCCTATGCAGAATAAAATTCGACACCTTCGTTAATCGATCCACGACCACCCAATTGGCGTCGTTCCCCTTTTGCGACCTTGGCAAACCGTGCACAAAGTCCATAGAGATGTCGTCAAATTTCCACTCCGGAATAGGCAAGGACTTAAGAAATCCTCCCGGCTTTTGGCACTCTGCCTTTACCAAGGCGCAGGTTTGGCACTTCGCTACGTATAGCGCCACATCCTTTTTCAAACCCGGCCACCAAAATAGCTTCTTGACGTCGCGGTACATCTTCGTGCTCCCCGGGTGAATCGAGTACTTGGTATGGTGTGCCTCGTACAACAACTCCACCCGTAAATTGCCCACACAAGGGACGCACAGACGACCGTCTTTCCAAAGCAATCCGTCCTCCACGACGAATTGGGAATTTGACCCATCCAGAGCCTCTATCATGAACTACTTCATATGAGCATCCATATCCAAAGCCTGCCGAATACGATCAGCCAGGTCATATTGGACTTCAGTCCAATTCAGCACTGCTTCAGCACTAGATTGTCTGTCCACACAAACAATCTCCAACGCCTCCAGCTCATGCACCAACCGCTCATCATGCACTGATAGCCAATTAGCTTGAGCTGGGGCTCAGCGACTCAACGCGTCCGCAACCGCATTCCCTTTGCCAGGCACGTAGTGGATCTTGAATGTATAGTCCCCCAGGAACTCCATCCATCTACGCTGTCGCATATTCAGATCCTTCTGATCTATCAGGTACTTTAGGCTCTTGTGATCGGTGTAGATATCAATCTTCACACCGTACAAATAGTGTCTCCACAGCTTCAAGGCAAAAATCACGGCCGCTAACTCCAAGTCATGGACCGGATAATTCCTCTCGTGCACTTTTAGCTGTCTCGAGCCATAAGCTATCACGCTTCTGTGCTGCAGTAGCATGCAACCCAAACCGCTGCCCGAAGCATCGCTATATATCTCATAGCCTTCGGTCCCAACCGGCGAACTCAGCACAGGCGCCGTGGTCAACCGACACTTCAGTTCCTCAAAAGCTCGCACGCATTCCGGCGTCCAAACGAACTTATGCTCCTTCCTCGTCAAAGTAGTGAGAGGTAGCGCTATCCGCGAGAAGTTCTCTACGAAGCGCCTATAATAACCGGCAAGCCCCAAAAAGCTCCGGACTTCTGCTACCGTAGCAAGCTCAGGCCACTCCCGTATCGCAACAATCTTCGCCGGATCCACCGCAATACCCTCTCCACTCACTATATGCCCGAGGAACGCCACTGAGGATAGCCAAAACTCACACTTCGAGAACTTGGCATACAACTGATTTCTCCTTAGCGTCTCCAACACCAAATGAAGATGCTTGAAGTGATCTTCCTCACTTTGCGAGTACACCAAAATATCGTCGATGAAGACGATCACGAAATGGTCCAAGTACTCCCTGAACGTCCTGTTCATCAAATCCATGAATACTGACGGCGCATTTGTCAGCCCAAACGGCATGACCGTAAACTCATAATGCCCGTATCTCGTACTAAATGTTGTCTTCGGGATATCACTCTGCCTTATCCGCAGCTGATAGTACCTAGACTTGAGATCTAACTTCGAGTACACCGTCGACCCGACTAACTGATCAAAGAGATCATCAATCCGGGGGATCGGGTACTTGTTCTTCTCAGTCAGCTTGTTTAGCTCCCGATAATCAATACACAACCTCAAGCTTCCGTCCTTCTTCTTAACAAAGAGGACCGGTGCGCTCCAAGGCGAAGAACTCGGGCGCACATACCCTTGCTCCAACAACTCTTGCAGTTGAACTTTAAGCTCCGCCATTTCCTTAGGCGCTAGCCGATACGGAGATCGTGACACAGGCTTTGCACCTGGCACTAGCTCGATCGTAAAATCTATCTCCCGTTGAGGCGGGGCTCCAGGAAGATCTGCGGGGAACACATTAGGGTATTCCGATACCACTGAAATACAATCCAAAGCTGGCTTCGGCTTTGCAACCTCCACTAGTGTAAAGAACAGTTCTGCTCCGGCACGAACCGCCTTCACCACCTGAAGAGCAGACATCAACGTCTTGCTCGACCCCTTTAAGCCCGTAAAAGTCGTCTCACGACTTGCTCCCAGCTTGACTTCCTTGCTACCGCAATCTATATGGGCCTGCTGCTCCGAGAGCCAGTCCATGCCAAATATGACGTCGAACTCCACTAACGGAAGTAAAGACGCCCGCAGGTCGAACTCCTGCTCCCCAATACGAATCTTAACATCGCAGATCCTAACCGCACGCATCGAACACCCATTGGGCAACAACACATCCAACTTATCCTTCGCCATCGAAGAAGGGACTCCGATGCGTGATATAAATCCTTCGGACAAGAAGGAGTGTGAAGCTCCCGTATCGAAGAGTGCTCGTGCCGGATTTTCGCAAATCAATACAAATCCTAAACAAGTAGTGGTAAGGTAACATGTGCATAACAAGCATATAAAGGAAATTGACTTGCTATAAATTAAACCGTACCTGTCATCACGTCAGCTTGTTTAATGGCCTCCTGTTGGCCAAGATTGTAGACCCTTGGTTGGGCCGGAGCATAATGGGATGCGGTCGACTCCACCGCCTTACCCTTTTCTTCATAAGTGGCTCCCGGCCTCCTCTCGGACTTAGGACGTCCGCTCCAACAATCACGGGCGAAATGCCCCGTCTTTCCACATGTAAAGCACGCACCCGGGGTCCGACCCGTAGTCGCCCCAGAAGCGCCAGAAGGAGCTGGACCCGAAGTCCTATGCTTCTTGAAAGCCCTCCGATAGCCGGACTTTGAAGTAGTCGGCACTCTGAACTCAGATTTCTTTTCACTCAAGCTTTTCTTCGCTTGCACGCTCTTCATGTCCTTCTCCAAGCACCGGGCAGTATTGACCAAGGTTAAGAAACCCTGCGTCATTGGCCCCGACAGTAATAGTCTCAGCTCATCCCTCAAGCCTTCATAAAAACGATTAGTCTTGCGCTCCTCATCCATGATGGTGGAGCTAGCATAACGACTCAACCGCGTAAACTCATGGAGATATTCATCCACGCTCCTCTCACCCTGCACCAACTTCAGGAACTCATTCTCCATTGAAATCCTCTGAGTAGAAGAGAGGTATCTTGCTAAGAACAATCCCGAGAACTCTTCCATCAGAACGTCTATCAGTTGTCTACCTCTCAAATGATGCAGCTCCAAACCTTCCCACCACATCCTCACTTCACCGTCCAGCAGGAACGTAGCGATGGTGGTCATTTGCCACTCCTCCGTCTCCATCGCCGTCATGACTCTCTTCACCCTAGAGAGCCAGTCTTCAGCCTGAGATGGGGTTCCCAACCCCGAGAATAACGGAGGGTTAAAGCTCATTACATGCTTCAACTGCCTCTCAGTTGCCCTCCTTGGCACTATCGGTTCCGCAACCACTTGCTCCACCCTCCTCGGCTCAGCCTCTTGCAGAGGTTCTTGCTCCATCGCAGGAGCGGGCTGCTGCGCTTGCCTCCCAGGCTGCGCATTTATCACGACCAACACCGCTTCAGCCACCAATCTTATATTTTCAGCCGACAGAGGTGTTGCGGGAGCAACATCCGGTGCACTACTTGCCTCAGAAACTCGGCGTTCTGACGGCCCAACACCACTTCGGGTCACCTATAGTGGTACAAAACACTGTTAAGAGACCAAATAAATTGCAAACAGCAATTATAGGAACACGCAGGTTCCTCAAACACGAGTATTTTCATTCCTAAGTGGACATTCATGGGTTCTTTTACTGTTATAACGATGACGCACACAATGTGCTCACCACCCCTTAAAAAGAATTCGGCCACGAATTCAGTTTAAGCCCGACCAAAACCAGTATTCTGATACCAAATTGTAACACCCCCTATCCGTCGCATAGTATATAGCAGTAGGTCCGGCCGGGGCCCGACGCCATATACCACAGACAGACCGGGTGGTTACGTATGGAAACCATCCAACCAATCTCAACGTCCTACATAGAGCATTCTAGCGGAAGCAGTTTATATAAGTTGCAAACAAGAACCCAGCATTAGAGCACGAATGTCCACTAGAACAGTATTTAGGAATGTATACAAAATACCCAAAATCGGCCTTAAGGCCTTACAGAATGTTTCACTTGGATAATACATGATTTACAAACCTCGGCACGCAGGCCGGTCATACATGAATAAAACAGAAAACATTTCCACTTGGGCCTTCGAGGGCCAGCTTCGCAAAAAGGGCTTTAGCCCGCTATTGACCGCTTGGTCCAGCTGCACCTGCAAGCAACAAACCACCGCACGGTGGCAAACAAGGCAACGGTCAGCAATGCTGACCAAATTATAACTATCCCGCCCCCAACTCGGGGCGGCGATGCTCCTTCCCTGCGTTTCATTAGCACAAGCGAGCAATGCATAAACCATATCCATTTCATCACAGATGTTGGCTCGTACGGCCACACGTCCCGTGCACTCAGGGCACATTCTCGGTGAACCGGTCGATGTCACGTCAATTAAAGCCATTAACATTCCGGACTCACCACCGCCACTTTAGACGGCCATACCTATGAGCAATTCGTCTTCCTGGCATTGGTCACGTCAATTTAAGCCATTGACCGCCGAAGACTCCCATCTATGCCAACGGCGAGTGCCACGTAACCTTAGGTCTCTCTAACCGAACGACATAAAGCGGGTACGGTTCCATCTAACCCGTGCTCACATCGCAACGACAATTTAAGCCATTTGCGCGGGTCAAACTTCCACCGAGTCCCATTCTACCGCAAGACACATAACCCGGTTATGTTCGAGTTGGCTCTCAGGCCACCAAGTTGGCAAGATCTCGTATCCGCCCAGTTTTCCGGGTGCACCTTTGGGTTAGTCCCCAAGGCTCCCTGCTGCAATCTACCGCGTAGAAAACCCGAAAAACACCCAATAGCACGGAGCATTCTCCGGCCTCATGCAATGCAACATCATCGATCCGGACTAACATGTCCGGGTAGGCTTCAACCAAAATGCCTACGTCCGTTCTCGCATACGGACTCTAAACAACGGGGACTTTACATATCTACCCGAAGGAACGCCTCCAACTCTCCGCAAACTCGCGAGAGCGGGCTTCCTATGCTAAGAAAAGGAGCGATTCATGCTCAAGATGAGGATCGTTACCCTTGCGTTCCTCTTTGGCGCCATAAAAAAGTAATCGGATAGAAATCACCGCACTTGCGTTGCCTCCGTGGATCCGGAGTCGGCTTGCGATTCGGAGCTCCGAAGCTCCTCCAATGGCGGATCTAGCTCCTCTTCCTCCAATGGCTTTTCCCCTTTCTCCAAGGACTTGGAGAGATGAAAAGGTAAGAAAGAATCGATTTTTTCTAAGTCAAACCCGTGTATATCCTCTCAGGAACCATCCCCAGCCATTGGATCTCAACCTAAGAAAACGAGCGGCTTTGATTCGGGGCTGAAATGCCCAATCTGGACCGAACACGGCCTGGCACACGCCCGTGTCCAGGGCCGTGTGCCGCATTCGCCGTCAAAATCGAATCTTCTGAACCCGCACACGGGTATCGAACACGCCCATGTTCGAGCTGACACGCCCGTGTTCCAGCTGACACGGCCGTGTGGCCGGCCGTGTACACCATGATTTTCCCCCGTTTTCAACCCGAGCACTGCACGGGTTCTAGGACATGCCCGTGTCCTTACCCGTGTCACATTGACACGCCTGGACCCCAGGCCGTGTACACGGGACATTTCGTCGAGGGGAGAACGACGACTGGATGACACGGCCTTGGACACGCCCGTGTCCTAGGCCGTGTGCCTTGTCTCGACGATCATCGAGTGAATCTCGACGACTTCACCTGGACGATCGTCGACACGGGTCGACACGCCCTGCGACACGCCCGTGTCGCAGGCCGTGTGCCCAATCTCGACGAATCGTCGAGAATAACTCGACGATTTCACGGCTAAGTGTCGACACGGGTCGACACGCCCTGCGACACGCCCGTGTCGCAGGCCGTGTGCCCACTCTCGATGAATCGTCGAGTATAACTCGACGACTTCGCGGCTAAGTGCCGACACACGCTTGACACGCCCTGGGACACGCCCGTGTCCCAGGCCGTGTGCCTTCAGCCAGAAACCAAAACTGGCCCAAAACGTCCCCCTTTGCTCCTTTGAGTTTCGGGGCGTTACAGCCGGCCAGGATCGTCCTCGCCCAAAGAGGGGGTGGCCACGATCTGGGCTGCCGGAGTCGGGCACTCGGCCCGTGCGTCGAGTGCGAACTTGACGAGGCCCAGCACCTCGTTCCTGAAGTCCTCCAACATCCCCACCGTTGCGAGAGGCGGGGGGGGGGGGGGGGGGGGGGGGGCGGTGAGTCCTGCCTGTCAGATCCTTGTCCTCCCGTCATTGAGCTCGCCGAAGCTTTTCTGCACTGACCACTCTCCACGCTCACCGCACCAAAATGTTGAAACCGGAATCCGGCCTCTTGTGTAGTTTGACCCTTGGGGAAGGGGTGGTCTCACGCCTACTTTGCTCCTGCAAGAAAAACAACGAAGAAGGCAAGAAGAAACATACCCAAGGGCTCGGCAGGGGGGTCCCACCACAAACCCGGAAGATCTCTGAGCGCTTCCCCTCCTTAGCCAGAAGCCGAGCTAAGGTACCCTCAGAAGGCACTTGAAAATGGGAGTAGGGAGGCACTCAAAGCGTGCCCTCTGAGGTACCCCTTGGGTATTATTTATAGTTTTTTGGAATCTGAACTGCCAATAACCATAAGAACTGACCTGAAAATACCATAAAGCCCTGGGTTGGGTATGCCAACATCCAAACTCCGCTGTCCTGAGCAGCTATGCGCAGTCCAACCTAGTCTGCCAACAGCGTGGCTCCACTGTTTGGAGAAGCTATTCGCACCCATGGGGAGTCAGCTCGCCTCCAATTCCCATCCGCGGGAGGCAGGTGCGACCTGGCTCCAGCGGCCTGTCTATCCTTCCTGGGCGAACGCGAGCCGGGCCGCGGGAACCCGCCAGTCCTCTGCCAAGGCGGACCGGCGACCAGGTCGCGTGTAGGGGCGACTGGTAGCGATCGCGACCCTCCGATCGGCTCGCAGGTCGCAGGTCGCCGAGCCCCTCCGCGAGTACCGGCTCGACGATTGGCGCCCCCTGCTCTGGCCGACGATTCTCCGAGCGAGCGGGAGGGGTGGGGAGTCGTCTCGCCCGGCTCGCTCGCTCGAACTAGGCGGGAGCGGACCAGCCCTTTGCCGCATGCATGCTTGTTGCATGGGTGCGGACCGCGGGGCCGGTTCGCTCGATCATCCTCGTGGGCCCCGCTCGGCGAACACGGGGTTGTACACCATTGAACTAATCAACCCTGAGAAGGGAGATTTTAAAGTAAACGAGCACTGATTAAACATTATTATGGAGAGTTTCCTCAAGATTTCACTCGCCAAGAATCATGCCTCCGACTAGACATTGATTAAATGTAATTCAATTAATTTTCTACGTTTTTATTCTTTGGTAAAGTTTTTGTTAAATTTTAGTATAAAAACATTATAAAATAACTTAGGACGTAATTCCATTTCAGAGGGGTGAACGGGCTTGCACTCGCCCGTGTGACAAGTCACATTTATGAAGAAAATTTAATTTTTTTATAAAGCTATGTTCAATTTAAAACCAGAGTAGATATAATTGCACCAGAGAGGAATGGAGTTATGTTTCCAGAGCACCACATGGGTGGACACACAACCATATGTGCATCCATGTCACATTTGCCTGATTAATCTCAACTCATCCCGAGCACCACACAGGGGGACACACAACCGTGTGTGCAGCCGTATGTTTGAGTTCGATGATGTTGCGGACCGAGAACTACACGAGTAGATACCCAGCCATGTTCGCACCCGGGTATAGGGTACTGAGTTCAACGATGCTGTCCCCGAGAAGGACACGGGTCCACACACGTCCGTGTTATGGACCGTGTTCACCTCACTGTTTCCCCATGAGTTTGACCACACGGGTCCACAAACACCCATTATATTGATCGTATGCGCCAGACGCGATGCTTACCCATCAGTTTGATGATACGTCATCTCGAGACCCGTTTATTGAGCGGTTTTTTATTTAGTGAACACGGGTACACACACGCCCGTGTTGCAACCCGTGTTCGACATACTATATAAGGTTGTGTGCTACCGATACTCATCTTCCTCCTCTCCAATCCCAAGTTAAAACCCTAGCTTCCAGCACTCCATGCCACGAACTTAGTTGCGAAATGTTTTCCTCCAGACTTCGCGGATCTGTTTACTCTAATCTCGATCTACACTCCTATTAAAATTTCAATCATTTTCTTTTTTTCTTTTCAATTCCTATTTTTCTCATTCTTTTCACATTCTTCTTCATTCTCTTCTCATTCCTCTACCTCTCAGTCTTCTAAATTTTATTTCTCTTCTCATTTCTCTCTTTCTCATTCTTCCTCTACAGATCATGTCGACGGGACGATCGCAAGGGTGACGCCGTCGTCGTCCGAATCTCACCGCATTATCTATCGAGGGGCGCGACGATGCTACACACCTGGAGTTTACGGATCCTGCTCACATTAATCACTTCAATCGACTCAAATCCAGGATATTTCAAGATATGTGTACTATTGATTGGAGTGTTTTAGAGGAGATCCATTTGCCTGACGAAGTACGAGGGTTAGTTTCTGTAGAGGGGTGGGCATAATTTTTTAATATTGATGAGTTGGGGTTTAAGGAACTATCACTAGAGTTTATGACAACTTGCTACCTAAATCTCTAGCCGACCTTCACCGAGACGACCAACTCACAGGAAGGACTTATTTCGTTTCGAGTCTCTAACACCACATATATTCTTTCTCTTATCTATTTCAAACAGTATTTAGTGGTGTATGAGGACACTTTCCTCTACATTGCTGCATATTCCGAGCTTAAACTTGATCTCCCCTCTCGTGACCACGCCGCCAATATCTGGTCTCGGCTTGCATTTGATCTGTCCCCATATGAGGCCTAGAGGTCTAAGGCCTCTCAGTTGCATTCTCTCTCTCTTCATTACATCCATCATCTACTGAGTCATACATTGAGTGGCAGGGGCGAAATATCTGGTGTCATGAGGAGACAGGATATTCTTTACCTCTAAAGCATGTCTTTGCGATACGACATTCACTTGAGATAAATTTCATTCTTCATCAGGCCGACAATTCCCGTATTGGGTCAATTTGTGTAGCACCCTACATCACTTGCTTAGCGAAGAACATGAATATCTTTGATTCCCTTTCCTCGATGACAGTAGTAGTGAGGACAGTTCCCATCACCATGGCTTATCTTCGATCCCTCTGCCTCGTCACTACACGTCAGGGTCAGGGTGGACCAATTTATTCTATTACAAGGCATGGACCTAGGCTTGCTTCTGATTCCGACGATGATGACCATGACCTCGACGAGCCACTGATTCCTCCGTACCAGTCTACTCATCATCATGGAGAGTCTTCTGTCCCTCCTCCTTGATTGCACTCTTAATATTCACGTGATTTCCATCACCTTTATAAGACCGTGATCTCATCGTGCTTACAGAGTATAGAGGAATCACAGTAGCGGACAGAGGCCGCCATAGCTGAGATCAGGGATCACTTGCAGATCTCTCATCCATGACTGACAGCTCCCTGTCCCATCACCTCCCAGACAATCCTTCTAATGCTGCTGACCCAGCATTTTATTTTTGATTTCTCAGTAGTATTCTATATTTGGATATGTATATCAACAAACATTATATGCTCTCATAATTACTCTTGTTGTACTGCTTATGCTCTTCTATCTGATTGATGTTCAGTTCTTTACATATTGTATTACCTTCTTTAACAGTTCTTTACATGCATTGAGGACACTGCAAATTTTAAGTATGGGGGAGGATATTCTTAAATTCTAATATTTAACTACTGTACACGATTACAATTTGTTAAGAAACAGGACAATAAGAAAAAAAATGTAGACTCATTAAACACTCCGAATAAAAATTATTTTTGCTTCTTTCTAAGCTTTCATTAATTCACTAACTTGGGATTATAACTAGTTAATTTGCTTTGGTAAGCTGATTTAAATGAATTAAAGTAGACTCATTGAGTGTACAAATTTGTTGATAGTAATTATGTATGGAAATTCATTACCTTAATTTTCTCTATATAACTTACTTTTAAGATTATTCCTCTATATTATTAACTAATAATCACTCTATTTTAGAAAATATAATTATCTATAATAAAGCATGTCGAAGAGTGTAACATTTTGATAATTTTTTATTCGGGAATTAAAATAAAGAATACTCTTTATTGGTGTCTAGAACTTGCCCTCTAGCGATCCTCAAAACTTTTGCATAAGTTAATTAGTTGGTGTGGAAATGACTTAGGCCTCCCATTGGATAACTTGAGACTTGCAAGCCCAAAACCCTAAACATTATACCCTTACACACCCAATTTGGATCTAATCCCTATTTCTTTCGATGTACCACTACTAAAATTCATCATGGCCAAAACTTCTTACCCATTAACACATCTATCATTGAGTTTACACCTTTGGCTATGTGAATTACAAAATTTAAACAGATGGTGTAAAGCACTTTAATAATCTATTTGTTGGTGAAAAAAAGAGAAAAAATATGAATATGCATCAAAAGGCTGAAGAAAGAAAAAAAGAATACAAAAAAGGGGGAAAGTATAATAACTGTGAAGTCTGGGGGTGCTTTTATAATGGTGATGTATGTTAGTGTAATTACATAGAAAGAGGCTCAATCGTGATCTGGGTGTTATAAGAACCATTGAGTTTATATTTGATTACCCATCTTTTATCCTATGCCTGAAGTTACATCCTAATACAAGTCCTAAGCATCCATCCTTGCTAATCCTAAAAGTGCAGTGGAGAGGGTGTGAAAAGGCAAGCTTATGACTATCAATATTGGTACTTATAAGTTTTGAAACACTAATGCCTACCTTATTGAGATTGTTATTTTCTCCTCACATTTGCTATGGATGACTGTAATTTTATTTTTAGGAAAGAGTAAAAGATAGTTAAGAGATATTTGAGAGGAATTTTACGATAAGGTTATATTTAGAAAAGGTTGCTATACTATTTTCTATGCAATTACAAGAACAAATTTCTCTTTGAATTCATAGCAACCAGCTTGCGGGAGAAAAATTAATTATTGGTAACCCAAATGTTTGAATTAGTTTGCTTAGGGACAAGCAAACACATAAGTCTGGGGTTATTTGATGAGTACAATTATATAAGTCCTTTTTACTATCATATTTGTAATCATGTCCATTATTATCTACCTCCATTCGTTATAATTGCACGAAAATAGTTAAGAACTTGAATTATCATGAATAGAAGAGCGCAATATAAATTTTCCTTCATTTTCCTTTATTAAGTTATTTATTTATTCATTACTCATCTTAATGCAGGTATTCAAGTCCTTGTAACTAAAAGACTTTGAGCAAGCAGAGGTGTTCACGGATCCAACATGACTGATGGCAGGAAAATTTTGGATGGGGAACCACACGTGTAGGGACACGCCCGTGTCATTACCCGTGTCCTTATCGGGAAGGATCAGACCTGGAGCCATGAAGAACACACGGCCGTGTTACTTACCATGTTAAATGATACGGGTCATGACTAGGCATGCCTTTTCATTTCAAAACCACCCAGATGCACCGTTTAAACCCTTCACGGCCTTTGACATGGCCATGTTGGAACCCATGTTCGACATCTGCTTGTATGAAGACTATAAAAACATGTAGAAAGAAATAAAAGTTGACTTTTGGATTGAAGGACTTCGAGAACTTCTGGAGGACGAAAGTAGAGCACTCAAGCGAAGGGGAAATCAAAGGAGATAATCCATATGATTTTAATCTTCATGTATCTCTTTTAATTTCCCACTTCTCTTAGTGGATCTAACCTTTATTTTACATTTCATATAAGACTTGCTTTTTCTGAATAGATTTCAGTAATCATGTAGGTTGATTTTCATTTCGGATCTGTGGTATTTTTTTCGTATGTCTATTTTCAAGAAAAGAGATTGAGCATAGATTTGAAGTTAATTTTTATTTCATGTGTATCCCAAACTTCTAGATTTAGAAATTAGAAGGTTGTGATGGTGGTTATTAAATCCATTCTCTGGAGTTCTTCCTCTTTGTATTTGAAATTTCAAGATCGAGAGATATGTTGTTTGGATAATAACAATACGGATAATTAGATTCATGGTATCTTAGAGATAGGATTTCACGAATTTGTGTTTGACAGGGCAACTTTATATTAATGCAAATTTGAGTGTTGTGAATTGTTCGAGAGAAAATTTACTCAACTTAAGTTTAGGTATTGAATTGCTCGAGAGAAAACTGGATAAAGATTGAACCCTTACAATACAATGAATTTGATAATTCTGTTAATACGTGGTTACATAGACTTGAATTAATGAGTACATATTCTCATGTGATTACTCTTAGACTATCTGCTTTTTACCATCCTTAATCCTCCAATGTCATTTTATCCAATTAGTCCTAGTAATGTTAATTTAGAATAACAACCAACTTTAAATATCAGTACGATAATAGAGTGAGAGTGAGTACGAGTACTTGAAATGACCCTGAGCAATACGATACTAGATTTAGATTTCTCCTATAATATGATTGATAGGTGCACTTGCTTCAGATTGAAATCAATCTAACTTATACCTATCTACATAGTTTATACTAGAGTTGCAAATAAAATCCTCATCATGCAGTCGGCTTTCAACAGCAGATAGCTGTTCACCTGTGCAACAAAGAAGCAGTTGGCTATAGAAGAAGACTCATCCCATCTACAGCAAGAGGGCTGGATTGATATTTGCTCAGTCCCGCAAGGTAGACTCAGAGATTTATCTCTGAGTTAGTTATTTCAAATTATTTGACTTCTTGTATAAATTTGTGTAGGATTCAGTTTATCTGAATATGAGCTGTAGGGACTTTTGGCCTGAGTTGTACTTGACTAATTAGTCACTGAGATTGGTGCCCTGCTTGGGCACTTAGGCAGGATGCAAATGTGGATCTGAGAGTAGGGTTATCCTCCCAGCCTAAGTAGTAGGCCTTAAAAATAAGGCTGAGTTGGGTGACTGGTGAGTAACTGAGCTGTAGGTGAAAAGTGTGTCACTGAGTTGTAGACTTTGGAGGACGCTGAGCTGTAGGTGCCTAGAAGGGCTCTGAGGTAGATACCTGGAAAGTTACTGAGTTGAAGGAGTGTTGCAACACTCTAAGAGTAGGGCTTTATGCCTGAAGTTGTAGGGCTGAAAAGCATGAGCTTTAAGCCTTAGAGATAAGGTTGAGGTAGGTGGTCAGTGGACCACTGAGCTGTAGGAGCACTGCAGGGCTCTAAGGTCACAAACTTTGTGGTTCTGAGGTATGGTTCTAAAGAGAACATTAGTGTAAGGCAGAGGGCCTGAGGTGTAAGCTCTAAGGAGCATATTGGTGGAGTTTGTGCCTAGTCTAACAAAATAGTTGGATAGGTGGGAGGGAAAGTTGATGTACCCAATTGGGGAACCACTATAAACAACTGTGTGCTTGGCTGTATTGTTGTTATTCTTTTTTTTTTGCAGGTGCTAAGGACAAGCTCTAGATCACCTAGTAAGAAATCAGCAAAAAGACTTAAACATTTTAAAGACCTATACACCCCCCCCTCTAGGTGATTAACTAACCTTATATTAATAACTTTCACTTGGTATTCTCTGATATTTTGGCATCATATAGTGTTCATAATTTTTGGGTGGCCATAACTTAAGGAAAACTAGTACTTCATGTTCAAGCCACACATGGCCTAATTTTGGGAAAAATTTGATACGCTAAATTAATTAGGAAAATTACAAGTTTCAGGATTTAGTCAAAATATACCATGATAGACCCCTAGTAAGAATTCTAGGGCATTTGGATGAATATTTGATGGTGGTCACCACAAATGCTCATCATATAGCTTAGGTTGGTCTGCATATAGTAAAACCGCACAATTATGATAGCATGTAAGATGGTCATAGGGAGTTGGAGTAAATAGTATACTTATTTGGTAAGGTGAAAATGTGTTCATCATTAGGAGCCATGATGGGGAGGGTGTTGGGTTGAATAGTGTTAAGTGGTGCTTTGTTGGATCCCTAGTTTGATTTGGGCTAGGTTCACTAATTAGGATAATTGACCAAACATGTATAGCCAGGGTCATGTCTGTGTCTGGAGTTTAGGTTATGTCCTTAGAGTCAACATTGCCTGGACTAGCCAAGAGTAGACTGCAGAAGACTCCAGACTTAGAGAAAAATCAAGTTCAGGAAAGTGAGTTCGATGTTCGTCAAACTCAGCTCGAGGAAAGTCGTGCACAACTCGACAAACTCAGAGTAAATTCTCTAAGTTGAGATCGATGATATCCTAGCTCAGGTCGACGATTTCTGGAAGATCAACTTCAACATTCCAAGACCAGAATCTTTTCTCTGAACTCCAGTCGACGAATTTATGTTATCAACTCGACGATCTTAGAGCACAGAATTGGAAAGTTTTATGAGAAAGCAATCAACTGTTCTCAGGTCGACAAACTTAGTTCTCAGCTTGATGAACAAGGATTCTCAGGTCGACGAACAAGATTGCTCAGCTCGACGAACTCTAGACTCAGGTCGACGAAATCTGTTCTTTGCTCGACGAATTATGTGCAGATCCAGACTTGGATTTTTCCTTCATTTTGTCCTCATTCTATTGCACTAATTCCTGAATAATCAATGCTTAATATTCTTTGAATATAACCATTAGAAGCAGCATTGATTATGGTATTCATCAGGAAAATTGCTTGTCATTTTTTAATAGGACAGTTGGGGAAATCCAATTAATGCAGATATTCTATCCAGTCATATTACATTCTCCAGGCCATCAGTAATTAATGAAAAGGAATTCAAAAATTCAAAGGAGATTGTTGACTGATAATATAAAAGAGATTTTTTTCTCTTTTCGACAACAAGCAAGTCCAGACCAGAAAGAGAATACAAGGCTTACAGAGAAGATCAACATCAATCTGATTCTAATCCCTCTCTGTATAGAAAACAAACTTGTTTTCTCGTTGACATTGTTGAAGAAGAAGAATACCATTCATCCCAAATCAAGAGTCTTCTTCAACCTTCACCCCAAGATTCTTCAAGGTCAATAAAATATCTATCAGTCAAGAAGTTCCAGGATCTCTTCTAGTCAAGGCTGAAGATAGAAGACCTACACCCTGAAGCAAAGCTCAAGTCTTCCTTAGTTCAATATCTCAGAGGGGAGCTTTATCAATATCAAAGATCCACTAGTCTTCTCAGTTGATTTGAGAAAGAGAAGACACCATAACTCTCTCACCCCCTCACTGTACAAAGTGTTCTTTAACTCCCTTCAAAAGTTATTCCTTGGTTGCAAGTCTCCTAATCAAAAGACTTGGGTTGTTTTTTGAGCATCTAATCAAAAGCTCATTAGTGGCAGTCACCTGATCAAAACTTGTTAGTGGATTCCTAACAGGTGGTAGACGAGTGGATTTACCCAGGTTGGGGAACCACTATAAAGTTCTTGTGTCGTCTGGTTTCCCTCTTTCTTTTTGTTCTTGCTGTGGCTATTTTGGTTTCATTTTCCTATGGCTGTGTTAGGTTAAGATATCTTAGGTTGCTCTTTTGCTTACTATGAATATTAGTTGCTTTATTCTGATAATTTTTATAAACAGCAAATAGTTTTCAGATACTCTATTCACCCCCTCCCCTCTAGAGTATATCAGGTGTAACCCTCACTTTCAATTGGTAACAGAGCGGGTTCCTTTGGTTGTACAAGCTAACCCTTGAGCCAAAAGATCCTGTGTTAGATCTACTCTTTTATTTAGGATTATTTTCACAGCATGGCACAGAACAAGGATTATGCAAGCACCAGACCTCTAGTGCGTAACTTGAATAAATTTGCCATCTGGAAGGCAAGAATTAAACTTTTTATGAATTCCATTGATGAGGACATCTACAATTCTATTTTGACAGGTCCTCCTCAACTATCTGCATCTACATCTACATCAACTTCAAGCACACATGTTGTTCCACCACCTGAGTGGACTGAAGCTCAGAAGAAGGCCAAGATTGCTGATGCAAAGGCAATGAACATTCTGGCTCAGACTATGTCTGATGACATCTTCCAGAAGGTGGCTGAATGCACATCAGCCAAGGCTATTTGGGACTCTCTTAACTAGATGGTAGCTGGTTCTGCTAATAAGAGGAAAGACAGAAGATCAACTCTCATATCCTAGTATGATAACTTCAAGAAGGATGAGTCAGAGTCTGTTGCTGATATGTACAACAGATTGAGCTCAATAATCAATGAGTTGAAGACATTAGACAAGGACATCACCCTTACTGAAGTGAATGATAAATCCTCATGTGCTTCCCAAGCTCATGGGATTCAAGGATCTGGCAAATCAAGGAGGCCAGGAGTTTAAATGAGATTTCCATAGAATCTCTATTGGGAAAGCTCAAGTCTTATGAGCAGCTGATAAAGTCTAGAGAAGCTGCAGAACAAAGGACTCCTCCACCAGCAAGAAAGGAGCAAAATATAGCATTCAAGGCTGCTGAAGAGACTGAAGCTTCAACAGTTAATGTGGAACTAATGAGTCTCTTTGCCAAGAGATTCTACAAAATGGCAAGAAAAGACTTCAGGAGAAAAGCATCCAGGCAGGATGATAAGCCCAAGTATGTTAAAACTCCTACTAAAGAAGTAGTATGTTTTGGGTGCAGGAAACCTGGACACTTTATCTCAGAGTGTCCAGAGAATCAGAAGAAAGAAAGAAGAAGAGACAAGAACTCCAAAAGACTAAAACACAGCTGACCTTCCTCCAGCAAATTGAAAAGGAAGGAGAAGGGCTTTTTTGCTGATACCTAGAGTGACACAGAAAATGAATCCACATCTTCCAGTTCCAGTGAAGAGGAAGAAGAGGTAAAGGCCAGGGAAGTCTGCCTCATGGCCACAAATGCCTCTAGCAGCCCATCAGATGATGAAGAAGTATCTGAAAATGAAGAGGTTTCAGAATCATAAGCTGATCATGTATTATCCTCATTTGATTATAATTCTGATAGTTTCAAAACTGAATTTGAAACCATGTGTATTGATTTAATTAACTCTGAAAAAGACATCAAAATACTTAGGGAAAGACTCAATAATCAAGAAAATGTGATTTCTGAAAATACTAAATTAAAAGATGAACTAATCCTATCTTATGAACAAATTATTTCTTTAAAAACAAAGTTATGTGAGGCTAAGCAACTTAGGGAATCTCTCAATGGGAGAAGCCTTTGAGCTGATGGACATCACAAGTACAGTCAATGCCAGACTGAATGGCAAACTGGCCTTGGGTGCATCATCAAGCTTACCCCCCATACTTAAGAAGAACATATTAACCACCCCTATAAAATTTGTTTCAGCTAATGGTAAAGAGGTAATAAACAATAAACAACCCACAGAAGAATTACCTAACTCTAAAAATCAAAAGAACAGAAACCAAAAAACTCCAAGTAAAAACAAAGTTCAACAGATTTCGTCGAACTTAGGTCGACAAAATGTGCCTAGTTCACCGAAATCCGATCGACGATCTATGAACGTAAATATTAGCTAAAATAATTCATTTTACTACGATCGACGAACTGTGTATGGTTCGTCGAGCAGAGATCGACGAACCTGGGACACAGAAAATGAATATCTTCATTCTCTGAGCAGAGATCGACGATCTTATCTCATTTCGTCGAACTCCGATCGACGAACTCATAACTTTTCATCGAACCCAGTCAGACTTGATAAAAATCATAATTTTAACAAAAACTTAAATCAACCTAGAAAACATTTTAATCCACTTGCTGATTGGATTATTCCACCTAGAAAATTTCACCCCTTAGGAAGTAAAAGCCAACCTGAATGTTCATACATTTCCAGTTTTTCTTATGAAAAGAAACAAAGACCCAAGGTGACCTGGGTTAAGAACTTCTAACTTTTTTCCTTACAGGTGAAGAACTATCTTATCACTCAAAATATGTCATTTCTAGATAGTGGGTGCTCAAAGCACATGACTTGATGCAAGGACAACCTAATCAACTTCAAGGCAAAGCTGGGTCCAAATATGATCTTTGGAGATTCCAGCGTTGGACAAACTGAAGGCTATGGAGACTTCAACAGTAGATCTGTCACTTTCCGAAATGTGGCATATGTAAATGGTCTCAAACATAACCTAATATCCATAAGTCAATTATATGATGCAGGTTATTGGTTTGCTTTACTAATTCAAAATGTATTATTTCTTCAAATAACCAAATAGTTTTAACAGGGTATAAACAAGGGAACATATACCTTGTAAACTTTAACTCTGCTAATTCAGAAATATGCCTATTTAATCAAGTTAGTAATAATAATATTCTTTGGCATAAGAGACTTGGTCATGTTAACCTTAAGAACATATCTAAGCTATCTACAAGAAAGAAAACCTATGCAAGGCTTGTCAAGAAGGCAAGAAAACTAAAAATAGCTTTAAGTCAATTAATACGAGTGACTCACCTAAGATTCTGTACTTGCTAGATATGGATATTTTTGGACCCATTGCTGTATAAAGCTTAGGAGGGAAGTCTTACAATCTAGTCATTGTAGATGACTTCTCTAGATTCTCTTGGGTGTTCTTCTTGAGACACAAGTTAGATAACTTCAAAGTCCTTACAGATTTTCGTAAGGGCATAAGGATTGAGTATTCTACTCCACTTTCATTGATCAGAAGTGATCCTGGTACTGAGTTTAAATCTCTTCCCATGCAAAGATTTTGTGAGGAGGAAGGTATCAGGCATTGTTTCTCTGCTCCTAGAACTCCTAAACGAAATGATGTAGCAGAAAGGAAAAACAGAACCCTCATTGTATCTGCAAGAACATTGCTTACAGATGCACACATGCCCCTATCATTTTGGGCAGAGGATGTGAGCACAGAAAACTATGTGCTTAATAGAAGTTTGATACACAAACTTAAGGGTTAGACTCCCTATGAATTTCTCAAAGGGAAGAAACCTAAAATTGATTACTTTAGAATTTTTGGGGGTAGGTGTTTCATTCATAACAATAATAAGAAACACATTAGAAAATTTGAAGATAAAGCTACAGAGGGAATTTTTCTTTGATATTCCCAAGTAAGCAATGCTTATAGAGTTTTCAATAAATCATCCCTTAAAATAGAAGAATCTGTGCATATTTATTTTGATGAAGCTAACATGTATTATAAGGAGAACGATTCTTCTACCTCAGATTTATTGCAGGTGCCTCACTTTATGAGAAATTGGGTGAATTAAATCTTACTCAAAAGGTCATATCTCAGTCTCCTCCACAAGTTGATGAAGACAGTGAAGAAGAACTCTTGGAAGTGGCTGAACCTCCTTCAACAGTAGATATTATTCCACAAGAGGAATTAACTCCAAATGCTGTTGCTGAACCAACTCCACCCTCTGACTTTTTCACAATAAGGGATCACCCTGGATATCAAGTGATTGGAGATATATCAGTAGGTGTACAGACAAGGCATCAACTCAACAAAGATGTGATGCTTGCCTGTTGCATCTCTCAAGTTGAGCCTCAATCCATTAAAGATGCAGAACAAGATCCCCACTGGATCATTGTAATGCAAGAGGAGCTCAATCAGTTTGAGAGATGCAGAGTTCGGGACTTGGTTCCATGGCCCATAGGCTATCCTGTAATTGGAACAAAGTGGGTATTCAGAAACAAACTTGATGCCCAAGGTATTATAGTCAGGAATAAAGCAAGGCTGGTTGCTCAAGGTTATAGGCAAGATGAAGGAATTGACTATGACCAAACTTTTGCACCAGTTGCAAGGCTGGAGCAATCTGGATTTTCCTTGCATATGATGCATAAAAAAAGTTTAAAGTCTATCAAATGAATGTCAAGAGTGCCTTTCTGAATGGAGTACTTAAAGAAGAGGTTTATGTTGAACAACTTCCAGGTTTCATCTCTCCAACCTATCCTTCATATGTCTTTAGATTGCATAAAGCTCTTTATGGTTTAAAGCAAGCTCCAAGAGCTTGTTATGAGACCTTATCTAGCTTCTTAATAGAGCATAAATTTACTAGAGACATTGTAGATAGGACATTATTCACTAGGCACCATAAGGATCAAATTTTGTTAGTACAAATTTATATAGATGACATCATATTTGGGTCTACATATTCCAAACTATGCAAGAGGTTTTAAGACCTCATGCATTCAATGTTTGAAATGAGTAGCATGGGTGAGCTCTCCTACTTCCTTGGTCTCCATATGAAGCAGCAACCTGATGGCATCTTCATATCCCAAGCTAAGTATGCTAAGGAGCTTCTCAAAAAGTTTGGGATGGTTGATGCCTCAGCAAAGAAAACACCCATGGCTACTAAGGTTATAATAGACTTTGATGAACATGGGAAACCTGTTGATCAGAAATTATATAAGGGCATTATTGAGTCCCTACTATACCTTACAGCAAGTAGACCTGACATCATGTTTGCTACATGTCTTTGTCCAAGGTTCCAAGTGAACCCTAAAGAATCTCATCTAGTTTTCTTAAAAAAAAAAATTGAGATATATTAAGAGTTGTCCTAGTCTAGGACTCTGGTATCCTACTGAGTCAGAGTTTGAGTAAACTGGATACTCAGATGCTGACTTTGTTGGATGCAGAGTAGATAGAAAAAGTACCTCTAGAACATGCCAGTTCCTTGGTATGAGATTAGTCTAATGGTTTAGCAAGAAGCAGTCATCTGTGTCTACATCAACTGCTGAAGCAGAATATATAGCTGCTGGCAGTTGATTTTCCCAGTTTCTATGGATTCAAAACCAACTCCTGGACTATGGGTTCAACTTAAATAATTAACTCTACTTTGTGATAATACTAGTGTTATATCCATAACACAAAATCCAGTCCATCACAGTAGGACCAAGCATATAGATATTAGGCATCATTTTATTAGAGAGTGTGTAGACAAAAATAAAATTAATCTTGTCTATATCTACACTGATTTACAAAGGGCAGATATCTTCACCAAACCTTTGGATGAGAGGAATCATCTATTCTTCATAAATCAGCTTGCTATAACAAATGGAGAAGACTTACTTTGATTTCTGTCTATGGTCGATGATTTTTTCAAAGTTCGTCGAATGGAGATCGAAGAACTGTGAAAGGTTCTAGAGATATTCGTCGAACGGAGTTCGACGAACTCTCTATGAGTGAAGTTATTTTTGTCGAATGGAGATCGACGAATCTGCTTCAGAAAATTTTCATCAAACAGAGCTCGACGGAATGTTTTCGAATCTTTTGACTAAGATCGACGAATTTTTTAACTATAGAACATTTCGTTGACCTAAGATCAAAGAATGTTTTAATTTTTTGCTGAACGGAGTTTGTCGATTCATATTCTAAAAAATCTTATATCTAGGTTTTTCTTCAACATCTATCCCGCGCTTTCAGCTCTCTTGCACTTGATCTCCTTTGTGTTTGTTGCAAGCGAACTCATGGCGATACTAGCAGGCAGTCTTGGAGCAATAAAATTTGATACAGGCTTTGACATCGACTTTGAGTCGTTTTAACACTCAGATCCTATCTTCCTATAAATTCTGAAACTGCTTGAAGATCAGCAGTTATAGTATCTGCTGACCACAAGAATCAAGATAGCTGGAACAGAAATTAGAGAATGGGTTTACACCTCCTCCTCCCCAGATGATGACACCATGACGAGAACCATATTGGGTAATGCAATATATCTTACCCCTGCCATCCTGACAGATATTTTTGGATTAGCTAATGGTGAAGAAGAATTGGAGATTGATACTGATGAATTCGATGAAATGTTAAATAAGATGGGATACTCTGGAGACACTCCCAATAAACTGCTAAAGAAACATTTGTCTGCTGAATACAAGATTCTAGCAGATGTTGTAGGCAAGGTACTGCTGGGAAAACACACAGCCCATGACTACATCACTATGCATCAATTCCTGGTGATGAGTGATGTTGTGAATCAGAAGCCGGTGAACTGGGCTAGGATTTTTTTTGAGATGATCAGGAAGAAAAACATTAAGAAAGAGTTGTGTTTTGGAAGGATTTTGGGCATCTTCCTTCAGGCAAAGGCTGCTGAATCCCTGGTCACACCGACCATATTCATTAATGCCTCCAAGAGGATTACTTGTGCCCTCTTTGGCACGTGGGAGAGGAATATCACCAAGCCTTCCAAGGCTCCCTCCTCTTCCTTCAGACCTTCTGAGAGTACAAGGGCTGCTCTAGCGACTCCCCACCCTGTTGAAGATGTTCCATCTTCTATTCCACTACCTCCAGCTTCCCAAATTCATCTCTCATCACCATTTCATACCACAGTCCATACTCCAGCACCTCCATCATCTCCAGTGCACCATCCTCAAACTCATATTTACTCTCATACACCACCTCCCTCACTCCATGGTACACCAACTCCATCACAACATGGTACACCAACTCCATCACAAACTCATATTCGCCATCATACACCAACTCCATCACCAACCTCATCTCCTCTCCCAACACATCTAGACAACATACCACTTTCCAACCTCCTCTCACTCCCTTCTTTTGCCCTACTCTAATCCCCCCTTCATACTCCATCACCTCAAGGTGAGCACATGCCAGATTCTCCACCCCCTCCTCCACCATCATCTTCCATTCACCCTTCTGTCTCCACTAAGACACCCCCTGAATTCCTGCAACTGGACCCCTCCTTCATTCCACCTCTTCTGGCAATTCTCACTCCCCTCGTCAAACACCTCATAGCTGAGGCTATTTCCCCTCTTGCTACCTCCATCTCCTCACTTGCTGCTCAAACTTCTGCCCTCTCTATCCCTCCTTCTTCATTCAGTGTCCTGGCTCCAATGCCTACTATAACCTGGCAGGGGGAGATACTCTGTGAAGAAGTAGCTCCAGCAGCAGCAGCAGAAGCAGAAGAAACAGATGATTTGATTGATTTGATTAATTTTGTTGAATCTGATATGTATTTGGATGAGACAGTCATAGATGAAGTAGACACTATTGGTGATTACATTATAAATCCCAGAGTAAACCTTTTGAATTTGTTAAATACCTTTGATAGAGTTTATTTGAACTCTCTTCCCAAATATAGCATAAAGCCATCCATGGTTATAGTTCCCTACACCTCTCCAATAAGCCCCAAAGTTGTCATGCAACTCAATGCTAGTTTTGTAATATAGAGGCTCATGTAATTTCATCTCCACCAACAACAGATTCTTTCATTAATTCATCCCCTCCCAGAGCCATCTCTCCTCCAACATTCATTATGGATGATAGTCCCATGGCTGAACTAGATGAGTTGATCATTGCAGATATTGAATAAGAAAGTAAATCAGTTGTTGAAATCACTGATGTATAAAGTTCTCCAGCACCAGCTCCAACTCTTCCTCCTGCTCCTCCTCAGGCTAAAAAATTGTTGATATCTGCAGAAGCCTTAAAAGAAATTAATGCCTTATATGATACTTCTCAGGGATCTTCTGATGATGAAGATGAGGAAGATGATTCTTCTGATGATGAGCCAAAGTCCAAAAAGGAAATCTCTAAGAAAAGGAAAGTCCCTCCAGCTGTTGCTCCAAAACCAAACCTAACTCATGATACCCCTTATTATATTCTTCAGAATATCACTCCATACAAGGGTACTCCAGCTTGGATGTGGTTGTCCAAGATTCAACAGAAGGATAGGAAGAAAAGCAGGAGATACTCTCCTCCTCCACCACAGAGATACTGGAAAGATCCAACTCCTCATCCTCACCCTGCTACTGGTGCTTCAGGCACTTCCTCTCAGAGACCTACCCAATATCAAACTTATCAGAGACAGTAGTGTAGATCATCTTCTCATTCTGGAAGCAGCCAACACAGATACTCCTCAGGCAAGCAACATCAACAACATCAACAACAACAACAACAACATCTATAGTAAGCTCATGAATCTCAAAAAGCTGACAGTCCAAAAAGCCCTGAATCTCCTCTTGTTCCTTTTGAGGATCCTGAGACAGCAAACACTGCTAGAATGGCGAGATTTCAAGAACTGGTTGGATTATCCATTATAAACAAGACCAAAGCTGAAGGAAAGGATGTCTCATAATACTCAACAATGTCCAAGTACAAGAAAGAGGAACTAAACAGGTTTGCAAAAGCTAATAAATTCTTTAATGTTGATGATTATATGAAATTGCATCCAGAGGCTGTTGTGCCAAGGGATACATCTCTCAACATTGTTGGAGCTGCTTATATGACTATGTCAAAGATTCAACTAGCTAATCCAAATAGGGAAATCAAATTCCCTCAGCCTGGTGATAAAGCAAAGGAGGATAAGTGAAAGGAGTCAAAGAAGAAGAAATGAGTTTAAACTGTTTAGTCTTTCTGTATGTCTTAAAAACTGTTTATTTACATTCTGTCACAAAGCTACATTGTATAAATATCTGCTGCATGTTTTCAATTTTCCTGCCAGATATGTTTTCTTGCTTTGTGATTATTTTTTAATTGTGTTTGTATTAGTGACCTCACCCAAATAGGGCGAGATTGTTGGATCCCTAGTTTGATTTGGGCTAGTTTCACTAATTAGGATAATTAACCCAACATGTATATCTAGGGTCATGTATGTGTCCTAGAATTTAGGCTATGTCCTTATAGTCAACATTGTATGGACCAGCGAATAGTAGACTACAGAAGACTCCAGACTTAGAGAAAAATCAAGTTCAGGAAAGTGAGTTTGACGTTCGTCGAACTCAGCTCGACGAAAGTCATGCTCAGCTCGACGAACTCAGAGTAAATTCTCTGAGTTGAGCTTGACAATATTCGAGCTCAGGTCGACGATTTCTGGAAGAATAACTTCAACATTCCAAGACTAGAATCTTTTCTCTGGACTTCAGTCGATGAATGTATGTTATCAGATCGACGATCTTAGAGCACAGAATTGGCAAGTTTTATCAGAAAGCAGTCGGCTGTTCTCAGGTCTACAAACTTAGTTCTCAGCTCGATGAACAAGGATTCCCAGGTTAACGAACAAGATTTCTCAGCTCGAAAAACTCTGGACTCAGGTCTACGGAATCTGTTCTTTGCTCGACGAATTATGTGCAGATCCAGACTTGGATTTTTCCTTCTTTTTGTCCTCATTCTATTGCAGTAATTCCTGAAAAATCAATGCTTAATATTCTCTTAATATAACCATTAGAAGCAGCATTGATTATGGTATTCATCAGGATTATTGCTTGCAGTTTTTCAATAGGATAGTTGGGGAAATCCAATTAATTCAGATATTCTATCCAGCCGTATTACAGTCTCCAAGCCGTCGGCAATTAATGAAAAGGAATTCAAAAATTCAAAGGAGATTGTTGACTAATCATATAAAAGAGATTTTTTCTCTTTTCGACAACAAGCAAGTCCATACCAGAAAGAGAATACAACGCTTACAGAGAAGATCAACAGCAATCTGATTCTAATCCCTCTCTGTACAGAAAACAAACTTATTTTCTCCTTGACATTGCTGAAGAAGAACATTCATCCCAAATTAAGAGTCTTCTTCAACCTTCACTCCAGGATTCTTCAAGGACAACAAAATCTCTATCAGTCAAGAAGTTCCTTGATCTCTTCTAGTCAAGGCTGAAGATAGAAGACCTACACACTGAAGCAAAGCTCAAGTCTTCCTGAGTTCAATATATCAGGGGGAGCTTTGTCAATATCAAAGCTCCACTAGTCTTCTCAGTTGATTTGAGAAAAAAAAGACATCATAACTCTCTCACTCCTCACTATACAAAGGGTTCTTTAACTCCACTTAAAAGTTATTCCTTGGTTGCAAGTCTCCTGATTAAAAGACTTGGGTTGGTTTTTGAGCACATGATCAAAAGCTCATTAGTGTCAGTCAACTGATCAAAACCTGTTAGTGGATTCCTACCAGGGTGGTAGAAGAGTGGATGTACCCAGGTTGGGGAACCACTATAAATTTCTTGTGTCGTCTGGTTGCCCTCTTAATTTTTGTTCTTGTTGTGGCTGTGTTGGTTTCATTTTGTTGTGGCTATGTTAGGTTAAGTTATCTTAGGTTGCTCTTTTGCTTACTGTGAAAATTAGTTGCTTTACTATGATAATTTTTATAAACAACAAATATTTTTCAGATACTCTATTCACCCCCCCCCCCCCTCTAGAGTATATCAGGTCTAACTCTCACTTTCATGCTCAAGATCGACGAAGGATCGTCTTTCCTATGGAGAGAGTATCAAAATACATAAGGGTTAGTTTAGGGTTACATTAAATTAGATTGGCTATGGGTAGATACCAATAAGAATAAGTACCTTGCGAAACGGAGAATTGGGCTTCAACCCATCATAGTTCCTTGTGCCCCCGAGAGCCCTTCACAGGGAATGCCCTCGGCAGTCCAAGGTTAGCCTTAATCCATAAGGCTAAAATGTCAAGAGCAATTAGTAAATACTAGTGATTCACTTTCACCCACCTAGGTATGCTCGAAAGGTTAATGCGATGGACGGGTTAGTCCGGGGAGCCATAGGCTCGAGAATTCATGGTTGCATGTGCATATAGTGGTGCGTCTTCGGTATTAGACAGTCAATCACACCGACGCAGATACGTTGACTCAGCAAGTGTGGTTATGACTTAGCCAAGGAAAAGACTAATGGTTTAGTCATACGTAAGGGCTAGTCCTGGTAGTGCGGTTACCCGCATAGGAGTGGGGTGGCCCTGACCCACTATCTCCATTGGCCACTAAGGAGGCTCCTGGGAGTGAAGGTAGCTTCAAAAATGGGGAAACTAAAGGCCTATGTGCATAGAGTCATATGTGTGTTACACTTGCATGAATCATGACATAAAATATCACTACACACATACCTGCATATAACGTGACACCCCAACGTATAAACTAGTATGGAATAGCTTATATGATAGGAAGCTTGCAAAATACCCCTTAACTTATAAGTTTGTATGGGGCATTCATATAAGTTAATGTTACTTATTCCATAGTTTACTTTACATATACTTGCTGCTCTAATTTACTTGTTTACATTATAGCTTCCTTGTTGTTGTACTTTTGTACATACACCACCTAGGTTAGTTGTCACCAATTTGTTCCACTCTGCTTTGTTGTCCACCGCTTTCATCATCCCCGCATGGTGCCTGGGATTCGCGGGGGTGAGGCGATGGCAATATTGGCTTAGTCTTTTGACTAATGGTCGGTGGACCACATCATTTTAGGAATTCGAGGTGATGCACCAGTCGCAAGAGGAAGGTGTAACGCCCCGAATTTTGTGTGCGAGTCGGTCGGGAAAAAAAAAGAGTTTTGGTGCCTGTAGGGGTACACGGCCTAGGACACGGGCGTGTCCAAGGCCGTGTCTGGCTGGTGATTTTTTGGCCGTTTCCAACCCGAGAAGGACACGGCCAGAAACACGGCCGGATGACACGGGCGTGTCATCCGACACGGGCGTGTGCCAACCCGTGTCCCTACCCGTGTCCTGAGGGGTCGTGTTCGTTGCCGTGGCGGTTATGCGTGACACGCCCTCGAACACGGGAGTGTCGAGGAACCCGACACGGGCGTGTCAGGTCAGACACGGGCGTGTCTTGGCCCGTGTGCGGTTCTCAGTTCGACGATCGTGCCTGGATCGAGGCACACGGCCTTGGACACGGCCGTGTGCCAAGCCGTGTGCGGCCCATGTCAGGGGAATTTTGTGCAGATCCGAGCCATTCGTTTTCTTTAATTAGGATCCAATGGCCCAGATGAGATCCTGCTCTGTTAAGGCCGGGAATAGGAAGTTATTCCCTCATTTTTCTCTCCAAAGTTCTTCCCTTCCAAAGTGAGAGAGGAGAGGAAGAAGAAGGAGGTTTCCGGCCGCCGGCGGAGCATCGGAGCGCCATTTCGAAATCGGAGAGCGGGTCCGTGGAGGGAAGGTCATTGCGAAGAGTTTTAACCGCGTAGTTTTTCCATGGCGCCAAAACGGACTACAAGGGTAACGATTCTCAACTCGAGCGCTTGAATCTCTTTCTTTCTGCATAAGGAATCCCGCTCCCGCGAGTATGCGGTGAGTGCGTGGTGTTCCTTGGGGTTGACGGGAATAGTCCCCCTTGTGTTGCATGTAGAGCCCGGAATCGTAAGTACGGGCATAGGCATTGTGTGTGAAGCCTACCCGGACGTGTTTTGTCTGGATCGGTGATGTTGCATTTGATATGGTTTTGCCGGAGAAGACTCCGTGCTTTGGATTTTTCGGGTTTCTACGCGGTAGATTGCAGCAGGGATCCTTGAAGGTTAGCTTCAAGGCGCACCCGGAAAACTGAGCGGAAACGTGTTCTGCTAACTTGGCGGTCTGGGAACCGGCCTTGATCATAACCGGGTTATGAGATTGTTTTGGAAATTTGGGATCCGAGAGAAGCTTGGCCCGCGCAAAGTTCCTTAAATTGGACATGCGGCGTGAGCAACGGGCAAGTGGAATTGGACCTAGGCTATGTGGTTCGGTGCGAGAGACCCGAAGACGGGGACTGGCCGTTGGCATAGTCGGAGCCTTAGACGGTGGTCAGAAAGGCTAAATGCTCACATGTTGTTGCCATCCTAGGGATGGTGGTGAATGCACTGATTTGTCAGGGTTCACCATGAATGTGCCCTGAGTGCACGGGGTGTTTGGCCGTGCGAGCCTACACCTGTGGCGAATTATAATTGCGCTATATATATATTGTTGGCTAATGCTTTGCAGGGAAAGAGCACCGCCGTCCCGAGTAAGGGCGGGGTCGTTATAATTTGGTCGGCTTTTAGCTGACCGTTGCTTTATTTGCCACCGTGCGGTGGTATGTGCTTGCAGGTGCTGCGGAGCCGAGCGCCAAATAGCGGGCTGGAGCCCATGTTGCTGTGCTGGCCCTAGAAGGCCGTAGAATAGTTGTTTTTACATTTCTCATGTGTGGCCGGCCTGCGAGCCGATGTATGTAAGACATGTTATATTTATGAACATTTGTAAGGCCATAAGGCCATGTACCTGTTTCAGTGTATTTGGGGTTCGTTCTTGTAGTTGTAAATGTGGACATTCATATTTGATGGATTTAAGTTTGGGTTCTTCAACTTTAAAATCTTCCGCTAGAATGCTCTGTGTTTAGGACGTGTAGTATTAATTGGTTGGTTTGATTTATTCATTTAGTAACCCTTCCGACTGTCTGTGGTATATGGCGTCGGGTTCCAGCTGGACCTTCTGTTATATGCCATGCGACGGATGGGGGTGTTACAATTTGGTATCAGACTTCTGGTTACGGTCAAACTTAAATGAATTCGTGGGCGAATTCTTTTAAGGGGTGGTGAGCACATGTGTGCGTCATCGTTATAACATTAAAAAGAACCCATGAATGTCCACTTAGGAATGAAAATACACTTGTTTTGTGGAACCTGAGTGTTCCAATGATTGCTTTTAGCAATTTGTTTGTTGTCTAATCGTGTGTCTTTGCTATTATAGGCAGCTAGGAGCGGTGCTAGTCAGTCAGAGCGTCCGCAATCAGCGGAAAGTAGTGCACCAAGGGACGTGCCTGCTACACCTCCTTCAGCGGAAACCATCAGGATGGTGGCTGAAGCCGTGTTCGCAATGATAAATGCCCAACCTGCGGGGCAAATGCATCGCGCACCTCCTGCGGATGAGCAAGAACCGGTTAGGGCGGCAGAGCCGAGAGTGGTGGAACGCGCAGCAGTTGAGTTAGTAGAGCCGAGGAGAACTACGGAGAGGCAGCTAAAGCATGTGATGGGCTTTAATCCTCCGAGGTTTAATGGGGTTGGAACACCAACTCAAGCTGAGGACTGGCTCTCTTCCATAAAGAGGGTGTTGACGGCCACAATGACTGAGGAGTGGCAGAAGACCACCATAGCGACTTTTCTTTTGGAAGGTGAGGCGAGGCTGTGGTGGGACGAGTTGGAGTTTCATCTTCTAGTGGGAAGGCAACTTGCGGATGTGCCGATAGAAGAATTTTCAAGATTGTTCCTAGCCAGATTTGTACCTTCTGCTCAGAGGTTGGAGATGGAGAATCAATTTCTTGGGTTGACTCAGGGATCCAGAAGCGTGGACGAATACCTGCATGAGTTCACACGGTTGGGTCGTTATGCTGGTGCTATGTTTTCTGAAGAAGAGAGGAAGACCAACCGATTCTATGAGGGTCTTCGTGGCGATTTACAGTTACTCCTTGCTGGGCCTAAGGCGCAGGGCTTCCTAGCCTTGGTCAATTCGGCCCGATCGTTGGAAAAGGTTGCAAAGAAAGTTCAAGAGAAGAGGGACCCAGGAGAAAAGAAGACCAAGTTCAAGGTGCCAAGTCACAAGACAGGTTTCCGCAGATGGAACAAGAAGCGGAGGACTTCAAACTCAGCCCCTTCGGCTGATGCATCGGGGGCAACTACAAGTCGAGTCCCCGGAGCTTGCTACAACTGCGGGAAGATGGGGCATTTTGCTCGGGAGTGTTGGAGCGGACGTCCAAAGTCCGAGAGGAGACCTGGAGCGACTTATGAGGAGAAAGGGAAGGCGGTGGAGTCAACCGCATCCCATCATGCTCCAGCCCAGCCTAGAGTCTACAACCTTGGTCTACAGGAGGCCATAAAGCAAGCAGACGTAGTGACAGGTATGAGTTAAATTATAGTGGTTTAACTTTTATAGTTGTTACTTTTGTATTTGTTAGCTTACGTTTGTTAATGCTAGGCTTTGTGTTAATCTTTGGGTTTCCGGCGAGAGCCCTTTTTGATACGGGGGCATCACATTCCTTCTTGTCTGAAAAGTTTATATCGCGCATCGGAGTTCCGTTCTCGATGGCAGAAAACAAGTTGGATGTGTTGTTGCCTAATGGGTGCTCAATGCGTGCGGATAGGATTTGTGTTGTGAAGATTCAGATTGGAGACCGGGAGTTTGATTTGCGGGCGTTGGTTCTACCATTAGTGGAGTTCGACGTAATTTTCGGTATGGATTGGCTCTCGGAGCAGATTGCATGTATTGATTGCAACCGTAAAGAAGTCAAGTTGGGTCTGGACACTGGTGTAGAGGCTACTTTTGCGGGCATGAAGGGGTCAGGGAAAGTTCTGATATCGGCCCTTCAGGCGTTTAAGGCAGTTCGGTCTGGGGCAGAACTGTATGTCACTCTAGTGCAGACTTCGACGCCTAAACCAAGTGTGGGCAACATCCCAGTTGTGTCCGAGTATCCTGATGTGTTTCCAGATGATCTCCCAGGAGCCCCTCCTCAGCGGGAGATAGACTTTACTATAGAGCTGGTACCGGGTGCCAAACCGGTGTCACGCTCCCCCTATCGGATAGCCCCAAGAGAAATGGCAGAGTTGAAGGTGCAACTGCAGGAGTTGCTAGAGCAAGGTTATGTGCGTCCAAGTTCGTCGCCTTGGAGCGCACCAGTTCTCTTTGTTAAGAAGAAAGATGGGAGCTTGCGGCTTTGTATCGATTATCGGTAATTGAACAAACTTACGGAGAAGAACAAATATCCAATCCCGAGGATTGACGATCTATTTGATCAGTTGGTTGGGTCAACTGTATATTCGAAGTTAGATTTGAAGTCCGGTTATTATCAGTTGAGGATAAGGGAGAGCGACATTCCAAAGACAGCATTCAGTACGCGGTTTGGGCATTTTGAGTTCACAGTCATGCCGTTTGGGTTGACGAATGCTCCATCCGTGTTTATGGATCTGATGAATAGGACGTTCAGAGAATACTTGGATCAGTTTGTGATAGTATTCATCGATGATATCCTGGTGTATTCGCGGTGCGAGGAGGATCATTACAAGCATTTACACATGGTGTTGGAGACATTGAGGAAAAGTCAGTTGTATGCAAAGTTCTCCAAGTGTGAGTTCTGGTTATCCTCGATAGCGTTCCTTGGTCATGTTGTCAGTGGAGAAGGAATAGCTGTGGATCCGGCGAAGATAGTGGCGATACGGGAGTGGCCTACTTTGACTACAGTGGCAGAGGTCCGGAGTTTTCTGGGGCTTGCTGGCTACTACAGGCGCTTCGTAGAGAACTTCTCGCGGATAGCACTACCACTCACGACGTTGACAAGGAAGGATCAGAAGTTTGTGTGGTCTTCGGAGTGCGAACAGGCTTTTGTAGAGTTGAAGAGGCGGTTAACCACGGCGCCTATTTTATGTTCGCCAAGTGGAACCGAAGGGTTCGAGATTTATAGTGATGCTTCAGGCAGTGGTTTGGGCTGTGTTCTGCTACAGCATGGGAGAGTGATAGCTTATGGTTCACGACAATTGAAGGTTCACGAGAGGAATTATCCGGTCCACGACTTAGAGTTAGCGGCCGTGATTTTTGCTCTAAAGCTTTGGAGGCACTATCTGTACGGTGTGAAGGTAGATATTTACACCGATCATAAGAGTTTGAAGTACCTATTGGATCAAAAAGATCTGAACATGAGGCAGAGGAGGTGGATGGAGTTCTTAGGGGACTACACCTTCAAGATACACTATGTGCCTGGGAAGGGAAATGTAGTGGCGGATGCGTTGAGTCGTAAGATTCCCGCACAAGCCAACTGGTTATCAGTGCATGATAAGAGATTGGTCCAAGAGTTGGAGGCATTGGAGATATCTTGCGTTGACAAGCAGTCTAGTGCCGAGGCGAAACTGTTTTGGACAGAGGTGCAGTGTGACCTAGCGGATAGAGTTCGGCGGGCTTTGGTTCAGGATAGCAGCATGAAGCAAATCCTAGATGGATCTTTGGATGGGTCAAATTCCCAGTTTGTGGTTGAAGATGGGTTGCTAAGGAAGGACGGTCGTCTATGCGTTCCTAGTGCGGATAATATTCGGGAGGAGTTGATGTATGAGGCTCATCATACCAAATACTCAATCCACCCGGGAAGCACGAAGATGTATAGAGACATGAAGAAATTATTCTGGTGGCCGGGTTTGAAGAAGGATGTGGCGCTTTATGTGGCCAAGTGCCGTACTTGTGCATTAGTGAAGGCGGAATGCCAGAAGCCCGGAGGTTTCTTGAAATCACTTCCTATCCCAGAATGGAAGTTTGACGACATATCTATGGATTTTGTGCACGGTTTGCCGAAGTCGCAGAAAGGAAATGACGCCATTTGGGTGGTCGTTGATAGATTGACAAAGGTGTCGCACTTTGTCCCAGTGAGAAAGGAGGATCCAGTGGAAAAGTTAGCCAAACTCTACGTGGATAATATTGTACGACTGCATGGTGTGCCTCGCAGTATTGTTAGTGATCGTGATGGACGCTTCACGTCAAATGACTGGAGGTTGGTGCATGGTCTGTTGGGTACTAAGCTAAAGTTCAGCACAGCCTTTCACCCGCAGACAGATGGCCAAACCGAGAGAGTCAACAGAACTATGGAGGACATGCTTCGCATGTGCGTCCTAGATTTCGGGAAGCATTGGGAGGATCACCTGTACATGGTGGAGTTTGCGTACAACAATAGCTTTCAGGCAAGTATTGGAATGGCGCCTTTTGAAGCTTTGTATGGGAGGAAGTGCCGTACGCCGTTGTCTTGGTTGGAGGCAGGCGAATCAAAGTTGTATAAACGTCAAGCGGTGGAAGATGCCACTTCAATGATACGGACAATTCAAGAAAGGCTGAAGATTGCTCAGGATAGACAGTCAAAGTACTACAATGCCAAACATAGAAATGTAGAGTTCAACGTTGGCGACATGGTGTATTTAAAAATCAAGCCGTTCAAGGGTGTATCGCGGGTTCGACGCTTGAAGAAGCTGAGTCCGAGATACCTTGGACCATTTGAAATCCTGGAGCGTGTTGGCGAGGCGGCGTATAGATTAAAGCTGTCGACGGAGTTGAGTGGGCTGCATGATGTATTCCACGTATCAGTGTTGCGTAAGGCAGTTCAGGAGGCTTCGCAGATCAGTGCAGACGATCAGTTACCGGTTGATTATGAGTTAACAACAAGGGTCAGACCAGTACGAATTGAAGATGTTGCAGTCAAACGACTCCGCAACAAGGAGGTCAGAATGGTTAAAGTCCGTTGGGATAATTGCGGACGTGAGGAGCTTTCTTGGGAGCGAGAGCAAGCTATGTTGGAGGAATACCCCGAGTTATTCCACTCAGGTATCATTTAGCTTTTGTGTACCTTTGCTTAATTTCGGGACGAAATTCCTTAAGTGGGGGAGATTTGTAACGCCCCGAATTTTGTGTGCGAGTCGGTCGGGAAAAAAAAGAGTTTTGGTGCCTGTAGGGGTACACGGCCTAGGACACGGGCGTGTCCAAGGCCGTGTCTGGCTGGTGATTTTTTGGTCGTTTCCAACCCGAGAAGGACACGTCCAGAAACACGGCCGGATGACACGGGCGTGTCATCCGACACGGGCGTGTGCCAACCCGTGTCCCTACCCGTGTCCTGAGGGGTCGTGTCCGTTGCCGTGGCGGTTATGCGTGACACGCCCTCGAACACGGGCGTGTCGAGGAACCCGACACGGGCGTGTCAGGTCAGACACGGGCGTGTCTTGGCCCGTGTGCGGTTCTCAGTTCGACGATCGTGCCTGGATCGAGGCACACGGCCTTGGACACGGCCGTGTGCCAAGCCGTGTGCGGCCCAGGTCAGGGGAATTTTGTGCAGATCCGAGCCATTCGTTTTCTTTAATTAGGATCCAATGGCCCAGATGAGATCCTGCTCTGTTAAGGCCGGGAATAGGAAGTTATTCCCTCATTTTCTCTCCAAAGTTCTTCCCTTCCAAAGTGAGAGAGGAGAGGAAGAAGAAGGAGGTTTCCGGCCGCCGGCGGAGCATCGGAGCGCCATTTCGAAATCGGAGAGCGGGTCCGTGGAGGGAAGGTCATTGCGAAGAGTTTTAACCGCGTAGTTTTTCCATGGCGCCAAAACGGACTACAAGGGTAACGATTCTCAACTCGAGCGCTTGAATCTCTTTCTTTCTGCATAAGGAATCCCGCTCCCGCGAGTATGCGGTGAGTGCGTGGTGTTCCTTGGGGTTGACGGGAATAGTCCCCCTTGTGTTGCATGTAGAGCCCGGAATCGTAAGTACGGGCATAGGCATTGTGTGTGAAGCCTACCCGGACGTGTTTTGTCTGGATCGGTGATGTTGCATTTGATATGGTTTTGCCGGAGAAGACTCCGTGCTTTGGATTTTTCGGGTTTCTACGCGGTAGATTGCAGCAGGGATCCTTGAAGGTTAGCTTCAAGGCACACCCGGAAAACTGAGCGGAAACGTGTTCTGCTAACTTGGCGGTCTGGGAACCGGCCTTGATCATAACCGGGTTATGAGATTGTTTTGGGAAATTTGGGATCTGAGAGAAGCTTGGCCCGCGCAAAGTTCCTTAAATTGGACATGCGGCGTGAGCAACGGGCAAGTGGAATTGGACCTAGGCTATGTGGTTCGGTGCGAGAGACCCGAAGACGGGGACTGGCCGTTGGCATAGTCGGAGCCTTAGACGGTGGTCAGAAAGGCTAAATGCTCACATGTTGTTGCCATCCTAGGGATGGTGGTGAATGCACTGATTTGTCAGGGTTCACCATGAATGTGCCCTGAGTGCACGGGGTGTTTGGCCGTGCGAGCCTACACCTGTGGCGAATTATAATTGCGCTATATATATATTGTTGGCTAATGCTTTGCAGGGAAAGAGCACCGCCGTCCCGAGTAAGGGGCGGGGTCGTTATAATTTGGTCGGCTTTTAGCTGACCGTTGCTTTATTTGCCACCGTGCGGTGGTATGTGCTTGCAGGTGCTGCGGAGCCGAGCGCCAAATAGCGGGCTGGAGCCCATGTTGCTGTGCTGGCCCTAGAAGGCCGTAGAATAGTTGTTTTTACATTTCTCATGTGTGGCCGGCCTGCGAGCCGATGTATGTAAGACATGTTATATTTATGAACATTTGTAAGGCCATAAGGCCATGTACCTGTTTCAGTGTATTTGGGGTTCGTTCTTGTAGTTGTAAATGTGGACATTCATATTTGATGGATTTAAGTTTGGGTTCTTCAACTTTAAAATCTTCCGCTAGAATGCTCTGTGTTTAGGACGTGTAGTATTAATTGGTTGGTTTGATTTATTCATTTAGTAACCCTTCCGACTGTCTGTGGTATATGGCGTCGGGTTCCAGCTGGACCTTCTGTTATATGCCATGCGACGGATGGGGGTGTTACAGAAGGCATGACTTGATGAGCAGTTACTGCGCACTACTGCTACTACTCAGCGACAGCTCGAGGATGGATTTCAGTTTGCTTCCGCTTAGATGTTGTGATTTGTGAGAGAGAGGCCATTTGTATTTGACATGTACCAGGCTTGAGCCCATTTTCTACTCTCCTTCATATTTGGTACACATTGTGTACTATTGTTCTTATATATATATGTGACTTTTATGGACTTGACTATATTTGTCTTGTATTACTTACTTTTACTTCTTGATGATCATCAATGCCGGCAGAATCGACGTTTTATAATGGCGACCCTCTCGAGTGTCGGTGCCACCGCAAAATGTCGATTCTGGGCGTAAGACCCGGCTGCGTAAAAGACACTAAATGAGGTCTTACATTTTCTTCTTACTCTTCTTTTGCAGAGATTAGTAGGTATTTGTGAGTTCTCTTCAGGCACTTGCATTCTATTTTTTTCATATCTGCTTCTTACTCTTCTTTTGTAGAGATTAACAGGTATTTGTGAATTCCCTTCAGGTAATCGCATTCTATTTTTCTTTCATATCTGCTTATTACTCTTCTTTTGCAGAGATTAGCAGGAATTTGCGAGTACTCTTCAGGTACCCGTATTCTACTTTTCTTTCATATCTGCTTCTATCTCTTCTTTTGCAGATATTACCAGGTAATTGCGAGTTCTCTTCAGGAACTCATATTCTATTTTTTCATATCTGATTCTTACACTTCTTTTGCAGAGATTAGCAGGTATTTGCAAGTTCCTATCAGGGTCCTGCTTTTTTTTCTTTCATATCTACTTCATAATATTCTTTTGCAGAGATTAGCAGGTATTTGCATGTTTTATTCAGGTACTCGCATTCTATTTTTTAATATTAGTTTCTTATACTTCTTTTGCAGAGATTAGCAGGTATTTTCGAGTTCCCTTTAGGTACTCGCATTCTATTTTTCTTTCATATCTGCTTTTTACTCTTCTTTGGCAGGGTTTAGCAGGTACTTGCGCATTTCCGTTAGGTACTTGCAAGTTACTTTTTATTCAATACCTGCTCTTATATTTGTTTTACAGAGCTTAGTGGAGGATGACCAAAAGTATTCTTCACTCTGTGGGAAATATTCAGGTACACGCATAGTGCACATTTATTACTTACTCTGACTCTTCTCATTTGCAGAGGAAAAAGTAAGTACATTCAGACTCTTTAGGGAGAGACGTCAGGTTCTATATCTCTCCCGCTATCTTTTGTTTTTCTACGTATTCCTTGAGGAGAGAATCGCAATTTCGAGGGTTATTTCTACATTTTTGAAGTTTCCTCCAAACTTTAAAAAGAGCAAAGATTTTGTTGACCCAGAAATCCACGATCCTCTCCAAGATGGCTAGCTTGCAATATACGGACTACTCTATCTCATCTGGGGGGTGGTTCGCCACTTATTTTCTAGCTAAACCATGCCGATAGACTTTTCTATCCGCGTGGCTAGACTAGTCGCCCAGTAGTCGCCAGCTCTGTGATGGCGCAGACTGCTTCCCAGTTCGCACAATCAGGTTGCGCGGCTTGTCGGGCGGGTAGCAGTCTCTTATCCAGCCAACCGCTAGAAATCGGACTCTCCTCCCGACCGCCACAAGCAAGAACCCGCATAGATTCAAGACTATTTCATATCCCTCCTATGACAGGCAGCCTCGCATTAGAGTCCGAGGTGACCTTGTCATCAGACCGCTTGGCAGTGGATGCACCCAAGCTTGGGGCGGACTTAATCTTTGTCCGCCTAATGGCGGCAGATTCGATCTCAGTCCGCCAATAGGTGAAGGATGAATAATTCGCCAGCAAGTGACAAACTTGCTTCCCGTAGCAGCCTGCCATCTCCTTATCAGTCCGCACAATATGGTGCAGACTCAACTTCAGTCCACCAGTAGGTGGTGTGATTCTTCTTCCCTGCAGTAAGAAATCTCCTCATTTCGCACAGCATGGCGGGAGCTCGCTCGCAGCTCGCCCAAACCATCAGGGGTTACGTCATTAAGTCCAGATATGGGAGTCACCTCCTCGAGCCTATAAATAGCCCTGCATACCTCTCATTTGAAGGAGAACGATCGGGGAGCAACAAGGACATTCGACACTGTAGATACATTTTTCCTTTACGCCTACAATATTTGCGGACTGGATCAAGAAAGTCTACGCCACCTTAGTGGCTATACCTTGCGGTATGGCGTCTTAGCTCTGGTAAGCACCCCAACAACCCAGTTCGTGTGGTCTCAGCAGCTAACCTGGGCAGGTAGGCCTATCAGTCTTGTTAGACAGTCATAGCGTCAGCAACCTTCTCAGTCAGACCGCTCTATTAGGCAGCCTGGAGTAGCGAGGTGTAGGGCAAGACAGTCCGCGCGGCCTGACGACCTGAGTCAACAGTTCGCGCGGTCTCGGCGACTTCTCTTTCTAGCCACCAGCATCTCTCTGGTACTCTTTGTTTTTTCATGTAAAGGAGATAGCTCAAGCTGCAACACAAGCTTTGTAATCAAAGGAAATCCCGCCGCAAGAGTGGCCTTTTAGTCATGGTGGGTGAACTCTATTGTTGTCGCTGCAAGTGGCCTCTCTTTTTCTCTTCTCCCTTCTCTCGGCCTCAACCTCAATCCTAACCTTCAAAGTAATCGGCTATTCGACAGTCCTCATCACCTCCCATACCCCCGCATCCCGGATCGAACGACTACACCTCTTGAGCTCACGGAGTGGCGCATTTTTCCCATCAACAACAAGCTTATTTTGATTCCTCAATGCAAAAAGTTTTTAAAAAGGTCAAGTAGATGGAGAAAGATCTGATCAACAGCCTTGCAGCTTTCAAGGTGTGTTTTGACAAGATAGATGTAAGGTTGGACTCAAGGTTTGACTAAGGTCGTACAACTCTCATTCATAATAAGGCCAGACTAAAGAGTTGTGTAGAAGTTCTTCAAAATGTTTATAAGAACTTTGTAACCAAGATAAATGCTCACAATCGATCGATGGCTCATTTTAATAAGACAATGGAATCCTACGCAAATGTTGCAGCAGAAGAAGTCATAAAGGGGGACGACGCCATTCTAGCTACGGTAGAAACTAAGTTGGAAGCCAGGGTGGATGCAGTTGAGGCTGCCATGTTAGAAACTTTTAAAGGAGTCATTGATTACAGCTTTGACAACTTTTCTTTGCTACATAATGAGATATTAGGTAGTCCAGGAGAAGAATTTCAAGTACCTATTGTGGCTGCACATGTTAAGTTCATCTTGCTAAGGATTACTCTCAATATTGGACAGACACACATGATCTCTCTTAGGACAGATCTACTGCTACTGCAGGGTTCCAAGATGTTCATGTGGTCGAAGATATCCCCGCTCCAGTCTACAAGAGAAGAAATTATGGTGAAGGCCATTCTGCAATAAGGTCAGAACCTGCCAGACAACTGCCAGTCAGAGACAGAGAGGTGGCTGAGGTGTGGTGTACTTTTTCAAGATGAATTATCTTAGACTCCTTCACCATGGTCGATAATGGAGGGGAAGGACAATGGAAGCTGTACGAGAGGGATGATTGACAAAAGTATGAATTGCCATGTGCTAAGACAATGATTCACTTCAGTAACCACAAGCATAATGATCCAACTGCAACTCCATCCCCTCCAAGATATTATTCAAAGCTTGAGGCTTATTTTGTTAGCCAGCATCAGAAGAGCAAGGACAGGCAGGGCTGACAGTTGTTTATTCTGTTTTTATTATTTTGTGTGTAGTTGTGCTTGTCCCCGCGTGCTAAACTAAAAACTCTTATTGATATATATATATATATATATATATATATATATTGAATTTGTTGACTTGAATGTCCTCTTTGTTTAAATTTTCTTTAACTCGTATATCTTGTCATTTTATGTTTTATTATTGTTGCGCAATTCACCTTAGCTTATAGCATTTTGACATCTTCAAATTGGGAGAGATTGTTGTGTATTGTATCCATAATAACCCTGATTTGATGAAGGGTACAATTAAGTTAAGATGAATTGTGATTGTATTTGATATTGTGTTTTTTGTTATGTACTTGCAGGTTTACATTACCAAGTACACACCAATGTCAGGTTACAGTGAATCAGTAAACACAGGACTATACAATGTAATCCTTCATTGTGTAGGCCAATGTGTTGACTCCGTGTAATCTCTCTATTTGGGTGTACTTCTATATCAGGTGCATGAGAAAGATCAAGGAAAAAGAAGAAGTTTAATTCAGGAGAACAGAGATTTCACAAAAGTAAAATTTGTCGAGTATTATATGGGATATTTGTTAAATTCATCAAGTATACTCGTTGATACTCGTCGAATTCGTCATATATACCTACTAGCACTTGTCAAATTCATAATATGTACTTATGGTAGAATTTCTGAATAGTTGAAAAACTAGTAAAGTAAAATTCGTCGAGTATAATCAGTATACTCGTCAAATTAGTCGAATGTATCCTACGATACTCGCCAAATTCATTGAATGTACATGACGATGCACGCTGAATTCGTCGAATCATCTTGACACTACTTCTATGGATTTTCTTAAGGCAAAGGTGTCGAATGTGTCGAGTGGTCTAAACGATACTCGTCGAATTCGTCGAGTATACTAGCTGATACTCATCAAATTTGTCGAGTATGTCTTCTATCTGGCATCAAGTGGCAAGTTGGTTCGAGCAAAATTTCTCCAAGTAAATTTCGTTGAATATGACTACATAGTTCGACAAGTATACTCATCTATCCTTGACAACACTCGACAATACTCGATGAAATTGACGTAGGTGAATTAGGTGAATTTTCTTCTTATTTTTAAAATATGGCGGCTCGGCTTAGACGATACGCCATGTACAATAATTACGGAGGTCCCGACTTGGAAATTCTTTGGTAGTCGTTATAATTCAAGACTCCTATATATACTCAGGGTAGATTTTCCATCTTGTCGAATCGTGCTAAAACCTTCCAAGAAAGATTCCGTATGCATCGTCCCCGTCATCACTGAACCCTAGTTGCAAAATCCCGATCGGCCCATGATAGCAAGTGTGATTTGTTCATTCTCAACGGATTCGACTTGATCATTGCTTGCTAAAGATTAATATATTCCAGATCTAGTTGATTTGTGATTCAAGATCAACGTCTTGAAGGATGATTTGCTGTGTTCTTATAAATATTCAAGATCAACCATTTTCAAAGAACAACAGATTGAAGATCTTAGATATTGTCAAGATTTTGTAATATTGTTGTGTAATATTCTTTTACATTTGTAAGATGTTTTATCTCCGAGTGGTAGATCCGTTTGTGGATCAACTCATAGATCTGTTTTCGGATTGAGTTGTGGGAGAGGTTGTTCACGGATTAGTAGGATCGTCATCTCTGAGTTGTAACAGTTGTGGATCTGAGGTATGAGATTTGTTGAAATCTGTGAAAGGTGAAGTAGCCAAATCAAGCCCTTTGTGGTAGATAGGCGAAGCGGGACAGTGGGCATACCCAATATGGGGAACCATTATAGATCTCTATTTTTTGTGTGCTTGCAATTTATAAGTAATTGTAATTCCACGAAAAGACTCAGACATCACCTATTCACCCCCCCCCCCCACCCCCTCTTGGCGATTTATGTAGACGCTAGATACTTTCAGTGAGTTCACTTCAGGTACTCACATTATATTTTAAATTTACTTGCTTTTGACTTCTCTTTTGGAGAGATTAGAAGGTTTTCACGAGTTCACTTCAGGTACTCGCGTTATTTGTTAAATTTACCTCCTTTTGACTGACTTTTGCAGAGATTAGCAGGAGTTAGTGAATTCACATAGGGTACTTGCATTATATTTTAATTTTACCTGCTTTTGACTTCTATTTTGTAGAAATTGGCAGGTGTTCACGAGTTCACTTTAGTTTTTCGATTTATACTTTAAATTTATGTGATTTTGATAGTTCCTTCGCAGAGATTAGTACATATTCACGAGTTTACTATAGGTAGTCGCCTTATATTTAAAATTTACATGCTTTTGACTTCACATTTCCAGAGATTAGTAGATGTTCACGTGTTAACTTCTGCTACTCGCATTATATTATAAATTTACGTGTTTTTGACTTCCCGTTTGTAGATATTAGTAGGTTTTCACGATTTCACTTCAGGTACTCGAGTTATATTTATAATTTACCTGCTTTTGACTTCACTTTTGGAGAGATTAGAAGTTTTTTTCGAGTTCACTTCAGGTACTGGTGTTATATTTAAAATTTATCTGCTTTTGACATCACCTTTGTAGAACTTAGTTGGTGTTCGTGAGTTCACTTCAGGTAATCGCATTATATTTTAAATTTGCCTACTTTTGACCTCTCTTTTGTTAAGATTAGATGGTATTCGCGAGTTCACTTCAACTATTCACATTATATTTTAAATTTACCGGTTTTGACTTCTCTTTTATAGAGATTAGCAGATATTTGCTAGTTAAATTCAGGTACTCGTGTTATATTTTATATTTACCTGCTTTTTAATTCTCCTATGCAAAGATTAGCAGGCATTTTCTAGTTCACTTCAGGTACTAGCATTATATTTTAAATTTACTTACTTTTGACTTCACCTTTGCATAGATTAGCAGGAGTTCACGACTTCACATCAGATACTCACGTTATTTTTAAAATTTACCTGTTTTTGACTTCTCTTTTGTAGACATTAGCAGTTGTTCGCGAGTTCGCTTCAGGTACTCATGTTATATTTTAAACTTACCTGCTTTTGACTTCACTTTTGGTGAGATTAAAAGGTTTTCTTGAGTTCATTTCAGGTACTCACGTTATATTTTAAATTTACCTTCTTTTAACTTCTCTTTTACAGAGAATAGTAGTTATTCGCGAATTCACTTTAGGAAGTCTCATTATATTTTAAATTTACTTGCTTTGGAGTTATCTTTTGGAGAGATTAGCATGTATTTGTGAGTTCACTTCAGGTACTCACGTTACATTTTAAGTTTACCTGCTTTTGATTTCTATTTTGGGGAGATTAGCAGGTATTCCCGAGTTCACTTCAGGTACACGCGTTATATTTTTAATGTACTTGTTTTTGACTTCTCCTCTGAATAGATTAGCAGGAGTTCACAATTTCACTTCAGGTACTCGCATTATATTTTTAATTTTCCTGTTTTTGACTTCTCTTTTATAGAGATTAGCATGTGTTTACGAGTTCACTTCAGGTACTCGTGTTATATTTTAAATTTACCTACTTTTAATGTCTCTTTTGTAGATATTAGTTGTTGTTCACTTGTTAACTTCAGATACTTGTGTTATATTTTAAATTTGCCAGCTTTTGAGTTCTCCTTTGTAGAGATTAGCAGGTGTTTATGAGTTCACTTCTGGTACTCACGTTATATTTCAAATTTATCTTCTTTTGACTTCTCCTTTTTAGAGATTAACAGGTGTTTGAGAGTTAACTTCTGGTAATCAGGTTATATTTTAAATTTTCCTGCTTCAACTTCTCTTTTGTAAAGATTAGTTGTAGTGCGCGAGTTCACTTAAGGTATTCGCGTTATGTTTTAAATTTACCTGCTTTTTACTTCTCTTTTTGAGAGATTAGAAGGTTTCAGCAAGTTTACTAAAGTTACTCATATTATATTATAAATTTACCTACTTTTGACTTCTCTTTTGCAAAGATTAGGAGGTGTTTGCATTATCACATCAGGTACTCTCGTTATATTTTAAATTTATCTACTTTTGACTTCTCTTTTGGAGAGATAAGAAGGTTTTCGCGAGTTCACTTCAGGTACTCATGTTATATTTTAAATTTACCTACTTTTGACTTCTCTATTGCAGAGATTAGCAGGTGTTCACGAATTCACTTCAGGTACTCATGTTTTATTTTAAATTCACTTTCTTTTGACTTCTCCTTTGCAAAAATTAGCAGGTGTTCGCAAGTTTACTTTAGGTATTTGCATTATATTTTAAATTTACCTCCTTTTGACTTATCATTTCTAGAGATTAGCAGGTGTTTGCGAGTTCACTTCAGGTACTCGCATTATATTTCAAATTTATCTGCTTTTGACTTTTCCTTTTCATAAATTAGTTGGTGTTCACGAGTTAACTTCTTATACTCGCATTATATTTTAAATTCACCTTCTTTTGACTGTTCTTTGTAGAGATTAGCAGGTATTTGCGTGTTCAATTCAGGTACTCGCATTATATTTTAAATTTACCTGCATTTACCATCTCTTTTGGAGAGATTAGAAGGTTTCCGTTAGTTCACTTCAGGAACTCGCATTATATTTTAAATTTAACGGATTTTGACTTCTCTTTTGTAGAGATTAGCAGGTGTTCGCGAGTTCACATCAGGTAATCGCGTTATATTTTAAATTTATCTTCTTTTTACTTCTCCTTTATAGAAATTTGCAGATGTTCGCGAGTTAACTTTAGGTACTCATGTCATATTTTAAATTTACCTTCTTTTACTTCTCCTTTGCAGAGATTAGCAGGTGTTCGCGAGTTCACTTTAGGTACTTGCTTTATATTTTAAATTTACCTATATTTGACTTCTCTTTTGGAGAGATTAACAAGTGTTCGCAAGTTCACTTCAGGTACACGCATTATATTTTATATTTACCTGCTTTTGACTTCTCTTTTAAAAAAACTCGCAGGTATTCATGATTTAACTACAGGTACCTGCGTTATATTTTGAATTTGCTTGCTTTTGACTTCACCTTTGCATAGATTAGCAGGAGTTCACATTTTCACATCAGGTACTCACATTATATTTAAAATTTACATGTTTTTTTACTTCTCTTTTGTAGAGATTAGTAGGTGTTCACGAGTTCACTTCAGGTACTCGTGTTATATTTTAAATTTACTTGCTTTTGACTTCTCTTTTGGTGATATTAGATGGTTTTCTCGAGTTCATTTTAGGTACTTGCGTTATATTTTAAATTTGCCTTCTTTTGACTTCTCTTTTCAGAGAATAGTAGTGGTTCGCGAATTCACTTTAGGTACTCACGTTATATTTTAAATTTACCTGCTTTTGACTTCTCTTTTGCAGAGATTAGGAGGTGTTTGGGAGTTCAATTCTGGTACTCGCTTTATATTTTAAATTTACCTGCTTTTTACATTTCCTTTGTAGAGATTAGCAGTTGTTCACGAGTTCACTCCAAGTACTCACGTTATATTTTAAATTTTCATTCTTTTGACTTCTCATTTCTAGAGATTAGTAGGTGTTAACGAGTTAACTTCTGGTACTAACTTTATATTTTAAATTTACAAGTTTTTTACTTCTCTTTTGTGGAGATTAGCAGGTGTTCGCGAGTTCACTTCTAGTAATCGCATTATATTTTAAATTTCTAGAGTTGACTTCTCCTCTGCAGAGATTAGTATTTGTTTGCGAGTTCACTTTAGGGACACATATTATATTTTGAATTTACCTGCTTTTGACCTCTCTTTTGTTGAGATTAGCAGGAGTTTGCGAGTTCCCTTTAGGTACTCGCATTATATTTTAAATTTACCTGTTTTGACTTCTATTTTATAGAGATTAGCAAGTGTTCGCGAGTTAACCTCAGGTACTCGTGCTATATTTTAAATTTACCAGCTTTTGACTTCTCCTTTATAGAGATTAGCAGATGTTCTCGAGTTGTTACTTGTGTTATATTTTAAATTTACCTGATTTTGACTTCTCTTTTGGAAAGATTAAAAGATGTTCGTGAGTTCACTTCAAGTACTCGGATTATATTTTAAATTTACATGCTTTTGACTTCTCTTTTGCAGAGATTAGCATATATTCACGAGTTCACTTCAGATACACGCGCTATTTTTTAATTTAATTTTGACTTCTCCTCTGCATAGAATAGCAGGATTTCACGAGTTCACTTCAGATATAGGCTTTATATTTAAAATTTATCTGCTTTTGACTTCTCTTTTGAAGAAATTAGTAGGTATTTGCGAGATCACTTCAGGTACTCGCATTATATTTTAAATTTACCTGCTTTGACTTCTCTTTTGTAGAGATTAGTTGGTGTTAGCATGTTCACTTCAGTGTAACATCCCATTTCCAACTAGACCCCTAAGTGGTTTTGGCCATGACTAGGTCATGACCCTGGGAAGCCAGAAATGGCCAAGAGATAGGAGGCCAAGGTAGGGATCACATGGTCTGCAGGTAGTAGAATTCTGAACAATAGTTTAGGATGACAATGGGGCTTCACCATGACCCCAAGACCCTATCACAACACTCCCAAACATTTTGGGAGACCCATTAGAGCCAAAAGGACCCATTAGGGCCAACCCAAGAGGCCCAGTTGACCAAGGTCAACCCTAGCCCTAAATAGGTCAACCTAGCCCACTTAGGCCAATAGACCCACTCCTAGTCTAGAGGACCCCACCTATGCCCTCCTAACCCTAAAGTGAGGACAATGGGTCACTAAGGACACATTGGGGTCAGCCCTAGAGGCCAGGTTGACCCAGGTCAACTCAAGCCCTAATCTGGTCAAAGTACCCTACTAAGGGTATGTGACATCCAAAGTGCAGGCAACCCCATATAACCCTACCTAGACCCTAAGGAAGTCAATGGGTCCACCAAGGATCCATAGGGGTGGACCCTAATGGTCATGTTGACCCAAGTCAACTCTAGCTCTAAATGGTCAAAGTGACCTTACCAAGGGTAGTGACCTTTAAGGTGCCAAGTCAACCCTACCCAGCCCTACATAGACCTTAGGGGAGGCCAATGAACCACCCAGGACCCAATGGGGTCAACCTAGATGGTCAAATTGGCCAAGTCAACCCTCATTGAGGGTCAAGTCAACTTAGCCCAAAAAGGCTAACCCAAGCTCAAGCCACTTCTCCCTTAGGCTAAGCCCATTCCATGATCATCATAATCCAGTGGGCTGCCTTTAGCTTGTGGGGTTGACTAGTCAACCAGAGGTGACTAGGAGAGAGAAAAGCTCCTCTCCATGATAATGGAGGAGAGAGAAATGAGGAAGGAGAAGGGGGAAGTAAGAGGCCGGCAAGGGAGACTAACAGCCACCCTTTATGGCTGCAATCAACTCCTCTAGGAGAGAGGAGTTGATTCCAGCCGTTTCCCGGCCACCAAGGGGTGGGTTCAGCCCCCCTCCACACAACCCGAGCCACTCCATTAATGGAGATAATGGCCATTGAAGAACCAGCCTCTCCCCTCCCCCAATTGCCTTTTAAACACCATCAGGGAGCCGAGGGGATCATTTTGGAGCACTTACCTGGAGGAGACGAGCCCTTCCACCGTGCAGTTGCAGAAGCCGAGCGCCGCCGCCGTCGCCAATGGCATCCCGCCGCTCCTCTCGCATCCAGGCCGCCAGGAAGGTCCTCCTCCTCTCCTTAACTCGCGGGTAGATCCTAGGAATCCTTAGGCTAGAGTTTCGGGCTCAATTGAGCCCGATCGAATACAGGATTTCTCCTGGTTTCGGCAAGGAAAGTCTTGCTCAATCCGCCGGAAACACCGCTCCGGCGGCGGAGCCGCCGCCTGACGACAGCCACCACCTCAACGGAGGTGTTGGTGGCGGTGGCCGGCCGGGAAGGGGCTGGATCGCCGGCGGCAGAGCTTGGAAATCGCTCCAGGCAGAACCAATCCAGCCGTTGGCTCAGTGGGGACGATGACCAGATGCCGTCGATCTGCGCCAAGATTCGTGCGGCATCAATCAGATACTATAGGGTTAATAAAATTTATTTCATTTTTGTCACGCTGGATGTATTTAATGTAATTAATGTTTAAAAATACCTAGGGACCCTGGATGGAAATTTGCCCAACATGAACATTGTAGCTTAGGGTGTCTAGTTTGCAGCAAAAATTGTTGGGACCCTTTTGGGTCACTGGTTGGACCAGGGCACCCATTTTTGGGACATGTCCTTAGGGCTCGGCAGTCACTAAAATGAGTGCCCACTCTTCACCCCAAGCCCAAATGGGCTGAAATTTTGGCAGAGGGTCTATCCTAGGCATACCTAGGGCCTGCCCAAAAATGGGAATTTTTGGAGAAAATATTTCTATAGTTTGGTAAAAATTTAATAATCATAGATAAATTAAATAGGTGCCCTAAACACACCCAAACCCTCCCATTTTTGAGTGGTCCCTGGGCTCCAATTAGGTACCTGTATAAAATTTCAGTTGGTTTGGGTGAGTGTTGAATAGGTTTTGACCCAACCCTAGTTCTACCCTATGCATTTGGGTGGCACTTTTGGTTTTTGCAGAGGCTGAACTTTCACTGATATGATTTAACTTTTTTACACTCACTCTGGGCTAGGGTAGCCCAGGGTAGGCCCTTTAGGGTATAGGGTTTGAAAATTTTTGGATGGGCTTGAAACTTTTGACTTCTCCTTTAGGGCATTTGGAAGATTAGAGTTTAGGGCACTATTGAAACCAGTAAAAGGGCTGAGATTTTGATGGGTAGTTGCTTTACATGTCTCAAGGTACTCACAGAGTTATATTTTATAATTTACTTAAGAGTTTTTGCAGAGCACTATACTTGCTTAAACTTGATACCTTAGACAAGGGCTTATAATCATGTTCATCTCTGTAAATTTTTATATTTTGATAAGTTGTTGCTTCTAATTTGGAACCTTGGAAAATTCTCTTTTCAGAGAATAATTTCTTCAAGTGGTTCTATGAAGCCCGAATTCACTTTAGGTACTCACGTTATATTTTAAATTTACCTGCTTTTGACTTCTCTTTTGCAGAGATTAGGAGGTGTTTGGGAGCATCAATGAATTCTGGTACTCGCTTAGTATATTTTAAATTTACCTGCTTTTTACATTTCCTTTGTAGAGATTAGCAGTTGTTCACGAGTTCAACTCCAAGTACTCACGTTATATTTTGGGAAAAATTTTCATTCTTTTGACTTATCATAATTCTAGAGATTATCATAGGTGTTAACGAGTTAACTTCTGTCACGTACTAACTCATTATATTTTAAATTTACAAGTTTTTTACTTCTCTTTGGAAGATTGAGTAGGGTGTGAGATTAGCAGGCGTTCGCGAAAGTTCACCCTTCTAGTAATCGCATTATGGGTATTTTAAAGTTTCTAGAAAGTTGACTTCTCCTCTGCCCCTTGAGAGCCCTTTAGTATTTGTTTGCGAGTTCACTTTAGGGACAACATACTTATATTTTGCACATTTACCTGCTTTTGACCTCTCTTCGGCTGTTGAGATTAAAAGCAGGACTTTGCGGGGAGTTCCCTTTAGGTACTCTGCATTGCATAAAAGGAAAATTTTAAATTAAGGTGGTGGGTTGACTTCGGTATTTCGATGCACCGACGCCAATACGTTGAGATTAGCACTTCGCAGAAGTCCGGTTACGCAGGATTCCGTTAACCTCAGGTACTCGTGCTATATTTTAGAGGTGGGCGAGGCCCATTTACCACCGCTTCCGTCTGCCACTACGGAGGTATCCTTTATCCAGAAAGGGGGAATTAAAGGTCAGATGTTGCACAGAGTCGGGTGTTGCGTTGCACTTGCATGTCCATCATACTTGCATGTTAGCATAATTCATTTGACACCTGATGTATAAGTGGAATGGGACGACATTAGGACCTGCAAAACGACCCTTAGTCTATAAGCTGTGGGCAAGTTTATAAATTAAAAGATATATTTAGTTACTGCTGTGACCACCGTTCACTTCAACGTACTCGGATGGGACTTATTTTAAATTTACGATGGGAGCCTTGCAAAAGACCCCTTGGACTTCTCTTTTGCATAAGTGAAGTTACATTTCAGCTTATTTTATTGTCATGCTATAGAGTTCACTTCTAGAATAGGACGCGCTGTCATCTGCTTTAATATTTAAGTCCTCCCCTTTGACTTCTCCGCTCTGCCATAGAATAGCCAGGACTTATTTCTAACGAGTTCGAACCGCACATTTAGGGGATCGTCAGATATAGGCAGTCTTCCGGAGTTCATTGTGAGTCTCGACCCTGAGTAGTTTTATCAGCTTTTGACTTCATGAGTGATTTTGAAGTGAGGAATGTTAGTAGGTATTTTGCTGATGTTATCTACTTCAGGTGGACACTCCTCGTGGCAGTTATATTTATATATGTCATTTATTCTCTGTGGACAGATAGTTTTCATTTTGACATTATGCTACTTTTGTAGAGAATTATCGGCGCTTTGTGTGATGACCCTTCAGCATGTTCTCTAAGACTTCAGGTCTTACATCAGGACGCCGCGGCCCATCCACCACCACTTGAAGAAGATCCGGACGCCGAAATACTATAACATAAAGATTTCAGGCAACATGACGACTCCATGGCCGCTAATGGACGACAATGCTACAACCTTCGTCCGCAACACGTGAAGCCTACTTAAAAGCATATTTGAAGACCATTTCTATTCCTTAAGAGCTTTAATTAATTTAGAACTTGTAAAATTCTAATTTCTTGCACTTTATTTTTGGTGTGCATATAAACTGTTGGTGTACTATTAACCATCCGGATTGATGAAGTTTCATCTCAATATTGTATGGTTGGATCTATTTTGTAACTCCTATATAAAGGAGGCTTATTTAGTGATTGAAGGAATGAAAATGAAAACCCTAAAGCATCCCTCTCTCTTGAGAAATTCAGCCAAGGGCTAGAGATTAGCAGCCGGCCCCTTTTGCTCCCCTCTTCCTCCATTTCGGCCTCCCCTCCCGTGGAGCCTCCAAACGTGGTTTCTTGGTGCGACTCCAAGGAATAAGGACTGTAACCCCACTCGGTGTGACGCCGGTGGATCCATTCCGTTCGACGCCAGTGGAAACCGTGGAGAGAGTGATTCTCCCACAAAGTTATCAAGTGTGTTTCCACCAACGGGTTGGGTAATCTCTTCCCCCTTTCTCGAGTGCTACTTCTCTTAGATTTGTCGAGGTTGAACCATCGTGTTCTTCGTGATTTTAAATATCAATCGATTTCCAAATCTCTGAATAAAATCGTTATTGTTCGTGTTTCCTTTTCTCCGGACCGGGTAGGTCCATTTTGCTTGAGCGGATCTTGGCCTATAGCGTTGGTCTTGCTCTCAAAAGGGATTGACAACCTTTGTGTTATCTTTGGGAACGAGTCGACTCCTTTTTCATCGTTATTTTGAGTTGATCATTCTCTGATTGTGTTTATGCTTTGTATACGAAACGAGCAAGTATTGAGGGCAGTAGATGCCTGTGTAGGTGCAGTGGATCAAGTGTGCGTTGCTGACGAACTAGAGTCATCTCTCATGTAGATCTCCGTTAGCGACATACGCTACATAAATTTGGTATCAAAGCAAGGTTGTTTCAACCTCTATATTCCAAACATCCTCGCTCTATTCCATTGGCACGAATTAATCAAAAAAAAAAATTTCTGGTCTGCAAATAGCGGTCTAAAATATTTATTTTTCTGCAAAAATATAAAAAACAAAATTTTAGCGTTCCTCGTTCCTAGAACTCCAGGAAAATTTAAAAATATCTTGTTTTGACTTTAGGACCAGCCTCAAAAAAAATCATCTTTCAAAATTTTGGGTAACCTGTATGCGCACTAGAGTAGGAACAGAGTACACTACACCGTCTTCATCTAGAATGGCTGCGAATGAGCACTGGGATGTGAATACTGAGGCTATTGAGGGACTACGAACTGAGATGACAGTGCTTAGGACCATGCTAGCCCAAATCCTACAGAACCAAGAAAGACCACCTCCACCCGTTAATGTGAGACAGCCCAACCGACACCAACCGGTAATCGATTCTAACTCTGATATGAACACACCCCGAATGCCTCATCTAGATCGTCACCATGAGCGTGACTTCGATATTACTAGGGCCATTAAGATCGATGCCCCCACCTACGATAGCATTGGAGATCCCCAGATCTTCCTCACCTGGGTGGTAGACTTGGAATATTACTTCGAATGGCACACTGTCACGGACCTTCAGAAGGTCCAAGTCTCCAGGATGAAGTTAACTCGGCATGCTAAGACATATTTGCTAAATGAGGAGCATAGGATACGGACCGGGAATAGAGTCCCACTTATAGGATGGATGGTGATGAAGAATTTAATATCTGATCAGTACGTCCATGTGTGAACACAGATGTTCGACGAGCCTACCACCCTGCGGCAGGGTTCAAAATCGGTAGCTGAATATATGAGAGAGCTGAAGGACCGCATGGTGCATTGTGATCATAGGGAGATCCCCGAGGTCACCCTATCTAGATTTTGTAAAGGGCTTCAACCCGAGATTCAAAGGAAACTCTTGTGCTATGGTCATACGGACCTGAACATGACCTTCAATGCCACCCTTGACATTGGAAAACATCTGGCCTCTAAGGCCCACTCCCGCTATTTTCATGCAAAGAATAAGTCCACGGCTGGAGCATCTGCTTCCACATATCCGGATAAGGGAAAATTTAGGTCCACCGTATCGAAGTTTGTAGTGATCACTGCTAGGAACGCTAGGAATCCCACGGGTGAGTGTATCCACATAGGAAATGTTAGTAAGTCCAACACTACATGTTACTCTTGCGGCATTCAAGGTCACTATGACTTTGAATGCCCTTTGAAGAATAAGGTCGTACCCCTATTAGAGACGACTACCGATCCCGCTAATTTAATTGTATGAGGCTGCTGAGGAGAGTGACCTAGAAGGGGTCCCAAGTGATTTAGAGGACGATCTCTACCTTATTGTGATGCATTGTATCTTATCCACTCCTCGTCAGTTAGATGATTAGAAGAGGACGAGCATATTTTCTCTGATTTTTAGGAGTAATGAGAAACTCAACAAGTTGATTATCGATAGTGGTAGCTGTGTGAATGTCATTTCCGATAATGTCGTCATGCGTATGGCCCTGACCATGGAACCACACCCGACCCCATATCAGCTAGCTTGTATAAACAAGATCACTGTCCCGGTTACCAAGCAATGTCTGGTCCCCCTCTCATTCAAATCGTATACTGATGAGGTACGGTGTGATGTCCTACCGATAGACTCTTGTCACATGTTACTAGGCCGCCCTTGGCTCTATGACCATGATGTGATGCATTTTGTAAGAGCCAACACATATGAATTCAAGTTCAATTGCAAGACCATTACGTTGAAGCCGACTATCCCAAAGGAATCGGTAGGACTGGTTAAGGACACCACGATCCCAATTGACAGGAAGGCCTTGAACCTAGTCGGGAGAAAAGAATTTATTAAGGACCTATTTCTTGATGGAGTGATGTATGCGCTAGTCCTTCTGAGTGCGAAGATGGATTCTGGGGTATTGGATGATCTGCTAGTGAGTTACGGGTATTGTTGGAAGAGTATAGGGATACGTACCTGGATGAGTTACCATCGACATTACCTCCACTTAGAGATATTCAGCACGTGATAGATCTCATCCCGGGGTCTTCCTAGCCCAACCAGCCTCATTATTGACTCCATCCCGCTACCCATAAGGAGCCGCAGGTTCAGATAGAGGAGTTGTTGAAGAAGGGGTTTATTAGGACTATTTTGAGTCCATGTGTTGTTCCAGCTCTGCTTGCTACCAAGAAGGATGACACATGGCGAATGTGTGTTGATAGTTGGGCTATTAACAAGATTACCATCAAGTATAGGTTCCCTATCACACATTTAGATGACCTCTTGGATGTTTTATCTGGCGCCACTATATTTTCTAAGCTAGATCTTATGAGCGGTTATCACCAGATTAGGATCCGTGAGGTTGATGAATGGAAGACTGCGTTTAAATCCAAGGATGGGTTATATGAGTGGCTTGTGATGCCCTTTGGGTTATCAAATGCCCCCAGCACCTTCTCCCGGAAAATGACACACGTCTTTTGACCGTACTTGGGGAAGTTTGTGGTAGTTTATTTCGATGACAGCTTAGTCTTAGCACCTCCACTGCCGAGCACATCTCCCACTTGAGAGTGGCTCTATCCACCTTGAGGAAGGAAACTATATTCCTAAACCTTAAGAAGTGCATATTTTATGTTCCAGAGGTAGAGTTTTTAGGTTATATAGTCGGGTATGAGGGAATTCGAGTTGATCCTTGAAAGGTTCAGGTGATTAAGGACTGGCCCGAACCGACTAGCTATGAGAGGTGCATAGTTTCCATGGTTTGGCTACTTTCTATCGCCGCTTCATACGAGATTTTAGTAGCATTATGACACCTATTAGTGACTGCATGAATAAGGGTGAGTTCACTTGGACAAAGTCCGCCGCCTTTGCCTTCCAACGTATTAAGAAGCTCATGACCGAGGCACCGGTGCTACGTCTACCTGACTTCACCAAGATCTTTGAGCTTACCTGCGACGCTTCAGGGGTATAGGAGGTGTTTTGAGTCAAAAAATTCACCCGGTCAGTTATTTTAGTGAGAAACTAGCGGGCGCTAAGTTGAATTATTCGAACTACGATAAAGAGTTTTATGTTGTTGTTATGTGTTTGCATCATTGGCGACATTATCTCCTCTCCAAAGAGTTTGTTATCCTCTCTGATCATGATGCTTTACGTTTCATAAATGGTCAGCATAAAATCAGCCCGCGTCACGCCAAGTGGGTAGCTTTCTTACAAGGGTACATGTTTAGTCTTAAGCACCTTAAGGGATCTGACAATCAAGTTTCCGATTCACTTAGTCGCGTTACCCTTCTAATGTCTACCATGCAAGTCAATGTCGTAGGATTCGAACAAGTTAAGGACGAATAAGCCACTTGCCCAGATTTCCATGAGATGTATTTCTCCGCCCAGGATAGCTCTCCAACGACCATATTTGCATTTGTTCTTAAGGACAGTTATCTTTTTAGGCAGGGGAAGTTGTGTATTCCTTGATCCTCCTTACGACACCACATTATTTGGGAATTACATAGCGAAGGTCTGAGTGGACACTTTGGAAGGGATAAGACCATTACTCTCGTTGAGGAGAAATTTTACTGGCCTAAGCTTTAGGCAATGTTTGGCGGATTAGTGAGTAGTTGTCGTACATGTCAAGTATCTAAGGGCACTAAAACCAATGTTTGGTTATACACCCCTTTACCAATTCCTTCCATACCATGGGAAGATGTGAGCATGGATTTCGTATTAGGCCTCCCCACCACTCTACGTCGACACGACTCCATTTTTGTAGTTGTGGATAGGTTTTCAAAAAAGGCATATTTTATCCCATGTAGTAGGACCAATGACACATCTCACGTAGCTAAGTTATATTTTTGGGAGGTCGTTAGTCATCGCGGAGTGCCAAAGACAATTATCTCGGATAGGGACGTGAAATACACTAGCTATTTTTGGAAAACTTTATGGATTTTAATGGGGACCAAATAATTATTTTTCGCTGCGTATCATCCACAAACTGATGGTTAGACGGAAGTAGTCAATCAAAGTTTGGGGAATCTTCTAAGATGTCTTGTAAGTGATCACAAGGGCACTTGGGATCTACTTCTTCCCCATGCACAATTGGCTTATCAATAACTCTGAGAACAGGTCCATGGGTATATCCCCTAATGAGATTGTTCACGGGTATAAGACTCCTGTGCCACTTGACTTGGTTCCATTATCACAAACATATAAAGCAAGTCAATTTGCACAATCCTTCCCCCAACACATTCTCGACTTGCACGCACATATCCAGGCAACCTTGGCCTCCCAATATAAATCCTATCAAACACAAGCTAATCAACATAGGAGAGTGTCAGACTTTAAAGTCGGCGATCAAGTCTTAGTCCGCTTAGTTCCCGAGCGACTGCCAACTGGCACCATTAGAACGTTAGCTCAAAAGCACGTCAGTCCCTTCCGGATTATAAAGAAACTTGGTGATAATGCTTTTGTTTTAGATTTGCCGGCTGATTGGGGTATTTCACCCATTTTTAATGTCTCGGATTTGACGATGTTTATTTCGCCTCCACAAGAGTTGACTTCTTTACCGTCTTCTCCTTCCACTCAAAATTCTTTGGGTTTGGGGAGTGGTAGTATGGATTATCTCTCTCCCCTGGTCTCCATAGGTTTAACATCGGATGGTACGTTACCTTCTTTTATTCCCACTGCTGACATGTTTCCAAGGTTTCCCTAAACCTTTCTTATACCAGACAGGACACTTGCTGCTGAGCTGCTCACTACCACCGATGGTGCTACCCGCCGCTTTCTCATACGTAGGTGTGAACGCCCTCCTTCCGACGACTCATGGGTACTCGAGATAGAGCTTCAACAATTGGATGTCGCTCTTCTCCACCGCTATCTCTTGGACCATGCATCAGAGATGCGTGACTTTGAGCGGGGGAGGATTGATGCCGCGGCCCCTCCACCACCACTTGAAGATGATCTGGACGCCGAAATACTACAACATAAATATTTCAGGCGACATGATGACCTCGTGGCCGCTATCGGACGACAACGCTACAACCTTCGTCCGTGGCACGAGAAGCCTACTTAAAGGCTTATTTGAAGACCATTTTTATTCCTTTAAGTGCTTTAATTAATTTAGAACTTGTAAAATTTTAATTTCTTGCAGTTTAGTTTTGGTGTGCGTATAAATAGTTGGTGTGCTATTAACCATCCGGATTGATGAGGTTTCATCTCAATCTGGGATGGTTGGATCTATTTTGTAACTCCTATATAAAGGAGACTTATTTAGTGATTGAAGGAATGAAAAAGAAAACCCAAAAGCAGCCCTCTCTCTTGAGAAATTCGGCCAAGGGCTAGAGACCAGTCGCCGCCCCCTTTTGCTCCCATCTTCCTCCATTTCGTCCTCCCCTCCCGTGGAGCCTACGGCGTGGTTTCTTGGTGCGACTCCAAGGAAGAAGGACGACAACCCCACTGGGTGTGATGCCGGTGGATCCATTCGGTGTGACGCCGGTGGAAACCGTGGAGAGAGTGATTCTCTCACAAAGTTATCAAGTGTGTTTCCACCAACGGGTTATGTAATCTCTTCCCCCTTTCTCGATTGCTTCTTCTCTTAGATTTATGGAGGTTGAACAATCGTGTTCTCCGTGATTTTAAATATCATTTGATTTTCAAATCTCTGAATAAAATCGTTATTGTTCATTTTTCCTATTCTCCGGACACGGTAGGTAAATTTTGCTTGAGCGGATCTTGGCCTATAGCCTTGGTCTTGCTCTCAAAAGGGATTGGCATCCTTTGCGTTATCTTTGGGAATGAGTCGACTCCTTTTTCATCGCTGTTTAGAGTCGATAATTCTCAGAATATGTTTATGCTCTGTCTGCGAAATGAGTACGTATTGAGGGCGCTAGATGCTTGTGTAGGTGCGGCAGATCAAGTGTGCGTTGTTGGCGAACTAGAGTCGTCTCTCGTGTAGATCTCCGTTAGCGACATATGCTACATCATCAGGTGCTCGCATTATATTTTAAATTTACCTGCATTTGACTTCTCCTTTGCAGAGATTAGTAGGAGTTGGCGAGTTCACTTCAGGTACTCGCATTATATTTCAAATTTATCTTCTTTTAACTTCACTTTTCCAGATATTACTAGGTGTTCGTGAGTTAACTTCTGGTAATCACATTATATTTTTAATTTACCTACTTTTTGAAAATGTTTAAGTTGTCTAACTAAATCACCTAAAGGGGGGGGGGTGAAAAGGTGAGTTCTGCGCCTTTTTGCTGAATAAATATTTGAGCGAGCGAAGCACAGAAAATAAACAAGCATACACAGACGACACTAAGAATTATAGTGCTTCCCCAACCTTGGGTACATCCACTTTCTACCTCACTAATCTAGCAACGCACTAGACTCAACTACTCCAATATTCTCGGATTGAAAACAATCCTACCACTCAGTACAAAGTTCCGACAACTCGAAGCCTCAAAATAGGATTGACACTCGGAAGAGAAACTTCCTACAAAAATCTCGGAGAACAAAGCTCATACTACTCGGAGAAGAATCTCCCACAAGAATCAAATGATTTACAGAAAAATATACAAACAGTATTATTCCAGATCTGAATCTTCAACCCTTCTTCCTTCTTAAACTTTGAAGCTATGTTAGAAATAGATCTTAGAAGACAAGGCTAAATCTCTAGATCTAAAATATTTGGACTCAGCACGATCAAGGAAAGAATATGTCGATGTAGAAAATCTTGATCTGTTGAATCTCTTATTCTGAATATCTAGATCGAAAGCAGATCAATGATGAAGGCGATGAACAGCGGCGGCTCCCAATTTAGAAAGAGAATTTGCGATTCATAATACATCGATTTTTCTTCTTAAGGATGGTCGATTATGATAAGACCTTCTATAGGACTTTCCTAACGGTCATAATCACATAAAATGCATGCCACGTGGACCAATCAAGTGCTAATCATATTTGAAATTACTTCTGTTGGGACTTAAGAAAATTTAGAAATTGGTACTACATTTCTCAAGAGAGTTACTTGTACTCGAGAATAAGTTTTCTGTTTCTCGAGAAGATTTATGAAGTTCTCTAGAAAAGTACTTAGAAAAAATGTAGAGGTCGAATCCAGCTATCTTGAAAATGAGAGTAAATACTCGAGAAGAATAATTTTTTGTTCTCGAGAATAAGTATCATGGTACTCAAGAACTAGGATGCATTTCGAGAAAAGAGTTCTGACTCTCGAGAAGAGTATTCAAGGTCTCGAGAAAAGGTTTCTGATTCTCGAGAACTATACTTGGCCTTCTCGAGAAAAATCTTTTGCTTCTCGAGTAAAAGATTTAGTAAAAATGTAAAGGTGGAATTTAGGTATCTGGAGAAAGAGAAGAAGTACTCGAGGAAAATGATCTTCTATTCTCGAGAAAATTATTTTGTTACTCGAGAGGAATCATGCATCTCGAGAAAATAAACTTGTTCCTCGAGAAGAGAATTTGTTACTCGAGAAGTAATACTGACCTTCTCGAGAAATAACATGTGGCTTCTCGAGAAAAAGACTTATAAAAAATATTTTGACTGGAAATGAGGTAACTCGAGAAGGAGAATCATGGAGTATTTGAGTACACATGGATTTATCGAGAACAACACTATGCTTTCTCAAGAACTGCTTCTGCAACTCGAATACATGACAGATCTTACTCGAGTATAAACTTAAGTTCTACTCGAGTACAAAAGATCCTACTCGAGACAAATACTTAGCAATTTTTCTGAAAGTCTGAAAACTTATTTTCTTCAATAAAATTAGCAACCAACTTTTCTCCCATCGCTTTAGTGCTTGAAAAAGAAGTGTGGCCGAATAGAGAGGCAACACATGAGTCCAAACCATAGATCACACAATGAGGTATTACATTGTATGGTCCTTTGTTTGGTGACTCATTCTAGACTGACATCGGTCTACACTTGGCAAATATATCCTGCAAACACTCAACTAGAAAGGACATCAAATACAAACTTAATTCATCTTAGTTCGAGGGTGACTTCATACAAATCTGGGTTATTGTGGATGCAATACCCAACAATCTCCTCCTATTCGTAGAAGTCAGAACCCTCTAAACTAAGGTGAATTACATCAAGATAAACAAATAAAGAAACCAATAACCATGATAAATAGAAGAAATGTTGTGATATAGAAAAATCAGATCATCAAAACTAAAGATTTATATTAATAGATATTGTCCAAGAAAAATTCAATTCCACAAGATCTCAAAAAGGAATTTTCTGATCATCAACAAATTCTTCTAGTTCTGCTGCTGTTGTTGTCTTTCCTGCTTCTCTTGTTTCCTCTTCTGATAACTGTAAGGTTTAGGAAAAATTTGGGAGGTCTACGTAGAGCCTTGGGATTGTTCTTTCCATACTCTTTGTCATACAATCTCCTCTTGGTAAGAGATTTCTCATATAAATCATGTTCATAGGAGCTATAATGAATGTTCCTGTCTTCATTAAAATCAACAACAAGTTTAAGAGTTTCAAGAATCAGGGCTTTGGAGGTTGGACTCCATACTTCAGAAACTTCTTGAGCTCTTCTTCTTCCAGCTTCAGGATAAGGAGTTGATATGTTAGCAGAGGCACCATCACCATATTTTCTCCTTTTATCTTTCTGAATCTCAGGAGGTACTTGAGGAGGCACATTTTCTTGTTTATGCTCCCATACTTGTTCATAGATTTCAGGAGGTGGTCCTTCAAAGTATTCAGGCACTGCAGAGAATGTAGTTCTGTTTACATCCAGGCATGCAGGAGGGGGTGCAGAAAGTTCCATATATAGATCATGGAAAAGCTAATTGTGCATCTATACTGCAGTATCATGTGTAAAGCTTTGTACTCTTGACTTCTTTGAGCACTGATTCTTGAATTTCTTTCATTTGATCATCCCATTGATTTTTTTTTTTGATTTTTCTTCTCAAGCTGTTCTTTCACTAAATGTTCCCCTTTTATGAGTTCTACATATAGGGTGCTAATGACTTCCACTTTGAACTACCCAACTTCTTCACAAGTCTTGAAGTTGCATTATTGGGCTTTCTTTTATAATTGAATTTGATTGTTTGCAAGAGTAACTGACTGTTCCATTACTGTACCAATGCTGATGATTGTGTGATCTATTACATTGCCTCCAATTTGTAAAAGCCTTTTAAATTCATCAGTATTATTTTGGATTTCAGCAAATCCTCGCCTCATCTCTTTTTCTAGAGCAGTTACTTTATCAGTTACAGCTTTAATAGAAGTATCAAAATAATTTCTTTGTTCAGCTAGCATAGCTTCAATTGTACTTAATATAGTACATTCAGGAAATACTTCAGTTTGAAGAGGTGCAGTATGAAGAATTGGAGCAGTCCATGGGCCAATTTCTTCAATGAGGACTGTGGAGGTAGAGGTTTTTTTTCTACTGACTGTACTTTCTTCATCTTCAGCATCTTTGGCTACTATGGAGGGAATGTTGAAATGGAGACTGGGAAGAGGAGGTTCAGCATCTTCAGCAGGTGTTTCATCTTCAGAGTCAGGAATAGAAACAACCTCTTTATCATGTACATCTTCAAGTGGAGATTTTTCTGGTTCAGGTTCAGGAGATTTTTCAAGTTCTGGGGATTTTTCTTGAGGAGACTTTACTGGAGAAGAGGGATGTTCTGGATGTTTTGGAGACATTGCTGGAGGAGAGGGATGTTCTTCAGGTACAGTTAATAGAGGCTCTTTAGAAGAGAGTTCCTCTATCATCCTGTTGATATCATCATCTGTAAATAAGATTTGTTCATGAACCTGAGCATCAGTCAAGGTTTCTGCATATGGTAGATCTTCATCAATAAAATATAAACTGTCTATATGAAGTAAGGTGGCTGTGGCAGTAGCATATGGAGTTGAACTATAATCTAAATTAGTATTGGCAGCAGCCGGAGAAGAGGTATCATCATCTTGAATTATATGAATGGCAGCAGGTGGAGTTACTTGGGCAGGGATTTCTGTAGAAACTGGGGCAGGAGTTGGAGTTTGAGAGGGCTGATCTGGGATAGATAGGGCAGGCTCCACCTCAATAACTGGATCAGTTATTTGATGAGAAGGAGGAGATGGAGTCCTATCCACATCTTCATTTTTCTTTGGTCCTGGGTCAGATTTCTGAAGTTTAACTTCCCATCTCTGGATGGAGGTGATGGAGACTTTCTTCGTATGGTGAAGGGTTATACCCTTATTCATATGGAAGACATCTGGCATCATCTAGTTTAGGTATAGAGATAGGATTCTACCATAATTAGGGCTTTTGATACTTGCCTTAATTTTATCAAAGATCATCATGCCCCACTGAAATTTCTTCCTGCATATCACAACAGTCATTATATCGAAGAACTATGATGTGTTGTAGCTTATAGTGCTTGTACGACAGAGAAGTACTTTTCCAAAGATATCTGCCAGCAATTTACTCTCAGTATTCAAAAACTGTCTGTGAACTATGTTAGTTGACTGGGGAAGTCGACAGAAACTGTCCATTAAAGTTTTGTGATTATCTTTCCTTTATGTAATTTCGGGGACGAAATTCTTTTAAGAGGGGGAGATTTGTAACGCCCTGAAACTCAAAAGAGCAACGAGAGGCATTTTGAGCCAATTTTGGAATTTAGCAGGGGGCACACGGCCTAGGGCACGGGCGTGTCCCAGGGCGTGTCGTGCTCGAGTTGACGATCTGGTCGTGAGGTCGACGAATTTTGGAGTCGACGATCGTCGAGCAGCGAACATGGCTTGAGACACGGGCGTGTCCCAGGCCGTGTCCTTCTTGGGTGGTTGGCTGATTTTATTCAAGGGTGAAACACGGCCTGGAAGCCCATGCGTGTTCGGTGCTGACACGGGTGTGTCAAATGGGACACGGGCGTGTCCAAGACCCGTGTGCTTCTCGGGTTGCCGTTGGTCCTGTGTCGATGTAGGAACACGTCCGGGAACACGACCGTGTACTGGATGACATGGGTGTTTCAGGTCAAATACGGGCGTGTCGGGCGCCCGTGTACATTTCGTGAAACGTCGGTTTCGACGGCGAATGGGGAAAACGTCCCTGACCATGGGTATGTCACAGGTCGTATTCTGCCAAGATTTTGGATTTCAATGGAGAATCGTGGTCGTTCGTTTCCTTATTTTGGGATCCGACGGCTGGAGGTTGTTCCTGCTGGGATATACCCGGGAATAGGGTTTCAAATCCCTCATTTCTTTCACTTAGTCTCTTTCTAAAGTCTAGAGAGAGGGGAGAGCAAGGAAGAAGAAAGGAGGCTAGATCCGGTCACCGGCGGAGCTTCGGAGCTCCAAATCGCGAGCCGACTTCGGATCTACGGAGGCAAGGAGATTGCGGTGCTTTCCATCTACATACATTTCCATGGCACGAAGGAAAAATGCTATGGTAACGATTCTCATCTTAGGACATGTGAAGTCCTCTTTTCCTTTGCATAGGAAGCCCGCTCTCGCGAGTTTGCGGTGAGTTTGAGGCATTCCTTCGGGTAGATATGAATAGTCCCCATTGTGTACATGTAGAGTCCGTAATCGAGAACAGATATAGGCATGATGTGTGAAGCCTACCCGGACAAGTTGGTCTGGATCGGTGCTGTTGCATTGCATGAATGTCCGGAGAAGACTCCACGCGAATGTTTGTTTTTCAGGTTTTTCTACGTGGTAGATTGCAACAGGGAGCCTTGGGGATTAACTCCAAGGTGCACTCAGAAAACTGGGCAGAAGCGTGATTCTGCCAACATGGTGGCCTGGGAGCCAACTTGAATATAACCGGGTTATGTGAAGTGTGTGATGAAACGGGACTCGGGCACCTTGGAGTTTATTTTGCAGACAAACTAAGCAGCGGAAGCAGTGGTGTGCCCATATGGGGGATCACATATAAACTGTCCACTTTTAATTAGATTTCAGTCGATTACTTACTATTGGAGTTTATTACGTAGCCCCCAGCGCAGCCTACGCCACAGGGCGGAGTCCAGCAGACTTTAAATGTTGCACCACCTCCCCCAGTCCCCACTCTGTTCCTATAGTCAGAGATGGGTCAGACTCTGACAGCTATCCTGAAGGCTTTTAAGGCTCAACAGGTTCCGGCTCCGCAGCCAAACCCGGGGGCCAACAGGCTGAGTATATTCTGAGGACTTTCTACCAAATCCTACTTGGGGATGGAGTCGGCCGTTTGGACGGAGGAGTGGTTGGACATCATGTATGAGATGCTGACTAGGATACGGTGCCCGTAGGAGGAGAGGGTGCCCTTGGTTGTCTCTTACTTAGAGTCCCATGCCAAGAGGTGGTGGAAGACATCGCTGGACATGACATTTGTTGATAGAGAGGTTGTAGAGATTGCTTGGGTGGAATTCAGGACAACACTATTGGTGTATTTCGTTCCGCAGTCGGCCAGAGATGAGATGGAGGATAGATTTATATAGTTGAGATAGGGTAGCAAGACCATGGTGGAGTATCATCGGGAGTTCAACCACCTAGCCTGGTTTCCGGATTCTCACCATTTGGATGAGGCAGGGTACACTAAAAGGTTCTATAAGGGCCTGCGAGAGGATCTGAGGTAGGCTCTATTGTTCGTGTCCGACAGGCCTATTCCTCATATGTTGGAGATGGAGAAAAGGATTGAGGCAGATTGGCATACTACCCGAGGCCGGAGGCGGCCAACTGAGGATCAGGGCCGGGGAGTCAGAAATGATCAGCGGCGGGGCCGCATGACAGATGGGAGAAGAGCAGAAGACTAGCCTCTTCAGGAGGTGAGAAAGGAGCAGAGGGAACCAGTGGTGGTGGCCCCTCAGCCACCTCATATGCGGGAGGTGTAGAGACCTGGGGGTATGGCATATCCCCCGCCAGAATGCTTCAACTGTCATCATGAGGGGAATATCCGGAGGAACTGCCCCCTGAGGGGGGCACCACTACCAGAACCACCGGCTGCCCCGCCAGCTCAGTATTTTGGAGGCCGAGGACATGGCCGAGGTCGTGGATACCAGGGACGAGACCGCAGGCAGGAGAGGGAGCAAGTGTATGCACTGGATCTGACTCAACAACGGAATACAGAGCAAGTGATCACAAGTAGGCCAGTTAATTTTAAGTTTTCTCCTTCCTAGATAATTAGAGTTATGGATATAGAACTGATAAACTAGGAAAGAAAACCATAATTATATTTCTAAGACTTTAAACTACCTTAGACATAGTCTTCATCAGCGGCAAGGCCGCCTATACACTGTTCAATACGGGTGCTTCACACTCGTTCGCGTCAGAAGCCTTCGTGGAAGGGCTGGAAGGCGTGGAGCGATTCACAAGCCTGATGATGAGGATACGGCTACCAGATAGATCAGAGTTATTCACCACCGCCCGCTGCAACATGGAGGCGGAGATCGGCGGAAAGGCATTTGAATCGCCAGCGACGGTCCTGAATATTCCAGTCTTTGAATTGATCCTAGGCATGACATGGTTGCTGTAACGCCCCGAAACTCAAAAGAACGACGGGAGACATTTTGCGCCAGATTTGGAATCTGGCAGGGGGCACACGGCCTGGGACACGGGCGTGTCCCAGGGCGTGTCAGGCTGGAGTCGACGATTTGTTCGAGAGGTCGACGATTTTGGAGTCGACGATCGTCGAGCAGAGAATACGGCCTGAGACACGGGCGTGTCTCAGGGCGTGTCAAGCCCGTATCGACGATCGTCCCGAGGAGTCGACGAATTTCGCTCGACGAAGTGTCGAGACAAGGCACACGGCCTAGGACATGGGCGTGTCCAAGGCCGTGTCAGGCATTTGACGAACTTCGCTCGGCGAAGTGTCGAGACAGTGAACACGGCCTGGAGCCCAGGCATGTTCGAGTTAGACACGGGTTAGGACACGGGCGTGTCCAATACCCGTGTGAGTCTCGGGTTGTTTTCGGGCTGTGTCGATGGAGGCACACGGCCGACCACACGGCTGTGTCAGTTGGAACACGGGCGTGTCCGGTCGAACACGGGCGTGTCGGATGCCTGTGTGTTGTTCCACGCGCATCGATTTTGACGGCGAATAGGGGACACGGCCCTGGAGACGGGCGTGTCGCAGGCCGTGTTTGGCCCAGTTTTATATTTCAGGCCCGAATCAAGGCCGTTCGTTTCTTTAATTTGGGATCCAATGGCTGGGGGTTGTTCATGATGGGATATACACGGGATTGGACCATTGAAACCCTCATTTCTTTTGAGTGGTTCTCTTTATAAGTCAAGAGAGAGAGGAGAGCAAAGGAGGAAGAAGAAGCTTAGATCCGACCATTGGAGGAGCTTCGAAGCTCCAAATCGCGAGCCGACTTCGGATCTACGGAGGCAAAGAGAGTGCGGTGCTTTTCTTCCGCTTACATTTCCATGGCGCCGAGGAAGAACGCTAGGGTAACGATTCTCTTCTTGAGCATGTGAAGCTCTTCTTCTTTGCATAGGAAGCCCGCTCTCGCGAGTTTGCGGTGAGTTGGAGGCGTTCCTTCGCGCAGATATGTAAAGTCCCCGTTGTTTAGAGTCCATATTCGAGAACGGACATAGGCATGATGTGTGAAGCCTACCCGGACATGTTGGTCCGGATCGGTGATGTTGCATTGCATAAATGCCGGAGAAGACTCTGTGCGATTGTTTGTTTTTCGAGTTTTCTACGTGGTAGATTGCAACAGGGAGCCTTGGGTATTAACCCAAAGGTGCACCCGGAAAACTGGGCGGATGCGTGATCTTGCCAACTTGGTGGCCTGAGAGCCAACTTGAACATAACCGAGTTATGTGATTTTGTGATGGAAACGGGACTCGGGAGAAGATTGACCTGCGCATATGGTTTAAATTACCGCTGCGATGTGAGCACGGGTTAGATGGAACCGTACCCGTTGTATGTCGTTCGGTTAAAGAGACCTAAGGTTACGTGGCACTTGCCGTTGGCATAGATGAGGGTCTTCGGCAGTCTATGGTTTTAATTACCGTGACCCATGCCGGGAAGACAAATTGCTCATTGTTTGGGTCGTCCAAAGGGACGGTGGTGAGTCGGCAGACTTTGACTATGTTCACCGAGAATGTGCCCTGAGTGCACGGGGTGTGTGGCCGTGTGAGCCTACGTCTGTGATGAAATGAATATTTATACACTGCTCGCTTATGCTAATAAAATGTAGGGAAGGAGCATCACCGCCCCGAGTTGGGGGAGGGATCATTATAATTTGATCAGCATTGCTGACCGTTGCTTTTGTTTGCCACCGTGCCGTGGTTTGTTGCTTTCAGGTGCTGTTGGACCAAGTGGTCAATAGCGGGCTAAAGCCCAAATTTCGAAGCCGGCCCTCGAAGGTCTAATTGGAGTGTTTACTTCTTTTATTCATGTATGACCGGCCTGCGTGCCGTGGTTTGTAAATCATGTAATATTAAGTAAACGATTTTGTAAGGCCTTAAGGCCAGTACTTGTGTATGTACTACATTCCTATTTGGTATATTAGTGGACATTCATGCTTTAGTGCTAGTTTCTTAATTGCAACTTATAAACTGCTTCCGATAGAATGCTCTGTGTAGGACGTAAAGATTGGTTGGATGGTTTCCATGAGTAACCACCTGGTCTGTCTGTGCTATATGGCGTCGGGCCACGACCGGTCCTACTGTTATATGCTATGCGACGGATAGGGGGTGTTACAATTTGGTATCAGACTACTGGTTTTGGTCGGGCTTAAAATGAATTCGTGGGCGAATTCTTTTAAGGGGTGGTGAGCACATGTGTGTGTGTCATCGTTATAACAGTAAAAGAACCCATGAATGTCCACTTAAGATTGAAAATACACGTGTTTGAGGAACCTACGTGTTCCTATAATTTCTTTTGCAATTTTTTTGGTCGTTTAACGGTATTTTGTACCACTATAGGTGACCAAAAGTGGTGCTGGGCCGTCGGAACTTCGAGTTTCTAAGGCTAGCAGTGCACCAGATTTTGCTCCTGCAACACCTCCATCGGCTGAGACCATACGATTGGTGGCCGAAGCAGTGTTGGCCATGATGAATGCACATCCTGCAAGGCAAATGCAGCAGCCCGCTCCTGCGGTGGAGCAGGTAGTAGTGGAGCCGTTGGTGCCAAGGAGGGCAACCGAGAGACAGCTCAAGCATGTCATGAGCTTTAATCCTCCGGTATTCTCGGGGTTGGGAACCTCATCTCAAGCTGAAGGCTGGCTCTCCAAGGTGAAGAGAGTCATGACAGCAACGGAGACGGAGGAGTGGCAAATGACCACCATTGCTACGTTCCTTTTGGACGGTGAAGCGAGATTGTGGTGGGAAGGATTGGAGCTGCACCTATTGAGAGGTAGGCAACTTGTTGATGTCTCGATGGAGGAGTTCTCGAGATTGTTCTTGGCTAGATACCTCCCTTCCGCACTGAGGATAGCATTGGAGAACGAGTTCCTGAAGTTGGTTCGACGAGACAAAAGCGTGGATGAATATCTCCACGAGTTTACTTGTTTGAGTCGATATGCTAGCTCCACCATCGTGGATGAGGAGCGCAAGATGAATCGATTCTATGAATGGTTGAGAGATGAGTTGAGGTTACTATTCTCGGGGCTAATGACGCAGGGTTTCTTGACCTTGGTCAACACGGCCCGGTACTTGGAGAAGGACATGAAGAATGTACAAGCGAAGAAGAGCGTTGGTGATAAGAAGTCTGGGTTCAAAGTGCCGACTACTTCAAAGTCCGGCTATCAAAGATTCTTCAAGAAGCATAGGACTTTGGGTCCAGCTCCTTCTTCTGGTGCTTCTGGGGCGACTACGGGTCGGACCTCGGGTGCATGTTTTACTTGTGGAAAATCGGGGCACTTTGCCCGCGATTGTTGGAGGGGACGTCCCAAGTCCGAAAGGAAGCCGGGAGTGACTTATGAAGAGAAGGGTAGGGCGGTGGAGTCGACCGCGTCCCATTATGATCCGGCCCAACCGAGGGTATATAATCTTGGCCAACAGGAGGCCATCAAACAGGCGGGTGTGGTGATAAGTATGGTTTAATTTATAGCAAGTTAATTTCTTTAAATACTTGTTATACACATGTTACCTTACCACTGCTTGTTTAGGATTTGTGTTGATTTGTGAAAATCCGACAAGAGCACTCTTCGATTCGGGAGCTTGACACTCCTTCTTGTCCGAAGGATTTATATCACGCATCGGAATCCCTTCTTCGATGGCGAAGGATAAGTTGGATATGTTGTTGCCCAATGGGTGTTCGATGAGCGCGGATAGAATCTGCGGTGTTAAGATTCGCATTGGGAATCCAGAGTTCGATCTGCAAGCATCGTTACTATCGTTGGTAGTTCGATGTTATATTTGGCATGCACTGGCTCTCGGAGCAGCAAGCCTATATTGATTGCGGTCGCAAGGAATTCAAGTTGGGAGAAAGTCGTGAGATGACTTTTACGGGCTTAAAGGGGTCGAGCAAGACGTTGATGTCTGCTCTTCAGGTGGTGAAGGTGGTTCGTTCCGGTGCAGAACTATTCTTTACACTAGTGGAGGTTGCGAAGCCGAAGCCCGCGTTGGATAGTATTTCAGTGGTATCGGAGTACCCTGATGTGTTCCCTAGAGATCTTCTTGGAGCCCCGCCGCAGCAGGAGATAGATTTCACGATTGAGCTAGTGCCAGGTGCAAATCCTGTGTCACGATCTCCTTATCGGCTAGCGCCTAAGGAAATGGCGGTGCTGAAGGTTCAACTGCAAGAGTTGTTGGAGCAAGGGTATGTGCGCCCAAGTTCTTCACCTTGGAGCACGCCGGTCCTCTTTGTTAAGAAGAAGGACGGAAGCTTGAGGCTATGTATTGATTATCGGGAGCTCAACAAGTTGACGGAAAAGAACAAGTACCTGATCCCCCGGATCGATGATCTTTTTGATCAGTTGGTCGGGTCAACAATGTACTCGAAGTTGGATCTCAAGTCTGGGTACTATCAGATGCGAATAAAGGAGAGTGATATCCCGAAGACAGCGTTCAGTATAAGATACGGGCATTACGAGTTTACGGTCATGCCGTTTTGGCTGACCAATGCGCCGTTAGTGTTCATGGATTTGATGAACAGGACCTTCAGGGAGTACTTGGACCATTTTGTGATCGTCTTCATCGACGATATTTTGGTGTACTCGCAGAGTGAGGAAGATCACTTCAAGCATCTTCATTTGGTTCTGGAGAAGCTAAGGAGGAATCAATTGTATGCCAAGTTCTCGAAGTGCGAGTTTTGGTTATCCTCAGTGGCGTTCCACGGTCATATAGTGAGTGGAGAGGGTATTGCAGTGGATCCGGCGAAGATTGTTGTAATATGGGAGTGGCCTGAGCTTTCTAGGGTAGCGGAAGTCCGGAGCTTTCTGGGGCTTGCCGGCTATTATAGGCGCTTCGTAGAGAACTTCTCGCGGATAGCGTTACCTCTCACTACTTTGACGAGGAAGGAGCAGAAGTTCGTTTGGACACCGGAGTGCGCGAGAGCTTTTGAAGAGTTGAAATGTCGGTTGACCACGGCGCCTGTGCTGAGATCGCCGAGTGAGACCAAAGGTTATGAGATTTATAGCGATGCTTCGGGCAGCGGTTTGGGTTGCGTGCTACTGCAACACGGAAGTGTAATAGCTTATGGCTCGAGAGAGCTAAAAGTGCACGAGTGCAATTATTCGGTCCATGACTTTGAGTTAGCGACCGGGATTTTTGCCTTGAAGCTGTGGAGACACTATTTGTACGGTGTGAAGATTGATATCTACACCGATCACAAGAGCCTGAAGTATCTGATTGATCAGAAGGATCTGAATATGCGGCAGCGTAGATGGATGGAGTTCCTGGGGGACTATACATTGAAGATCCACTACGTGCCTGGTAAGGGTAATGCGGTTGCGGACGCATTGAGTCGTCGGGCCCCAGCTCAAGCCAATTGGCTGTCGATCCATGACGAGCGGTTGGTTCGGGAGTTGGAGGCGTTGGCGATTGTTTGTGTGGATAAGCAATCAAGTGCTGAAGCAGTACTGAATTGGACTGAAGTCCAATATGGCCTGGTTGATCGTATTCGACAGGCTTTGGATATGGATGTCCATATGAAGCAGTTCATGGTAGAGGCTCCGGATGGGTCAAATTCCTAATTCATTGTGGAGGACGGATTGCTTTGGAAAGACGGTCGTCTGTGCGTCCCAAGTGTGGGCAATTTGCGGGTGGAATTGTTGTACGAGGCACACCACACCAAGTACTCAATTCACCCGGGGAGCACGAAGATGTACCGCGATGTAAAGAAACTGTTTTGGTGGCCGGGTTTGAAGAAAGATGTGGCGCTCTACGTGGCGAAGTGCCAAACTTGCGCCTTGGTGAAGGCGGTATGCCAAAAGCCGGGAGGATTTCTGAAGTCCTTGCCTATTCCAGAGTGGAAATTCGACGACATCTCTATGGACTTTGTGCACGATTTGCCAAGGTCGCAAAAGGGGAACGACGTCATTTGGATGGTCGTAGATCGGCTAATGAAGGTGTCGCATTTCATTCCACATAGGAAGGATGATCCGCTGGAGAAGTTGGCAAAACTGTATGTGGATAACATTGTACGGCTTCATGGTGTGCCCCGCAGCATCGTGAGTGACCGAGATGGTCGGTTCACGTCCAATGATTGGAGGCTAGTGCAGCAAATGTTGGGAACAAAGTTGAAATTCAGCACAGCCTTCCATCAGCAAACAGATGGCATACCGAGAGGGTCAATAGAACTATGGAAGACATGCTTCGCATGTGTGTCTTGGACTTTGGAAAACAATGGGAAGATCATCTTTATTTGGTGGAGTTTGCGTACAACAATAGCTACCAAGCGAGTATTGAAATCGCCTTTCGAGGCCCTATATGGTAGAAAATATCGCACGTCGTTGCCTTGGTTAGAAATGGGTGAGTCAAAGTTGTACTAGCGCCAAGAGGTGGAAGATGCTACTTCTTTGGTTCGTACCATTCGGGAGAGGTTGCTTATCGCTCAGGACCGTCAAGCGAAGTACTATAATGCCAAGCACAGGTACGTGGAGTTCGCTGTGGGCGACTATGTGTACTTATAAATCAAGCCGTTCAAGAGTGTCTCGCGGGTGCGGCGATTGAAAAAGCTAAGCACGAGGTACCTTGGGCCGTTTGAGGTTTTGGAGCGGGTTGGTGAAGCAGCCTATCGGTTGAAGCTTTCAGTGGAGCTTAGTGGTTTACATGATGTATTCAATATTTCGGTGCTACGGAAGGCGGTGCAAGAGCCTTCGCAAGTGATCGCGGTTGATCAAGTGCCGGTGGATAGTGGGTTGACGACAAGAGTCAAGCCCGTGCGGATTGAGGACTCGGAAGTCAAGCGGCTACGCAATAAAGAGATCAGGATGGTCAAGGTCCGATGGGACAATTGCGGTCGGGAGGAGCTCTCTTATGAGCTAGAGAAGACTATGCTTGACGAGTATCCGGAGTTGTTCCGCTCAGGTACAATTTAATTTTGTACATGTCTTTCCTTTATATAATTTCGTGGACGAAATTCCTTTAAGAGGGGGAGAGTTGTAACGCCCCGAAACTCAAAAGAGCGACGGGAGACGTTTTGGGCAAGATTTGGAATCTGGCAGGGGGCACACGGCATGGGACACGGGCGTATCCCAGGGCGTGTCAGGCTGGAGTCGACGATTTGGTCGAGAGGTCGACGATTTTGGAGTCGACGATCATCGAGCAGAGAACACGACCTGAGACACGGGCGTGTCTCAGGGCGTGTCGAGCCCGTGTCGACGATCAGCCCGGGGAGTCGACGAATTTCGCTCGACGAAGTGTCGAGACAAGGCACACGGCCTAGGACACGGGCGTGTCCAAGGCCGTGTCAGGCAGTCGACGAACTTCGCTCGACTAAGTGTCGAGATAGTGAACACGGCTTGGAGCCCAGGCGTGTTCGAGTTAGACACGGGTTAGGACACGGGCGTGTCCAATACCCGTGTGAGTCTCGAGTTGTTTTCGGGCTGTGTCGATGGAGGCACACGGCCGACCACACGGCCGTGTCAGTTGTAATACGGGCGTGTCAGGTCGAACACGGGGGTGTCGGATGCCCATGTGTTGTTCCAGGCGTGTCGATTTTGACGGCGAATGGGGGACACGGCCCTGGACACGGGCGTGTCGCAGGCCGTGTTCGACCCAGTTTTAATATTTCAGGCCCGAATCAAGGTCGTTCGTTTCTTTAATTTGGGATCCAACAGCTGGGGGTTGTTCCTGATGGGATATACACGGGATTGGACCCTTGAAACCCTCATTTCTTTTGAGTGGTTCTCTTTCTAAGTCAAGAGAGAGAGAGGAGAGCAATGGAGGAAGAAGAAGGTTAGATCCGACCATTGGAGGAGCTTCGAAGCTCCAAATTGCGAGCCTACTTCGGATCTACGGAGGCAAAGAGAGTGTGGTGCTTTTCATCCGCTTACATTTCCATGGCGCCGAGGAAGAACGCTAGGGTAACGATTCTCTTCTTGAGCATGTGAATCTCTCCTTCTTTGCATAGGAAACCCGCTCTCGCGAGTTTGCGGTGAGTTGGAGGTGTTCCTTCGGGTAGATATGTAAAGTCCCCGTTGTTTAGAGTCCGTATTAGAGAATGGACATAGGCATGACGTGTGAAGCCTACCCGGACATGTTGGTCTGGATCGGTGATGTTGCATTGCATAAATGCCGGAGAAGACTCCGTACGATTGTTTGTTTTTCGGGTTTTCTACGTGGTAGATTGCAACAGGGAGTCTTGGGTATTAACCCAAAGGTGCACCCGAAAAACTGGGCGGATGCGTGATCTTGCCAACTTGGTGGCCTGAGAGCCAACTTGAACATAACCGGGTGATGTGATTTTGTGATGGAAACGGGACTCGGGAGATGTTTGACCGTTGTGATGGAAACGGGACTCTTGCCAACTATGGTTTAAATTACCGTTGCGATGTGAGCACAGGTTAGGTGGAACCGTACCCGTTCTATGTCGTTCAGTTAAAGAGACCTAAGGTTACGTGGCACTTGTCGTTGGCATAGATGAGGGTCTTCGGCGGTCTATGATTTTAGTTACCGTGACCCATGCCGGGAAGACAAATTGTTCATTGTTTGGGCCGTCGAAAGGGACGGTGGTGAGTCGGCAGACTTTGACTATGTTCACCGAGCATGTGCCCTGAGTGCACGTGGTATGTGGCCGTGTGAGCCTATGCCTGTGATGAAATGAATATTTATACACTGCTCGTTTATGCTAATAAAATGCAGGGAAGGAGCAACGCCGCCCAGAGTTGGGGGCGGGATCGTTATAATTTGGTCAGCATTGCTAACCGTTGCTTTTGTTTGCAACCGTGCGGTGGTTTGTTGCTTGCAGGTACTGCTGGATCAAGTGGTCAATAGCGGCTAAAGCCCAAATTGCGAAGCCGGCCCTCGAAGGCCTAATTGGAGTGTTTACTGCTTTTATTCATGTATGACCGGCCTGCGTGTCGTGGTTTGTAAATCATGTAATATTAAGTAAACGATTTTGTAAGGCCTTAAGGCCAGTACTTGTGTATGTACTACATTCCTATTTGGTATATTAGTGGACATTCATGCTTTAGTGTTGGGTTCTTAATTGCAACTTATAAACTGCTTCCGCTAGAATGCTCTGTGTAGGACGTAAAGATTGGTTGGATGGTTTCCATGAGTAACCACCTGGTCTGTCTGTGGTATATGGCGTCGGGCCCCGGCCGGATATACTGCATATGCTTTGCGACGGATAGGGGGTGTTACAGTTGCATTGGAACCATGCTCAGATTGACTACCTTTCAAAGAGGATTACTGTGAGGCATGGGGATTCCTAAATCATCATCGAAGGTATTAGACCTATTTCCCCTCTATTGTTGTCATCCGTGCAGGCCGTCAAGGCCCACATATAGGGGGGAAGTCTATGAAGTGCTGTTTGAGATGGCTGAGGCCAAGGATTCCATCTCGGATATTCCGGTGGTGCGAGATTCTGCTGACGTATTTCCAGAGAAGCTGCCAGGGCTACCCCCGCACCAGGAACAGGATTTCTGGATACAGCTGGTACCAAGGGCTAATCCGGCATCTAGAGCCCCTTACCGGATGGCCCCGAAGGAGTTTACAGAGTTTCGAAGCCAGCTCCAGGAACTAGTGGAAGCTGGATTTGTCCAGCCCAGCTCTTCACCATGGGGAGCCCCGGTGTTGTTCGTCAAGAAGAAGGACGGGACACTTAGATTGTTCATCGATTACCGAGCACTAAACTGACTGACAGTTCGGAATACCTATCTGTTGTCAAGGATAGATGAGCTGTTTGATCAGTTGGAGGGGGCGCATTTCTTTCCAAAATTGGATTTGAGGTCGGGCTATTACCAGTTGCGGATCCAGGAGGAGGACATTTCTGAAGACTGTCTTCAGTAGCATATATGCGCTGATTGAGTTTACCGTGATGCACTTCGGGCTCACAAATGCACCGTCGACATTTATGAGCCTCATGAATCGGGTGTTCGAGGCATATTTTAATGTGTTCACCATCGTGTTTATTGATGACATCCTCATCTACTCTAGGACAGAGGAGGAGCACACATGACATCTGACGCTGACACTGAAAATACTACAGGAGCACCGACTTTATATGAAGTTCAGCAAATGCCAGTTCTGATTGAGGGAGGTGGCATTCCTAGGCCATATCATCAGTGGTGCTGGGTTGGCAGTGGACCCGGCCAAGATTCAGGCAGTTAGGGATTGGCCGCAGCTGAAGTCATCCACAGACGTGCGTAGTTTTCTAGGACTTGCCGTTTACTACCGGTAGTTTGTGGAGGGATTTTCTCATATTGCCCATCTATTCACATCCCTGATGAGGAAAGATTTGCCCTTTGTCTGGACACCGCAGTACGAGATGGCCTTCCAGGAGCTGAAGGATCGTCTCACCTCGGCTCCTATACTTGCCCTCCATTCGGGGAAAGAAGGATTCCAGGTCTACACCGACGCTTCCTGCCACGGCATGGGTACAGCGCTGATGCAGAATGGTTATGTAATAGCGTACGATTCACGGCAGCTGAAGAAGCATGAGCAGAACTACCCAATTCATGACTTAGAGATGGGAGCGGTCATGTTTGCTCTAAACGTCTGGCGACACAATCTGTACGGTGTCTACTGCGACATATACCCCGACCATAAAAATTTGAGGTATGTGGACACGCAGAAAGAGCTGAATATCAGGCAGAGACGGTGGGTGGAGTTTCTATCAGATTACAAGTACGAGATGCACTACCACCCTCGGAATGAGATGTGGTGGCAGATGCGCTGAGTCGGAAGGCCACAAACTCTGGAGCAGGACCGCAGTTGATTCCCTTGGAGTTGGTCCAGATGTTAGAAAAGATGCAGATATCCTTGGTCTCCGAGGATCACCCAGAGCTATACCGGGAGTACCTATCATCGTTGGTTGCCACAGATGACATACGAGACCGAGTCAGAGATGGGTAGAGGTAGGATGCCAAGCTAGAGCCGATATTCTGGGCCTTAGAAGCAGGCACTACTGGAGATTACACACTGAGGGATGGCCTAGTGTACTTCAGAGGATGGGTTTACATACCAGAGGGAGGCAAGGTCCGGGAGGATATTATGACTGAGGATCATTGCAGTCGGTATTCGGTACACCCGGGGATTACAAAGATGGTTGCGGATCTGAAGAAGGCCATGTATTAGCCAGGCATGAAGAACGATATTACCTACTTCGTGACCCACTGTGAGGCATGCCAGCTGGTGAAGGCAGAATGCAGAAACCCCACAGGATTATTGCAGCCACTCCCAGTGCCGGAGTGGAAGTTCGATGATATCGCGATGGACTTAATACACGGGCTTCCCCAATCACGGACGGGAAATGATTCGATCTGGGTGATCATCGACTGGCTGACGAAGGTAGCCAGGTTTATCCAGACCAGAAAGGACGACTCGGTTGGTGTGCTGGTTCGAAAATTCGTGGAGCAATTCATCCATTATCATGGTGTACCCAAGATGCTTGTATCGAATCGGGATGGACGGTTTACGTCCAGGGATTGGAGATCAGTACAGACTTACTTGGCCACGCGACTGACATTCACTACAACTTTTCATCCCCAGACGGATGGGCATACGGAACGCACCAACCAGACTTTGGAAGATCTACTGTGACTTTGCATATTGGATCGTGGTGAGCCTTGGGAGAAGTTGTTGTCACTGATCGAGTTCTCATATAACAACAGCTACCATTCCAGCATAGGAGTTGCTACTTATGAGGCCCTATACGGACGAAGGTGTAGGACTTCGCTGTCATGGATACAGGATGAGGATCCTAAGGCTTTGGGTTCGGAGTTTGTTGAGGACACCGAGGTTCAGGTGAGACTAATACGGGACAGGATGCTAGAGGCCTAGAGCCGACATGCTAAGTATTACGACGCTCGGCATGGTCAGGCGGAGTTGTAGGTAGGGGACCGGGTATTCTTGAAGATCCGTCCGATGAATGGGTTTCACGGGTACGAGGTCGAAAGAAGAAGCTCAGCCCAAGGTATATTGGGCCTTATAGGGTCCGGGAGCAGATCGGTCCCTTAGCATACATGCTGGAGCTGCCACCGGAGCTGGCAAACCTCCATGACATGTTCCATGTATCCTCTCTTAGGAGGGCTCTACTACGCCCGGAGCAGCATATTACTGCCACGGATTGGCCTTTAGCATCTGATCGGTCAGTTCACCTGGAACCGGTCCGGATTGGCAACAAGGGAATACGAGTCTTGCAACGCAAGAAGGTTCCATTGATCAAGGTACTATGGAGGAATCATGGACGAGAGGAGCACACATGGGAGCCTCAAGACTTGATGCAACAGAGGTACCCGGAGCTTTTTCAGTCAGGTACTATTCACAACCTCTCGGGATGTTACAATTTTCTTTTCATATTTTAAACCCCATAGGCCTTACTAAAATTTCGAGGACAAAATTTTTTGTTTATATATTGGGATTTGTAACATCCCTCCAACAACTAGACCCCTAGGAATTGTTTTGTCATGACTAGGTCATGACAAAATCCTAAGAAGCCCAAGAAGGCCAAGTGAACCTAGGAATGTAGGTGACATAACTATGGTCTGCAAACAGTAGATTTCTAAACCCTAGTTTAAGATGATCATGGGGCTTCACCAAGACTCTAAGACCCCACCATGGTCTCACCAATCTATTGTGAGGTTCATTAGAGCCCTAAGGGTCAATTGGAGTCGACCCAGGGTGGCCAAGTTGACCTAGAACCACCCTAGGCCTAAATTGGGCAAGGTGCCCGGAAGCCCAAGAAGATCAATTGAGCTTAGACATAAAGGTGGAAACCACCATGGTCTGCAAATAGTAGAATTTTAAACAATAGTTTATGATGACCATAGGGCTTCGCCATGACTCCATGACCCCACCAAAACATCCCGAACCCACTAGAGGGTCCATTAGAGCCATAGGGACCCACTAGGGTCAATTAAAATGGTCAAATTGACCAAAGTCATCCCAAACCCTAATTAGGTCAAACTAAGCTCATACATGGTCAACTTACATCCCCTTGGCCAAAGGGACCCACCTAAAACTTCCCAAGCCCTAAGGGAGGCCAATGGGTCACCAAGGACCCATTTAGGTCAACTAAAGAGGCTAAGTTGACCAAAGTCAACCCTAGCACCAAGAAGGTAAAAGTGCCCTAACTAAGGGTCAAGTCCAAGATGCCCAACCAACCTTAACCAAGTATTTCTAGACCTTAGGGGAGCCCAATGGGTCACCAAGGACCTATTGGGGTCAACGATGCATTTGAACAAGTGTACCGGTCGCACAAGTAATATAAAATGGGATGTCCCCAAGTATCGATATCTTCAAGGAACACAGTAAGGGGGGAGTTAATATTGAGGAGGACTTGATATTGAAGTCCTTAGGTCGGAGTTAACTATGGGGGTTTTAATGGTTGCGATAAAATTAAAGCAAAACACTAACAACTACTCCTATGCACCGCCGCTATGCGAATCTTCACCAGGCGGGATGGAAGACTACACGGGTCGCAATGCACCGAATCGCTGGGCGGATGGACGAGGAGGCAAGCGTAAGAACCAGGATTTGAGGGTCGTAAGCACCTCTTCGCTGCGAACGCTTCTAGCAATTGCTAGAACGGCAAGAACAGATGGATGGCGGATGGAAGGATGCCGCAACTCAAGCAACTTAAGCATAAACAATACAAGTTCACATAGACGTGAAACTAATAATGTTTACAACTAAGAGCACATCATCAATATAAATGAATTTTTAACACCAATATTCAACAAGAAAGCAAGAACAAGGCAAGAGATCAACGAAATCTGAAGGCTCGTCGAGGGGACGCGGAAGGAATCGTCTGGTTGTCAATTCGCATCCAATCTCAGTACTCAAGTACGTCTGGAGTAGAGGAGGCTGTCACTAACTCCCAATGAACCCGTCGATTCCCTCCGCGACGGACCATTGGCCTACAAACTGGAGCTACTGCCGTTGTTAGTGGTTTTGCATGACGTCTTCCACCTCTCCTCTCTAAGGAATGCTCTATTACGGCCGGAATAGCTGGTTCTTGGTATAGATGGCTCGATAGCTTTTGATCGATCGGTCCGTCGTGAGTCGGTCAGGATAGATGATACAACTTTACGGGTCTTACGGCGCAAGAAGGTCCCGCTGGTCAAGATCTTATGGAGAAACTATGGGCAGGAGGAGCATACCTGGGAGCCACAGGATCTGATGTCACAGAGGTACCCGAATCTCTCCGGATAAAGTATGTATTCAACTTCTTATGGGATGTTACATTGAGTTACTCTCAGTAGAGACCCCGCAGGACTAACCTGAATTTCGGGGACGAAATTTTTATTTTGTTTATCGGGATTTGTAACATCTCATTTTCAACTAGACCACTAAGAGTGGTTTTGTCATGACTAGGTCATGACAAAACCCTAGGAAGCCCAAGAAGACCAAGTGAGCTTAGATATGAAGGTGGAAACCACCATGGTCTACAAATAGTAGAATTCTAAACAATAGTTTAGGATGATCATAGGGCTTCGCCATGACTCCATGACCCCACCACAACATCCCTAACCCATTAGAGTGTCCATTAGAGCCATGGGACCCACTAGGGTCAACTAAAATGTTCAAGTTGACCAAAGTCAACTGAAACCCTAATCAGGTCAAACTAAGCTCATACATGGTCAACTGACCTCCCCTTGGCCAAAGGGACCCACCTAGACCTTCCCAAGCCCTAAGGGAGGCCATTGGGTCACCAAGGACCCATTGAGGTCAACTAAAGAGGCTAAGTTGACGCAAGTCAACCCTAGCCCCAAGAAGGTCAAAGTGCCTCAACTAACGGTCAAGTGACACACAAGATGCCCAAACAACCCTACCCAAGTCTTTCTAGACCTTAGGGGAGCTAATGGGTCACCAAGAACCCATTAGGGTCAACCCAAATGGTCATGTTGACCAAGGTCAATTCTACACTAGTGTTAAGTCAAATCAGCCCAAATGGACTAACCCAAGCCAAACCCATTTCCCCCGCTTGGGCTAACCTCATTTTTATTATAAATATGAGTTAGTGGGGTGCCAATATGCTGGAGTGATCAAAATTGGCCTTGATGACTACGAGATGGAAAACTCCAATTTTCCCCTTTAATGGAGGAGAGAGAAAGTGATGGAGAAGGTCAATCATGGCATAGGGAAGCCAAGGGTCATCCTTCATTGTTGGGTTCAACTCCTCTTGGTAAGAGGAGGAGTTTGTAGCCATTTTCTGGACACTCTGAGCTAGGTTCACCCCCTCCATGGCATGGCCGAAAACCTCCATTAATGGCCATTGATTGCCATTAGTGTTAGACTCTTCGCCTTCCCCAATTGGTGCTTCTAAAAGCCTCACCAGACAGAGGGGAGAATTTTACACATCTTACCTAAAGAATCTAGCCCTCCTATAGTGTAGTTGCAGAGCACGGAAAAACACCACCACCGACCATGGCCACTCGACGATCGACCCGCCTCCAACCCTCCAATAAGGTTCTTGAGAGAGCCCACCACACCCGAAGGTGATGGAACTTGGCACTCTGCCTTCGTAGCACATAAAACACCCCCACCACTGATTTTGGGTGGAAGTTGAAGGGTGGGCCGTAGAACTCTAGGGTAGGCTCTACGTGTGCTAACCTAGGGTTTGAAGGTCATGGGGTCATATGATCTTGAAATGACTTGAAATTTGTTGGAGAGGACTCTAGGGTAGATAAAGTCCTCTGGTAAAAACCTTATTGGATTTAGAGGTTGTTAAACCCCTCAAAACCCCAACCCTAGTTAGGGCACTAATCTTATAATTGTATGTTAGGCTATTAAAACTTTGTGAAAAGTTGTAAAACTTGGGAAGTGTAGTCATAGGGTTAGTATGAGTCTCTGATAATTTTATTGGAAATTTTGAAACAATAGTTTTAGTACCTCCTTTGCAATAAATATGTTAGCCCTCGATAATCATTTGTTTATTATGATCTCACTATTCACTGGGAAGTTATGTAATTTGTGTAGAGGAAGTTTTAGGTCATTATGCTCATACATAAATTTTGTTATAGTTTTTAGTTGCATATTTCCAGTACTTATTCACAAGCTTAAAAGTATTGAGACATGTTCAATAATAGATTCAGACTTCAATACTTGTTGGAAAATTTTGTTACTTAGCCAGAGTACTTTTTAAGGCATAAAGAAGCTTGGGAAAATGTTTATATGTTGTTTAGTTGAGGTTACATGGATGTTCCTTCACAAAGTGCCCCATGATCGATTTGGTTGAGATATTTTTATATATGGTTTTCTGAGCCTGGAATTGCATTTAATTTTGTAAGTAAGGTTTTATGATCATTATAAAGCTGTGTTAATTTTTGTATAATTTGTGGACAAGTATTTATGGTACTCTCTTCATTACCCCTATTATTTTAATTACCGTGGATTATTTATTTGGAGGATAATTCTTTTATAAAAACTTATGAAATTTGGTATTCACTCATATCTTGCTATCCCATAATATTCACAATTTTTGTATGGTCATATCATAAGTAAATCTAGTACTTCATGTTCAAATCATCCACAGACCAATTTTTCGGAAAATTAATTAAATGCCAATTTATTTAGGAAAATTCCAAGTTTCTGGATTTAGGCTAATTATATCATGATAGGCCCCCAATAAATATTTTAGGGCTTTTAGATAAAAATATGGAGTACCTCCTATCATATACATCATATAGCTTAGATTGGTCCGCATATAGTAAAACTGCAGAAATCGTAATAGAATGTGAAATGGACATATGGAGTTGGGGTTATTACCTGACTGGTTATGGTGAAGTCCAAATGATTTCATTGTTAGGAATCATCATGGGGAGAAGTGATGGGTTGATTAGTGTAAGTGGTGCTCGGGATCGACGAAAGATCGTCTTTCCTGTGGAGAGAGAGAGAGAGTCAAAACACACTAGGGTTAGATCTAGAGTTATATTAAAAAGGGATCAGGAATCGGGTATTAACCAATAATAGTAAGTTCCTTGCGAAAGGGAATGATGGGCTTCAGCTACCACCATAGTTCCTACTGCCCTTTGAGAACCCTTCACCGGGTATGCCGGGGACGGTCCTGCGCTAACCTAAACCGTAAGAAAAATCAATGTTTAAGAGTAACTAGTATAACTAGGATTACACTTACACTCACACTCCTCAGTTTTTTGGGAGTTAGGTTAGGTCTCACGAGTGGTAGGCTCGGTGATTTTGGTGATGGGTAGGTTAGCCCAACGAGCCAATGGCTCGGATGGTTTTGAGACGGACAGGTTTGTCCGGGGATCTTTGGCTCGGTGGGAAATACATTAATGTTTCATGTGCATAAGATATAAGGTGGTGGGTCTTCGGTATTCGTTCTCACTGACATCAATACGCTGACTTGGCAAGTGTGGATGTCACTTGGCCAAAGAAAGACAAGTGGATTTGCTAGAATTAGTATGCAGGGGCTCCACTATGTGTTCATAGTGTTGAGGCGTACGTAAGGGCTAGGCTAGGCAGTGCAAATGCCAGTCTAGGAGTGTGGTGGCCCAGCCCACTGTCTCTGTTTGCCACGATAGGAGGCTCCTGAGAGTTTAGTTAACTCCAAAACCAGGGAACTAAAGGTCTGTGCGCATAGAGTCGAGTGTGTGGGTTGTACGTGCATGTTCACATCATGGAATACTTGCATGACATAGCATCATCATTGCATATAACCCCTGTCACCTATTGTATAAAGTGGTATGGGATGCTTTATACAATAGGCCTTGCAAAATGACCCCTTAGATTATAAGTGTTTGTAGCATGCTTATAAGTTATGGTTATTTTCCTTTGGATATTTACCACTTGCTTATAACCCATAACCCATCATATAAATTGGTATGAGACTCTTTATATGATGGGAGACTTGCATAAGACCCCTTAACTTATAAGTTTGTATGGACATTCATATAAGTTAAGGATACATGTTTCTTTGTTTACCTTTCTCATACTTATAGATTTACTCTACCTGTTTATATAAAACTATTAAACTACTTCTGCCGTCACCTGCTTACTTTGTTATTCTCCACCTTCATTACCTTACCTTTCCTCCTCCCCGCTCGGTGCCTAGGATATATTTGGGGAGGGGTGGGAGATGATATGACTTAGTCTTTTTAGACTAACGTTCGCTGACCAAATCATTTTAGGGGATCGTGGAGCCACACCAGGAGACGCAGCCCTAGAGGTCGGTGCGCGTGGATATGGGGCAGTCTAGCACTGGAGTCCAGCCAGCAGGGACTATGTGTCCCGATTATTAGTAGTTATTATAGATTTGCTTCTGTGTTGAGTGACTTGTAGTGAGGATCTTGATGTATCGGGCAGGAGCCCTCTTTACTACATGGTTTATTCTTTTCTGTGGACTCTCCCTTCGTGGAGACTTATATTATATATATGTGATTCTGGTGGACTAGTTTGATTTTACTCATGTACACTTAACCTAAACTTCTGCGATCGGTATGGCCGGCAGGATCGGCGTTTTGTACTGACAACCTTCCCGGTTGTGTTGGTGTCACCACAAAGCAGCGGTTCTAGGCATAGGACACCAGTGATTTAAAACAAAATGGGATCTTACACCTTAGGAGAGGGCAACGGGTCACCAAGGACCCATTGGGGTTAACCCAAAAGGTCAATTTGACCAAAGTCAACTCAACCCTAAAATAAGGTCAAATTAGCCCAAGTTGACGTAACCTAGCCCAATCCAATTGGGCTAAGCCCAATTGGAGTGGCTCACTAGCTCTAGGAGGCTGATATTTACCTAAATGCCACTGAAATTCTGGAGAGGGTGACTAGGAGAGAGAAACCTCACTTCTCCTTTAATGGAGGAGAGAGAAAGAGAGGTCATTCATGGCCAAGAGAGGCCAAGGGCCTCTCTATTCATTTTCATTGCTGGATTCAACTCTCTTGGGGGAGAGGAGAAGTTTCCAGGCATTTCCTAGCCTAGTTGAGCCTAGGTTAACCCCCAAAAGCCATGGCCAAAAGGGGCTTTCATGGACATTAATGGTCATTGATTTCTTGGCCCTTCCACTCCCAAACTCAGGCTTTAAACACCCTCAGAGGACTCAGATGAGTTGTTTCCCCCATTCAGTAGAAGAATTCGAGCCCTCTGGTGCAGAAGTTGAAGAGGACCCGACACCTCCACCACCGTCAATGGCGACAAGGCGATTGGCAAGGCTTCTGCCGCCATAAAATGTCCACTTCTCCTCCCCTCCCTATGTGATTGTATCCTCTTCTTCCGTTTTTCAAAATCCACAAGAAATGGTGAAACACCATTTTAGTTTTTAATATTTCAAACTCAAAAAAATGAGCTCTACGGGATTGATACTCCGACCACCTCTGGCTGAGATCTCACCGACGTTGGATAGACAAACCTATGCCAGAGGTGGTGGCTTGGGGGATTGTCGGAGAGGTCCTCTGGTGGCCAGAAATTGGAGGAAAAATCTGAACAATAGTGTTTCTGAGCCATCAGCTAAAAGTTGAAGACAACCCATGAGTCATTGGATTGATCACTAGATATTAAGATATAATATTAATTATTATTATTAGTATTATTTATCCCTTTACTGTACTCATTTTGAAAAAGAAAAAAATGAGGCCCTTAAGTGTTTAATCGTGAAAAGTGTCAAACATGAAAAAGGTAGCCCTTTGAGTCTAGTTTAATTTTAAATTGTTCTTAACCAATTTAGAGTCTTGGTCTGGCCATAACAGTCAATATGGTGCAGGCTATCCCTCAGGTTGAGCAAACAAAAATTTATGTGCCCAACTAAACTACTCATCCAAATTCCCTTAAATTTGGTTCATAGGCCAGTCATGTCAACACACTCATCATATCGAAAAATGAAATTTTTTGGAAAATATGTTTTTATAGTTTTTGTAAAAAATTTAATAAGTTGTTTAGGATTTAATTAGAGTGTCTATTGACCTCACATTTCCCTAGTATTTTGGTGGTTGACCATTATGGTCATGACATGACTCTGGTAAACATTTCAGCTCATTTGGAGTTGATTAGATTAGGTTTTGGTGTGACCAAAGTTTTGTCCCTAAAGGGTAAATTAGGGCAAGTGTGCATTTGATGAGTTGTGTGACCAATCCTCATCCAAAAGGAATGAAACTTTGGTCACTGACTTAATAACACATAAAACACCCCACAAGAGATTTTGGGTAGCTTGGGGTGGAGATACACTAAGACCCAAGTGTAAGCTCTAGGGTTGAGGTTTGAAGCCTAATGTAGGACATGGGACAATAAGTTCCTAGGGTGAAATAAGCCTAAAAATGATATTGGAATTTTAGGATCTTTTAACCCTTCTGAAATAATTAAGGATAGATTAGGGCACTTCTACACAATATTTACTTACATGCTCAAATTATCTTTGATGCTCATGGAACTTAGGCAATGAACTTATTTAGATGATGTTGTTCCCTAGAAAGTTTATTGAAAATTTTGGATTTATAATTTTAGTACTTGATTCACAAACCCTAAGTTTGATTCAATCACAAGAAAATTATTTTAGGGTCATTGGCTTACTAGATAATTATGAAACCTTATCAGTGAAGATTTTAGGACATATTCATGCTTTGGGAATTTTTTTAAATATATTGAAAGACTTTTCATATATGATCCTTCACAAGTGCCCATTGTTGAATATTTATAAATAATTTATCTATGTGACCAATTTGCGATAGTAAATTAAAATTCATGGTCAGTAGCCTTTCCTGATCATATTTATCATCTAGTAATTTTCTCATAATTTTTGGATGGATGATTTAATTTTTCCCTATTTATCATAATATTGTGGTTATTTATCCAATAATTTGTTGAAGGTCAAAACATTTTTTGGAAAATTGAGATTTTTGATATTTACTATTATTTTTAGGTCACAAATTTGACATAATTTTGTTATGGTCATACCTAGTCATAAAAGTGTACATTGTGTTTAAAAGCGTATGAGGCCTGATATTGTAGAAATTACAATAAATACCAAATAAAGTATAAAAATTATAATCTTCTGGATTTATTCCTATAGTATCATGATAGGCATCGAATAATAATCTTAGGTCATTTGGATGATTATTTGGAAGGTCAACATTCTTGCACATCATATAGTCTGTTAGGTCTGCACACAGCAAAACCATAGAATTTGGGAAACATGTGAACCTTTGTATGGGGTAGCCGATGTATCTTGTCTGGTTAAGAATGAATAAGGTGACCAATGGAAGGCAGGTTGTGAGAGCCTGGTTGAATAGGGGCAAGGTTGTGCTCGGGATCGACAATGGATTGTCTTTCCCTCAAAAAAAAGTCTAAATACACTTAGGGTAAGATGAAGTGTAAGATCAGAACAGTCGAGACATGGATAGATAGCAATAATAATAAGTACCTTGGGAAAGGGAGCTTTGGGCTTCAGCCCATCGTAGTTCCTAGTGCACTCGAGAGCCCTTCACAGGGAATGCCATGGGCAGTCCAAGGTTAACCCTAAATTGTAATGATAAATTGTTAGTGCAAGATTAATTCTAAGTACATCACTTTTACTCACCCCTTAGTCACGGGAGGCTAGTTTGGTTTAGACTCACGAGCGGTAGGCTCAGCGGTGGTAGGGACGGACCGGGGAGATAGTGGCTCGGAAAGTTATTGTGACGGACGGGTTAGTCCGGGGAGCCGATGGCTCGGAGATTTATATATATCATAATTGCATGTGCATAAAGGTTATGGGTGTTCGGTATTAGATGGTCGTTTGCACTTATGTCTATAAGTTGACTTGGCAATTGTGGTTCTCACTTAGGCAAGGAAAAGTCTAGCGGTTTTGTCAGCATTAGTAAGCGGTGACTCTGGTGTGTCCTTCAGAGGCATACGTAAGGGCTAGACCTGGTAGTGCGGATACCCTCTTAGGAGTGGGATGGCCCAACCCACTATCTCAGTTGGCCACTACAGAGGCTCCTGGGAGTTAAGTTAGCATCCAAAACCGGGGAACTAAAGGTCTGTGTGCATAAAATCATGTGCGTGTGTTGTACTTGTATGAACATAGCATTAAACCAGCATAACATAACATATCATGTCAATATTGTATTTAAACCCCTACCCCTATCGTATAAATTGGTAGGAAACTTTTTATACGATAGGTCATGCAAAACGACCTCTTAATCTATAAGTTTGTATGGGCATTCTTATAAATTAAAGTTACTTTTAATATAACTTGTTCACTTTACTATTTTTACTGCCCAGTACTTTACTTTGTTCACATTACTACTTCATTACTATTGTTCTTTTGTACATACTCCTGTTAGGGTGGTTGTCACAAGCCTATTCCACTCTACTTTGTTGTCCTCTTCCTTCCTCCTCCCCGCAAGGTGCCTAGGAGTCGCGGGGGTGAGGTGAGGACGATAGTTGCTTATTCTTTTGACAAAAGGTTGGTGGACCACATCATTTTAGGGAACCGAGCAGTAGGAGCATCAACACCGGCAGGATAAGGAGGCAGGAGATGAGGAACAGTTGTTGCGCACTACCATTATTACACGATGATAGGTCGAGGATGGATTTCTCTTTGCTTCAACTTAGATGTTGTGAGTTGTGAGAGAGAGATCATTTGTATTAGACATGTACCGGGCTTAAGCCCATTTTTCTACTCACTTTCATACTTTGTACACATTGTGTACTCCTCCTCTTTTATATATTTTGATAGTGAGCTGTGATCTGTGGACTTGTATTACTTAGTTCTCTTTTGTTGATATACTGCGATGTGATCGTTTTAGCCGACAGGATCGGCGTCGTGCGGTGGGCTCTAACTTGGTAGTTGGAGTCACCGTAAGGCTGCGGTTGTAACACCCCCTATCCGTCGCATAGTATATAGCAGTAGGTCCGGCCGGGGCCCGACGCCATATACCACAGACAGACCGGGTGGTTACTTATGGAAACCATCCAACCAATCTCAACGTCCTACACAGAGCATTCTAGCGGAAGCAGTTTAAGAGTTGCAAAACAAGAACCCAGCAACAAGCATGAATGTCCACTAATACGAAAATAGGAATGTTATTACAAAATACTCAAAACAAGCCTTAAGGCCTTACAAAAAGTTTCACTTGTCTGTTACATGATTTACAAACCACGGCACGCAGGCCGGTCATACATGAATAAAGCAATAAACATTTCCATTCGGGACTTCGAGGGCCGGCTTCGCAAAAAGGGCTTTAGCCCGCTATTGACCGCTTGGTCCAGCTGCACCTGCAAGCAACAAACCACCGCACGGTGGCAAAACAAGGCAACGGTCAGCAATGCTGACCAAATTATAACGATCCCGCCCCCAACTCGGGGCGGCGATGCTCCTTCCCTGCATTTCATTAGCATAAGCGAGCAACATAAAAACCATAGCCATTTCATCACAGGCGTTGGCTCGCACGGCCACACGCCCCGTGCACTCAGGGCACATTCTCGGTGAATCGGTCTATGTCGCGTCAATTTAAGCCACCAACATTCCGGACTCACCACCGCCACTTAGACGGCCAAACCTATGAGCAATTTGTCTTCCTGGCCTGGGTCACGTCAATTTAAGCCATTGACCGCCGAAGACTCACATCTATGCCAACGGCGAGTGCCATGTAACTTTAGGTCTCTCTAACCCGAACGACATAGAGCGGGTACGGCTCCATCTAACCCGTGCTCACATCGCAACGACAATTTAAGCCATATGCGCGGGTCAAACTTTCACCGAGTCCCATTCTAACACAAGTCACATAACCCCGTTATGTTCAAGTTGGCTCTCAGGCCACCAAGTTGGCAAGATCTCGTATCCGCCCAGTTTTCCGGGTGCACCTTTGGGTTAGTCCCCAAGGCTCCCTGCTGCAATCTACCGCGTAGAAAACCCGAAAACACCCAATAGCACGGAGTCTTCTCCGGCCTTATGCAATGCAACATCACCGATCCGGACTAACATGTCCGGGTAGGCTTCAACCAAAATACCTATGTCCGTTCTCGCATACGGACTCTAAACAACGGGGACTTCACATATCTACCCGAAGGAACGCCTCCAACTCTCCGCAAACTCGCGAGAGCGGGCTTCCTATGCAAAGAAAGAGAGCGACTCATGCTCAAGATGAGGATCGTTACCCTTGTGGTCCTCTTTGGCGCCATTGAAAAGTAATAAGATGGAAATCACCGCACTTGCGTTGCCTCCGTGGATCCGGAGTCGGCTTGCGATTCGGAGCTCCGAAGCTCCTCCAATGGCGGATCTAGCTCTTCTTCTTCTTGCCTTAGCTCTCCTTTCTCCAAGGATTTAGAAAGAGGATAAGTGGAAAAAGTGAGGGTTTTCTAAGTCAAAACCCGGGTATATCCCTTCAGGAACAACCCCCAGCCGTTGGATCTTCAGTCAAAGAAATGAACGGCTTCGATTCGGGGCTGAAATGCCCAATCTGGACCGAACACGGCCTGGCACACGCCCGTGTCCAGGGCCGTGTGCCTCATTCGCCGTCAAAATCGAATCACATGGAACCTCACACGGGTATCGAACACGCCCGTGTTCGAGCTGACACGCCCGTGTTCCACCTGACACGGCCGTGTAGCCGGCCGTGTACCCCATGATTTTTCCCCGTTTTCAACCCGAGCATTGCACGGGTTCTAGGACACGCCCGTGTCCTTGCCCGTGTCACCTTGACACGCCTGGGCTCCAGGCCGTGTACACGGTCTCAACACTTCGCGGCTAAGTGTCGACACGGGTCGACACGCCCTGCGACACGCCCGTGTCGCAGGCCGTGTGCCATGTCTCGCACATTGTCGACACCAAAGTGTCGACTTCGCGGGACGAGTGTCGACACGGGTTGACACGCCCTGCGACACGCCCGTGTCGCAGGCCGTGTGCCATGTCTCGACACAACGTCGAAGCACTGTGTCGACTTCACGGCTAAGTGTCGACACGGGTCGACACGCCCTGCGACACGCCCGTGTCGCAGGCCGTGTGCCCAGTCTCGACACAATGTCGAGACCAAAGTGTTGACTTCGCGCCTTAGTGTCGACACAGGCTTGACACGCCCTGGGACACGCCCGTGTCCCAGGCCGTGTGCCTGCAGCCAGAATTCAAATTGGCCCAAAACATCCCCTTTGCTCCTTTGAGTTTCGGGGCGTTACAACTCTACCCCTCTTAAAAGAATTTCGCCCACGAAATTACATAAAGGGAAAAACATGTACAAAAACAAAATTTGTACCTGAGCGGAACAACTCCGGATATTCGTCAAGCATCGTCTGCTATCGCTCCCAAGAGAGCTCCTCACGACCGCAATTGTCCCACCGGACTTTGACCATCCTGATCTCTTTATTGCGTAGTCGCTTGACCTCCGAGTCCTCAATCCGCACGGGCTTGACCTTTGTCGTTAGCCCACTATCCACCGGCACTTGATCGACCGCGATCACTTGCGTAGGCTCTTGCACCTCCTTCCGAAGCACCGAAATATGGAATACATCATGTAAACCACTTAGCTCCACTGAAAGCTTCAGCCGATAGGCCGCTTCTCCTACTTGCTCCAGAACCTCGAACGGTCCAAGGTACCTCGGGCTTAGCTTTTTCAATCACCGCACCCGCGAGACACCCTTGAACGGCTTGATCTTCAAGTATACATAATCGCCCACAGCGAACTCCACGTTCCTGTGCTTGGCATTATAGTACTTTGCTTGCCAGTCCTGAGCGATAAGAAACCTCTCCCGAATTGTCCTCACCAAAGAAGTAGCATCCTCCACTTCCGATCGCTTATACAACTTTGACTCGCCCGTTTCTAACCAAGACAACGGCGTGCGACATCTTCTACCATATAGGGCCTCGAAAGGCGCCATCTGAATACTTGCTTGGTAGCTGTTGTTGTATGCGAACTGCACCAAATAAAGGTGGTCCTCCCATCGCTTTCCAAAGTCCAAGACACACATGCGAAGCATGTCTTCCATGGTTCTATTGACCCTCTCGGTCTGCCCATCCGTTTGCGGATGGAAGGCTGTGCTAAACTTCAGCTTTGTTCCCAACATTTGTTGCACCAGCCTCCAATCATTGGATGTGAACCGCCCATCTCGGTCACTCACGATGCTGCGGGGCACACCATGAAGCCGCACTATGTTATCCACAGAAAGCTTCGCCAGCTTCTCCACCGGATCATCCTTCCTATGCGGAATAAAATGTGACACCTTCGTTAATCGATCGACCACCACCCAAATGGCGTCGTTCCCCTTCTGCGACCTTGGCAAACCATGCACAAAGTCCATAGAGATGTCGTCGAATTTCCACTCCGGAATAGGCAAGGACTTAAGAAATCCTCCCGGCTTTTGGCACTCCGCCTTTACCAAGGCGCAAGTTTGGCACTTCGCTACGTATAGCGCCACATCCTTCTTCAAACCCGGCCACCAAAATAGCTTTTTCATATCGCGGTACATCTTCGTGCTCCCCGGGTGAATCGAGTACTTGGTATGGTGTGCCTCGTACAACAATTCCACCCGTAAATTGCCCACACTTGGGACGCACAAACGACCGTCTTTCCACAGCAATCCGTCCTCCACAACGAATTGGGAATTTGACCCATCCAGAGCCTCTATCATGAACTGCTTCATATGAGCATCCATATCCAAGGCCTGCCGAATCCGTTCAGCCAGGTCATATTGGACTTCAGTCCAATTCAGCACTGCTTCAGCACTAGATTGTCTGTCCACACAAACAATCTCCAACGCCTCCAGCTCCTGCACCAACCGCTCATCATGCACTGATAGCCAATTCGCTTGAGCTGGGGCTCGGCGACTCAACGCGTCCGCAACCGCATTCCCTTTGCCAGGCACGTAGTGGATCTTAAAAGTATAGTCCCCCAGGAACTCCATCCACCTACGCTGCCGCATATTCAGATCCTTCTGATCTATTAGATACTTTAGGCTCTTGTGATCGGTGTAGATATCAATCTTCACACCGTACAAATAGTGTCTCCACAGCTTCAAGGCAAAAATCACGGCCGCCAACTCCAAGTCGTGGACCGGATAATTTCTCTCGTGCACTTTTAGCTGTCTCGAGCCATAAGCTATTACGCTGCCGTGCTGCAACAGCACGCAACCCAAACCGCTGCCCGAAGCATCACTATATATCTCATAGCCTTCGGTTCCACATGGTGAACTCAGCACAGGCGCCGTGGTCAACCGACACTTCAATTCCTCAAAAGCTCGCGCGCACTCCGGCGTCCAAACGAACTTATGCTCCTTCCTCGTCAAAGTGGTGAGAGGCAACGCTATCCGCGAGAAGTTCTCTACGAAGCGCCTATAATAGCCGGCAAGCCCCAAAAAGCTCCGGACTTCTGCTACCGTAGCAAGCTCAGGCCACTCCCGTATCGCAACAATCTTTGCCGGTTCCACAGCAATACCCTCTCCACTCACTATATGCCCGAGGAACGCCACTGAGGATAGCCAAAACTCGCACTTCGAGAACTTGGCATACAACTGATTTCTCCTGAGTGTCTCCAACACCAAATGGAGATGCTTGAAGTGATCCTCCTCACTTTGCGAGTACACCAAAATATCTTCGATGAAGACGATCACGAAATGGTCCAGGTATTCCCTGAAAGTCCTGTTCATCAAATCCATGAATACTGACGGCGCATTAGTCAGCCCAAACGGCATGACCGTAAACTCATAATGCCCGTATCTCGTACTAAACGCTGTCTTCGGGATATCACTCTCCCTTATCCGCAGCTGATAGTACCCAGACTTGAGATCTAACTTCGAGTACACCGTCGACCCGACTAACTGATCAAAGAGATCATCAATCCGGGGGATCGGGTACTTATTCTTCTCATCCAGCTTGTTCAGCTCTCGATAATCAATACATAACCTCAAGCTTCTGTCCTTCTTCTTAACAAAGAGGACCGGTGCGCTCCAAGGCGAAGAACTCGGGCGCACATACCCTTGCTCCAACAATTCTTGCAGTTGAACTTTCAGCTCCGCCATTTCCTTAGGCGCTAGCCGATACGGAGATCTTGATACAGGCTTCGCACCTGGCACTAGCTCGATCGTAAAATCTATCTCCCGCTGAGGCGGGGCTCCAGGAAGATCTGCGGGGAACACATCAGGGTATTCCGATACCACTGAAATACAATCCATCGCGGGCTTCAGCTTTGCAACCTTCAATAGTGTAAAGAACAGTTCTGCTCCGGCACGAACCGCCTTCACCACCTGAAGAGCAGACATCAACGTCTTGCTCGACCCCTTTAAGCCCGTAAAAGTCGTCTCACGACTTGCTCCCAGCTTGACTTCCTTGCTACCGCAATCTATATGGGCCTGCTGCTCCGAGAGCCAGTCCATGCCGAATATGACGTCAAACTCTACCAACGGAAGTAAAGACGCCCGCAGGTCAAACTCCTGCTCTCCAATACGAATCTTAACATCACAGATCCTATCCGCTCGCATCGAACACCCATTTGGCAACAACACATCCAACTTATCCTTCGCCATCGAAGAAGGGACTCCGATGCGTAATATAAATCCTTCGGACAAGAAGGAGTGTGAAGCTCCCGTATCAAAGAGTGCTCGTGCCGGATTTTCACAAATCAACACAAATCCTAAACAAGTAGTGGTAAGGTAACATGTGCATAACAAGCATATAAGGGAATTGACTTGCTATAAATTAAACCGTACCTGTCACCACGTCAGCTTGTTTAATGGCCTCCTGTTGGCCAAGATTGTAGACCCTTGGTTGGGCCGGAGCATAGTGGGATGCGGTCGACTCCACCGCCTTACCCTTCTCTTCATAAGTAGCTCCTGGCCTCCTCTCGGACTTAGGACGTCCGCTCCAACAATCACGGGCGAAATGCCCCGTCTTGCCGCAAGTAAAACACGCACCCGGGGTCCGACCCGTAGTCGCCGCAGAAGCGCCAGAAGGAGCTGGACCCGAAGTCCTATGCTTCTTGAAAGTCCTCCGATAGCCGGACTTTGAAGTAGTCGGCACTCTGAACTCAGATTTCTTTTCACCCAAGCTTTTCTTCGCTTGCACGCTCTTCATGTCCTTCTCCAAGGACCGGGCAGTATTGACCAAGGTTAAGAAACCCTGCGTCATTGGCCCCGACAGTAATAATCTCAGCTCATCCCTCAGGCCTTCATAAAAACGATTAGTCTTGCGCTCCTCATCCATGATGGTGGAGCTAGCATAACGACTCAACCGCGTAAACTCGTGGAGATATTCATCCACGCTCCTCTCACCCTGTACAAATTTCAGGAACTCATTCTCCAACGCTATCTTCTGCGTCGAAGGGAGTTATCTGGCCAAAAATAATCTCGAGAACTCCTCCATCGAGACATCACAAAGTTGCCTACCTCTCAGTAAGTGCAGCTCCAAACCTTCCCACCACAACCTCGCTTCACCGTCCAGCAGGAACGTAGCGATGGTGGTCATTTGCCACTCCTCCGTCTCTGTCACTGTCATGACTCTCTTCACCCTGGAGAGCCAGTCTTCAGCCTGAGATGGGGTTCCCAACCCCGAGAATAGCGGAGGGTTAAAGCTCATTACATGCTTCAGCTGCCTCTCAGTTGCCCTCCTTGGCACTATTGGTTCCGCAACCACTTGCTCCACCCTCCTCGGCTCAGCCTCTTGCAGAGGTACTTGCTCCATCACAGGAGCGGGCTGCTGCGCTTGCCTTCCAGGCTGCGCGTTGATCACGGCCAACACCGCTTCAGCAACCAATCGTATATTTTCAGCCGACAGAGGTGTTGCAGGAGCAACATCCGGTGCACTACTAGCCTCAGAAACTCGGCGTTCTGACGGCCCAACACCACTTCTGGTCACCTATAGTGGTACAAAACATCGTTAAGCGACCAAATAAATTGCAAACAGCAATTATAGGTTCCTCAAACACGAGTATTTTTATTCCTAAGTGGACATTCATGGGTTCTTTTTACTGTTATTACGATGACGCACACAATGTGCTCACCACCCCTTAAAAAGAATTCGGCCACGAATTCAGTTTAAGCCCGACCAAAACCAGTAGTCTGATACCAAATTGTAACACCCCCTATCCGTCGCATAGTATATAGCAGTAGGTCCGGCCGGGGCCCGACGCCATATACCACAGATAGACCGGGTGGTTACTTATGGAAACCATCCAACCAATCTCAACGTCCTACACAGAGCATTCTAGCGGAAGCAGTTTAAGAGTTGCAAAACAAGAACCCAGCAACAAGCATGAATGTCCACTAATACGAAAATAGGAATGTTATTACAAAATACTCAAAACAAGCCTTAAGGCCTTACAAAAAGTTTCACTTGTCTGTTACATGATTTACAAACCACGACACGCAGGCCGGTCATACATGAATAAAGCAATAAACATTTCCATTCGGGCCTTCGAGGGCCGGCTTCGCAAAAAGGGCTTTAGCCCGCTATTGACCGCTTGGTCCAGCTGCACCTGCAAACAACAAACCACCGCACGGTGGCAAAACAAGGCAACGGTCAGCAATGCTGACCAAATTATAACGATCCCGCCCCCAACTGGGGGCGGCGATGCTCCTTCCCTGCATTTCATTAGCATAAGCGAGAAACATAAAAACCATAGCCATTTCATCACAGGCGTTGGCTCGCACGGCCACACGCCCCGTGCACTCAGGGCACATTCTCGATGAATCGGTCTATGTCGCGTCAATTTAAGCCACCAACATTCCGGACTCACCACCGCCACTTAGACAGCCAAACCTATGAGCAATTTGTCTTCCTGGCCTGGGTCACGTCAATTTAAGCCATTGACCGCCGAAGACTCACATATATGCCAACGGCGAGTGCCATGTAACTTTAGGTCTCTCTAACCCGAACGACATAGAGCAGGTACGGCTCCATCTAACCCGTGCTCACATCGCAACGACAATTTAAGCCATATGCGCGGGTCAAACTTTCACCGAGTCCCATTCTAACACAAGTCACATAACCCCGTTATGTTCAAGTTGGCTCTCAGGCCACCAAGTTGGCAAGATCTCATATCCGCCCAGTTTTCCGGGTGCACCTTTGGGTTAGTCCCCAAGGCTCCCTGCTGCAATCTACCGCGTAGAAAACCCGAAAACACCCAATAGCACGGAGTCTTCTCCGGCGTTATGCAATGCAACATCACCGATCCGGACTAACATGTCCGGGTAGGCTTCAACCAAAATGCCTATGTCCGTTCTCGCATACGGACTCTAAACAACGGGGACTTCACATATCTACCCGAAGGAACGCCTCCAACTCTCCGCAAACTCGCGAGAGCGGGCTTCCTATGCAAAGAAAGAGAGCGACTCATGCTCAAGATGAGGATCGTTACCCTTGCGGTCCTCTTTGGCGCCATTGAAAAGTAATCGGATGGAAATCACCGCACTTGCGTTGCCTCCGTGGATCCGGAGTCGGCTTGCGATTCGGAGCTCCGAAGCTCCTCCAATGGCGGATCTAGCTCTTCTTCTTCTTGCCTTAGCTCTCCTTTCTCCAAGGATTTAGAAAGAGGATAAGTGGAAAAAGTGAGGGTTTTCTAAGTCAAAACCCGGGTATATCCCTTCAGGAACAACCCCCAGCCGTTGGATCTTCAGTCAAAGAAATGAACGGCTTCGATTCGGGGCTGAAATGCCCAATCTGGACCGAACACGGCCTGGCACACGCCCGTGTCCAGGGCCGTGTGCCGGCCGTGTACCCCATGATTTTTCCCCGTTTTCAACCCGAGCATTGCACGGGTTCTAGGACACGCCTGTGTCCTTGCCCGTGTCACCTTGACATGTCTGGGCTCCAGGCCGTGTACACGGTCTCGACACTTCGCGGCTAAGTGTCGACACGGGTCGACACGCCCTGCGACACGCCCGTGTCGTAGGCCGTGTGCCATGTCTCGACACATTGTCGACACCAAAGTGTCGACTTCGCGGGACGAGTGTCGACACGGGTTGACACGCCCTGCGACACGCCCGTGTCGCAGGCCGTGTGCCATGTCTCGACACAACGTCGAAGCACTGTGTCGACTTCACGGCTAAGTGTCGACACGGGTCGACACGCCCTGCGACACGCCCGTGTCGCAGGCCGTGTGCCCAGTCTCGACATAATGTCGAGACCAAAGTGTCGACTTCACGCCTTAGTGTCGACACAGGCTTGACACGCCCTGGGACACGCCCGTGTCCCAGGCTGTGTGCCTGCAGCCAGAATTCAAATTGGCCCAAAACATCCCCCTTTGCTCCTTTGAGTTTCGGGGCGTTACAGCGGTTCTGGGTGTAAGACCCGGTGGTGAAGCAAAAAAATGGGGTCTTACACATTCAAATCCTGACTGTTGACAAAGTAGAATTTTGGTTAAGTCCATAGGAGTTCAAGAAGGTAGCTGTTGTCATTCTCCACTAAAATAACAAGTTTAGAGAAACTCTCTGAGAAAGGAGCAGACAAGGCTAACCCTGGTTATAGAAGAAGAAGAAGATAATTGTTATCATTCTCACGTGCAACAACAAGTTCAGAGAAACACTCTGAGAAAGAAGGAGCAGCAATGGCTAACCCTAGCTGTAGTTACTTCACAATTGTAGCTGGTCATTTTTGAAGAACATTTTCTAGAAGCTGTGAAGAAGAAAGCTGAACTGAGTTTTCTCAGGACAAAAGGAAGAAGATACAGAGAACATTTCTTTAGGGTCAAATCATCATCAATAAACCATTTATCAAGTAGGATCCTTTGGATCTGAGTGTAAGCCTACTTTATAAAGGCTGAGTGTATGATCTTTTGTAGATCTAAGGTAGGTTCCCTGTATGGAACTGAGGTAGGGCCTGTAAGCCTGAGTTGTAGGACTTGTGCTCAAGTTTGAGGTTGGATCCTGGACTGGATCTGAGTTGTAGGGCAGTTTGCCTGAGGTGGGATCTGGTTCAGATCTGAGGTAGGAGAGTATTCCTCTCTGAGTTGTAGGGATATTCGACTAGCCTGAGTGTAGGAAAATAAACTTAGTGTGAGGTAGGTGAATAGGTTTCTAGGTTTTTAGTGTGTCTTTTAACTTTTATAATTTTAGGCTGTGAGAGGTGATCTACTTCCTAGTGCTTTCAAGATTATGGGTACGTCCATTCACCCAAGTGACTCAGCAGTTTATAGTGGTTCCCCAGATTATGGGTACGTCCAATGTACCTCCCGCCTTTCTAACAGTGTTTTAGACAAGGCACTACTGTAATATCTCGACACCTAAGAGCTTATAACATGATCTTATAGGACCACTCAATCTCCTCCAAGCCATACAACTCGGGCATAGAGCCCTACAACTCAGTGGTCAAAATACCACCTACTTCAGACGAAAATGCCCTTCCACTCAGGCTGGAAGGATAACCCTACAACTCAGATCCAGAGGATCATACAACTGAGGCCAAAGCCTTACTACTGAGATCTATAACAGATCCTACAAACTCAGCCTTTATAACACAAGCTTACAACTCAGATCCAAAAAGATCTTACAGAGAGAAAAATAGTTGGTGTTAATTTGACACCAGAGAAATTATCTCTATGCCTTACTCCTTCTATCCTGAGAAAAATCAGTCCAGAATTCTTCTTCACTGCTTCAAAAATTATCTTTAAGAATTGCTCAGCTCAGGTAGTGAAGTGGCCGCAGCTAGTGTCACGACACATATTTTCTCCATATTAAAGGATATATCAGAGTAAGGAGAAAACACAAGTCGTGATGTCACGTCAGTAGGGGATAACTGCAGACGTTCAGCCAAGACCTCAACTAAATACTTTTTAGAAAGATTTATAAGTTATTTGATGAAAACCCAATTTTAAGTTAAGCAATTAGTCGTATCTCTCGGCTTAGTGGATCAACTAGTCCACGAGTAAAAATATAGTCATATACTGCGGAAAATACTTTGATTATGTTGATTTAACATCCTACACGCGCATAAACATCCCTGAAGGACAACCGGCGACATGCAAGACTTTAGATTTATTATAAGTATATAAATAGTCTTTACGTTAACTTAGAAAATAGTATATTAGTTTTAGAAAGATAACATGCATGAAATACTAGTGGTAATGCTTTTTATAAGTTAAAATAACTAACATGCATCCTAGCATAAAATATTCCCCAGAGAGCAAGTAAAAACACCCACAAAGAGGCAAACAAGCAGCATAGCAAAGTAATTATCAATCCAAAAGAAACCACCTGTGGACGTCAACACTTGACACGAACCCACTGGAGAGCATGTATTTCTTTACGAACGAGAGAACAACCAAAAACTTCCTCATAAGGGTGAGGAAAATCTCTGCAACAGGCAGTCGACTAGCAAACTCCCAAACTTAGCTGCGCAACCGACTACTGCCCTAAACCTGAGGCATTCAAAACAAGAACACCTCAGTAAGAAAATACAAGTGGCAAAGGAAAGTAATCAGGTAATAAGTACAAACACAACGAAGGGTTTACCAAACTCGAGTAAAAGAAATCCTGAAAACCACAGCGGATTAGCCAAATAAATATAAGTACAGTAAAAGTCTGCAATAAAGGAATTAATTGGATAAATGCACCAACTACAGTTAAAGCCATTCTTTGGAAAAAATCTGCTAGTATAAGCATGAAAAGCAAAGACTGATCTAAAAAGCAAAACTGAGTACAAAACAGTTTGAAAAATGTGAATCATTAACACTTGGTAAAATCAACCGGGCCAGAGTCGGTGACCAATTGTCCCATACCAGGCTCCCAAACCCAAATGTCTCAAAAAATAAGGTCGTGCGTGTTGGAGTTACCATGGTGATCTAGAAGTGTTCAAACATGTAATCTCACTGCCAACGCGATATGAGCCTGCAGGGTCGCACATAAGAGATGTGGAGAAGTTGGATGATTGACTGTGTTGGTAAAGGTTACCAATCACCGACCTGAATGGGGTTATGGGCAAAGTGTTGCCTTAAAGGATCGTCGGGTTGGGCAAATGTTACCTTGAAGGATTAGTAAGAATAGTCGACCGAGGGTCGACGTGAATCGTCGTGTATCGTGGACCGCGGGTTGACAAGTATCGTCGAGTATCGTCGAGTATCGTCAACCGCGGGTTGACGAGTATCGTCGACCGCAGATCGATGATTATCGTCAACCCACGTTCGACGTGAATAGTCGAGTATTGTACTCTGATACTCGCCGACTGATTCTCGCCGATCCTAGGTGATTCTCGCCGAGTCTAGGTGATTCTCGCCGATCCTAGGTGATTCTCGCCGATTGATTCTCACCGAATCTACTAGGTGATTCTCGCCGATTATGGAACCCTAATTTTCTGGGTGGTCTGCGGATTGCGATATTCCTAAGTCCGTTTATGCCTTTGGTATAAATGGATACTTAGGGTTTTCGAAAAAATATCTCTCGCTGATCGAATCGACGGAAGTGTTCCGCGATTTCTTCGTTCGTTCCGCCGATCACGAATCCCACCGACGGAACCGTTCCGCCGCCGAGCTCGCTCCGTCGACCTCCTCCTCTCCGGTGATTGTCGCTGGTGTTGCTATCCCTGGCGCGAACCTAGCAGTCCGTGGGAAAGCAAGGTGTGGTCATTCTCCTTCCCGATTATCCGTGCGACGGAAAAGTCGGTGTTCTCCCGCTCGTGTGGATTTCTGCAGAGACGTGGACATCATTCCACATAGAACTCGCCACCAGCAAGAACACGAAGCTTGGAGCATCTCCGTTGAGTTGTGATTCAACGCCACCGAGGTAATTTTTGCCTAGTTGTATGTTAACTTCTTGATTCAACTACCATGGCCCGATCCCATCTCTTTTGGGTTTTCTTGATGTTTTTTGTAACGCCCCGAAACTCAAAGGAGCAAAGGGGGATGTTTTGGGCCAATTTGAATTCTGGCTGCAGGCACACGGCCTGGGACACGGGCGTGTCCCACGACATGTCAAGCCTGTGTCGACACTAAGGCGCGAAGTCGACACTTTGGTCTCGACATTGTGTCGAGACTGGGCACACGGCCTGCGACACGGGCGTGTCGCAGGGCGTGTCGACCCGTGTCGACACTTAGCCGTGAAGTCGACACAGTGCTTCGAAGTTGTGTCGAGACATGGCACACGGCCTGCGACACGGGCGTGTCGCAGGGCGTGTCAACCCGTATCGACACTCGTCCCGCGAAGTCGACACTTTGGTGTCGACAATGTGTCGAGACATGACACACGGCCTGCGGCACGGGCGTGTCGCAGGGCGTGTCGACCCGTGTCGACACTTAGCCGTGAAGTGTCGAGACCGTGTACACGGCCTGGAGCCCAGGCGTGTCAAGGTGACACGGGCAAGGACACGGGCGTGTCCTAGAACCCGTGCAGTGCTCGGGTTGAAAACGGGGAAAAATCATGGGGTACACGGCCGGCTACACGGCCGTGTTAGGTGGAACACGGGCGTGTCAGCTCGAACACGGGCGTGTTCGATACCTGTGTGAGGTTCTAGGTGATTCGATTTTGACGGCGAATGAGGCACATGGCCCTGGACACGGGCGTGTGCCAGGCCGTGTTCCGTCCAGATTGGGCATTTCAGCCCCGAATCGAAGCCGTTCATTTCTTTGACTGAAGATCCAACGGTTGGGGGTTGTTCCTGAAGGGATATACCCGGGTTTTGACTTAGAAAACCCTCACTTTTTCCACTTATCCTCTTTCTAAATCCTTGGAGAAAGGAGAGCTAAGGCAAGAAGAAGAAGAGCTAGATCCGCCATTGGAGGAGCTTCGGAGCTCCGAATCGCAAGCCGACTCCGGATCCACGGAGGCAACGCAAGTGCGGTGATTTCCATCCGATTACTTTTCAATGGCGCCGAAGAGGACCGCAAGGGTAACGATCCTCATCTTGAGCATGAGTCGCTCTCTTTCTTTGCATAGGAAGCCCGCTCTCGCGAGTTTGCGGAGAGTTGGAGGCATTCCTTCGGGTAGATATGTGAAGTCCCCGTTGTTTAGAGTCCGTATGCGAGAACAGACATAGGCATTTTGGTTGAAGCCTACCCGGACATGTTAGTCTGGATCGGTGATGTTGCATTGCATAAGGCCGGAGAAGACTCCGTGCTATTGGGTGTTTTTCGGGTTTTCTACACGGTAGATTGCAGCAGGGAGCCTTGGGGACTAACCCAAAGGTGCACCCGGAAAACTGGGCAGATACGAGATCTTGCCAACTTGGTGGCCTGAACGCCAACTTGAACATAACAAGGTTATGTGATTTGCGGTAGAATGGGACTCGGTGGAAGTTTGACCCGCGCAAATGGCTTAAATTGTCGTTGCGATGTGAGCACGGGTTAGATGGAGCCGTACCCGCTCTATGTCGTTCGGGTTAGAGAGACCTAAAGTTACATGGCACTCGCCGTTGGCATAGATGTGAGTCTTCGGCGGTCAATGGCTTAAATTGACGTGACCAATGCCAGGAAGACGAATTGCTCATAGTAATGGCCGTCTAAGTGGCGGTGGTGAGTCCGGAATGTTAATGGCTTTAATTGACGTGACATCGACCGGTTCACCGAGAATGTGCCCTGAGTGCACGGGGCGTGTGGCCGTGCGAGCCAACGTCTGTGATGAAATGGCTATGGATATATACTTTGCTCGCTTATGCTAATGAAATGCAGGGAAGGAGCATCGCCGCCCCGAGTTGGGGGCGGGATCGTTATAATTTGGTCAGCATTACTGATCGTTGCCTTGTTTTGCCACCGTGTGGTGGTTTGTTATTTGCAGGTGCAGCTGGACCAAGCGGTCAATAGCGGGCTAAAGCCCTTTTTGCGAAGCCGGCCCTCGAAGGCCCGAATGGAAATGTTTAATACTTTATTCATGTATGACCGGCCTGCGTGCCATGGTTTGTAAATCATGTAACAGACAAGTGAAATATTTTGTAAGGCCTTAAGGCCGATTTTTGAGTATTTTTGTATAACATTCCTAATTCTGTAATAGTGGACATTCGTGCTCTAATGCTGGGTTCTTGTTTACAACTTTTATAAACTGCTTCCGCTAGAATGCTCTGTGTAGGACGTTGAGATTGGTTGGATGGTTTCCATACGTAACCACCCGGTCTGTCTGTGGTATATGGCGTCGGGCCCCGGCCGGACCTACTGCTATATACTATGCGACGGATAGGGGTGTTACAATTTGGTATCAGACTACTGGTTTTGGTCGGACTTAAACTGAATTCGTGGGCGAATTCTTTTTAAGGGGTGGTGAGCACATTGTGTGCGTCATCGTAATAACAGTAAAAAGAACCCATGAATGTCCACTTAGGAATAAAAATACTCGTGTTTGAGGAACCTGCGTGTTCCTATAATTGCTGTTTGCAATTTATTTGGTCGCTTAACGGTGTTTTGTACTACTATAGGTGACCAGAAGTGGTGTTGGGCCGTCAGAATGCCGAGTTTCTGAGGCTAGTAGTGCACCGGATGTTGCTCCTGCAACACCTCTATCGGCTGAAAATATACGATTGGTTGCTGAAGCGGTGTTGGCCGTGATCAACGCGCAGCCTGGAAGGCAAGCGCAGCAGCCCGCTCCTGTGATGGAGCAAGTACCTCTACAAGAGGCTGAGCCGAGGAGGGTGGAGCAAGTGGTTGCGGAACCAATAGTGCCAAGGAGGGCAACTGAGAGACAGTTGAAGCATGTAATGAGCTTTAACCCTCCGTTATTCTCGGGGTTGGGAACCCCATCTCAGGCTGACGATTGGCTCTCTAGGGTGAAGAGAGTCATGACAGCGACAGAGACGGAGGAGTGGCAGATGACCACCATCGCTACGTTCTTGCTGGACGGTGAAGCGAGGATGTGGTGGGAAGGTTTGGAGCTGCATCATCTGCGAGGTAGACAACTGATAGACGTTCCGATGGAAGAGTTCTCGGGATTGTTCTTGGCATGATACCTCCCTTCTACTCAGAGGATTTCAATGGAGAATGAGTTCCTGAAATTAGTACAGGGTGAGAGGAGCGTGGATGAATATCTCCACGAGTTTACGCGGTTGAGTCGTTATGCTAGCTCCACCATCATGGATGAGGAGCGCAAGACTAATCGTTTTTATGAAGGCCTGAGGGATGAGCTGAGATTATTACTGTCGGGGCCAATGACGCAGGGTTTCTTAACCTTGGTCAATACTGCCGGTCCTTGGAGAAGGACATGAAGAGCGTGCAAGCGAAGAAAAGCTTGGGTGAAAAGAAATCTGAGTTCAGAGTGCCGACTACTTCAAAGTCCGGCTATCGGAGGACTTTCAAGAAGCATAGGACTTCGGGTCCAGCTCCTTCTGGCGCTTCTGGGGCGATTACGGGTCGGACCCTGGGTGCGTGTTTTACTTGCGGCAAGATGGGGCATTTCGCCCGTGATTGTTGGAGCGGACGTCCTAAGTCCGAGAGGAGGCCAGGAGCTACTTATGAAGAGAAGGGTAAGGCGGTGGAGTCGACCGCATCCCACTATGCTCCGGCCCAACCAAGGGTATACAATCTTGGCCAACAGGAGGCCATTAAACAAGCTGACGTGGTGACAGGTACGGTTTAATTTATAGCAAGTCAATTCCTTTATATGCTTGTTATGCACAAGTTACCTTACCACTACTTGTTTAGGATTTGTATTGATTTGTGAAAATCCGGCACGAGCACTCTTTGATACGGGAGCTTCACACTCCTTCTTGTCCGAAGGATTTATATTACGCATCGGAGTCCCTTCTTCGATGGCGAAGGATAAGTTGGATGTGTTGTTGCCAAATGGGTATTCGATGCGAGCGGATAGGATCTGTGATATTAAGATTCGTATTGGAGAGCAGGAGTTTGACCTGCGTGCGTCTTTACTTCCGTTGGTAGAGTTTGACGTCATATTCGGCATGGACTGGCTCTCGGAGCAGCAGGCCCATATAGATTGCGGTAGCAAGGAAGTCAAGCTGGGAGCAAGTCGTGAGACGACTTTTACGGGCTTAAAGGGGTCGAGCAAGACGTTGATGTCTGCTCTTCAGGTGGTGAAGGCGGTTCGTGCCGGAGCAGAACTGTTCTTTACACTAGTGAAGGTTGCAAAGCCGAAGCCCGCGATGGATTGTATTTCAGTGGTATCGGAATACCCTGATGTGTTCCCCGCAGATCTTCCTGGAGCCCCGCCTCAGCGGGAGATAGATTTTACGATCGAGCTAGTGCCAGGTGCGAAGCCTGTGTCGCGATCTCCGTATCGGCTAGCGCCTAAGGAAATGGCGGAGCTGAAAGTTCAACTACAAGAGTTGTTGGAGCAAGGGTATGTGCGCCCGAGTTCTTCGCCTTGGAGCGCACCGGTCCTCTTTGTTAAGAAGAAGGACGGAAGCTTGAGGTTATGTATTGATTATCGAGAGCTGAACAAGCTGACTGAGAAGAATAAGTACCTGATCCCCCGGATTGATGATCTCTTTGATCAGTTAGTCGGGTCGACGGTGTACTCGAAGTTAGATCTCAAGTCTGGGTACTATCAGCTGCGTATAAGGGAGAGTGATATCCCGAAGACAGCGTTTAGTATGAGATACGGGAATTATGAGTTTACGGTCATGCCGTTTTGGCTGACTAATGCGCCGTCAGTATTCATGGATTTGATGAACAGGACGTTCAGGGAGTACCTGGACCATTTCGTGATCGTCTTCATCGACGATATTTTGGTGTACTCGCAAAGTGAGGAGGATCACTTCAAGCATCTCCATTTGGTGTTGGAGACACTCAGGAGAAATCAGTTGCATGCCAAGTTCTCGAAGTGCGAGTTTTGGCTATCCTCAGTGGTGTTCCTCGGGCATATAGTGAGTGGAAAGGGTATTGCTGTGGATCCGGCGAAGATTGTTGCGATACGGGAGTGGCCTGAGCTTGCTACGGTAGCAGAAGTCCGGAGCTTTTTGGGGCTTGCCGGCTATTATAGGCGCTTCGTAGAGAACTTCTCGCGGATAGCGTTGCCTCTCACACTTTGACGAGGAAGGAGCATAAGTTCGTTTGGACGCCGGAGTGCGCGCGAGCTTTTGAGGAATTGAAGTGTCGGTTGACCACGGCGCCTGTGCTGAGTTCGCCATGTGGAACCGAAGGCTATGAGATATATAGCGATGCTTCGGGCAGCGGTTTAGGTTGTGTGCTACTGCAGCACGGAAGCGTGATAGCTTATGGCTCGAGACAGCTAAAAGTGCACGAGAGAAATTATCCGGTCCACGACTTGGAGTTGGCGGCCGTGATTTTTGCCTTGAAGCTGTGGAGACACTATTTGTACGGTGTGAAGATTGATATCTACACCGATCACAAGAGCCTAAAGTATCTAATAGATCAGAAGGATCTGAATATGCGGCAGCGTAGGTGGATGGAGTTCCTGGGGGACTATACTTTTAAGATCCACTCTGTGCCTGGCAAAGGGAATGCGGTTGCGGACGCGTTGAGTCGCCGAGCCCCGGCTCAAGCGAATTGGCTATCAGTGCATGATGAGCGGTTGGTGCAGGAGCTGGAGGCGTTGGAGATTGTTTGTGTGGACAGACAATCTAGTGCTGAAGCAGTGCTGAATTGGACTGAAGTCCAATATGACCTGGCTGATCGGATTCGGCAGGCTTTGGATATGGATGCTCATATGAAGCAGTTCATGATAGAGGCTCTGGATGGGTCAAATTCCCAATTCGTTGTGGAGGACGGATTGCTGTGGAAAGACGGTCGTTTGTGCGTCCCAAGTGTGGGCAATTTACGGGTGGAATTGTTGTACGAGGCACACCATACCAAGTACTCGATTCACCCGGGGAGCATGAAGATGTACCGCGATATGAAAAAGCTATTTTGGTGGCCGGGTTTGAAGAAGGATGTGGCGCTATACGTAGCGAAGTGCCAAACTTGCGCCTTGGTAAAGGCGGAGTGCCAAAAGCCGGGAGGATTTCTTAAGCCCTTGCCTATTCCGGAGTGGAAATTCGACGACATCTCTATGGACTTTGTGCATGGTTTGCCAAGGTCGCAGAAGGGGAACGACGCCATTTGGGTGGTGGTCGATCGATTAACGAAGGTGTCACATTTTATTCCGCATAGGAAGGATGATCCGGTGGAGAAGTTGGCGAAGCTTTATGTGGATAACATAGTGCGGCTTCATGGTGTGCCCCGCAGCATCGTGAGTGACCGAGATGGGCGGTTCACGTCCAATGATTGGAGGCTGGTGCAGCAAATGTTGGGAACAAAGCTGAAGTTTAGCACAGCCTTCCATCCGCAAACGGATGGGCAGACCGAGAGGGTCAATAGAACCATGGAAGACATGCTTCGCATGTGTGTCTTGGACTTTGGAAAGCGATGGGAGGACCACCTTTATTTGGTGGAGTTCGCATACAACAACAGCTACCAAACAAGTATTCAGATGGCGCCTTTCGAGGCCCTATATGGTAGAAGATGTCGTACGCCGTTGTCTTGGTTAGAAACGGGCGAGTCAAAGTTGTATAAGCGATCGGAAGTGGAGGATGTGTTGGAACACCCTATTACTAATTTGGGTCAGGATCACTATGTCTCTAGGAATCTGTGTTTGACCTTTTGTATAGCTTAATAGGTCAATTAGAATTGAGTCTGAGGGATCAGGAGTCTAGGTTTGGAAGCTGCCCTGAAGACCAAAGTTTTTCTTGAGACTAAGTCAAATCGTCGAGCTCAGCACGACGTTTCGTCGAACTCCGGTCGACGATCGTCTAGCTCAACTTCGACAGATCGTCGAGCTCCGTTCGACGATCGCTGAGCTCAACTTCACAATATCGTCGAACTCCATTCGACGATCGGTGAGCTCAGGTCGACGATTTTGACTCTGCACTGGATCCTTATCTCTGAGCTCAGTTCGACGATCTTTGAGCTCAGATCGACGATTATGTTGCTGCTTGCATTTTCCAGGTCGTTGAGCTCAGCTCGACGATAGCAGAGCTCAGTTCGACGATTTCAGTTATCTTTCAGAATTCAAATTTAAATCAGATAGAAGTTATTCTGCATTTAATTCAGAAGATCTGCCAGCCATTTTCATTTACTTCTGGAGCAAGTTTCAAGGGATTTTTCAAGGAACAATTCAGTGGACTTTCCTTCAGAACAAATTATGCAATTAAGGCTGTAATCTATACAGACCAACGGCTATCTTTGACAGAGTAATATCCTATTCAGACACAGAGAATAAAAGAGAATGTTTTTTGAATCAAGAAAAGAGATTGACAAGAATAGAAAACACAACTCAATATACAGAGACTCTTTGAAAATATTCTGTCAATAAGAATTTTGAAGAACACTCATCAGAGAGATCAAGCTTTCAAAAAATCTTCAGATCTCTCCAGCTCTTAAAGTGTTCAAGGCCAACATCATTTCAAGACTCCAAACACTCAACATTTCAGCTTGCTGAAATCATCTTTTGCTGGAGATCTATCTTTGAAGGCCTATCACCCTCAACAAAGCTCATCTTCCTGAAGATCAAGGACTCAGGGGGAGCTTTGAAATCAATCCACTTAGTCTTCTCAGTTGTTTGAGAAAAGAGAAGACTGCCATCACTCTCTCACCCCCACTCTTTAAAGGGTTTTTCAAACTCCCTTCAAAAGTTTGAATCTGGTTTTTGAGCACCTTGTCAAAAGCTCATTGGTGGCAAGACACCTGATCAAAAAATCTGTTTTGGTTTTTGAGCACCTTTTCAAAAGCTCATTGTGCCCAGGACACCTGATCAACTCATCCTGCAGTGGATTCCTACTAGGGTGGTAGAAGAGTGGATGTACCCAAGTTTGGGGAACCACTATAATTCCTTGTGTAACACCCCCTATCCGTCGCATAGCATATAGCAGTAGGTCCGGCCGGGCCCGACGCCATATACCACAGACAGACCGGGTGGTTACGTATGGAAACCATCCAACCAATCTCAACGTCCTACAAGAGCATTCTAGCGGAAGCAATTTATAAGAGTTACAAATCAAGAACCCAGCACAAGCATGAATGCACTCAAAAGGAATGTCATTACAAAATACTCAAAAGTCGGCCTTAAGGCCTTACAAGAAGTCTATACATGATTTACCAACCTCGGCACGCAGGCCGGCCATACATGAAAAAATAGAAAACTTCCACTTGGGCCTTCGAGGGCCAGCTTCGCAAAAAGGGCTTTAATTGACCGCTTGGTCCAGCTGCACCTGCAAGCAAACAAACCACCGCACGGTGGCAAACAAAGCAACGGTCAGCAATGCTGACCAAATTATAACGATCCCGCCCCCAACTCGGGGCGGCGATGCTCCTTCCCTGCATTTCATTAGCACAAGCGAGCAATGCATATAACCACAGCCATCTCATCACAGACGTTGGCTCGTACGGCCACACGTCCCGTGCACTCAGGGCACATTCTCGGCGAACCGGTCGATGTCACGTCAATTAAAGCCATTAACATTCCGGACTCACCACCGCCACTTAGACGGCCATTCTATGAGCAATTCGTCTTCATGGTATTGGTCACGTCAATTTAAGCCATTGACCACCGAAGACTCACATCTATGCCAACGGCGAGTGCCATGTCAGGTCTCTCTAACCCGAACGACATAAAGCAGGTACGGCTCCATCTAACCCGTGCTCACATCGCAACGGCAATTTAAGCCATTTGCGCGGGTCAAACTTTCACCGAGTCCCATTCTACCGCAAGACACATCGTTATGTTCATGTTGGCACTCAGGGGCAAGACCTCGTGTCCGAGTTTTCCGGGTGCACCTTTGGGTTAGTCCCCAATGCAATCTACGTTAGTCTTTCCGGCCTTATGCAATGCAACATCACCGATCCGAACTAACATGTCCGGGTAGGCTTCAACCAAAATGCCTATGTCCGTTCTCGCATACGGACGCTAAACAACGGGGACTTTACATATCTACCCGAAGGAACGCCTCCAACTCTTCGCAAACTCGCGAGAGAGGGCTTCCTATGCTAAGAAAGAGTGCATCATGCTAGTGAGGATCGGCGTTCCTCTTTGGCGCCATCGAAATGTAATCAATCACCGCGCTTGCGTTGCCTCCGTGGATCCGGAGTCGGCTTGCGATTCGGAGCTCCGAAGCTTCCAATGGCGGAACTCTAGCCTTGGCTCTTCTTTCTCCAAGGTTTTCAAGTGATGAAAAGATTTTTCTAAGTCAACCCGTGTATATCCTTGTGGATCTCAACCAACGAGCGGCTTTGAGCTGAAATGCCCAATCTGGCTTGGCAACGCCCGTGTCCACACGTCAAAATCGAATCTTCTGAACACGCACACGGGTAAACAAGCTGACACGCCGTGTTCCAGCTGACACGGCCGTGTTGTACCCATGATTTTTCCCCCGTTTCCAACCCGAGCACTGCACGGGTTCTAGGACACGCCCGTGTCCTTGCCCGTTCACATTGACAAGGCCGTGTACACGGGACATTTCGTCGAGGGGAGAACGACGACTCGCTGACACGGCCTTGGACACGCCCAGTCCGTGTGCCTTGTCTCGACGACCGTCGAGTGAATCTCGACGATTTCACCTTGATCGACACGGGTCACTGCGACACGCCCGTGTCGCAGGCCGTGTGCCCATTCTCGACGAATCGTCGAGGACGATTTCACGGCTAAGGTCGAACGGGTCGACACGCCCTGCGACATCGCAGGCCGTGTGCCCATTCTCGACGAATCGTCGAGAATAACTCGACGGCGACTAAGTGTCGACACACGCTTGACACGGGGACAACCAGGCCGTGTGCCTTAATACACCTTGTGTCATCTAGTTTTGCATGTTTTCTTTTGTTTCTGGCCTAGATTTTCTTGTGCTTAGTTTCTGCATAGCTTGGTTTTGTGATTAATTTTATTTCTGCTTCCCTACTTACACTCATTACAACAATTGTTGTAAAGCTTTGCAAAAGTTTTTCTCTGTGTTTTAAAAAGCACCATATACTCTATTCACCCCCCTCTAGAGTATATCTGATCTAGTTTCCCCTTTCAATTGGTATCAGAGCGAGGTTGGTTAAACATACCATACCTGACTGGTTGCACAGGCTAACACCTGAACCCCAAGATCCCAAACTAGATCCTTCTTTTATATTTCATTATTAGATTTAGCTTGCACAAGTCATGGTCCCAAAACAAAGATTATGCTAGCACCAGACCTCCAGTGTGCAATCTATCAAAGTTTGCACTTTGGAAAGCAAGGATTAGACTCTACATGAATTCTATTGACGAAGATATTTTTCAATTCTGTTTTGACAGTGTGTCCAAGACCTCCAGAGGGCACAAGCATAAATGATGTTCCACCTCCATCAGGAACAGATGCTGACATCAAAAAGTGGAAAGTAGCTGATGCCAAGGCAATGAACATTTTAGCTCAGACAATGTCAGATGACATTTTTCAAAAGGTAGCTGAATGTAATTCAGCCAAGGAGATCTGGGACAAGCTCTCAGAAATAGTTTCAGGCTCAGCTGATGAGAGAAAGGACAGAAGATCCCATCTCATCTCCCAATATGAGAACTTCAAGAAGGGAGAAACTGAGTCAGTGGGAGACATGTACAACAGACTGAGTCTAATTGTCAGTGAACTGAGGACATTAGACAAAGAGATCTCTCTGACAGAACTTAATGACAAGATCCTAATGTGCTTCCCCAGCACTTGGGATTCAAGAATCTGGCCAATTAAAGATGCCAGAAGTCTGAATGAGATCACCACTGAAGCCTTGTTGGGTAAGCTCAAATCTTATGAGCTACTCATCAAGAACAGAGAAGAAGAACAGAAGGCTGCTTCACCAGCCACAAGAAAGGAGAAGACTATAGCATTCAAGGCAACTGAGGATCTGCCTGAAGAAATAGGAACAGTCAATGATGAACTTCTCAGCTTGTTGGCCAAAAGATTCTATAAGATGGCCAGAAAGGACTTCAGAAGAAGATCATACAAGGAGCAGGATAAGCCAAGGTATGACAAGTCCATTGGCAATAGCAAAGACATCATTTGCTTTGGTTGCAGGAAACCAGGGCATATGGTTCCTGACTGTCCAGAGAATAAGAACAAGGACAGAAGGGACAGAAAAGAAAGAAGAAAGGAGAAGGACTCCAAAAGGAATGGAAGTAGCAAACCTTCCTCCAGCAGAAATAAGCACACAAGGAAAGGATTTGTTGCTGAATCCTGGAGTGAGACTGAAGAGGAGTCAGAAGCCTCTTCCAGCTCAAGTGATGATGAGGATGATGCAGAGGAAAAGGAGTTCTGCATGATGGCAATCAATGCCTCACAACACAACTCAGAGGAAGAGGAGTCAGAGTCAGACTCAGAGACTCAACCTGAAGAAGATCAGGTAATCAGCTCTTTTGATTTTACTTCAGAAGATTTTAAACTTGAATTTAAAGCACTATGTTTAGACCTGCTAAAGTCTGAGAAAGAGATCATCTCTCTCAGAAATCAATTATCTGAACAAAATGTTTTAAAATCAGAAAACCTCAAACTCTCTCAGGAGTTGGAGAACTATAGGGAACAGATAGCTTCACTGAAGAGTGAGCTCTCTGAGGCCAAGAAGCTTGAAGAATCTCTCAATGGGAGAAGCATCAAGCTGATGGACATCACAAGCACAGTGAACTCAAGATTCAACAGTACACTGGGCTTGGGTGCCTCATCCAGCCAACCTATTGTTCTAACAACCCCTATCAAGTTCATTTCTGACAAGGGAAAGGGAGTTGTAGAGGTTGCCAGGAAAAATTCTGATCTGCCTCAGAAAACTAAAGTCCAGCACAAATCGTCGAACGGAGATCGACGATCGCCGAATGAAGATCGACGATCGCCGAACGCAGCTCGACGATCTCAGGGAAAATCGTCGAACGCTGGTCGACGATCTCAACCAAAGTCGTCGAACGAAGCTCGACGATCTCATGTACCTGACCTCACCCATAGTCGACCGTCAAACGGAGCTCGACGATCTGACCCAAGATCGTCGAACTCAGCTCCAAGATCGTCGAACAGAGGTCAGAGCTCTGGAAAATTTCTCAAAGGCAAATCAAAATTGAATCCTGAGGGTTCTTCATCCCAAGCCTTCAACCCTTATACTGAATGGATTTTACCTCCAAGGAGATATCATCCTGAAGGATATAAGAGTCAGCCAGGGATATCTTTCATCTCTGAATTTAAAGGTTATCAACCTAGGCCCAAGGTAAACTGGGTCAAAAATAAGTGAATTATTTTATGTGCAGGTGAAGACCTATCCAACATCTAACCAGCAATGGTATTTGGATAGTGGGTGCTCTAAGCACATGACAGGGAACAAGGACAACCTAAATTCCTTTAGAGCCAAGCTTGGACCCAAAGTTATCTTTGGTGACTCCAACTTTGGACAAACTAAAGGATATGGAGCAGTCCAGATTGGTTCTGTAACCTTCAAGAAAGTAGCATATGTGGAAGGACTGAAGCACAACCTAATCAGCATCAGTCAGCTATGTGATGAAGGCTACCAGGTGACCTTCAGCAAAACCTTATGCAAAATCAAGTCAGAGGACAACACAACTGTGTTGACAGGTAAAAGGAAAGGTAACATCTACCTAGTAGATTTTCTTTCAACTACTATAGATATCTGTTTATTCAATTCAGTCTGTATACCAAATGTTTTATGGCATAAGAGACTAGGATACCTAAACCTTAGAACTATTGCTAGGCTATCCAAGGACAACCTTGTTAGAGGACTACCTTCTGGCCCCTACAAGAAGGAAGGACTCTGTAAGGCTTGTCAATTAGGCAAGCAAACTAAAAACAGTTTCAAGTCACTTAATAAGAGTGATTCACCTAGGATATTGTATCTGTTACACATGGATCTATTTGGACCCATCACAGTACAAAGCCTAGGAGGGAAATCCTACACCTTGGTGATTGTAGATGACTTCTCTAGATTCACTTGGGTGTTCTTTCTAAGGAAGAAGTCTGATAACTTTAAGTGTCTGACAGAGTTTCTCAAATGTATAAAGATTGAGTTCAATACTCACATTGCCCTGATCAGAAGTGATCATGGGACAGAGTTTGATTCTCTTCTTATGCAAGAGTTCTGTCAGAGTGAAGGGATCAGGCATACTTTCTCAGCTCCTAGAACTCCTCAACAAAATGGGGTAGCTGAAAGGAAAAATAGAACCCTTATTGAATCTGCCACTACATTGTTGTCAGATGCTCATCTACCTCTATCCTTCTGGGCAGAGGCAGTGAACACCTCCAACTATGTGCTGAACAGAAGTCTGATACATAAACTGAAGGGAAAGACTCCCTATGAATTACTCAAAGGGAAGAAACCTAAAGTTGACTTTCAGAATTTTTGGCTGCACTTGCTATATTCACAATAATGACAAGAAATATTTAGCAAAATTTCAAGCCAAAGCTGATGAAGGAGTGTTTCTGGGATACTCCATGATCAGCAAGGCCTATAGAGTTTATAATAAATCATCATTGAAAATTGAGGAATCTGTTCATGTTTCTTTTGATGAAACTAACATGTCTTTCAAGGAGAAGATTTCTTCTACCATAGAACCTTTGCAGGAACACTCTCTAGTTGAAGATATGAACAAGTTGCAGGTTGCTCAAGAGAATGAAAGCAGTGAAGATGAAGGGAATGCTCAACACATTGAAGCTCAACATGAAGAGCCAGTTGTTGTACCACAAGAGGAAACAACAACACAGGTTGGTGAACAATCAGCACCCCATGTTGATTTAGTAACATCAAGAGACCATCCAATTTCCCAAATAATTGGAGAAATCTCAGCTGGTGTGCAAACCAGAAATTAGGTCAACCAAAACCTGTTGCACACCTGCTTCCTTTCTCAAATTGAGCCTCAGTCCATTCAAGACGCAGAGCAAGATCCACACTGGATCATTGCCATGCAAGAAGAGTTGCATCAATTTGAGAGGAACAAAGTATGGGAACTAGTGCCAAAGCCAAAGTATCATTCCATTGTTGGAACAAAATGGGTATTCAGAAATAAACTGGATGATCAAGGAGTAATAATAAGGAACAAGGCAAGGCTAGTTGCCCAGGGATATTCTCAAGAAGAAGGAATTGACTACGACCAGACCTTTGCACCTGTTGCACGATTAGAAGCCATCAGGATATTTTTAGCCTATGCAGCTCACAAAGGCTTCAAGGTTTATCAGATGGATGTCAAGAGTGCCTTCTTGAATGGAGACATCAAAGAGGAAGTCTATGTCAGACAACCTCCAGGTTTTATCTCTCCAACTTACCCTGATTATGTTTTTAAACTACATAAAGCATTATATGGTCTCAAGCAAGCTCCTAGAGCATGGTATGAGACCCTAGCATGCTTTCTCTTGGAAAATGGTTTTATAAGGGGTAGAGTAGACCAAACTCTTTTTATTAGAACCCATAAGTCCCATACCCTACTAGTACAAATTTATGTAGACGATATCATTTTTGGTTCTACTGACTCAAAATTATGCAGAAGGTTTTCTAACCTAATGCATTCTAAATTTGAGATGAGTAGCATGGGTGAGCTATCCTTCTTCCTAGGATTGCAAGTCAAACAACATGATGAAGGCATCTTTATTTCTCAAACCAAATATGCTAATGAGCTGGTTAAGAAATTTGGCATGTCTGAGGCATCTTGTATGAAAACACCCATGCCTACCAATGCTGTATTAGATGCTGATGAACATGGGAAACCTGTTGATCAGACAACATATAGAGCAATGATTGGCTCTTTACTGTATCTTACAGCAAGTAGACCAGATATAATGTTTGCTACATGTATATGTGCTAGGTTCCAAGTTAGCCCTAGAGAGTCACACCTAACATTAGTAAAGAGGATTCTCAGGTATGTTAAAAGTTGTCCAAATCTAGGTCTCTGGTATCCAAAAGATTCAGCATTTGAGTTAACTGGATTCTCTGATGCTGATTATGCTGGATGCAGAATTGACAGGTAAAGCACCAGTGGAACTTGTCAGTTCCTTGGTGATAGACTTGTCTCTTGGTTTTGTAAGAAACAAACATCTGTGTCAACTTCAACTGCTGAAGCTAAATATATGGCTGCAGGTAGTTGTTGTTCACAAATACTGTGGATTCAAAATCAACTCCTAGACTATGGTTACAACTTAGAGAAGTCAAAAATCTTTTGTGACAATACAAGTGCTATTTCCATAGCTCAAAATCCAGTCCTCCATAGTAGGACAAAACACATAGAGATTAGGCATCACTTCTTAAGGGACAATGTTGAAAAGAATAAAATTGAACTGCACTATATCCCAACTGATTTACAAAGGGGAGATATTTTCACCAAGCCCTTGGATGAAAAGAAACACACCTTCTTCCTAAATCAGTTAGGAATGTTAGATGGAGGAAGTCTTAAATAATATCCAAGATTTTGAAAGCTAAAAATTGACCAAGACTAGGCAAAAATTTTGATTTTCCTTAGTGTCTAGAATTTTCTGATCTCTGAACTACGCTCGACGATTTCCCCAAAGATCGTCGAACGGAGTTCGACGATTTCCTGAATCGTCGAACGGAGTTCAGCGCTCCTCAGATAGTATGAACTATCTCTTCTGGTCAACGATCGTCGAACGGCGCTCGACGATCTTGTTTCCTGAACGATCGTCGAACGGAGCTCGACGCCTTTCCAGATCGTCGAACGGAGATCGACGATGTTGGAGTCTCTTCAGATTCCTTTAGAAGCCTCGATCGTCGAACTGAGTTCAACGATTTTTCCAATTCTGCGTCGAACCCTAATATAAAACTCATTTTTCGCCGTCGTTCTCTCTTGCGCTTTCAATTTCTCTGCAAAAAATTTTCTTCCCTCCAAACAGTTCTACGCTTGTTCGGTTTGTTTGTTAAGTTTTTGCAGGTACCATGGCCGTCTCAGTTGCTGTCCTCGCCGCCATGAAGTTTGATGCAGGGTTTGACATTGATTTGGACTCATTCAACACCACTGATCAAGTCTTCCAGGACATCCTGAGTTTATTCAAAGATCAGCAGTTATCTGCCCTCATGACCACAAGAATCAAACTTGCCTCAGATGAAATAAAGGAATGGGTATATACTGCACACAACCTTGACAACCACACCATTGTTAGATCTATTGCTGGCACCTAGGTACCTCTGACCCCAACAGTCTTAACAGAGGTTTTTGGTTTAAGAAATGGTGAAGACTCTGCTGAACTTTCTGGAGAAGAATTTTCTGATATACTTGCCAGGATGGGTCATCCTGAGGGAAACCCTAGCAAGTTGTTTAAGAGGAACCTGTCAGTTGAATACAGGTTCCTGGCAGATGTTGTAGGCAAGGTCCTGTTGGCAAACCATTCTGCACATGACACCATCTCCAGACATCAGTTCTGCCTCATGGGAGCTCTGGTAGATGGGAAAAGCTTGAACTGGGGAGAGGTCTTCTTTGACCTGATAAAGAAAAAGATTAACAAAACCTTTGTGAATTTTGGAAGAATTCTGGGAGTTTTTCTTCAGGCAAAGTGCCCTGCTCTGCTAGTCTCCTCTGGAGTGCACATCAATGCCTCCAAGAGACTCACCTGTGCCCTATTTGGAAAATGGGACAGGCAGATTAGCAAGCCCAGCAGGCCCTCTTCAACTGCCCCTTCAGGCACCAGGACTCAAAGAGTCACTCCCCCCCAGGTCTCTGCACCTGCAGAGAACCTGCCTGCTGCTAGTGCTGCTTCTCCTCCTCCTCCTCCAAGTCCAACCCTACCTATTCCATCCACAACTCCAGCCTCATCTCCCATTATAATCTCCAGCCCATCTCCAACCTCTATTCCATCTCCAGCAACCACTTCATCACCTCCAGTTGACCACTTCCACCCATTATTCTCATATCCACCTCCAGATGTCACCTCATCCCCATCCATACCATCCTTCACACTTCTGGATGAATCCTACATGGATGATTCCCCCTCTTCTCCTCAAGAATTACCCTCCACCTCAACATCTTTCTAAGATCTCCTCCACCACATCCTTGACCAACCCACTTTCACTCCCTCCATATCCCTCCCTTTGTCCTCCATCTCCACAATCCCCTCTCCTGAGCCCTTCATTCCACCATTCAGCCCTCCACTCCAGCTTCTTCAGCCATCCCTGTACCCTCTACCTCTGCTCCTCTTCTTGAGCAAGTAGATCTTTCAGCCCTTGCTGACAAGCTGTATGAGCTCATTGCCCCCAGGCTCTCCCTCCTCTTGGAGACCTCTTTGGCTCCTCTACACTTGTCAGTGGCAGCCCTCTCTGCCAGGCTTTCTTCTCTCCTTCCTCCAGCAGCCCCACCAGCAGTTTGCCTTGATCCAGAGGTATCTGCATCCAGGCAGGGGGAGATGCCCTATGAAGCCAGCCTTCATGCTGTTGTTGCTGCTGCCTCTGCTCCTGCTGCTGCTGCTGCTGCTGTGCTTGTATCTTCTGCTCCAGTTGCTGTGCCTACTCCAGTCTTAGCAATAGACCTAAGGTCTTTGCTATCTGCATTTGATACTGCATACTACAGCTACCTTCCAGAAGCCATTGCTGTCCAGCCCTCAGAAGATCTGTCTAAGGCAATGCTGCCCTTCTCTGGCTGTGACCCCAACATTCTTTCATCCTTTGTACTCTCAGTGATGACTGCTGCTGCTGCTGATAAAGAAAAGGCTGAATCTGCTTCTGAAATTGTTCTTGCTGCTGCTGAAGACAATGTTCCAACTGCTGCTGAAAATCAAATTGTTTCTGATGAGCCCATTTTCCAGGATTCTCTGATGATAGAGGCTGCTGTTTTTGAGCCTGCTGTAAATGTTGTTGTTGTTTCTGAACCTGCTGCTGCCATAATTCCTGAAATAACCAGTGTTGCTTCTACTGCTGCTCCAGTATCTGTTGTTATGTCTGCTGCTGTATCTGTCTCTGTTGCTCCTTCTGCTTCTGCCTCTGCCCCATCTGCTGCTGTTCAACTAAAAGAAAATCTGATGAAAAGGATTGATGCTTTATATGATGCTCAAAGCTCTGAATCTGATGACTACAACACTGCTTCTGATGATTCTTCTGCCACCATTGCAAGGAAAAGGAAGGCAAGAAGTAAGGCAATGAAGAGGGTTCCACCTGCCAAAGTTAGAGATGATAATGATGTTCCTTACTATATTCTGCACAACTGCCCAATTACTGAGCATTGGATGCAGTTCTCTAAGAATCAGCTAAAGGCTATGAAGAAGAAAAGGAAGTATGAGAAAGGTTCCACCCAGTCCAAGCACCCTCATCCTCCTCCACCACCTCCACCTGATGCAGGTGCAGGTGGCAGCTCTGCAAGATCAGGCCCAGCTAGAAGCCAGGCTCCCTACCAACCTCATGCTAGAACATATCAAAGGGAAAGCCAGTCTAGGGGCTCTTACTCTAGAAGGGGAGGATATAGGGGAAATCAAAGAGAGACTCAGGTTTACTCCAAAGGGCATTCCAGGCAGCACCCTTATTCCAGGGGAGGACATGTTCCTTCTGGTACATCTTCTGGTCCATTCCCCTACAAGCTCAAAGAAACTGTGACTGCCAGGACTCCTCAAGATACTTCTTCCAACAGGTATGATCCACCTGTTCCATTTGAGGACCCTGAGAAGAATCCTGTTGCTTGGACTGCTAGAATGAAAGAGTTGGCTGCATTAGATCAAATAAAGAAAGCCAGAGAGCAAGGCCTAGACACCTCTAATATATCTACAATGTCAGAACAAAGACAGAAAGAACTAGAATGATATGCCTCCAGTAAATTTTTTGATGCAGACAGGTACATGGAGTTGCATCCAGCTGCAGTGGTTCCCAGGACATCAAAGCAAACATATTTGGGAGCAGCTGATGATACCAGATCCAAACAAGAAGCTTTAAATCCTAACAGAGAAATCAAGTTGGTAAAAGGCAAAGAGAAAGAGTAACTCTGTAAGGTGACAATTCTTGGTTTTTTTGACTGCTTTCTGGATATCATATTTATATATCTCTGTGATGGTTCTGTAATGTCTAGCTGCTGTTGTTTTTGTGTTTTTCTAATTGTATGATGTTGTTTGATTTTCAAAGTCTGTAAATAGTTTTCCTAACCCAAATAGGGGGAGATTGTTGGAACACCCTATTACTAATTTGGGTCAGGATCACTATGTCTCTAGGAATCTGTGTTTGACCTTCTGTATAGCTTAATAGGTCAATTAGAATTGAGTCTAAGGGATCCGGAGTCTAGGTTTGGAAGCTGCCCTGAAGACCAAAGTTTTTCTTGAGACTAAGTCAAATCATCGAGCTCAGCACGACGTTTCGTTGAACTCCGGTCGACGCTCGTCTAGCGCAACTTCGACAGATCGTCGAGCTCCGTTCGACGATCGCTGAGCTCAACTTCACAATATCGTCAAACTCCATTCGACGATCGGTGAGCTCAGGTCGACAATTTTGACTCTGTACTGGATCCTTATCTCTGAGCTCAGTTCGACGATCTTTGAGCTCAGATCGACGATTATGTTGCTGCTTGCATTTTCCAGGTCGCTGAGCTCAGCTCGAGGATAGCAGAGCTCAGTTCGACGATTTCATTTATCTTTCAGAATTCAAATTTAAATCAGATAGAAGTTATTCTGCATTTAATTCAGAAGATCTGCCTGCCGTTTTCATTTACTTCTGGAGCAAGTTTCAAGGGATTTTTCAAGGAACAATTCAGTGGACTTTCCTTCAGAACAAATTATGCAATTAAGGCTGTAATCAATACAGACCAACGGCTATCTTTGACAGAGTAATATCCTATTCAGACACAGAGAATAAAAGAGAATGTTTTTTGAATCAAGAAAAGAGATTGACAAGAATAGAAAACACAACTCAATTTACAGAGACTCTTTGAAAATATTCTGTCAACAAGAATTTTGAAGAACACTCATCAGAGAGATCAAGCTTTCAAAAAATCTTCAGATCTCTCCAGCTCTTAAAGTGTTCAAGGCCAACATCATTTCAAGACTCCAGACACTCAACATTTCAGCTTGCTGAAATCATCTTTTGCTGGAGATCTATCTTTGAAGGCCTATCACCCTCAGCAAAGCTCATCTTCCTGAAGATCAAGGACTCAGGGGGAGCTTTGAAATCAATCCACTTAGTCTTCTCAGTTGTTTGAGAAAAGAGAAGACTGCCATCACTCTCTCACCCCCACTCTGTAAAGGGTTTTTCAAACTCCCTTCAAAAGTTTGAATCTGGTTTTTGAGCACCTTGTCAAAAGCTCATTGGTGGCAAGACACCTGATCAAAAAATCTGTTTTGGTTTTTGAGCACCTTTTCAAAAGCTCATTGGTGCCCAGGACACCTGATCAACTCATCCTGCAGTGGATTCCTACCTAGGGTGGTAGAAGAGTGGATGTACCCAAGTTTGGGGAACCACTATAATTCCTTGTGTCATCTGGTTTTGCATGTTTTCTTTCTGTTTCTGGCCTAGATTTTCTTGTGCTTAGTTTCTGCATAGCTTGGTTTTGTGATTAATTTTATTTCTGCTTCCCTGCTTACACTCATTACAACAATTGTTGTAAAGCTTTGCAAAAGTTTTTCTCTGTGTTTTAAAAAGCACCATATACTCTATTCACCCCCCTCTAGAGTATATCTGATCTAGTTTCCCCTTTCAGGATGCTACTTCTTTGGTGAGGACAATTCGGGAGAGATTGCTTATCGCTCAGGACCGGCAAGCAAAGTACTATAATGCCAAGCACAGGAACGTGGAGTTCGCTGTGGGCGATTATGTATACTTGAAGATCAAGCCGTTCAAGGGTGTCTCGCGGGTGCGTCGATTGAAAAAGCTAAGCCCGAGGTACCTTGGACCGTTCGAGGTTCTGGAGCGAGTAGGAGAAGCGGCCTATCGGCTGAAGCTTTCAGTGGAGCTAAGTGGTTTACATGATGTATTCCATATTTCGGTGCTTCGGAAGGCGGTGCAAGAGCCTACGCAAGTGATCGTGGTCGATCAAGTGCCGGTGGATAGTGGGCTAACGACAAAGGTCAAGCTCGTGCGGATTGAGGACTCGGAGGTCAAGCGACTACGCAATAAAGAGATCAGGATGGTCAAAGTCCGGTGGGACAATTGCGGTCGTAAGGAGCTCTCTTGGGAGCGAGAGCAGACGATGCTTGACGAATATCCGGAGTTGTTCCGCTCAGGTACAAATTTTGTTTTTGTACATGTTTTTCCCTTTATGTAATTTCGTGGGCGAAATTCTTTTAAGAGGGGTAGAGTTGTAACGCCCCGAAACTCAAAGGAGCAAAGGGGGATGTTTTGGGCCAATTTGAATTCTGGCTGCAGGCACACGGGCGTGTCCCAGGGCGTGTCAAGCCTGTGTCGACACTAAGGCGCGAAGTCGACACTTTGGTCTCAACATTGTGTCGAGACTGGGCACACGGCCTGCGACACGGGCGTGTCGCAGGGCGTGTCGACCCGTGTCGACACTTAGCCGTGAAGTCGACACAGTGCTTCGACGTTGTGTCGAGACATGGCACACGGCCTGCGACACGGGCGTGTCGCAGGGCGTGTCCACCCGTGTCGACACTCGTCCCGCGAAGTCGACACTTTGATGTCGACAATGTGTCGAGACATGGCACACGGCCTGCGACACGGGCGTATCGCAGGTCGTGTCGACCCGTGTCGACACTTAGCCGCGAAGTGTCGAGATCGTGTACACGGCCTGGAGCCCAGGCGTGTCAAGGTGACACGGGCAAGGACACGGGCGTGTCCTAGAACCCGTGCAGTGCTCGGGTTGAAAATGGGGAAAACTCATGGGGTACACGGCCGGCTACACGGCCGTGTCAGGTGGAACACGGGCGTGTCAGCTCGAACACGGGCGTGTTCGATACCCGTGTGAGGTTCCAGGTGATTCGATTTTGACGGCGAATGAGGCACACGGCCCTGGACACAGGCGTGTGCCAGGCCGTGTTCGGTCCAGATTGGGCATTTCAGCCCCGAATCGAAGCCGTTCATTTCTTTGACTAAAGATCCAACGGCTAGGGGTTGTTCCTGAAGGGATATACCCGGGTTTTGACTTAGAAAACCCTCACTTTTTCCACTTATCCTCTTTCTAAATCCTTGGAGAAAGGAGAGCTAAGGCAAGAAGAAGAAGAAGAGCTAGATCCGCCATTGGAGGAGCTTCGGAGCTCCGAATCGCAAGCCGACTCCGGATCCACGGAGGCAACGCAAGTGCGGTGATTTCCATCCGATTACTTTTCAATGGCGCCAAAGAGGACCGCAAGGGTTACGATCCTCATCTTGAGCATGAGTCGCTCTCTTTTTTTGAATAGGAAGCCCGCTCTCGCGAGTTTGCGGATAGTTGGAGGCGTTCCTTCAGGTAGATATGTGAAGTCCCCGTTGTTTAGAGTCCGTATGCGAGAACGGACATAGGCATTTTGGTTGAAGCCTACCCGGACATGTTAGTCTGGATCGGTGATGTTGCATTGCATAAGGCCGGAGAAGACTCCGTGCTATTGGGTGTTTTTCGGGTTTTCTACACGGTAGATTGCAGCAGGGAGCCTTGGGGACTAACCCAAAGGTGCACCCGGAAAACTGGGCAGATACGAGATCTTGCCAACTTGGTGGCCTGAACGCCAACTTGAACATAACAAGGTTATGTGATTTGCGGTAGAATGGGACTCGGTGGAAGTTTGACCCGCGCAAATGGCTTAAATTGTCGTTGCGATGTGAGCACGGGTTAGATGGAGCCGTACCCGCTCTATGTCGTTCGGGTTAGAGAGACCTAAAGTTACATGGCACTCGCCGTTGGCATAGATGTGAGTCTTCGGCGGTCAATGGCTTAAATTGACGTGACCAATGCCAGGAAGACGAATTGCTCATAGGAATGGCCGTCTAAGTGGCGGTGGTGAGTCCGGAATGTTAATGGCTTTAATTGACGTGACATCGACCGGTTCACCGAGAATGTGCCCTGAGTGCACGGGGCGTGTGGCCGTGCGAGCCAACGTCTGTGATGAAATGGCTATGGATATATACTTTGCTCGCTTATGCTAATGAAATGCAGGGAAGGAGCATCGCCGCCCCGAGTTGGGGGCGGGATCGTTATAATTTGGTCAGCATTGCTGACCGTTGCCTTGTTTTGCCACCGTGCGGTGGTTTGTTGTTTGCAGGTGCAGCTGGACCAAGCGGTCAATAGCGGGCTAAAGCCCTTTTTGCGAAGCCGGCCCTCGAAGTCCCGAATGGAAATGTTTAATGCTTTATTCATGTATGACCGGCCTGCGTGCCGTGGTTTGTAAATCATGTAACAGACAAGTGAAACATTTTGTAAGGCCTTAAGGCCGATTTTTGAGTATTTTTGTATAACATTCCTAATTCTGTAATTGTGGACATTCGTGCTCTAATGCTGGGTTCTTGTTTACAACTTTTATAAACTGCTTCCGCTAGAATGCTCTGTGTAGGACGTTGAGATTGGTTGGATGGTTTCCATACGTAACCACCCGGTCTGTCTGTGGTATATGGCGTCGGGCCCCGGCCGGACCTACTGCTATATACTATGCGACGGATAGGGGGTGTTACATTTTTATTCTTCCGCTGCGTGCACAAGTGTTGTGCCATCCTCATAGAGAAACCCAACAGTGGTATTAGAGCGAGGTTTCAGCCATGATTGTTGTATTGGAAGTTTTGTTATTCCAGTGCTTGTAAACCTAGGGATTTAACAGTGTTATAAATGTCTAGATTTAGTCTTGGTACCCCGCCAAGAACGTCTGGGATTTCGTGGAAATTTCTAATTGTTAGAAATTGTAGCCTCCTTAGCAGTAACCATCTCTCGAGATTGTTTTGGATTTTGAATCCAACATAGAGATATGAGCTTGTCTACTGCTTTAAGTTGAGTTGTCTTTGATTTTGTCCAATGCATGTAAATCTGAGGATTTGGAAGTTTCCAGATGTTCAGATTTAGCCCTTCCTTCTATCAAATGTTGATGGTGTCAGGTTGTGCACATAAGGGATGCATGTGGTTTTAGAAAATTTGTTTTTCTTTGGATGTGCACATTGATCAAATGTTGATCATGGTTAACGGTTAACCTATAATCAAAATCCCTTCATCAAATATTAAGTGTTCAGATGCCTTCCGATGGATGACACTCTTCCTGCCTCGATCGATGAAGTGTGGGCTTGCCAAAGCAAGGTGCATTAATCTATCTTGGTAAGGGTGCGAGCGGATAATTATGATATCCCACTGTCGACATCGGGTCCAGCTTAACTAGGTGACCTCAAAGGTTGAGTGCCTAGAGGTATAGGGTTGGCATGCACCATATGATGGATGCGAGTAAGGAGTTATTCACCAACCATATAAGAATTGCATGAGGATGCAATTGGCAAGCGTTGCCTACCTAAATAACCGCATCGTGAGAGGAAAGCCAAAGCTGACTCATTGTGTTGGTGAAATACGGATCTTGTCCACTAAGAGAGTAGCTCGCATGAACTCTCCGAATTGTTAGTGAGGGCTATCATTTCGAATAAAATAGTGGGAGTGTTTTAATTGAAGTCCAAATTAAAATAAATTGTATTTGAAATTTTTTGTACTGATTTTATTCTGCATAAATTCTCGTTGAATTCCATGGCAAGTGTTTCATACTCCACGTTGTCTCTGAGAGCCATCCTTGAGAAGGATAAGCTCAGTGGGACTAATTACATGGACTGGTACAGGAACCTGAGAATTGTTCTCAGGAAAGAGCGAAAGCTCTATGTCTTGGAAGAAGAAGCCCCGGAGGTGCCGACCGGGAACTCTTCCCGTGCTGAGAAGGATGCTTATAAGAAGTATACTGATGATGCTTTAGATGTTGAATGCCTTATGCTTGCCACTATGAACTCTGAGCTTCAGAAGAACATGAGAACATGGGGTGCAAGGAGATTGACGAGCATCTCAAGAAAATGTTTCAAGGGCAGGCTCGTCAAGAGAGGTTCGACGTCACAAAAGCGTTGTTTCAGTGCAAGATGGGAGTTCGAGACTCAGTAGGGACTCACGTACTCAAGATGATTGGGTATATAGAGAACCTTGAAAGGCTGGGTTTTCCTCTTGGTCAAGAGTTGGCCACAGATCTGATCCTGCAATCGTTGTCGGACAGTTATGAGCAGTTCGTCTTGAACTATAACATGAATGAAATAGACAAGACACTGCCCGAACTCCTAGGCATGTTGAGAACTGCCGAAATCAATATGAAGAAGGCCAAGCCTGCCAGCCCCATACTGATGGTGCATAAGGGCAAGGGCAAGGCCAAGGGCTCTAAGAAGACGAAGGTGGGACCTAAGTCATATCTTGAGCCCAAGTCTTCTACACTGATGAAAAAGAAAAGCACGGTGAAGGAAGGGAAATGCCACCACTGTGGCAAGGCTGGTCATTAGAGGAGGAACTGTCCTTCGTACATTGAAGTTCTGCAGAAAATGAAGGGAGGTATGACTTCCGCTTCAAATGTTCACGTTATAGAGATAAACCTTTCTGCTCCTTCATCTTGGGTATTGGATACCGGATGTGGTTCTCACATTTGTACAAATGTGCAGAAACTGGGAAGGAGAAGATTGCTGAGTAAAGGGGAGGTGGACCTCCGCGTCGGCAATGGAGCAAGAGTTACTGCTGTAGCCATAGGGGTTTACCGTCTTTCTTTGCCCAGTGGGCTTGTAATAGAACTAGATAATTGTTATTTTGTTCCGGCCATAACTAGAAACATTATATCTATTTCATGTTTGGACATGATTGGATTTTCTTTTATAATTAAGAACAACTATTGTTCTATATTTAAGAATGATGTTTGTTATGCTGTAGCCCAATTGTTTAATGGTCTTTATGTTTTGAACTTTGACCATCTGATCTGTAATGTAGAAAATAATAAAAGGCTAAGAACAAATGACTCGAACACTACATTTCTCTGGCATTGTCGTTTGGGCCATATCAACGAGAAGCGCATATCCAAGCTCCATAGAGATGGACTTTTGGACTCATTTGATTATGAATCATTTGAGCGATGCGAATCTTGTTTGTTAGGCAAGATGACTAAAGCTCCTTTCACTAGTTATACTGAGAGGGCTAAGGATCTCTTGGGTGTTGTACATAGTGATGTATGCGGACCCATGAGTTCTATGGCTAGAGGTGGGTATTTCTACTTTGTTACATTTACTGATGATTTCAGTAGATACAGATATGTGTATCTTATGAAGTGCAAATCTGAGACCTTTGAAAAGTTCAAAGAGTTCAAGAATGAAGTAGAAAACTAGTTGGGTAAAAGGGTTAAAGCACTCTGATATGATCGAGGTGGCAAATACCTGAGTCATGAGTTCCGTGATCATCTGAAAGAGTGTGTTATTGTATCACAGCTCACTCCACCTAGAACACCACAACATAATGGTGTGTCTGAGAGGAGAAATCGTACTCTATTAGACATGGTACGTTCGATGATGAGTCTTGCAGACTTGCCTGTTTCCTTTTGGGGTTTTGCTTTAGAGACTGCTGCAATGACATTGAATCACGCTCCAACGAAAACGGTTCTGAAGACACCATATGAAATATGGACTGAGAAGCGTTCTAGTATGTCGTTCATTAAAATTTGGGGCTGTGAGGCATACGTGAGACGTCAAATGCCTGACAAGCTGGAACCCAAATCGGATAAATGTTATCTGGTGGGATATCCTAAGGAAACGAAAGGGTATTACTTTTACCTACCGTCTGAGGGCAAAGTATTTGTCGCAAGGACTGGTGTCTTCTTGGACAAAGAGTTCTTATCAAGAAAGAATGAAAAGGTAGAGCTTGAAGAAGTTCAAGAACCACATGTAGTGAATGAACCGAAATTGGATTCTGAGACAGGACTACAAGATGTTGTAGCTAGAGAACCTGCTCAAGGAACACAAGTCCTACGTAGATCTGGTAGACCGAGGTTTGAGCCTGAGAGATATGGATTTCTCGTGTCTCAAATAGGTAATGTGTTGCTTATGGATCATGATGATGAACCAGCAACCTACCAAGAGGCTATGAATGGACCGGACTCCGACAAATGGCTTGAGGCTATGAAATCCGAAATGGACTCCATGTATACAAACCAAGTTTGGAACTTGGTGGAACCACCTGAAGGGGTACGACCCATAGGGTGCAAGTGGGTCTTCAAGAAGAAGACCGACATGGATGGGAATGTACATACATTCAAAGGGCGACTGGTGGCTAAGGGTTTCAAGCAAATTCATGGTATTGACTATGATGAGACCTTTTCCCCTGTTGCCATGGTAAAGTCCATAAGGATATTGCTTGTTGTTGCTGCGTATTATGACTACGAGATCTGGCAGATGGATGTCAAAACGACTTTCCTTAATGGAAACCTCCTTGAGGAAGTGTATATGACACAACCCGAGGGTTTTGTATCCCCAAATGAAGCCACTAAAATATGCAAGCCGAATAAGTCCATCTATGGACTGAAACAGGCCTCTCGAAGTTGGAATCTTCGTTTTGATGAGAAAATCAAAGAGTTTGGTTTCATCAAGAATGAAGATGAACCTTGTGTTTACAAGCGAATCAGTGGGAGCATTGTTGTGTTCCTGATATTGTATGTAGATGACATACTGTTGATTGGGAATGACATTCCTACCCTGAAAGTTGTTAAGAATAACCTAGGGAACTGCTTTTCAATGAAGGATTTGGGTGAAGCGACTTACATACTCGGTATTAAGATCTATAGAGATAGATCGAAGAAGTTGCTGGGTTTGACCCAGAGTACGTACATCGAAAAGGTGTTGAAGCGGTTCAACATGCTTGAGTCCAAGAAAGGATTTTTGTCCATGTCTCATGGTGTGAATCTCTCTAAGGACCAGTGTCCAAAGTCTTTTGAAGATAAGGACCGCATGAAGTTGATTCCATATGCTTCGACAATTGGATCAATCATGTACGCGATGTTATGTACTCGACCCGACGTCTCCTTTGCTTTGAGCATGACTAGCAGGTATCAGTCAGACCCCGGTGAGTGTCACTGGATTGCAGTCAAGAATGTCCTGAAGTACTTGAGAAGGACTAAGGATGTGTTCTTGGTGTATGGTGGAGAGGAAGAGCTCGTTGTAAGTGGTTACACGGATGCTAGCTTCCAAACTGATAGAGACGACTCCAAGTCTCAGTCAGGTTTTGTGTTTTGCCTGAATGGAGGAGCTGTGAGCTGGAAGAGTTCCAAGCAAGAGACAGTTGTTGATTCTACAACAGAGGCCGAGTATATCGCCGCAGCTAATGCGGCGAAGGAGGCTGTATGGATTAGGAAATTCATCGGCGAGCTTGATGTAGTTCCTAGCATTGTTGGTCCCGTAGTTCTCTACTGTGATAACAATGGTGCAATTGCACAATCTAAGGAACCTAGATCCCATCAGCGCTCCAAGCACATACTTCGGCGGTTTCATCTTATTCGTGAGATTGTCGAATGAGGAGATGTGAACATTTGCAGAGTGCCGACTGAGGAGAATATTGTGGATCCACTGATAAAGCCTCTCGCGCAGAGAAAACATGATGGTCATACTAGATCGATGGGTATACGATACCTAAATTATCAACTCTAGTGAGAATCTTGTGGATTGCATGTAAACATGTATTTTGTTTGCCATTTGTTCATATGATGAATAATGTACCTAGTTTTTCTCTTACAATTAATGACAAGTTCTTTTATTATGAGTTTTTCTATATGATTGTTAAATGTTAACATAATAGATACCCTTAGAATGTTCGCTTCCATGGGACATCAAGTACGTGACTTGAATGTGAGAGCCTATGATTTATTTGAAGCTTCATTCTTAAAAGGTCCCTGGTCGAGTATCATCATAGAAGCTAAGGGTGATGATGGTACATGAAGGCTAGCACGTGCGTTGACTGATGACCGGTTCTCACAGGTCATGATATTATGATATCAACTCATCACGTGGGTACTTATTAGTGAACAAGTTGTACTGGACAGACCCAACCTGAGACTACTCTGTGTATTGTCATCCGATCGTGTCACGAGTAGGTCTCAATTGACAATAGTGTTGTGGTCCTTTGACCTGAAGTCACAACGTTCATCAAGTGAGGAAGAGCGTGCTTTCATGCCATCTAAAGTCTTCCTTGAGAAAGGTTGATGATAAGGGTGGTTGTTGGGCATGTTACGAATCATTTGGGTGTTTGTGTGTGAGCAGATATGGGATTTGTCCTCCTGTATGACAGGAGTTGCATCCATGGGCCCCTTGATGGAACTGGACTGAGAAATGTATGGTCATGCTTGGTTGAGTCAATATGTGATATTGGACTCACCATTCTCTGGAAGTCTGTCCTGGATCAAGAAACTTGGATTGAGCTATTATGAGGGTGACACGGTCCATGACTCTAGTTCTTTCCGGATGTAAGGGACAAAGGGACAAAGACAACGCTGATATATTGGTCATAAAGGCTTATGAGTTATAAACTCTTATTGCTTGGGGAGCAATGATGCATTGCTAGATGCCGCTCATTGTTTGTGAGGTTTTTGGTTTGATACTTTCAAGATCAAGTGGGAGACTGTTGGAGTTACCATGGTGATCTAGAAGGGTCAAACATGTAATCTCACTGCCAACGCGATATGAGCCTTCAGGGTTGCACATAAGAGATGTGGAGAAGTTGGATGATTGACTGTGTTCGTAAAGGTTACCAATCACCGACCTGAATGGGGTTATGGGCAAAGTGTTGCCTTAAAGGATCGTCGGGTTGGGCAAATGTTGCCTTGAAGGATTGGTAAGAATAGTCGACCGAGGGTCGACGTGAATCGTCGTGTATCGTCGACCGCGGGTCGACGAGTATCGTTGAGTATCGTCGAGTATCGTCGACCGCGGGTCGACGAGTATCGTCGACCGCAGATCGATGATTATCGTCAACCCACGTTTGACGTGAATCGTCGAGTATTGTACTCTGATACTCGCTGACTGATTTTCGCCGATCCTAGGTGATTCTCGCTGATCCTAGGTGATTCTCGCCGATCCTAGGTGATTCTCGCCGATTGATTCTCACCGAATCTACTAGGTGATTCTCGCCGATTCTGGAACCCTAATTTTCTGGGTGGTCTGCAGATTGCGATATTCCTAAGTCCGTTTATGCCTTTGGTATAAATGGATACTTAGGGTTTTCGAAAAAATATCTCTCGCTGATTGAATCGACGGAAGTGTTCCGCGATTTCTTCGTTCGTTCCGCCGATCCTGAATCCCGCCGACGGAACCGTTCCGCCGCCGAGCTCGCTCCATCGACCTCCTCCTCTCCGGCGATTGTCGCTGGTGTTGCTATCCCTGGCGCGGACCTAGCAGTCCGTGGGAAAGCAAGTTGCGGTCATTCTCCTTCCCGATTATCCGTGCGACAGAAAAGTCGGTGTTCTCCCGCTCGTGTGGATTTCTGCAGAGATGTGGACATCATTCCACGTAGAACTCGCCACCAGCAAGAACACGAAGCTTGGAGCATATCCGTTGAGTTGTGACTCAACGCCACCGAGGTAATTTTTGCCTAGTTGTATGTTAACTTCTTGATTCAACTACCATGGCCCGATCCCATCTCTTTTGGGTTTTCTTGATGTTTTTATTCTTCCGCTGCGTGCACAAGTGTTGTGCCATCCTCATAGAGAAACCCAACAGTGCGGTGGTGACCATTTGTCCAAACCCAAACCAACAGTCCTCGAAAATAGAGACCAAACATGCTCCAAGTGTAATGATCCAACAACCGATGTCCGCTTGGCGGTCCTTTATCCACTGTCAACCTTCATAGCCAAAGAAACATCAGATCCTAACCAAATCCCAAGTCTAAACCTAAAGAAAAACTTAAATGGGTCCTAAAACTACTATAATGACCAAACACAATGAATTTGGCCAAGAACAACGAAAAAATTCAAAGTTCAGGCCAAATTTGGCGAAAATCACCAAGTTCAGCGAAAATTCAGTGAGTATACTCGACACACACGATGATACTCGTCGAATCTGCGAAAAATACTTGGCGACGAAAATTTACCTCACGATACTCGATGAATCGTCATGATTCGTCGTGTATACTCAACGAATTTCAAGATGATATCCGACGAATTCCTATAATAATCGACGAATCTCCCTTAGTCTAACTGCGATACTTGACGAAATGGACGGGCGACATTCGCAGAAAACGACTAGACAAAAGATAGGCGATAGTCGACGAATTTACCTTGGGATAACCTATACTATTCGACAATTCAAAATGACACTCGCCGAAAATTACTTATCCAAATTCGGCAATACTCACCGAATCCCGAAACCTATACTCGACGAATTTCAACTCGATACCCGCCGAATTTTCCTTGAACACTAGACCTACTTTCTATTGCTTGCCGAAAATCGAACCCTAACCTAGGGGTTCTTCTCATGATTCACCTATACTACTCCTATTCTCTAAGGAAGGAGGAAAAAAAGAAGGAAATAGAAGCTAGAAATGAACATGGAAGTGGGGAAAATTCCACTTGCCTTGAACCTTCGAAGAAACGCCCCCCGCTCGCACCGCAATAAGGATCGGCCGCAAAATTCCCTAAGCAACATTTCCTGAAACTTATGGACGGCAAAAGGAGTCAAAGACGATAACCCTAACATATAAAAATCGAGGAATCGTGGAAAGCTTACAACGAATGCGTAGCCCTCGCCGAGAGATTTTTGAATCTCCTATCAATCGACGAAACCGACAACCAGATTTCTCCCTATCGTCCGTCGAACACACGCAACACCGTCGTCCTTCTTCCGCGAAAAATGGCGTTTTCAGGTTGGGAAGAAGGTGAACAGTTCGAGGGTATGTTTTTGTTATTGCGTATATACATATATATATATAATAATTAATTTATTTATAATACAATATTACATTACAATTAATATTAAATAACCCCAAAAACGATCCGAAATCCATAACAACTCGAAATTTAACAAAAATTGCACCGTAGCTAAATGCCGATGCTATGGATATAATGTCGAAGTCGAAACTCAAATCTGACAAACCAAACTCGGGCAAACACTTCTCGATGTCAAAATACAAGCATTCCCAAAAGGCTCCACCGAGTCACCAAAACAGACCCGACTCGCAAGGGAATCTTGCAAACAGGCTAAACCCAGCAAGACTGAAAACCTAAAGAGCTAAAACCACGCTCTTACCACAGCACATGCCAAACACGCGTCCTCGTAAGGCCCTGATTTCAAAATTATGCCACTACGAGAATAAAATAAATACCGAAAAATCAGGAGCGTTAAAGCTAGGGTTTGCCTTGCTGCTCCTTTTTTATTGTTGATGATGAGGACAACAATAGCTAACTGTAAGAACTTTTAGGTCGATCGATTTGAACTTGTGCTTCTTGTCTCAACAATAATGGTGAGGAAGACGATGAAGATCCTCCTCTTTTCGAAAAGATTAAAGCCCTAAAAGTTCTTAATTCTATCACCTGATCTTCTTCCTTTCATCTTTTGGTGATTAACGACTATATGTCATGTAACACCCCAGTTTTCCGGGAAGTTCACATCTGGGGGTTACCGTTCGTGGAACTCGAGGCTGTTCGACGAGTGTCGAAGGCCTTTTGTCGAACTCAAGGTCGTTCGACAAATGTTGAAGGTCGTTCGTCAAACTCGAGGCCGTTCGTCGAACTCGAGGCCGTTCGACGAATGTGAAGGCCGTTCGTCGAGCTCTATCCGTTCGACGAGTTTTGGCTGTGATGTGGAGCTTTTCGACGAACGTCGAAGGCAGTTCGACGATTGTCGAAGGCCATTCGACGAATGTCGAAGGCCATTCGACTACCGTCGAAGGCCGTTTGTCGAGCTCTGTCTATTCGACGAATTTTTGGCTGAGCTGTGAAGCCGTTCGACGAAAGCTGAAGTCTATTTCGTGGAGTTCCGAAACCTGAATACCTAGCCATCCGATTTCACTTCATAACTGATCTCAGGGTCCAGGATACTCTGCCCCAAGGGCTTAAGAAGGGTTCAGCGGGATTTCTCCCTCATTTTCATCTCTTTTCTGGGTGAAGGATTGGGTGAGTTGGAGAGCGGAGGAGGAATAAGGAGTGCTTTCTCCTCTATTGACGGAGCTTTATAGCTCCGTTCGACATTCCAAGGCCAGATTCATGGAGAGGACATGGAGGCGCTCATTTCCATCAGTGCAAAGCAGGATTTCATGTCTAGGAAGAGGAGTCTAAGGGTAATGACACTTCTTCTCTCGGTTTAATGATGCGTGCATGGAATCTACAATTTTCTTGCTTTCTTTCAAGCATTCTAGGCACCAGATTTCTCAAGTGATAGGGATTCGGGTTGCCATGGCTCAAGAGGAGCCACCGGGTCGATTGTGTACATCCCCAACATGTTATTACATTAGAAATCTGCTTCTTTAGTGGATTAGGCATTGTGGGCGAAGCCATCGTCATGACTGTTAGTCCGACTAGGTGATGTTGCATTGTGAGCCATAGTCGTGACCGTTTGTAGACATTCGTTAGTAGCAAGACATTGTCTGTGATGATTATTTTCCCCTTTTTCGTGTGAGTACGTGTGGCCAGAACCAGACTGCGTGGAGATTAGAGTACACCTGGGGGAACGGGGATGGTACGGTACCAATTTTTGAATAGGGTGGGAAAGTCATCGGATTATGATGTGAGAAGGCGTGGTTTATCTCTATGGTCGGCTGACTAGCCCATGACGTTGCAAGGTTATGTGTGGAGTGTCCCGGTGAGAAAGGTCCCCTTCTATGGAACTGACTAGAATGCCACGCTTAGGACAAGCCCGGATGATCCCAGCTCGGTCCCGTTGGGTCTCCTTCAGTGGGCTTTGTCTCGATATTGGATTTGGACCTAGGTCATCACAATTGGGTGAGGTCTAGCAAGGGTTCTCAGCATCGGTTTATTTGAATGTCGGAACCCTGACGTGAGAAGTCAGAGTTTTCAAGCAAGCCCGGGTTTGAGATCCATGAGGGGGTGGGGCCGAGGCAAGAGTTCTGTGTGGTGGCTTGTATGCCATTGGAGGAAAATAGAGTACCCTTGTGTTTGCGGCATGAACGCCGATGGGGAAATTGGAAGTACCCGATGTGATGATGAGTTAGAAGCATACGCTTTAGGGTACCTTGAGTGAAACCCAGGATTGCATTCATGTTGCATAGTAGGCCCCTTTATATTACTTGCTCAACTTAGAAACATGTTTGTTGTATGAGACATCCAAACCTGTTCTAAAGCTTTACATGTTATTGTATATTGCATACGAAGTGTTGACCTGCAGGGTGATGGTGTTCCCCGTGGTCTGTTAGGGACGATTGGGAGGAGATGTGTTGATTACACAGTTAAGGTCAGCCTTTGCTGACCCACATTACCACCAATTTTTACAGGGAAAGGATTACAAGTAGGAGCATGCTCGCCGGCCAAAAAGGCCTAAGCCACATGAAGTGAACTTAATTGTATTTACAATTTGATTGCATGATATGCTCCATGAAATGTAATTCGGCTTGCATGTTGAGGTAGCGTAGGAGGGCATATGCACGTTACTACTGTTTAATATTGTTGCAGTTTTGGACTTATGATGTGTAAGGACATAATGTCAATTTCATACTCTTGGCTTGTCGTGGATAATTTCTAGTTTTAATCTTGTGTTTCCGCTATTGATGTCTAAATTTTGAGATTGGGTAGTTTATATTATCTTATAATGCTGAATTTGTGGAGTCTATATGTTGTGGGGCCCCAGCCAGACCCATATTATACGGTCATTACATGGGAGGTGTTACAATTTGGTATCAAAGGGAGGTTATTGTCCAAGATAAAGATTCGTAGTCCAATGTTGTAATCGGATCGCATAATGAAGTTATCCACCTAGGAGTATCGCGGGACTATGAGCGTCCTTGTGTCTAGTTGTGCGACTAGAAGTTGATTCTTGTTCTACTTTGCTTTTGTGAAGGGTGCAAGTGACGAGGCGGGGATGTCGAGGCCACGAGAATAGCCTTCGGCGAGCAGAGCAATTGCTCAGGGTCCTTTGGGCATGGGTTTAACCCGGGCCGATTTCTGTCGCATGCTCGCAGAAGTAATGGTGGCAGCCCAAGCTGCCGAAGCAGTGCAAGTTGTGACCCCTATTACACTGGTAGTAACTCCTACTACCCCGGATGCGGAAACAGTCATGTTAGGTGGAGGTGCTAGGAAAGCGAAGCTGTTAGCAAAAAGAGTGGTCCTCGGGCATGGAGACTGACAAATGAAATATTTCCTAATCTTCCATCCTCCAACGTTCAAGGGCATCGACACGCCTACCAATGCGGAGGATTGGTGGGCAAGGATTCAAGAACTGATACGGGCGGTAGGGATGCCTGTTGAGAGCAATCGGTGCGCTCCGGACCTGGCGCAACGAAAAAAGGAAAGATGGCGGAGTTTAGCGCTTCGCGTTAGCAACCCGTGCAACCAAGGGAGTACAACCTTGGGCAGCAGGAAGCGATCCGCCAACCTAGTGTGGTGATAGGTATGAAAGTATAAGTTAATCTTTTACTTTAGACTTTCAAGACTATTTATGTATGTTGCCTATGATTTAGGCTTTGTGCTAGTTTTCGGATACCCCGCTGGGGTGTTGTTTGATACGGGAGCGCCGTACTCCTTTCTTTCGGAAAGCTTTATCCAAAGAATTAAAGTTGAGTCATTTTCGGCGGACGTAGAGCTGAATGTGCGCATGCCCAATGGGTCTTCCATGACCACCGTGGCGAAGGGGCGCATTTGTTGGAATCTAGATGGAGTTTACTTCACATTGGAAGCAGAGGTTCTACCGTTGGTCGAGTTCGGTGTGTGTTTGGGAATGGACTGGCTTGTAGAGCAACGTGCTAGTATTGATTGTATATCTAAGGTGGTGATCCTGATAAGCGAAGGGCAGGTAGAAGATACATTTGAGGGCCCTAGTGGAGTGGCCTGTTCCCTGATTTCGGCAATGCAGTTGGTGCGGGCAGTTAACCAGGGAGGAGTAGATCTTATAGAATTGTTGGAAGTTTCCCTTTCCAAGTTAACACTTAGAGATGTGCCGGTAGTGGAGGATTTCGAGGATGTGTTTCCTGAGGAGCATCCTGTAGCACCTCCTCGACGGGAGATTGATTTCTCAATTGAGTTAGTGCTAGAGGCTAGGCCGGTGTAACGTCCTCCTTTTAGGATGGCACCAAAGGAGTTTGTCGAACTCATGGTGCAGCTGTAGGAATTGTTGGAGCAGGGGTACATTAGACCCAATTCTTCACCATGGAGCATTCCAGTACTATTCGTGAAGAAGAAATATGGTAGTTTGTGGTTGTGCATGGACTACCGAGAGTTGAACAAACTGACTATCAAGAATAAGTATCTGATTCCTCGGATAGATGACCTGTTTGATCAGTTGGTGGGGTCAGTGGTGTATTATAAGTTTGACTTGAAGTCAGGGTACTATCAGTTGCAGATTCAAGACAAGGACATACCCAAGACAGCTTTTGCTATGAGGTATGGTCACTTCGAGTTCTCAGTGATGCCGTACGGGTTGACAAACGCGCCATCCGTGTTCATGGATTTGAATGAGTGGTTGGTATGGGACTAGGAGTCCCTTGGCATTGAGTGTGTAGCAAGAGGCGAGCTTAGCATGGCTCGATTGAACTAGATGGTGTTGCAAAATGACTTATCTGATCGTATTCGGGAAGCGACTAGTTTGGATGAAGAGTTTCGGCCGCTTGTGATCGAAGCTCAAAAGGGTGAAGGCAGCACCTGGGAGATGATTGAAGGGATCCTGAGGAAGGATAGAAGGATATATGTACCGCAGTTCGATAAGCTTCGTGAGGAGCTGATGTTTGAGTCTCATTTTATGAAGTACTCCATTCACCCGGGCAGTACAAAGATGTACTTGGATATGATGAAATCCTTTTGGTGGCCTGGTTTGAAGCGAGATATAGCTTTGTACGTGAGTCAGTGCCAAAATTTTGCCATAGTGAAGGCCGAGTGTCAGAAGTCGGGCGTGTAAAACCCCGTATCCGGTGAGTGGGGAGAACCAAGAACCAGACCGGCCGGCTCAGATCATCCAGGTCCCATGCGAGCTCGGCAGAGAAAAGCCGAGCACGAGCTCGGCATTCATCGACCGCGAGCTCGGTACTCGCCGAGCTAGGGCAAGATTCATCGGGCTGAGATCGACTAATGGAAGTCAACGGATGGGCCTGCTCTCCGTCCCAGCTCGCACTCTCACAACGGAGCTCGACAATAGTGAGCGAGCTGGATCTGCCGAGGTGGCCAGGCTCCCCAGCTCGCCTGGATCCATGAGATACTTTTTACTGTTTTGCACCCGCTGGTCTGCCCATAGCCCTTCAAAACAGCGGAGTTTGGTTGTTGGCAGAACCAACCAAGGGTATTTTGGTAACTTCAGGTCAATTCATTTTGGTTATTGGCAGTTTAGATTCTGCAAACTATAAATAGGACTCAAGGGGTACCCCAGAAGGCATTCTTTCTATGCTCTCTTGCTCCAGTTTTCAAGTGCTTTCTGAGGGTCCTTAGCTCGGCCTTTGGCTAAGGAGGGGAAGCGCTTTCAGATCTTTCGGGTGTGTGGTGGGTCCTCCCCGCCGAGCCCTTGGGTCAGTTCTTTCCTGTTTCCCTTTGTTATTTTGCTTGCAGGAGCGAAGTAGGTGCACGATCACCCCTTCCCCAAGGGTCGAACTTCACCGAGACCGATTTTCGGTTTCAACATTTTTGTGCGGTGAGCGTGGAGCGTGGTCAGTACATAAAAACTTTGGCGAGCTCGATGACCGGAGGACAGGGATCTGACAGGCCGGACTCCCCCCCCCCCCCCCCCCCCCGCCTCTTGTCACGATGGGGATGTTCAAGGATTTCAGGAATGAGGTGCTGAACCTTGTCAAGTGCACAATCGGCACGTGGGCCGAGCATTCGTCTCCAGCAGTTCAGATCCCAGCTGCCCCCTCTCTGGGTGAACACGCCCCCGACAAGCGAGCTGGGAAGGAGGTTGCCGAGGAAGGCCGGGGGTGCGAGCTCCCCGGGTGCGAGCTCTTCCCCGGATCGGCAGGCGGAGGCTGGTTCGGCGAGCTTGGCTCGCGAGATGGGCCAGCTCGCCCAGTAGGGGCAGGAAGACCTTCAATGACTTGGTTTCCTCTGCCCCAGTTCCAGATGGGTTCAGGGAACCCGAAATGTCCTACTACACCGGGAAGGGAGACCCCGTCCAGCACGTCCAATGGTTCGAGGACGTAGTTTCAATCCGACAGATGTCGGACGGCTTCAAATGTCGACTCTTCGCCATCATCCTCAAGGAGAAGGCAAGGGAGTGGTTCCATCAGCTGCCGGTCAGCTCAATCTACTGCTTTGAGGACCTACGCTGGGGGTTCATGCTGAGGTTCACTATCTCGAAGAGGAGGAAGAAGGAGTCGGAGTCCCTGTTCCACATCAAACAGGGAGTGAATGAGACATTGGGGAGCTATGTGGATCAGTTACAGGAGGAGGTCACCCAGGTCTAGGAGATGTCAGGCCATAGTTTGATGATGGCTTTCACCCTGGGCCTGCAATAGGGATTCTTCAGGATTGAGCTGAAGAGAATCCCCCCTCTCTCCTATGAGGAACTAATGGAGAGGGCGACAAGAGAGGTTGACGGGGAGGCGTCAAATCTGGAGTTCGTCCGGAAGCTGGCCAGGTGGGCCATGGAGGAAGAGAAGGAGCTAAAAGGAGGAAGAGGATAGGAGGAGAGGAGAGGAGAGCCCCGGTAGAGGGAGCAGAGGTAGCTCTAGGGGCAAGAGCACCCAAGGTGGGGGCGTCAGGAGCCTAACCGTCGGGTAGGCTGGAGACCCGATTGGCAAGGAGGGGGCCACAGAGGGGGTATCAAGGAAGGGACTACCACCAGGGGGAAAGATCAATTCCACCCCCGCCAACCCCCCCCCCCCCCACCCCCCCCCCCCCCCCCCCGGGCTGGAGTCAGGCCCAGAGACCTCGACTCCCCGATCAGGAAGAGGCTATGGCCAAAGCCATGGGGTAAAGAAGGAGAGTAGCAAGTAGAAAGAGGAGAGAGGTAAGGGTTGAGTTACCTTACTACGACTTCCATCTGGAGGAAGGACACGCCACAGCCACGTGCTCGGAGTTCCTCGAAATGAGAGGGAACAGGGAATAGCAGTTGCAGCAGCAGGGGCGTCAGGAAGTGAGGATCGAGGAGGTCCTCCTCCCTTGGGCAGAGGAGGACCGTTGCGAAGACCGGGTGGACGTTGGCACCCGAGGAGGGATCAGAGTGATCCACGGGGGGTGGGGGACGAGGCTTCCCGGAAGGTGAGCCTCCACACCATGTATCGTCGGAGCATTGCCTCCACGTCCCAAACCCCACCCCCAGAAGAGAGGATCACCTTCTCTAGGAGCGACATGCCGGATCACAAGGATCCATTTTGCGATGCGCTGGTCATCCAGACAGCCATTGAAAATTTTACCGTCTCCCGGATCTTCGTCGACAATGGAAGCTCCGTCAACGTTGTCTTTAAGAACGCGTTTAACACAACGAAGGTGGAGGCAAAGAGGGTGTTGGCCTCGGATGGACCCTTTTTCGGATTTTCAGGGGAGAGAAAGGAAGTAGAGGGAGGAGTAGGCCTCCATGTCACCCTGGGGGGGGGGGGGGGGGGGGTAGTCCAGGAACTGCAGGTTCGTCATCGTGGATGCCCCCAGCAGCTACAGCGCCATCTTTAGGAGGCCCCTTATCAGTGCCTTCCCCTACGTCCCCTCATCATTCCATCAGTGCTTGAAGTTCAATGCCGACGGGCTTCAGGTCAGGGTCAGGGGGGACCCCAAAATGGCGCGTGAATGCTACGTCACTGCTGTGACCTCCATCTCTTGGCAGGAGGGAGCTGAGGAGATGGAGCGAAGGATGGAGGAGGCAGAGCAGGAAACTGGCAGGGAGGAGCTGGAGGCGGAGAGCTGCGTCATGGCAAAGGCAGCAGGAGATTAGGAGTAGTCTGCCGAGGCGATGGCTGCAGAGGAAGAGATGGAGGCAGAGGTCCCCGTCCTAGAGGAGAGGGATGCTGAAGAGTGGGGGGAGCAGTCCCGGTTGGAATCTACAGAAGAGGTAGTGGAGCTGGAGGTCCACACCCGTGAAGGTAGGGTGGAGAAGGTCCGCGTCAGCGGAGGGCTGACCCCGGAGGACCATGGAAGGATGCTTGAGTGCATCCAAAAGAACGTGGACATCTTCGCATGGAGCGTCGCAGAGATGTCGGGGGTTGACGCAGATGTCGCTTGCCACCGCCTCAACTTGGACCCGGGAACACGCCCCATCCAACAAAAGAAGAGGTACACTGCGGACAATCTGGCGAGGCCCATCAGAGAGGAGGTGGCGAAGCTTCTCAAGGCTAGCTTCATAACCGAGATCCAATACCCCGGCTGGGTCTCAAATGTAGTCATGGTGAAAAAAGGGGACGGCTGGTGGCATATGTGTATCTAGTTCTCCTTGCTTAATAAATCTTGTCCTAAGGACTGTTATCCCTTGCCTCGGATCGACGCGCTGGTTGACTCAGCCATTGGTTTTTCTGTAATGAGTTTTCTAGATGCATTTTCAGGTTATCATCAAATCAAGATGCACCCCCGGATGTCAAAGATGTCTCGTTCATCACAGGGGATGGATGCTACTGTTACAAGATGATGCCCTTTGGGCTAAAAAACGCAGGGGCGACCTATCAAAAAATGATGGATAAGGTCTTCAAAGAGTAAAAGAGGAAGAATCTGGAGGTGTACGTGGATGATCTTATGATCAAGAGTCGGGATGTGGACTCTCACCTCCAGGACCTATAGGAGACCTTCGCCATCCTGCGCAAGTACAAGATGCATTTGAACCCTCTAAAGTGTGTCTTCGGGGCTAGCAGGGGGAAGTTCTTGGGGCACCTCCTCACCCCAGCGGGAGCCAAGCCAAATCCCGATAAGGTCAAGGCTATCATGGAGCTAGGATCACCGCAGAACACTAAGGAGGTGCAGCGGCTGACGGGGAAGCTGGCAGGGCTAAGTAGGTTTCTCTCCAGGGCGGGGGAAAAGTGCTCCCCCTTCTTCAAAACATTAAGGGATGGTCAAAAGTTTGAATGGACCAAGGAGTGCGAGGAGGCATTCCAGGCCCTCAAGATGCAGTGGACCCAGGCTTCGCTGCTCCAAGGGCCAAAGGAGGGGGAGGACCTGTTTTTGTATCTCGGGGTCGGGGCGGAGGCCTTGAGCTCTATCCTAGTTCATGAAGAGGGGAATAAGCAGCTCCCTATTTATTACGTGAGTCGGCTCCTGAGAAAGGCCGAGCTCTGGTATCCAATTTTGGAGAAACTGGCCTTCTCCCTGATCGTCTCAGCCCGAAGGTTGTGACCCTATTTCCAGGCACACTCAATCTGAGTGGTGACTGACCATCCCCTCTGCAACATCTTTGAGGGGGTGGAGCATTCTGGCAGGCTGGCAAAGTGGTCGGTGGAGTTGAGTGAGTTTGACGTCTCCTTCGTCCCTCGCCTCTCGATCAAAGCTCAAGCGATGGCTGACTTCTTGGCCGATTATGTGATTGAGATGGCAGAGGAAGAGCTCACTCATCCGACTCCTTGTAAGGTGAAGGTGGATGGCGCCTCGGGGAGGAATTCCCTAGTAGTGGGGGTGATCTTGGAGAGTCACCAGGGAACTAGAATTGAACAGACGGTGGTGGTGCACTTTCCCATCAACAACAATCAGGCCGAGTATGAGGCCGTGATAACAGGGCTGCGCCTGGCCAGGGAGCTAGGTGTGTTGGACGTGGAGGTCCTTACTAACTCCATGGGGAGTTCGAGGCGAGAGAGCCTACCCCGCGGCTATACTTTGCCAAAGTAAAGGGGGTCATCGACACATTCCAAACTTTTTCCATTCAGCACGTGCCCCGGGAGGAAAACGAGCAGGTCGATCAGCTAGCAAAGCATGGTCCCCGGGTGGGGGGTACCATCACCGACCTATTCCGCCCTTCCATCGAAGAGGGGGAACTCATGGAGATATATCAGCGACCCTCATGGATGGACCCAGTCACAACTTTCCTTTCCACGGGAGAGTACCCAGAGGGGGTGGATCAGAAGAAGCTCGGGCACAAGTCAGCATATTATCTCCTTCAGGATGGGCAGCTGTACAGGAAGACTCTCTCGGGGATGTTGGCTCGTTGTGTGGCCGAGGGGGAGGTGCAAAGGATCTTGGAAGAAGTCCACTCCGGGGAGTGTGGGAGTCACTTCAGGAGTCGGACCCTGGAAGGGAGGATCGTCAGGCAAGGGTATTTCTGGCCCACCCTGGGCCGCGATGCAACGGAGTTCGCAAGAAGATGCTACAAATGCCAGCTGTTTGCCCTCCTCCAGCTACATCCGGCTCAGCGACTCAAAAGTATCACATCCCCCTGGCCTTTCGCCATGTGGGAAATGGATTTGGTTGGACCGTTCCCCCAGGCCAGTGGACAGAGGAGGTTCCTGCTAGTAATGATCGATTATTTCTCCAAGTGGTTGGAAGTGAAGGCACTGGCCATGGTGACCTCCCAGGTTATCAGAAACTTTATTTGGGGGGAGATCATCTGCCACCATGGGCTGCCCCAGGCCATTGTTACGGACAACGGGCCCCGATTCGCCTGCGCTGAATTTACTAGTTTCTGGGAGCACCTTGGAATCGAACTCAGGTTCGCCTCAGTCCATCACCCCAGGAGCAACGGGTAGGTGGAGGCCGCGAACAAGATCATTATCAACCTCCTGAAAAATAAAGTGGAAAATTTGAAGGGGAACTGGGTTGAGCAGCTCCACACGTGTCTCTGGGCCCTGAGGACCACCCCCAACACAGCTACCGAAGAGACCCCCTTCAAACTCTCTCATGGGTGCGAGGCAGTGCTCCCCGTGGAATTTGAAGTTCAAACACCTCGAGTTGTTGCGGCCAGGGAAGGTAGGGAGGAATGGCAGGATGAGAACGAGGAGGAGTTGCGGCTCTCCCTTGACATGGTGGAAGAACTGCAGGATCTTTCCGCCCTCCGGCAGGAAGAGGTGAAGAGGCGGATGGCCAAGTACTTTGACAAGCACGTCAGAGTCAAGCAATTTGTGGAGGGGGACTTGGTGCTGAAAAAGGTGGATGCAGCAAGGAGGTCGGCAACCGTGGGGAAACTCAACCCCGGCTGGGAAGGTCCATTTATCATAAAAGAAGCCTTGAGATCAGGGGTGTATCGACTTCAAAATGTGGAGGGCGAGACCCTAAGTCTCACCTGGAGTGGTGACGACTTAAAACGTTTTTTCCCTTGAAATTTGTTAGTGTTGCTTTAATTATTAATGAAAGTTCTTTAACACGCCAATGCTCTCGCAATGAGTTTGCCTGAAGAAGTGAAGTGTACTTGGACCTCGAGTAGATCCCGCTGCCAGGCTCTCACCTAGCTGGCAGGGCTGGAAGTCATTCGATGGTATCAGCTTTGGACCCCAAGTAGATCCCGCTGTAAGGCTTTCACCTAGCTGGCAGGGCTGGAAGACACTCGGTGTCATCCTTAGACCTCGAGCAGATCCCACTGTCAGGCTCTCACCTAGCTGGCAGGGCTTTAAGTCACTCGATGGCATCATCTTTGGACCCCGAGCAGATCCCGTTGTTAGGCTCTCACCAAGCTGGCAGGGCTAGAAGTCACTCGGTGTCATCCTTAGACCTCGAGCTGATCCCACTATCAGGCTCTCGCCTAGCTGGCAGGGTTGGAATCCACTCGATGGTATCAGCTTTGGACCCCGAGCAAATCCCGCTGTCAGGCTCTCACCTAGATGGAAGGGCTGGAAGTCATACGGTGTCATCCTTAGACCTCGAGCAAATCCCACTATCAGGCTCTCACCTAGCTAGCAAGGCTGGAAGTCACTCGATGGTATAAGCTTTGGACCCCGAGCAGATCCCGTTGTCAAGCTCTCACCTAGCTGGCAGGGTTGGAAGTCACTCGGTGTCATCCTTAGACCTCGAGCAGATCTCGCTGTCAGGCTCTCATCTAGCTGGCGGGGCTGGAAGTCACTCGATGGTATCAGCTTTGGACCCCAAGCAGATCCCGTTGTCAGGCTCTCACCTAGCTGGCAGGGCTGGAAGTCACTCGGTGTCATCCTTAGACCTCGAGCAGATCCTGCTGTCACGCTCTCACCTAACTGGCAGGGCTGCAAGTCACTCGATGGTATCAACTTTGGACCCCGAGCAGATCCTGCTGTCAGGCTCTCACCTAGCTGGCATACCTGGAAGTCACTCGGTGTCATCCTTAGACCTTGAGCAGATCCCGCTGTCAGGCTCTCACCTAGCTGGCAGGGCTGGAAGTCACTCGATGGTATTAGCTTTAGACCCTGAGCAGATCCCGCTGTCAGGCTCTCACCTAGTTGGCAGGGCTGGAAGTCACTCACTGTCATCCTTAGACCTCGAGCAGATCCCACTGTCAGGCTCTCACCTAGCTGGCAGGGCTGGAAGTCACTCGGTGTCATCCTTAGACACCAAGCAGATCCCGCTGTCAAGCACTCACCCAGATGGCAGGGCTGGAAGTCACTCGATGGAATCAGTCTTGGACCCCGAACAGGTCCCACTGTCAGTCTCTCACCTAGCTGGCAGGGCTGGGAGCCCCTCAGAGAAGTCCTACACTCCCCAGGTAGTGCATAACAAGCTCCTCTTATAAAGGTAAGAGTGGAGAGCTCAGCATAGGCGAGCTCGGGCTCGCTAGTTCACCCCAGTCTCGGCAGAAGGGTGGCAAGCTGGGCCCTGGGACATCGCTAGGAGGAGGTGGATCCCGCCGGGCTGCCTCGTCTCCCCACTGAGTTCCACTCAGAAAAATTTGGTGAGTTCGGTTTCCAGATTGGTAAGATTATGGCTTGCCCGCAAGCGAGTTGATGCGAATCCCAAGAATTGGCAGGCCAGGCCCTTGGACCTCACTAAGGGGAGGCGGATCCCGCCAAAACGCCCCGCCCCCACGATATTTTACTGTGAAAAATTATAGTTAACTTGATCTTTTGTTGAATAGGGCCATGGACAGCTCGCGAGCAAGCTGTGGCGAGCCCTGAGGATTGCCGAACTCTCAAAAGGTGCTCTCAGGAAAGAGTCCTAGCAATTATTTTACTCAAAGTCTATCTACGCGAGGTCGCCTGGGGAAGGGCTCGCGAAAAGGCAGAATGCAGCAAGGATAGAAAATAGAAAAAAAGAAGAAAGAGGAGAATGGCTTGACTATAATCAAAAATCTATTTCATTAAACAATGATGTTTACAGGTAGAGCTCTCCTCGGCGAGGAAATAAAAGAAAGTATATGCATTTAGACCTCCCCCCCCCCCCCCCCCCGCCAGATTGGTGGTCCTCCCCTTCGCCTGACTGATCCGGGAAGCTCTTCCCAAACAGCGCGTCCAGACTGTCTTCCTTCTCGCTGGAAGGCATCGCCGGGAACAGGCTCGGCATCAGGTCCCGGGCCGAGATCTCCTCTCAGACCTCCGCCAGCACTCCAGTGTCCTTCATCATCTGGAGGGTGCATTCGGCGGCCTGGATGGAGTTGATCCGCAGCCTCTCGACGAGGTCGTCCTCGCCAAAAATCCTTGGCCTCTTGTAGGGGATGGTAGGATCGGCGCCGCTGGGCGGGAAGAAGATCTCCGCCTGACGGCGGACCTCGTGGTTGAGGTGCTGATTCTCCTCTTTCAGCTTCGCATTCGCCCCCTCTAGCTCAGCAAGCCGGACGCGAAGCTAGCCGATCACCTCCTCCTGCTCGGCATTGCGAGCCCGCAGCTCCCCGGCAGCCTTGGCATCCTGAGAGGAAAAGTTTATTAGTAACAGCGCAAAATATTTCAAATGAGAGGGAAGGGGATTCCCGATACTCACCAATCCATCGGCGGCTTGGGCGAGAAGACCCTCGGCTATGCCGAGCGTCCTCGAATGGTCGGCGACCTTGTCCTTGGCGACGTCACAGGACTGCTTAGCTTTTTGGAGCTGGTTGCTGAGGCCGAAGCTGCGGCGGGTCAGTATATGATGAAGCTCCATGGCCCGCAGATGGGCCTGCAGGCCCTCATGGCCGAGCTGCCGCAGGGTCATATTCTTGTTGGCCTCGGTATCCTCCCGGCCATAGAGGCCAAAGCCGAGGGAGTAAGCATGGCCGGTGGCAGACTCGCAGTCGTGCCAGGAAGGGTGCAGGGTGGATATAGAGACTCGATGGGCCAGCTCATCCCATTGCACCATGGGCTCACCCGCTGAGTCCTTCCACCGCCCCCCGAAGCTGAAGAGGGGATGAAGTTTCGGCGCCCCGCACTCGCGAGCCGCCCTCTTCACCAAAGGAGGTGGGGAGATCGCCGTCGCGGGAGCAGGAGCCTCGTCGCCCTTCCGCCCCTTGTTGGTGATCTCCTTCAGCGGGCTCTCCGACGACGCGTCGGGTATGGTCTCGGGCGAGCTTATGTACTTGGGGTTGGATTGATGTTGTTGATGTTGTTTCCCCCACGGAGCGAACATGGCCTTCTTCATCTTTTTTGGTAATGGCTGGCTGTGTGGCGGGTTCGATCCCGAATCCTCACTGCCTCTTGCTTGAAGAGGGTTGGGATAAGGCAGCCTCATCTCGGCAGGCCGATGCCACCGACTTCTCACGAGCAAGAGGGTCCGGGTACAACCCTGAGTCCGCGAATGGTGGTTTCACAAGAATTAGCCGCTCCCCTGCAAGGAAAAACTTGGAAAAAGTTAGATCTTTAACATCAATGTGGCAAGCTCGGTGACCGGGCGAGCTCAGAAAATGTGGAGGGAACAATACCTTCGCCGGGTAGGACGGGGAGAAGCGCGTCGAGGCCCCTTCGCAGGAAGGCGACCTCGAAGTCCTTGTGGAGGAAAAACTTATGGAGGTCGGCATCCTTGCCGGACATAGCCGGGGGGCGGTAGACTTTCTCGCCCTTCTGCTACGGCGAGTACGGGATGTTGCCGAGATCTCCCTTGATAAAGGCGATCTTGCTCATCCAGTTGTGGTGCTTATTCGCGATCTCGTGAACTTTGATCAGCGAGCTGCCGAAGTAGGTGATCCCGTCCGGCGTCGCCTTGTAAGAGAAGAGTTTCCTGAATACTGTCAGGCTGAACTCAATCCTCTCACCGGAGATAGCTCGTGAATGCCACCATCATGGCGATGGCGTTGGAGTTCAATTGCACGGGCACCACGCCATAATATTTCAGAATCTGTCGGATCTCTGGCCAGATATGGAGGCGCAACCCCACCTCAAAGTGAGAGATGGGGAAGGTGAGCTCATCGTCATAGAAGGTATTGATGGCCTCCCCCTACCTCGACCGGCGCACCTCAAAGCCCGGCGGAACGTGGTCGCGAACAAATTGTGCGAGCACCTCCTCGGTGATGTTCCCCTCGAAGAAGCAGTAATCGGTGAAGTGCAGGGCGCACTTGGTGCGGCCGTCGGCGTCAGGGTTGGCCTTGCCCATACTCGCAGAAGAAGGGATGGAGCGCGAACAGAAAAGGGGGAAAGCACAGGAAGAGAGAGAGTAGCAAGCAGTTAAGGCGGTAGTACGGGGGTTGGTGGGGGCGGGGGCTATTTATAGAAAAAGTAATCAGGTTGCAAAGCTGTCCAATCAGCCCAGCTCGCCAACCCCCAGCTCATCGGCTTCCAGCGCGTTCTAACCACCAAAGCTGTCCAATCGGCCCAGCTCGCCAACCCTCAGCTCGCCGACTTCCGGCGCGTTCCTACAAAGGCTAAGTCAAATGAAAGCAATACATAATTGGAATACCGCATTTCTAAGAATGTCTAAAGTTGTTTATTACAAAGACTAAGTGCAGGAATAAGAAAGCGGGGCGCGTAGGCAGGGGGGAAACTAGGAGGCGAGTACCAGTCAGCTCGGTAAACGAGCCGCCCTTTATCTACCCCGGCCTCGCATCTCCCATCCCCCAGACTGCCGCGCACGGAGCATCTCGCGGATCCTCCCCGAATTCCTCTGCGCCACTGAGAGGTCGTCATCTATCTCATCCAGAAGCCGGGAAGGGGACATCAACTCGCCAGCCTGGCTGCTTCGCACCTCATTAGAGAGATGTGCGTAGTCGCGTTGCAGCGCCTCGTTAACCTCCTGCACCTCGCGGACCCCACGCACCAGTTTATTTAAAAGCTTAACCTCCCTCCTCTCCAGCTCGCCTTGATCCACTTCGGAGCACAGGTAAGAGTCCAGCGAGCTGGGGGAGTGGAGGGGAGAGTAATGGGCTACCCGCGAAGATTCCTCGGCAGCAGATTGGCTGGGGGGAACTATGGAGTCAAACATCAGAAAAAGGAGGTATGCAGGAAAGTCACACGAGGCAGGAATCCAGGGAAATTCTACCTGACCAGCTCATCAACTCAAAGGAGATGCGGGGGGGGGGGGGGGTGATAAACCTCAGATCCTTCCCGTGACCTGGGTCGCGCGTTCCCGGTGAGAGGAGCTCGAATCCTGGGATGGGGATGGTTTCCAGACCCGCCCCCGTGGTCACGACAGCTTGCTGAGGAGAGCTGGCTCGTACAGGAGAGCTCGGCCTCTACGAGCTCACCCCTAAGGTCCCGAAAGGAGGGGATGGGTCCCAGGGATGGTTCTCCGGAGTAATGAACCGCGAGTCCCCAAGAGTGGTCTTGGCCCGCAGGGTGGTGTCTCGCGGCGCGACGTCCTCCGCGCCATCAGGGTGGCTGTCTGGGCCGCCGCAGACCTCGATAATATCCCTCCCCTTGTCAGGGGCAGGCATAGTGGAGGAGCGTGTCCCATTCTCCAAGGTGGTCCTCAGGTCGTCATAAATGGGCTCGGCCACCTGAGGGAATGTTTTCATCTTTTTGGAGTTAGGCTCGGCAAAGCGTAAATGCGGCATAGCGGCTGGGACCGCTGTCAAGGCAGCTACGCGAACAGCTGAGGCCTAGAGGGCACGCATAAGCCGCTCTTGAATCTCCTTGGGGATCGACATCTTGGCATGATTAGAGCAAAGGGAATGGCAAGAGTCATGCAGGTATGCATGTGCATTTATATAGCCACAGGTGGACCCCACCCGAAGATTCCCTCCAGTCCACCCCGCACTCGCCAAACACTTGGGGTTGGATGTTTCTTTCCGAGCTTTGATAAGCTCAAAAAGAGCGTGGATTGTGTACAACCCCGTATCCAGCGATTGGGGAGAACCAAAAACCAGACCGACCGGCTCAGATCATCCAGGTCCCAGGCGAGCTCGGCAGAGAAAACCCAAGCCCGAGCTCGGCATTCGTTGACCGCGAGCTCGGTACTCGCCGAGCTTAGGCATGATTCGTCGGGCTGAGATCAACTAATGGAAGTTGACGGATGGGCCTGCTCGTTGTCCCAGCTCGCACTCTCACAACAGAGATCGACAACACTGAGCGATCCGGATCTGTCGAGCTGGCCAGGCTCCCCAGCTCGCTTGGATCCATGAGGTACTTTTTACTGTTTTGCCCCTGCTGGTCTGCACAAAGCCCTTCAAAACAGCGGAGCTTGGCTGTTGGCAGACCCAACCAAGGGTATTTTGGTAACTTCAGGTCAGTTCATTTTGGTTATTGGCAGTTCAGATTCTGGAAATTATAAATAGGACCCAAGGGGTACACCAGAAGGCATGCTTCCTGTGCTCTCTTGCTCCAGTTTCCAAGTGCTTTCTGAGGGTACCTTAGCTCGGCCTTTGGCTAAGGAGGGGTAGCGCTCTCAGATCTTCCGGGTGTGTGGTGGGTCCTCCCCGCCGAGCCCTTGGGTCAGTTCTTTCCTGTTTCCCTTTTTGATGAGTCCAAATATTACACTGATTTTTGGACTCATCTGGGCCAGTTTTATCGTTTTAGCACTGCACTTGAGATCTATAACTGCTTATATTTGCTTACTTGCCTATTTCATGATTAAGTGCACTTTAGGACCGTTTTTGTATGCTTTAGATGTATCTGTGTTTTTGTTTTTCTTTAGCCAAGTCTTGAGAATGTGTTGTGCACTTTTGGTGGCCTATCTGCCTCTTCTGCTGGTGCAGGGATCGTGTGCGTGCTCCGGAACCGCTCGGGAGACCCCGACGATACAGGAACATTGCGCACTGTCACTGGACTTACTGCGCACGACCACTGGTCGTGCGCCACTGATCGTGCACATTATATTCTCCTTTTCCTAATTCTGCCCGGGTAATCGCACGAGCACTGGTCCTAGTGCACACGACCACTGGTCGTGTGCCACTACTCGTGCACATTTACCCCTTGCTTTCTGCAAATCTGTCCTAGCCAATCGCCCGATAAGCGGATTCAGTGCGCACGACCACCGGTCGTGCGCCACTGAGCTTATCTGCTGATGTTTCTTTCCAAGTTGCAGGTTTAATTGGAAATTGCACACGATCATCGACCGACAGTGCGCACGACCACTGATCGTGCGCCACTGATCGTGTGCACTGCTTTTGCTGCCTCTATATTTAAGGGCCTGCTCTGCGATATAGGTCAACACTCGTCATTTCTACGATCGGGGAGTGCGCAGGAAGTGCCATTCTACTTCTCCAGCTGCTCCATCCGCCTCCACCTTCATTAGGAGTCCATAGCTGGTGATTCTGAAGCTTTCCAAACCCTCCGACGAAGCTCCCGGCCATTGATGACCTCAACTCCAAGCTTTCCACCGGAGTTGGAGAAGAAGACAACCTAGAGAACGGACTCAAAGGCCTTCTAGGTGACAGCTCGTTGGTACCGGAAGCCTCCTCGTACTGAGCCCGGAAGTGGATTGACAACTCGCTATTCCGACCACGACCTGCGGTGGACCTTCACCCTCAAGTGGTTTACTCTTCTTCCTCTTCCTCCGTTGTATGGAATAATTTGCTATTGTAATGAACTACATTTTCTACTATATGTCTAACTGGATGTTTCTGGTTTGCATTTGATTGTGAGTTGTATGTGAATGCGCCTCGCCCACTCCACATCCACTCCATACCCTTGTTTCACCCGATTGCACTCCGCACAAGAACACTTCCACCCATTAGCTTTCTGTCCACTCGCCCAACCGAAGTTCGGCTTCGCGGCCGATACACTCACCTCACCTTGCGAAGACATGCCTTCGACCCGCACAGCTTTAATTAGTTTAATAGATCAAGAAACCACAATCTCTCAAGCCACCTTTTTTCACTCTTTTCTAAGTATAACCCTCATAACAATATTTTCTGAATTGTTGCCGCTCTATGCTAATTGCATTCCTCAAGAGACCGACACTCAGGGATTTAGTCCCAAATTTTATTACTTGTACGACTGGTGCGCTTGCCGATTTACACGCATCAAGTTTTTGGCGCCGTTGTCGGGGAATGCAACTATAGAGTGACTTAGGATGACTGAAAATATTGTTATAAGAGTTAGTGTTTTAGACTACTGTTTCCTTGTCTAGTATGTTTGTCGCAGTGAATGTAGGGTCGAGCCACAAGAGATCTTGTAGCTTACGAACCAGAGATCGAACGTACTTTCCTAGCGCAAAGACGTGTCGCAGCTATCACTTTAACCCCAATGGGAGACCAGCTGAATATCGATATCTGCAACCGAGTTGGAGGGATACCTCCTGGCAACCGAAATGGTGATGAAAATGAGGTGAACCCACCTCAGGTCCGCACCACGAGGGATTACACTACACCTACCGTTGGGAGAATATACCACGGTTTCGGACCTGCTATCACCAACCAACAGTTCGAGATTAAACCAGCTATCCTGAATATCATTCGGAACAACGCTCAGTTCTCAGGAATGGCTACTGAAGATGCTCATCTTCACCTTGCAGAATTCTCTGAAATTTGCGCCACGTTCCGCTACGCTGGAATCCCGAACGACACAGTCAAGCTCCGCCTCTTCCCTTTTTCACTAAGGGACAAAGCCAAGACATGGCTTCACTCCCTCCCTCCTGGAATAGCCACCACCTGGGAGGCTTTGACCACAAAATTCCTAGCTAAGTTACATCTGGTAGATCGGATCGTGAGCATGAGGCGGGCAATTGCCAACTTCCGGCAAGCCGATCAAGAAAGTTTAGCTGAAGTTTGGGAGCGTTTCAACGAGCTGCTGAGGAAGTGTCCTAACCATGGATTCCAAACGTGGAACCTCGTCGAAAGTTTCTACTTCGCAATTGATCCTCACCACCGAGCCATGATTGATGCCGCCTCCGGAGGAACAATCATGAATCTTGCTCCAGATGATGCTCTGAGAATCTTACAAGACACCGCCACCCACAGCGCTTACTGGACCGCTGGAAGAAACATCCCACGAAGCATAAGAGGAGTATTCGTCGTAGATATCCCCAAGCCCGCTGCCACCGCCCCATTGATGGCAATCTCATGCCAAGGTTGCGGAAGCACCGACCTACACAGCTTCGAATGCCTAGGAGCCGAGGTACCAGACGAATCTTCTTTTTTTAATGAGTTAGTTAATTTTGTAGAAAATCAAAACAGGGGAGTGCCTTACGGGAAACACATACAATCCGGGGGTGCGAAACCACCCCAACCTTTCTTGGAATCCAAATGCATCTGGCCAAAGATGGCAACCGGGCCAGCATCAAAATGATGTGTATGCCTCCGGAAGCCAACCGCGGCCGCCTCAACCAAATTATTCCCAAGTCCCCCCCCCCCCCCCCCCCCCCCCCCCCCCCCCGTCGTTAAAAAAGTTCTTTGGAAGAGATGGTCGAGAAATTCGTTGAAATTTCCCAAACCAACATGACAAATCAAGCCTCCTCGATGCGCAAACTGGAGGCACAATTGGGCCAATTGGCCTAAGTGGTCTCCGAGCGCACCCAAGGCACCTTACCTAGTAACACCGAAAAGAACCCCCATGAACAAGGTAAAAGCCATGGGGAGGAAAATTTGAGAAAAAGCAACGAACTCGTCATCAATTGTAAAATAAACAACTTCGAAACCCCAACATTATGCGACTCTGGGGCGTCCAGCAACATCCTCACCCTGCAAGATATTGCGAAGATGCACCTACAAGTCGACACTGAAAACCGGAAGTCGCTTATCTTAGCGAATGGCAATTTGGTTGACACCGAGGGAGGTGTTCGGGAAGTCAAAATCGAGGTCAATGGAAAAAGTATAACCACTGACTTACAGGTTTTGGGACCAAGGGAAAATAACAATATTCCTATATTAGGAGTCCCATTCCTGAAGACCAGCGGCGCATCCCTCGACTTTTCCAAAGGACGCGTCACTTGGCCTGCCGAAGATTCTGCCCACGATAACACATCCATACATCCCTCTCCAATCCAAAATAATAATTTTTTGAGTGTCACAGATACCAAGATAGTTTCAGGACTCCCAACATTGGAAGAAGCACATCCAGAAGAGAAAACAAAGAAAGGACTTTCCCAGGAGATAGATGAGAATCAAGAGCCATTGGTCAAAGAAGAGATCGAGTGCATCAAAGCCACGGCTGCCTTTCTACTTCCCGCCAACTCTGTTTTTGAGCATGGCGAACCGAGTTTTATCCGGGAGAAATCGCTAGACACTTATTTGTATAACACTGCTGATAACTCTGTTAAGCAATCTGTAGCTTGGGCCGATCTGGTCGCCATCACGGTACCGGACAGGACGCCACCAACCACACAAACAGGAAAACCCGCAGACTATATCCATTGGAAGTCTCCCACGGTGGAGAAACTGAAAGAGGGAAAGTGTTTACGCGACGAGCGCTACGCTGCCTTCCGGCACGAGGAAGTGCGCAATCGGAGTAAGGAGAAACCCCCTTCCCCCAACGCAAAAAGACAATCTACCGTCCACTTGCACCCCACCGGTGAGACTTACCACAAATCCGCTTATAGCTGATTGCAATACCATCATTCCACTTACCCTCCTCTTTTCGTTTTCTCGGTGCATATGGAACTCTAGTTTGCACTATTTTATGTCTTCCTTTTTTAAAAAAACTGCAAAGAACTTTTTATTATAACTGCTAATACAGGTATTTGGTCCACCTTAAGGACGGTTAACAAAAGTGGCTTCTGGGAGACAACCCATGTTGGACCATTTGATCCTGTGTTGTGTTTTGAACTCTTTATATATATATATATATATATGTTTCCATATTTTATTTTGCGTATGTATTTAAATCGCAGGTGCAGGAATATTTGAGGCGCGTCAACTTGGTCGTACTTGGATATCTCATCGCACGACCGGTATGCTCAATTTTGAGCATGGGTACTTCTTCCCCTAGTCTTTTTTTGTTATTTCAATGTTTTACTTTTTTTTGTATTGTCATATTCTAGTCTGGGGGCGGAGTTGCCTGTGATCACTACACAGCACAGTTTCTTGCATACTAGTCTGCATTTATTTATTTCATGATCACTGATTGCATACACTGAATCACCCGCATGAGTGCGCACTTAAACATGCGCGCGGCTCAGGGCAAATGTTTTACTTATGTGTAAACTCTAAAAAAGTGGAGCTGACTTAGGATTTTGGAATATAGTAGTTCGAAACTCATGCAATGCTCCTAATTGCGTACTCATGATTTGCATAAAAATAGTGTAGGATTACTTTTTCTTCATGCTCGTAGACTTAAATTTATTCTGCAAAAGTAAATTTTGTTTGTGCTACTTAAAATTGTAGAATATGGAGTAATCGAACGGTAGTGTTGGGATGAGTGTAGCTGTCACTAGACTCGTATTGCTCGAGTTGGGGGGAAGGATCGTCCTTCTCGGGACTGAGAACTTGCCCCAAGCTACTCTCGAAGCATTGGTGCCCGGTTAGTCGAGTGTGAGCGTGAGGTAGGCCATCATTTTGGCTAGTTTGAGCCTTTTTGTACCTAGTCCTAGTAGCTGACCCTTGCAAGCCAAATTTGCGGCTACCCTCCTTTTGTTTCAGCTCCACCTATATTCACCAAATCATAAAAGCCAACCCTTTTGTCGCAACCAAAATCTTGAGCTTGATCGATTTCAAAATTTTGATATGTTGTTCTAATTGGGATTCTTGTGATGTGGAGATGAATTCATGTTTGGGGATTGCTAAATGAAAAAGAAGAAAAAAGGAAAAAGGAAAAACAAAATGAATAAAAAGAAAAAAAAGAAAATTTAAAATTATTACACCGAGAATTGCAATCACCATTTTGTGTTCATTTTTGGTCGGGATAGGCCGTGTGCATACCCGGTTTTCCAGCCAAGTCTGGGGTTGTGTCACACATGCATTTCTTAGTGGCTGTTTGGGTTAAGCTCTTGTTTGCTCACTTTGGTTGCGTGTAGTCTCCTTGTTTATTCTTGACTACCACGCCTTAGCCATAGCCCCATTAAAACCTACAAGTTCAGCTGATTCACATTTGAGTCTACTTAGCATCGTGGAGAGTGTATGAAAGGGCAAGCTTATGGTTCCCGACATTGATGGATTTCTTTGGAGGTGATCACCAGCCCCGGTCATGGGCAATGCTCATCTTAGTGGCCAGTCTACTTTCTCCGTACACATGACCGAATGATTCTCCAGAATTCTAATTTTAAGTAGACACAATATTTATTTACCTCTGTCGAATAATGTAAGCTTCGTAGTATAATTAAAAAGTTTTTTTATTCTATTTTCTATGCACATGATGTATTTGATTTCTCGTCCTAATTTATTTTGAAGTTTCTAAGCCAGCTGGATGTTTTTACAGTCCACGGAGTAATGATTTGTGCGGGACGCGCAAATGGTTAAGTCTGGGGGTGTGATGAGTTCAAATATTACACTGATGTTTGGACTCATCTGGGCCAGTTTTATCATTTTAGCACTGCACTTGAGAGCTAAAACTGCTTATATTTGCTTACTTGCCTATTTCATGATTAAGTGCACTTTAAGCCTATTTTTGTGTGCTTTAGATGTTTTTGTGTTTTTGTTGTTCTTTTGTCGTGTCTTGAGAATGTGGTTTGCACTTTTGGTGGCCTATCTGCCTCTTCTGCTGGTGCAGGGATCGTGTGCGTGCTCCGGAACCGCTCGGGAGATCCCGACGATACAGGTACACTACGCACGATCACTGGACTTACTACACACGACCACTGGTCGTGTGCCACTGATCGTGCTCATTACATTCTCCTTTTCCTAATTCTGCCCGGGTAATCGCACGAGCACTGGTCATAGTGCGTATGACCAATGGTCATGCGCCACTGCTCGTGCGCGTTTACCCTATGCTTTCTGCATATCTATCCTAGCCAATCGCACGATCAGCGGATTTAGTGCGCATGACCATCGGTCGTGCGCCACTGATCGTGCGCTTATCTGCTGATGTTTCTTTCCAAGTTGCAGGTTTAATTGGAAATTGCGCACGATCATCGACCGACAGTGCACACGACCACTGGTCGTGCGCCACTAATCGTGCGCACTGCTTTTGCTGCCTCTGTATTTAAGGGCCTGCTCCGCGATTTAGGTCAACACTCGTCATTTCTGCGATCGGGGAGTGCGCGGGAAGTACCATTCTACTTCACCAGCTACTCCATCCACCTCCACCTTCATCGGGAGTCCATAGCCAGTGATTCTGAAGCTTTCCAAACCATCCGACGAAGCTCCCGGCCATTGATGACCTCAACTCCAAGCTTTCCACCGGAGTTGGAGAAGAAGACAACCTAGAGAACGGACTCAGAGGCCTTCAAGGTGATAGCTCGTTGGTATCGGAAGCCTCCTCGGACTGAGCCCGGAAGCGGATTGACAACTCCCTATTCCAGCCACGACCTGCGGTGGACCTTCACCCTCTAGTGGTTTACTCTTCTTCCTCTTCCTCCATTGTATGGAATAATTTGCTATTGTAATGAACTACATTTTCTACTATATGTCTAAATGGATGTTTGTGGTTTGCATTTGCTTATGAGTTATGTGTGTGAATGCGCATCGCCCACTCCACATCCACTCCATACCCTTGTTTCACCTGATTGCACTCCGCACAAGAACACTTCCACCCATTAGCTTTCCGTCCACTCGCCCAACCAAAGATCGGCATCGCGGCCGATACACTCACATCACCTTGCAAAGAGGTGCCTTCGACCCGCACAGCTTTAATTAGTTTAGTAGATCAAGAAACCACAATCTCTCAAGCCCCCCTTTTTTACTCTTTTCTAAGTATAACCCTCATAACAATATTTTCTGAACTGTTGCCGCTCTATGCTAATTGCATTCCTCAAGAGACCGACACTCGGGAATTTATTCCCAAATTTTATTACTTGTGCGACCGGTGCACTTGCCGATTTACACTCATCACCCCCGCTGGTCTGCCCATAGCCCTTCAAAACAGCGGAGCTTGGCTGTTGGCAGACCCAACCAAGGGTATTTTTGTAACTTCAGGTCAGTTCATTTTGGTTATTAGCAGTTCAGATTCTGGAAACTATAAATAGGACCCAAGGGGTACCCCAGAAGGCATGCTTCATGTGCTCTCTTGCTCCAGTTTTCAAGTTCTTTCTGAGGGTACCTTAGTTCGGCCTTTGGCTAAGGAGGGGAAGCGCTCTCAGATCTTTCGGGTGTTTGGTGGGTCCTACCTGCCGAGACCTTGGGTCAATTCTTTCATGTTTCCCTTTGTTATTTTGCTTGCAGGAGTGAAGTAGGTGCGCGATCACCCCTTCCCCAAGGGTGGAACTCCACCGAGACCGATTTTCGGTTTCCACAGGGCGGGTTCCTGAAGCCTCTTCCTATTTCAGAATGAAAATTTGATGACATCTCCATGGACTTTGTGCAAGGCTTACCTCTATCACATCAAGGAAATGATGCGATTTGGGTGATCGTTGATCGCTTGACCAAAGTGGCTCACTTCATCCCAAATCGGAAGGAGCACAGCGTGGAGAAGCTGATAAAGTTGTATGTAATTAATATTGGGCGACTATATGAGATTCCTAATAGTATAGTTAGTGATCACGATGGACGTTTCATGTCCAAAGACTGGAGGCTGGTTCAGAATAGTCTGGGCACAAAGCTTAAGTCCTGTACGACATTCCATCCTCAAACCGATGGACAAACAAAAAGAATGAACAGATGGAGGATATGCTGAGAATGTGTACTCTTGACTTTGGGAAGATGTGGGAGGATCACCTCTTCATGGTAGAGTTTGCCTACAACAACAGTTACCAGGCAAGTATAAATATGGTGCCATACGAATCTCACTATGGAATCCAGTGTCGAACACCGATGTCTTGAACAGAGGCAGGAGACAACAAACTTTTGGGAAAATAAGTGATGGTCGATGCTTGTGAATTTGTGCGGACCATTCCAGAACGCATGAAGGATGCCCAGGACCGGAAAGCAAAGTATTTTAATGCTCGCCATAGGAGTGTGGAGTTTGCGGTAGGCGACTGGGTTTATCTCAGAATTAAGCCATTCAATGGCGTTTCGCGGATTCACTGACACAAGAAGCTGAGTCTGAGGTTTTTGGGTAGATCGTATTGGAGAAGCAGCGTACCAGTTACCGTTATCTGCGGAGCTGAGTGGATTACATTATGTCTTCCACATCTCCGACTTGCGGAATGCCTTGGTGGAGGCTAGAGTTGTTATCGAATCGGTGATGGTGCCGATAGAAGAGGACTTGAGGACGAAGGTTTGTCGAGTTAGCTTAGAAGATTCAGAATTTTGGAAGTTGCGTAACAAAGAAGTTAAGCTTGTAAAAGTGTGATGGGACAACTGCGGGCGAGATGAGTTCTCTTAGGAGCATGAGTAAGCAATGCGGGAGGACTTCCCAGAACTCTTTTTGTCTTATTTGTCCTTTGTTTAAAGTTGTTGTAACAATGTTTTAATTTTTTTCCATGATTTTCTTACTGTCTTCTGGTGTGAAGAATAATTTCACGGATGAAATTCTTTAAGGGGGGAGGAGTTGTAATGCCCCAGTTTTCCCGAAAGTTCAACATCTGGGGGTTACCGTTCGTCGAACTCGAGGACGTTGGACGAGTGTCAAAGGCCATTCGTCGAACTCGATTTCGTTCGATGAATTTCGTAGGCCGTTCATCGAACTCAAGGTCGTTTGACGAATGTGAAGGCTGTTTGATGAGTGTTTGGCTGCAATATGAAGCTGTTCGTCGAACGACAAAGGCTGTTTGACGAACATCGAAGGTTTTTCAATGAATGTGAAGGCCGTTCATCGAGCTCTATCCGTTCGACAAATTATTGGCTGAGTTGTGAAGCCGTTCGACGAAAGTCGAAGGCTATTTCATGGAGTTCCGAAACCTGAATACTTAGCTATCTGATTTCACTTCATAACTAATCCCAGGGCCAAGGATCCTCCACCCAAGGTTCTTAAGAAGGGCTGAGCGGGAGTTCTCCATCCTTTCCGTCTCTTTTCTGAGTGAAGGATAGGGTTTGGGAGTTGGAGAGCGAAGGAGGAAGAAGGAGTGCTTTCTCCTCCATTGACGGAGCTGTAGGCCTCCGTTCGACATTCCGAGGCCATATCTGTGGAGAGGACATGGCGGCGCTCGTTTCCATCCATGCAAAGCATGATTTCATGGCTAAGAAGAGGAGTCGAAGGGTAACGACACTTCTCATCTCAGTTTTAGGATGTGTCCATGACATCTACTATTTTCTTACTTTCTTTCAAGCATTCTAGGGACCAAATTTCTCAAGTGAGAAGGATTCAGGTTGCAATGACTCAAGGGGAGCCACCGGGATGATTGTGTCCATCCCCGTAATGATATTGCATTAGAAATCCGCTTCGTTAGTGGATTAGGCATTGTGGGTGAAGCCGTATTCGCGACCGTTAGTCTGACTCGGTGATGTTGTATAGCGAGCCATAAGGATTTTGTAGAAATCCATTAGCGGGAAGACGTCGTCTGTGATGATGATTATGCCCTTTTTTGTGAGTACGTGTGGCTAGAGACTGGGTGGAAATTAGAGTACATGCGGGGGCACGGGGATGGTACGGTATAAATGTTGGAATATGGTGGGAAAGGCATGGGATTGTGATGTGACAAGGCGTGTTTTGTCTCTATGGTCGACTGGCTAGCCCGTGACGTTGCAAGGTCATGTATGGAGAGTGACCCGGCGAGACAAGTCCCCTTTTGTGGAACTGATGAGAACGCCAAGCTTAGGATATGCCCGGACGATCCCAGCTGGGTCCCGTTGGGTCTCCTTCAGTGGACTTGGTCCCGATATTGGAGTCGGTCCTTGGTCGTCGCGATTGTATGGGGTATTGCAAGGGTTCTTAGCATTGGTTTATTTGAATGGCGGAACCCTGACGTGAGACGTCTGAGTTTGCAGGCAAGCTCGGGGTTTGAGACCCATAAGTGGTTGGGGCCGAGGAAAGAGTTCTGTGTAATGGCTTGTATATCATTGGGGGAAATTAGAGTACCATTGTATTTGTGGCTTGAACACCGATGGGGAAATTATAAGTACCCGATGTGATGATGTGTTAGAAGAATACACTTTAGGGTACCTTGGGTGAAATCCAGAATTGCATTCATGCTGCATTGTAGGCCCTTAATATTACTTGCTCAACTTAGAAACATGTTTGTTGTATAAGACATCCAAACCTGCTTTAAAGCTTTCATGTTATTGTATATTGCATACAAAGTGCTGACTTGTAGGGTGATGTTGTGCCCCGGGGTCCGTTAGGGACGACCGAGTGGAGATGTGTTGGTTACATAGTTAAGGTCAGCCTTTGCTGACCCACGTTACCACCAATTTTTACATGGCAAGGATCGCAAGCTGGAGCAAGCTCGCCGGCTAAAAAGGACTAAGCCTCATGAAGTGAACTAACTTGTATTTACATTTTGATTTAATGGTATGCTTCATGAAATGTAATCCGGCATGCATGCCAAGGTAGCTTAGGAGTGCATATACATGTTACTACTGTTTAATATTGTTGTAGTTTTGGACTTATGATGTGTAAGGCCTTAAGGCCATTTTGATACTCTTGGCTTGTGGTGGATAACTTCTAGTTTTAATCGTGTGTTTCCGCAGTTGATGTCTGAGTTTTGAGATTGAGTAGTTTATATCATCTTATAATGTTGAAGCTCTGGTGTCTATATGTTATGGGGTACCGGCCGGACCCATATTATACGGTCATTATAGGGGAGGTGTTACATGTCATGTCGGTCTAGCTTTAATTACTGAGTTACCACATTCCTTTTACAGAATAAACCATACAGCAGGCTGCCAGCGCCATTAGCGGTGGATTGTAACTTTCCCGCAATGAATTTGAATTTAGTTGACTTTTGCTTACTTTGGCTGACGTCAAGATTCATGGACTTAGCCAAATATTCAGTTCCATCCCAGGTGTTGAGTGTGTTGAGTGAATAAGCTTCACTCAACGATTCAGGACTTGGCTAATCTTTTGCTTCCTCGGGGGTTGAGTGCGTTTACTGAACAAGCTTAACTCAACGATTCTGGAAATGGCCAATCTTCTGCTTCCTCAGCCATTGAGTGCGTTTAGTGAAGCCTTCATCACTCAATGCTTTTAGACTTGGCTCATAATTCTACATCTAGGCATTGAGAGCATTGAGTGAGCCTTCCTCACTCAATGCCGCTGGACTAAGTCAAATTCTGACTTTCATAGTCCAACACTCTCTGCACTAATAGGAGTTGAGTGTATTGAGTGAACTGGCTTCACTAAATGCCTCTGGACTTAGTCAATTCTTTATCTGTCTGAAGGAGTTGAGTGAGCTGGCCTCACTCAACTCTTTCTTCCTTTGCCTGTCTTCTTTATTAGGCATTGAGTGAACTGGTTTCACTCAAAGCTTCTAGACTTAGCCGATTTCTTCTCTTTCTTTGTCTTTGACTAAAGCAGCTTGTTTCATCGCTTCCTTCTTCAGGCGTCGAGTGTTGTGTTCATTCGACGCTTCTGGACTTAGTTGATTTTTCTGATTGCCACTGCTGAAGCTTTGACAGACTCAGCTGAACACGCCGCTTCTTGATATATGGTGTTGAGTGAACTGCCTTCACTCAACGCTTGTGGTCTTAGCAGCAATAATATCTTTGTAACCTGCTGGGCTTTGATTTTCCTGTCTTTACTCAGTGCTTATGTAGTCTAACATTGAGTGAACTAGCTTCACTCAATACTTGTAGACTTAGCCGCTTTTATGTCTTTGTCAGCATTCTTCCTTGACAACTGACATTGAGTGAGCTTGCTTCACTCAATTCTTGTGGACTTCATCGAATATTGACACCTTGCTTTGAGTGAGCTTGCTTCACTCAACGCCTGTAGACTGAAGCAAATTCCTGTCTTTCCAGCCTACTTCTTTGTGTCCACCTGTCATTGTCACTTGAGAAACATGTCCAATCTATGTGATGAAGAGCAACCTGCATGCATGAACTTGAACATACATCAAATAGAATTATGTGTATACCATTGAGTTGTTTGACTTCGTACAAATCTGGGACATTGGGATTAATGGATCAAACAATCTCCCCCTATTTGACGAAGTCAAAAGCTTTCATCAAAACCCTTAGTCAATGATACACACAATATATACATCAGATAATCAATATAATGGAAGAGGCAATAAGGTATTGGTTACCACATTTTCCAATCTTGCAAGGTGATCATCATCACTTGCTGCTCCCCAATTTTGCTGCATAGCCTTAATCATTTCGATGATCACATTGTCCTCCCCCTTTTTGACTTCTGTAGAATAGTCAGGGAGGTGATGGCCTTATCTTCCTCTGAAGATCTTCTCTCACTATCTGATTATAGATAATCAGCTGCTTGTACCTTCGCTACAGAAAACAAATTAGTTCCTGCAAGTGCTGGACTTGCTCCCCATCAACAGGAGCATCCAGTCATGATAGCACTTGAACCACTTGAAAAGCTTAATACCACTGAAGGTCTTTTCAACCTGATAGAAGTAGTACAACATGTAATAAAAAATAACATAAGGAGCAACTAAAGCTATACCAAGTTCAATATACCCAACTCAAACTTGAAGGTGTTGAACTTTGCTTCATCTAGTATCTTAGAGATGATGCCAACCACTTGATTGTCTGTAGGGACAAACTCAAGACTGATGTCTTCACATTCCACATGCTCTCTAATAAAATGATATCTTATCTTAATATGCTTAGTCCTTCTATGTGAGATAGGATTCCTAGCAATTGAGATGGCACTAGTAGTATCACAAAATAAAGGACTTCTACTTATCTGGAGGTTATAGTCCAGAAGCTGATGTTGGATCCACAGCAACTGTGCACAACAGCTCCTAGCAGAAATATACTCTGATTCTGTAGTTGAGATTGCTACACATGTTTGCTTCTTGCTGCTCCAAGACACTAGTCTTCCTCCTAAGAACTGACAGGTGCCTGAAGTGATTTTCGTGTCCTCTTTGAAGCCTGCAAATTCTGCATCTGAATAGCCTGTTAGATCAAAATCCCCATTTCTAGGGTACCATAGGCCATGATCTGCTGTGCCCTTAAGATACCTCAAAATTCACTTAGCAGTAGAGTAGTGAGATTCGCTAGGGCAGAACTGATACCTAGCACAAACACATGTAGTATACATGATGTCTGACCTACTTGCAATAAGGTATATAAGGTAGCCAATTATCCCACTATACAAAGATTCATCAACAAGTTTCCCTGCCTCATATTTGTCTATGGGAACACTTGACCCCATGGGAGTTTTCATGGTGGAGGCATTCTCCATACCAAACTTCTTGATCAACTCCCTGGTGAACTTAGACTGGGATATGGACAAACAACCCTGAATCTGTCTTACTTGGAGGCCTAAGAAGAACTTGAGCTCACCCAAGCTGCTAATCTCAAACTTCCCTTGCATAAGTTTAACTAACTTCCCACAAAGGTTATAATTAGTAGATCCAAAGATTATGTCATCAACATAAATCTGGACTAAGAAGATCTTGCCCTTAGATTCCCTTAGGAAAAGGGTCTTATCTATCTTCCCCTTTGAGAATTTGTTCTCAATGAGAAAGCTGAACAATATCTCATACCAAACTCTAGGAGCTTACTTCAGCCCATATAGAGCTTTTCTAAGTCTATAAACAGATTCTGGTGAGTTAGGAACAATAAAACCTGGGGGCTGTTCAACATAAACCTCTTCCTTTAAGTCACCATTCAAAAAGGCTGACTTCACGTCAATTTGGCTGACTTTGAATCCTTAGTATGCAACATATGCAAGGAAAAGTTTGATGGCTTCCAATCTGGATATTGGCAAAGGTTTGATCAAAGTCAATACCTTCTTCTTGTATGTATCCTTTAGCAACTAGTCTAGTATTGTTCTTAACTATAATGCCATTTTCATCAAGTTTGTTCCTGTAGATCCACTTAAATCCAATGACATTGTTTCCTTGTGATCTAGGAACTAGCTTCTAGACCTTATACCTCTTAAACTGGTTCAGTTCCTCTTGCATAGCTACAATCCAGAATTGATTTGTGTTGGCCTCTTTAAATATCTTGGGCTCAACTTGTGACAGGAAACTAGAATACAAAGATGTATTCAGACTTTTACTCCTTGTCACTAATCCTTGGCTGGCATCACCAATGATCTAGTGTCTTGGATGATCCCTTAGATGCCTGACTGCTGGAGTCAATCTTGCTTCAACTTCCTTATCTTCATTGTCTTAACTTTGTTGATCATCATCCACAACCTGTGTGCCTTGTGCTTCGTCTGGAATGCTCACTCTTTTAGATTCATATTGATCTAATGGAGATGCATCCTTGATAGTTAGCTTGTCCAACATCAGTTTAATACACGGAGGACTAAAAGTGGAGCTTGGCAGCTCACTGTTAATCATTGTAGACTCATCAAAAACTACATTAATAGACTCTTCTACAACATGATTTTTCAAGTTGTAGATCCTATAAGCCTTGCCATTGTTATTGTACCCAACAAAAATCCCATCATATGACTTGGCATCAAACTTAGTCTCATAGGATTTTCTATTGTTTAGTACATAGCACTCACTACCAAAAATCCTAAAATAGCACAAGTTTGGTTTTCTACCCTTCAAGATGTCATATGGAGTCTTCTTGTTGGTCTTCGTGATAGAAGCCTTGTTAAGTACATGACATACAATATTAATAGCCTCAGCCCAGAAGTATTCTGGGAGAGTTGTATCACTCAAAAAGGTCCTTCCAACCTCTATGGGAGTCCTACTCTTTCTCTTAGCAATCCAATTTTTTTGGGGAGTTCTCGGAGAGCAGAATACTTGGTAAATCACTTGCTCTTTACAGAACCTTATCATGCATTCAGACTGAAATCCAGTTTCATGGCCACTTCTAATTTTGACCATAGTACTGTCAAATTCATTCTGAATTTGCTTGACAAATGTCTTAAAGACATCAGGAGTTTCAGACTTCTTCCTAAGAAAGAAAACCAAAGAAAATCTGGAAAAGTCATCAACAACCACAAGCATGTAGACTTTCCTACCTAGACTATGAACTGGCATAGGACCAAATAAATCCATATGCAGGAGATATAAGCACCTCACTGAGTCTTTGGTCCCAATGACCTCGAAGTAGGTCTTGGTCTGTTTTCCCTTTTGGCATGTAAAGCAGATACCCTCCTTAGAGCACTTCATCTTATGACCATTCCTAACAAGCTCTTCACTAAATAGCTTGCCTTTGGTTTTATAATTCAGATGGGCTAGCCTCTTGTGCAACTGAACACAGTATGAGGCTTTCTCATCTACTACTACGCATACAGGAGAGTCTATATTTACGCACATGTCAAGATGACCTCTTGGTCAATTGACCTCCTAATCTGGCACTTATCCTTGCGGAATGAGCTGACATAGCCTAGATCACATAAATGACCTATGCTTATTAGGTTATGTTGTGAACCTTCCACATAAGCCACTTTGGTGATAGTGACTAGGCCATTAGTGATCTTACTGTATCCTCTAGTGACTCCTCTGTATGAACCTCTAAAGATAACTTTGGGTTCATCCTTCACTGGAGTATACTCCTTCAAAAAACAGCTTGTTCCAGTCATATGCAAGGAACAACCACTTTGCAAGTACCATATAGGGGTATGGCACTTGAACTAACCTGCAAACCATATTTACTTTACCATAGGACCCCAATATTTATAGGGTCCATGGTGCAAGTCAGTCTGAAAATGAACATATCCACCAGCAGATTTTCTGACTTATAGACTAACTTTATCTCTAGCCACACTAGGATTATACCAACAATCAATGGCATAGTTACCCACTTTGCCATAGCACCATCACACATGTATGTTATACCTTCTTTTCTGAGCTGGTCTGCTAGCTGTGCTGACATCAGCTCTCTGTCCAGAAGGAACATCGGCAGCCTTTCTCAGGTCTCTTTCGGCTAGGATCTAGCTGATGGTAAGTCTTCTAATAGACTTACTTGGCCTGCTCTGATTGCCATCAACAACAGTCTTCTTTACATAAGACATGCTTTTGATAGCATCATAAATAGCCAAATCAGGCTTGTTGGAAGACTGGCCCTTGGCCAAGCTTTTTGTTGTATGGTTTTGAGACTTGGCTGCAGCACCATTCTTTAGAGTGGGGGCTGGAGCACCAAAGACAAATTGTCCATATTTGGCCATTTGAATTTCGTCATGGGATGCCTTGAAGGTACTCATACCCATCCTCTTCTCCTTCTATTTGAAGGTACACTAGTATTCTTCCAGGAAGAATTCTCATTCTTCTAGTGACCATACATAGAGTCCTGGTCATACTGATTTGAAGGGAGTATTACCCTTTCAAAGGTAATGGGTGGCTGAACTAGAGCTTTTTCATTTCCTTTGAATGGTATTGCTCGTGTGTTTCCCTTGAAACCTAAACCCTTCTTATTTCTCTGGGAGGAGTCAATAATGGACAACATAGAATTTGGCTTAGAGAAACTAGCCACAATACACTTTTCTCTCTGGAGTTTCTCATCCAGATATCTAATGAGACTGTCCTTGTATTTTATGGTGCCAATCTTCTTGATAGTGATATTTTTCAGCTGGCAAACTTCCCTACTTTTCTGTTCCAGCAAGGTTGCTGATTCAGAATCCTGGGAAGCAATGTGCTGTAGAGATGCAATCTCCTGAGCCTACATTTTAGCCAACAGCTTACTTCTTTTTACGGCCTGCATAAGTTCACCATACTTATCAATCAGTTGATTGATATCTTACTCAGGTTCTGAGCCATCTTCATCTCTTGATGAAGAAGCACTAGAATAGGGACTTATCTCATAATCTGACTCAGAAGAAGAATTGGATAGAGATTGTACCTTTTTTGGACTAGGCTGATCTTCGCAGGACACTTTCTTAGACACTACCATCAGCCCAATGTAGGCTTCTTCATCTTCAGATTCTGATGAGGAAGAGTCAGAACAGCTCTTCTTCTTCTTTACCATGAAGGGCTTCTCATTCTTGGTATTTTGGTGGTGGTGTTTCTTCTTACTATCCTCCTTTCTTTTGACTGGGCAGTCAGCAATCACATGCCCAGGTTTGCTGCAGCAATAACAAACCACTTTAGTAGAAATCTATTTACCAGTTTTAGAACCATACCTGTCCTCCTTGGAGGATTTCTTCTTTTCCCTGTAGTAGTCCTACTTATGATGGGAAGAGGAGGGTCTGCTCCTCCACCCCTTCTCCTTCATCAACTTCATAAACTTCCTAGAGAAGGCAGCAAACTCCTCACCAGACATGTGGTAGTCTAATGTGCATGTCTCTGAACTTTTTTAGTCAGACTCAGTAGCCCTCCTTGGTGGAGAAGGACTCTTTCCCTTGCTTCTTCTTGTGCCTTCAGCTTTGAAGTCCACTATCTTTTCTCTGGCTTGAAAATTGCTATTTTTCTCCTCCTCCTTCCTGGCAGTTAGCTGCATTTCATAAGACAGTTGTTTCTCAAACATAGTTGGAGGAGGAGTATCTGCCAGCTTTTCCTCTTCCCTGATGACACAAATCTTGGTGTCTAAATCTCTAGTTAGAGACCTAAGGAACTTATTATTAAGCTCATAATTACTAAAGACCCGGCCATAGGTCCTTAGCTCATTAACTATTCTAAAGAATCTTTCATAGTAGTTAGCTATGGTCTCTTCCTTGAACTGCCTAAAAGTCTCATACTCTTGATTGAGTATGGACTTCCTGACATCTTTGACCTCTTCTATGCTCTCCATGTAGACCACCAAAGTGTCCCACATTTCTTTGGTTGTCTTACAGTGCACTAGATTCTGAAAGGTGGAGTCATCTGTGGTACTAATAATAATGTTTTGTGCACTCTTGTCCAGCGTGGCAAGAATGACTTCATCCTTAGTCATTTCTGAGTAAGTCTTAGGTGTCTTGACATTTGTATCTAGTACAGAGACCTTCATTGGGCTGAAAGGTCCCTCTTTGACTGTCAAAAAATCCTTAGGTCGGATACCTCCATGAAGAGACTGACCCTTTCCTTCCAAATTTCAAAGCATTCCTTTGTACAGATAGGAATCTTCATGGAACCATGCTCCTTATGTTTCTCTCCTGAGCCCATAAGTATACTCTGACTGCTACCCTTGGAGATCTACTCAAACTGTTAAGTCTATCTTGAGCAACCTCCCTCTGATACCACTTGAAAGTCTTTATTTGCAAGGGTAGCAAAACTACCTAGAGGGGGGGGGGTGAATAGGTTTCTAGGTTTTTAGTATGTCTTTTAACTTTTATATTTTTTGGCCGTGAGAGGTGATCTACTTCCTAGTGCTTTGAAGATATTCACCCAGATGACATATCAGTTTATAGTGGTTCCTCAGATTATAGGTACGTCCACTATCCCTCCAGCCTTTATAACACTGTGTTAGATAGTGTTGAATCCCTAATTTGGATTTGGGCTAGGATCACTAATTAGGATGAGTTTGACCCACATTGTATAGCCAGGGTCAAGTCTATGAGTCCTATAGTTTAGGCTATGTCATTAGGTTCAACCTTCAAGCACCAGCCAGCAGAGGACTTCAGTGGACTCAGAGTTAGAAGAATTCAAAGTTCAAAATTATCAGTTCAAAATTCTACGAACTCAGCACGACGATCGTCGATCGCAGATAGACGAACTGAGAGTTACTTCTCTGAGTTGAGCTCGACGATATTCGAGCTCAGGCCGATGAAATTTGGAGTTCAACTTCAACAAATTTTTCCAGTTTATTTTCTCTGAACTCAGCTCGACGAAGTGAGATTCTTTGTTCGATTAACTTAAAGCGTAGAATTGGCTAGTTATTTCCAGAATGCAGTTCTCTGAGCTCAGGTCGAAGAACAGGAATTATCAGCTCGACGAAATTGGAACTCCAGTCGATGAATTCTGTTCAAAGCTCGAATAATTCTGTCCCGAGCCAGACTTAATAGTTTTCCTTATTTCTGTCCATATTTACTTTATTATTTAGCAGTGATTTCCTGAATAATTAAAGCTTATATTCTCCTGAATATAGCCGTTATTGGCATCATTAGTTATGGTCTTCATCAGGATTAATTACTTGCTTAATTTATTGGGACAATTGGGAAAACTCATTAAGGATATATTCTCTAGCCGTTTCATTCTCCTAATCAACCAGCAATAAATGCTTGGAATTCAAATTTCAAAGGAGAATTTTTACAGCAGAATATAAAAAAATATTTTTCTCTTTTTAGACAGAAGAATAACAGAGACTCGACATCAGACAAGCAGTGGTAACACAAGAGAATACAAAGAAGAGAAATAGAAATATACAGAAGAATATCTGCTTCTTATCTGTGCTGAAAACTAAATGTTTTCCCCTTGATATTTCTGAAGACTGAAGAAGAGAACAACCATCAATATCAAGAATCCTTCTTCAACTTCTACTCCAGGGAGATTCAAGGACAACTCTGAATCAGTGAGAAAGTTCCTGGATCACTTCAAGACAAGGCTAAAGACCTACACCCTGAGCAAAGCTCCAATCTTCCTGAACATTTCATCATCAAAGGGGGAGCTTTGACACCAGCAATCCACTAAAGTCTTCTCTGTTTTTTAGAGAAAGAGAAGACAACATCACCTTATAAAACTCCAATAAAAGGGTTTATTAACTCCCTTCAAAAGTTTATTCTTGGTTTTTGGGCACCTGATCAAAAGCATAAAGGGTTTTGAGATCTCCCTATAAATAGATCTTGTGGTGGCAGTCACCTGACCAAAAACCTGATAGTGGATTCCTACCATGGTGGTAGAAGAGTGGATGTACCTAGTTTGGGGAACCACTATAAAATTCTTGTGTTGTCTGTGTGTGATCATTTTCTATTTTGTTCTTGATGTACTGTGATAGATTTGCTTAGGTTGCATTTCCTTTTATACTACTCTATTGTCACATATTTTACTCTGATAAACTTAAAACAGCCAAAAGTTTTAAATTAATCTATTCACCCCACCCCCCCACCCCCCTCTAGAGTAATCAGATCTATCTCCTATCTTTCATTTGGTATCAGAGGGGTGTTCCTTTGGTTGTACAAGCTAACACTTGAACCAAAAGATGTTTGTTGGATTTGATTTTCCTCTTTCCTAGTTTTCTGTTTATTTCATATCATGGCATAGAACAAAGATTATGCAAGCATCAGACCTCCAGTTTGCAATCTGAATAAGTTTGCTATTTAGAAGGCAAGAATTAGGCTTTATATGAACTCTATTGATGAAGACATATACAATTCTATTTTGAAAGGACCACCAGCTCTAGTGGCTACCACTACTGCAACTTAAAACACACATGTTGTTCCACCACTTGAGTGGACCGATGCACAAAAGAAGGTCAAGATTGCAGATGCCAAGGCCATGAACATCTTAGCACAGACTATGTTAGATGACATATTCCAGAAAGTGGCAGAGTGCACCTCAGCTAAAGCCATCTAGTATTCCCTAAACCAGATGGTTACTGGATCTGTAGATGAGAGAAAATATAGGAGATCTAATCTCATCTCCAAGTATGAAAATTTCAAGAAAGAAGAATCTGAGTCAGTGGGTGACATGTACAACAGACTAACCTCAATCAACAATGAGTTAAAGACTCTAAACAAGGACATCACCCTCACGGAAGTCAATGATAAAATCCTCATGTGCTTCCCCAGCTCAATGGATTCCAGAATATGGCCAATCAAGGAGATTAGAAGTCTTAATAAGATTTCCACTGAATCTCTTCTTGGAAAGCTCAAATCATATGAACAACTCAAAAAGACAAGAGAAGCTGCAGAGCAGAAGACTCCTTCAGCAGCAAGAAAGTAACAAAACATTAATTTCAAAGCTTCAGAAGAATCAGAAGCTCCAACAGCTAGTGAATAGCTTCTGAGTCACTTAGCCAAGAGATTTTACAAAATGGTAAAGAAGGATTTCAGAAGAAAGTCATTTAGGCAAGATGACAAACAAAGGTATGAGAAGACAGCAACTAAAAAAGTTGTTTACTTTGGTTGCAGGAAGTCAGGACACTTTATTTCAGAGTGTCCAGAAAACCAAAATAAGGAGAGAAGAAGAGAAAAGGAACCCAGGAAGCAGCACTACAGCAAGCCCTCCTCCAGCAAACATAAAAGAAAGGAGAATGACTTTGTTTCTGAAACATAGAGTGAAACTGAAGATGAATCTTCATCTTCTAGCTCTAGTGAAGATGAGGGAGAGGCTAAGGCAAAGGAGATTTGCTTGATGGCCATTGATGCATCAAGAAGCCTATCTGAAGCTGAGCAATCAGACAATGAAGAACCCTCTGAATCTTAGGTAAATCAAGTATTATCTTCCTTTGATTTCAATTCAGAAAATTTATAACTCAATTTAAATCTTTATACATTGATTTAATTAATTCTAAAAAAGAAATTGAACATCTTAGAGAATAATTGACTGATCAAGAAAAGTTGTTTTTTGAAAATATCAAATTAAAAGATGAATTAACCCTAGCTAAAGAACAAATCATCTCATTAAAAACTGAATTGACTGAGGCAATGCAACTTGAAAAATCCCAAAATGGGAGAAGTATCAAGCTGATGGACATCACAAGCACAGTGAATGTCAGGCTTAATGGCAAGATGGGCTTAGGTGCTTCATTAAGCCAACCCCCACTAATTTAGAAAAATATTTTAACAACTCCAATAAAATTTATTTCAGAAAAGGGCAAAGAAAAAATAGATGATAATAATGTCAAACAATCAGAATTAAAACAAAAGAATAAGAAAAGGAGAAAGAATAAGAAAGATCTTAACCATAATAATGTTTAACAGATTTCGTCGAACTCAGATCGATGAAATATGTACAGTTCGTCGAACTCCACTCGACAAACTCAGAATGCAAACTTCATTATAATTATTCATTGAACTACGATTGACGAAACCTGTATGGTTCGTCGACCCGAGATCGACGATATTGGGGCCCAGAGAATGAATACTTTCATTCTCTGAGTGGAGTTTGATGAATAATCCTTTACCAGACCTGGATGAAATTATTCTTGCAGATATAGAGGAAGTGAATAAAACAGTTTCTGAAACTGTTGCTTAACTAAAAAGTTCAGAATCTAAAGTGCTTCCTCAAGCTGAAAAGCAAAACTCAAAGGAAGCCTTGAAGGCAATTGATGCTATGTATGACAACCCTCCAGGATTCTCTGATGAAGACAATGATGATGAAGATTCTGATGAATCTGATGATCCAAAAGCTAAGAAGAAGATTGATAAGAAAAGAAAAGATCCTGCTAAGGCTGTTCCTAAGCCCAATCCCAATACAGACACTCCCTAATACATTTTGCAAAAGATAACTCCTTACCCAGAGATGCGTCCATGGATGTGGCTATCAAAGAATGAGCAAAAAGCAAGGAAGAAGAGCAAAAGGTACTCTCCTCCTCCTCCTTCTCAAAGGAATTGGAGAGGTCCTCCTCCTCCTCTTCCAGCATCAGGTGCTTCAGGGAATGTATCTCAGAGATCTACCTCATACATTCAAACATACCAAAGGCAACAAGGCAGATCTTCAAGATCTCATTTCCAAGGAAGCAGTCAGCAGAAACATTCTTCAAGCCGCGACAGACAACAACAGCAATATCAGAAGCAAAGCAAGCAACAGAAAGTATCTGAAGTTGATCAATCTGAAAAAGATAATAGTTCTGAAAGACCTGAATCTCCACATGTTCCTTTTGTTTACCCTGAATAAGAAAATATTTCAAAGATGGCTAAATTTCAAGAACTGGTTGGACTCTTTCTGATTAACAAAGATAAAGCAGAAGGCAAAGATCCCTCTCAATATACTATAATGTCTTCCTACAAAAGAGAGGAATTAAAAGGTATGAGAAAGCTAAAAACTTCTTCAATGTTGGTGCTTATATGAGTTTACATCCAGAAGCAGTTGTTCGAAGAGAAACTTCTAGCAACATCATTGGAGAAGTTGACATGACCATGTCAAAAAGAGAAGCAGCAAATCCAAACAGAGAAATTATCTTTAGGCAACCATCAAAAAAGGACAAATCTAAGAAGTCTTAATAGTTTTCTGTTTAGCTTATTTTTTCTGAACTATTTGATTTGGATAATCTGAGACAAAGCACTTGTTGTATACATATCTGCTGGATATTTTATTTTTCTGCCAGATATATTTTATTATGATTTGTGATTGTTTTATTTTGTTTGTATTAATGACCTCACCCAAATAGGGGGAGATTGTTGGATCCCTAGTTTGGATTTGGGCTGAGTTCTCTAATTAGGATGAGTTTGACCCGCATTGTATAGCCAGGGTCAAGTCTATGAGTCCTAGAGTTTAGGCTAAGTCATTAGGTTCAACCTTCGTGGACCAGCAAACAGAGGACTTCAGTGGACTCAGACTTAGAAGAATTCAGAGTACAAAATTATCAGTTCGAAATTCTTTGAACTCAACTCGACAATCGTCGATCGCAGATCGACGAACTCAGAGTTACTTCTCTGAGTTGAGCTTGACGATATTTGAGCTCAGGTCGATGAAATCTGGAGTTCAAATTAAACTGATTTTTCGAGTATATTTTCTCTTAACTCAGCTCGACGAAGTGAGATGCTTTGTTCGATGAACTTAGAGCACAGAATTGGCTTGTTATTTCCAGAATGCAGCTCGCTGAGCTCAGGTTGACGAACATGAATTATCAGCTCGACGAACTTGGAACTCCAGTCGATGAATTCTGTTCAAAGCTCGACGAATTCTGTCCCGAGCCAGACTTAGCAGTTTTCCTTATTTATGTCCTTATTTACTTTATTATTTAGCAGTGATTTCCTGAATAATTAATGCTTATATTCTCCTGAATATAGCCGTTATTAGTAGTATTAATTATGGTCTTCATCAGCATTAATAACTTGCTTAATTTATTGGGACAGTTGGGGAAACTCATTAAGGATATATTCTCCAGCCGTTTCATTCTCCTGATCAATCAGCAGTCAATGCTTGGAATTCAAATTTCAAAGGAGAATTTTGATAGCGGAATATAAAAAGAGATTTTTCTCTTTTTAGACAGAAGAATAACAGAGACTCGACATCAGACAAGCAGTGGTAACACAAGAGAATAGAGAGAAGAGAAATAGAAACATACAGAAAAATATCTGCTTCTTCTCTGTGCTAAAAACTACCAGTTTTCCCCTTAATCTTTATGATGACTGAAGAAGAGAACAACCATCAATATCAAGAATCCTTCTTCAACGTTTACTCCAGGGACATTCAAGGACAACAACTCTGAATTAGTTAGAAAGTTCCTGGATCACTTCAAGACAAGGCTGAAGACCTACACCCTGAGCAAAGCTCCAGTCTTCCAGAACATTTCAACATCTCAGGGGGAGATTTGACACCAGCAATCCACTAAACTCTTCTCTGTTGATTAGAGAAAGTGAAGACAACATCACCTTCTTAACCTCCTGTAAAAGGGTTTATTATTCTTGGTTTTTGGGCACCTGATCAAAAGACTAAAGGGTTGTGAGATCTCCCGGTAAATAGATCTTGTGGTGGCAGTCAACTGACCAAAAACCTGATAGTGGATTCCTACTAGGATGGTAGAAGAGTGGATGTACCCAGTTTGGGGAACCACTATAAAATTCTTGGGTTATCTGTGTGTGATCATTTTCTGTTTTGTTCTTGCTGTGCTGTGATAGATTAGCTTAGGTTGCATTTCCTTTTATACTACTCTATTATCACCTATTTTACTCTGATAAACTTAAAACAGCCAAAAGTTTAAAATTACTCTATTCATCCCGCCCCTCTAGAGTAATCAGATCTATCCCCTATCTTTCAATTGGTATCAAAGGGGTGTTCCTTTGATTGTACAAGCTAACACTTGAACCAAAAGATCCTTGTTAGATCTGATTTTCCACTTTCCTAGTTTTCTGTGTATTTCATATCATGGCACAGAACAAAGATTATGCAAGCACCAGACCTCCAGTGTGCAATATGAATAAGTTTGCTATCTAGAAGGCAAGAATTAGGCTTTATATGAACTTTATTGATGAAGACATATACAATTCTATTTTGAAAGGACCACCAGCTCTAGTGGCTACCACTATTGCAACTTCCAGCACACATGCTATTGCACCACCTGAGTGGACAGATGCACCAAAGAATGCCAAGATTACAGATGCCAAGGCCATGAACATCTTAGCACAGACTCTGTCAGATGACATATTCCTGAAAGTGGCAGAGTGCACCTCAGCTAAAGCCATTTGGGATTCCATAAACCAGATGGTTGCTGGATCTATAGATGAGAGATAAGACAGGAGATCTAATCTCATCTCCCAGTATGAAAATTTAAAGAAAGAAGAATATGAGTCTGTGGGTGACATGTACAACAGACTAAGCTCAATCAACAATGAGTTAAAGACTCTGGACAAGGACATCACCCTCACAGAAGTCAATGATAAAATACTCATGTGCTTCCCCAGCTCATGGGATTCCAGAATATGGGCAATCAAGGAGGTCAGAAGTCTTAATGAGATTTCCAATGAATCTCTTCTTGGAAAGCTCAAATCATATGAACAACTCAAAAAGACAAGAGAAGCTGTAGAGCAGAAGACTCCTTCAGTAGCAAGAAAGTAAAAAAAACATTGCTTTCAAAGCTTCAGAAGAATCAGAAGCTCCAACAGCTAGTGAAGAACTTCTGAGTTACTTAGCCAAGAGATTTTCAAAATGACAAAGAAGGATTTCAGAAGAAAGTCATCTAGGCAAGATGACAAGCAAAGGTATGACAAGACACCAACTCAAAAAGTTGTTTGCTTTGGTTGTAGGAAGTCAGGACACTTTATTTCAGAGTGTCCAGAGAACCAAAAGAAGGAGAGAGGAAGAGAAAAGGAACCCAGGAAGCAGCACTATAACAAGCCCTCCTCCAGCAAGTATTAAAGAAAGGATAAAGGCTTTGTGGCTGAAACATGGAGTGAAACTGAAGATAAATCTTCAACTTCGAGCTCCAGTGAAGATGAGGGAGAGGCTAAGGCAAAGTAGATTTGCTTGATGGCCATTGATGCATCAAGCAGGCTATCTGAAGCTGAGCAATCAGACAATGAAGAACCCTCTGAATCTTAGGTAAATCAGGTATTATCTTCCTTTGATTTCAATTTAGAAAATTTTATAACCGAATTTAAATCTTTATGCATTGATTTAATTAATTCTGAAAAAGAAATTGAACATCTTAGAGAAAAATTGACTGATCAAGAAAACTTGCTTTCTGAAAATTATCAAATTAAAAGATGAATTAACCCTAGCTAAAGAACAAATCATCTCATTAAAAACTGCATTGACTGAGGCAAGACAACTTGAAGAATCCCTAAATGGGAGAAGTATCAAGCTGATGGACATCACAAGCACAGTGAATGGAAGACTTAATAGCAATATGGGCTTAGGTGCTTCATCAAGCCAACCCCCACTGATTCAGAAAAATATTTTAGCAACTCCAATAAAATTTGTTTCAGAAAAGGGCAAATAAAATATAGATGATAATAATGTCAAACAATTAGAATTAAAACAAAAGAATAAGAAAAAGAGAAAGAATAAGAAAGATCTTAACCATAATAATGTTCAACAGATTTCGTCGAGCTCATATCGACGAAATATGTACAGTTCGTCGAACTCCACTCGACGAACTCAGAACCCAAACTTTCATTATAATTATTCATTGAACTACGATCGACGAAACATGTATGGTTCGTCGACCCGAGATCGAAAATATTGGGGCGCAAAGAATGAATACTTTTATTCTCTGAGTGGAGTTCGATGAACTCATCCCCATTCGTCGAACTCAGATCGACGAACTTACCCGAATTCGTTGAACCCAGTTCATTATAATAGAAACTTTAATTCATATAGAACATTTAATAAACCAAGACAATATGATAATCCATTCACCCAGTGTATAATCTGTGACAAAGCACTTGTTTTATACATATCTGCTGGATATTTTATTTTTCTGCCAGATATATTTTATTATGTTTTGTGATTGTTTTCTTTTGTTTGTATTAGTGACCTCACCCAAATAGGGGGAGATTGTTGGATACCTAGTTTGGATTTGGGCTAGGTTCTGTAATTAGGATGAGTTTGACCCACATTGTATAGACAGGGTCAAGTCTATGAGTCCTAGAGTTTAGGCTAAGTCATTAGGTTCAACCTTCATGGACCAGCCAGTAGAGGACTTTAGTGGACTCAGACTTAGAAGAATTCAGAGTTCAAAATTATCAGTTCGAAATTCTTTGAACTCAGCTTGATGATCATCGATCGCAGATCGACGAACTCAGAGTTACTTCTCTGAGTTAAGCTCGACGATATTCGAGCTCAGGTCGACGGAATCTGGAGTCCAACTTCAACAGATTTTTCGAGTTTATTTTCTCTCAACCCAGCTCGATGAAGTCAGATTCTTTGTTCGACGAACTTAGAGCATAGAATTGGCTTGTTATTTCCAGAATACAGTTCACTGAGCTCAGGTCCACGAATAGGAATTATCAACTCGACGAACTTGGAACTCCAGTCGACGAATTCTGTTCAAAGCTCGACGAATTCTATCCCGAGCCAAACTTAGCAGTTTTCCTTATTTCTGTCCTTATTTACTAAATTATTTAGCAGTGATTTTCTGAATAATTAATGCTTATATTCTCCTGAATATAGCTGTTATTGGCAGCATTAATTATGGTCTCCATTAGGATTAATTACTTGCTTAATTTATTGGAACAGTTGGGGAAACTCATTAAGGATATATTCTCCAGCGGTTTCATTCTCCTGATCAATCAGCAATCAATGCTTTGAATTCAAATTTTAGAGGAGAATTTTGACAGCAGAATATAAAAAGAGATTTTTCTCTTTTCATACAGAAGAATAACATAGACTCGACATCAGACAAGTAGTGATGACACAAGAGAATACAGAGAAGAGAAACAGAAACATAAAGAAGAATATCTGCTTCTTCTCTGTGCTAAAAACTACCTGTTTTCCCCTTGATCTTTCTGAAGACTGAAGAAGAGAACAACCATCAATATCAAGAATCCTTCTTCAACTTCTACTCCAGGGACATTCAAGGACAACAACTCTGAATCTATCAGAAAGTTCTTGCATCACTTCAAGATAAGGCTGAAGACCTACACCCTGAGCAAAGCTCCAGTCTCCCTGAACATTTCAACATCTCAGGGGGAGCTTTGACACCAGCAATCCACTAAAGTCTTCTCTATTGATTAGAGAAAGAGAAGACAACATCACCTTCTTAACCTCCTGTAAAAGGGTTTATTAACTCCCTTCAAAAGTTTAATCTTGGTTTTTGGGCACCTAATCAAAATCCTAAAGGGTTGTGAGATCTCCCTATAAATAGATCTTGTGGTGGCAGTCACCTGATCAAAAACCTGATAGTGGATTCCTACCAGGGTGGTAGAAGAGTCGATGTACCCAGTTTGGGGAACCACTATAAAATTCTTGTCTTGTCTGTGTATGATCATTTTCTATTTTGTTCTTGCTGCGCTGTGATAGATTTGCTTCGGTTGCATTTCCTTTTATACTACTCTATTATCACCTATTTTACTCTAATAAACTTAAAAGAGCCAAAAGTTTTAAATTACTCTATTCACACCCCCCCCCCCCCTCTACAGTAATCAGATCTATCACCTATCTTTCAGATAGGGCACTACTCCAATATCTCAGCTCCTAAGAGCTTACAACATGATCTCATAGGACCGCTCAGTATCCTCCATGACTTACAACTCGGGCACAGAGCCGTACAACTCAGTGGTCAGAATATGACCTACCTTAAGCCAAAAGGCCCTACCACTCTGGCGAGGATGACAGCACTACAACTCAGTCCAAAGCCCTACCACTAAGATCTATAATAGATCCTACAAACTCAGACTTTATAACATAGGCTTACAGCTCAGATCCAAAAAGATCTTATAGAGAGAAAAAGAGTTTGTGTTAATTTGAGACCAGAGAAATTATCTCCGTATCTTACTCCTATCTTGAGAAAAATCAGTCCAAATTTCTTCTTCACAGCTCCAGAAATTATCTTTAGAAATTCCTCAGCTTGGGTTGTGAAGTGGTCGCAGCTAAGGTTAGCCTTGCTACACCTTCTTTCTTGTTGTTGATGATGAGGACGATAGCAGCTAACTGGAAGAACTTTCAGGTCGATCGATTTGAACTTCTGCTTCTTGTCTCTGCAACAATGGCGAGGAAGACAATGAAGATCTTCCTCTTTTTGAAAAGAAAAAATCCATAAAAGTTCTTAATTCCGTCTCCCGATATTCTTCCTTTTATCTTCCGCTGATTAACGACTACATGTCTTGTGAATCCAGCTTTAATTGTTGATTTACCACCTTCCTTTTATAGAATATACCTTACAGCAGGCCGCCGACACCATTAGCAGTGGATTCCAGCTTTCCCGCAATAAATGTGAATCTTGTTAGCTTTTGTTGACTTTGAATGAAGTTAGTATCTGTGGACTTAGCCAAATCTTCAGTTCAATCCCAGGCGTTGAGTCCGTTGAGTGAACAAACTTCACTTAATGATTCTGGACTTAGCCAATCTTCTGCTTCCTTAGGCGTTGAGTACGTTGAGTGAACAAGATTCACTCAACGATTGTGGACTTAGCCAATCATCTTCTTCCTCAGGTGTTGAGTGTGTTGAGTGAAGCTTTCATCACTCAACGCTTTTAGACATGGCTTGTCATTATGCATCTAGGCGTTCAGAGCATTGAGTGAGCCTTCCTTACTCAACGCCACTGGAGTTAGTCAAATTGTGACTTTCATAGTCAAACAATCTGCACTATTATGCGTTGAGTACATTGAGTGAGCTAGCTTCACTCAACGCCTCTAGACTTAGTCAATTCTTCATTTGTCTGAAGGCGTTGAGTAAGCTGGTCTCACTCAACGCTTTTTGCCTTTGTCTGTCTTCTTTATTAGTCGTTGAGTGAACTGGCTTCACTCAATGCTTCTAGACTTAGCTGATTTCTTCACTTGCTCCGGCTTTGACTATAGCAGCTTGATTCAACACTACATTCTTCAGGTGTCGAGAGCTGTGTTCACTCGACGCTTCTGGACTTAGTTGATTTTTCTGCTTGCCACTGCTGAAGCTTTAACAGACTCAACTAAACACACCACTTCTTGATATATGGCGTTGAGTGAATTGTCTTCACTCAACTCCTGTGGACTTAGCCGCAATATTATCTCTTCAACCTGCTGGGCTTTGACTGTCCTGTCTTTACTCAGTGCTTTTGAAGTCTGGTGTTGAGTGAACTGGCTTCACTAAATGACTATGGACTTAGCCGCTTTTCTATCTTTGTCAGCATTCTTCTTTGACAAATGGAGTTGAGTGAGATTGCTCACTCAACGCCTGTAAACTTCGTCGAATATCAACAATTGGCATTGTGTGGGCTTGCTTCAATCAACGTCAGTGGACTTCGACAAATTCCTGCCTTTCCAGACAACTTCTTTAGTTCCACCTATTTTTATCACTTGAGCCACCTATCCAATAAATGTGACAAAGAGCAACCTGCATGCATGAACTTGAATATACATCAAATAAAACTATGTGTATACCATTGACTTGTTTGACTTCTTACAAATTTGGGACATTGGGATCAATGGATCCAACAGGTAGGTCTTGGAGGAGATTGAGAGATCCTGAGGAATCTGTGTTATAAGCACTTTGGAGCCGAGTTGGAGAAGTTGCCTTGTCTAACAAACTATTATAAAGGTCAGAGGGATAGTGGATGTACTCATAATTTGGGGAACCACTATAAATTTCTTGTGTGTTGTGTGTGATTGTCTTGAAACATAAACTACCTTAAATCACAACACACCTGTAAAGGGAAAAATATACAAAATGCATAAAACCTATTCACCCCCTCTAGGTGTTAGCTACTCTTCAATCTAAAGATTTTCAAGTGGTATTAGTGGGAGGTTGTTCAAAAAGGATTTAACAGTCTGAACAAATATCTATGAGTAGCTAAAGATTATCCATATGGGTTCATGAGAGAACTATAAGTAGTGGAGCTCAATGAAGATTCAAGTCTGTAGAAATGAAAACTTTGTGATTTGGAAAGAGAGGGTCAGGTTGTTCATGGAAGCTATACAACCCCATATTCGCGAAGAGTGGGCCCAAAACAAGGCAAACGTGTTTTTAAGCTTTTTGGAGATTTTGCACTCTCAGAGGCAAATTTTGGCTCTGGCTTGGAAACATACTATTAGGGGGAGGAAAAATCAACATCTTCCCTCGGGCCCTTTAGAGGGGTGGGTGCGAAAAGATGGTCGACACCCCCCTGACGTGCTAGGTGCAAGGTGGAATGGTGGGACTGGCTGGAGACCAGGATCCCGCCCCCGACACCCTAGCCTTGGGCAGGGGCGAGACCAGGCGGCCAGCCCTCTCGAACCAGACGGCGAGCTCGCGGGGCGAGACCGGTTAGCCAGCCCTCTTGCCCCAGGCGGCGAGCTCGCGGGGCGAGACCGGCGGCCAGCCTCCTCTCCCCAGGCGGCGAGCTCGCGGGGGCGAGTCCAGCGGCCAGTCTTCTCTCCACAGGCGGCGAGTTTGTGGGGCGAGACAGGGCGGCCAGCCCTCTCGCCCCTGGCGGCGAGCTCGCGGGGCAAGACCTGCGGCCAGCCTTCTTGCCCCAGGCGGCAAGCTCGCGGGGCGAGACTGGCGGCCAGCCTTCTCGCCCCAGGCGGCGAGCTCGCGGGGGCGAGACATGCGGCCAGCCTTCGCGCCCCAGGCGGCGAGCTCGCGGGGCGAGACCAGGCGGCCAACCCTCTCGCCCCAGGCGGCTAGTCCTGGGAGGGTTCGCCATCCGCCCCCTAGACCCTTGTGGACCCTGCGGTTTTACCATTTTGCCCTCGGGGAGCGGGGGGGGGGATTACCTATTTACCCCCCGGCGTGGCTGTTTTCTATTGGCCTAAGGTATATTGGGTGTAGGGGTATTTTGGTCATTTTACCCCCAGGACTTGGAAAAAACTATAAATAGACCCCCTTGGGAACCTTTGGAGGAGGGACTTCCCCTTACTTCCTCCTCCCTTAGCTTCTTCTTGGTAGAGTAGAGAGAGCTCCTCCAAGGCACCCTAGCTCGAGCATTGGCTAGGGAGGGGAAGTGCTCAGGTAGCCTTCTGGGTGTGAGGTGGGACCTCCGCGCTAGAGCCGAGGGTCTGTTCATAGTTTCCTAAGTCTCCGGTCCGTGACGTTCTCCTGAGTGTAGTAGGTGTGAGGTCACCCCTTTCTAGGGACCCCGAACTCCACAGAGACCAAGTTTTTGGTTTCAACAGAAGCCTCAGATCCTAGGATCATCATTACAGTCCAAGAAGGACCTTTCATCCCCATGAAGGTCTCTGTCATAGATGCAAATATCCAAACTCAAAAGAAGTACATTGAAATAACTAGGGATGAAGTCATCCTTACTATTATGGATTTGAATGCACAGAACATCATCATTAGTGCAATAGATGATTCAACCTTCCAGATCTTGGTCCACTGCAAGACAGCCAAAAAGATGTGGGATTCTCTTATTATCTACATGAAAGGTACAAAGGAGGAGAGGGATGATAGGAAATCCCTCCTAAATCAACATTATGAAGCATTCAAGCAGGAGAAGAAGTATTCCATAGTTGATTGCTATGAGAAGTTCTTCATGATAGTGAAAAGTCTGATCACCTATGGCAGACAGTTCTCTAATTATGAGCTGAATGGCAAGTTCTTGAGATCTCTTAACAAGGAATGGGACATCAAGATCTGTGCCATCAGAGAAGTTGGAAATCTAACCAACATATTGCCCCATAATCTATTTGGGAAGATACAACCCCATGAGATGCATCTGAACTCCAGGATGGCTGAAAAGGATGCTGCCAGTTCGCATGACAAAGAGAAGTCTGTGGCCTTCAGAGCTGAAGCCACAAGAAGACGCAAGAGAAAGAGTCCTACACCAAGGAGAGTGACAGAGTCAGAAAGCTCAGATCCCAGCTCCTCTGGGAATGAAATATCAGATGGAGAACTAGAACTATTCTCAACGCAGTTCAAGAAGTTGTTGAGTAGAAGGAGATAGTGGAAGAACAATAGCACTTCTAGATCCACCTTAAAGAATCCTTACTCCAGCTAGGACAAATTCAAAAATGACAGCTCTGGGGAAAGGTATGACTCCAAATAGAACAAACAAGTTAAGTCTGATGTTGTTTGCTAGTATTGCAACAAGAGTGGACATGTCATTGCTGAGTGTCCAGATATGAAGAAGGAGCAGGTGAGGTCTGAAGGCAAAAAGCATCACAGGGACAAGAAGACTGAAAAGAGCTTCTTGGCCAATAAGAAAGTCAGCTTATCAGATTATGATTCTGAGTCTTTAGATTCAGATGAAGAGGAGGCCTACATTGGTCTCTAGTCCATTGAAGAAGAGGCTGATCATCCAATTTCCCCCTCAGGCATAAGGGCTCCACTGTCCTTAGTTGACAGTGATTGTGAAGTGGATGTGGAGTTCAGTCTGATGGCCATATCAGAAGAAAATCAGGACAACCCTACACTTGATGAGGTACACACTATCCCTAAATCTTCTTCTACCTATGAGTCCGGCTTAGTTCCTAAAGCATCCACTTCCTATTGTGGGAATGATGGTTCAGAATCTGAAAATGGTGTCAATCAATTGATTGACAAGTATGGTGCCCTTTTGGATGATTTGAAAAGAATCAACAAGTTTGCCAAGAAGCGGGCTGAGGAGACTCTCTCCCTACAGCAAGCTGCATTCTAGCAATCTGATTCAGAATCTTTGCTGGAATAGAAAATGAGGTAAGTTAGCCAACCAAATACAATTTGTCTCATCCAAATTGGGACCATCCATAATTACAAGGTCATCTTGGATCTTGAAGTGAAACTCCTAAAGGAGAGACAGATTGTGGCTGAATTTAGTAAGCCCAAAACAATGTTACCACTGATTCACTCCTTCACCTCTCAAAAAGAAAAGAGAGGTTTAAGACTTAAGTGGAATTTTAGAGTTGTCTATTCTAAAGGGAAAGGCAAAACTCCTATACTGCCTCAGGCCACCTTTCACAAGGTAATCCTCCCTTCTAATATGTATGAACAAGACAACATGTATGGTCACTAAAAGAATGAGAATTTTTCTTGTAAGAGTACAAGTGTATCTTACAATGTAAGAAGAAAGGGAATGGATTTGAGTGCACTGAAGGCTCCCCGTGAAGAAGTCCAAATGACCCATTATGGATCATTCATATCTGGTGCACCAGCCCCCACTCTCAAGAATAAGGTAGTGGCCTTTTCTCAGGATCTCTCAGCACACACTCAGACAAAGGATAGGTCCGTCAGCATGCCAGACTTGGGCTTTTCTGAGGCCATCAATAGTATGCTTCTGCAAAGAAGAACACTGTTGGTAGATCTCAAGAAAAACTGAGTTATTCTACTGGCAGACTCACCTTCAGTCAAATTATGGCTGAAAGAAATAAGAAAAAGGAAGTTGCTCTTCCTTCTGAATAGTCTGTTGTTAACATGCTGCCCACTAGACCTGCTCAAAAAAGAAGGTACAAAATTCTTGAGTGTTGTAGTTGTGGTAAAGTGGGTCATTTTGTCTTAAATTGCTGCCACAATCCAATTGTGCCCAAGGCTAGTGCTAGTATTCCAGTCAGAAAATCTGCAGGAAGACAATTTCTTTTTCAGGCTAACCAAAACCTAGGTCCCAAAAAAAATTGGGGTCCTAAGATAGCTTAAATCATGCTTTGCAGGTTAGTCCAAGTGCCCATACCCCTATATGGTACTTGGACAGAGGTTGTTCCAGACATAAGACTGGAATAAGGAGCTATCTTAAGGATCATACTCTAGTGAGGAATGGACCTAACATCTGCAGTTGGCAATTTTGAAATGGATAAAATGACCATCAAAGATACTCCTCGTACTGCCCAAGACATAAATGATGTTGTGTGCATTCCTGAAGAAAGATAAAGTACACAAGGCCTGGGTGAAGACCAACAGGATCTAGCCATCGAAGTTCAAGATGTTTGTTTGGTGGGACAAGGGTTTGTTGCCACATCAGCAAACTAGTGAGAAAAATAAAAAAAGAAGGTTGTACTCATCATAGAGGAAAGCACAAGAAGCAGCTCTTCTAAGAGCAGTAAGGAAGAGATATATGATCCTCCGCCGTCAGATTCTTCTGAGGTAACAAAAAGAGATAAGAATGCTTAGGTTTCAATATCTTCTGAACCTGTAGTAAAGAATGTCAAAGTTTGTGGCTACCAATCAGAGAAAATTCCAGCAGAGGTAGCTGAAATGGTAACTAAAAGTATTATGGACGGGATCTATGCAAATATTAAGGGGAACACTACCCAGATGATTGCACCTGTGGTAGGAGAGCAAGTACAATCAGTTTAAGAACAACTGGATTGCTCCAGCTATAGTTGATACAAGTCAGCAACTTCCTATGGAAAATGCAGAGATATAGGGTGAGATTCCAACAGAACTCCCTGCTAAAGAAGATGAGAATGTCATTTAAATTTCATAGGATAGTGATCTATCTGGATGAAGAGATAGATCATGCCAAAACCTCCCTGACTGCAGTTGTGTCTGAAGAAGTCATAAAGGGGGTAGACAATGATCAAGGAAGGACTATTCAAGGGAGATGGAAATGATCAAGGAATAAGACAATGATCAAGGGGGAGAATACTGCTTGGGTTACAAATATAATCAGAGGTTCATTGTGGCTTGAATAGTATGCAGATGAAAATGTGGGTTGAACCCTCTTATACTGATGTTAATTAGATAGCTAGAGCCAGAAGCAAATTTTTTGCTGAAGAAGAGGAAGAGTTCTGGGTCAGCAAGAAGATACTTTGTAGGGTGTAAAGAAGGTAGGAAAAGCAAGGATGGAACTTGTTAATTCCAAGTGAGAAGGTTGATTTCATGGAGTAGCAAGAAGCAGAATAGTATGACTATATCCACTGCTGAGTTAGAATATATATCTACAGGGAACTGCTGTACACAACTTCTGTGGATACAACATCAGCTAGAGGACTATAATATCAATTTATAATGATGTCAACCTACCTTATTATTAAATTATAATAACTTTAGCAAGGTTAGATAGATAGTAGTTAATCACTTTAACTAGCTAGGTTAAATTTCAATGAGATCAGCTGAATCAGCTAAGAATGATACAGTGTAGGATAAGAATGATGTTCCTCCAAAAATAATGATGTAGTTGATGGGGAGCATTCACATGTTCCTTCTCAGGATGAGGTCATTCCATCCACCCAGTTGACTGAGGAATCAACTCTTCCTGAGCATGATGGTCAAAAGGACCAAGAGTATAATTCACCCATGATCCTTTCTCCACCCTCAATAGATGAATGCTTATTGAATAAGCCATAAAAGGGGAGGAGTGGGAGAGAAATGACTTGACATGACTTGACATGTTGAGTCAGTGCATAATACTTGGAATGATTCAAGTGGTATGAGGAGTGCAATGACTTGACATGTTAATTCACTGCACTAAACTAAGGAACTTTAGACAAGTTACAGTTGTTAGCTTATATTTTCTTAATTTATATGTTTTATGTATTAATGCATCTTAGTATTGCTGCGTATTCTGCCTTCTTCAAATAGAGGGAGATTGTTGGGAATATTGCCCTTCAATGTTCCTTGGATTTCAAGAGACATCACCATAAATACTAAGAGCATAATTGTGTTTGATGAATGTTCAAGTTTTATGTGTGCAGGATGTCCTTTGTCACAATGATTAGACAGGTTGTCTAAGTGACAGTGACAGGTGGACACAAGGAAGAATGATGGAAAGACAAATATTTATCTAAGTCCACAGGCATTGAGTGAAGGCAGTTCACTCAACGCCAGATGTCAAGAAGCGCTAAGTAAAGCATGGGCAGTCAAAGCCTAACTGTTGACAAAGCAGAATTTTGGTTATGTCTACAGGCATTAAGTGATGGCAGTTCACTCAACTCCATATAACAAGAGGCGTCGAGTAAAGCTCAGACATTCAGAGCTTCAACATTGGCAAGGAAGATTTCTGGCTAAGCCCATATGAGTCGAGTGAAGCCAATTCACTCAATGTCAAGCTCAGAAATCGTTGACAGAACAAGCTCCAGTCAAAGCCTCAGAATATGTAGACAGAAAATTAATTTAATTCTAAATGCGTTGAGTGAGGAAAGTTCACTCAGTGCCAGCTCAACAAGAAATTCTTCTGTCCAAAAGCGTTGAGTGAAGGCAGTTCACTCAATGCTAACTCAACGGAGAAATCAGCTAAGTATCGAAGCATTGAGTAAAGGCTGTTCACTCATCGCCTCATCAAGATGATAGAAAAGTCAAGTATGCGTTGAGTGATGAAGGCTCAATCAACTCCCTCAATACCTATCATCAGAAAGTTTGTCTATGGACAAAAGCATTGAGTGAAGGCCGTTCACTTAACGCTTCGTCAACAGAAATATTGTCTAAGTCCAAATTCATCGTGCAATGACTAATCACTCAATACCTAATGGTACAGAAAATTGGCTAAGTGTTTTGGTACAGAGTGAAGGCTATTCAATCAATGCCTATGATGAATACTAAATTTTTGACTAAGTCCACAGGTGCTGACGTCAGCAGAATTTCAAATTGTTGCGAGAAGTCTAGATTGCACGACAAACTGCGCTGCACACCTTCTTTACCGCATTTAATGCAAATGCATGTTGCAGCAAACAAATACTGCTGGTCCCGGTGCTCAAAGAGTTATTAGACGGCGAAAGATAAAAAGCAACAGATCAGAAATAGAAGAATAACTTTTGGAAAAAGCAGAACTTCATCTTCTTCCTCTCGACACTATTGTAGAGCCTGAAGAACAAGTTCAAACTTATGATCTAAGAGTTCAATAAGGTAGCTGCTGTCATTCTCCCCTAGAACAGCAAGTTCAGAGAAATTCTCTGAGAAAGACGAAGCAGCCAAGGCTAACGCTTGCTATAGAAGAAGAAGAAGAAGATACTTGTTGTCATTCTCACTTACAATAGCAAGTTTAGAGAAACTTTCTGAGAAAGAAAGAGCAACAAGGGCTAACCCTAGCTGTAGTTACTTTACAGTTCTAGCTGATCATTTCTGAAGAACATTTTCGGGAAGCTGTTAAGAAGAAAGATGAACTGAATTTTCTCAGGATAGAAGGAAGAAGGCACAGAGAACATTTCTCTGTGGTCAAATCATCATCAATAAACCTTTCATCAAGTAGGATCCTTTGGATCTGAGTGTAAGCCTACTTTATAAAGGCTGAGTGTAGGATCTTTTATAAATCTGAGGTAGTATCCCTATGTGGATCTGAGGTAGGGCCTGTGAGCCTGAGTTGTAGAACTTGTGCTCAAGTCTAATGTAGGATCCTGGATTGGATCTGAGTTGTAGGACAGTTTGTCTGAGGTAGGATCTGTTTCAAATTTGAGGTAGGAGAGTATTTCTCTCTGAGTTGTAGGGCTATCCTCCTAGTCTGAGTGTAGGACTATTTACTTAGTCTGAGGTAGATGATCTTTAGATCATTGAGCTGTTGGAGAAAGCTTGCTCTGAGTTGTTGGGCTTTGTGCCTGAGGTAGGTCTTGGAGGAGACTGAGAGGTTCTTAGGGATCTATATTGTAAGCTCTTCGGAGCCGAGTTAGAGAAGTTGCCTTGTCTAACAAAATATTGTAAAGGTGAGAGGGACAGTGGATTTATCCATAATCTGGGGAACCACTATAAAATTCCTATGTTGTGTGTGATTGTCTTGAAGGCTAAACTACCTTAAATCACATCTCACCTAAAATAAGAAAAATATATAAAAGGCCGAAAATTTATTTACCCCCCTTCCCTCTAGGTGTTAGATACTCTTGATTTTAGAGACTTTCAACATCAATAAATGTACGAGAGGGGGCGGGTAAGGGGCGACCGAGTATAATTGGTACCTCGGCATCCTCCTCGATGTCAAGGATGACAAAGTCTACCTGGAAGATGAACTTGTCGACCTTGACCAGAATGTCCTCCACTATCCCTATAAGATATTTTATCGAGTGCTCTGCTATTTGGATGATCATTTTCGTTGGGCTTGGAACACCCAATCCAAATGTTTTGAATAGAGAGAAGGACATCAAATCAATGCTAGCGCTCAGGTCCGCTAGGGCATACTTTATTAACTGATTGACAAATATGTGTACGGGATGGAGAACCGTCCAGGATCATTTAATTTTGGTGGTAATTTATAAGGAGAACCGCCGAGCATTCCGTATTGAGGGAAACACGTGAAATATTCTCGAGTTTCTTTTTGTTTGAAAACGACTCCTTAAGGTATTTCGCGTGTTTCGACATTTGTGAGGGTGCCTCACAGAAGGGGACATTGAATGAATTTGTTTTAATATTTATAGAAATTTTTTATACTTCTCGTCTTTTTGCTTGTTATTAATTTTCGAAGGATAAGGTATAGGCAAGCTAGAAATGTTCGGTGTATTTGAAATATTCGGCGATTTTGAAATCAAATAAGAAGGTGTAGGGTTCAGAGTCAAAATGTGTACCTTAGGCTCAGCCGGTTTGGGGGAGGTTGTCTTCTTGCCGCTATAAATGGTTATGGCATTAGCATTTTCTCTTGGGTTCGGCTCCGTGTTCCCTGTCAAAGCTCCATGCGGCTGCTCAAAAATTATTTTTGCACGCTGTCTAACATGATTTTCGAAGTTTTTTATCGATCCAGAAATATTCAAGATATTTGACTCATTAGACGTGACATATTTATCGAAGATTTCTTCGAGCGGAGAAGGTTTTTGAGGAGGTGGAGGAAATCCTTGTGGATTCATATTTGGGGGCGTTGTGAATTATTTTGGTTACTCTAGGAGAAGTTTGGTGGTTCCTCCAACCCAGATTGTAATTTTTATTATAAGGGTTATTGTTAGGGTTAAAGGGGAGCAGAATTGTTTTGCATAGGTAATCTACTAATTCTTCGACTACGCTAGCATTTTGCACCCAAGTGGGAGTGGAGGAGGAAGCAGTCATCTACGCCACTTGCTTACTTAGCCTCTCTACTTGCAATGCTAACTGAGAAGTGGAATCCACTTCGTAAAGTCCTGCCGGTTTGTTAGGGTGCGATCTTGGCACGTTCCATTGATACACGTTCATGGCCATTTTCTCTAATAGATCTTGAGCGGCCTCCGTGGTTTTGTTATTTTGCTTTCCCTTGGCGTCTGCATTGATCATTTGTCACGTTAGGAAATTTAAGCCGTTAAAAAATGTTTGGACTTGCAGCAATGCTGGCAGTGTGTGGTCCGGGCATCTACATAAAAATTCCTTAAAGCGCTCCCGAGTCTCATAAAGAGACTCAAAATCATTTTGAACAAACGAAGAAATATCGGCACACTATTTTGTAGTTTTAGCCAGAGGGAAATACTTCGTTAGGAATTTCTAAGTCATTTTTCCCCAAGTGGTGATGCATCCCCTAGGTAGGGAGATCAATCACTGCTTAGTTTTCGTTCGAAGAGAGAAAGTAAATAAATATAGATGAATGATGTAATCAATGATGTCATTTATATTAAACGTGTCGCATATTTCAAGAAAGTTAGATAGGTGATTATTCGGATCTTCATCCAGCAATCCATCAAATTGTATGAAATTATGTATCATTTGGATAATGTTGGATTTTATTTCGAAGTTATTGTTGGCCACAGTTGGATGAACAATACTAGATCTAGTGTCCTCCAAGTTTGGATGCGCATAATAAGACAGTTTATTGTGCGTCCGCATTTAAATTTGGATCACCCATATTTTTGATATTAGTGTCTTCGATAGTTAATGTTAATCCTGATTATGAAATCGAATGAGCCTGTGAAAGGTGTGTTTGATTTCAGAATAAAAATTAATATTAGGGTCGGTCAAAAAGTTTCCACAGGTGAAGCACTTTTTTTAGTAGAAAAAGAGACGGGAGATAAAAAAATTAAAATGATAAAAGTAACCGTAATTTCTTTTTCGAAATAACAATGCAAGTCCCCGGCAACGGCGCCAAAAACTTGATGGTTTAAATTAGAGATTTAGAAAGCTTTTGAGAAAATTATTCAAAACTATGTTCGACGAAGGCAAGTATACCTTATCGCGTATAGTATAATATATTTTTAGAAAATATCAAGGTCGTATTTTTCCACGGATCACATTGATTATTCTTACTTGTGAGGAACGAGCTATTATTTTATCAGAAAGAGACGTTGATTTTGATTAGTAATTTTAAAGGATCAATAGTGATTTAATACTTAGGGTTTTGAAAATGACGATAAGGATAACCCACGATATCGAATTACCTTAAGACGAAAATAGTATTTAAGAAGTAAAATTCTGATTTTTTTAATTAAAACAACTTTGTTGTGGACGTTCCATAAGTATGCACATACCTCTCTCGAGGAATACGCCCACCTGAGATTAGGAAATTCGAGCGAACTCTCATTCTACAATTGAAGCTCCTAGTAGTCGATTTATGCTGTGAATCCGAGAGATTTCTGCACATCCTCTATCGAGGGTAGGGTGCAATTCTCTTTATCAGCAAGTGATCCATTCGTACGCATGAGCCTCTTTATCAGCAATAAGAATAATCCATGGTGGGTAGTACTGTCTTAGTGACGGGAGTAAAAGTGCAAGTCTTTAGGTAGCAACTGGAGTGGAGGTCGACGGAAGACCGTCGGTTTACCGGTAATATCTTAAGTCACTAGGATTGTTCCAAAGCAACAATGAGAGCTGGGGTGAAATATGGGTAGTCATCAAATAAATTAAATATCCTTGCGAAAGGGAACTTTGGGCGTAATCCCATCGTAGTTCCTAGTGCCCCCGAGAGCCCTTCACCGGGTATACCCTAGGCAGTCCTGGGATTAACCTTAAATCACTAAGTATAATAACTCGTAGACAAGAGTAGTCTAATAGGTGTTGATGCACGAAAACACCAAGGGGGGGGGGGGGGGGGGGTCGAGCACCACCAGCTAACGGTTCGAGCACCGGGGAATAGAGATACTGCGAGTAGCAATCTACTAAGCGGATGAGGGCAGGAACAACAGCAGGGCCGTGAGCCACGACAACAACAGACTTCGCCCGTCGCGGCCTGAATGCCTCTCTTGCGATGGGCTTTCCCTTGATTGAAGAATGATTCGGTTACAAGTGAAAGGAAAAGGTTGACAAGAGCAAAGCGAGGAGGAGTCCGCAAGGCACAAGATTCGAGTCCACAGCCTTTAACAAGTAGGCTCCTGGGTTCGAGTCAGCGTGCCTTGGGTGCACCACCTTCCACCTATTTATAGGATAGGGGGCCTACCCAAACGGGCAGGGCTAAAATAACCGACTGCCCGGGGTACAGGAGAACCGGGCAGCGGTGACGGGAAAAAAAAGAGGAAGAACGCGCCACTCCGCACTAAAGGGGCGGACTGGGCTCACGGACTGGAGCTACCATCTGCTGCTGCTAGGCGCAATCCTGCTGGAGGACAGCGGCCTAGGCGGACGAGATATCGAGTCCGCCGATGTAGAGTACCCTGAGATCCCAAGGCACGGCGGACTGGCGAGCAGAGTGTCGTGTCCGCTACTGGGGGATCATCCGTGGTGGCGGATTACCTCTACTTTTCCGGACTGGGTGGACTGCCTAACTGAGTCCGCACTTGTTGAAAAGGGGGTCTTGGCACCTCGTAGGATGTTGCGGACTGAGGGGTTAACATAATCCCCACACATTTTTAAGTTTCCAGAAAACTTCAAAAATGTTTCCTTAACCGCCGAGTCCGCAAACCTCATAAATGTCGCCAAAGCTATAAATATCGCTAGGGGGCCTGGAACTGTTGGAAATTCCAATCGACACGGGGCGTTATTCACCACTTGTGGTCTCCACTTTCCAGTCCGGCATGGCAAGGCTTGGAGCTTTCTTCTCTAGTCTCACTGCAAAAGGCGAACCAGCACTGACAACGCCTATGAAGACCAAGAAGATAATAAAGAGGTCGTCGAGGAAGGATCCTGTCCGCCCTACTGGAGAAAGCTCCCACAGCCAGAAGCCTCCGGAGAAAGCAGTCCGCCGCAGTGACGTATCTGTGCGTGAGGGAAACGCAGTTCTTGACGTTGAACCACTGAGAAGTGAAAAGACGGTGACTCTATCGGACTCAGCCCCTTCCCAGAAAACTGCGAACTCGGAGGACACCGTTGGTGAACACAATGAGGCCGAAATATCTTCCCCCAATGCTCAGGTGCCAATTGTCCACCTTGATGAAGAAGATAGGCGGACTGAGGGAGAAGACGTTGCGCCTTCAAAGGCATTGATCATTGTGAACCCTGAGACTGTCCGCGAGAGTAAGCCCGACTTAGGGGAGGTCTCCGCGGACTCTGCCGAGAAGATAGCTAAAAGAAAGAAGAGGAAGAGGGACGGGTCGACCGTTGCCGAGCGGGTTGAGAAGAAACTGCGCGCGATGAAGGAGAAGAATATCTCCAAGCGGACTGGAGAAGCGGACTTATAGTATAGACCGCGCGCCAAAGAAGTTCCCGATAGTGAGTTGATTACTCCGGAGGCTCAAATTCAGGGAGATAACTCCCTTTCCACAGTCAGTCTATCCACTGATGAGATACTAGATTCGATTGACGTCAATGAAGTAGACCTAATCAACGAATCCTTGCGGATTGTACTGCAGCAATCTAAGGCGGAAGCCACTGGGAATGAGGGTAGCGAACTCCCCTCCTTGTCCGCTGCGGAGGAAGAAGAGAGGGAAAGACTGAAGCAGAAGATAGAGGAGCAGAAAAAGCAAATTGCTGCTCAAGTAGTAGTGGTGGAGGCGGCCTCGAAGCAGGTCGCGGCGGACAAGAGCGCCGAGGATCTGCAGACTGCTGCGGAGCTACTACGGTCAGGTAAACTTCAACCGGCACCTAAGTATTTTAAGCGTAAGTGGCTTTACAAGTCGCCGCCGCGGAAGTCGAGACCAATCAAGATCATCACCGAAACTGAGGACATTGTGGTTTCACAAAGTTCTGCTGTCGAGAAAAGAGCTAAGGTCCATCGCGAATGAAAGATGCGGTTAAGCGTTTTTGACCCGGAGAGGGCAAGGCGGCCTGTTTTTTTCGGTTGTCGGCAAATCGTTGCGGCTATATCCAAATGTGATCTTTCATCCTTTCTTTGAGTCCGCCGCGGACTGCTTTTGAATGATGAAGTTGACCTCCTCTCTTGCAGGTAGAAAATCGCCGCCGGGCTCCATCGAGAGTGGCGAGATCGTAGTTACACCGAATACTGGTGTTGACGCGGTCTCGCATGAGGAGTCCGCAGGGGATGAGCTGTCCCTCCTGAACCATATAAAAGAGTTAGAAAGAAAATTTCAAGCTGAAATCCAGAGTGTTAAAGCAGAGTTAAAGAAAGCGGAAGAGCGTGAGAAGGCGTCCGCGGAGCGGGAGAAGGCCCTAAAGGACCAGGACGCCAGAATCTCCAGGGCGCTGGAGAGGTCAGATAGGGAGAAGAAGAGGCTCGCGGACGATGTCCGCTTCTACAAGGGAAAACACTTGGCGTCAGCGAGGGAAGAGAAAGGAAAGCGGGCTGCTGAGGCCGCCAAACAGAGGTCGCGACTGCAAGATCACGCTGCTCCGGATGTTGCAGCACCAGCGGGTGGTCAGCAGGTGGCAGACGAGGAGCCGAGGCCGGCAGCGGAGCCAATTGTGCCCCTTAGCCGGGTAGACCGGGAAGCTGCCCACTTGCATCGGACTATTAATGTCCTTCATCACCACCTCTGCCGCATGTATAGTGAGATCCTCCAAATAAGCGACCAAACCGCGCACTTATGCAGAGATAGGATGTAAAGGCCAGCGCGGACCGAAATTAGGGATCGCTGAGTCCGCGAATGCCATGAACTATCAATTTGTTTGATTGTATAATTATGTTTGTGTTTTTTGAACAATGCTGTATTGTAGATTGAACTGTTGTTGCGATTTGTGCGAACTAAATAATATATCCACAATTGTTGTTGCTTATTTTTGCTGTTATCAGCGGCGAACTGTGCAGACTGATGTTGCGTCAGCTTTTCGTAATTTAATTTCTGCAGGCGGGAAATTTTGCGAGCTAAGCGGACTGAAACTGTGTCCGCCTCTCATGCTTGACGTCTGCAAGGAAACATCGCGAACTGGGCGGACAAAAGCTGTGTTCGCCATAATTTTTGCCTTGCAATTTTTCTTGGCATGTGAATCTATATTTGTGTCCGCGTTTTTGTTAGTCTTTGCTGTGTAAATGGTTTGATTTTTGCGGACAATGCGGATTGAGATTGCGAGCTCTGCGGCCTGGTCAAAAAGCTGTCAGAACTTATAACTATAAATAGGCCTTGTAGCTTTCTTCTTATGCAGGAAACTGTCGTAGTAAAATGAACCCTGCGGTCTGCAAAATGGTGTCCGCCTGAACTGATGCAGCTATCGTCTTCCACTCTGCCGACCACCGGAAATGCACCTTGACAGAGGCTGACTTGGAGGCCTTTGTCGAGAAACAGATGGCGAATTCAAACGTCCTTGTCCGCCTTCCCGCCCACCAAGAAAGGTTGAACTTCTCAACTGCAACTCAGATCGCAATCCCTGTGGACCACTTTGACAGCGGATTCAAGTTCCCTCTCTTATGGGAGCTCGCTAAAATCTTTGAGCACTACGGAATGGTGCCGGGCCAGCTCGCGCCCAACACACTCGCCGCGATCTGCAGTTTCCTCTCCTACTTACGATCTGAAAGGATTGCTTTCTCGATGAACATCTTCCGCAAGATGTTCTTTGTCCGCTCCATATCGTCTTCTGGAGGCCGCCCCTACAAGGGGGGTGATATATTTCTACTGCAGGGGAATGAAGGTTGTGGGCCTTCCCAACAAGATCCACAACTGGACCTCGAGGTTCTTGATATTTGAAGGCGACCTCGGGTTCGCGCACACCTATCCACAGGTACGCGCGGACTCCGCCTTCAAGAGCGTGCCGCTTGATGATGTGGAATCCTCCATTGTCGAGTTCTTGACCAATGCCAGGCTTGACATCGAGCATTACATTCCGCTTCTGGCGAGCTTAGCGGACGTTCTGCTCGAAGAGAGTGAGTAGCTTATGAACTCAAACTTTGTATCCGCAGCGACCTCGGTGTTTAACTCATCTGTTTTTGCAGCGATCTTGGCGGTACCCGCCAATCTTCCGCAGACGCCTAGCGGCTTCATCCCTACACAGAGAGAGAAGAAGCAAGAAATTGCAAGGAAGAGAAAGGAAGAAGGGGATCCCGCGGCGGATTACTCTTCTTTCGAAAGCTTTTCGATGAGCGGCTTTGGAAACCGCCAGAAGGACCTTAGGGGAAACCCCATGATCCATTGGCACGGCAAGAACAAGTACGTCCGATTGTCCACCGCGCTCCCCTCGTGGAAGAGTCCGCGATTAACCCGCCATGCTCATGTTGTAATTTCCGCCCTTTACGGAAAACGCAATCTGAGCGACCTGAAAAAGGTGCTCGCTGCCGACCTCGCCCTGCTAGCCTCCCAGGCGGGTGCGAATAGTGTGGTGACAACCCACTATGTAGCCACCATGGCCAGAGACCTGCTAAAGCAGAATGAACAGCTTCAAAAGGATAATAAAGTGCTAAAGGAGTGGAACGCGCGGTTAGGGAAAAAGGTTGCCCAGCAAAAAGAAGAGCTCGGGGTGAGTTGAACTCGCAGCGGCTTTAATTTGCAGTCCACCGCGATTTGTCTGATCTTTGCTCTTATTTTGCGCAGGTCGCCTATGATTTAGAAAACAACAACTTTCAGGGAGTGATGCTCCCTTTCGTGAAGGAAACCGTCGAGGTCGCCATTGAGCGACTTATCCACGGCGGCTTTACAAAGGAGGGAGTGGATGGCATCCCCTTCCTAGATCTCTTCCCCGAGTTGGCCCCGCAGGTCGCAGCAATGGAGCGGGCTAAAAAGGGCAAAGACATCATTGAGGAAGGGGAAGGAGAAGAAGAAGAAGAAGAAGAAGAAGAATAACAAGGTGAAGGGCAAGGCGCCATGGAGACGGCGGACTACACTGGCCCAAGCCAGCGAGGTGGAGAACAGTCCGCCGAGTCCAGCTCCTCTGCATCCTCCTCTGCTGCCAGGAGCTCGCATAGCGAGTCCGCCTCAAGCACAGGATCAGATAGTAGCGGAAGCTGCTCGGAGTGCTACTCTGCAGAAGTCGACATCGATGGCGAAAGTCCTGCACCTCCAGAGAAGAAACAAAAGACTGCAGATTAATGTATTTTTATCTTTTTTGATTTTATAAAAGGGGCAGACTCAAGACTGTAGTCCTCCGAATAGATAGAAAGATGTATAAATTTTTGGTGAAATAAAAAGGATATTTTTGCATGCGTGCTTCCTGCAATGTTCTTTCTTCTTCCACGCTCACCGCACCAGACACTTAGCAGTCCGCACGACACGCTGATAGATCATACTGAGCTTTTCAACTTGCTGATTAGAGACAATTATTGCCCTTCGTTGGGATGAGAAGAAATTTTCAGGCGGACTCCATTGAGTTCCAATTGTAGTCCGCGAGATACAAAGATCATCTAAAATGAGTCTTGCTGATTAGGGAATTTTACTTATCAATCCATTCATTGTCCGCCTTTTAATGAAAACGAAATTAGTCGGCTGATAACAATATCAGGCGGACTTCATTGAATTCTAGTAGCAGTCCGCAATTCTCTTTATTAACTTATCAAACGATTATATGAAAACCATTCGGCGGACTTTGTTGATATAATTTCGCAGTTCGCGCATATAGAAAGTCTTTAGTTTACGCTCAAGGAAACTGTCGAATTGGGCGGATACAGAAAACCAGTCCGCCCAAGATAGAAATGACCTATAGCTTGCGACCAGGTGGGCAGGTGCACATGGCATTGCTTTCCTCACCAGGTCACAAGATATAAAATCAACCCAAGGAAAACGGCGGACTGCGCGGATACAGAAAACCAGTCCGAACTAAACAGAAATGATCTATAGCTTGCGACCAGGTGGGCAGGTGCACATGGCATTCCTTTCCTCACCAGGTCACAAGATATAAAATCAACCCCAAGGAAAACGGCGGACTGCGCGGATACAAAAAACCAGTCCGCACTAAATAGAAATGATTTATAGCTTGCGACCAGGTGGGCAGGTGCACATGGCATTTCTTTCCTCACCAGGTCACAAGATATAAAATCAACCCCAAGGAAAATGGCGGACTGCGCGGATACAGAAAACCAGTCCGCACTAAACAGAAATGATCTATAGCTTGCGACCAGGTGGGCAGGTGCACATGACATTGCTTTCCTCACCAGGTCACAAGATATAAAATCAACCCCAAGGAAAATGGTGGACTGCGCGGATACAGAAAACTAGTCTGCACTAAACAGAAATGATTTATAGCTTGCGACCAGGTGGGCAGGTGCACATGGCATTGCTTTCCTCACCAGGTCACAAGATATAAAATCAACCCCAAGGAAAATGGCGGACTGCGCGGATAGAGAAAACCAGTCCGCACTAAACAGAAATGATCTATAGCTTGCGACCGGGTGGGCAGGTGCACATGACATTGCATTCCTCACCAGGTCACAAGATATAAAATCAACCCCAAGGAAAACGTCGGACTGCGCGGATACATAAAACCAGTCCGCACTAAACAGAAATGATCTATAGCTTGCGACCAGGTCGGCAGGTGCACATGGCATTGCTTTCCTCACCAGGTCACAAGATATAAAATCAACCCCAAGGAAAATGGCGGACTGCGCGGATACAGAAAAACAGTCCGCGCCAGGAAGATTCCCTGCGCAGAGCAAGATACTTGCCAGAACGGTTCCCTGCCCTCTTTCCTGGAGTACAGTCTAAGTTGTGGATCTCCTACAGGCACTGCTTGCGGGTACCATGGAGTGTTCGAGGGTTACAAGCTAAGATGATCGGTGGGCAGGTGCACATGGCATTGCTTTCCTCACCAGATCATCAAAGTTGTAACAATATCCGAAATGCGGCATTGTAGAGCTCCACACCCACCCTGCCCTCCATAACGCAGAGGTGGGGTCAGGTACTAGCCGGGATCCGAAGTCCAGAATCCTACCGCACTAGAGCCTGCAAGCTCCCACTACACGGTGCGAAAACTCCTCACATACGTGGTCTTCGTGGTGTTACGCTAATGACAACAGCTCTAGGGGAGGTTTAGCTGAACTCGGCGATGTCTCCTGGTATCAGGGAACCGTTAAAGATCTTTGGGAGAGAGAGAGAAAACACTTAGGAAAAAGTGTCAGTATGAATTCTTTGATTAATAAAATGTATTTGCAAATCAAGCATAAAAAAGAGAAGAACATTCGAGGGTAGAACCGTTTTGAAATCTTTCTTAGCACGTCATCTGTTATGCTTACATAGACAAAACACTTGAAGAAGTTTTAGCAAGCAGTTTTTATTCATAATAGTTCTTGAAGAGGATACATAAAATAGAGAAGAGGATGTTCAGGAATAGAACCGTTTAAGATCATCGCCGCTACATATATGCGGCATATCCTCTCCTTCATATGTCTGCAAGCGATAAGCGCCACTCTTCAATGCTTCTTTGATAATGAAAGGGCCGGCCCAATTTGGATTGAGTTTTCCAACTGAGCCAGCTCTTGCAGCAGCATCAATCTTCTTTAGAACTAGATCTCCCACTTGGAAGTGTTTGATCCTTATGTTATGATCAAAGTAACGGGCCATCCTCCTTTTAACCTCCTCCTGCCTTATGGCTGCTTGATCTCTGATTGCCTCGATGTGTTCCAAGCTGAACCTCATCTTTTCATTATTCAACTCAAGCCAGTCCTCAACGCCTTCTCTTGCAAGCAGAACTCTAGGTGACGGAACTTCAAACTCAACTGGGATGAGTGCCTCTGAGCCATGAGAAAGCTTGAATGGAGTCTCCCTAGTTGCGGATGATGGCGTTGTCCTAAGGGTCCAGAGGACTGATGGAAGCTGATCAGCCCAGCTGCCCTTGAGATTCTGCACTTTCTTTTTGAGCAAATTGAGGATCTGCTTGTTGGCTGATTCAACTTGGCCATTGCTCCTGGATGATGAACTGATGCAAACCGCAGCTCTGTTCCGATCTGCTTGCAAAAATCCATCATCTCTGTGTCGTTGAATTGTGGCCCATTATCAGTGATTATTGCCATTGGAATTCCATGTCGGCATACAATCTCTCCCCAAATGAAGTTCTTGACGACTTGAGTAGTTGTCTTAGCCAATGCCTTGGCTTCGATCCACTTGCTGAATTAGTCGATCATTACGATGATGAAACGCCGCTGACTGCTTGCCATGGGAAAAGGACCGAGGAGGTCCATTCGCCAAACTACGAAGGGTCAAGGAGTTGCGATCGATCTGAGTGACTGAGCAGCCTGGTGCTGAAGTGGAGCAAACTTCTGGCATTGAACATAATTTCTGGCATAGATCTCAGAGTCTCTCTTCATAGTGGGCCAGAAATATCCTTGCCGCAGGATTCGTTTTTCAAGAGTTCTTACTCCCGAGTGGCTTCCACACTCTCCTGAATGAACTTCTTGCAAAACAAGCGGAGCTTCTCCTTCTGAAACACATCGGGCCATGGTAGAGAGGAAAGTATTTCTGTAAAGGACTCCCGCCACTAGGAAGTAGTGAGCTGCTTTTATTCTGAATTTTTTCTTATCTTTGACTGAATGATGATAATCTCCCGTTGACAGATAGAGAATGAATGGGTCCATCCAGGAGGTACGTTGATCCACTTGCATCAAATCTCCTTCCACCACTGCCGGGCGGAAAAGCTCGGAAGTTGTTCGTCCTGAAGGCATCCCATACTTGGAAAGAAAATCTGCCTCCTCGTTTTTGTTCTGGGGATGTGCTCAATGGTAAAGCTCTTGAATATGCAGACTTCTACTTTCACAAGAGCAAGATATTTCTTCAAGACCGGCTCTCTTCTTTAGAAGTTACCAAGGACTTGTGACGCCATTACCAGAGAATCGGTTTTGATATGAACATGATCGATTCCGAGTTCTCTTGCAAACCTCAAGCCTGCTAACAGAGCTTCATATTCAGCCTGGTTATTGGTTACTGGAAAGTAAAATTTGACAGCCTGCTCCAATTTGACTCCGTTTGGATTGATGAGAACCACCCCTGCTCCAGAAGAACTTCTGCCTGAGGCACCATCAACATAGATGGTCCAAGCCAAAGGTGACCTTTCTGCTCGATCAGAACTGGACTCTGGCATGTCAATTAGAAAATCTGCTAGGACCTGAGCTTTAATGGCTGTCTTGGGCACATAAGAGATTTCAAATTCACTCAGCTCTATTGCCCACTTAGCTAGTCTGCCCGAATGTTGTGGTTTATCCAACACACCCTTCAAAGGCTGATCGGTGACAACTTGAATTGAATGTGCTTGGAAATAAGGACGGAGTCTGCGAGCTGACATGACTAGCGCCAAGGCTAACTTCTCCAAGATTGGGTACCGTGTTTCGGCACTCTTTAGAATGTGGCTGACATAGTAAACTGGGAATTGCTTCCGGCTTTCTTCCCGGAGAAGAACGGAGCTGACCGCCTCAGGGCCAACCCCTAAGTACAAGAAAAGAATCTCTCCTGGCCGGGGACTTTGAAGCAGAGGGGTTGAGGTCAGTTGCTTCTTCAACTACTCAAAGGCTTGGGAGCATTCTTCTGTCCATTCAAACTTAGATGCTCCTCGAAGAGTCTTTAAGAAAGGAGCACTCCTATCTCCAACCCGAGAGAGAAATCTCGCAAGACCGGCTAGCCTACCCCCCAACTGCTGAACCTCCTTAGGTGAACGAGGGGTAGGCATCTCAAGAATGGCTTTCACCTTGTCAGGATTGGGGGCAAGTCCTTCCGGAGTAAGGAGATGACCAAGAAACTTCCCCTTACTCGCCCCAAAAGTGCATTTTAACGGATTGAGCTTCATTTTGAATCTACGCAGAGTAGCGAACGTCTCTGCTAGATCTAGCAAGACTTACTCTTGCAGCGAAAAGGTTTCTCCCCTTCGTTAAACACACTTACGTTGATAGGTTCTTAAGCCCAAAGGGATCAAGAGATCGTCTACATACACTTCTAACCAGAAAAGCATCTAAAAAGTTTCTCCCTAAAGAATCTTCTGAGGTAAGGGTGATGCTTTATTAAGTTAAACACACAGGTAGGATATTGAATTTCTTTAATAAAATTCGTCCATCATCCGTTGATGTCCCTCTTCTTTTGCTAGGTTGCGCCGGCATTTTTAAGCCCATGTCTTCTGCTGAAGGGCATCACAACTCGGCCTTTTGATAGCAAGCTTCCTCTCCTCCCCCTAGCAACCATCATTGGTGAGCACCACTATAAACTAAATTTGGTGACGTGTGAGCACATTAATTTAGTCATTTTCATTTATTTTCGTCGTTTTTACATCAATAAAATGTCCTATTCTTGTAAATTTTCTCCTAACTTGTTTATGAAAAATTCCATTCAAAATTTTGGAAGTACACGCCCGTATTCACGCCCGTGACCGAGCCGGTGATAACGGAAATTTCAGAAAATGCACGCCCGTGTCACCCGACACGGGGCTAGCCCGTGTCCTCTCCTCTCGAAATTCCGCTCGAGCTCATGCAAGAATACCCTACCGCGGTGCCGAGGACATCAACCCGCGCCCGGTTCTACCTCCCCGAAGAATCTATCTGAGGCAAGGTCAACTTTGGTAGCATGAATAAGTAACGCCCCCCCTCTGACCGAGGGCGTTAGAAATTTTTTTCTATAAATAGGCACGCTTTATTAAGTTTGGTAAAATCTACACAATAAAATGTTAAATTTTCTCTTCATTCGCCATTTTTCTCTTTTTATTCTGTTCTTCACTTGTTTCATTTATGAAAAGTGTGTGTGTGTGTATGAGTTAACCATTACATTTATTTTTTTTTTTACTTGTTTTCACATTAGATTTCCTCTTTACGGCCTTGTGATCAAGTTAGGTTTTGTTTGAAATTCAGGTAGTTTTTCTTTTTTCTCACCATGTCTTTTTCCTCTAAATATATTGAATTTCTTATGATTTTATAAAAGAGATTTTAATTTTGTTTTTTTAAGTTTTCTTTTAATTCTTTTTTTTTTGTTCTTTTCAACTTCTTTCTCACTTTTTTATCACTTTCATAACCTTGAGGATTTTCCAAAAACTTTGGTTTTCTTTGAAAAACTTTTATCTTCTAAAAATTGACCTTTTTATTTGTTTTTCCTACATGAAAAAGTATAAGTTTTAATTTTTAGGTAACTTTGATTTTTATCGTGTGTGAGTGTAGGTGTATTAACTTTCATGCTTTGATTTAAATTGTGTAGAGTGTGTGAGTGTAGGTGTATAATTTTCAGCTTTGTTTTAAGCTTCATTGTCAATTATGTAGAGTGTGTGAGTGTAGGTGTATAATTTTATTGCTTTCTTGTCATATGGAGTGTGTGTGTTTCCTCTTCGTTAAGAGTTTTGCTGCACGTTTGAGTAGGCTTGCAATTTTACTTTCATTTTTTTCCGCCTTGAGTTAAAGGATCAACATTTTCTCCTTCAGGTGGCTTTCATTTGACATGCAACATACCGCCCCCACTGGATACAAATTTGATTACTCCTGGCTTTTTATTTATAATTTGGATGTCTTCTGCTGATTTTTCTTTTTGTCCCCAGGCAAAGACGTCCTAAATTATAAGCTTCGATGTGTGGCTCAGCAAGCAGACATTTAAATGATTTATAATAATTAAAATCATTTAATTAAAACTCGGCCTAGGACCACATTTGATCTTCAGGCAGCTCCGAGTTGATGGTGAGCTTCGAGAGAGGAGTAGCTCTCCGGATTGGGTTCCCCCTCAGCGAGCGGGCGTTGGAATCCTTCGGACGTTCGGTCTCCTTGCGATATCCCTATCACCTGAACCTCCACGGCAGTCTTATTATTAATTTGTTCTTTTTTATTATTAAAAATTATTTTAGTCAGGTGAGCACCACTATCACCGTTTTTTCGCTCCTTTGCTTTTTGTTTTAGTTTTCAAAAAAATCCACCTTTTTCTTCAGTAAAATAATAGCGGAGGAGTAAGAATTCAACGCGACCCCGAGAACTAAATCCCCCGAATTGGTGAGTCTACCCGAGCAAGCCCGCGGGCGATCTGAACCACCACAGTCTGTTCGCGGGCCCATCACTTCTGCTGCTGGAGCAAAGGGAAGGCTGGCATTAACCATGTTGACAGTGCGGACGTAGCACTCCCTTGCTCTCCTTGGGTCACTCCTAACCCGGCACATCCTTCCATCGGCAAAGAACTTGATGGCGAGGTGGTAAGTGGAAACCACCGCTTGATACTTGTTCAGAAGAGGTCTGCCGAAGATGGCATGGTAACTGCTAGGAGCGTCAACCACTATGAATTGCACTTGCTTAGTGGCCCCTCCAAGCTTCACGGGCAGGATGACGCTACCTTCGACTTCCTTCCTCTCTCCGGAGAAGCCATAGAGTGGCCCTTCGGTGGAAAGCAGAGGCTTTCCAGTTCTCAGGGCCTCAAAAGTAGACTTGAACAGGAGGTTGACCGTGCTTCCGTTATCAACAAGAATTCTATCAACTGTAAAATCCCCAATAACAGCCTGGATTACAACTGCATCATCAAATGGATTGGTTGTTTGAGGTAGGTCTGCTGGACCAAAGGTGACGACCTCACTTGGAGGAGCAACGGAAGAAGAAGCCACCTCTGCTCGAGTGACTCTAGAGATTGAAGACTTCCGAGTTGACTCGGTCCCTGCTTCACCATGGATAAAGAAGAGGCGTCCCAGAACCCCTTCATCATTCGCGTCGAAGCACTCCACCGGGATGTTGATTGGCCCCAGACGGCCTTCGTCCTCTACATCCACGCATTCTTGATAAGCTTCGGCTACCTCTTTGCCTTTTTAGGTGGATGGCTTCGAAGAAGAAGAATCCTTCTTGCCCAAATCAATCTTGCCCTCGGCAAGCAGCTTCTCTATCAACATGCGGTGTGCCTTGCAATCCTCTGTCAGGTGGCCCTTTTCTTTGTGGAACTGGCAATATTGTGCATTACTCCTTGGCCTCCACACTTTCTGAGGCACTTGCCTCTTTTGTTCTGATCTCCTTTGCAAGATCTGGATGACTTCGTCAAGGTCCAGATCTGCAATGTCCTCCATGGGGCTTGCATCAGATTGGCTCGGAGCAAGCAAGGCTGCTTGCTAGAGGTTGGGAAGACCTTGTAATGGAACGGCGGGAGTGGCGGCCAACGATAGTCTCTGCTCTTGAAACTGTTGATGGCCAAGGAATGGTTTCTTGTGGCGGAAGTTCCTGTCTCTTTGAGACGGAGGATGGAAGTCTGGGCGAGGGGGCTTGCTACGAGTGGAAGAAGCGGAGGCATCCCTTCCTTCAGCCTTAGATGTCAGGGATGAGACATAGGTTGGATTGGCGTTTTCTCCTTCAATGAAACGGTTGACCATGGCGATCAACTCTTGATAAGTCTCAGGTGCCTTGGTTGTTTCTTTAAACTTCAGAGGGACTTCCCGGAGGCCATGGTTCAAGGCGAACTTGTAATAATCGGGGTTCACATTCCTTACCCCTTGTATCTCTCTCTGAAAGCGATCAACGAATCGCGCCACTGATTCATTGTCCCTTTGTTTGATTTCAAATAGGGCAGCCGGCCCATTCTTCCTCTTTCTTGACGTAGCAAACCTCAGCAACAGCTGGCTGTGAAGCTCTGCGAAAGAATAGATTGTGCCCGAAGGCAGCTCATAGAACCACTCTCTCGCCTGTCCTTCGAGAGTGGTAACCAGGAGTTTACACTTGATTGCATCTGAGAGGCATCTCAAAGCAACTTCCCCCTCAAATTCTTGGAGGTGAGAGACTGGATCAGTCCCTCCTGAATAGAATGGGATGCGAGGCTCCCTGAAGTTGTTCTGAGCCGATTCCCATCGGATTCGATCAACGAAGGGAGACGGCGTCTCGAACTCTGCAGGGTAGAAGGGGCGGACTGAATCCGGGGAGCCCGCGGGCTCGGCGGACTGGTGGTCAGCAAAATGAAGATGGCGGGCAGGAGTGCCCCTGGCAGCTTCCTTGAAGAAATTCCTGAAAGCAAACTGCTCCTCCTGAGGGCGCAGAGGGGCGGCGGACTGAGCAGGATTCCGAGGAGTGGCTGGCGACTGCCGAAGCGGAGTTCGGTGAGCTGGAGTCTGGCGGATTGGCGAGTCCGCTTGTTCTGCTGCGGCCTGAGGAGCAAGCCGCTGGGCTAGCGCGAGCAGGGCTTGGCTGATTGCGTCGAGACGCTGGTCAGTCTGCCGGCGGGACTGCTCGGCCTCAAGGCAAGCTTGCTCAATTGCGTCCCAAAGAGAGTCCTCTGAAGAGCTGGAGCGGTCTGAAGAGCGGGCTCTGCGGTCTGACATTTCTGTCCGCTAAATTCAAAACCCTACTCGAATTTGAAGGCCGCGTGTTAACTATTGATGCACGAAAACACAAAGGGGGGGTCGAGCACCACCAGCTAACGGTTTGAGCACCGGGGAATAGAGAGAATGCGAGTAGCAATCTACTAAGCGGATGAGGGCAGGAAGAACAGCAGGGCCGTGAGCCACGACAACAACAGACTTTGCCCGTCGCGACCTGAATGCCTCTCTTGCGACGGGCTTTCCCTTGATTGAAGAATGATTCGGTTACAAGTGAAAGGAAAAGGTTGACAAGAGCAAAGCGAGGAGGAGTCCGCAAGGCACAAGATTCGAGTCTGCAGCCTTTAACAAGTAGGCTCCTGGGTCCGAGTCAGCATGCCTTGGGTGCACCACCTTCCCAATATTTATAGGATAGGGGGCTTGCCCAAACGGGCAGGGCTAAAATAACCGACTGCCCGGGGTACAGGAGAACCGGGCAGCGGTGACGGGAAACAAAAGAGGAAGAACGCGCCAGTCCGCACTAAAGGGGCGGACTGGGCTCGTGGACTGGAGCTAACATCTGCTGCTGCTAGGCGCAATCTTGCTGGAGGACAGCAGCCTAGGCGGACGAGATACCGAGTCCGCCGATGTAGAGTACCCTGAGATACCAAGGCATGGCGGACTGGCGAACAGAGTGCCGTGTAAGCTACTGGGGGATCATCCGTGGTGGCGGATTACCGCTGCTTTGCCGGACTGGGCGGACTGCCTAACTGAGCCCGCACCTGTTGAAAAGGGGGTCTTGGCACCTCGTAGGATGTTGCGGACTGAGGGATTAACAATAGGTTAAGACATTTGTTGTACCTTCTCACCCGTGTAGGGTTGGAGAGATTCATGATATATGCTCACCCGTGTAGGGTTTGAGGGAATTGGTATAAAGGCACTATTATGCATTCTCACCCGTGTTGGGTTTGAGGGATTCAGGACGAGTTTGGTCCTGCGAGCGGAAGGCTCGGAATAAAATATTTGCATGTGCATAAATATAGTGGCGGGGTATGCAGTACTGGCCGTTCGTCAGACCGATGGCAGTACGGTGCACCAGGCGGTTGTGAGGGTTAGAGGGGCCAGTTGGTTGTTTTACACTGCGGTCTGGTGGATGATCCCCGATAACGCACATCTGACCCAACAAGACTGACGGGTTGTCAGCAAAGTAGGTACGCGATACTCTAGACTGCACCTTGGACATGTACAGAGGCGTATGAGAGGGGTCTAAGGCTTGGTAGTGTGTATACCGGCCTAGAAGTGGAGACGCCCTCTCCGCTGCTGTCGTAGCCACAGCGGTGGTACCCGAGAGAGATGCTAGCTCTCAAAAAGTGGGAACTAAAGGTCTGTGATCATAGAGTCATTGTGTGTGAGTTGCACTTGCCTGTGCATAAAATTGCATCATAACATTCATTCATATTAGGTCATACCCTTCATAGATCCTTATCATATAAACTAGTATGGGCTCTTTTATATGATAAGTAAAATTTCCTGGAAATCCTAACTTATATATTTGTATGGGAATTTATATAAGTTAGGGTACGTACTTTTGTGATAGTAGTATAGTGATAGAATAGTTTTATTTCCATGCTCTTACTTTTTGTCCTTTACTTCTTTTACTAGTACTGCACTTTACTTACTTGTATTATATACTTAGAACTGCTAGAGTAGAATAGTAATACCTATTACAACTGCTAGTTAGTTCTTGTCACCTGCTTCCACTTTTGCTACCCCTTGCTGTCCTCCGCTTCGTCCTCCCGCTCGGTGCCTAGGAGTTACGGGGCGAGGTGCGGAGGAAACGACTTAGTCTTTTTGACTAATGGTCAGTGACCATACTATTTTTAGGAGCCCGTGGAGATGGAGCACCGGCACGTCGAGGAGACAGGACTTGAGGAGCAGATACCGCTACAGCAGGCTACTACCACTACTTTGTGTCCTCAGGTGGGACGAGTTCTGATGTATTAGTATAGCATCCGCTTTTATTTGAGAGAGAGAGTTGATTTGATGTACTGGGCATAAGCCCTTATTACCCTCTCTTTTGGTACTCATTGTGGACTATGTTTTATGTACTTTTCATTCCATATATATGATTTGTACTCTGTGACTTGTGGACTAGTAGAATTGTTACATTGTCACACTTCTTTTCTCATATTGGCTTATGTATATGATCGTAATAGCCGGCAGTATCGGCGTGTTACGGTGTCGACTAACCCGTGCGTTAATGCCACCGTAAGACGGCGGTTCTGGGCTTAAGACCCGGTAGCTCTCCTTGGTAAGGGGGAGGGGGTCTTACAAACTAGTATCACTTGAACACCGATCATATGAGAAAGAAGTCCACAACACGGGACCACCCCCGCCCGATCATTAGTTTGCGGACAAACTATGCAGCAGAAGCAGTGGTGTGCCCATGTGTAAAAGTCACATAAAATGGTCCACTAAGTATAATGAGTTAGGCCAGCTCTATTTTAACCTTACCTTTATGAAACCTCCACAGGTCGCCGCGCCGCAAAATGTGGCTCCTCCCCCTCCAGCTGCCACTCCATTCCTACATACGGAGATGGGGCAGACATTGACGGCGATTCTGGATGCCTTCAAATCCCAGCAAGTCCCGGCTCCGCAGCCTAATCCGGGGTCGAACTGGCTAAGTGCCTTCAAGAGCCTGTCCCCACCGATGTACCGTGGGACAGAGGATGCGGTAAAGACGGAAGAATGGCTGGAGGCCATACATGAGATTTTAGCAGGCATCAGCTGCCCGGTCGGCGAGGCAGTACATCTAGCCACCTCTGCACTAGAAGCTTATGCGAAGAGATGGTGGAAATTAGTGCGGGAGTCTACATATGCGGACTGGGAGCTGTCAGAGATATCGTGGGAGGAGTTTGGCGATGTATTTTTGGATCACTTCGCCTCTGCTACGGACAGAGATGCCTTGGAGGAGAGGTTTTTGAACATCAGGTAGGGGACTAGGTCGGTGATCGAGTATCAGAGAGAGTTCTCTCATTTGGCCAGGTTCGCAGGGATTCGGGATACCGATGATAGGATGTATGCTAAGAGGTTCTACCGGGGCCTCGGGGATGATTTGGGGCAGGCCTTGCTGTTCATTTCTCATGGCACCTCTAGGCAGATCATTGAAATGGTAAAGAAGCTGGAGGCTGACCAGCTGATGGTGCAAGGCAGAGGAAAGAGACCGTAAGATGGGTCGACATCAGGAGAGAATAGCAGGGGCTCTCAGAGAGGCAGGACTATCATATACAAGAAGGGTGGGGGACGTCGTTGTCCTAACTTCAGGCAGGAGCAGGGGCCTCCTCCAGCATTAGCTCCCCCACCTCTACAGGTGCATGATCCGAGGAGACAGGATGACCATGGCCACTGGCAGGTAGTTTGTTACGGATGCCGCCAGCCCTGTCACATTAGGTCGGAGTGCCCGCATCGATTCTATCCTCCTCCTCCTCTTCCACCTCCAGTGGCCCCAGTACAGCAGGGTCGAGGGCGAGGCCGAGACTGAGGCCGAGGACGAGGCCGATGCCGGGGATATCATGGCAGCGGACGCAATCAGGAGCAGATATATGCTTTGGACCTCACGGAGCAGAGGAACCCCGAGGATGTTATCACAGGTACTTAAGAAAATTAGTAAATTCTTTGAGTTTTTTTTATTATATAGTACCTGGAACTATAAGATAACAATTAATTTTAACTCAAACAAACCTCAGGCATAGTTATGATCAGCGGTAAGCCCGCACATACTCTCCTCGATACGGGTGCTTCGCACTCGTTCGTATCTGAGACCTTCATAGATGGACTTGAAGGCGTGGAAAGATTTTCGGGACTAGAGATGAGGGTGCGTCTACCCGATGGGTCAGAACTGCGGACCACTGCCCATTGTGATATGGAGGCCAAGATTGGCGGCAAGGCATTTGAGGCGCCAGTAACTATTCTGAAGCTGCAGGACTTCGACTTGATTTTGGGCATGACATGGTTACATCTAAACCATGCTCAGATAGATTGCCCATCAAGGAGGATTACACTAAGGCATGGCGACTCCCATGTTATCATCGAAGGTATTCAGCCTATCTGCCACCTATTGTTATCTTCTGTACAGGCTGTGAAGGCCCACGAGCAGGGAAAAGAAGTTTACCTTATCTACTTTGATATGGTGGGAGCAGAGACTTCTATTTTAGATATTCCGGTGGTCCGGGATTTCTCCGACGTGTTCCCGAAAAAATTGCCCGGGCTACCACCAGCCAGAGACTTGGATTTCAGGATTCAGCTAGTGCCGGGAGCGAGGTCAGTGTCCCGGGCACCTTACAGGATGGCCCCCAGGCAGTTAGCAGAGTTCAGGACTCAACTTTAGGAGCTAGTTGAGTCGGGATTTGTGCGGCCCAGTTCATCGTCGTGGAGAGCGCCAGTTCTCTTTGTGAAGAAGAAGGACGGGTCGTTGCGACTATGCATAGATTACCGGGAGCTAAACCGATTAACGGTCCGCAATACCTATCCTCTGCCTCGGATAGATGAGCTATTTGAATAGCTACAGGGAGCCTTCTGGTTCTCTAAGCTAGATTAGTGATTCGGTTACTACCAGCGCCGCATCTGGGAAGAGGACATACCGAAGACGACATTCAGTTCACGCTATGGGTTATATGAGTTAACGATGATGCCTTTTGGGCTCACGAATGCCCCTACCGCATTCATGAGTCCAATGAACCGTGTATTCGAGCCCTTCTTAGACCGCTTCGTGATTGTATTCATTGACGACATTTTGATATATTCCCGGACTCAGGAGGAGCATACAGATCATTTGACGCAGGTATTGCAGAGGCTGAGGGAGTCCCAGATGTATGCAAAGTTTTCAAAGTGTCAGTTCTGGCTACAGGAGGTGGCTTTCCTGGGACACACGATCAGTGGGGCTAGATTAGCAGTGGACCCAGCCAAGATAGAGATAGTGAGGGATTGGCCACGACCGAAGACCGCATCCGACATTCGCAGTTTCTTGGGGCTAGCAGGGTATTATCGTAATTTCGTGGAGGGGTTCTCGAGGATAGTACTCCCCCTAACGTCCTTGACGAAGAAGGATGTAGATTTTGTTTGGTCAGAGCAGTACGAGACAGCTTTTCAGGAGCTAAAGGACCGACTCATCTCATCCCTTATTCTTGCGCTTCCATCTGGGAGTGAAGGATTTCAGATCTACACAGATGCTCTTACCAGGGGATGGGAGCTATCCTGATGCAGTATGGACATGGTATTGCTTATGCTTCGAGACAGTTGAAGAAGCATGAGCATACCTATCCAGTACATGACGTAGAGCTCGCGGCTGTGGTATTCACCCTAAAGATGTGGAGACATTACTTATACGGGATTCATTGTGACATCTATTCAGATCACAAGAATCTTAAATATATCGATACACAGAAGGACTTAAACCTACGATAGAGGAGATGGCTGGAATTCCTCTACGACTATGATTATTAGATCCACTACCATCCGGGGAAAGCGAACACAGTAGCAGATGCTTTGAGTAGGAGGGCCGGCACTTCTGGACCGAAGCCTCGGTTGATGTCTATAGAGCTACTATGGATGATGGAAGACATGCACATTACCATGGTATCTGAGGCCGAACCCGTGGTATATCGAGAGTATTTGAGCTCAGAGATCAGTGGTGATGATATACGGGAGCGCATCTGAACACATCAGAGGCTGGATGCTGCATTACAACCAATTTTTAGTGCCTTGGAAAGGGGCAAGGTTGAGGACTACACGCTACAGGATGATCTTCTTCGATTCTGTGGACGCATTTACATACTAGCAGGGGGCAGTATCCGGGATGACATACTTAGAGAGGCTCATTGCTCCAGATATTGAGTGCATCCGGGTATCACCAAGATGTCGGCGGATCTACGAAAGACTATGTACTGGCCCGGGATGAAGAGAGAGATCACAGATTTTGTGACCCATTGCGAGACCTGCCAATGCGTGAAAGCAGAATACAAGAGCCCGGGAGGTTTACTACAGCCACTGCCATTTTCAGAATGGAAGTTCGAGGACATTATTATGGACTTTGTACACAGATTGCTTCGCTCCCACTCTGGACACGATTCCATCTGGGTTATAGTAGACAGGCTGACCAAGGTGGCGCGGTTCATTCCTATCAGGAAGGAGGCTCCAGTTGCTGTTCTAGTGAGGTTGTTTGTGGGGCAGTTCGTCAGATATCATGGCATTCACAGGAAGATCGTCTCGGACCGTTATGGTCGATTCACTTCTAGGGAGTGGAGGGTTGTGCATGCTTACTTGGGTTCTCAGCTCACCTTTAACAACGCCTTCCATCCGCAGACCGACGGCCAGACCGAGCGGACCATCCGGACTATGGAGGATCTGCTTCGTTTATGCATAATGGATACTAGGAGGCCTTGGGAGAGGCTGCTACCGCTGATCGAATTCTCATACAATAACAGCCACCAGGCCATCATCAGGATGGCTCCTTACGAGGCACTATATGGGAGGAAATGTCGGACACCGCTATCTTGGATTCAGGATGTGGACACAAGAGCTCTTAGTTCAGATTTTGTGGAGGACACAGAGGCCCAGGTTCATTTGATCAGGGATCATCTACTAGAGGCCTAGAGCAGGCAGGCAAAATACTATGATGCTCGACACCGGAAGGTGGAATTCCAGGTTGTGACAGGGTTTTCTTGAAGATTCATCCAGTACACGGTGTCTCACGTGTGCGGAGGCACAAGAAGCTCATTCCTCGGTTTATGGGGCCTTACTTGATCCTGGAACGGATCGGTCACTTAGCTTACCGACTGCAGCTGCCACCGGAGTTGAGTGCCCTACACGACGTCTTCCATGTCTCTTCCTTGCGGAAGGCACTCCTACGGCCGGAACAGCACGTTGCCACTACAGCAGGACCAGTAGCGCCCAACAGATCAATTACATTGGAGCCGATCCGGATTGACGACTCAGAGGTTCGAGTGCTACGGAAGAAGAGGATTCCCCTGGTGAAGGTGTTGTGGTCCAACCATGGACGAGAGGAGCACACCTGCGAGCCGAGGGACCTGATGATGGAGCGGCACCCGGAGCTATTTACATCAGGTATGATTTATGCACATCAATTTGTTTATAAATCTTGCAAGTAGAACCCCGTAGACCCGAAATTAAATTTCGGGGACGAAAGTATTCTTTTGTTTATAGGATTTTGTAATATCCCATGTTACTTCTAGACCCCCTTAACTTAGATTGGGTTAGACATGGGTGGATGCTAGGGTGATTAGCTAGGTTTGACCATAGGTAGTGAGTTGTAGCCATGTGGGGCCCACTATATGGGCCAGGTCAAACTAGCCTATATAGGAACCCTAGCCATACCATGACCCCCACCACATTGCCCTAACCCTAAAACACAATCTAAGTGAGCCATGGTTAGGTCATTAGGTCGACCCTTTGACCCTAGTTGACCAAAGTCAACCTTGACCTTAATTGGGTCAAACCTATACCTATAGGCCGAATTAGCCCAAGTAGGGCACCACCTTGACCCGACACAACTTGGGTGGTGCCATTAGACCCATGACCACCAAGTGGGGTCAGCCCACCCACCATGTTTGACCAAGTCAACTCAAAGTCAACATAGTCAACACAATTGACCTAAAGAAGAAAATGAAGGCTAAGCTCACTCTCCTTGGACCAAGCCCACCAAATTTGGCCCATGGCCAGCCCAAGTGAACAAGACCAGCCCTACCCCTCTGAATTTGGAGAGAGAGAGTGCATGTATGATGGCATTTTAGAGAAATTACCCAAAGGAGGAGAGAGAAGGTGAGTTAAGAGGAAGAAGCCACATGGACTTGGCTCCATCAGCCCACAATGGTGCTGGCTGGCCTCATCAGTAAATTCCAAGAGGAATCGGGAGAATAGTGACCACTTGGCACCCTTGGTGACACAACCAAAGCCCAAACCGAGCTCACATAGATAGTATCTCCCTATACAGCCATCCTAAGCTCAAACGGACTACACCATTAGCTTCAGAAGGTCGAAAAGAGTGGAATTCGATATCTGGATCAAAGCTTTTGGTGGAGAATCAAATTCGGGAGCAAGCTCGCCGGAGAGGAAAATTTCCATGGCCAACCTCCGCCATACAGGTCCGTTTCACCTCACCTCTACCCGTGCTAGTTTCCTAGATCTATTAGGCGAGACATCTGGCTCAAATGAGCCAGATCCAAGGTGAGTTTTTTCATGGATTTTGGAATTTTGATGGAGTGCAAGTTCGCAGGAAATCGCCGCCTCCGGCCACCATTTCGCCGCCAAACGTTGGCCACCACCTCAACGGAGGTGGTGGTGGTGGTAGCCGGCCGTGGAGGCTAAGTGGTGGCAGGGAAATGAGGTGTGAAGGTGCTCCTGGTCGGGGAAATCTCGGCCCTTGGCTGGAGGAAGAAGATGAATGGATGCCCTCCATTATTGCTTTAAGATTCGTGCGTTATTAATATATTAAACTTTAGTATTCTGTCACACTTATTTCTGTATCTTGCGGGCTAATTTTAGGCCTCTAGGATGAATATTCACAAAACATGTTCAACATATAAATGTAGCCCTAGGTCTTAACTTTAAGTTTACACCCTAAAGTTATAATTTGGAGGTGTAGGGCTCCCTGTAGAGCGATTCTACCAAGACTGGTCTTAGGCTAGGGCAGAATTTCAAAATGATTCCCAAGGCAAACCATTAATCCAAATGGCTCCAAATGTTGGGTGCATACATATTTTTGGCATATTTAGACCCTGCCAAAAATTGGGAATTTTTGGGAAAACGTTTCCTATGGTTTTATTCAAAATACATAAAATGAAATTAATCGAATTTTTGGAGTATTAGGGCTCCAAATGGCCCCAACTTTTTGTGGCTTGTCCTTAAGGACATTAGAAATATTTGTTTTAAATTTTATCAAGTTTGGACCACTGTATGGTGGGTAATCCCACATGCAAATGTTGGACATGTTTAGGCTTGGGGTGCCAATAGTAATTTTTGAAATTTTGAGTATTAGGCCCATTTGGATCATGCAAAATTCATGTAATTAATTTCTGTGGCCTATTAGGATGAGTTTTACCCCTCATTGAAATAATGGGATTTTTGGAATCAAAAATCTCATTATTTGGATTTATTGAATTAATATGACTTTTGAAGAATAAATGTTGAAATTAGGTTTGTCACTTAGTTATTTCCCCAAATTTTGTCAAGGACAATATCATGACATGTTTAACTTCTGAAAAGTTTTATGTCTCTGTTTGAGAAATATTGACAAGAGAAATGTGGGAATTACATTTTTGCCCTTATTTCATTTAATTTAAAATTAATGCAAATACTAAGTGGAAAATTATGAAAAAACCTATTGATGATATATCTGAGTATAGATAACCTTGATTAATTTTCTCATCATTTTTGGATGAATCATAAATTTTTAAATCTTCATAATGTCATTTTGGTAAATTATTTAGAAATAAAAATTTATAGCCATTGTTACTTGAAAATTAGTGAAATTCTGTTTGTGATACTCGTTTAACATTATAAGCTTGCTGGAAGTTTCTTAGAATTTTTGGAAATGATTTCCTTATACCTCCTTTGAAAAACATCCAATATGTGAATTTTGAATTATTTAAGAGATAAATAGAATAATTGAAGAGAAAATTATAAAACTTGGCTGACAGTATTATCCTACCATTCTACAACTTATGAAAATTCCTTGGGTCAGTGGGATCATAATTTATGACACTTCATGTGTAACGTGGCATAGAAAGTTAAGGAAATAAATTAATTAAGGGATTAATTGACCAAGGAAAATTATGAGAATCCATATGATAGTTCCATTAGTTCATACCACCCTAGGATAAATAGTTAGGGGCAAGAGGCCCTAAGAATTGGAAGATTCCATTTTCGGGGTAATAATAAGACATGGTCTGCATATAGCATAAATAAGTCATGCTTTAGGGGATTACCAGAGGATTGATTATCAGAAGAATAAGGGAGTGCAATAAGAATAATCCCTGTTGGGTATTATTATCTTAGTGACAGGAGTAAAAGTGCAAGTCTTTAGGTAGCAACTGGAGTGGAGGTCGACGGAAGATCGTCGGTTTCCCGGTAATATCTTAAGTCACTAGGATTGTTCCAGAGCAACAATGAGAGCTGGGGTGAAATATGGGTAGTCATCAACTAAAGTAAATATCCTTGTGAAAGGGAACTTTGGGCGTAATCCCATCGTATTTCCTAGTTCCCCCGAGAGCCCTTCACCGGGTATACCCTGTGCAGTCCTGGGATTAACCTTAAATCACTAAGTATAATAACCCGCAGATAAGAGTAGTCTAATAGGTTAAGACATTTGTTGTACCTTCTCACCTGTGTAGGGTTGGAGAGATTCATGATATATGCTCACCCGTGTAGGGTTTGAGGGAATTGGTATAAAGGCAATATTGTGCGTTCTCACCTGTGTTGGGTTTGAGGGATTCAGGACGGGTTTGGTCCTGCGAGGGGAAGGCTCAGAATAAAATACTTGCATGTGCATAAATATAGTGGTGGGGCATGCGGTACTGGCCGTTCGTCACACCGATGGCAGTACGGTGCACCAGGCGGTTGTGAGGGTTAGAGGGGCTAGTGGGTTGTTTTACACTGCGGTCTGGAGGACGATCCCCGATAACGCACATCCGACCCAACAAGACTGACGGGTTGTCAGCAAAGTACGTATGCGAGACTCTAAAGTGCACCTTGGACATGTACAGAGGCGTATGAGAGGGGTCTAAGGCTTGGTAGTGTGCATACCAGCCTAGAAGTGGAGACGCCCTCTCCGTTGTTACCGTAGCCACAACGGTGGTACCCGAGAGTGATGCTAGCTCTCAAAAAGTGGGAATTAAAGGTCTTTGATCACAGAGTCGTTGTGTGTGAGTTGCACTTGCTTTTGCATAAAATTACATCATAACATTCATTCATATTAGGTCATACGCTTCATAGATCCTTATCATATAAACTAGTATGGACTCTTTTATATGATAAGTTAAATTTCCTGGAAATCCTAACTTATATATTTGTATGAGCATTTATATAAGTTAGGGTAGTTTTGTGATGGTAGTATAGTGGTAGAATAGTTTTATTTTCATGCTCTTACTTTCTGTCCTTTACTTCTTTTACTAGTACTGCACTTTACTTACTTGTACTATATACTTAGAACTACTAGAGTAGAATAGTAATACAAATTACAACTGCTAGTTAGTTTTTATCACCTGCTTCCACTTTTGCTACCCCTTGCTGTCCTCCGCTTCGTCCTCCCGCTCGGTGCCTAGGAGTTGCGGGGCGAGGTGCGGAGGAAACGACTTAGTCTTTTTAACTAATGGTCAGTGACCATGCTATTTTTAGGAGCCCGTGGAGATGGAGTACCGGCATGTCGAGGAGACAGGACTTGAAGAGCAGATACCGCTACAGCAGGCTACTATCACTACTGTGCGTCCTCAAGTGGGACGAGTTCTGATGTATTAGTATAGCATCCGCTTTTATTTTTGAGAGAGTTGATTTGATGTACTGGGCATAAGCCCTTATTACCCTCTCTTTTGGTACTCATTGTGGACTATGTTTTGTGTACTTTTCATTCCATATATATGATTTGTACTCTGTGACTTATGGACTAGTAGAATTGTTACATTGTTACACTTATTTTCTCATATTGTCCTATGTATATGATCGTAATAGCCGGCAGGATCGGCGTGTTGCGGTGTCGACTAACCCGTGCGTTAGTGCCACCGTAAGACGGCGGTTCTGGGCTTAAGACCCGGTATCCCTCCTTGGTAAGGGGGAGGGGGTCTTACATTACGGGTGCGTTTAGCCAATTTTAAGAAGTGCAAAAAGAGAATAAAAACAAAAAATAAAGCTTGTTAGAACACGCACCCACTCTACGATAATAAATGTAATGCAAAAAAAGAAATAAGAAAGCTCTACAACACACTCACTCGATAAGGATAAAAACTAAATTAACACACACACACCCTTTCTCAACTATAATGAAATCTAAGTTAGCAAAAAAAAGAAAAATGTAAACTCATAAACTCACTCACACAACATAAGGAGACTAAATTAAAAGAGAGAGAAAAATTGCTCTCATACACACACACACACACATTATCAAAATGAAAATTAATTTAAAATAAAGAGAAATACTAAATTCTCATACACAGACACAACCAAAATAAAAACAAAGTTATAAAAAAGTAATCTTATTTATGAATTCTTATTGTTGTGGGTCACTTAACGCTCTCCTGGTCCAAAAGTTGAACAGCCTTAGCTCGACAGTGAGCTAAGCACGCAAACAAATAAAAGTGAACCAATAACAAGAATGACAAGAGTTTTTATGTGGAAAAACCTAGAAAGGGAAAAAATCACAGGGTTTGTTTGGTGTCGACCAAATCTTTTAGTAAGTGGTTATAATTGTTAGAATTTTCGGTAGGATGATAGGTCACTACTACTTTAACAAGCACTTGAAAGAGGAAAAATAAGCAAAGTCTTTGTTGATGCTTGCAGGAGAAACTCTTAGAGCAACCATTGTAGAGAGCTGAGTCCAACCTGATAAATTATTGTTGGTAGTCTAAATCATCTAGAGGGGGAGGGGCTCAATAAGCGAACTTGTACTTTGTTTCTTTTTGAATTTTAGCAGTTATAAGTAATATTAAAACTCAATCAGCAAACACAGAACATCACACAACAATCTATAGTGGTTTCCCTGTGTATGGGTACATCCACTTTCCCCCAACAGCTATCTCGCAGTGATCTAGACTTGGCAAACTCCTCCAAATCTTGGCTCCTCAGAGATTACAACTCAGATCCCTCAGGATCTCTCATGTCTCCTCCAAGACCCTACCTCAGACACATAGGCCCTACACTCAGAATTATCAAGAAATCCTATAACTTAGGCACAAAAGCCCTACAACTCAGAGTGCTCTAACTCCTACAACTAAGAAATCCTGCTACATTCCTACCTCAGACTTACACCATGTCCTGCACTCAGACTTAACAAAAGTCCTACAACTCTGGCTGGGAGTACAACCCTACAACCCATATCTCCTTAGAGATCCTACAGAAAATAATTGAAGTAGAATTTACAACAAAAGACTACAATAATTTAACCTTTAATCTTCTAGGTCTTCTGTAGCTCTTGCTGTGAAAGCAAGAAACTGGAAGGAGCGCCTGAGCAAAATATGTATCAGGTTGAATCAGTGTTAGGGCTTTCATTCTTGATCTTCTTCACAAGCTAGAAGAAAACCTCACTTTTAGTACAGTAGATGAACTGCTCTTTGTTCTTCTGAAAAGTGTAAGGGACAACTAGCTCGATTCAAGAGTGCGTCGGTTTAGGTTTCACCTTTTTTTTGTTCAACAACTCTATGAAATGTTCAAGAGTTGAAGCGTACTATTACATTGCCCTAACTTATCCTTTTTATCCCCCTTGATACTCATTAATAGTCTCAGGAAACGTCTTGTCAAAGGTATGGATGAGAATATAATACTATGTCCATTCTTTATGCGCCTGCACCAATTTTGAATCCCGCCGATCTGGAAGGGATCAATGGTAATATTAATTCTCAACTTCATGTTATCGTTGAGCGAAATCTTCATTCCCAATAGTATCAACCTTGGCGCTGAGAACTGCTCCTTTCTGCATCTTCTCCACAATATCGCCTTATAGCTTTCCACGATCTAAACCGTATAGATGAGAACCTTACACTGATATCAATGGTATGTTGGAGAATCAAGTACTGATCTCAACAGCATGGTAGAGAACCTTACATACTATCTCATCTCTGCTCTAGACATGTTTTAGAGAAAACAAAATATAACATGTATGATCATGAAATAGAAATGCAATAAAATACAATATTCACTTAACATGGTAAGTATTACTTTTTTAAAATCTTGGAATATCGAGGGAAATATTCCCAACACACCCTTGAGTGAGAGAATGAGAGAGTGAATACTTGACAAGAGTGAGCACCTGTGCAGAGTGTGTATTTGAGTAAAAGAGCGAGCGAAGTTTCAAGTCTTCTGTAGAAAACTTCAGAGCTCTGGCTTCTCTTCTTTTCTACTTGTCTTTAAATGAAAGCATGGGTCCCTTTTTATAACTTTATGGAGTGTGTGCATGTGTGTGGGGGGGGGGGAGGGGGGGGGGGGGTATAATCGCACCCATCTGATATTTTAGCTAGCAAATAAGGATGCACGATTCCAGTCCCTTGGATCACTGATTTTTGGAAAATGATGTCCATTGCACCTAGTAATTCGAACAAGATTTTTGGCAATGGTGACGGTGGAGGTTGCGACGACGATAATAGTGAGCGCAACATTGAGTACTGAGATTGCGTGACAATAAGAATAGAGGTGAGTACGAAGATGAGAGGTGAGAGCGGTGTTGCCACCTAAAGATAGGTTCATACCTTAAAATGGTGCAGCATACACGCACACCAGAAAGGGGGGGATAGCATTCTTCCCACTCCCCAAAAGGGGGTGATGGAATGTGCACCCCTATGGGGGTGCTGCGTATGCGCACCGCACCCCCGGAGGGGATGCTACATGCACACATCTTGAAATGGGGTTGTACAACACATGCCCCTGAGGGGGTACTGCACGCACACGTGAGGATCCCCAAAGGGTATGTGCATATCACTCATCCCCTTTTGGGGAGGCACTACACTATCTACCATGGGGATGTGGACAGGACTTATCCCTCATTGGGGATGTGCGCCACATCAACACCTAAAGGAGTGTTGACCAAGTCAGCACACGAATTGGGTGTTGATTTAGTCAATTCCAGTAAGGGCACTGTATCAAGACAATGTCCCCAAGGGTCCGCCGCACATAGTGATGTGCATGTGCTATGTTTCTTGAGCGCGGTGCTTGAGCCCGTAGCAGGGCATGATGAGGCTTGCGTGAATGCATGCTACGACATCATTTTGAGAGAACAAGCAAATTTAGAATTCTATGAGATCAAGCCCGCTGGAATTGTATCAACGTTCCGGTCAAGGTCTTGACAAAAAATTTCTTGTTCGATTGAGTCATTTTTGACGAATCCCATCAAATGCCTCCCAATTTTCGGAGGTCGCTCTTCTTAGAAAATGAGCCAGGAAACTTTTTGATGGGCGTATATGTCAGTGCAGGAAATACACCTCCATAAAGGAATTCTAGGGGAGAGCTAGAGGAATGGAGAATACTGAGAGCTATCAGTTAGTAAGGGTCAGATGAGCATAGAAAGAAAGAGGGCCACCCGATCGATAATACTATACTTACGGGCCACGACAAATTCCACTTGCGGTGGGCTTGAGGATTTGAATTAGCCTATCTGAGAAATACTGTTCACCCCTATTTATAAGATCGAGAGCCTGCCCAAACAGGCTAGGATTACCAGTTGCATGCGTGCATGAGAACCGAGCAGGGGTGATAGGATACATAGTATATAAATAAAGATAAAATGATCTGACCGCGCAGCTAGGCGATCAGCCTTAAGTCTGGATTGTTTCTCCCTTGGTTTCTAGAGCTTGACAATCTTGTGGTGAGTACGGTTAGTGATGCACATACAGCAAGTGTACCGGTCACACAAGTAATAAAAATGGGTGAATTTTACTAAGTATCGATCTCTCAAGAACAGAGAAAGGTAGAGTTTGCTTTCGAGGAAAGACTTGAGATTGAAGTCCTTAGCTCAGGGTTATGCGGGTGTTTTTGAATTGTGAAAACAAAATAAAATAATACTAAAACAACTACTCATATGCAGGCCGCTATGCACTGCTTCTCTTAGCGGGATGGAAACTACGCAGGTCGCTATGCACTGCTTCGAGAGGCAGATGGACGAGTAGTCAAGCAGAGTGAGGATCGCAAACACCTCGTCACAAAGAGCACAAATTGCAATTGCTAGTGTGGCAAACCTAATGTGGTCGAGTGGAGAATAGAGGAGCAACCTCAAAAATGCAATAAATAAAATACTTTCATAAAAATGAAATACAAATTTAAGAGAAATTTTTATAATACAACATCATCATAAAATTGGGGAACAAGCTACAGAATCCAAACAAGAAGGAAAAGAGAGAAAATGAATCGACCAAATTCAAAGCTTGTTGAGGATTCACGGTAGGAATTGTCTGACTGTCAATCAGCGACCTAGCTTGATCTGCAACTATGTCTAGGTTAGAAGAGAGTTGTCACATCCAAATGGAGCATCTTCTTCGTCTCATGACCCGATCTCTTCCGGTGCAAATCTTCCTTGATTGATGGAGAGTGTACGGCAAGAATCCCCTTCCTTGAAGTCCTTGGATGATGGAGATCGGGCAATGTGGTTGAACCCTCTTGTAGAATTCCTTCCCTTCCCAGAACTCTTCCTCTTCTTCAGCAATAGTATGCAGATGAAAATGTGGGTTGAACCCTCTTGTACTGATGTTAATTAGATAGCTAGAGCCAGAAGCAAATTTATTGCTGAAGAAGAGGAAGAGTTCTGGGTCAGCAAGAAGATACTTTGTAGGGTGTAAAGAAGGTAGGAAAAGCAAGGATGGAACTTGTTAATTCCAAGTGAGAAGGTTGATTTCATGGAGTAGCAAGAAGCAGAATAGTATGACTATATCCACTGCTGAGTTAGAATATATATCTACAGGGAGCTGCTGTACACAACTTCTGTGGATACAACATCAGCTAGAGGACTATGATATCAATTTATAATGATGTCAACCTACCTTATTATTAAAGTATAACTTTAGCAAGGTTAGATAGATAGTAGTTAATCACTTTAACTAGCTAGGTTAAATTTCAATGAGATCAGCTGAATCAGCTAAGAATGATGTTCCTGCAAAAATAATGATGTAGTTGACGGGGAGCATTCACATGTTCCTTCTCAGGATGAGGTCATTCCATCCACCCAGTTGACTGAGGAATCAACTCTTCCTGAGCATGATGGTCAAAAGGACCAAGAGTATAATTCACCCATGATCCTTTCTCCACCCTCAATAGATGAATGCTTATTGAAGAATCCAGAAAAGGGGAGGAGTGGGAGAGAAATGACTTGACATGACTTGACATGTTGAGTCAATGCATAATACTTGGAATGATTCAAGTGGTATGAGGAGTACAATGACTTGACATGTTAAGTCACTGCATTAAACTAGGGAACTTTAGACAAGTTACAGTTATTAGCTTACATTTGCTTAATTGATATGTTTTATGTATTAATGCATCTTAGTATTGCTGCGTATTCTGCCTTCTTCAAATAGAGGGAGATTGTTGGGAATATTGCCCTTCAATGTTCCTTGGATTTCAAGAGACATCACCATAAATACTAAGAGCATAATTGTGTTTGATGAATGTTCATTGTAGAAAGTAGCGAATAAGAAAGAACAAACGGATAAACTTTTGAATAATTGAAATTTTATTATCCAAAAAAGATATCATTTACAAATGTATGACCTCCCTTATATAGAATGGAGGAGATATGAGAGAGAGTATACAAACAATGTGGGACTAAACATTTACAGTACTGAGCGGCTAGAAATAAAGGAGACCGCACAGGCCGCGCGGTTAGACAGATGGGTTAACCGCGCGGCAACTCCAGCAGGATAGAACAGGCCGCAATGGGAGACCGATAGACCGCCCGGTCTCCAGGCTTCAGAGAGAGACCGCCAGACCGCTCGGTCAACAAACCACTGGACCAGACCGCAAGGCCGCCCGGTCTAATACTTCAACACTCCCCCTCAAGCTGGAGCATAGATATCAATCATGCCCAGCTTGTCACAAATGTGGAAGAAGGAAGTAGAAACCGGCTTGGTGAAGATATCTGCCAATTCCTTGTCAGAGGTGACAAATGGAGTACAAATCTGTTTCTTCAAAATCTCTTCCCGAATTAAATGACAGTCAACCTCTATATGCTTTGTTCTCTCATGGAAGACCGGATTTCTTGATATGTATATAGCGGCCTTGTTGTCACAGAACATAGGGAGAGGACAGTCATATACCTCGCCCAGGTCAAGCATGAGAGCCCGCAACCACTTTAACTCATACGTGGTTGACGCCATACTCCGGTATTCGGCTTTTGCACTGGATCTGGAGACAACAGACTGTTTCTTGCTCTTCCAACTCACGAGATTACCTCCAACAAAGGTACAGAAACCTGATGTGGATTTACAATCGCCTTTGTCATCCGCGTAACTTGAATCTGAGTAGGCCTCAACCCTCAGATGACCATTCTTCTGAAAGAGTAACCCTTTGCCTTGTGCTGCTTTGATATACTCTAAAATCTTCAGGGCGGACTGAATATGGCAGTCCCTGGGAGCTTGCATAAACTAACTGACCTTACCTACAGCATAGGCGATGTCGGGTCTAGTCACCGTGAGATAGATGAGTTTGCCTACCAAACGTCTATACATTGTGACATCAGATAGAAGAGGCGAGTCATCCGTCCACGTTTTGTCTTCTCCAATAGCCATGGGAAACCGAGCCGGTTTGGCACCTGTCAGTCCTGCTTCTTGTAGAAGATCAAGCGCATACTACCGTTGCGAGAGAACCAACGAGTCAAGTTTCCGAGAGATTTCTATCCCCAAAAAATGTTTCGGGGAGCCCATATCCTTCGTGACCAAGTGCTGACGGAGGTGCTTCTTCGTCAAGTCCACTCCATCTCGGTCATCGCCAGTAAGAAGAATATCATCCACATATACGGCCAAAACCACCAGTCCCGAGGCCGTTTTGCGAATGAATAAGGAGTGATCGGCCGAACTCCTTCGAAAGCCGATGGTATCCACAATACCACTGAATTTGTCGAACCATGCCCGAGGGCTCTGCTTTAGGCCATAAATGGACTTCTTCAAATGACATACACGTGTCTCCCCCTGAACAACATACCCAGGAGGTTGCTCCATATAGACGTCCTCCTGAAGATCGCCATAGAGAAAGACATTCTTCACATCAAGCTGGGAAATAGCCCAATCCCGGTTAACAGCCACAGAAAGGAGAACCCGGATGGTGCTGAGGCGAGAAACCAGAGAAAAGGTATCAAAGTAATCAATGTCATAAGTCTGAGTGAAGCCCTTGGCCACCAGCCAGGCTTTGTAGCGATCCACAGTGCCGTCGGGGCGAAACTTCACAACGAAGACCCAGCGACAGCCAACCACATCAGTGCCCACGGGAGGAGGAACCAGGGTCCAGGTACCCCGTTCAGTAAGAGTAGCCATCTCCTCATCCATGGCAGACTTCCAATGAGGGAGAGCAAGAGCCTCCTGGTAGGTGCAGGGAGTAGAAGTAGCAGAGATAGCCAAGGCAAAACACCTGCGAGAAGGAGAAAGCCGATCATAGGAAACAACTGCCGCAAGCGGGTGTTGAGTACACGCCCGCACCCCTTTGCGAAGAGCAATGGGAAGATCCATGTCGACGCGAACGTCAGCAATGGGAGCGTCAGCGACCGGAGCGTTCGTGGTGGATAAGGCTGGCCCGGGACTAGAGAGAGACGGCGGCGGAGAGGAGGGTGGAGGGGTGGGTGGGGAGACGGACTGGGAAGGAGTCGGTGGAGGAGGAGACGGAGGTGGGAAAACGTCGAGAGGCGGGGAAGGAACGGAGAGATGAGAAGGAAGAGAAGATGTAGGAGAGAAATAGGAAGCATTCTCGAAAAAGGTCACATCCGCGGAGACAAACTGCTTGCGGAGAAGGGGGTCAAAGCAGCAATAGCCTTTTTGAGTAGTAGAGTACCCCAAAAAGACACACTTGGTGGAGCGGGGGGAAAGCTTGTCGCGGGTAGCGGTGGGAGCGTGAACAAAGGCCGTACAGCCAAAGACACGGAGAGGGAGAAGAAAAGGTTCCTTGTGGGGGTAGAGAATGGAGAAGGGAGTCTGGTCGTGGAGAACTGTGGAGGGAAGGCGATTGATGAGATAGCAGGCGAGGAGCATAGCGTAGCCCCAATAGGAGCGAGGAACGTGCATCTGCGTCATGAGAGTACGAGCAACATCAAGCAGGTGACGGTTTTTACGCTCCGCCACCCCATTCTGCTGGGAGGTGTAAACACAAGTCGTTTGATGAAGCAGACCATGTTGGTGAAAGAAAGAGGCGAACTCATGATTCAGATATTCCTTGGCATTATCAGAACGTAAAACTTTAATAGAAATAGCAAATTGAGTCTGAATCATAAAATAAAATGATTGTCAAATAGAAAAAAGTTCAGAGCGATCTTTTAACAGATACACCCAGGTACAGCGGGAAAAATCATCTATAAAAGTGACAAAATAGGAACTACCCCGACCAACAGTGAGGGTAGGAGTAGGACCCCATACATCAGAATGAATAAGATCAAACGGGCGAGAGGAGCCACGGCCTTGCTTCGGTGGGAAGGAGGAGCGATGATGTTTGCCAAGCTGACACGCATCACAGTTGAGCGGAGAACTGGTAGGAGGTAAGTGGGGCAGAAGCTGGCGAAGAATCCGAGGAGGAGGATGTCCAAGGCGAAGATGCCATTGAAGGAGATCTATGGAGGAGGAGTAGGCGGACAGAGCGGAAACATCGTCGAGGAAGTAGAGGTCGCCGCTCTCAGTCCCAGTAGCAATCGTCCGCTGGGTCCTCGGGTCCTGAAAAGAACAAGTAGTTGGAGTGAATAAGACGGAGCATTGAAGTTGCCGGCATAAAGTAGTAACTGATAACAAATTTTACGGGAACTTCGGGACATAGAGGGTGTCCTCCAAGCAAAGCGATGGGGTGAGTTGAACCATGCTCGTCCCATGAACCGGGGACGGTGAACCATCCGCCGCACGGACCGGGGGTAAGCGGTCATGTGTCTCAAGATGGGAGAAGCAATGAGGGTTTCCCGTCATATGATTTGTAGCACCGGAGTCAATCAGACATTTACCTTGGGTAACGACGTGGGCACTACCTGACGTCGTGGCCACAGAGGCAGATGGCCGAGAAGATGCGGAGGCCGAAGAAGGAGCATCACCGGAAGGGCGAAGATGAGGATGTTTCTGCCAGCAGCGGTCAACAGAATGGCCGGTACGACCACAGTGAGAGCAGAGGAACCGGGATGAACCCCGTCTGCCGGAGTGGCCGCGACTACTAGGTCCCCCCCCCCCCTCTGAGCTTGGTGAGCAAAGGAGTCCTGGGAAGAGGGGGAGGCCAATAGAGGCCGCTGGAGCAGTGAAGTAACAGCAGCAATGCGAGCCGCAGTGGCATCCAAAGTAGGAGATTCCGCCTCACCCAAGATCTGCTGGCGGATCATTTCATAAGAATCGGGAAGACGAAGAAGATAACAAACAACCAGGAGTTCCTGGAAGTGTTTGTGCTGGTCGGCCAAGTCCGCGGAGAAGGGGCAATTCTGGAGGATTTCAGCACCAAGAGCCTGAACCTGCTGATAAGCAGCAGCAGGAGACATGGAAGGGCGGGCGAAAAGGTCCGCATAGAGAGTATAAATGCGGGACGTCTGGCCCCCTTCGAATAGAGAGCAGTGAGGTGAAGCCAGGCGGCCTTGACCGTCTCATCATAGCGAATGACGGGAAGGCACTCATCAGAAAGGCTGTTGTCCAACAAGGTACGGACAAGAGCATCACTCGCATCCCAGTCATCAAACTCAAGAGAGGTACGAGGAGGAGGGTCATCAGTGAGGTGATGACGCTTGCGTTGAGAGTGAAGGAGAAAAGTGAAAGAAACGCTCCAATCGGGATAGTTGGAGCCAACAAGCTTAGAAAGGGTGCCAAGGTTGCCCGAAGGAGGAGGAGAAGGAGCTGCAGGAGTAGTGGTGAGACCGGAAGTAGTCATAGAACACAGCAAGAAATCGTAGCGGATAGAAAAGAATAAGTCGCGCGAACACAAGCGGCTAGAAAGCAGTCAAAGGCACAGCGGGGAAGAGGTCGCGCGGACTGAAAAAGGCCGAGCGAACAGAAGAGAAGAGGAGGCAAGAAGCAGCGACTACAACAAGTCGTAGGCCGGGCGAACAGAAACAGGCCGCAACGACTAGGAAGTCGGAGAGGCAAGAAACAGGTCGCAGCGACAACGAAACAGGTCGCGGCGACGAAAAGCAGTAGGAGAAGAGAAGCAAGGAGAAGCAAGCCGCGCGAACAGGGCAGCGGACAGAAACAAGCCGTGCGAACAGGGCAGCGGACAGAAGAGAAGGCAAGCCGCGAGACAGGTCGTGGATAGCGGAAAACAAGCCGAGCGCACACAATCAGGAGGAAACGACCGTGTGCTCTGATACCATGTAGAAAGTAGCGAATAAGAAAGAACAAACGGATAAACTTTTGAATAATTGAAATTTTATTATCCAAAAAAGATATCATTTACAAAGGTATGACCTCCCTTATATAGAATGGAGGAGATATGAGAGAGAGTATACAAACAATGTGGGACTAAACATTTACAGTACTAAGCAGCTAGAAATAAAGGAGACCGCACAGGCCGTGCGGTTAGACAGATGGGTTAACCGCTCGGTAACTCCAGCAGGATAGAACAGGCCGCAATGGGAGACCGATAGACCGCCCGGTCTCCAGGCTTCAGAGAGAGACCGCCAGACCGCTCGGTCAACAAACCGCTGGACCAGACCGCAAGGCCGCCCGGTCTAATACTTCAACGTTCATGTTTTATGTGTGCAGGATGTTCTTTGTCACAATGATTAGACAGGTTGTCTAAGTGACAGTGACAGGTGGACATAAGGAAGAATGATGGAAAGACAAAAAATTATCTAAGTCCACAGGCATTGAGTGAAGGCAGTTCACTCAACGCCAGATGTCAAGAAGCGCTAAGTAAAGCATGGGCAGTCAAAGCCTAACTATTAACAAAGCAGAATTTTGGTTATGTCTACAGGCATTAAGTGATGGCAGTTCACTCAACTCCATATAACAAGAGGCGTCGAGTAAAGCTCAGACATTCAGAGCTTCAACATTGGCAAGGAAGATTTCTGGCTAAGCCCGTATGAGTCGAGTGAAGCCAATTCATTCAACGTCAAGCTCAGAAATCGTTGACAGAATAAGCTCCAGTCAAAGCCTAAGAATATGTAGACACAAAATTAATTTAATTCCAAATGCGTTGAGTGAGGAAAGTTCACTCAGTGCTAGCTCAATAAGAAATTCTTCTGTCCAAAAGCGTTGAGTGAAGGCAGTTCACTCATCGCCTCATCAAGATGATAGAAAAGTCAAGTATGCGTTGAGTGATGAAGTCTCAATCAACTCCCTCAATACCTATCAACAGAAAGTTTGTCTATGGACAAAAGCATTGAGTAAAGGCCGTTCACTAAACGCTTCCTCAACAGAAATATTGTCCAAGTCCAAACTCATTGCGTAATGACTAATCACTCAATGCCTAATGGTACAGAAAAATGGCTAAGTGTTTTGGTACAGAGTGAAGGCTATTCACTCAATGCCTATGATGAATATTCTATTTTTGACTAAGTCCACAGGTGCTGACGTCAGCAGAATTTCAAATTGTTGCGAGAAGTCTAGATTGCACGACAAACTGCGCTGCACGCCTTCTTTACCGCATTTAATGCAAATGCAAGTTGCAGCAAACAAATACTGCTGGTCCCGGTACTCAAAGAGTTATTAGACGGCGGAAGATAAAAAAACGACAGATCAGAAATAGAAGATTAACTTTCGGAAAAAGCAGAACTACATCTTCTTCCTCTCAACACTATTGTAGAGCCTGAAGAACAAGTTCAAACTTCTGATCTAAGAGTTCAATAAGGTAATTGTTGTCATTCTCCCCTAGAACAACAAGTTCAGAGAAATTCTCTGAGAAAGAAGAAGCAGCCAAGGCTAACGCTTGCTATAGAAGAAGAAGAAGAAGAAGATACTTGTTGTCATTCTCACTTACATTAACATGTTTAGAGAAACTTTCTGAGAAAGAAAGAGCAACAAGGGCTAACCCTAGCTGTAGTTACTTTACAGTTCTAGCTGATCATTTCTGAAGAACATTTTCTGGAAGCTGTTAAGAAGAAAGCTGAACTGAATTTTCTCAGGATAGAAGGAAGAAGGCACAGAGAACATTTCTCTGTGGTCAAATCATCATCAATAAACCTTTCATCAAGTAGGATCCTTTGGATCTGAGTGTAAGCCTACTTTATAAAGGCTGAGTGTAGGATCTTTTATAAATCTGAGGTAGTATCCCTATGTGGATCTGAGGTAGGGCCTGTGAGCCTGAGTTGTAGAACTTGAGCTCAAGTCTAATGTAGGATCCTGGATTGGATCTGAGTTGTAGGGCAGTTTGTCTGAGGTAGGATTTGTTTCAAATTTGAGGTAGGAGAGTATTTCTCTCTGAGTTGTAGGGCTATCCTCTTAGTCTGAGTGTAGGACTATTAACTTAGTCTGAGGTAGATGATCTTTACATCATTGAGCTGTTAGAGAAAGCTTGCTCTAAGTTGTAGGGCTTTGTGCCTGAGATTGGTCTTGGAGGAGACTGAGAGGTCCTTAGGGATCTATATTGTAAGCTCTTTGGAGCCGAGTTAGAGAAGTTGCCTTGTCTAACAAACTATTGTAAAGGTGAGAGGGACAGTGGATTTATCCATAATCTGTGGAACCACTATAAAATTCCTGTGCGTTGTGTGTGATTGTCTTGAAGGCTAAACTACCTTAAATCACATCTCACCTAAAATAAGAAAAATATATAAAAGGCCGAAACTTTATTCACCCCCCTTCCCTCTAGGTGTTAGATACTCTTGAATTTAGAGACTTTCAGCATCAATAAATGTATGAGAGGGGGCGGGGAAGGGGTGACCGAGTATAATTGGTACCTCGGCATCCTCCTCGATGTCAAGGATGACAAAGTCTAACTGGAAGATGAACTTGTCGAACTTGACCAGAATGTCCTCCACTATCCCTATAAGATATTTTATCGAGTGCTCTGCTATTTGGATGATCATTTTCGTCGGGCTTAGAACACCCAATCCAATTTTTTTGAATAGAGAGAAGGACATCAAATCGATGCTAGCGCTCAGGTCCGCTAGGGCATACTTTATTAACTGATTGACAAAGATGTGTACGGGATGGAGAACCGTGCAGGATCATTTAATTTTGGTGGTAATTTATAAGGAGAACCGCCGAGCATTCCGTATTGAGGGAAACACGTGAAATATTCTCGAGTTTCTTTTTGTTTGAAAACGACTCCTTAAGGTATTTCGCGTGTATCGACATTTGTGAGGGTGCCTCATAGAAGGGGACATTGAATTGAATTTGTTTTAATATTTATCGAAATTTTTTATACTTCTCGTCTTTTTTGCTTTTTATTAATTTTCGAAGGATAAGGTATAGGCAAGCTAGAAATGTTCGGTGTATTTGAAATTTTTGGCGATTTTGAAATCAAATAAGAAGGTGTAGGGTTCAGAGTCAAAATGTGTACCTTAGGCTCAGCCGGTTTCGGGGAGGTTGTCTTCTTGCCGCTATTAATGGTTATGGCATTAGCATTTTCTCTTGGGTTCGGCTCCGTGTTCCCTGTCAAAGCTCCATGCGGCTGCTCAAAAGTTATTTTTGCACGCTGTCTAACATGATTTTCCAAGTTTTTATCGATCCAGAAATATTCCAGATATTTGACTCATTAGACGTGACATATTTATCGAAGATTTCTTCGAGCGGAGAAGGTTTTTGAGGAGGTGGAGGAAATCCTTATGGATTCGTATTTGGGGGCGTTGTGAATTATTTTGGTTACTCTAGGAGAAGTTTGGTGTTTCCTCCAACCCAGATTGTAATTGTTATTATATGGGTTATTGTTAGGGTTAAAGGGGAGCAGAATTGTTTTGCATAGGTAATCTACTAATTCTTCGACTACACTAGCATTTTGCACCCAAGTGAGAGTGGAGGAGGAAGCAGTCATCTGCGCCACTTGCTTACTTAGCCTCTCTACTTGCAATGCTAACTGAGAAGTGGAATCCACTTCTTAAAGTCCCGCCGGTTTGTTAGGGTGCGATCTTGGCACGTTCCATTGATACACGTTCATGGCCATTTTCTCGAATAGATCTTGAGCGGCCTCCGGGGTTTTGTTATTTTGCGTTCCCTTGGCGTCTGCATTGATCATTTGTCAAGTTAGGAAATTTAAGTCATTATAAAATGTTTGGACTTGCAGCAATGCTGGCAGTGCGTGGTCCGGGCATCTACATAAAAATTCCTTAAAGCGCTCCCAAGTCTCATAAAGAGACTCAAAATCATTTTGAACAAACGAAGAAATATCGGCACATTATTTTGTAGTTTTAGCCAGAGGGAAATACTTCGTTAGGAATTTCTAAGTCATTTTTCCCCAAGTGGTGATGCTTCCCCTAGGTAGGGAGATCAATCACTGCTTAGTTTTCGTTCGAAGAGAGAAAGTAAATAAATATAGATGAATGACGTCATCAATGATGTCATTTATATTAAACGTGTCGCATATTTCAAGAAAGTTAGATAGGTGATTATTTGGATCTTCATCCAGCAATCCATCAATTTGTATGAAATTATGTATCATTTGGATAATGCTGGATTTAATTTCGAAGTTATTGTTGCCCACAGTTGGATGAACAATACTAGATCTGGTGTCCTCCAAGTTTGGATGCGCATAATAAGACAGTTTGTTGTGCGTCCGCATTTAAATTTGGATCACCCATATTTTTGATATTAGTGTCTTCGATAGTTAATGTTAATCCTGATTATGAAATCGAATGAGCCTGTGAAAGGTGCGTTTGATTTCAGAATAAAAATTAATATTAGGGTCAGTCAAAAAGTTTCCACAGGTCATGCACTTTTTTTAGTAGAAAAAGAGACGGGAGACAAAAAAAATTAAAATGATAAAAGTAATAGTAATTTATTTTTCAAAATAACAATGCAAGTCCCCGGCAACGGAGCCAAAAACTTGATGGTTTAAATTAGAGATTTAGAAAGCTTTTGAGAAAATTATCCAAAACTATGTTCGACGAAGGCAAGTATACCTTATCGCGTATAGTATAATATATTTTTAGAAAATATCAAGGTCGTATTTTTCCACGGATCACATTGATTATTCTTACTTGTGAGGAACGAGCTATTATTTTATCAGAAAGAGACGTTGATTTTGATTAGTAATTTTAAAGGATCAATAGTGATTTAATACTTAGGGTTTTGAAAATGACGATAAGGATAACCCACGATATCGAATTACCTTAAGACGAAAATAGTATTTAAGAAGTAAAATTCTGATTTTTTTAATTAAAACAACTTTGTTGTGGAAGTTCCATAAGTATGCACATACCTCTCTCGAGGAATACGCCCACCTGAGATTAGGAAATTCGAGCGAACTCTCATTCTACAATTGAAGCTCCTAGTAGTCGATTTATGTTGTGAACCCCTCTATTAGGTCATTACTTCAATCTGAGAGAGTTCTGCACATCCTCTATCAAGGGTAGGGTGCAATTCTCTTTATAAGCAAGTGATCGATTCGTACGCATGAGCCTCTCATCTAACTAGTGTTCGAAAACAAAAAATGAAATTCATATACCTCTTTATGAAATCACTCAAGGAAAATCTTGGTTAAATCGTAAGCTTGGTAAGTAATTGGAAAAGAGATTTTTAAATTTAGAAAATAATTAATTTGTCCTAATTCTCTTCGATATTGAGTCCTAAAAACGATTAGCCACTAACCGAAATGGGGACAGCTTTAGGAAATATGGTGTTCATGATAATAAATAGGTGATTACGTGTAACATCCCATGTTACTTCTAGACCCCCTTAACTTAGATTGGGTTAGACATGGGTGGATGCTAGGGTGATTAGCTAGGTTTGACCCTAGGTAGTGAGTTGTATCCATGTGGGCCCCACTATATGGACCAGGTCAAACTAGCCTATATAGGAACCATAACCATACCATGACCCCCACCACATTGCCCTAACCCTAAAAAACAATCTAAGTGAGCCATGGTCAGGTCATTAGGTCGACCCTTTGACCCTAGTTGACCAAAGTCAACCTTGGCCTTAATTGGGTCAAACATATACCTATAGGCCCAATTAGCCCAAGTAGGGCACCACCTTAACCCGACCCAACTTGGGTGGTGCCATTAGACCCATGACCACCAAGTGGGGTCAGCCCACCCACCATGGATGACCAAGTCAACTCAAAGTCAACATAGTCAACACAATTGACCTAAAGAAGAAAATGAAGGCTAAGCTCACTCTCCTTGGACCAAGCCCACCAAATTTGGCCCATGGCCAGCCCAAGTGAACAAGACCTGCCCTACCCCTCTGAATTAGGAGAGAGAGAGTGCATGCATGAGCGCATTTTAGAGAAATTACCCAAAGGAGGAGAGAGAAGGTGAGTTAAGAGGAAGAAGCCACATGGACTTGGCTCCATCAGCCCACAATGGTGCTGGCTGGCCTCCTCAGTAAATTCCAAGAGGAATTGGCAGAATAGTGACCACTTGGCACCCTTGGTGACACAACCAAAGCCCAAACCGAGCTCACATAGATAGTATCTCCCTACACAGCCATCCTAAGCTCAAACCGACTACACCATTAGCTTCAGAAGGTGGAAAAGAGTGGAATTCGATATCTGGATCAAAGATTTTGGTGGAGAATCGAATTCGGGAGCAAGCTCGCCCGAGAGGAAAATTTCCATGGCCAACCGCCGCCAAACTCGCCGCCGCGCCGCCATACAGGTTCGTTTCACCTCACCTCTACCCGTGCTAGTTTCCTAGATCTATTAGGCGAGACATCTGGCTCAAATGAGCCAGATACAAGGTGAGCTTTTTCATGGATTTTGGAATTTTGATGGAGTGCAAGTTCGCCGGAAACCGCCGCCTCCGGCTACCATTTCGCCGCCAAACGTTGGCCACCACCTCAACGGAGGTGGTGGTGGTGGTAGCCGGCCGTGGAGGCTAAGGGGTCGCCGGGAAATGAGGTTTGAAGGTGCTCCAGGTCGGGGCAATCTCGGCCCTTGGCTGGAGGAAGAAGATGAATGGATGCCCTCCATTATTGCTTTAAGATTCGTGCGTTATTAATATATTAAACTTTAGTATTCTGTCACACTTATTTATGTATCTTGCGGGCTAATTGTAGGCCTCTTGGAAGAAGATTCAGAAAACATGTTCAACATATAAAATGTAGCCCTAGGTCTTAACTTTAATTTGACTTCCTAAAGTTGTAATTTGGAGGTGTAGGGCTCCATGTAGAGCCATTCTACCAAGACTGGTCTTAGGCTAGGGCAGAATTTCAAAATGATGCCCAAGCCAAACCATTAATCCAAATGGCCCCAAATTTTGGGTGAATGCATATTTTGGGCATATTTCACCTCTGCAAAAAATTAAGAATTTTTGGGAAAACCTTTCCTATGGTTTTATTCAAAATACATAAAATGAAATTAATGGATTTTTTGGAGTATTATGGCTCCAAATGGACCCAAATATTTGTGGATTGTCCTTAAGGACATTATAAATATATGTTTTAAATTTCATCAAGGTTTGACCAATGTATGGTGGGTAATCCCACATGCAAATGTTGGACATGTTTAGGCTTGGGGTGCCAATAGTAATTTTTGAAATTTTGAGTATTAGGCCCATTTGGATCATGCAAAATTCATGTAATTAATTTCAGTGGCCTATTAGGATGAGTTTTACCACTCATTGAAATAATGGGATTTTTGGAATCAAAAATCTCATTATTTGGATTTATTGAATTAATAGGACTTTTGAAGAATAAATATTGAAATTAGGTTTGTCATTTAGTTATTTCCCCAAATTTTGTCAAGGACACTATCATGATATGTTTAACTCCTAAAAATTTTTATGTCTCTGTTTGAGGAATATTGATAAGAGAAATGTGGAAATTACATTTTTGCCCTTATATCATTTAATTTAACATTAATGAAAATACTCGGTAGAAAATTATGAAAAACATTATTGATGACATATTGCAGTATAAATAACCTTGATTAAATTTTTCAGCATTTTTGGATGAATCATAAATTTTTAAATCTTCATAATGTCATTTTGGTAAATTATTTAGAAATAAAACTTTATAGCCAATGTTACTTGAAAATTAGTGAAATTTTGTTTGTAGCACTCTTGTAACATTATGAGATTGCTGGAAGTTTCTTAGAATTTTTGGAAATGAATTCCTTATACCTCCTTTGAAAAACATCCAATATGTGAATTTTGAATTATTTAAGAGATAAATAGAATAATTGAAGAGAAAATTATAAAACTTGGATGACAGTATTATCCTACCATTCTACAACTTATGAAAATTTCTTGGGTCAGTGGGATCATAATTTATGACACTTCATGTGTAACTTGGCATAGGAAGTTAAGGAAATAAATTAATTAAGGGATTAATTAACCAAGGAAAATTATGAGAATCCATATGATAGTTCCATTAGTCCATACCACCATAGGATAAATAGTTAGGGGAAAGAGGCCCTAAGAATTGGAAGATTCCATTTTCGATGTAATAATAGGACATGGTCTGCATATAGCATAAATTCATGCTTTAGGGGATTACCAGAGGATTGATTATCGGATGAATAAGGGAGTGCAATAAGAATAATCCCTAGCGGGTAGTATTGTCTTAGTGACGGGAGTAAAAGTGCAAGTCTTTAGGTAGCAACTGGAGTGGAGGTCGACGGAAGACCGTCGGTTTCCCGGTAATATCTTAAGTCACTAGGATTGTTCCAGAGCAACAATGAGAGCTGGGGTGAAATATGGGTAGTCATCAACTAAAGTAAATATCCTTGCGAAACGGAACTTTAGGCGTAATCACATCGTAGTTCATAGTGCCCCCAAGAGCCCTTCACCGGGTATACCTTGGGCAGTCCTGGGATTAACCTTAAATCACTAAGTATAATAACCCGTAGACAAGAGTAGTCTAATAGGTTAAGACATTTGTTGTACCTTCTCACCCGTGTAGGGTTGGAGAGATTCATGATATATGCTCACCCGTGTAGGGTTTGACGGAATTGGTATAAAGACACTATTGTACGTTCTCACCCGTGTTGGGTTTGAGGGATTCAGGACGGGTTTGGTCCTGCGAGCAGAAGGCTCGGCATAAAATACTTGCATGTGCATAAATATAGTGGCGAGGCATGCGGTACTGGCCGTTCGTCACACCGATGGCAGTACGGTGCACTAGGCGGTTGTGAGGGTTAGAGGGGCCAGTGGGTTGTTTTACACTGCGGTCTGGAGGACGATCCCCGAAAACGCACATCCGACCCAACAAGACTGACGGGTTGTCAGCAAAGTACGTACGCGAGACTCTAGAGTGCACCTTGGATGTGTACAGAGGCGTATGAGAGGGGTCTAAGGCTTGGTAGTGTGCATATCGGACTAGAAGTGGAGACGCCTGCTCCGCTACTGTCGTAGCTATAGCGGTGGTACCCGAGAGTGATGCTAGCTCTCAAAAAGTGGGAACTAAAGGTCTGTGATCACAGAGTCGTTGTGTATGTGAGTTGCACTTGCCTGTGCATAAAATTGCATCATAACATTCATTCATATTAGGTCATACGCTTCATATATCCTTATCATATAAACTAGTATGGGCTCTTTTATATGATAAGTTAAATTTCCTGGAAATCCTAACTTATATATTTGTATGGGCATTTATATAAGTTAGGGTACTTTTGTGATGGTAGTATAGTGGTAGAATAGTTTTATTTCCATGCTCTTACTTTTTGTCATTTACTTCTTTTACTAGTACTGCACTTTACTCACTTGTACTATATACTTAGAACTGCTAGAGTAGAATAGTAATACCTATTACAACTGCTAGTTAGTTCTTGTCATCTGCTTCCACTTTGGCTACCCCTTGCAGTCCTCCGCTTCGTCCTCCCGCTCGGTGCCTAGGAGTTGTGGGGCGAGGTGCGGAGGAAACGACTTAGTCTTTTTGACTAATGGTCGGTGACCATACTATTTTTAGGAGCCCGTGGAGATGGAGCACCAGCACGTCGAGGAGATAGGACTTGAGGAGCAGATACCGCTACAGCAGGCTACTACCACTACTATGCATCCTCAGGTGGGACGAGTTCTGATGTATTAGTATAGCATCCGCTTTTATTTGAGAGAGAGAGTTGATTTGATGTACTGGGCATAAGCCCTTATTACCCTCTCTTTTGGTACTCATTGTGGACTATGTTTTATGTACTTTTCATTCCATATATATGATTTGTACTCTGTGACTTGTGGACTAGTAGAATTGTTACATTCTTACACTTCTTTTCTCATATTGGCCTATGTATATGATCGTAATAGCCGGCAGGATCGGCGTGTTGCGGTGTGGACTAACCCGTGTGTTAGTGACACCGTAAGACGGCGGTTCTGGGCTTAAGACCCGATAGCCCTCCTTGGTAAGGGGGAGGGGGTCTTACAAACTGGTATCACTTGAACACCGATCATATGAGAAAGAAGTCCACAACACGGGACCACCCCAGCCCGAGCATTAGTTTGCGGACAAACTATGCAGCGGAAGCAGTGGTGTGCCCATGTGTAAAAGTCACATAAAATGGTCCATTAAGTACAATGAGTTAGGCTAGTTCTGTTTTAACCTTACCTTTATGCAACCTCCACAGGTCGCCGCGCTGCAAAATGTGGCTCCTCCCCCTCCAGCTGTGACTCCATTCCTACATACGGAGATGGGGCAGACTTTGACGCCGATTCTGGATGCCTTCAAATCCCAGCAAGTCCCGGCTCCGCAGCCTAATCCGGGGTCAAACTGGCTAAGTGCCTTCAAGAGCCTGTCCCCACCGATGTACCGTGGGACAGAGGATGCGGTAAAGACGGAATAATGGCTGGAGGCCATACATGAGATTTTAGCAGGCATCATCTGCCCGGTCGGAGAGGCAGTACATCTATCCACCTCTGCACTAGAAGCTCATGCGAAGAGATGGTGGAAATCAGTGCGGGAGTCTACATATGCGGACTGGGAGCTGTCAGAGATATCGTGGGAGGAGTTTGGCGATGTATTTCTGGATCACTTCGTCTCTGCTACGGACAGAGATGCCTTGGAGGAGAGGTTTTTGAACCTCAGGCAGGGTATTAAATCGGTGATCGAGTATAAGAGAGAGTTCTCTCATTTGGCCAAGTTCGCAGGGATTCAGGATACCGATGATAGGAGGTATGCCAAGAGGTTCTACCGGGGCCTCAGGGATGATTTGAGGCAGGCCTTGCTGTTCATTTCTCATGGCACTTCTAGGCAGATCATTGAGATGGCAAAGAAGCTGGAGGCTGACCAGCTGATGGTGCAAGGCAGAGGAAAGATACCGTATGATGGGTCGACATCAGGAGAGAACAGCAGGGGCTCTCAGAGAGGCAGGACTATCAGATACAAGAAGGGTGGGGGACGTCGTCGTCCTAACTTCAGGCAGGAGCAGGGGCCTCCTCCAGCATTAGCTCCCCCACCTCTACAGGTGAATGATCCAAGGAGACAGGATGACCATGGCCACAGGCAGGTAGTTTGTTACGGATGCCTCCAGCCCGGTCACATTAGGTCGGAGTTCCCGCATCGATTCCATCCTCCTCCTCCTCCTCCTCCTCCACCTCCAGAGGCCCCAGTACAGTAGGGCCGAGGCCGAGGATGAGGCTGAGGCCGGGGATATCACGGTAGGGGACACAATCAGGAGTAGATATATGCTTTGGACCTCACGGAGCAGAGGAACCCCGAGGAGGTTATCACAGGTACTTAAGATTATTTTTAAATTCTTTTGGTTTTTTTTATTATATAGTACCTGGAACTATAAGATAACAATTAATTTTAACACAAACAAACCTCAGACATAGTTATGATCAGCGGCAAGCCCGCACATACTCTCTTTGACACGGGTGCTTCACACTCATTCGTATCTGAGACCTTCATAGACGGACTTGAAGGCGTGGAAAGATTTCTGGGACTAGAGATGAGGGTGCGTCTACCCGATGGGTCAGAACTGCGGACCACTGCCCATTGTGATATGGAGGCCGAGATTGGCGGCAAGGCATTTGAGGCGCCAGCAACTATTTTGAAGCTGCAGGACTTCGACTTGATTTTGGGCATGACATGGTTACATCGGAACCATGCTCAGATTGATTGCCCATCAAGGAGGATCACACTAAGGCATGGTGTCTCCCATATTATCATCGAAGGTATTCAGCCTATCTGCCACCTATTGTTATCTTCTGTACAAGTTGTGAAGGCCCACGAGCAGGGAGAAGAAGTTTACCATATCTGCTTTGATATGGTGGGAGCAGAGACTTCTATTTCAGATATTCCGGTGGTTCGGGATTTCTCTGACGTGTTCCCGGAGAAATTTCCCGGGCTACCACCAGCCAGAGACTTGGATTTCAGGATTCAGCTAGTGCCGGGAGCGAGGCCAGTGTCCCGGGCACCTTACAGGATGGCCCCCAGGGAGTTAGCAGAGTTCAGGACTCAACTTCAGGAGCTAGTTGAGTCGGGATTTGAACGGCCCAGTTCATCGTCGTGGGGAGCGCCAGTTCTCTTTGTGAAGAAGAAGGACGAGTTGTAGCGACTATGCATAGATTACCGGGAGCTGAACAGATTAACGGTCCGCAATACCTATCCACTGCCTCGGATAGATGGGCTATTTGACCAGCTGCAGGGAGCCTTCTGGTTCTCTAAGCTAGATTTGCGATCCGGTTACTACCAGCTCCGCATCCGGGAAGAGGACATACCGAAGACGACATTCAGTTCACGCTATGGGTTATATGAGTTCACAGTGATGCCTTTTGGGCTCACGAATGCCCCTGCCGCATTCATGTGTCTAATGAACCGTGTATTCGAGCCCTTCTTAGACCGCTTCGTGATTGTATTCATTGACGACATTTTGATATATTCCCAGACTCAGGAGGAGCATACAGAGCATTTGACGCAGGTATTGCAGAGGCTGAGGGAGTCCCAGATGTATGCAAAGTTTTCAAAGTATCAGTTCTGGCTACAGGAGGTGGCTTTCCTAGGACACACGATCAGTGGTGCTGGATTAGCAGTGTACCCAGCCAAGATAGAGATAGTGAGGGATTGGCCACTGCCGAAGACCGCATCCGACATTCGCAGTTTCTTGGGGCTAGCAGGGTATTATCGTAAGTTTGTGGAGGGGTTCTCGAGGATAGCACTCCCCCTCACGTCCTTGACGAAGAAGGATGCAGATTTTATTTGGTCAGAGCAGTGCGAGACAGCTTTTCAGGAGCTGAAGGACCGACTCATCTCATCCCCTATTCTTGCGCTTCCATCTGGGAGTGAAGGATTTCAGATCTACACAGATGCCTCTTACCAGGGGATGGGTGCTGTCCTGATGCAGCATGGATATGTTATTGCTTATGCTTCGAGACAGTTGAAGAAGCATGAGCATAACTATCCAGTACATGACTTAGAGCTCGGGGCTGTGGTATTCGCCCTAAAGATGTGGAGACATTACTTATACGGGATTCATTGTGACATCTATTCAGATCACAAGAATCTTAAATATATCGATACACAGAAGGACTTAAACCTGCGACAGAGGAGATGGCTGGAATTCCTCTGCGATTATGATTATAAGATCCACTACCATCCGGGGAAAGCGAACACAGTAGCAGATGCTTTGAGTAGGAGGGCCGGCACTTCTGGACCGGAGCCTCGGTTGATGTCTATAGAGCTACTACGAATGATGGAAGACATGCACATTACCATGGTATCTGAGGCCGAACCCGTGGTATATCGAGAGTATTTGAGCTCAGTGATCAGTGGTGATGATATACAGGAGCGCATCCGAACACATCAGATGTTGGATGCTGCATTACAGCCGATTTTTAGTGCCCTGGAATGGGGCAAGGTTGAGGACTACACGCTACAGGATGATCTTCTTCGATTCCGTGGACGCATTTACATACCAGCAGGGGGCAGTATCCGGGATGACATACTCAGAGAGGCTCATTGCTCCAGATATTCAGTGCATCCGGGTATCACCAAGATGTCGGCGGATTTACGAAAGAGTATGTACTGGCCCGGGATGAAGAGAGAGATCGCAGATTTTGTGACCCATTGCGAGACCAGCCAGCGCGTGAAAGAAGAATGCAAGAGCCCGGGAGGTTTACTACAACCACTGTCAGTTCCAGAATGGAAGTTCGAGGACATTGTTATGGACTTTGTACATGGATTGCCTCGCTCCCACTCTGGACACGATTCCATCTGGGTTATAGTAGATAGGCTGACCAAGGTGGCGCGGTTCATTTCTATCAGGAAGGAGGCTCCAGTTGTTGTTCTAGTGAGGTTGTTTGTGGAGCAGTTCGTCAGATATCATGGCATTCCCAGGACGATCGTCTCGGACCGTGATGGTCGATTCACTTCTAGGGAGTGGAGGGTTGTGCATGCTTACTTGGGTTCTCAGCTCACCTTTAGCACCGCCTACCATCCGCAGACCGACGACCAGACCGAGCGGACCAACCGGACTATGGAGGATTTGCTTCGTTTATGCATACTGGATACTAGGAGGCCTTGGGAGAGGCTGCTACCGCTGATCGAATTCTCATACAATAACAACCACCAGGTCAGCATCAGGATGGCTCCTTACGAGGCACTATATGGGAGGAAATGCCGGACACCGCTATCTTGGGTTGAGGATGTGGACACAAGAGCTCTTGGTTCAGATTTTGTGGAGGACACAGAGGCCCAGGTTCGTTTGATCAGGGATCGGCTACTAGAGACCCAGAGCAGGCAGGCAAAATACTATGATGCTCGGCACCGGAAGGTGGAATTCCAGGTTGGGACAGGGTTTTCTTGAAGATTTGTCCAGTACACGGTGTCTCACGAGTGCGGAGGCACAAGAAGCCCAGTCCTCAGTTTATGGGGCCTTACTTGATCCTGGAACGGATCGGTCCCTTAGCTTATCGATTGCAGCTGCCACCGGAGTTGAGTGCCCTACACGACGTCTTCCATGTCTCTTCCTTGCGGAAGGCACTCCTACGACCGGAACAGCACGTTGCCACTACAGCAGGACCAGTAGCGCCCGACAGATCAGTTACATTGGAGCCGATCCAGATTGACGACTCAGAGGTCCGAGTGCTGTGGAAGAAGAGGGTTCCCCTAGTGAAGGTGTTGTGGTCCAACCATGAATGACAGGAGCACACCTGGGAGCCGAGGGACCTGATGATGGAGCGGCACCCGGAGCTATTTACATCAGGTATGATTTATGCACTTCAATTTGTTTATAAATCTTGCAAGTAGAACCCCGTAGACCCGAACTTAAATTTCGGGGACGAAATTATTCTTTTGTTTATAGGATTTTGTAACATCCCATGTTACTTCTAGACCACCTTAACTTAGCTAGGTTTGACCCTAGGTAGTGAGTTGTAGCAATGTGGAGCCCACTATATGGGCCAGGTCAAACTAGCCTATATAGGAACCCTAGCCATACCATGACCCCCACCACATTGCCCTAACCCTAAAAAACAATCTTAGTGAGCCATGGTTAGGTCATTAGGTCGACCCTTTGACCCTAGTTGACCAAAGTCAACCTTGGCCTTAATTGGGTCAAACCTATACCTATAGGCCCAATTAGCCCAAGTAGGGCACCACCTTGACCCGACCCAACTTGGGTGGTGCCATTAGACCCATGACCACCAAGTGGGGTCAGCCCACCCACCATGGTTGACCAAGTCAACTCAAAGTCAACATAGTCAACACAATTGACCTAAAGAAGAAAATGAAGGTTAAGCTCACTCTCCTTGGACCAAGCCCACCAAATTTGGCCCATGGCCAGCCCAAGTGAACAAGACCAGTCGTACCCCTCTGAATTAGGAGAGAGAGAGAGTGCATGCATGATGGCATTTTAGAGAAATTACCCAAAGGAGGAGAGAGAAGGTGAGTTAAGAGGAAGAAGCCACATGGACTTGGCTCCATCAGCCCACAATGGTGCTGGCTGGCCTCATCAGTAAATTCCAAGAGGAATTGGCAGAATAGTGGCACCCTTGGTGACACAACCAAAGCCCAAATCGAGCTCACATAGATAGTATCTCCCTATACAGCCATCCTAAGCTCAAACTGACTACACCATTAGCTTCAGAAGGTGGAAAAGATTGGAATTCGATATCTGGATCAAAGCTTTTGGTTTAGAATCGAATTCGGGAGCAAGCTCGCCGGAGAGGAAAATTTCCATGGCCAACCGCCGCCAAACTCGCCGCCGCGCCGCCATACAGGTCCGTTTCACCTCACCTCTACCCGTGCTAGTTTCCTGATCTATTAGGCGAGACATCTGGCTCAAATGAGCCAGATCCAAGGTGAGCTTTTTCATGGATTTTGGAATATTGTTGGAGTGCAAGTTCGCCGGAAACCGCCGCCTCCGGCCACCATTTCGCCGCCAAACGTTGGCCACCACCTCAACGGAGGTGGTGGTGGTGGTAGCCGGTCGTGGAGGCTAAAGGGTGGCGGTGAAATGAGGTTTGAAGGTGCTCCAGGTTGGGGCAATCTCGGCCCTTGGCTGGAGGAAGAAGATGAATGGATGCCCTCCATTATTGCTTTAAGATTCGTGCGTTATTAATATATTAAACTTTAGTATTCTGTCACACTTATTTCTGTATCTTGCGGGCTAATTTTAGGCCTCTTGGAAGAAGATTCAGAAAATATGTTCAACATATAAATGTAGCCCTAGGTCTTAACTTTAATTTTACACCCTAAAGTTATAATTTGGAGGTGTAGGGCTCCCTGTAGAGCGATTATACCAAGACTGGTCTTAGGCAAGGGCAGAATTTCAAAATGATGCCCAAGCCAAACCATTAATCCAAATGGCTCCAAATTTTGGGTGCATGCATATTTTGGGCATATTTAGCCCCTGACAAAAATTGGAAATTTTTGGGAAAACCTTTCCTATGGTTTTATTCAAAATACATAAAATGAAATTAATGGAATTTTTGGAGTATTAGGGCTCCAAATGGCCCCAAATTTTTGTGGCTTGTCCTTAAGGACAATATAAATATATTTTTAAATTTCATCAAGTTTGGACCAATGTTTGGTGGGTAATCCCACATGCAAATTTTGGACATGTTTAGGCTTGGGGTGCCAATAGTAAGATTTGAAATTTTGAGTATTAGGCCCATTTGGATCATGCAAAATTCATGTAATTACTTTCAGTGGCCTATTAGGATGAGTTTTACCCCTCATTGAAATAATTGCATTTTTGGAATCAAAAATCTCATTATTTGGATTTATTGAATTATTAGGACTTTTGAAAAATAAATGTTGAAATTAGGTTTGTCACTTAGTTATTTCCCCAAATTTTGTCAAGGACAATATCATGACATGTTTAACTCCTGAAAATTTTTATGTCTCTGTTTGAGGAATATTGATAAGAGAAATGTGGAAATTACACTTTTGCCCTTATTTCATTTAATTTAAAATTAATGCAAATACTCAGTATAAAATTATGAAAAAACTTATTGATGACATATCTGAGTATAAATAACCTTGATTAATTTTCTCAGCATTTTTGGATGAATCATAAATTTTTAAATCTTCATAATGTCATTTTGGTAAATTATTTAGAAATAAAATTTATAGCCGTTGTTACTTGAAAATTAGTGAAATTCTGTTTGTGGCACTCTTTTAACATTATAAGCTTTCTGGAATTTTCTTAGATGTTTTGGAAATGAATTCCTTATACCTCCTTTGAAAAATATCCAATATGTGAATTTTGAATTATTTAAGAGATAAATAGAATAATTTAAGAGAAAATTATAAAACTTGGCTGACAGTATTATCCTACCATTCTACAACTTATGAAAATTCCTTGGGTCAGTGGGATCATAATTTATGACACTTCATGTGTAACTTGGCATAGGAAGTTAAGGAAATAAATTAATTAAGGGATTAATTGACCAAGAAAAATTATGAGAATCCATATGATAGTTCCATTAGTCCATACCACCCTAGGATAAATAGTTAGGGGCAAGAGGCCCTAAGAATTGGAAGATTCCATTTTCGGGGTAATAATAGGACATGGTCTGCATATAGCATAAATAGGTCATGCTTTAGGGGATTATCAGAGGATTGATTATCAGAAGAATAAGGGAGTGCAATAAGAATAATCCCTGGTGGGTAGTATTGTCTTAGTGACGGGAGTAAAAGTGCAAGTCTTTAGGTAGCAACTGGAGTGGAGGTCGACGGAAGACCGTCGGTTTCCCGGTAATATCTTAAGTCATTAGGATTGTTCCAGAGCAACAATGAGAGCTGGGGTGAAATATGTGTAGTCATCAACTAAAGTAAATATCCTTACGAAAGGGAACTTTGGGCGTAATCCCATCGTAGTTCCTAGTGCCCCCGAGAGCCCTTCACCGGGTATACCCTGGGCAGTCCTGGGATTAACCTTAAATCACTAAGTATAATAACCCGTAGACAAGAGTAGTCTAATAGGTTAAGATATTTGTTGTACCTTCTCACCCGTGTAGGGTTGGAGAGATTCATGATATATGCTCATCCGTATAGGGTTTGAGGGAATTGATATAAAGGCACTATTGTGCGTTCTCACCCGTGTTGGGTTTGAAGGGTTCAGGACGGGTTTGGTCCTGCGAGCGGAAGGCTCGGAATAAAATCCCTGCATGTGCATAAATATAGTGGCGGGGAATGCGGTACTGGCCGTTCATCACACCGATGACAGTACGGTGCACCAGGCGGTTGTGAGGGTTAGAGGGGGCAGTGGGTTATTTTACACTGCGGTCTGGAGGATGATCCCCGATAACGCACATCCGACCCAACAAGACTGACGGGTTGTCAGCAAAGTACGTACGCGAGACTCTAGAGTGCACCTTGGACGTGTACAGAGGCGTATGAGAGGGGTCTAAGGCTTGGTAGTGTGCATACCGGACTAGAAGTGGAGACGCCCGCTCCGCTGCTGCCGTAGCCACAGCGGTGGTACCCGAGAGTGATGCTAGCTCTCAAAAAGTGGGAACTAAAGGTCTGTGATCACAGAGTCGTTGTGTGTGAGTTTCACTTGCCTATGCATAAAATTGCATCATAACATTCATTCATATTAGGTCATACGCTTCATAGATTCTTATCATATAAACTAGTATGGGCTCTTTTATATGATAAGTTAAATTTCCTGGAAATCCTAACTTATATATTTGTATGGGCATTTATATAAGTTAGGGTACTTTTGTAATGCTAGTATAGTGGTAGAATAGTTTTATTTCCATGCTCTTACTTTCTGTCCTTTACTTCTTTTACTAGTACTGCACTTTACTTACTTGTACTATATACTTAGAACTGCTAGAGTAGAATAGTAATACCTATTACAACTGCTAGTTAGTTCTTGCCACCTGCTTCCACTTTTGCTACCCCTTGCTGTCCTCCGCTTCGTCCTCCCGCTCGGTGCCTAGGAGTTGCGGGGCGAGGTGCGGTGGAAACGACTTAGTCTTTTTGACTAATGGTCCGTGACCATACTATTTTTAGGAGCCAGTGGCGATGGAGCACCGGCACGTCGAGGAGAGAGGACTTGAGGAGCAGATACCACTACAGCAAGCTACTACCACTACTGTGCGTCCTCAGGTGGGACGAGTTCTGATGTATTAGTATAGCATCCGCTTTTATTTGAGAGAGAGAGTTGATTTGATGTACTGAGCATAAGCCCTTATTACCCTCTCTTGTGGTACTCATTATGGACTATGTTTTATGTACTTTTCATTCCATATATATGATTTGTACTCTGTGACTTTTGGACTAGTAGAATTATTACATTGTTACACTTCTTTTCTCATATTGGCATATGTATATGATCGTAATAGCCGGCATGATCGATGTGTTGCGGTGTCGACTAACCCGTGCGTTAGTGCCACCGTAAGACGACGGTTCTGGGCTTAAGACCCGGTAGCCCTCCTTGGTAAGGGGGAGGGGGTCTTACATTACGGGTGCGTTTAGCCGATTTTAAGAAGTGCAAAAAGAGAATAAAAACAAAAAATAAAGTTTGTTAGAACACGCACCCACTCTCCGATAATAAAAGATATGCAAAAAAAAGGAATAAGAAAGCTCTACAACACACTCACTCGATAAGGATAAAAACTAAATTAACACACACACACCCTTTCTCAACTATAATGAAATCTAAGTTAGCAAAAAAAAAAGAAAAAATGTAAACTCATAAACTCACTCACACAACATAAGGAGACTAAATTAAAAGAGAGAGAAAAAGTGCTCTCATACACATACACACACACTATCAAAATGAAAATTAATTTAAAATAAAGAGAAATACTAAATTCTCATACACAGACACAACCAAAATAAAAACAAAGTTATAAAAAAGTAATCTTATTTATGAATTCTTATTGTTGTGGGTCACTAAACGCTCTCCCGGTCCAAAAGTTGAACAGCCTTAGCTCGACAGTGAGCTAAGCACGCAAACAAATAAAAGTGAACCAATAACAAGAATGACAAGACTTTTATGTGGAAAAACCTAGAAAGGGAAAAAATCGCGGGGTTTGTTTGGTGTCGACCAAATCTTTTAGTAAGTGGTTATAAGTGTTAGAATTTTCGGTAGGATGACAGGACACTACTACTTTAACAAGCACTTGAAAGAGGAAAAATAAGCAAAGTCTTTGTTGATGCTTGCAGGAGAAACTCTTAGAGCAACCATTGTAGAGAGCTGAGTCCAACCTGATAAATTATTGTTGGTAGTCTAAATCATATAGAGGGGGAGGGGCTGAATAAGCGAACTTGTACTTTGTTTCTTTTTGAATTTTAGCAGTTATAAGTAATATTAAAATTCAATCAGCAAACACAGAACATCACACAACAATCTATGGTGGTTTCCCTGTGTATGGGTACATCCACTTTCCCCCAACAGCTATCTCGCAGTGATCTAGACTTGGCAAACTCCTCCAAATCTTGGCTCCTCAGAGATTACAACTCAGATCCCTCAGGATCTCTCATGTCTCCTCCAAGACCCTACCTCAGACACATTGGCCCTACACTCAGACTTATCAAGAAATCCTATAACTTAGGCACAAAAGCCCTACAACTCAGAGTGCTCTAACTCCTACAACTAAGAAATCCTGCTACTTTCCAACCTCAGACTTACACCATGTCCTGCACTCAGACTTAACAAAAGTCCTACAACCCATATCTCCTTAGAGATCCTACAGAAAATAATTGAAGTAGAATTTACAACAAAAGACTACAATAATTTAACCTTTAATCTTCTAGGTCTTCTGTAGCTCTTGCTGTGAAAGCAAGTAACTAGAAGGAGCACCTGAGCAAAATATGTATTCAGGTTGAATCAGTGTTAGGGCTTTCATTCTTGATCTTCTTCTACAGCTGGAAGAAAACCTCACTTTTAGTACAGTAGATGAACTGCTCTTTGTTCTTCTGAAAAACGTAAGGGACAACTAGCTCGCTTCAAGAGTGCGTCGGTTTAGGTTTCACCTTTTTTTTGTTCAACAACTCTATGAAATGTTCAAGCTTTGAAGCGTACTGTTACATTGCCCTAATTTATCCTTTTTATCCCCCTTTATACTCATTAATAGTCTCAGGAAACATCTTGTCAAAGGTATGGATGAGAATAGAATACTATGTCCATTCTTTATGCGCCTGCACCAATTTTGAATCCTGCCGATCTGTAAGGGATCAACGGTAATATTAATTCTCGTCTTCATGTTATTGTTGAGCGAAATGTTCATTCCCAATAGTATCAACCTTGGCGCTGAGAACTGCTCCTTTTTGCATCTTCTCCACAATATCGCCTTATAGCTTTCCACGATCTAAACAGTATAGATGAGAACCTTACACGGATCTCAATGGTATGCAGGAGAATCAAGTACTGATCTCAACAGCATGGTAGAGAACCTTACATACTATCTCATCTCTGCTCTAGACATGTTTTAGAGAAAACAAAATATAACCTGTATGATCATGAAATAGACATGCAATAAAATACAATATTCACTTAACATGGTAAGTATTACTTTTTTAAAATCTTGGAATATTGAGGGAAATATTCCCAACACACCCTTGAGTGAGAGAATGAGAGAGTGAATACTTGACAAGAGTGAGCACCTGAGCAGAGTGTGTATTTGAGTAAAAGAGCGAGCGAAGTTTCAAGTCTTCAGTAGAAAACTTCAGAGCTCTGGCTTCTCTTCTTTTTTACTTGTCTTTAAATGAAGGCATGGGTCCCTTTTTATAACTTTATGGAGTGTGTGCATGTGTGTGTGTGTGGGGGGGGGGGGGGGGGGGGGGGGGGGGGGGGGTATAATCGCACCCATCTGATATTTTAGCTAGCAAATAAGGATGCACGATTCCAGTCCCTTGGATCACTGATTTTTGGAAAATGATGTCCATTGCACCTGGTAATTCGAACAAGATTTTTGGCGATGGTGACGGTGGAGGTTGCGACGACGATAACAGTGAGCGCAACATTGAGTACTGAGATTGCGTGACAATTAGAATAGAGGTGAGTACGAAGATGAGAGGTGAGAGCGGTGTTTAGAATGGATGTGAGCGTGTCATTGAGAGCAAAGACGGATGCGAGTATTACGGGAAGCGCAATATGCACACCTAGAGATAGGTTCATACCTTAAAATGGTGCAGCACACACGCACACCAGAAAGGGGGGGGCTAGCGTGCTTCCCACTCCCCAAAACGGGGTGATGGAATGTGCACCCCTAAGGGGGTGCTGCGTATGCGCACCGCACCCCCGGAGGGGATGCTACATGCACACATCTTGAAATGGGGTTGTACAACGCGTGCCCCTGAGGGGGTACTGCGCGTACACGTGAGGATCCCCAAAGGGGATGTGCATATCGCTCATCCCCTTTTGGGGAGGCACTACACTATCTACCATGGGGGATGTGGACAGGACTTATCCCTCATTGGGAATGTGCGCCACATCAACACCTAAAGGAGTGTTGCCAAGTCAGCACACGAATTGGGTGTTGACTTAGTCAATGCCAGTAAGGGAACTGTATTGAGACTATGTCCCCAAGGGTCCGCCGCACATAGTGATGTTCACGGTGCTATGGTTCTTGAGCGCGGTGCTTGAGCGCGTAGCAGGGCATGATGAGGCTTGCGTGAATGCATGCTACAACATCATTTTGAGAGAACAAGCAAATTTAGAATTCTATGAGATCAAGCCCGCTGGAATTGTATCAACGTTCCGGTCAAGGTCTTGACAAAACATTTCTTGTTCGATTGAGTCATTTTTGACGAACCCCATCAAATGCCTCCCAATTTTCGGAGGTCACTCTTCTTAGAAAATGAGCCAGGAAACTTTTTGATGGGCGTATATGTCAGTGCAGGAAATACACCTCCATAAAGGAATTCTAGGGGAGAGCTAGAGGAATGGAGAAGACTGAGAGCTATCAGTTAGTAAGGGTCAGATGAGCATAGAAAGAAAGAGGGCCACCCGATCGGTAATACTAGACTTACGGGCCACGACAAATACCACTTGCGGTGGGCTTGAGGATTTGAGTTAGCTTATCTGAGAAATACTGTTCACCCCTATTTATAAGATCGGGAGCCTGCCCAAACAGGCTAGGATTACCAGTTGCATGCGTGCATGAGAACCAAGCAGGGGTTATAGGATACATAGTATATAAATAAAGATAAAATGATCTGACCGCGCAGCTAGGCGATCAGCCTTAAGTCTGGATTGTTTCTCCCTTGGTTTCTAGAGCTTGACAATCTTGCGGTGCGTACGGTTAGTGATGCACATACAACAAGTGTACCGGTCCATAAGTAATAAAAATGGGTGAATTTTACTAAGTATCGATCTCTCAAGGAACGGAGAAAGGTAGAGTTTGCTTTCGAGGAAGGACTTGAGATTGAAGTCCTTAGGTCCGGGTTATTGTAACACCCCGGATTTTTGATTGCGTACGCTTGATGGGCGTTACGTTGGCTTTGACCGTTGTCGAGCATGGTTTTCCCGCGGGCTTGCGAGTGGCTATTTTGGTAGCCGAGTTGCACGATTCCCCAGCAAACCGGAGTCCAAATTGGGGACTCGGTGAGGCCTCTTAGGGAATGTTTGCACTTTCTCGCGCCCGGAAATGTCGCTCAAAATGAGTTGCTGGTACAGGAAGCAAAAAAAGGGTAAAAAGTGCTTAAGGCAAAAATGGTCTAGGACGACACAGAAATATTTTTCAAAACAGGGAAAAATAGTCTTTTTTGTGCATGACACGCCCCCCGACACGGGCGTGTCGGGGCGTGACCCAGGGCGTGACCTGGGCGTGACCTCCTTGACTCGACGAATTTTTCTTGTGTCGAGTTGAGCTCGACGAATGGGGTACACGCCCCGTGACACGGGCGTGTCACGGGCCGCGTCCCGCAGTGTCGAGTGTCGAGTGTCGAGTGTCGAGTATCGCGTGTCGAGTTTCGGGTGTCGAGAGAGGGGACACGGCCTGTGACACGGCGGTGTCATAGGGCGTGTCAAGCTGTGTTGAGTGTCGACACTTTGTGTCGACGAGGTGTCGAGACACGGGCTACACGCCCTAGGTCACGGGCATGACCGACCCGTCACGGGCGTGTACCTGGCCATGTACCGTGTGGATAAACTTGGATTTGCCGACTTTTTACGCCGCTTAAGGTATACGCCCTTCGTCACGGGCGTGACACAGGGCGTGACCGGCCCGAAAATCGACTTTTTCCAGTTTTTTTGTGCCGTTTATTTCCTTGGTTCTGCATCTAACGGTCCAGCTCTGTTCTGGAGGAAATAAGGCCGAAACAGAGGTTCTCCTCCTCATTGCACCTTCTCTTCATCTTCTTCCTCATTCCAAAAGGAACTCAAGGGAGCAAGGGCTAAATCAAGGCAAGGAAAGAGAGGAGCAGCCGTCGCGGCATCGTCTCGGTTCAGGCAATCGGTGTTCTTCACCCTTGCCAATCTTCTTTCTTGTTTTTGCTTGTGCAAAATAGCTAGTTTCTCTTTCACTTTTCCTAGCTTGTTCTTCTTGTTTTGGGTTCTTCCTCACTAGCCTTATTATGCTCTTGAATTTCCCTATGCTGAATGACTTTGATCTTCCATGCTTAGTTTTGTTTAGTTATCAAGTCTATGCTAGGTTAATTCATGTAGTTCTCTTGTTCATGTGATTCATGTAGCTAAGTTGATTCATGTTCATGTAGCCTTTCAAATTCATGTGATTCTTGTTCCAAAAGGTTAATCAACCTCTATCATGTGATTCTTCTTTGATACAAAGCATGTGATTCTTTTCCTGTAATTCAATTCATCAAATTCTACGTTGACAATTGGTCGTCATGTGTGAGGATGAAGGAAGGGAATGTGTGTACTTGGGTTATGGTGAGATTTGCTTGTGGTGTTACGGTTAGGTTCGTTTATGGTGAGTTTTGCGAGGCGAATGTGAATCATGGCAGAAGCGTGTGTATGCGGTTTTGGTAAGGGGTGGTGTGGGTTAAGCCTTTGTGGCCACTGGGTTTGGATTTGTGGTGTAGAGCACCATTTTGCCCCGATTTGGGCTGGCTTGTTTTGGTGCGTTCCACTTTAGGGCTGCCACCAAAAGACCCTTGTTGAATCGCATGTAACCGCTGCTTATGTTTCACTCGTTTAGTTGTGTATTGTACTAAGGATGATAGAATGGGCATGTGTTTTTCCTTTTGCTCCTGCGGGTTGAGCAGGACTTGATGAACCTTGTACGCACTTGGTGCGTTTGGCATGTGTTTTGGTGTGTTTTCTTATATGAAACATTGCTACGGGGTCGGTAAGCCCCTTCATGATATTGTATAACATGCTGCTCTTCTTTTTATTGTATCTTCGAGGATTGCTGAGGTATTCTTTCTTGAATGCCTCAGGTGAAGGTTGTAGCCGGTTGAGCGGCTAGGTTTGTTGGTGGCATTTCTTGGGAGCTAGCCGAGCTTACTTAGCGAGGTAGTTCTTTTCTTTGTTGTACAGACATACATGTGCCCCAATGGGTTCGTGTCAGCTTGTTGGTGCCCATTGGTGGTTTTATTTACTTATGATATATGAATACTAGACTGCTAATGTGACTCATTTGGATGATGTCTTCTTGCTCTTGGGAAGGATTTATGGTAGGTTGCATTAGGTATTTTTAAGTTAAACAAAACCTAATATTGTATCCATGCATAACATGTTTTGGTTCCCACACACTTATTTTCCAAATGACGTAAACAAAGATGATTTCTTATAGTAGTATCAATATAGACTGCATATAGGAGATCGTCATAAATAAACAAAGTATTTCTGCCGCGTACAAATACAGTTTTTGATCCCTAAGGCCGAGGGATACGACCATTAAATCCAAAGGTTTTCTTGCATTTAACTGTTGAATTTCAACTCATAAAGTAAGCGTCAAGGGTTGCCTGAGCGTGTGCAGTTATCCCCTGCACGACGTGGCATCATAACCCGTAGTTCCTCTTGCTCTGATACGAGGTACTCGTTGAGGAAATGCGGGTTGTGACAGTTGGTATCAGAGCAGGTTTGCTTGACAATTGGTCGGGCAAACTTTCTTTTTGGTTGTAAGCATCATATCATACACACACCGAGGTTCCATCAGTATGTCTTGGCCGACGCACACACACTACACTCATGGCATGACAAGAAGTATACGGGGCATATTATGTAGTATGGGGTGCATAATATGTGATTGTATATGGATCCACCATAGCGGCAACATGTGCGGGTTATGTAGTATGGGATGCATAACCTTACCACATGGATGCGACTAGCACGTTTTCTTTTCTTCGTTGCATGCAATGCTATGTAGTATGGTATGCATAGCATTGTGATGCGTACGACCGCTCATGGCATGCATTAAGGCCTTTTCTAGATTGCATCGCACAACACGCATAACATAACATTGCATGAGCACAATGTGCCAAGCTAAAGATGTACATGATGACACCTGGACACTCATGGTTTTGGGTCAAATAAAGTCATGCATTCATCGGTTAGGCACAAGTTAGTGGGATGACGGTGAGTCATCTTTAGGTTAGGAATACCATCATTCTCAAACTCCCAGAGCAAGTTAGCAGTTGATATTCATATTTATCTATGTATGGTCTGTACATAGCTGTTGTGTGTATTGTTGAGTTTGAGCTTGATAAGAGTGAACGTGTTCATAGGATGTCGAAGCGTCCAGTGACAAGGCAAACTCCCCAATCCGAGGGCGAGTCTTCGGGCGCGCAGAATAATGCCCTGATGGATGGTCTACGCCAAAGTAATGAGGCTTTGACGAGGCAAGTGCAGGAAGTGCAGTCCCAGCTCCAAGCTATGTCCTCAGCGATGTCTGGACTGGCACCAAGAGGGCAAGAGACTGTCTGAGGCCCTACCATTTCTAATCCTTCCGTGGCAGTAATACCGCCAGTTGTGGTTCCTCCTGCGATGACTTTCATCTCGCAGTTTCAGCAACTTGGACCACCGACTTATGATGGAAAAGCGGACTTTGTGATCTTGGATGATTGGGTGATCACGTTGGAAGAAATTTTTGGTTATTCTGGCGTTACTGAGGACCAGAAGGTGATGCTTGCCGCATATCAACTCAAAGGGTTGGCTAAAGGTTGGTGGTTGCGCGAAAAGGAGAGCTTAGGGGCGGGATGTTCATGGGAAGCCTTTAAAGACATGTTACGGCGCAAGTTTCTACCGGCAGTTGAAAGGGACCGCCAGATGAATGACTTCTTGTACCTGAAGCAGAGGAAACTCACAGTTAGTGAGTATGAAATTGAGTTTAGCTAGTTAAGTCGGTTCACTCCGAGCTTGGTGACTACGGAAGCTGATCACGTAAAGAGATTTCTTAGCGGACTCCGCAGCGACGTGCACTAGTTCGCAAGTGCTTATGGAGCGACGAGTTACACCACTGTGGTGGAGGCTGCTTTGAAGGTTGAAGCTATAGAAAATGCAAAACAAAGAGGACAACTGATGAGGAAGGATAAGAGGAAGCTGATGGGAGGGAAAAGCTCCCAAGAATCAGATGTAAGGAATAAGAATAAGGAGACATGTAGCTTCTGTGGCCGGTCAGGCCACCCATTTGAGAAATGTTTCAAGAGGTTGGGGATGCAAAAGAAGGAGCAGGTGCACGCCATTCAGAGTGCGCCAACTAGAGACTTGGAGTGTACAGCTTGTGGGGGAAGAGGCCATGATATGAGCCGCTGCTGGGTTAAGGACAAGGTGTGCTTCCAGTGTGGCAAACAGGGACATCTGAAGGCAAGGTGCCCACAAAACCAGCCCGTGCTGCAGCCAATACCACTCCAGGCTTTGCCTCCGCCTCCGCGTGTGGACAAAGGAAAAAGGAAGTTAAATGTGATTTCCTCAGAGGAAGCTCAGATGTCACCCCAGGTTATCTCAGGTTCGATTCATTCCTCTGGTTCACGTTTTATTTATGCCTCTTATGTGTAGTGCTTAGTGACATATATACCCTTATAGGAAACTTTAAGGTAAAGAACCGTTGGGCGCGTGTTCTCTTTGATTCTGCCGTGACCCATTCATTTTTGGCTCGAACCTTTCTGGATCGGTATCATTTGACACCAGATCGAGTGGGGAATGCCTTTTTGGTGAAGTTTCCTTCTGGTGCTTCTGTGGTGGTAGACTGGGGTCTTCTTGATTGTCCCATTTGGTTGGGCGATTTCTTAGCGAAGGCTGATGTCAAGGTGAACAATTTGGAGGATTTTGACGTCATTCTGGGCATGGATTGGTTATCCCGCTATGACGCCGTCATCTAGTGCAAAGGGAAGCGCTTGGATTTTATCAAGGACAATGGTCAGCCGGGAAGTGTTTATGGTGATTCATGCCAGGATACTCCAGGGATTTCGGTGGTATGTGTTCGGACGTTGTTTGTTTCCGACTGTTTTGCTTGTCTAGTCTTAGTTGTGGGGACTAGTGTTGTTTTGCCGCGTTTGGAGGAGATTCCGGTTGTGTGTGAATTCCCAGATGTTTTTCCTACTGATCTTCCTGGTCTTCCCCCTGATCGTGATGTCGAGTTCGTTATTGATTTGGAACCGGGTACGCGGCCTATTGCGAAAGCGCCGTACAGAATGGCCCCGCGTGAGCTATCAGAGTTGCGTACCCAGTTGGATGACTTATTGGCAAAAGGGTTTATCAGGCCGAGTCCATCACCTTGGGGTGCACCGGTGTTATTTGTGAAGAAGAAAGATGGGTCGATGCAGCTTTGCATCGATTATCGGGAATTGAACAAGGTGACGATTAAAAACAAGTACCCACTACCAAGAATCGATGATTTGTTTGATCAACTGCGTGGCAGTTCCGTATTTTCGAAGATTGATCTCCGCTCGGGCTATCATCAGCTCAAGGTCCGGGAGTCTGATATTCCGCGGACTGCATTTCGATCAAGGCATGGTCATTTTGAATTTCTGGTGATGTCGTTTGGTTTGACCAACGCACCATCAGCTTTCATGGATATGATGAACATGGTGTTCAAGGACTACTTGGATAAGTTTTTAGTGGTTTTTATTGATGACGTTCTTGTCTACTCCCGCAGTGCTGAGGAGTATGAACAGCATCTGCGATTGGTCTTCGCCACTTTGCGAGACCAAAAGTTATTCGCCAAGCTAAGCAAATGCGAGTTTTGGTTGCCTCAAGTTGCCTTTCTGGGTCATGTCATTAATCACCATGGAATTTCAGTGGATCCCGAAAAGATTGCTGCAGTCATGGAATGGAGAAGACCGGAGACACCCAAGGAGATTTGAAGCTTCTTGGGATTGGCCGGCTATTATCGCAGATTTGTCGAAGGTTTTGCGACGTTGGCTGCACCTTTGACTCACTTAACCTAGAATAATGTGGCGTTTGATTGGAATGTCAAGTGTGAGGCGTCATTCCTTGAACTCAAGAACAGGTTATGTACCGCTCCTGTGTTGATCTTGCCGACAGAAGGGATAGATTATGACGTTTTTATGGATGCATCGCACGTTGGACTTGGATGTGTTTTAATGCAAGACAAAAAGGTGATTGTGTATGGGTCTCGGCTGTTGAAAAGTCATGAAAAGAACTACCCAACGCATGATTTGGAGTTCGCAGCGGTGATATTTGCGTTGAAGTTGTGGAGACACTTACTTTATGCTGCACAGTGTAAAATCTTTACGGATCATAAAAGTTTAAAGTACGTCTTCACGCAAAAGGAACTGAATCTGCGCCAACGGCGATGGCTTGAATATGTAGCTGATTAGGATGTGGATATTCAGTATCATCCGGGGAAAGCGAATGTTGTGGCCGATGCATTGAGTCGGAAGACGGGGAAATTATTTCATCTTTCAGTCGACCGTCTTATGGAGGAATTTCTATTGATGGATATTTCCGTGGGCAAATATGACCCGCAAAGTCATTCGATGGTAGAAGAACATTCATGGCTGGTGCTTGCAAGACAACATCAAAAGGATGATCCGGATCGTTTACATTTGTTTCTTCGAACAGAAAAGGGTGAATTACCGGATTTTTCTATTGATGAGGGGGGCACGTTAAAGTATCGTGGTCGATTTTGTATTCCCGCAGTTGGAGACATTCGCGAGATGGTGTGCCGGGAAGCACATGGCTCAAGTATGGCCTACCATCCAGGCTCAACAAAAATGTACCGTGATTTGAAACAAATTATCTGGTGGTATGGAATGAAAAGCGATATAGCGTGATTTGTATCTGAATGTCATACCTGCAAGTGGGTGAAAGCTGATCATGGGAGGCCTGGTGGCAAGTTGACACCATTGGAGATTCCAACATGGAAGTGGGAAAGCATCTCAATGGATTTTATTACAGGCCTACCAAGATCTCCACGAGGACATGACTCCGTGTGGGTGATCGTGGATAGATTGACCAAGTATGCTCATTTCATACCATTTAAGGTCAACTACCCGATGAAGACAATAGCGGAGCTCTATTTGAACGAGATCATCCGACTGCATGGTGTGCCAGTCAATATCATATCCGACAGGGATTCCCGATTTACTTCTCGTTTCTGGAAGAGTCTACAAGAGGGTTTGGGGACGGATTTGCGGTATTCCACTGCTTACCACCCTCAGACGAATGGCCAAACGGAACGAGTAAATCAAATTGTGGAAGATATAATTCGATGCTACATTCTTGAGTATGGCGGAGCATGGGATGAACGTTTGCGGCTTATGGAATTCGCATATAATAACAGCTATCAAGAAAGCTTGCAAATGGCTCCGTTTGAAGCATTATATGGGAGTCGATGTCAGGCTCCCCTCTTTTGGACTGAGGTTGGCGAGCGGCCTTTGTTGGGCCCAGAGGCGCTCGAGGACATGGAAGTTGCCGTACGACTTATTCGGGAGAAGCTCCTAATCGCCCAAGAGCGATATGAAAAGTACGCCAACCGACGAAGGTCGGAATTAGATTTTGCGGTGGGGGATTCCGTTTTCTTGAAAGTCTCCCCAATGGTTGGGATTAAAAGGTTTGGAAAAGAGCGCAAATTAGACCCAAGATTTGTGGGTCCCTTCAAGATTATTGCGCGAGTTGGTGCATCCGCTTACAAGATAGAATTACCCGTGAACTTTCCTGGTGTTCACGACGTGTTTCATGTTAGCCAACTTCGCAAGTGTGTGCGACATGACACGCAAGTGTTGGACATGGTGCCGCAATTGGTGCCAAACCTTTCTTATGTGGAGATGCCTATCCGGATATTGGACTCCCAAGATCACGTGTTGCGGAAAAAGAAGATTCCTATGGTCAAGGTGCTATGGAAAAATCAGAATGTGGAAAGCGCGACGTGGGAGCTCGAGTCAACGATGAGGGCGGCTCACCCTCATTTGTTCCCGTAAATAAGCTGGTATGTGAATTTGTGTTTTGTTGCATTGTTATTTTTGGTTTGTTACCTTATTTGATTGAGATCAAAATAATTGAAAAGTTTCGAGGTGAAACTTTTTGTTAGGGGGAGTGATTGTAACACCCCGAATTTTTGATTGCGTACACTTGATGGGCGTTACGTTGGCTTTGACCGTTGTCGAGCATGGTTTTTCCCGCGGGCTTGCGAGTGGCTGTTTTGGTAGCCGAGTTGCACGATTCCCCAGCAAACCGGAGTCCAAATTGGGGACTCGGTGAGGCCTCTTAGGGAATGTTTGCACTTTTTCGCGCCCGGGAAATGTCGCTCAAAATGAGTTGCTGGTACAGGAAACAAAAAAAGGGTAAAAAGTGCTTAAGGCAAAAATGGTCTAGGACGACACAGAAACATTTTTCAAAACAGGGAAAAATAGTCATTTTTGTGCGTGACACGCCCCCCCACACGGGCGTGTCGGGGCGTGACCCAGGGCGTGACCTGGGCGTGACCTCCTTGACTCGACGAATTTTTCTTGTGTCGAGTTGAGCTCGACGAATGGGGTACACGCCCCGTGACACGGGCGTGTCACGGGCCGTGTCCCGCAATGTCGAGTGTTGAGTGTCGAGTGTCGAGTATCGCGTGTTGAGTGTCGGGTGTCGAGAGAGGGGACAAGGCCTGTGACACGGGCGTGTCACAGGGCGTGTCAAGTTGTGTTCAGTGTCGACACTTTGTGTCGACGAGGTGTCGAGACACGGGCTACACGCCCTAGGTCACGGGCGTGATCGACCCGTCACGGGCGTGTACCTGGACGTGTACCGTGTGGATAAACTTGGATTTGCCGACTTTCTGCGCCGCTTAAGGTACACGCCCTTCGTCACGGGCGTGACACAGGGCGTGACCGGCCCGAAAATCGACTTTTTCCAGTTTTTGTGCCGTTTATTTCCTTAGTTCTGCATCTAACGGTCCAGCTCTGTTCTGGAGGAAATAAGGCCGAAACAGAGGTTCTCCTCCTCATTTCACCTTCTCTTCATCTTCTTCCTCATTCCAAAAGGAACTCAAGGGAGCAAGGGCTAAAGCAAGGCAAGGAAAGAGAGGAGCAGCCGTCGCGGCATCGTCTCGGTTCAGGCAAGCGGTGTTCTTCACCCTTGCCAATCTTCTTTCTTGTTTTTTCTTGTGCAAAATAGCTAGTTTCTCTTTCACTTTTACTAGCTTGTTCTTCTTGTTTTGGGTTTTTCCTCACTAGCCTTATTATGCTCTTGAATTTCCCTATGCTGAATGACTTTGATCTTCCATGCTTAGTTTTGTTTAGTTATCAAGTCTATGCTAGGTTAATTCATGTAGTTCTCTTGTTCATGTGATTCATGTTCATGTAGCCTTTCAAATTCATGTGATTATTGTTCCAAAAGGTTAATCAACCTCTATCATGTGATTCTTCTTTGATCCAAAGCATGTGATTCTTTTCCTGTAATTCAATTCATCAAATTCTACATTGGCAATTGGTCGTCATGTGTGAGGATGAAGGAAGGGAATGTGTGTACTTGGGTTATGGTGAGATTTGCTTGTGGTGTTACGGTTAGGTTCATTTATGGTGAGTTTTGCGAGGCGAATGTGAACCATGGCAGAAGCGTGTGTGTGCGGTTTTGGTAAGGGGTGGTGTGGGTTAAGCCTTTGTGGCCACCGGGTTTGGATTTGTGGTGTAGAGCACCATTTTGCCCCGATTTGGGCTGGCTTGTTTTGGTGCGTTCCACTTTAGGGCTGCCACCAAAAGACCCTTGCTGAATCACATGTAACCGCTGCTTATGTTTCACTCGTTTAATTGTGTCGTGTACTAAGGATGATAGAATGGGCATGTGTTTTGCCTTTTGCTCCTGCGGGTTGAGCATGACTTAATGAACCTTGTACGCACTTGGTGAGTTTGGCATGTGTTTTGGTGTGTTTTCTTATATGAAACATTGCTACGGGGTCGGTAAGCCCCTTCATGATATTGTATAACATGTTGCTCTTCTTTTTATTATATCTTCGAGAATTGCTGAGGTATTCTTTCTTGAATGCCTCAGGTGCAGGTTGTAGCCGGTTGAGCGGCTAGGTTTGTTAGTGGCATTTCTTGGGAGCTAGCCGAGCTTACTTAGCGAGGTAGTTCTTTTCTTTGTTGTACAGACATACATGTGCCCCAATGGGTTCGTGTCAGCTTGTTGGCGCCCATTGGTGGTTTTCTTTACTTATGATATATGAATACTAGACTGCTAATGTGACTCATTTGGATGATGTCTTCTTGCTCTTGGGAAGGATTTATTGTAGGTTGCATTAGGTATTTTTAAGTTAAACAAAACCTAATATTGTATCCATGCATAACATGTTTTGGTTCCCACACACTTATTTTCCAAATGACGTAAACAAAGATGATTTCTTATAGTAGTATCAATATAGACTGCATATAGGAGATCGTCATAAATAAACAAAGTATTTCCGCCGCGTACAAATACAACTTTTGATCCCTAAGGCCGAGGGATACGACCATTAAATCCAAAGGTTTTCTTGCATTTAACTGTTGAATTTCAACTCATAAAGTAAGAGTCAAGGGTTGCCTGAGCGTGTGCAGTTATCCCCTGCACGACGTGGCATCATAACTCGTAGTTCCTCTTACTCTGATACGAGGTACTCGTTGAGGAAATGCGGGTTGTGACAGATATGAGGGTGTTTTTGAATTGTGAAAACAAAATAAAATAATACTAAAACAACTACTCATATGCAGGCCGCTATGCACTGCTTCTCTTAGCGGGATGGAAACTACGCAGGTTGCTATGCACTGCTTCGAGAGGCAGATGGACGAGTAGTCAAGCAGAGTGAGGATCGCAAACACCTCGTCACAAAGAGCACAAATTGCAATTGCTAGTGTGGCAAACCTAATGTGGTGGAGTGGAGAATAGAGGAGCAACCTCAAAAATTCAATAAATAAAATACTTTCATAAAAATGAAATACAAATTTAAGAGCAATGTTTATAATACAACATCATCATAAAATTGGGGAACAAGCTACAGAATCCAAACAAGAAGGAAAAGAGAGAAAATGAATCGACCAAATTCAAAGCTTGTTGAGGGTTCACGGTAGGAATTGTCTGGCAGTCAATCAACGACCTAGCTTGATCTGCAACTATGTCTAGGGTAGAAGAGAGTTGTCACATCCAAATGGAGCATCTTCTTCGTCTCACGACCCGATCTCTTCCGGTGCAAATCTTCCTTGATTGATGGAGAGTGTAGGGCAAGAATCCCCTTCCTTGAAGTCCTTGGATGATGGAGGCATCCTAAGGAAAAATCCCTAACACATGGAGGAGGAGGAAGAGAGCATATCTCTCCCTGCAGAGAAGATGGCGAATTGGAGATGATCTCCCCCCCCCTCCCCCTCCCCCGGTGTTAGGGCAAACCTACTGCTATTTATTGAGAAATCATTGGATTTTAGTTGCGTACCTGATGGCGACGTCCATCATGACGGCCTAATTGGTGGTAAAGATGACGACGTTGGCGCACTTGGTGTTCATGGTGATCGCGGGATATTGGCGGAAGATGAAGATGATGATCCACCGGCCAAGGATTTGCGGCGCCGCAGCGGCCATGGCTACAATCTTCGCCAACGCAAAAAAGACTTATTATTAATATTAATTTTAGTTTGCTAGTTTATGAGCTAATTATTAATTTTTGACATTTTTCATGTTGGTGTGCGTTTAGCCACTGTTATTGGGCTGCGCATAGCTTTTTTTTGATGTAAGCCTTATAAAAGGCCATAACTATTGTATTTTTCATTTTTGATGATGAATGAATTGAGAACCCAAAAATCCCTAAACCTAATTCTCTCCTCTCCTCTCTCCATTGCCCCCCTTAGGGGTCTCCCTCCTTCATCCACTCGGCCGCCCCCCCTTCTCCCTAGCTCTCGGCCTCCCATCTCCACCCTCTCCTCCTCTCTTTCCCTCCTTCAATACCTCCACCAACGTGCCTTTCTCCACGGCTCCTTCACCACTTATTAGTTTTCGGCATCCTTTGATTTGAGGAGTCAAGTGCAAGGAAGAAAGAGTCCAACGTCGAACTTCTACGGCGAGAAGCAGGAAAGATGAACGAGTTCTTCATCCTTGGTGCATCTCCCACCGCGTCCAAGGAAAGCGATTGTTTCTTGTGGATCCAAACATCTCGGATCTACTTTTTCCGAGCGGGGTAACGAAACTATCTACTCAAGAGATTTCTTTTCTTAGTTAGTTCTTGTGGTGGACGATTTTTGCGTGGAATTTGAATCGTTAATTTTCGCGGTATTACTTTTAGTAGTTTGTCGTTTTCGTTTGGTTTTACAAAGACCTTTTGAGGGGAGTGGCGATCCTCGCTTCTTTGTTTTAGTTGGGATAGATCCTACCATTTTCCGAATTCGTGATTTTTTCTTGGTGGATCTATTTTGGTACAACTCCAAGCTCGTCGGAATCAATATTATTCCCTTTAGCCGGAAAAGGATTTTGGCCTATAGCCATTTTTCGTTCCTTTTTGCGGATCGGCTATCCGTATGTCAGCGCGAGAAATAAATAAAATCATTGTGTCGGCTGCGTTTTCATAGTGTGCTGGTTAGAGAGCGTTGAGAGTTGCGAGAGTCGTCGTCACGCCGTCCATGTAGGATCTTTTAGGACGGGGCCTACATCAAAATTGGTATCAGAGCCATATTTGTGTTGGTTCCTCAATCAACACCATCCCTTGCTCTCTCTGTAGTAGGATTTGCGACTCTCACTTGGGTGTCCACAGCCCGTCAAAACCACAAGAAAAATCTGAAATTTCTGAATTTGGTCTGCAATTAGTAAAAAAAAGAAAAAACATTTGCAGAAAAGTAAAAAAAATCTGGAAATTCTCCGTATTTTTCTAAGAATAAAAGTATAAAAAGGTTTTTTGCTCGCTCAACGGTTAAAGTGTTTAAAATTCCAAAATTATAAAATTAATCTGGACAAAGCCCCAAAATTTCTGTTATTCATGCGCACTAGGCGTGGCACGGAATATCACCCATCCACTTCACGTATGGCTGACCAACATGATGATGACCACACACCGGCCACCATCGCAGAGCTACGGGAAGAGTTTATTGCTAGGTTCGATGCACTCACCCAATTAATACAAGGGTTGGCTCTAAATCAAGCGGCGCCTCGAAATCCCTCCATTGGTATAAACCTGCCGGGTCCCCAACCCCAGGCCGCCCACCAACGCAATGATAGACACAACCAATTTCAGAATCAGGACGATGAGCATACACCTCGAGCCCCTTATGAGTTCGATCTAGCTAGGGCCGTTAAGATTGACCCACCATCATACGATGGTATGGGTGAACCCCAAATTTTTTTAGACTGGATCATGGAGATAGAGTGTTATTTTGATTGGCGCAACCTGACAGACGGTGAGAAGGTGCGAGTTGCACGGATGAAGCTTATGGGTAGGGCCAAAACGTTCTGCTTGAATGAAGAGAGACGATTAGGTACCGTGAACAGATTACCCCCAATTGGGTGGAATGCCATGAAAGCACTTTTGACTGACCAATATGTCCCCGCGTATCACCGAACTCAAATGTTCGACGAGTTAGCCACCCTTCTCCAGGGGGGCAGCTCGGTAGCGGATTACATGGGTCTCCTTTAGGACATGATGGTACGTTGCGACGTTAGAGAAATGACCGAAGTTACACTCTCCCGTTTTCGTAAGGGACTCAATCCGGACTTCCGTGGAATTCCTAGGATACATAGTGAGTTCGGAAGGTATTCATGTTGACCCAAAAAAGGTCCAAGTTATTAGAGAATGGCCGGAACCTAAAAATATTCGGGAAGTTAGAAGTTTCCATGGATTGGCCACGTTTTATCGAAGGTTCATTCAAAATTTTAGTGGTATCATGGCGCCAATCACTGAATGCATGAAGAAGGGTGATTTCAGTTGGACAAAAGCGGCCACTAGTGCCTTTCAAACGATTAAGGAACGGATGTCCGAACCCCCACTACTCTGGTTGCCGGATTTTAATAAGGTGTTTGAATTATCATGTGACGCATCGGGGATAGGAATCCGGAAAATCATGATTTATTTGTGAGGTGCAAGTGCGTGAAATGAGCCTAGATGAGTCCGAAAAAACCTATATAAATCGGACTTATCACACCCTCAGACTTAACCATTTGCTCTCCCCGAGCAAATCATCCCTCACGTGGACGAAAAAAACAAATAGCTGGCTTAGAAATTGCAATGTTCGGAGTACCATGTGAAGTTGCATGCTCACACTCATAAAAATATAGTAGAAAAAATTCCTAATTATGCACAATAGTTTAAATCTTTCTAAGCGTGTGTCTATATGTTTTTTTTACACAAAAATAGAATCATCGTGAATCTTCCGGTCACTCATAAGGAGAAAGCAAAACAATCGCTGAGGTGAGCATTGCCAAAGACCGGGCTCAGGATAACCTCCAAAGAAATTCAGCAATGTCGGTGACCATAAGCTCGTCGTTCCACACTCTCTCCACATCATTGGTTTGGTTCAACGCATAAATCAATAGGAGTTTAGGTTCAGAATGGGGCTTGGGTTTAGGTAGGGTATACAAAGATAAACATAAATGCTCAACGTATCTTACCCAAATGAGCTAAAGTAAAAAGAAGTTATCCACGCGCCACAATATAAGACGCAGGTGCACCACACCCCTAGACTTAGACTTGACTACTTGGTTGTGTGCACCGCCTACTCTGTTAACCCCTCAGTCCTCAACATCCTGCAAGATGCCAAACCCCCCCCCCCCCCCTTTCAACACTCGCGGACTCGATTTGTCAGTCCGCCCAGTCCGTCAAGGTAACCAATCGAACACCAAGGATGGTACCCCAGCAGCGGACTCAAGGACCTGTTCGCTCAGTCTGCCACGACTTGGGATATCAGATTCTCTACAACGGCGGACGCAGTGTCTCGTCCGCCCAGGCCACCGCCCTCCAGCAGGATCGCGCCCAGCAGTAGTGGAAGCTCCAGTCCGCGAGCCCAGTCCGCCCCTTCTGCGCGGACTGGCGTGTTCTGCCGGTTATTTTAGCCCTGCCCGTTTGGGCAGGCCCCCTATCCTATAAATAGGGGGGAGGTGGTGCACCCAGGGCACGCTGACTCGGACCCAGGAGCCTACTTGTTACAGGCTGCGGACTCGAATCTTGTGCCTTGCGGACTCCCCCTCGCTCTGCTCTTGTCAACCTTTTCCTTTCACTTGTAACCAAGTCTTTCTTCAATCAAGGGAAAGCCCGTCGCAAGAGAGGCATTCAGGCCGCGACGGGCGAAGTCTGTTGTTGTCGTGGCTCACGGCCCTGCTCTTCTTCCTGTCGTCACCCGCTTAGTAGATCACTACTCGCAGTCTCTCTATTCCCCGGTGTTCGAACCGTTAGGTGGTGGTGCTCGACCCCCCTTTGTGTTTTCGTGCATCAACAGTTAACACGCGGACTTCAGATCCGAGCAGTGTTTTGAATTCAGCGGATAGAAATGTCAGACCGCAGAGCCCGCTCTTCAGACCGCTCCAGTTCTTCAGAGGACTCTCTTTGGGACGCGATTGAGCAAGCTCGCCTTGAGGCCGAGCAGTCCTGCCGGCAGACAGACCAACGTCTCAACGCAATCAGCCAAACCCTGCTCGCGCTAGCCCAGCGGCTCGCTCCTCAAGCCGCAGCAGATCCAGCGGACTCGCCAGTCTGCCAGACCCCAGCTCGCCGAACTCCGCTTCGGTAGTCGCCAGCCACTCCTCGGAACCATGCTCAGTCCGCCGCCCCTCTGCGCCCTCAGGAGGAGCAGTTTGCTTTCAGGAAATTCTTCAGAGAAGCTGCCAGGGGCACTCCTGCCCGCCAGCTTCATTTTGCTGACCGCCAGTCCGCCGAGCCCGCGGACTCCCCGGCTCCAGTCCGCCACTTCTACCCCGTAGAGTTCGAGACCCCGTATCCCTTCGTTGATCGAATTCGATGGGAATCAGTTCCGAACAACTTCAGGGAGCCTCGCATTTCATTCTATTCAGGAGGGACTGATCCAGTCTCTCACCTCCAAGCATTTGAGGGGGCAGTTGCTTTGAGATGCCTCCCAGATGCTATCAAGTGTAAACTCCTGGTTACCACTCTCGAAGGACAGGCGAGAGAGTGGTTCTATGAGCTGCCTTCGGGCACAATCTCTTCTTTCGCAGAGCTTCGTAGCCAGTTGTTGCTGAGATTTGCCACCTCAAGAAAGAGGAAGAATGGGCCAGCTGCCCTATTTGAAATCAAGCAAAGGGATAATGAATCAGTGGCGCGATTCGTTGATCGCTTTCAGAGAGAGATCCAAGGGGTAAGGAATGTGAACCCTAACTATTACAAGGTCGCCTTGATCCATGGCCTCCGGGAAGGCCCCCTGAAGTTTAAAGCAACAACCAAGGAACCTGAGACTTATCAAGAGTTGATCGCCATGGTCAACCGTTTCATTGAAGGAGAAAATACCAATCCAACTTATGTCTCATCCCTGACAGCTAAGGCTGAAGGAAGGGATGCCTCCGCTTCTTCCTCTCGTAGCAAGCCCCCTCGCCCAGACTTCCAGCCTCTATCTCAAAGAGGCACGAACTTCCGCCACAAGAAACCTTTCCAAGGCCATCAACAGTTTCATGAGCAGAGACTGCTGTTGGCCGCCACTCCTGTCGTTCCATTGCAAGCTCTTCCCATCCTCCAACAAGAAGCCTTGCCTGCTCCGAGCCAATCTGATGCAAGCCCCATGGAGGACATTGCAGATCTGGACCTTGATGAAGTCATCCAGATCTTGCAAAGGAGATCAGAAGAAAAGAGGCAAGAGCCTCAGAAAATGTGGAAGCCAAGGAATAATGCACAATATTGCCAGTTCCACAAGGAAAAGGGCCACTTGACCGAGGACTGTAAGGCCCTGCACATGCTGATAGAGAAGCTGCTTGCCGAGGGCAAGATTTACTTGGCCATGAAGGATTCTCCTTCTTCTTCAAAGCCATCCACCTCAAAGGTCAAGGAAGTCGCCAAAGCGTACCAGGAATGTGTGGAGGTCGAGGACGAAGGCCGTCTGGGGGCGATCAATGTCCCAGTGGAGTGCTTCAATGCAGATGATGAAGGGGTTCTGGGATGCCTCTTATTCATCCATGGTGGAGCAGGGACCGAGTCTACTCGGAAATTGTCAATTTCAAGGGTCACCCGGGCAGAGGTGGCCTCTTCTTCTTCCATTGCTCCTCCAAGTGAGGTCGTCACCTTTGGTCCAGTAGATCTACCCCAAACAGCCAACCCGTTTGATGATACTGTAATGATCAAGGCTGTGGTTGGGGACTTTATAGTTGATAGAATTCTTGTTGATACAGGCAGCTCGGTCAACCTCCTGTTCAAGTCTACTTTTGAGGTCCTGAGGACCGGAAAGCCACTGCTTTCCACTGAGGGTCCACTCTATGGTTTCTCGGGAGAGAGAAAAGAGGTGGAAGGTAGCATCATCCTGCCCGTGAAACTTGGAGGGGCGACTAAGCAAGTACAATTCATAGTGGTTGATGCCCCCAGCAGCTACCATGCCATCTTCGGCAGACCTCTTCTGAACAAATATCAAGCGGTGGTTTCCACTTACCACCTTGCCATCAAGTTCTTTGCAGATGGAAGGATGTGTCGGGTCAGGAGTGACCCAAGAAGAGCAAGGGAGTGCTACGTCCGCACTGTCAACATGGTTGAAGCCAGCCCTTCCCTTGCTCCAACAGCAGCTGCAGAAGCCTCTCCCAGTTCAGAAGCTGCTGCTGATGAAGGTACTCACCTGGAACCTACCCAGGTGACGCAAGGAGTCCCCATTGCTGAGGGGGAGGAGAGGAAACTCTCCATCAACTCGGAGTTACCTGAAGATCAAAAGGCCGAGTTGACTTCCTGCTTGCTGAATAACCTGGATGTCTTCGCCTGGTCAGCAGAAGACATGCCAGGAGTGGATCCTGATGTTGCATGCCACCACTTGAATGTTGATCCCGACTGCAAGCCTATACAACAAAAGAAGAGGGACATGGCTACAAAGCTTGCAGAGCCAATAAGGGAGGACGTTGCAAAACTCCTCAAGGCTAATTTTGTTAAAGAAATTCAATATCCCACCTGGATATCAAACGTTGTAATGGTTAAAAAGCCAGGGGGAAAATGGCGAATGTGTGTAGATTTTACCAAACTTAATAAAGCATGCCTCTAAGATTGCTACCCCTTACCTCGGATAGATTCTTTAGTTGATTCCGCGGTAGGGTACTCTTATATGAGTTTTTTATAAGCGTTTTCTGGTTATCACCAGATAAGAATGCATAAGCCTGACGTTCCTCACACGTCGTTCATTACTAATGATGGTTGCTATTGCTACCTTGTGATGCCCTTTGGGCTTAAAAATGCCGGTGCAACCTACCAACGGATGATGGACCGTGTGTTTAACCATCAGAAGGGGAGGAACCTAGAAGTGTATGTAGACGATCTCTTGATTAAGAGTAAGTCGTTTTCGCTGCACTTGCGAGACCTAGCAGAGACGTTCGCTACTCTGCGTTGGTACAAAATGAAGCTTAACCCTTTGAAATGCACATTTGGGGCGAGTAAGGGGAAGTTTCTTGGTCATCTCCTTACTCCGGAAGGGCTTGCCCCCAATCCTGACAAAGTGAAAGCCATCATTGATATGCCTACCCCTCGTTCGCCAAAAGAAGTTCAGCAGTTAGGGGGGAGGCTAGCAGGCCTTGCGAGATTTCTCTCTCGGGTAGGAGATATGAGTGCTCCATTCTTCAAAACTCTCTGAGGAGCATCCAAGTTTGAGTGGACGGAAGAATGCTCCCAAGCTTTTGAGCAGTTGAAGATGCAACTGACTTCAGCACCCCTACTTCAGAGTCCCCGGCCAGGAGAGATTCTTTTCTTATATCTAGGGGTTGGCCCTGAGGCCGTCAGCTCCATTCTTCGTCGGGAAGAAAGAAGGAAGCAATTCCCAATTTACTATGTTAGCCATATCCTGAAGAGTGCTGAGACACGGTATCCAATTTTAGAGAAGTTAGCCTTGACGCTAGTCATGTCAGCTCGCAGGCTTCGTCCATACTTCCAAGCACATTCAATTCAAGTCGTCACCGATCAGCCTTTGAAGGGTGTGTTGGAAAAACCAGAACATTCCGGCAGACTAGCTAAGTGGGCAATAGAGTTGAGTGAATTTGAAATTTCTTATATGCCCAAGACAGCCATTAAAGCTCAGGTCCTAGCAGATTTTCTAATTGACATGCCAGAGTCCAGTTCTGATCGAGCAGAAAGGTCACCTTTGGCCTGGACCATTTATGTTGATGGTGCCTCAGGCAGAAGTTCTTCTGTAGCAGGGGTGGTTCTCATCAATCCAAACGGAGTCAAATTGGAGCAGGCCATCAAATTTTACTTTCCAGTAACCAATAATCAGGCCGAGTATGAATCTTTGCTAGCAGGCTGAGGCTTGCAAGGGAACTAGGAATCGATCATGTTCATATCAAAACCGATTCTCTGGTAATGGCGTCACAAGTCCTCGGTAACTTCGAAACAAGAGTGCCGATCTTGAAGAAATGTCTAGCTCTTGTGAAGATAGAAGTCGGCAGGTTCAAGAGCTTTACCATCGAGCACATCCCCAGAACAGAAAATGAGGAGGCAGATTTTCTTTCCAAGTATGGGATGACTTTATGAGGAACAACTTCCGAGCTCTTCCGCCCGGCAGTGGTGGAAGGAGATTTAATGCAAGTGGACCAACGTACCTCTTGGATGGACCCATTCATCCTCTATCTGTCAACGGGAGATTATCATCATTCAGTCAAAGATAAGAAAAAGTTCAGAATAAAAGCAGCTCACTACTTCCTAGTGGCAGGAGTCCTTTACAGAAAAACCTTCCTCTCTACCATGGCCCGGTGTGTTTCAGAAGAAGAAGCTCCCCTTGTTTTGCAAGAAGTTCATTCAGGTGAATGTGGAAGCCACTCGGGAGCAAGAACCATGGAAATACGGATCCTGCGGCAAGGTTATTTCTGGCCCACTATGAAGAGAGACTCTGAGGTCTATGCAAAAAAGTGTGTTCAATGCCAGAAGTTCGCTCCACTTCAACTCCAAGCAGCTCAGTCCCTCAGATCGATTGCAACTCCTTGGCCCTTTACAGTTTGGGGAATGGATCTCATTGGTCCTTTTCCCATGGCAAGCGGGCAATGGCGTTTCATCATCGTAATGATCGACTACTTCAGCAAGTGGATCGAAGCCAAGTCATTGGCGAAGATAACTACTCAAGTCGTCGAGAACTTCATTTGGGGAGAGATTGTTTGTCGGCATGGGATACCTATGGCAATAATCACTGATAATGGGCCACAATTCAACAACTCAGAGATGATAAATTTTTGCAGGCAGATCAGAACAGAGCTGCGGTTTGCATCAGTTCATCATCCTAGAAGCAATGGCCAAGTAGAAGCAGCCAACAAGCAGATCCTCAATTTGCTCAAAAAGAAAGTACAGAATCTCAAGGGTAGCTGGGCTGATCAACTTCCATCAGTCCTCTGGTCCCTTAGGACAACGCCATCATCCACAACTGGGGAGACTCCATTCAAACTTCCTCATGGCTCAGAGGCACTCATTCCAGTCGAGTTTGAAGTCTCGTCACCCAGAGTTCTGCTTGCAAGAGAAGGCGTTGAGGACTGGCTTGAGTTGAATAATGAAGAGATGAGGTTCAGCTTGGAACACATCGAGGCAATCAGAGATCAAGCAGCCATAAGGCAGGAGGAGGTCAAAAGAAGGATGGCCCGCTACTTTGATCAGAACGTGAGGATCAAACACTTCCAAGTGGGAGATCTAGTTCTAAAGAAGATTGATGTTGCTGCAAGAGCTGGTTCAATTGGGAAGCTTAATCCAAATTCGTCCGGCCCTTTTGTTATCAAAGAAGCATTAAAGAGCGGCGCTTATCGCTTGCAGACATACGAAGGAGAGGATATACCACACACATGGAGCGGGGATGATCTCAAACAGTTCTATTCTTGAACCTCTTTTTTTCTACTTTGTGTATCCTCTTCAAGAGTTATTATTAATAGAAACTGCTTGCTAACACTTCATCAAGTGTTTTGTCTATGTAATCATAACAGATGAAACGCTAAGAAATATTTCAAAAACGGTTCTGCGCTTGAACTCTCTTTTCTTTCTTATGTTTGCTTTGCAAATACATTTTATTAATCAAAGGATCCATACTGACACTTTTTTCTAGGGTTTTCTCTCTCTCCCAAGGACCTATAACGCTTCCCTGATACCAGGAGACATCGCCGAGTTCAGCAAGACCTTCCCTAGAGCTGTTGTCATTAGCGTAACACCACGAAGACCACGTGTTGCGAGGAGATTTCGCACCGTGTAGTGGGAGCTTGCAGGCTCTAGTGCGATAGGATTCTGAACTTCAGATCCCGACTAGTACCTTACCCCACCTCTGTGTTATGGAGGGCAGGGTGGGTGTAGAGCTCTATCGTGCCGCATTTGGGATATCGTTACAACTTTGATGATTTGGCGAGGAAAGCAATGTCATGCGCACCTGCCCACCGATCATCTTAGCTTGTAACCCTCGAACACTCCATGGTACCCTCAAGCAGTGCTTGCAGGAGACCCACAGCTTATACTGTACTCCAGGCAAGAGGGCAGGGAACCGTTCCGTCGAGTATCTTGCTCTTCGCAGGGAATCTTCTTAGTGCGGACTAGTTTTCTGTATCCGCTCAGTCCACCAGCTTCTTTGGGTTGATCGTATAGCCTGTGACCTGGTGAGGAAAGCAATGCCATGTGCACCTGCCCACCTGGTCGTAAGCTATAGGTCATTTCTATCTTGGGCGGACTGGTTTTATTTATCCGCACAGTCCGCCAGTTTTATTTGGGTTGATCATATTGCCTGCGGCCTGGTGAGGAAAGCAATGCCATGACACCTGCCCACCTGGTCGCAAGCTGTAGATCATTTCTTCTGTTTGCTGCGGACTGGCTTTATCTATCCGCGCAGTCCGCCAATTTCCTTGGGTTGATTTTATAGCTTGTGACCTGGTGAGGAAAGCAATGCCATGCGCACCTGCCCACCTGGTCGTGAAAGATATGGTACCCAAACACCTAGAGGGGGGGGGGGGTGAATAGGTGACCTAAACCTTTTTCCCTTTTGTTTGGCAGCACAACAGTTTTTCACAGATTATTACAGTTAACAGCAATTTACAGAAATCACACAGAAAAGCCACAACACAGCACAGCACAGCAGACACACTAATTTTATAGTGGTTCCCCAATCTTTGGGTACATCCACTTTCCCCCTTCGCCTATCTAGCAGTGTACTAGATTCGGCCAAACTTCTCCACTAGCTCAGAACCCAACAAGGTTCCTACCTCAGGCCCAAAGCCTTACACTCAGCCAAAAGGCCTACACTCAGCCACCCAGGCCTACACTCAGCCAATCAAAGGCCTACACTCAGAGTTCTTCAACTCCTACACTCAGGCACCAAGCCCTACCCTCAGCCTTTATAAAATAGGCTTACAATCACTCAGATCCAATGGATCTTACAAGTTTAAAATAGAAATTACAAATGCTAACTCTACAACTCAGAAAGGATGAGAGGAGTTGAGAGTTTCTTGAAGAGTTCTTGGAAGAACTCAGCTTGATCCAAACTGACTTAGCTTTCTTCAAAGCTTCTTGAGTAGAACTGAATTAGTCTGAATCTTCTGCAGTTGATCCTTGATCTCTGCTTCTTGAAATCCAGATGACTCTGAATTGTTCTTCTCAGCCTTAGTTCCAAAGACTGAATCCTTGGTTGGAGCTCTCTCTCTCCAACTACTTAGATCTGCAGTTGGACTGCCTGATCTTCTTTTGTTGATCCTCTATGTATCACTTCTTGATTTAATCTGATCAACCCCTTCAGTTATTCTCACAACATGTAATGATAATGAACAACCTTCTATATCTATTTTTTCTGTAAACTATGGGTGCCTATTTATAGGCTTCCTTCATGGTAACCGGCTGATCCGGTTTATAACAGACTTTTGACTTCTCTGACAGTTGCTATAGACCGGCTGGATTGGCAGCTGTCATGTCAACCAGTCACTTCTTGAAATTCTCTAACTGTCAGTTAGTGTCGAGACTTTCTGTTCTTAAGTGTCGACACTTATAGACCAAGTGTCGACACATGTTGTGTAAGTGTCGACACAAGTCTACAAGGTGTCGACACAATTCCTTGTATGTCTCGACACAGTTTCTTCTGCATGTGTCGACACTGAAATTGAGTGTCGACACAAGTACTTGTACTTCATCCTTTAACTGTATTCTTCTAAGTGTCGACACATCTCCTTTGTGTCGACACATCTTCATGTGTTGAAACTGTCAAGTGTCGACACTGATTCTTGGTGTCGACACAAGTCTTCATTCTTGATTCTTCAGCTGAGTGTCGACACATTCCCTTAGTGTCGACACTTATACTTAGAATATTTTACAAATTTTCTGTTCTTTGCTATGTGTCGACACAGCTCCTTGTGTCGACACTTTCTTCAAGTGTAGAGTCTTCAATTAAGTGTCGACACATTGTGCTGAGTGTCGACACTTTCTTCAAGTGTTGACTCTTCTGATTTTGTGTCGACACATTGTGCTGAGTGTCGACACATTCTTCAAATACTGAGTCTTTAGCTAAGTGTCGACACATTGTGTTGAGTGTCGACACTTTCTTCCAGTGCTGAGTCTTCTGCATAGTGTCGACACACTGTGTTGAGTGTCGACACTTGTACTTAGAATCTGTAGACTTTTGCTGAGTGTCGACACTCACTTCAAGTGTCGACACTTTCTGGTGTAGACACAGCTCTTCTGGGTGTCGACACTTCTGCTAAGTGTCGACACAGCTTTTCTGCATTCTTCTACACTGAGTGTCGACACAGCTCCAAGTGTCGACACTTTCTGACTGGTGTCGACACTTCTTCCCAGGTGTCGACACAATGATTCCAAGTGTCGACACTGCATGTCTGGGTGTCGACACAAGCTTTCTCAAGTGTCGACACTTTGCCTCTGGGTGTCGACACATGGACTTAGAAATTTTCAGCTTCAGTCCAGTGTATGTCTAACCTGCACAAGTAACTTAAACAAACATCAAATACATTCTGATGTATATCATTGAGTTAGGTGAGGCTTCTTCAAATCAGGTACATTTAACCAATGTACCCAACAATCTCCCCCTATTTGGAGAAGTCATAACCCTTAGTCAATGATATACACCACTCATAATTAAAAATTACAAAATGATGTAAAACATATAAATGACAACAGGGTAAACTTGAACATGTAGTAAAGCACACATGTATACTTATTAAACATTGCAGAACAATTAAGAAACACACATATTTCAGAACATTCATACTATATTTATCATATACTGTTCCAATAATGTTTCTTATACATTTTCAATGAAGTATTACAATGTTTATCATTTAACAAATTACAATAAGCATCAAGTTAATTCCTAATCTAGTGCTGATCAGGTTCTTTGATAACAATCCCTTTTCCAGCTTTAACTTGAGCTTTCACAGCAGCAGCAGCAGCAGGCTCAGCTTCAGCAGTCTTCTTCCCTTTTAGATCTTTCTTCTTCTGTTCTTCAGCCTTGATCTTTTGCCTTTCAAAATAATGATAAGGCTTAGGAAAGTACTTGCTAGGCTCCACAGCTGTGGGAGGTAGCTTTCCTAACTTGGCCTTCCTTCTATGTTGGACAATGGCTTCTTGCCTACTTTCATGCTTTCTCCATTCAGCCTCTGAGAACCACTTGTTCCTCTCATGGGCATTGTCCTTGGCTGCTTTCCAGGCTGTAAGAATTATGTTCCTAGAAGTAGGGCTCCATTGTTCAAAATCTGGCTTTTGCTCAGCAATTTCCCTAAACTTCTTCTTTGACAGCCTAGTTTCTTCTTCCTTGTCCAAAGCCTCTTGCATTGCAGCTGTGATAGGTTGAACAACCTTTTCCAAAATAACATTTGGCTTGCCAGCAAGTGGACTATACATAGTGCTTATATCTGCATGAATCATTTCAAAGTCTGGAGGTGGATAGATTACATCAGCCACTGCTTGTTGCTCACCTCCAAGATATGTTCCTTGAATACCAGATTCAGCCACTTCATTGTCATCACACAGGGGAGGATATCCAAGTGTAGCCCTGATTGAATTTGAAATCCATTTTGCATGCTCAGAACTGGCCTTGACTAACACTCTCTCCCCCTTTATGACTTCTTGAGCCATATGATCCCTTACATCATCTTTCTGAAATCTGATTTGGCTATCCAAATATCTTATGCCCTCTTTAAAGAAAGGTCTAAGCTTTGTAAGCTGTTCTGATATGACCTTCTGGGAATCTTGTATGGCATTCTTTACAGCAGCAATCTCTGCTTGAAATAACTTATCAAAATCAGCTTTGGCAGCAGCAGAGGAAGTTGAAGGTTCATTTGACTTATTCTTGATTTCAGTGACTATTGCATTGTGAGATGCAGTCAGATTATCATTCATTCTCAACTGATTTTCCAGCACATAGCCTTGCTTGAGTGCTATATCATCCACTTTCTCTTTAATTGTTTCTTGATGTTTAGCCAGATATACCACAGCATTAGCACCCTTGGTAAAATTATCAGTCATCTCCTTTTTATTAAGGTTCATTTCAAACCTTATTGACTTCATTTCCTGTCCCAGATCAGATTGGAGAGCTTTGTGTCCTTCATCAACATAAGTTTCCAAGGCCTTCCTTTGTTCATCCATCTTGATTTGCAAGGCAAGCAATAGAGCACTGTAATCAGTGGATGGTGATTGTTGAACTAAGGAATGCTGAGCAACTGTTTGTAGAGCCTTCTTATAGCTCTGGCTCCTTCTCTTAAATACAAAGAACTTCTTTTTCTGAGCTTGCTCAGCTTCATCATTTTCAGATTCAGATGTACTTGCTATATCCACCCTATCCTTAGGGCTGGATGGTTTTTCAGTATGCACATCTTGTGCCTTCTCAGAATCTAGCCTTATAGGCTCTTCCTCAATTTCCATGTTCTCCCCTCAGCAGCAGCATCCTTTCCTGTATCAGCATTATTCTTTTCCATATCAAAATCTTCTTGATCTAAGTTCAAAAACAGATCTTCCATGGTATACTCTGCTGGAGACTGTGCAGGAGATGTACTTGGTTCTTCAACCACTTGATCAGGTACCACAACAGATGTGTCTGGAAGAACAACATCTGGTTCTTGGTGTGCTGGCTGATATTGCTGATGGTCATCAGACAAATCAGAATTTATTATAGAAAAATTGAAAGTTTTAAGGTTAACAAGTACCTCTTGAATGAGGAGGGTGGCTTGTTCACTCTCCAGTGTAGATGGTACTGCTACACCTGGAAGCTCCCCCTGAATGTCAGCTGCCTCCTGAGGAGCAGGTGTCTTCTCTGCAGCCTCATCTACTGGACTTTCAGGAGTGAAGACCACATGTTCTTCACTGCCTGAGCTGCTTGAGGACTCTTGAGGCACAGCAGCAGTCTTCCTCTTTTTCCTGGGAGGAGAGTCTCTCTTAGAAGCTTGTTTCTCAGGGGTGGCCAAGTCCTTTGACACCAGCACCCTGTCCCATCTAGAGAATATTCTGGAGTCCATTCTCCTCATATGATTAATCTTAGATCCTGCAGCAGAGCTCATTACCTCTGGAATTGATCCAGCCAGGTAGAGACTTATTATCCTGCCCAGATTGGGCTTTTTCAGGCTTTCCTTTACTTTCTCATAAACCACCAGTGACCAATCTGTCTTCAGAGTGAAGATGATTCTGGTCATGATATTAAACATAGAGGCTGACACCCTGTCATGCCCTCCTGGTTTGCTTAGAAGAACCTTGCCTACAACTTCAGACAGGAATTTGCCTTGATTGTTCATCCCCTTCCTGTTGAAGACTGATCCCACTTTCATCTTTGGATCCAGTCCACACCAAGTAAGAGCTTCCCTGGTCTTAGAAGCTGTTACTTCCTCTTCTTCTTGAATCTTAGGTAGCTGAAGTACCTTTCTTAAAGATTTGGGTGATAGTTTGACCTTGGTGCCATGCACCCTTGACTTAATCCTGAAGCCTGAGTCATCTATGGACGCACCAGAAAGGAATTCAATGACTTCCTTCTTCCAGATTTTCGTTGGTTCTGAAACCAAGAACTCCAATCCTGAATTGGCAATTAGGGTTATCACTGATTTGAATTCCTGATCACTGTCGTCGAAGGCGCCTCGCACGAGCTCATAGCCCTCGTTGACGTTCTCTTCCAGCTTGGGAGCCATTAGGGTTTGAAGATTTAGTCTTGAGATGAGAGAAATGTCGACACAAGAGTTTAGGTCTCGAAACTTTGAAAGCGTGTCGACAAACACAAACAGAACCCTATTTATACCTTTCTTGTTTGAAGACGAACAGGCGGGATGAATTTCTAATGATGTGTCGACACTGTCAATAAGTGTCGACACTGACTTATAATGTCTCGACACTCATGTGTCGACACAAATTTAGTCAACAGATTTTATGTGTCGACACTTGGTTAAGTGTCGACACCACTATACTCGACATGTGTCGAGACTTTACTTAGAAAAATTCTGAGTAAAACTTAAGTGTCGACACTTTATTGAATGTGTCGACACCTACTCGACATGTGTCGACACTAACATTCTGAAGTGTCGACACTAACTTCTTAGATGTGTCGACACCATTTTCCTGAAGTGTCGACACTTACTATTCTGTGTCGACATAGACTTGTCTATGTGTCGACACCTTTTTACTTAGCCAATTTTTGTTCTGTATACTTAGTCTAAGTTTATCATACCTAGTTCAATTTTGAACCTATTAAACTTAGCTTCTTCTAAGGGCTTAGTGAACATATCAGCTATCTGATTATCTGTTTTAACATATTCAAGTGCAATATCATTTCTTTCTACATGCTCCCTAAGAAAGTGATATTTAATCTCAATATGTTTAGTTCTACTATGTGATACAGGATTATTAGCTATGGAAATAGCACTAGTAGAATCACAATAAAGTGGAGTTCTACTTACCTGACATCCATAGTCTTCTAGCTGATGTTGAATCCACAGAAGTTGAGCACAGCAACTTCCTGCAGCTATATACTCTGACTCAGCTGTGGAGATGGCCACACTGGTTTGCTTCTTACTACTCCATGAAATGAGTCTTCCACCTAGGAATTGACATGATCCAGTTGTGCTTTTTCTATCTTCTTTGCATCCTGCAAAGTCTGCATCTGAATAGCCTGTTAGATCAAAATCTCCATTCCTAGGGTACCAGAGGCCTAGATAGGGTGTGCCCTTTAGATATCTCAAGATTCTCTTGACTGCAGTCAAGTGAGATTCTTTGGGGCAGGCTTGATACCTGGCACAAACACATGTAGCATACATAATGTCAGGCCTACTTGCAGTCAAGTATAGTAGGGAGCCAACTATCCCTCTATACAAGGTTTCATCCACAGGTTTCCCTGCATCATCCTTGCTTAGAGACATACTTGACCCCATAGGAGTCTTCATGGTACTGGAGGAATCCATACCATATTTTCTTATGAGTTCTAGGGTGAACTTAGACTGACATATGGATAATCCACTTTCAGTCTGTTTAACTTGGAGACCCAAGAAAAACTTCAGCTCTCCCATACTACTCATTTCAAATTGACTCTGCATAAGCTTTGCAAACTTTTTGCAAAGGCTACTTTCAGTAGACCCAAATATAATGTCATCTACATATATTTGGACAAGTATTACTTTGCCTCTAGATTCCCTAAGGAATAGAGTCTTATCTATTTTCCCCCTTGTGAACTTGTTCTCAATGAGGAAACTAGATAGGGTTTCATACCAAGCTCTAGGAGCTTGCTTTAACCCATACAAAGCTTTCCTAAGTCTATAGACATAATGTGGAAGAGTAGGATCAACAAAACCTGAGGGCTGCTCCACATATACTTCTTCTTTTAAATTACCATTAAGGAATGCTGACTTCACATCCATTTGGTATACTTTGAATCCTTGGTAGGTTGCATAGGCCAAGAACATTCTGATGGCTTCCAGTCTGGCTACTGGAGCAAAGGTTTGATCAAAATCAATACCTTCTTCTTGCCTATATCCTTTTGCAACCAATCTTGCCTTATTCTTAATGATGACTCCTTGTTCATCTAACTTGTTTCTGTAGATCCATTTTGTTCCTATCACATTGTGATCTTTAGGCTTAGGAACTAAGTCCCAAACCTTGCACCTCTTGAACTGGTTTAGCTCTTCCTGCATAGCTTCAGTCCACTGTGGATCTTGTATTGCTTCTTCAAATTTCTTTGGTTCTATTTGAGACAGAAAACTTGAATATACTACAGCATTCTGATTTCTGCTCCTTGTCTGAACACCTTGTCTTGGATCTCCAATTATCAGCTCTATGGATGATCTCTTAGATGCCTGTTGGCTGGAGGCATCCTTACTTCTGGTTGTACTTCTACAGCATCTTCATTATGCTGAGTTCCTTGAACTTCTTCAGCTCCTGGTACATGTAGTTCTCCCCCTGGACATAAGCCATCTTCTTCTACTTGCTGTCTTGCAGCAGGTACATCTTCCATGGTTAGCTTGTCCATCTTCTTAGAAAGACCTGTGGGGCTGCACACACTACTAGACAACTCATTGTTAATAAGAAGTGTCTCATCAAAAACTACATGCACAGATTCCTCTACAACTTGTGTAGTCAAGTTGTAGACTCTATAAGACTTACTATTACTGCTGTACCCAACAAACACTCCCTCTTGGGATTTGGCAGCAAACTTAGTTAAGTAAGTCTTCCCATTGTTAAGTATGAAGCATTTACAACCAAAAATCCTGAAATAGGATAGGTTTGGTTTCCTGCCTTTCACTACTTCATAGGGGGTCTTGTTTAACCTTTTAGTTATGGTAGCTCTATTTATCACATGGCATGCAGTGTTAACTGCTTCAGCCCAGAAATATTCTGGTAGTGAAGAATCACTTAATAGAGTCCTACCAGCTTCTATCAAGGTTCTATTTTTCCTTTCAGCAATGCCATTTTGCTGAGGTGTTCTAGGTGAAGAGAATTCTTGAAATATCCCATAGTCTTCACATAGTTTTGTCATGCTTTCAGATTGAAACTCTGTACCATGGTCACTTCTAATTTTGACCACTGTACAGTTCAATTCATTCTGAATTTGCTTAACAAAACTGTGGAAGACACTAGGTGTTTCAGATTTCTGCTTTAAGAAGAACACCCAGGAAAACCTTGAGTAGTCATCAACAACTACAAAGGTGTAGACCTTCCTACCTAAGCTGTGAACTGGCATTGGACCAAATAGATCCATATGCAAGAGGTATAAACACCTCACAGCATCCTTGTTGTCAATGCTTCTAAAGGTGGATTTAGTCTGCTTGCCCTTTTGACAAGCTGAGCAAATGCCATCTTTGACACACTTAACTTGAGGACCATTCCTCACTAACTCTTTACTAAAGAGTTTGCCAATAGTCTTGTAATTAAGATGAGCAAGCCTCTTGTGCCATTTGACACATTGAGAGACTGTCTCATCAGCTACAAGACAAACTGGAGAACTATTGTTCTCAACCATAATGTCTAAACAATAGACATTTCTCTTCCTATAACCTGTCAAAATGATCTTTTGATCACTTGACCTCTTGATATGACAACCATTTTTAATAAATGAGATGTCATACCCTACATCACTTAATTGACTTATACTAATGAGGTTATGTTTCAAACCTTTAACATAAGCCACTTGAGTAATGGTAACAAGGTTAGAAGAAATGTTACCAAACCCTTTGATGATTCCTTTTTCAGAACCACCAAAGGTCACCTTTGGACCATTTTTGATTGGGATGTAGTCCTTCAGTAGTCCCCTAGTTCCAGTCATGTGTCTGGAACATCCACTATCCAAGTACCATGTAGGGGTATGGCCACTTGGATTCTCCTGCAAAACAAATTAATGAACCTTAGAACCCAAAGTAAACTTGGGTCCTTGGTGATTGTTAGTTTGCAAATTGACATAGCTACCTGCTGTCTTTCCAACAGGTAACTTGCTACTCAACTTGGCACTGGCATTGTGCCAACAATCCAAAGCAAAGTGGCCAACCTTGCCACAGCACCAACATTCAAATTTGTTGTACCTTTGCTTAGGTTCTGACTTAGCTGTCTTAACTACAGCAGTCTTGTTGAATGTTGGGGCTTTGCCCTTGGACTTGGACTGATTCTGAACAGTCCTAGCTGGATTAACAAAACCCAGTCCAGTCTTTCCTTTATGATGAACAAAATCATCAATCAAGGGTAGCACTGATTTAGGTTTTGAATACCTAGCTGCTAGCTCTTTCTCCTTCTGAAGATTAATCTCCAGTTTCTTAATTTGATCATTCTTAAATGCAATAGTACCCATCTGAATCACAGTAATGTGTTTCAGTCTGGCCACTTCATTCAGTTTTTGATCATAATTCTTCTCATAATCTATTGCAGCTGCCTTGAGATCAGCAATTTCCTTGGCCAAATTTTTGGCTAGGGTCTTGCTTTTCTTATAGGCTTGCAATAGTACTTGATATTCATCTAGGAGTTGATGAATATCTCCCTCAGACTCAGATATATTCTCATCACTTGATGAAGAATAATCTGACTCTGAACTAGAACTGGAACCAGAACTTTGAGTTAGACCTTGTACCTGACTGGGTCCTGGCTGCTCCAGGTTTTTGGTACTTTCAGTCAAAGCCATCAGTCCTTGGCTTTGACAGTCTTCTTGCTCATAGATAGATTCCATGATCTGCATAAACTCTTCTTCTTCCTCAGCAAATAGCCCAATATAGGCTTCAGCATCTGTCTCAGTGTCTGAAGAAGACATATCTGAAAGAGTCTTCTCATTCTTTGCAACAAAGGACTTTTCCTTCTTTCCTTTGAAGTGAGTTTTCTTTTTGTCACTGGATTCCTTCCTTCTTTCAGGGCAGTCTGCAATAACATGGCCCTGTCTATTGCAGCAGTAACAAATTATCTTGGATCCAGTTCCCTTACTAGTCTTGGTCCTTTTCTTGTCCTTCTTTGAAGGCTTCTTTTCCTGATACTGAACCTCTTTCCCTTTGGAAGATGAAGGTCTAGACCTCCACTGTTTCTTCTTAAGGAACTTCTGAAAATGTCTGGTGAATGCAGCAAAGTCTTCATCACTTTCACTGCTTGTAGATTTTGTACTTTCAGACTCTTCAGATTCTGATTCAACTACCTCTGGAGGAGGAGTTGATGACTTTGTCCTGCTCTTTCTGGGTACATCTGACTTAAAGGCAACAGTCTTTTCTCTGTATTCAGTCCTTGTTGACTTTTCTTCTTCTTTTCTTACTGACAATTGCATCTCATAAGATAACAACTTGCCAAAAAGTGTGGGAGGAGGAATTTCTCCCAACTTTGCCATTTCTCTGATGGCACAGATCTTGGTGTCCCAGTCTTTGGTGAGGGACCTTAAGAATTTATCATTCAACTCATAGTTTGTGAACTCTCTTCCATATGACATGAGTTCATTTACAATTCTATAAAATTTCTTGTAGCATTCAGTGATGCTATCCCCTCTTCCTTGCCTAAAGCTTTCATATTCTTGATTAAGCAAGGACTTCCTATCTTGCCTTACTTCTTCAGAACCTTCCATATAGACAATGAGGGTGTCCCACATTTCTTTTGCAGTTTTACAGTGAATAAGGTTCTGGAAGGTGGCATCATCAATTGCACTAACTATTATATTCTGTGCTCTTTTGTCCATGGTTGCTAGGACAATCTCATCCTTGGTCATTTCAGAGAAATCCTTTGGAGTCCTCTGATTTGCATCCAATACTGAAATCTTCATGGGCACATATGGCCCTTCTTTGACTGTGATGTATATCCTAGGGTCAGAGGCTTCCATAAAAAGCCTAACCCTCTCTTTCCAGATCCCAAAGATCTCTTTTCTGCATATAGGTAGTTTCATTGAACCCAACTCCTTATGATTCTCTGAAGAACCCATGTTCTTGATTTTCTTGAAACTGTTTCCTGTTTTCTGACTTATACTGAATTTGCCAAACTGGATCTCCTCAGACAGTTAGTCCTGATTTTGAGGAACCTCGCTTTGATACCACTTGAAAGATATGGTACCTAAACACCTAGAGGGGGGGGGGTGAATAGGTGACCTAAACCTTTTTCCCTTTGTTTGGCAGCACAACAGTTTTTCACAGATTATTACAGTTAACAGCAATTACAGAAATCACACAGAAAAGCCACAACACAGCACAGCACAGCAGACACACTAATTTTATAGTGGTTCCCCAATCTTTGGGTACATCCACTTTCCCCCTTCGCCTATCTAGCAGTGTACTAGATTCGGCCAAACTTCTCCACTAGCTCAGAACCCAACAAGGTTCCTACCTCAGGCCCAAAGCCTTACACTCAGCCAAAAGGCCTACACTCAGCCACCCAGGCCTACACTCAGCCAATCAAAGGCCTACACTCAGAGTTCTTCAACTCCTACACTCAGGCACCAAGCCCTACCCTCAGCCTTTATAAAATAGGCTTACAATCACTCAGATCCAATGGATCTTACAAGTTTAAAATAGAAATTACAAATGCTAACTCTACAACTCAGAAAGGATGAGAGGAGTTGAGAGTTTCTTGAAGAGTTCTTGGAAGAACTCAGCTTGATCCAAACTGACTTAGCTTTCTTCAAAGCTTCTTGAGTAGAACTGAATTAGTCTGAATCTTCTGCAGTTGATCCTTGATCTCTGCTTCTTGAAATCCAGATGACTCTGAATTGTTCTTCTCAGCCTTAGTTCCAAAGACTGAATCCTTGGTTGGAGCTCTCTCTCTCCAACTACTTAGATCTGCAGTTGGACTGCCTGATCTTCTTTTGTTGATCCTCTATGTATCACTTCTTGATTTAATCTGATCAACCCCTTCAGTTATTCTCACAACATGTAATGATAATGAACAACCTTCTATATCTATTTTTTCTGTAAACTATGGGTGCCTATTTATAGGCTTCCTTCATGGTAACCGGCTGATCCGGTTTATAACAGACTTTTGACTTCTCTGACAGTTGCTATAGACCGGCTGGATTGGCAGCTGTCATGTCAACCAGTCACTTCTTGAAATTCTCTAACTGTCAGTTAGTGTCGAGACTTTCTGTTCTTAAGTGTCGACACTTATAGACCAAGTGTCGACACATGTTGTGTAAGTGTCGACACAAGTCTACAAGGTGTCGACACAATTCCTTGTATGTCTCGACACAGTTTCTTCTGCATGTGTCGACACTGAAATTGAGTGTCGACACAAGTACTTGTACTTCATCCTTTAACTGTATTCTTCTAAGTGTCGACACATCTCCTTTGTGTCGACACATCTTCATGTGTTGAAACTGTCAAGTGTCGACACTGATTCTTGGTGTCGACACAAGTCTTCATTCTTGATTCTTCAGCTGAGTGTCGACACATTCCCTTAGTGTCGACACTTATACTTAGAATATTTTACAAATTTTCTGTTCTTTGCTAAGTGTCGACACAGCTCCTTGTGTCGACACTTTCTTCAAGTGTAGAGTCTTCAATTAAGTGTCGACACATTGTGCTGAGTGTCGACACTTTCTTCAAGTGTTGACTCTTCTGATTTTGTGTCGACACATTGTGCTGAGTGTCGACACATTCTTCAAATACTGAGTCTTTAGCTAAGTGTCGACACATTGTGTTGAGTGTCGACACTTTCTTCCAGTGCTGAGTCTTCTGCATAGTGTCGACACACTGTGTTGAGTGTCGACACTTGTACTTAGAATCTGTAGACTTTTGCTGAGTGTCGACACTCACTTCAAGTGTCGACACTTTCTGGTGTAGACACAGCTCTTCTGGGTGTCGACACTTCTGCTAAGTGTCGACACAGCTTTTCTGCATTCTTCTACACTGAGTGTCGACACAGCTCCAAGTGTCGACACTTTCTGACTGGTGTCGACACTTCTTCCCAGGTGTCGACACAATGATTCCAAGTGTCGACACTGCATGTCTGGGTGTCGACACAAGCTTTCTCAAGTGTCGACACTTTGCCTCTGGGTGTCGACACATGGACTTAGAAATTTTCAGCTTCAGTCCAGTGTATGTCTAACCTGCACAAGTAACTTAAACAAACATCAAATACATTCTGATGTATATCATTGAGTTAGGTGAGGCTTCTTCAAATCAGGTACATTTAACCAATGTACCCAACAGGTCGCAAGCTATAGGTCATTTCTATCGTGGGCGGACTGGTTTTCTGTATCCGCTCAGTCCGACATTTTCGTTGAGACCGCAAGCTATAGGTTATTTCTGTTGGCATATATACGAACTGTGAAATTATATCAGGTAAGTCCGCCGAATGGTTTTCATATATTATCATTTGATAAGTTAATAAAGAGAATTGCGGACTACTACTAGAACTCAATAAAGTCCACCTGACATTGTTATCAGCTGGCTATTTTCGTCCTCATTTTTTAAGGAGGACATTGAATGGATTGATAAGTTGAATTCTCTAATCAGCAAGACTCGTTATAAATGATTTTAGTATCGTGCGGACTGCAATTGGGACTCAACAGAGTCCGCCTGACAATTTCTTCTTATTTCAATGACGGACAATAATTGTCTCTAATCAGCAAGTTAAAAAGCTGTGAGATTTATCAGCGTGACGTGCGGACTGCTAAGTGTCGGTGCGGTGAGCGTGGAAAAAGAACATTGCAGGAAGCACATGCAAAAATATCCTTTCTATTTCATCAAAAATTTATACATCTATTCGGCGGACTACAGTCTTGAGTCCGCCACATTTACAAAATCAAAAAAGATAAAAATACATCAACCTGTAGTCTTTTGTTTCTTTTCTGGAGGTGCAGTGCTCTCACCAACAATATCAAATTCCGGAGAGTAGCCCCCTGAGTCGCTTCCACTGCTATCTGATCCTGTACTTGAGGTGGACCCTCTATGCGAGCTCCCGGTAGCAGAGGAGGATGAAGAGGTGTCGGACTCGGCGGACAGTTCCCCGCCTCGATGGCTCGAGGCAGCGTTGTCCGCTGTTTCCTTGGCGCTTTGCCCTTCGCCCTGCCCTCCGTCTTCTTCTTCTCCTTCTTCTCCTTATTCTTCTTCTTCGTTTTCCTCTATGATAACCTCTTTGCCCTTCTCAGCCAGCTCCATGGCTGCAACCTGCGGTGTTAGCTCCGGGAAGAGTTCCAAAAAGGGGACGCCATCCCCTCCCTCCTTTGTAAAGCCGTCGCGGATAAGTCGCTCAATGGCGACCTTGACGGTTTCCTTCACGAAAGGGAGCATGGTGGCCTGAAAGCTATTGTTCTCCAAGTCATAAGCGACCTGCACAAAACAAGAACAAAATCAGCCAATCGTGATGGACAGCAAATTAAAGCCGCTGCGAATTCAACTCACCCCGAGCTCTTCTTTTTGCTGGGCAACCTTTTTCCCCAGCCGCGCGTTCCTCTCTTTCAGCACCTTGTTCTGTTGTTGAAGCTGCTCATTTTCCTTTAGCAGGTCTCTCGCCAAGGTGGCTATGTAGTGGTTCGTAACCACGCTGTTCGCAGCGGCCTGAGAGGCTAGCAGAGGGAGGTCGGCGGCGGCCACCTTCTTAAGGTCGCTCAAGTTGCGCTTTCCGTAAAGCGCGGAGATAGCAATATGGGCGTGGCGAGTTATCTGCGGACTCTTCCACGAAGGGAGCACGGTGGACAGGCGGACGTGTTTGTTCTTGCTATGCCAGTGGATCATAGGGTTCCCCCTAAGATCCCTCTGGCTGATGCCAAAGCCGCTCATGGTGAAGCTTTCCGAAGAAGAATAATCCGCCACGAGATCCCCTTCCTCCTTCCTCTTCCTTGCGACTGCTTCTTTGTTCTCCTTCTGTGTAGGAACAAAGCCTCTAGGCATCTGCGACAAGTTGGCGGGTACCGCCAAGGTCACTGCAAAAAATAGATGGGTAAAACACCAAGGTCGCGGCTGATACAAAAGCTGAGTTCGGAAGCTACTCACTCTCTTCGGGCATAACATCCGCTAAGCTTGCCAGTAGCGGAATGTAATGCTCGATGTCAAGCCTGGCGTTGGCCAAGTACTCGACAATGGCGGATTCCAAGTCATCCATTCGCACGCTTTTGAAGGCGGAGTCCGCGCGCACCTGCGGATAGTTGTGCGCGAACCCTAGGTCGCCCTCAAAGATCAGGAACCTAGAGGTCCAGTTGTGGATCTTGTTGGGAAGGCCCACAACCTTCATCCCCCTGCAGTAGAAATATATCACCCCCTTGTAGGGGCGGCCTCCAGAAGCGGTTATGGAGCGGACAGAGAATATCTTGCGGAAGACATTCATCGAAAAAGCGATCTTTTCAGATCGCAAATAGGAGATGAAGCTGCAGATCGCAGCGAGTGTGTTCGGTGCAAGCTGGCCAGGCACCATTCCATAGTGCTCAAAGATTTCGGCGAGTTCCCATAGAAGCGGAAACTTGAATCCGCTATCAAAGTGGTCCACTGGGATGACGATCTGGGTTGCGGTTGAAAAGTTTAACCTTTCCTGGTGAGCTGGAAGGCGAACAAGGATATTCGAATTCGCCATCTTCTTCTCGACAAAGGCCTCCAGGTCGGCCTCTGTCAATGTGCATTTTCGGTGATCGGCAGAGTGGAAGGCGACAGTAGCATTAGTATGCGCGGACACCATTTTGCAGGCCGCAGGGTTCCTTTTACTTCAGCTGTTTCCTGCATAAAAAAAAGCGGAAGGCCCTATTTATAGCTAAAGGGTCTGACAGCTTTTTGACCAGGCCGCACAGCTCGCAGCTTCAATCCGCACAGTCCGCAAAAAATTAAAGCATAGCCAAACAATAACGCGGATACAAACACAGATTCACATGCCAAGGAAAATTCAAAGCAAAAAAGTTGTGGCCGACACAATTTTTTTTTGTCCGCCCAGATCGCGCTTTTTCCTCCCGGCAGAAGTCACAAGGAGCGGATACAATTTCAATCTGCTTAGTTCGCAGTATTTCCCACCTGCAGGTTAAATAACGAGAAGCGGACACAGCATTAGTCCGCACAATTCGCCACAGATCATGCCAAGGATTAAGCTACATAATTTGTGGATATATAATCTGAGTCCGCACAGATCGCAACAGAGTTCAATCTACAACACAGCGTTGTTTGAAACACAATTATACAAACAATTATATAATTAAACAAATAAAAGATCGTGTCATCGCGGACTCAGCGGTCCCTAGTCTCGGTCCGCGCTGGCCTTTTCGCCCTATCTCTGCATAAGTGAGCTGCTTGGTCGCTTATCTGAAGAATCTCGCTATACACGCGGCAGAGGTGGTGATGAATAACGTTTATCGTCCGGTGCATATGGGCAGCTTCCCGATCTACTCGACTGAGGGGCAAAATTGGCTCCGCCGCCGGCCTTGGCTCCTCATCCACAGCCTATTGGACACCGCCTGCCGGTGCGGCGATCTCTGGAGCAGCGCGATCTGACAATCGCGGCCTCTGCTCAGCAACCTCAGCAGCCCGCTTCCCCTTTTCTTTGTGCACTGATGCCAAGTGCTTGCCTTTATAGAATCAGACATCATCCACGGGCCGCTTCTTCTCCCTTTCAGACCTCTCTAGCGCCCTTGAGATGCTGACGATCTGGTCTTTTAGGGATTTCTCGCGCTCTGCGGATGCTTTCTCACGCACCGCGGACGCCCTCTCGCGCTCCTCTGACTTCTCTAACTCTGCTTTAACACATTGCATTTCGGCTTGGAATTTCTTCTCTAACTCTTTAATAATGTTCAGGCTGGGTGGCTCATCCCCCGCGGATTCCACATGCGAGACCGCGTCAGCACCAGTATTCGGTGTAACCACGATCTCGCCACTCTCGATGGAGCCCGGCGGCGACTTTCTACCTGCAACAAACAAAGTCAACTCCACATTTAAAGGCAGTTCGCAGCAGACTCAAAGAAAGGATAAAAGATCACATTTGGATATAGCCGCAACGAGTTGCCGACTATCGAAAAAGACAGGCCGCCTTGCCCGCTCCGGGTCAAAAACGCTTAACCGCTTCTTCCATTCGCGATGAACCTTTGCTCTTTTCTCAGCCAAACCTTTTGAAACCACAATATCGTCCGTCTCGGTGATGATTTTGATTGGTCTTGACGTCCGCGGCGGCGACCTGTAAAGCCACTGACGCTTAAAGTATTTAGGCGCCGGTTGAAGTTTACCTGACCGCAGTAGCTCCGCAGCCATCCGCAGATCCTCAGCGGTTTTATCCGCCGCGACCTGCTTCGAGGCCACCTCCACCACAGCAACATGAGCAGTAATTTATTTCTTCTGCTACTCTATCTTCTGCTTCAGCCTCTCCCTCTCTTCTTCCTCCGCAGCAGACAAAGAACGGAGTTCGCTATCTTTTTTCCCATTATCTTCCGCCTCAGATTGCTGCAGTACAATCAGCAGGTTTCGTTGATTAGATCTATTTCATTGAAGTCTATAAAGTCAAGCATCTCATCCGTGGTTAGATTGACCGTGGAGAGGGAATTATCTCCCTGAACTTGGGCTTCCGGTGTGACCAGATCGCTGTCATGAACTTCTTTGTCACGCAGTCTGTGTTGTAAGTCCGCATCTCCAGTCCGCTTGGAGACATTCTTCTCCTTCATCGCGCGCAGTTTCTTCTCAACCCGCTCGGCAACGGTCGACCCGTCCCTCTTCCTCTTCTTTCTCTTGGCTTTCTTCTCGGCAGAATCCGTAGCGGATGCCCCTAAGTCGGGCTGGCTTTCGCGGACAGCCTCAGGGTTCACAACAGTCAATGCCTTTGAGGGCGCATCGTCTTCTCCCTCAGTCCGCCTATCTTCTTCATCCAAGTTAACAATAGGCACCTAGGCATTGGGAGAAAATATGTCAGTCTCAATGTGTTCACCAACGGTGTCCGTCGAGGTTACAGTTTTCTGGGAAGGGACAGAGTCTGACAGGGTCACCATCTTTTCACTTCTCAGTAGTTCAGCGTCGACTGCGACATCCTCGCGAGCAGATATATCAGCACGGCGGACTGCTTTCTCCGCAGTCTTTTGGCTGTGAGAACTCTCTCCTGTAGGGCGGACAGGATCCTTTCTTGTCGACCTCTTTATAATCTTTTTGGTCTTCATAGGCATTGTCAGTGCCGAGTCGCCTTTTGCAGTGAGACTAGAGAAGAAAGCTCCGAGCCTTGCCATGCCGGACTGGAAAGTGGAGACCGCAAGTGGTGAATAGCGCCCCGTGTCGATCGGGATTCTCAACAGTTCCAGGCCCTCCAGCGATATTTATAGTGCTGGGGGCATTTACGAGGCTTGCGGACTTGGCGGTTAAGAAAACATTTTCTAAGTTTTCTGGAAACTTAAAAATGTGCGGGGATTATGTTAACCCCTCAGTCCGCAACATCCTGCAAGATGCCAAAACCCCCCTTTCAACACTCGCGGACTCGATTTGTTAGTCCGCCCAGTCCGTCAAGGTAACCAATCGGACACCAAGGATGGTACCCCAGCAGCAGACTCAAGGACCTGTTCGCTCAGTCCGCCACGACTTGTGATATCAGATTCTCTACAACGGCGGACACAGTGTCTCTTCCGCCCAGGCCGCCGTCCTCCAGCAGGATCGCGCCTAGTAGCAGTGGAAGCTCCAGTCCGCGAGCCCAGTCCGCCCCTTCTGCGCGGACTGGCGTGTTCTTTCTTTTTGCTTCCCGTCACCGCTGCCCGGTTCTCCTGTACCCCGGGCAGCCGGTTATTTTAGCCCTGCCCGTTTGGGCAGGCCCCCTATCCTATAAATAGGGGGGAGGTGGCGCACCCAGGGCACGCTGACTCGGACCCAGGAGCCTACTTGTTATAGGCTGCGGACTCGAATCTTGTGCCTTGCGGACTCCCCGTAGCTCTGCTCTTGTCAACCTTTTCCTTTCACTTGTAACCAAGTCTTTCTTCAATCAAGGTAAAGCCCGTCGCAAGAGAGGCATTCAGGCCGCAACGGGCAAAGTCTGTTGTTGTCGTGGCTCACGGCCCTGCTCTTCTTCCTGCCCTCACCCGCTTAGTAGATCACTAATCGCAGTCTCTCTATACCCCGGTGTTCGAACCGTTAGCTGGTGGTGCTCAACCCCCCTTTGTGTTTTCGTGCATCAACATGCTCCATAAAATTTCACAGATAAATATTTTCAATCAAACTTTTTATAAGACCCCTTTTTTCTTTTTAACACCACGGGGTCTTAGGCCCAGAACTGTCGTTTTGCGGTGACACCTCCACTTTCGGGAAGGTCATCACTACAAAACGTCGATCCTGCCGGCCAAATCGGTCTCAACAGTAGCAAAGTAACAAAAGTAAGTCCACAGAAGTCACAAAAATAGTAAATGATCTCCACGAAGGGAGTGTCCACAGATATAATAAAAATACAAAATCTTGGGCTCATGCCACATCTCCAAGCACGTCGACCTTCGGGGCTGCTCCTCCATGCTGGGCTCCACGATTCCCTAAAATGATGTGATTCGAAAACCGTTAGTCTAAAATACTAAATCCTATCATCCCCTGCCCCTTCCCCCATGACACCTAGGCACCGAGCGGGCAGGAGGAAAGAAGAGGACATGAAGGTGGAGAATGACAAAATGATCAGATGGCGGCGGAACTAACTAGCAGTCCAATAGTATATAAGGTAGTAATAAAAGCAAGAGAAATTAAGCAGGAAAAATAACCTTAACTTATGCGAGGACACATAAGCCGAGGGATCTTTTGCAGGGCTCCTATCGTATAAAGAGTCTCATACCTGTTTATACGATAGGGTGTCGGTTTTCTATAAAGCATACATATAAAGATTTCTGAAATAAACCATAACTTATAAGCACGCTCGCACGAACTTATAAACAAAGGGGTCATTTTATAGGGCCTATTGTATAAAGCATCCTATACCACTTTATACAATAGGTGTCAGGGTTGAATGCAATGGTTATGCTTGAAATACAATTATGCCATGCTGTGAACATGCAAGTGCAACACACCCACTCGACTCTGTGTACACAGACCTTTAGTTCTCCCTTTTTGGAGCCGAACCTCCCAGGATACCTCCGTAGTGGCAAACGGAAGCAGTGGGCTGGGCCTCGCCCACCTCTAAACCAGTAATTACACTACCAGCCAGACCTATCGTACGCCTCAACGCTGGTGCACTAAGCGGAGCTCATGTGTACTCTTGCCGGCTGGCGCACCGGGCTTTACTTGGCCAAGTGCTAAACCACACTTGCCGAGTCAATGTATTGGCATCGGTGCATCGACTCACCAATACCGAAGACCCACCACCTTTACTTTATGCACATGCAACCGTGATGTATAACCACCGAGCCAAAGCTCCCCGGACCAACCCGTCCGTCACAAACTGCAACCGAGTCAAAGCTCGCCGGGCCAATTTGCCCATCTCCAAATCCATCGGGCCTAATGCCTGAGAGACCTAACCTAACTCCCACAACTCCAGGGAGTGTGATTGCAACCCTAGATTACTTATACTTACTCTTGCATTTCAGTTTTACCTGCTATTTAGGTTAGCCCAGGACTGCCCAAGGTATACCCCGTGAAGGGCTCTTGAAGGCACTAGGAACTACGATGGGATTACGCCCAAAGCTTCCTTTCGCAAGGCACTTACTATTATTGGTTGCTACCAGATTTTCCAACCTTTAAATTATTTACTGGATCTAACCCTAGTGCATTAGACACTTCCTCCCCACGGGAAAGACGATCTTTTGTCGATCCCGAGCACCACCGGACACTAGCCATTCCAACCCCTTACTCATCCCAACTTCCAACGACGAACTCTTTTTCATTCATCCAAATCAGCAAACATCTAACCCCAACTCGTGTACCCCAATTCTTATTCCAACACAATTTCTGCGATTTTACTAAATGCAAAACTATTTGGAGTGTATAATGGGAGGTACACAAAATAATCACCCAGTACCCCTATAATAATTGTTGGAGGGATATAATTACATTTTTAGACTAAATCCAGAAATTCATAATTTTCCTAATTAATCTGATAATTTATTTATTTATTCTAGTAAACTAAAAATCCAAGTTTGAACATGAAGTACCCATTTCACAAAAGCAAATGCTCTACAAAATTTATGATAAATTCAATATAACTATTCAACAAGTAATCCAGTGTCTCCCAAATTTTTGCAGGAAAATAAGCATCTGTATAAATTATACTTCAAATCCCCAAAATTATGGGTTTGTAAAGCATATACTGTAAATAATCATCTAAAAATCATGAATTAATTTCTCCAAGTGTTTATTGACATAAAATTATCAAAGACCCAATTTCATAATTTTGCAACAAGTAAATAGCTCTAAAAAATTTATTGACCATAATTGCACCTTTTCAAATTTGGGAAGGAAGTAATAAAGTCGTTCAACTAAAATTTATAACAAAATTCAGGAATAATCATTTTGACTTAAAACATCTCCTGCCCAAATTTCATGAGTCTAGAATGAATAGTGTGATCATAATAAATAAAATACCATTTAGGGACACATCATGTGTAACAAAGTGGGTGCTTGTAATATTACTTATAAAATTATAATAAATTCACCAGAGGTCCTAACTAACTTAAAATCTATGCTACCTAAGTTTCATACATTTTTAGTAAGTTTTGGTGGCTTATTCTACACAAAAGGTGGATATGCCCTAAACTAGGGTTAGGGATTTGCGAGGTCTATCCATCTCCAAATCCTCTAAGAATCATGTCAGAGGGCTTTGGCTACCCTAGCATCATTTCTACCAAGTTGCAAGATCACACAAGGGCATGTGACCTCATGCCCTTCACAACACTCGAGCCCCTCCTTAGGGTTTGAGTTTGGATCCTTGGGCAAAACTACCCTAAACCACCCCATAATCCCTATGAGGGTGTCTAAGGTTATGTCAAGTCAGTGGTCAAAACCCAACCTCTGTTGAGGTGATTAAACCACTCAACCTCAAGGTGCACTTTTTATTAAGGACCCCTCATTAAGGTAAAATTAGGGTTAGCTCATTTCCTATCCAAAACACATCCAAATGAGGTGAAAATTTATACAGAAACATATCATGAGGCAAGGGACCACTCACCAAAATTTGGGAGGGTTTGGAGGTAGTTAGGCCACCTAATTAATTAAACCTAGTATTATTAAATAAATATAAAAACCATAGACAAAGTATCTCCTAAAAGTGCAATTTTTGGACAGGACCTAGATATAGCTAAGGGCGATCCCCTACCCAAATTTCAGGTCATTTGGAGAAGGGATGAAGAGTGGGCACCCTTTTTGATTTCAGGAAAGCCCTAGGTATATGTCCCAACAAAATGTTTGCCCTAGTCCAACCAAAGGTCCAAATTGGTTCAAATCAATTTTGAATTAAATTAGACACTTAGAGCTACAAACTTCATGTTGTTGACTTTTACTGTAGAGGTGCCTAGGTATTTTTAAAAATTAAAACCATCCCAAGCAAAAAGTGTGACAGAAATGATATAGAAATGAAAATTAAATGTTTCTTATCAAAACTAGCGCACGAATCTTGGCGCGGATCCCGTGGCCCAGGCTCATCGTCTACCTCCAGCCAATGGCTGAGATAGCCCGAGCCTGAAGCCACTTCCAATCACCACTGTCGCCCATCCCGGCACTTCCCCGGCCGGCCACCGCCACCAACACCTCCACCGAAGTGGCGGGTATCGACTGGCGGCGTCACAACTGCCGGAGGGGTGGATCTGATGGTTTTAGCAAGGAAATTCTCGGCCCGAAACCATGAAAACCAGGAACTAGTTCGGGCTCAATTGAGCCCAGACCTTGGACCTAAACATTGTTAGGATCTTGCCATGAGTTAAGGAGAGGTTGAGGACCTTGCCGACGGCCTAAAGTCGAGAAGATCGCCGGAAAGCCATTCCTGAAGGCGGCGCCACTCGGTTTCTGCAACTGCACAGTGGGGGGCTTGATTTCTTCAGGTAAGGAATGGGAAAGCCTTCTCTCGACCCACTGATGGTGTTTAAAGCCTCAGTTGGGGAGGGGAGGGGCTGGATTATTAATGCCCATTAAAGCCATTATTGGCTAGGCTCGGCCATGGAGGAGGGGGCCTGAACCAGGCCTTGGTGGCCAGGGAATTGACTAGAAACTTCTCCCCTTCATCAGGGGAGTTGAATTCAACCATTAACGGTGGCCTTTGGCCTCCCCTTGGCCGAGCCCCCTTCATCCCCTCTGAAAGATATGGTACCTAAACACCTAGAGGGGGGGGGGTGAATAGGTGACCTAAACCTTTTTACCTTTTATTTGGCAGCACAACAGTTATTTCACAGATTACTACAGCTAACAGCAATTACAGAAATCAAACAGTCAATTCACAGTACAGCACAGCAGACACACTAATTTATAGTGGTTCCCCAATCTTTGGGTACATCCACTTTCCCCCTTCGCCTATCTAGCAGTGTACTAGATTCGGCCAAACTTCTCCACTAACTCAGAACCCAACTAGGTTCCTACCTCAGGCCCAAAGCCTTACACTCAGCCAAAAGGCCTACACTCAGCCACCCAGGCCTACACTCAGCCAATTAAGGCCTACACTCAGAGTTCTTCAACTCCTACGCTCAGGCAATCAAGCCCTACCCTCAGCCTTTATAATATAGGCTTACAATTCTCTCAGATCCAATGGATCCTACAAGTTAAAATAGAAATTACAAAAGCTAACTCTACAACTCAGAAAATAAGAGAGGAGTTGAGAGTTCTTGAAGAGTTCTTGGAAGAACTCAGTTAGATCCAAACTGACTTAGCTTCCTTCAAAGCTTCTTGATTAGAACTGAATTAGTCTGAATCTTCTGCAGTTGTTCCTTGACCTCTGCTTCTTGAAATCCAGATGACTCTGAATTCTTCTTCTCAGCCTTAGTTCCAAAGACTGAATTCTTGGTTGGAGCTCTCTCTCTCCAACTTCTTAGATCTGCCGATGCACAACAAGATCTTCTTGTGTTGATACCACTTTTTCAAAATCTGAAATCTCTCTATCAAAAACTTTTTCAAACACTTCTATATTACTTCATCAATCTTGATCACTCAATCAATCTTAGTCTGTAAACAATGGGTGCCTATTTATAGGCTTCCTTCATGGTAACCGGCTGGTCCGGTTCATAACAGACTTCTGATATCTCTGACAGTTGATGTAGACCGGCTGGATCGGCAGCTGTCATGTCAACCAGTCACTTCTTGAAATTTCTCTAACTGTCAGATAGTGTCGAGACTTTCTGTTCTTAAGTGTCGACACTTATAGGCCAAGTGTCGACACATGTTGTGTAAGTGTCGACACAAGTCTACAAGGTGTCGACACAATTCCTTGTATGTCTCGACACAGATTCTTCTGCATGTGTCGACACTGAAATTGAGTGTCGACACAAGTACTTGTACTTCATTCTTTAACTGTATTCTTCTAAGTGTCGACACATCTTCTTTGTGTCGACACATCTTCATGTGTTGAAACTGTCAAGTGTCGACACTGCTTCTTGGTGTCGACACAAGTCTTCACTTTAGTTTCTTCAGCTGAGTGTCGACACATTCCTTTAGTGTCGACACTTGTACTTAGAATATTTTGTAACTTTTCTGTTCTTTGCTAAGTGTCGACACAGCTCCTTGTGTCGACACTTTCTTCAAGTGTAGAGTCTCCTGGTTGTGTGTCGACACATTGTGCTGAGTGTCGACACTTTCTTCAAATACTGACTCTTCAGCATAGTGTCGACACATTGTGTTGAGTGTCGACACTTACTTCAAATACTGAGTCTTTAGCTAAGTGTCGACACATTGTGCTGGGTGTCGACACTTTCTTTAAGTGTTGACTCTTCTGCATAGTGTCGACACATTGTGTTGAGTGTCGACACTTGTACTTAGATTCTGCAGACTTTTGCTGAGTGTCGACACAACTCCAAGTGTCGACACTTTCTGGTGTTGACTCAGCTCTTCTAGGTGTCGACACTTCTGCTAAGTGTCGACACAGCTTTTCTGCATTCTTCTACACTGAGTGTCGACACAGCTCCAAGTGTCGACACTTTCTGACTGGTGTCGACTCTTCTTCCCAGGTGTCGACACAATGACTCCAAGTGTCGACACTGCTTGTCTGGGTGTCGACACAAGCTTTCTCAAGTGTCGACACTTTCCCTCTGGGTGTCGACACATGGACTTAGAAACTTTTAGCTTCAGTCTAGTGAATACCTAACCTGCACAAGTAACTCAAACAAACATCAAATACACTATGATGTATATCATTGAGTTAGGTGAGGCTTCTTCAAATCAGGTACATTTAACCAATGTACCCAACAATCTCCCCCTATTTGGAGAAGTCATAACCCTTAGTCAATGATATACACCACTCATAATTAAAAATTATAAAATGATGTAAAACAGGTATATGTCAACAGAGTTAAACTTAAACATGTAATAAAGCACACATGTATACACATTCAGCATTACAGAACAAACAAGAATTAGACACATTCATCTGAACAATCATGAAATTTATATTTATCAAAAATTGTTCATACATTGTTGTTAATCCATTTTCAATGATTTACACAAAATGTTTGATGTAACAGATTACAACATTCTTCAGTTTAATCTTAGTCTAATTCTGCTCTGGTTCTTTTATGACTATGCCTTTTCCAGCTTGCACTTTGGCCTTCACACCAGCAGCAGCAGCAGGCTCAGCTTCAGCAGTCTTCTTCCCTTTGGAGTCCTTCTTCTTCTGTTCTTCAGCCTTGATTTTTTGCCTCTCAAAGTAATGATAGGGCTTAGGAAAGTACTTGCTAGGCTCCACAGCTGTTGGAGGTAGCTTTCCTAACTTAGCCTTCCTTCTATGTTGGACAATGGCTTCCTGCCTACTTTCATGCTTCCTCCATTCTGCCTCTGAGAACCACTTGTTCCTCTCATGGGCATTGTCCTTGGCCGCTTTCCAGGCTGTGAGAATGATGTTCCTAGAAGTAGGGCTCCACTGTTCAAAATCAGGTTTTTGCTCAGCAAGTTCCCTGAACTTCTTCTTTGATAGCCTAGTCTCTTCTTCTTTGTCCAAAGCCTCTTGCATAGCAGCTGTAATAGGTTGAACAACCTTTTCCAGAATAACATTGGGCTTGCCAGCAGTTGGACTATACATTGTGCTTACATCAGCATGAACCATTTCAAAATCTGGAGGTGGATAGATCACCTGAGCTACTTCCTGTTGCTCACCTCCAAGATATGCACTTTGAATACCAGATTCAGCAACTTCATTGTCATCACACAGGGGAGGATATCCAAGTGTAGCCCTGATTGAATTTGAAATCCATTTTGCATGCTCAGAACTGGCCTTGACTAACACTCTCTCCCCCTTTATGACTTCTTGTGCTACATGATCTCTCACATCATCTTTCTGGAACCTGATTTGGCTATCCAAATACCTTATTCCATCCTTAAAGAAAGGTCTAAGCTTTGTAAGCTGTTCAGAAATGACCTTCTGTGAGTCTTTGATTGCATTCTTGACAGCAGCAATTTCTTCCTGAAAGACCTTATCAAATTCAGTCTTGGCAGCAGCAGAGGATGTTGAAGGTTCATCAGACTTACTCTTCAGTTCAGTGACTATTGCATTGTGGGATGCAGTCAAATTATCATTCATTCTGAGTTGATTCTCCAGCACATAGCCTTGCTTTAGTGCTATATCATCCACTTGAGTCTTTATTGTCTCTTGATGTTTGGCCAGGAATACCACTGCATTTCCACCCTTGTGGAAGCATTCATTCATTTCCTTCTTATTCTGATTCATCTCAAACCTTATTGATTTGATATCTTGAGCTAGATCAAATTGTAGGGACTTTTGGCTTTCATCAATATATGTCTCTATTGCCCTTCGTTGCTCATCCAGCTTTACTTGCATTGCTACCATTAGGCTACTATAATCAGTTGATGGAGCTTGTTGGACTAGTGAGTGTTGAGCTACAGTTTGTAGAGCTTTCTTATAGCTCTGACTCCTTCTTTTGAAGACAAAGAATTTCTTCTTTTGAGCTTGCTCAGCTTCATCATCCTCAGATTCTGATGTACTGGCTATATCCACCCTATCCTTAGGGCTGGATGGTTTTTCAGTTTGCACATCTTGTGCCTTCTCAGTATCTAGCCTTATAGGCTCTTCTTGAACATCCAAGTTCTCCCCCTCAGCAGCAGCATCCTTCTCTTTATCAGCAGCATTCTTTTCCATGTCAAAATCATCTTGATCTAAATTCAGAAATAGATCTTCCATTGTATATTCAGGTGGAGATTGTGCAGGAGATGTACTATGTTCATCAGCTACAACAGATGTGTCTTGGAGAACAACATCTGGTTCTTGAGTTGCTTGCTGATTTTGCTGAGGGACATCAGACAAATCAGAATCCACTACAGAAAAATCTAATGTATTAAGGTCAAAAAGTACCTCTTGGATGAGGATGGTGGCTTGCTCACTCTCCAGTGTAGTGGGATGTTCTACAGCTGGTGGCTCCCCCTGGATGTCAGCTGGCTCCTGAGGAGCAGGTGACTTCTCTGCAGCCTCATCCTCATGATTATCAGGAGTGAAAACAACATGTTCTTCACTGCCTGAGCTGCTGGAGGACTCCTGAGTCACAGCAGCAGTCTTCCTCTTCTTCCTGGGAGGAGAGTCTTTCTTAGTAATTTGTTTTTCAGGGGTGGTCAATTCCTTTGACAGCACCCTTTCCCACCTGGAGAAGATTCTCATGTCCATCCTTCTCATGTGGTTGATTTTGGTTCCAGCAGCAGTGCTCATTACCTCTGGAATTGATCCAGCCAGGTAGAGACTTAGTATCCTGCCCAGATTGGGCTTCTTCAGACTTTCCTTCACTTTCTCAAAGACAATCATAGACCAATCTGTTCTTAGATTGAAGATAATTCTGGTCATGACATTGAACATGGAGGCTGACACCCTGTCATGCCCTCCAGTTTTACTGAGAATGACCTTGCCTACAACTTCAGACAGGAATTTGCCTTGATTATTCATTCCCTTCCTGTTGAAAACTGATCCTATTTTCATCTTAGAATCAAGACCACACCAGACCAAAGCTTCCCTGGTCTTGGATGTAGAAATTTCTTCTTCTTCTTGAGTCTTAGGTAGCTGAAGTACCTTTCTCAGACTTTTGGGTGATACCTTGACCTTGGTTCCATGCACTCTGGATTTGATTCTGTATCCAGAGTCATCCACAGTTGCTCCAGTAAGAAATTCAAGCACTTCTTTCTTCCAAATTTTGGTTGGTTCTGAAACCAAGAACTCCTAATCCTGAATCGCTGACTAGGGTTATCACTGATTTGATTTCATGATCACCGTCGTCGAATGCGCCTCGCACGAGCTCATAGCCTTCGTTAACATTCTCTTCCAGCTTGGGAGCCATTAGGGTTGTGAGAATTAGTCTTTAGAGAAGAGAAATGTCGACACTGTAGTTTGGTCTCGAAACTCTGAAAGCGTGTCGACAAACAAAGACAGAACCCTATTTATACCTTTCTTGTTTGAAGACGAACAGGCGGGATGAATTTCTAAAGATGTGTCGACACTGTCAATAAGTGTCGACACTGACTTATAATGTCTCGACACACATGTGTCGACACAAGTTTAGTCAACAGATTTTATGTGTCGACACTTGGCTAAGTGTCGACACCACTATACTCGACATGTAGTCGAGACTTTACTTAGAAAATTCTGAGTAAAACTTAAGTGTCGACACTTTATTGGATGTGTCGACACCTACTCGACATGTGTCGACACTAACATTCTGAAGTGTCGACACCAACTTCCTAGATGTGTCGACACCATTTTCCTGAAGTGTCGACACTTACTATTCTGTGTCGACATAGACTTGTCTATGTGTCGACACCTTTTTACTTAGCCAATTTTTTAGTTCTGTAAACTTAGTCTAAGTTTATCATTCCTAGTTCAATTTTGAACCTATTGAACTTAGCTTCTTCTAAGGGCTTAGTGAACATATCAGCTATCTGATTATCAGTTCTAACATATTCAAGTGCAATATCATTTCTTTCTACATGCTCTCTAAGAAAGTGATATTTAATCTCAATATGTTTAGTTCTACTATGTGATACAGGATTATTAGCTATGGAAATAGCACTTGTAGAATCACAATAAAGTGGAGTTCTACTTACCTGACATCCATAGTCTTCTAACTGATGTTGAATCCACAGAAGTTGAGCACAGCAACTTCCTGCAGCTACATATTCTGACTCAGCTGTGGAGATAGCCACACTGGTTTGCTTCTTACTACTCCATGAAATGAGTCTTCCACCTAGGAATTGACAGGATCCAGTTGTGCTCTTTCTATCTTCTTTGCATCCTGCAAAGTCTGCATCTGAATAGCCTGTTAGATCAAAATCTCCATTCCTAGGGTACCAGAGGCCTAGATAAGGAGTGCCCTTTAGATATCTCAAGATCCTCTTGACTGCAGTCAAGTGAGACTCTTTAGGGCAGGCTTGATACCTGGCACAAACACATGTAGCATACATAATGTCAGGCCTACTTGCAGTCAAGTATAGTAGGGAGCCAACTATCCCTCTATACAAGGTTTCATCTACAGGTTTCCCTGCATCATCCTTGCTTAGAGACATACTTGACCCCATAGGAGTCTTCATGGTACTGGATGAATCCATACCATATTTCCTTATGAGTTCTAGGGTGAACTTTGACTGACATATGGACAAGCCACTTTCAGTCTGTTTAACTTGGAGACCCAAGAAAAACTTCAGCTCTCCCATACTACTCATCTCAAATTGACTTTGCATAAGCTTTGCAAACTTTTTGCAAAGGCTACTTTCAGTAGACCCAAATATAATGTCATCTACATATATTTGGACAAGTATTACTTTGCCTCTAGATTCCCTAAGGAATAGAGTCTTATCTATTTTCCCCCTTGAGAACTTGTTCTCAATGAGGAAACTAGATAGGGTTTCATACCAAGCTCTAGGTGCTTGTTTTAACCCATATAATGCTTTCCTAAGTCTATAGACATGATGTGGAAGAGTAGGATCAACAAAACCTGAAGGCTGCTCCACATATACTTCTTCTTTTAAATTACCATTAAGGAATGCTGACTTCACATCCATTTGGTATACTTTGAATCCTTGGTAGGTTGCATAGGCCAAGAACATCCTTATGGCTTCCAGTCTGGCTACTGGAGCAAAGGTTTGATCAAAATCAATACCTTCTTCTTGCCTATATCCTTTTGCAACCAGTCTTGCCTTATTCTTAATGATGACACCTTGTTCATCTAACTTGTTCCTGTAGATCCACTTTGTTCCTATCACATTGTGATCTTTAGGCTTAGGAACTAGATCCCAAACCTTGCACCTTTTGAACTGATTAAGCTCCTCCTGCATTGCTTCAGTCCACTGTGGATCTTGTATAGCTTCTTCAAATTTCTTTGGTTCTATTTGAGACAGAAAACTTGAATATACTTCAGCATTCTGATTTCTGCTCCTTGTCTGAACACCTTGTCTTGGATCTCCAATAATTAGCTCTACTGGATGATCTCTTAGATGCCTGTTGGCTGGAGGCATCCTTACTTCTGGTTGAACTTCTACAGCATCTTCATCATGCTGAGTTCCTTGTACTTCTTCAGTTCCTGGTACATGTAGTTCTCCCCCTGGACATAAGTCATCTTCTTCTACTTGCTGTCTTGCAGCAGGTACATCTTCTATGGTTAGCTTGTCCATCTTCTTAGTAAGACCTGTGGGGCTGCACACACTACTAGACAACTCATTGTTAATTAGTTGTGTTTCATCAAAAACTACATGCACAGACTCCTCTACAACTTGTGTAGTCAAGTTGTAGACTCTATAAGCCTTACTATTATTGCTGTACCCAACAAACACTCCCTCTTGGGACTTGGCAGCAAACTTAGTTAAGTAAGACTTTCCATTGTTAAGTATGAAGCATTTGCAACCAAAAATCCTGAAATAGGATAGGTTTGGTTTCCTGCCTTTCACAACTTCATAGGGGGTCTTGTTTAACCTTTTAGTGATGGTAGCCCTATTTATCACATGGCATGCAGTGTTAACTGCTTCAGCCCAGAAATATTCTGGCAGTGATGAATCACTTAATAGGGTTCTACCAGCCTCTATCAAGGTCCTATTTTTCCTTTCAGCAATGCCATTTTGCTGAGGTGTTCTAGGTGAAGAGAATTCTTGAAATATCCCATAGTCTTCACACAGCTTTGTCATGCTTTCAGACTGAAACTCTGTACCATGGTCACTTCTAATTTTGACCACTGTACAGTTCAATTCATTCTGAATTTGCTTAACAAAACTATAGAAGACACTAGGTGTCTCAGATTTCTGCTTTAAGAAGAACACCCAGGAAAACCTTGAGTAGTCATCAACACTACAAAGGTGTAGACCTTCCTACCTAAGCTGTGAACTGGCATTGGACCAAATAGATCCATATGCAAGAGGTATAAACACCTCACAGCATCTTTGTTGTCTAAGCTTCTAAAGGTGGATTTAGTCTGCTTGCCCTTTTGACAAGCTGAGCAAATGCCATCCTTGACACACTTAACTTGAGGACCATTCCTCACTAACTCTTTGCTAAAGAGTTTGCTAATAGTCTTATAGTTAAGATGAGCTAGCCTCTTGTGCCACTTGACACAATGAGAGACTGTCTCATCAGCTACAAGACAAACAGGAGAACCATTGTTCTCAATCATGATGTCTAGACAATAGACATTCCTCTTTCTATATCCTGTCAAAATGATCTCTTGATCACTTGACCTCTTGATATGACAACCATTTTTAACAAATGAGATGTCATACCCTACATCACTTAATTGACTTATACTTATAAGATTGTGTTTCAAACCTTTAACATAAGCCACTTGAGTAATGGTAACAAGGTTAGAAGAAATGTTACCAAACCCTTTGATGATTCCTTTTTCAGAACCACCAAAGGTCACCTTTGGACCATTTTTGATTGGGATGTAGTCCTTCAGTAGTCCCCTAGTTCCAGTCATGTGTCTGGAACATCCACTATCCAAGTACCATGTAGGGGTATGGCCACTTGGATTCACCTGCAAAACAAATTAATGAACCTTAGAACCCAAAGTAAACTTGGGTCCTTGGTGATTGTTAGTTTGCAACTTGACATAGCTACCTACTGGCTTTCCATCAGGTAACTTGCTACTCAACTTTGCACTGGCATTGTGCCAACAGTCCAAGGCAAAGTGGCCAACCTTGCCACAGCACCAGCATTCAAACTTGTTGTACCTTTGCTTAGATACAACCTTTGCTGTCTTGACTACAGCAGGCTTGTTGAATGTTGGGGCTTTACCCTTGGACTTGAACTTGGACTGTACAGTCCCTGCAGGTCTAACAAAACCTAGTCCAGCTTTGCCTTTTTGATGAACAAATTCATCAATTAATGGTAATACTGATTTAGGTTTTGAAAACCTGGCAGCAAGTTCTTTTTCCTTCTGGAGATTGATCTCCAGTCTCTTAATTTGATCATTCTTAAATGTAATAGTACCCATCTGAATCACAGTAATGTGTTTCAGCCTGGCTACTTCATTCAGTTTTTGATCATACTGCTTCTCAAAATCTGTTGCAGCTGCCTTGAGATCAGCAATCTCCTTTGCCTGACTTTTGGCTAGGATCTTGCTTTTCTTATAGGCTTGCAACAGTACTTGGTATTCATCTAAGAGCTGATGAATATCTCCCTCAGATTCAGAAACACTTCCATCACTTGATGAAGATGAATCTGACTCTGAACTAGAACTGAAATCTGAACTTTGAGTTGGACTTTGTACCTGACTAGGTCCTGGCTGCTCCAGGATTTTGGTACTTTCAGTCAATGCCATCAGTCCTTGGCACTGACACTCTTCTTGTTCATATATTGATTCCATGATCTGCATAAACTCTTCTTCTTCTTCAGCAAATAGCCCTATGTAGGCTTCAGCATCTGTCTCAGTGTCTGAAGAAGAAATGTCTGAAAGAGTCTTCTCATTCTTTGCAACAAAGAACTTCTCCTTCTTTCCTTTGAAGTGAGTCTTCTTTTTGTCACTGGATTCTTTCCTTCTTTCAGGACAATCTGCAATAACATGACCCTATCTAGTGCAGCAGTAACACACAATCTTAGACCCAGTTGCCTTACTAGTCTTTGTCTTTTTCTTATCCTTCTTTGAAGGCTTCTTCTCCTGATACTGGACTTCTTTCCCTTTGGAATATGAAGGTCTGGACCTCCACTGTTTCTTCTTAAGGAATTTCTGAAAATGTCTGGTGAATGCAGCAAAATCTTCATCACTTTCACTGCTTGTAGATTTAGTGCTAACAGACTCATCAGATTCTGATTCAACTACCTCTGGAGGAGGAGTTGATGACTTAGTCCTGTTCTTTCTAGGTACTTCTGACTTAAAGGCAACAGTCCTTTCCCTGTGTTCAGTCCTTGTTGACTTTTCCTCCTCTTTTCTTACTGACAATTGCATCTCATAAGATAACAACTTGCCAAACAGTGTGGGAGGAGAAATTTCTCCCAACTTTGCCATTTCTCTGATGGCACAGATCTTAGTGTCCCAATCATTGGTTAGGGACCTTAAGAACTTATCATTTAATTTATAGTTAGTGAACTCTCTTCCATAGGACATGAGTTCATTAACAATTCTATAAAACTTCTTGTAGCATTCAGTGATGCTATCTCCTCTTCCTTGCCTAAAGCTCTCATATTCTTGATTAAGCAAGGACTTCCTATCTTGTCTTACTTCTTCAGAACCTTCCATGTAGACAATGAGGGTATCCCACATTTCTTTTGCTGTTTTACAGTGAATAAGGTTCTGGAAGGTGGCATCATCAATTGCACTAACTATGATGTTCTGTGCCCTTTTGTCCATTGTAGCTAGGACAATCTCATCCTTGGTCATCTCAGAAAAATCCTTAGGAGTCCTCTGATTTGCATCCAATACTGAGATCTTCATGGGCACATAAGGCCCTTCTTTGACTGTGATGTAGATCCTAGGGTCAGAGGCCTCCATGAACAGCCTTACCCTTTCTTTCCAGATTCCAAAAATCTCTTTTCTGCATATGGGCAGTTTCATGGAACCCAATTCCTTGTGATTCTCTGAAGACCCCATGTTTCTTGATTTTCTTGAAACTGTTTCCTGACTTATACTGAATCTGCCAAACTGGATCTCCTCAGACAGTTAGTCCTTTTTGAGGAACCTCGCTTTGATACCACTTGAAAGATATGGTACCTAAACACCTAGAGGGGGGTGGGTGAATAGGTGACCTAAACCTTTTTACCTTTTATTTGGCAGCACAACAGTTATTTCACAGATTACTACAGCTAACAGCAATTACAGAAATCAAACAGTCAATTCACAGCACAGCACAGCAGACACACTAATTTATAGTTGTTCCCCAATCTTTGGGTACATCCACTTTCCCCCTTCGCCTATCTAGCAGTGTACTAGATTCGGCCAAACTTCTCCACTAACTCAGAACCCAACTAGGTTCCTACCTCAGGCCCAAAGCCTTACACTCAGCCAAAAGGCCTACACTCAGCCACCCAGGCCTACACTCAGCCAATTAAGGCCTACACTCAGAGATCTTCAACTCCTACGCTCAGGCAATCAAGCCCTACCCTCAGCCTTTATAATATAGGCTTACAATTCTCTCAGATCCAATGGATCCTACAAGTTAAAATAGAAATTACAAAAGCTAACTCTACAACTCAGAAAATAAGAGAGGAGTTGAGAGTTCTTGAAGAGTTCTTGGAAGAACTCAGTTAGATCCAAACTGACTTAGCTTCCTTCAAAGCTTCTTGATTAGAACTGAATTAGTCTGAATCTTCTGCAGTTGTTCCTTGACCTCTGCTTCTTGAAATCCAGATGACTCTGAATTCTTCTTCTCAGCCTTAGTTCCAAAGACTGAATTCTTGGTTGGAGCTCTCTCTCTCCAACTTCTTAGATCTGCCGATGCACAGCAAGATCTTCTTGTGTTGATACCACTTTTTCAAAGATCTGAAATCTCTCTATCAAAAACTTTTTCAAACACTTCTATATTACTTCATCAATCTTGATCACTCAATCAATCTTAGTCTGTAAACAATGGGTGCCTATTTATAGGCTTCCTTCATGGTAACCGGCTGGTCCGGTTCATAACAGACTTCTGATATCTCTGACAGTTGATGTAGACCGGCTGGATCGGCAGCTGTCATGTCAACCAGTCACTTCTTGAAATTTCTCTAACTGTCAGATAGTGTCGAGACTTTCTGTTCTTAAGTGTCGACACTTATAGGCCAAGTGTCGACACATGTTGTGTAAGTGTCGACACAAGTCTACAAGGTGTCGACACAATTCCTTGTATGTCTCGACACAGATTCTTCTGCATGTGTCGACACTGAAATTGAGTGTCGACACAAGTACTTGTACTTCATTCTTTAACTGTATTCTTCTAAGTGTCGACACATCTTCTTTGTGTCGACACATCTTCATGTGTTGAAACTGTCAAGTGTCGACACTGCTTCTTGGTGTCGACACAAGTCTTCACTTTAGTTTCTTCAGCTGAGTGTCGACACATTCCTTTAGTGTCGACACTTGTACTTAGAATATTTTGTAACTTTTCTGTTCTTTGCTAAGTGTCGACACAGCTCTTTGTGTCGACACTTTCTTCAAGTGTAGAGTCTCCTGGTTGTGTGTCGACACATTGTGCTGAGTGTCAACACTTTCTTCAAATACTGACTCTTCAGCATAATGTCGACACATTGTGTTGAGTGTCGACACTTACTTCAAATACTGAGTCTTTAGCTAAGTGTCGACACATTGTGCTGGGTGTCGACACTTTCTTTAAGTGTTGACTCTTCTGCATAGTGTCGACACATTGTGTTGAGTGTCGACACTTGTACTTAGATTCTGCAGACTTTTGCTGAGTGTCGACACAACTCCAAGTGTCGACACTTTCTGGTGTTGACTCAGCTCTTCTAGGTGTCGACACTTCTGCTAAGTGTCGACACAGCTTTTCTGCATTCTTCTACACTGAGTGTCGACACAGCTCCAAGTGTCGACACTTTCTGACTGGTGTCGACTCTTCTTACACAATGACTCCAAGTGTCGACACTTCTTGTCTGGGTGTCGACACAAGCTTTCTTAAGTGTCGACACTTTCCCTCTGGGTGTCGACACATGGACTTATAAACTTTTAGCTTCAGTCTAGTGAATACCTAACCTGCACAAGTAACTCAAACAAACATCAAATACACTATGATGTATATCATTGAGTTAGGTGAGGCTTCTTCAAATCAGGTACATTTAACCAATGTACCCAACACCCTCCTCCTTCTTCTTTATCTCTCCTCCATTAACATGGAATTGAGCTCACCCTCTCTCCTAGTCACCAAGTTGACTTGGTCAATCTGGAGAGCTATTTGTAGCCCATCCATGCACATTATTCCCTAAAGGAGCTACATGAAGAGGCATGGGCATGGGCTAGCCCCTTTTGGGCTAGGTTGACCCAAAGTAGGCTTGGGTTGACTTTGGTCTTTTTGACCTTTGGGAGGCCCCCAATGGATCCTTGGTGACCCAATGATCTCCACTAAGGCCTAGGTAGGGTTGGATAGGGCTAACTTGGCACTTCGGAGGTCACCTGCCCTTAGGAAGGGTACTTTGCTCGAATTAAGGTTAGGGTTGACTTGGGTCAAATTAGCCACTAGGGCTGACCCCAATGGTTCCGTGGTGACCCATGGACCTCACCTTAGGGTTAGGAGGTATAAATTGTAACATCCCATTTCCAACTAGACCCCCTAAGTGTGGTTATTGGCCATGACTAGGTCATGACCAAACCCTAGGAAGCCCAAGAAGACCAAGGAAACCTAAGAATGTGGGTGAGACCACTATGGTCTGCAAATAGTAAATTCCTGAACCTTTGTTTAAGATAACCACGGGGCTTCACCAAGACTTCAAGACCCCACCATGTTCTCATCAAACCATGGTAAGATCCATTAGATCAATAAGGACCCATGGAGGGCAGTCAAAAGGGTTAAGTTGACCCAAGACAACCCTAACCCTAAATGGGTCAAACCAACCTACTTAGGGTGAATTGACCATCCCCAAGCCAAGTGGGCCGCACCCAAGCCCACCTAACCCTAGAGTGAGGTCAAAGGGTCACCTAGGACCCATTGGGGTCCACCCAAGAGGCTAAGTTGACCAAAGTCAACTCTAACCCTAAATGAGTCAACCTAGCCTACAATGGGTCAAACTGGCCTACACAAGGGCCAATTGAAGTTCCCTTAGCCAAGTGGACCACACACATACCTTCATAACCATAGTGAGAGGCCAACGGGTCACCAAGGACCCATTGGGGCCAACCAAAAAGGCTAAGTTGACCAAAGTCAACTCTAGCCCTAAAGTAGTCAAGGTACCCTACTTAAGGGTCAAGTGACCTCCAAAGGGCCAATACAATCCTACCTAGGCCTTAGGGGAGGCCAATGAGTCACTAAGGACCCATTTGGGCCAACCTCAAAGACCAAATTGACCTAAGTCAACCGTAGCCTAGGTTTGGGTCAAGCTAGCCCAAATGGGCTAACTCAAGCTCAAGCCCAACTCACTTGGGCTAACCATATTTTGGTGAATGAAATAAACATGTGGGCTGCCAATATGAGATTTACCAGCCAACTTAGTGACTAGAGAGAGAGAGAGAGAGAGAGAGAGAGAGAGAATCTCAAAATTAAAGAATAATTTAGGAGAGAGAAAGGGGTATTTAAGGGTGTTTAAGGGAAATGAGCCACTTGGACCCATGCCATCAGCCCCCACATGGGCTGGCCGACCCATTGAGTCATGAGAAGGAGCTGGAATGGAGTGGGACCCACCCATGCATGCTTGGTGACAAAAACAAGGCAAACCCACCACCTCTCACATAGGAATTATCACCCCCCTTTTTATTACTTCATCTCCCCACTTCTTCCCCCTCACTTCATCACCCTCAGGACTAGGAGAGTAGCAGAGAGAGATAGGGAGGCCGAGCCTGGAGCTGAACCCGAGCTTGGCCGTGAAAACCAAGGGAGAAGCGCCGCCACCGCCGCCATGGTTCCCCGCCGCTCCTCACGTCGCAAGGCCGCCAAGAAGGTCCTCCCTCACCTCTCTCTTCATGCTTAGATCTTAGGAATACCTAGGTTAGGGTTCGGGATCGAATGAGCCCGAGGACAACACCTTTTTTTCAGCCATTAATGGCGGTTTGAAGCTCTCGGGTGAGGTGGCGCCGCCACCTCCGGCCGCCCTAGCCGCCGGCAGAAGCTTGCCCCCACCACCTGGAGAGGTAAGCTGATGATCGTCGGTGGTGGCACCGCCGGAGGCGGCCGGGAAAAGCCCCGAGAAAACTCGGGCTGCATGCAGTCGGTTTGGGGAAGATGAGCAGCAGTCGTCCGATTGCTTTAGGATTAGTGCCATGCAATATTCTAAATTCTGGATTTATTTAATTAATGAATAGTGTCATTTTTATATCTTTTATAACAGACCTTTTCATGCAACCTTTAGGGCCCGTACAGCCATTTTCATAAAATGTTCTCAACATAAAACCTGTAGGTCTTGGAGTCACCTTTAATTTGCCATGTTACACATAATTTTTGGTTAAGTGTACTGCCATATAGAGCTATTTCCCTAGGGCTGGTCCTAGAGTGGGGCAGAAACTAAAATGGGTGCCCTGCCCAAACCCTAAGTCAAAATGGGCTGAAATTTTGGGCATATGGCTTAATTAGGAATATCTAGGCCCTCCCCAAACATGGAAATTTTTGGGGAAAATAATGCTATAGTTTTAGTCCAAATATGATAAATTATATTTTGTTGATAATTGGAGCATATCAACTCCAAAATGCCCCAAATTTTGGTGGCCTGCCCTTAGGGTTATATTATACCTATGGTAAAAATATTAGACAATTTAACCCTCTGCATGTTGAGATATCTCACATGCAAGATCTAAAAATTAAATGGTCTTGGGCTGCAAATAGCACAAATGCAGAAATTTGAAAGGGATGCCCAAGCCCATCCAGAGGCCCAAATGACTTGAGATTTTGGTATGTAACTGGTTTAGGGCATATTTAGGCCCTGCCCAAAAATTGGGATTTTTGTAATTAAAATTATGGTGAAATTACCAAATTACCCCTAGGTTTGTTTAGGTGATTCTTGGGTTAATTCAACTCTAAAATGCCCCAACTTTTGGTGGCTTGTCCTTCAGGACATTATAAATATATGTTTTAAATTTCATCAAGTTTGGATCAATGTAGGGTGGGTTATCCCACATGCAAATGAGGAACATGCTTAGGCTTGGGGTGCCAATAGTAATTTTTGAAATTTTGAGTATTAGGCCCATTTGGATCATGCTAAATTCATGTAATTAATTTCAGTGGCCTATTAGGATGAGTTTTACACCTCACTGAAATAATGGGATTTTTGGAATCAAAAAAATCCCATTATTTGGAATTATTGGATTAATAGGACTTTTGAAGAATAAATGTTTAAATTAGGTTTGTCACTTAGTTATTTCCCCAAATTTTGTCAAGAATAATATCATGACAGGTTTAACTCCTAAAAAATTTTTTTGTCTCTGTTTGAGGAATATTGATAAGAGGAATGTGGAAATTACATTTTTGCCCTTATTTCATTTAATTTAGAATTATTGAAAATACTCAGTAGAAAATTATGAAAAAATTATTGATGACATATCTGAGTATAAATAGCCTTGATTAAGTTTCTCAGCATTTTTGGATGAACCACAAATTTTTTAATCTTCATAATGGCATTTTGGTAAATTATTTAGAAATAAAAGTTAATAGCCATTGTTACTTGAAAACTTGTGAAATTCTGTTTGTGGCACTCTTTTAATATTATGAGCTTGTTGGAAATTTCTTAGAATTTTTGGAAATGAATTCCTTATACCTCCTTTGAAAAATATCTAATAGGTGAATTTTGAATTATTTAGGAGATAAATAGAAAAATTGAAGAGAAAATTATAAAACTTGGCTGACAGTATTATTTTACAATTCTACAACTTATGAAAAATTCCTTGGGTCAGTGGGATCATAATTTAAGATACTTCATGATCAACTTGGCAATAATTGGCATTAGTAAGAATTTATTTAAATAGGAGGTTAATTGAGAAAAATATAATATTCTGGAAATAAATTATTTAGGTCATGATAGGACTCTGGTAATAATTCTAGGTCATTCGGATAAAAATTTGAAGGACATCCTATCACGAACATCACTTAGTATAGGTTGGTCTGCAAATAGTAATTTGGGGAAAAGTCGTATTAGGATCAGAGTTGGATTAGTGTAGAGTTAGTCGAGCTGGATGGATTGGAATGAAAGTAGATGAGTCACCAGAGAAAGTTCTAAGGAGTGCGGGAATCGAGTTGATGTGTGTTAGAGGTACGCGCGTTCGACGAAAGATCGTCGTTCCCGCGAGAGTGAAAGGTCTAAACCACCCTAGGATTAGTCTATCGCAATATGAGAAGGTATTGGGTAAGGGAAATCAACCAATAATAATAATAAGTACCTTGCGAAAGGGAACGCTGGGCGTAATCCCAACACAGTTCCTAGTGCCCCTTGAGAGCCCTTCACAGGGAATACCGGGGGCAGTCCTGGGTTAACGTAAACCTTTAAGAACAAATCGAAAGAGTAATATAGTAAATAGGTTTTCACACCGCACTCACTAGTTGGACAATATTGGAAATGGTTAAGTCGTCCCGAGGTGTTCAAAGGGGCACCATCCCGCGGTGTTCAAAGGGATGAGGTTTGGAATAAGAGACGGACGTTTCGGTCCGACGAGCTTTGGCTCGGTTGATACTTGTGACGGACGGGATGGTCCGGGGAGCTTTAGCTCGGTTCGGATACGATAATTTTGCATGTGCATGGAAGGAAAGAAAGTTAAGGTGGTGGGTCTTCGGTATGGGTTAGTCGATGCACCGACGCCTATACGATGACTCGGCAAGTGTGGTTTTACACTTCGCCAAACTTAAGTCCGGCAGTCTTGTCGGCAAGAGTACGCGGTAGTCCGCTTAGTGCACCAAGCGTTGAGGCGTACGATAGGTCAGACCGGTAGTGCTTTTACTGGTTTTGAGGTGGGCGAGGCCCAACCCACCGCTTCTGTCTGCCACTACGGAGGTATCCTGGGAGGTAACGGCTCCGAAAGAGGGAACTAAAGGTCTGTGTGCACAGAGTCGGGTGTGTGTGTTGCACTTGCATGTCCATCATACCCACTTGCATGTCATAGCATCAACGATTCATTTAACCCTGACACATAAAGTATAAGTGGTATGGGACACTTATACATTAGGCCCTGCAAAACGACCCCTTGGTCTATAAGCTTGTGTGGGCAAGTTTATAAATTAAGGTTATTTCAATATTTATATTCTGCTTGTGATAACCGACACCCCAACGTATAAAGTGGTATGGGACATTTTATACGATGGGAGCCTTGTAGAAGATCCCTTGGCTTATGTGTATTCACATAAGTGAAGGTTATATTCATTTCTTACTTTACTCATTATAACCTGATTATAAAATTGCTACCTAGGTTCCCCTGTCACCTGTTTTTGATTTCTCTCCTCTTTCACGTCCTTCCTTTCTTCCTCCCCGCTCGGTGCCTAGGAGCATGGGGGAAGGGGTGGGGGACGATAGAGCTTAGTCTTTTAGACTAATGGTTTTCGAACCACATCATATTAGGGGATCGTGGAGCCGAGTATGGAGGAGCAGCCCAGGAGACCGGTGCAGTTGGAGATAGGGCAGTATAGCTCAGGAGTACAGCCAGCTGGGACCGTGAGTTCCGACTTCTAGTAGTTGTTTTCTTTTGCTTCCGCATGAGGGATCTGTAGTGAGGATATGGATGTACCGGGCTTCAGCCCCTTTTATTTCTGTAAACTTTATTATTCTGTGGACACTCCCTTCGTGGAGATTTTTATATATATGTGATATGCTGTGGACTTATCTTCTCTTGTACTGCTACTTTTGTGTCAGCTGCGATCGATTTGGCCGGCAGGATCGGCGTCTTGTAGTGACGACCTTCCCGGGTGCGAAGGTGTCACCGCAAGGCGGCGGTTCTGGGTCTAAGACCCCGGGATTAAAGGAAAAAAAAAGAGGGGTCCTACAAGTGGTATCAGAGCACAAACCTCGATCCTAAAGTACTAGTCCACAACCCCTCGGTCACCCTCGCGCGAGTTTAGTTTGAGGACAAACTAAGCAGCGGAAGCAGTGGTGTACCCATGTGGGGATCACATATATAATTGTCCATTTTAGTTAAGGTTGAAAGATTTCTGACGATAAATTTTGTGACGCAGCCTCCAGTACTGCCTACACAGATTCCGGAAGTTGCAGCACCACCGCCAGTTCCCACTCAGTTCCTACAGTCTGACATGGGACAGACTCTGACGGCTATCCTGGAAGCCTTCAGGAACCAACAGGCCCCGGCTCCGCAACCTATTCCTGGAGCCAACTGGCTCAGCATCTTTCGAGGACTCTCTCCCCCGTCCTACTTGGGGACAGAGGGGGTAGTTCGGACAGAGGAATGGCTAGACATCATGGAGGAGATGCTGACAGGGATACGGAGCCCTTGGGAGGAAAGGGTACCACTGGTTGTTTCCTGCTTGGAGTCCCATGCCAAGCGGTGGTGGAAGACAGTTCTGGAGACTACCTTTGTTGATAGGGAGGCTGCCGAGGTGACGTGGGAGGAGTTCAGGCCCATGCTGTTGGAGCACTTTGTTCCGCAGTCGGCCCGAGATGAGATGGAGGACCGCTTCTTGCAGTTGAAGCAAGGTTCCAGGACGGTGGTGGAATACCATCGAGAATTCAACCATTTGGCCCGTTTTGCAGACTCTTACCGGCTAGATGAGGCAGCGTACACCAAGAGGTTCTACAAAGGCTTACGGGAAGACATGAGGGATGCACTTCTTTTCGTTTCGGACGGGCCTATCACTCGTATTCTGGAGATGGCAAAAAGGTTAGAGGCAGATTGGCTCACCACCAGAGGCCGAAAACGGCCAACGGAGGATCAGAGCCGGGGAGCCCGGAACGATCAGCGGCGAGGTCATGCGCTAGAGGTACAAAAGGTGGAGGATCAGCCTCGACAGGAGGTGAGGCAGGAGCCGAGGGGGCAGGTAATGATGGCCCCTCAGCCTATTCAGATGAGAGGTGTGCAGAGACAGGGAGGTGGGGCTTACACTCCGCCGGAATGCTACCACTGCCATCAGGTGGGACACATCAAGAGAAACTGTCCCGTGAGAGGGATGCCTCCACCAGCACCGCAGATTACCCCACCGGCCCAACATTACGGAGTCCGAGGACGTGGCCAAGGACACAGACATCAGGGTAGAGACCGTAGGCCGGAAGGACATCAGATTTATGCACTGGACCTGGCTCAACCCCGGAACCCGGAGCAAGTGATTACAGGTACGACCAAAAAAAAAAAGGTTTTCTTTTTTTTTTTACTTAGGTTCTTTCCTTCCTAGAAAAGTAGTTTCATGAACTTGAATTATTTAAGACTAGGCAGGAAAACCAGAAACAAAATTCTAAGTAAGTTTATCATCTCAGGCATCGTCTTCATTTGCGGCAAGCCCGCACACACTCTCTTCGACACGGGTGCTTCACACTCGTTTGTGTCGGAGACCTTTATCCAAGGGTTGGGAGGCGTGGAGAGGATCACAGGCAAGACATTACAGATACGGCTACCCGACGGGTCGAAGCTGTTCACATCATCCCACTGCGATCTGGAGGCGTGGATAGGCGGAAAACCCTTCGAAGCTCCAGCGGCGATTCTGTTACTGCCCGATTTTGATCTGATTCTGGGTATGACATGGCTCCATTGGAACCATGCCCAGATTGACTGCTTGGCCAAGAGGATTACCCTGAGACATGGGGACTCGTTCGTCGTGATGGAAGGTATTAGACCCGCCTCCCATATATTCTTATCATCTATTCAGGCCGGCAAGGCACACATGCAGGGCGACGAAATTTATCAGATTCTCTTCGAGATGGCGGAGGTCAAGGGATCTGTATCCGACATTCCTGTGGTGCGGGATTTTGCGGATGTCTTCCCGGAGAAACTACCAGGGCTACCCCCGCACAGAGAGCAAGATTTCCAGATAGTGCTTATGCCAGGGGCTAAGCCGGTATCTAGAGCTCCCTACCGCAAGGCCCCAAGGGAGCTGACAGAGTTCCGGAGTCAACTGCAGGAGTTGGTGGAAGCCGGGTTTGTCCGGCCGAGCTCTTCGCCATGGGGAGCCCCAGTGCTGTTTGTCAAGAAGAAAGATGGAACACTCAGGTTGTGTATTGACTACCGGGCATTGAACAGGCTAACAGTCAGGAACACCTATCCTCTGCCAAGGATAGACGAGCTATTCGACCAGTTGGAGGGTGCCCACTTCTTCTCGAAGTTGGATTTGCGATCGGGCTATTATAAGTTGAGGATCCGAGAAGAGGATATACAGAAGACTGCTTTTAGCAGCGGGTATGGACTCTACGAGTTTACTGTGATGCCCTTCGGGCTCACGAATGCGCCGTCAGCATTCATGAATCTCATGAACCGGGTTTTCGAGACATATCTGGATGTGTTTGTCATCGTTTTCATCGATGATATCCTCATTTACTCGAGGACCGAGGAGGAGCACACGAGGCATCTAACGCTGACGTTGGAGAAGCTACGGGAACATCATTTATATGCCAAATTCAGCAAATGCCAGTTCTGGCTGAAGGAGGTGGCCTTCCTTGGACACGTTATTAGTGGAGCGGGGTTGGCAGTAGATCCGGCCAAGATTCAGGCAGTCCGAGATTGGCCACAGTTGAAGACAGCTGCAGACGTACGAAGCTTCCTAGGACTTGCCGGCTACTACCGGAAGTTCATAGAGGGTTTTTCTAGACTCGCCCTCCCACTTACCTCTCTGACAAGGAAGGATGTACAATTTGTTTGGACACCACAGTGCGAGTCGGCATTCCAAGAGCTGAAAAGTCGACTCACTTCGGCTCCAATACTTGCCCTCCCCTCAGGGAGAGAAGGATTTCAGGTTTATGTAGATGCCTCCTACCAGGGCATGGGAGCAGTTTTGATGCAAAAGGGACACGTGATCGCTTATGCCTCCCGCCAGTTAAAGAAACATGAGAAGAACTACCCAGTTCACGATTTGGAGATGGGAGCAGTTATATTTGCATTGAAGGTCTGGCGGCACTACCTCTATGGTGTCCACTGCGATATATTTTCAGATCACAAAAATCTGAAATATGTGGATACGCAGAAGGAACTGAATATCCGACAACGCAAATGGGTGGAGTTTCTAGCGGACTATCAGTACGAGATGCACTACCATCCGGGTAAGGCCAACGTGGTGGCCGATGCACTGAGCCGGAGAGCTTCCACTTTTGGAGCAGGGCCCCAGCTTATGTCCATGGAGATATTACGGAGTTTTGAAGAGATGCATATCACTCTGGTATCATCTGATGACCCTGAGCGGTACAAGGAGTACCTGGCCGCTACGAGCACCACCTATGATATACATGACAGAGTCAGAGACTGGCAGAGGCGGGATGCCAAACTAGAGCCGATTTTCTGGGCCTTGGAGGCAGGCTCAGCTGGAGACTATTCGATGCGAGATGATCTGATATGTTTCAGGGGCCGTACTTACATACCGGATGGAGGCCAGATTCGGGACGACATAATGGCCGAGGCTCATCATAGCAGATATTCTATACATCCCGGGATCACTAAAATGACGGCGGATTTGAAGAAGACTCTATACTGGCCGGGCATGAAGAAGGACATCACCCACTTTATGACACACTGCGAGGCGTGCCAGTTAGTGAAAGCAGAATGCAGACATCCCGCTGGTTTATTGCAGCCACTCCCGGTGCCGGAGTGGAAATTTGAGGATATCGCAATGGACTTCATCCATGGTCTCCCTCGATCACGGGCGGGAAATGATTCTATCTGGGTAATCGTTGACCGACTGACGAAGGTGGCTAGGTTCATCCCGATCAGGAAGGAGGATGCTGTCGGAGTATTGGCACGGAGGTTCATAGAGCAGTTTGTGCAAAATCATGGGGTGCCCAAGACAATCGTGTCAGATCGAGATGGACGATTCACGTCCAAGGAGTGGAGGACAGTACAGGCATACTTGGGTACTCGACTGGTTTTCAGTACGGCCTTCCACCCCCAGACAGATGGGCAAACAGAGCGTACAAACCGGACACTGGAGGACCTGCTGAGACTGTGTATTATGGACCGTGGAGAGCCCTGGGAGAGGATGTTGCCCCTAGTGGAGTTTTCGTACAATAACAGTCATCAGTCTAGTATACGGATGGCTCCATATGAGGCGTTGTATGGGAGGAAATGTAGGACTCCGTTGTCTTGGATACAAGACGAGGGTCCAAAGATTGTGGGCACGGAATTTATCGAGGATACTGAGGTGCAGGTACGGTTGATACGAGATAGAATGCTGGAGGCGCAGAGCAGGCAGGCGAAATATTATGACGCTCGTCATCGATTAGTGGAGTTTCAGGTAGGGGATCGGGTGTTCTTGAAGATTCAGCCGATGCATGGGGTTTCACGAGTACGTGGTCGGCGGAAGAAGCTTAGCCCGAGGTACATGGGGCCGTTCAGGATTCTGGAGCGGATCGGTCCATTAGCTTACCGGCTGGAGCTGTCACCGGAGCTGGCCGGCTTGCATGACGTCTTTCACGTGTCTTCACTCAAGAGGGCTCTACTACGCCCGGAGTTGCAGATTACGGCCACTGATGGGCCGGTAGCTTCGGATCGATCTGTACATTTGGAGCTGATACGGATCGAAGACCAGGGGATACGAGTCTTGCGCCGCAAGAAGATCCCGCTAGTCAAGGTCCTGTGGAGGAACCACGGACGAGAGGAGCATACTTGGGAGCCACAGGACCTGATGCAGGAAAGGTATCCAGAGCTATTTAGTCAGGTATACCTCACAACCTCTCAACATGTTCATTTTACTTTCCTTTTTTTTAAACTAGTAAGGCTGCCCTAGGAAGAGTAGGGGCTAATCTTTTGTTTATTGGGATCTTGACTTTGCCAATTGGGCGAATTGGTCGTATATTTAGGTTTTTCCCTTTGAACCCCGCTTAGCGATCATGGCGTCGAGATGTAATATTCCACTTCTTATGGGATGTTACAAGTTTCTTTTCTTTGGTAGAAATTCCCGTAGCCCTAACCTGGATTTTGGGGACGAAATCTTTGTTTTGTTTATTGGGATTTGTAACATCCCATTTCCAACTAGACCCCCTAAGTGTGGTTATTGGCCATGACTAGGTCATGACCAAACCCTAGGAAGCCCAAGAAGACCAAGGAAACCTAAGAATGTGGGTGAGACCACTATGGTCTGCAAATAGTAAATTCCTGAACCTTTGTTTAAGATAACCATGGGGCTTCACCAAGACTTCAAGACCCCACCATGTTCTCATCAAACCATGGTAAGATCCATTAGATCAATAAGGACCCATGGAGGGCAGTCAAAAGGGTTAAGTTGACCCAAGACAACCCTAACCCTAAATGGGTCAAACCAACCTACTTATGGTGAATTGACCATCCCCAAGCCAAGTGGGCCGCACCCAAGCCCACCTAACCCTAGAGTGAGGTCAAAGGGTCACCTAGGACCCATTGGGGTCCACCCAAGAGGCTGAGTTGAGCAAAGTCAACTCTAACCCTAAATGAGTCAACCTAGCCTACAATGGGTCAAACTGGCCTACACAAGGGCCAATTGAAGTTCCCTTAGCCAAGTGGACCACACACATACCTTCATAACCATAGTGAGAGGCCAACGGGTCACCAAGGACCCATTGGGGCCAACCAAAAAGGCTAAGTTGACCAAAGTCAACTCTAGCCCTAAAGTAGTCAAGGTACCCTACTTAAGGGTCAAGTGACCTCCAAAGGGCCAATACAATCCTACCTAGGCCTTAGGGGAGGCCAATGAGTCACTAAGGACCCATTTGGGCCAACCTCAAAGACCAAATTGACCTAAGTCAACCGTAGCCTAGGTTTGGGTCAAGCTAGCCCAAATGGGCTAACTCAAGCTCAAGCCCAACTCACTTGGGCTAACCATATTTTGGTGGATGAAATAAACATGTGGGCTGCCAATATGAGATTTACCAGCCAACTTAGTGACTAGAGAGAGAGAGAGAGAGAGAGAGAGAGAGAGAATCTCAAAATTAAAGAATAATTTAGGAGAGAGAAAGGGGTATTTAAGGGTGTTTAAGGGAAATGAGCCACTTGGACCCATGCCATCAGCCCCCACATGGGCTGGCCGATCCATTGAGTCATGAGAAGGAGCTGGAATGGAGTGGGACCCACCCATGCATGCTTGGTGACAAAAACAAGGCAAACCCACCACCTCTCACATAGGAATTATCACCCCCCTTTTTATTACTTCATCTCCCCACTTCTTCCCCCTCACTTCATCACCCTCAGGACTAGGAGAGTAGCAGAGAGAGATAGGGAGGCCGAGCCTGGAGCTGAACCCGAGCTTGGCCGTGAAAACCAAGGGAGAAGCGCCGCCACCGCCGCCATGGTTCCCCGCCGCTCCTCACGTCGCAAGGCCGCCGAGAAGGTCCTCCCTCACCTCTCTCTTCATGCTTAGATCTTAGGAATACCTAGGTTAGGGTTCGGGATCGAATGAGCCCGAGCACAACACCTTTTTGTAACGGTCCAGGCCCATCAACATGGGACCCAGCTGGAACCGCCGGCCTACCAGGGTCCAGACCCGAGCCCACCACTGGTAGTCAGCCTTTCACATTCAAGCCTGCAGGCCATGCACCCCAACCCCTCTCCAGCCCACGGCGGGTTGTTTGGCCGGCGGGTGGGTCCCATGTAGGTTGTTGGTGGCCACAGCCTCCCTTTCATGAGGTAAACTCGATAGTCAAGTCGCACTACGAGGACTTCCCAGGAGGTCACCCATCCCAGAATTTCTCCAGCCCGAGCACGCTTAACTATGGAGTTCTTTCAACTCTCATCACCAATTGAGCTGAATTTCTCCAGCTCAATTGGTGATGAGAGTTGAAAGAACTCCATAGTTTAGCGTGCTCGGGCTGGAGTATTATGGGATGGGTGACCTCCAGTCCCCGTAGTGCAGGCTTGACTATCGAGTTTACCTCATGAAAGGGAGGCTGCTGGCCACCAACAACCCGCCGGTGGGCTGGAGAGGGTTGGGGTGCATGGCCTCAGGCTTGAATGTGAAAGGCTGACTACCAGTGGTGGGCCCGGGTCTGGACCCTGGTAGGCCGGCGGTTCCAGCTGGGTCCCATGTAGGTTGTTGGTGGCCACAGCCTCCCTTTCATGAGGTAAACTCGATAGTCAAGCCTGACGGGGACTTCCCAGGAGGTACCATCCAGAATTTCTCCAGCCCGAGCACGCTTAACTATGGAGTTCTTTCAACTCTCATCACCAATTGAGCTATCGAGTTTACCTCATGAAAGGGAGGCTGTGGCCACCAACAACCCGCCGGTGGGCTGGAGAAGGGTTGGGGTGCATGGCCTGCAGGCTTGAATGTGAAAGGCTGACTACCAGTGGTGGGCCCGGGTCTGGACCCTGGTAGGCCGGCGGTTCCAGCTGGGTCCCATGTTGATGGGCCTGGACCGTTACAAAAAGTGCAGCTCAATTGGTGATGAGAGTTGAAAGAACTCCATAGTTAAGCGTGCTCGGGCTGGAGTAGTACTGGGATGGGTGACCTCCTGGGAAGTCCCCGTAGTGCGGGCTTGACTATCGAGTTTACCTCATCAAAGGGAGGCTGCGGCCACCAACAACCCGCCGGTGGGCTGGAGAGGGGTTGGGGTGCATGGCCTGCAGGCTTGAATGTGAAAGGCTGACTACCAGTGGTGGGCCCGGGTCTGGACCCTGGTAGGCCGGCGGTTCCAGCTGGGTCCCATGTTGATGGGCCTGGACCGTTACATAAATAGGGTCCACCTGGCTAGGGGATGGTCAATTGACCCAATATAGTTCAATTTGACCCATTTAGAGCTAGAGTTGACTTTGGTCAACCTAACCACCTTGACTGCCCTCCAAGGGTCCTTAGTGACCCCTTGACCCCATTTTAGGTCTAGGAAGACCCTGGTAGGGTTAGTTGGGCTTAACTAGGGCACACTGGCCTTAATTAGGGCACCTTACCCAATTTAGACCTAGAGTGGTCCTAGATCAACGTTGCCACCCTGAGTCGACTCCAATGGACCCTTAAGGTTCAGATGAACTTTACAATGGATTGGTGAGGCCATGGTGGGGTCTTGAAGTCTTGTTGAAACCCCATGATCACCTTAACTAGGGTTCATAAATCTACTATTTGCATACCATAATGGTCTTATCTACATCCCTAGGTCTACTTGGCCTCCTTGGGCTTCCTAGAGTTTTGCCATGACCTAGTCATGACAAAATCACTCCTAGGGGTCCAGTTGTTTGAGGGATGTTACACGTTTCACAATTTTTCACAATTTTCTTTTTCTTCTTTTTTCCTTTTCTTTTTCTCCTTTTTTTCTTTTCTTTTTCCAAAAATTCAGCAAATATTATCAAATAAGCACATCCACATATCCACAACATAGTCACCACAACAACACCCCAATCATAAAAATAAAATACAAACAAGTTCTCAAATTTGGGTATGCGATTAGGATTGGCTTTTAAGCTTTGGTGAAATAGTAGTGGAGCATAATTAAAAGGATAGGGTAGGCACAAAGGGGCTAGTGAGGATAAGATGATAGGAATGGGTACAAAAGCTCAACCAGTCCAAAATGATGGCCTACATCAAACTCACGCACTTGACTAACCGTGTACTCATACTTCGAGAGTAGCTTGGGGCAAGTTCTTGCCACTGAATGAAATCGTCCTTCCTCCTAACTCGAGCATATGAAGCTAACGACTGTCTACACACATCCTAGTGCTACCATCAGATTCACATCGGATTCACCAATTTTTGAGTAGAATAAACTATATTTATACAACTAAAAAGGTATAAAACTATAAGCATAAAGAAAAATTTATTCAACTTAAATTTCTATACGAGATGTGAGAACTTGATTAGGAGCACTATAGGAGTCAACATTTTACTTCAACTCACAATCTTAAGATAGCATAGATATTTTTCCAAATCACACAAAAGAAATGAATATAACTCGTGACACATTGGATAAGCACGCGCTCATGTGGGTGTTTTGGGGTGCGGTGAATATGGAACTATACTAAAAAATTGAAATAAAACACTTCTAGCATGCAATAAAAGTGTGCACGTGCAGTGGGTAATGAATGATGGCTCTCCCCCCAGACTTACACTAAATAATACAATACAGTGATATAACAATAAAAATTAAAATAGATGATAGGAGAGAAGTTACTCCATGCTCAGAAATGAGCATATTAGAAGATTGGCATGTAAATCAAGACAAAGTTGTAGCAACCACGAACCATAAAAGATACCAGTAGGGGTTAGCTCCAACAAAAACTAAAGAGACAAATAAAAACTAAATTCTAGAAAAATGCATAAAAAGTAAGATAATTACATGGTTATTGTCCTCCCAATATGACTTATTCAGAACTTTTATAGTTTTAGCTAATGAGAGTATGAAAGGAAAAGTGGACAGGCATTGTTCTAATATATATGTCAGTAACAAGTACCAATATGGCAATAAAACAGTTACCCAATTACCAAATAATCTCACCTTCTCCTCACAGGTAGAGGGAAGAGAATGTAAGAGGAGGAGGCGGAATCCTCACTCATCTCACAAAAAAATCCTAGCCCAGCATGCTGCCATCAACAGGGAGGAGGTCCAAGTCCTCCTGGAGTACCTATGAAAGCTCGACCTGCACAGGCTCAGATTGAGAAAGGTGATCAGGAAATAAAAGAGATGCAAAACTAAAATAATTAGCAATCGGCGGAGTGGTCATAGTCTTACTCCCATCAGGTTTCACCAAGTCATAAATGTCAGTGTTGAACATATCGCTGCAGGGAGAATATGAGCTACATGGAACATTGAGGGTGAGTTGAACTTTCTCTTCTGATGACGAAGTAGTAAGCTCATCACTAGAGAGATTGTCCTCCTCAAAATAATTTGTCACAGCGTCGAGGTCCAAGAGCAAATCATGCGCATATAAATAATCGATAAGATCAAAATAGGTATGTATAGTAAAGTTAGAAAAAGTCGGAGAACAAGCATGGATCATGATAGAATCAGCTAAAAGATGTGAGCTATCCTCCAAAAATGGAACCAATGGTTGTGATGATAGTGAACAATGGGAAACTCCAAGATGTCATCAGATACCAAGGAGTTACTAAATTGAAACCATCATCCAATATTTTGCATCCTAACACAGAGTGCATTCGAGTGGAAGTAATTTAAAGGTTATAAGTAGAACCCAACAATTGCATGAATATCCACTACCACAACTAGGAATGTAAAACAAATACACAAATAAGGCCTTGGCATTAAGGCCTTACATTGTTCAACTTGAATTAAAATGTGTTATATACTTCGACATGCAAGACCGCCACACATGAATAATAAAATACCACAAGTATTCTCTTTGGCCTTCAAGGGCCAGCACAGCATTTCTAGGCTCTAGCCCACTACTTCCCGCTTTGCTCCGCCTCACCTGCAAGCAACATTTAACCGCACGCTGGAAAACAATATCAATGGTCAGCATTAGCTGACCAACTTATAAAGACCCCACCCCTTACCTGGGGTGGCGGTGCTCCTTCCCTGCAGACATTAGTATAACTACAACATGGCAATAGGAACGTGCAACTTAAGCACCATTTGCCACATACATTGGCAGAAATGCCCAATGCCCCGTGCTCTCAGGGCACATTATTGGTGCACAGGACCTCAAGGGTCGCACCACCATTCTATGTGATGGAAAACAACTCTTGATCTTTCAGTCTCACAAGAGCCAAGGCCAAAGACAACACCCTGGTACTATGACAGGTCATGTGATTAACATATTGACCACTCCAAGTTGATCGGCATAGGGGAGGGTACAGTTCAGCCAAATATCGTGCTCAAATCATCTGGCTCATAGGCCTGATGCGGGTCAGCATCCCCTTTCCCTTTTCTGCATGATCCCTAACTTTATAAGGATCCTAAGCTAACACTCATGGCTAACAAAGCTGAGCAATTTAAGCTCACGCCCATAATATTGGCCCCCAGATCTTTGAGAGAGACAGGCCTCATAATATTAGCCCACAGGTCTCTACGAGACAGGCTCCTCAACAATACAACACAATGCTCACTAGGAGCTACGACCGGCGGTAGCGCTTCCGCCATATTGTAGGTGGATAGACTATCGATTATTCCCCCAAAACGGATGTTTTCCTGGAATCCAAACCTTGTACTCTCAATGCTACCATCTGCACACCACGCGACTCAGAAATCTATACGATAATCTCAGAGTCTTCTTCGGCATCCAAATCATACAAAACATCAGCAATCCAAACTAACCTATCCAGATGGGCTTTACATAACATGCATATTCTGTACTTCATTTTCGGATCTAAATGCAATACTACGGGGTTACATGGATCTACCCGTAGGGAGAACCACATCCACGTGTTCGTGGAGTGTCTACCCTCCAATGCCAAAAGAGAGGACTTCACGTGTCCAAGAAAGAGGATTGTTACCCTGGTAGTCCTCTTTGGCACCATGGGGAAATCTAGACAGTTGAAAATGACCTCTCCAGGATTGCCTCCATAGATCCAAGCTTGCTTTGTGAATCCGGACTCCAAATCTCTAACGGCGGTGAGAATCCTCCTTCCCGGCGCTACTGCTCCTTCTCTAGAAAACCAGGCCAAAACCCTTCTCCAAAAGAAAAATGAAGAGAAACAGCCAAACCAAGGCTATATATAAAGCTATCGCCACGCAAAAACTAGCTACTACCGCACAATATCGCCTCGCTTCGCGTATAACCACTCCGGCCCTCCAATCCAAGGCCGACACGTGGCCACGCTGTTATAGAATCACTATCGCCGTGCGATAAGACTCTAATGTCACGCGATAGGATCCTGAGAGCCTTGCCAACTAAATTAAACTAGCTATCTCTAGCAATAACCCTATCGCTAGGCGATAGCTTCCTGAGAGCTCTGCCGGATTAATACCCGAACTACTGCCACGCGGTAAGTCCAGAGTTGAGTTGACTCAATGCTCTCAACGATGTCGATGGAGCTACCGTCGCGCGGTACCTAGCTACCGTCGGGCGATAATCTCCAGAACACAATTTCCTGCCTTACAAAAAATTGGGGCATTACAAATCTCCCCTACTTTAAAGAATTTCGTCCCTAAATTAAGTCATGTAGGAACTAAAGAATTTTATCAACATTAACTATGTACCTCAATTGAATAACTTCGGGAACTCGTCCTTCATGGTTTGTTCTCCCTCCGAAGATAGCTCCTCTCGGCCATAGTTATCCTAGCATACCTTGTCCATCCTGACTTCCTTATTACGAAGTATCATGGCATCCACATCCTTAATGTGAATGGGTTTGACCTTCGTTGTCAACCCAGCATCCACCGATACTTGATATGCGGCGATCACAAGTGTAGGCTCCTGCATAGCCTTTCATAACACAGATATATAGAATACATCATGTAGGCCACCCAGTTACGTTAAAAGCTTCAATCGGTAAGACGCTTCACCAATGCGCTCCAACACCTCAAATGTCCCAAAGTATCTTGGACTTAGCTTTTTCAGCCGACGAATCCTCGACACAACCTTAAACGGTTTGATCTTCAAGTGTACCCAATCGCCCACGATGAATTTGACGTTCTTGTTCTTGACATCATAGAACTTAGCTTTCTTTGTCTTTGGGATATCAAAACGACAATCGCGGGCAAGGTTTCCTGACTTTCCACAAGTATGGCAAGCATATCGATCTTGACCAGTAGATGTTCTAGACCTCTTATGACACCTCCTGCAGTATTTAGACTTTGCAGAAAATGCAGAGTTCAGTACCCTACACACTGGCGATTGGTGGAGATTTTCCAAATCTACTTCCAACGGTCTAGCCGACTCCACCAATGCTCGGAATCTTAATAACTTTCGTCCTACCAATAGAAGTCTTAAATCATCGTGCAGACCGTTATAAAATCTGTTAACTATAGTCTGCTCATCATCCAACACAAACTCCGCATAACTCCTTATCATGACAAACACATGTAAATACTCATCAACTAAATGCGCTCCATGCACCAGATGCATGTTCAATTACTGATCTGAGGCACTTCTTATTACAGTTTGCTCCATAGTACCAACCAGCATTGACTCCATCCTAGAGACAAGGGGATATACATACCTCACATGATGTGTATTAATCATTGTGAACACCGCTTCTGCTACCATTCATATGGTTTCAGCCAAAGAAGGGGTCGCGGGCATGTCAATAGGTCCACTTCTTTCCGCAGAGTGCTGACATTGTGATTGCTAGACACCACTCCTAGTCACATATAATGGTGAAACATGATATTAAGCGACAAATAGATTGCCAAAACGCAATCATTAGAACACTTAGGTTCCTCGAACATTTATATTTTCATTCCTAAGTGGACATTCGTGGGTTCTTTTATGTTAAAATGGCAACGCACATACCAGTGCTCACCACCCCTTAAAAGAATTTGTCCACGAATTCGAATAAGGAAGACCGATACCAGAGTCTGATACCAACTTTGTTACAACCCCATCCGTCATATAACATATAACAGAAGGTTCGGCTGGGGCACGAAGACATATACTACAGACAGACCAATGAGTTACAAAATTGAAACCATCAACCAATATTTCGCATCCTAACACAGAGTGCATTTTAGCGGAAGTAATTTCAAGGTTATAAGCAGAACCAAATAACTGCATAAATGTCCACTACCACAACTAGGAATCTAAAACAATTGCACAAATAAGGATTTTGCCTTAAGGCCTTACATTCTTCAATTTGAATTACAATGTGTTACATTCTTCGGCACGCAGGCCGGCCACATGAATGATAAAATAACACAAGTATTCCCTTTGGCCTTTAAGGGTCAGCACAGCATTTCTGGGCTCCACCCCTCTACTTCCCGCTTTGATCTGTTGCACCTGTAAGCAACATTCCACCGCACAGTGGCAAACAATAGCAACTGTAAGCATTAGCTAATCAAATTATAATAACCCCACCCTCACCCGGTGTGGCGATGCTCCTTGATGCAGGTTAAAACACCAAAAAAATGAATTCAAGCACGCGGCACCTCGGGCGGTTTATTTAGAAAAGGCGAACTTGGGTTTTATTTAGAAAACGGGGAGCGCAGATTTATTATTTGGATATAAAACAGATGAGATCGAGTTTTAACGAAAGGATATAAGTTCACCTATCGTGTGTAGTACAGGATATTCCGGTGTGGAATATCGAGGTTGTATTATTCTTGGGGTCGGGTTGATTATTTCTACTCTTCCCTAGAGGAGACTATTATTTTACCGATATTTAACTTGTCAGGTTATTTTTAAATATATAAACAAAAAGACAATGAAAATAAAAGCAATTAAAAGATGGAGCCGATGAAGAGCTTAGCGTAACCGTATCGAATAAAATTTGAACTAAAATAAACTTTTAATAAAAGAGATCCTAAATTATAAATTAATTAAGGTGGCCATGGAGGTTCCACTAAAATGAGCTCACCTATCTCTAGGATCGTTCACTTGAACATTAAGACTATTCGATCGGGCTCTCGTCCGACAAAGGATTTCTCTTAATGCCCGCATTACGCTAAGAACCCCGCTATTAGGTGGGGAAACCAATCCAGTAGAGTTTGCGCGCCTCCTCTCTCGAGAGTTAGTGCGGAACTCCATTTAACCCGGGGTTATCAGTGCATATGCACGGCCTCTCGGCTAGCTAGCGTATGCACTACGGAAATAGAGCCCACACATCGATATGTGGTTCTACGCGTCGTAGACCCGGAGTAAACCTTAAGTAATTTAATTAATTAGAAAAACCAGGACCCTTTATTATTTAAAGCTATTTTATCTGTCCCAATGCTCTTCGATAACGAGGGCTAAGAGTGGTTAGCGACTCATCGGAATGTGGACGGCTTGCGATGAAAGTGACAAAATCAAAGCAGAAAAAGGAAAGCAGGAAATGAAAGCAGTAAAATAAAGCAGTAAGAAAGCAGTAAATTGTGCACCCTACTTCAACAAGTAGGGGGAAAATGAAAGTAGTAAAAGACAAGTCCTACCAAAATGAGTAGGACTGAAATTAAAGCGAGTCCTACTCAAACGAGTTGAAGAAAACAAATGCACACACTCACACACTCGACATGAAATAAACACACTGTAACATCCCATTTCTAAGTAGACCCCTAGGTGTGGTTTTGTCCATGGCTAGGTCATGACAAACCCTAGGAAGCCAGGAATGGGCCAAGAGATAGGAGACAAAGTGGGGAAACTCATCACGGTCTGCCAATAGTAAAACTCTGAGCAATGGTTTAGGATGACCATGGGCTACACCTTGACCCCAAGACCCTACCACAACACCCCCTAATACCTTGGGAGGCCCTTTAGAGCCATAAGGACCCATTGGGGTCAACCAAAGAGGCTCAGTTGACCAAGGTCAACCCTAGCCCTTAATGGGTCAAACTAGCCTACTTAGGGTCAATTGACCTACTCCTAGCCTAGAGGACCCCACCTATGCCCTCCTAACCCTAAAGTGAGGTCAATGGGTCACTAAGGACACATTGGGGCCAGCCCTAGAGGCCAGGTTGACCCAAGTCAACTCAAGCTCATAATCTGGTCAAAGTACCCTTATTAAGGGTATGTGACCTCCAAAGTGCAGGGTAACCCTACATAACCCTACCTAGACCTTAGGGGAAGCCAATGGGTCACCAAGGACCCATAGGGGTCAACCCAATTGGTCATGTTGACCCAAGTCAACTCTAGCCCTAAAATGGTCAAAGTGCCCTTACCAAGAGACATGTGACCACCAAGATGCCCAACCAACCCTATTCAAGTAATCCTAGACCTTAAGGGAGTCCAATGGGTCACTAAAAACCCAATGGGGTCAACCCAGATGGTCAAATTGGCCCAGGTCAACCCTCATTTAAGCCAAGTCAAACCTAGCCCAAAAGGGCTAACCCAAGCCCAAGCCACTTTTTCCTTAGGCTAACCTCATTTCCATGTTCATCATAACCAAGTGGGCTGCACTTAGCTTATGGGGTTGACCAGTCAACCAGGGGTGATTAGGAGAGAGAAGGAAGCTTCCCTCCATGTTAATGGAGGAGAGAGAAGATGGGGGAGAGGAAGGGAGAGAGTGGAGCCGGCCATGGGAGGCTAACAGCCACCTTTAATGGCTTCAATCAACTCCTCTAGGGAAGAGGAGTTGATTCCACCCATTTCCCGGCCACCAAGGGGTGGATTCAGCCCCCCTCCACTCTACTCGAGCCACATCATAAATGGTGTTGATGGCCATTGAAGAACCAGGCACCCCCCCTTCCCCAATTGCCATTTAAACACCATCAGTGGGCAAAGGGGAACATTTTCGAGCGTTTACCTGGAGGAGACGGGCCATCCCACTGTACTATTGCAGAAGCCGAGCGCCGCCGCCATCAACAATGGCATCCCGCCGCTCTTCCCGCATCCAGGCCGCCAGGAAGGTCCTCCCCCTCTCCTTAACTCTCGGGTAGATCATAGGACTTCTTAGGCTTAAGATTCGGGCTCAATTTAGCCCGATCAAATCCAGTATTTTTCATGGTTTCGGCAAGAAATTTTCTTGCTATAACCGCCGGAAAACGCCTCTCCGGCGGCAAAGCCGCCGCCTGGCGATAGCCACCACCTCAACGGAGGTGGTGGTTGTAAGACCCCCCCTTTTTTTTTTCTTTTTCGACACCGGGGTCTTAGGCCCAGAACCGCCGTTTTGCGGTGACTCCTTCACGCCCTGAAGGGTCATCACCACAAAGCGCCGATTCTGCCGGCCAATTCGATCACAGAAAAGTAGCATAATGAAGTAAAATGGAAACTATCTGTCCACAGAGAATCACATGACATAATAAATATAACTCCACGAAGGGAGTGTCCACAGAAAATAACATCAGAGTAGCAAAAACGGGCTTATGCCCGGTACATCATAACCTCACTACAAATTCTCTCATGCAGAAACAAAAGTAGAGAACTACTCAAGATCGAGACTCACGGTCCCGGCTGTATGAACCCCGGAGCTAGACTGCCCCACCTCCAAGCGCACCGGTCTCTGGGGCTGCTCCTCCATGCTGGTCTCCACGATCCCCTAAATGATGCGGTTCGAAAACCGTTAGTCTAAAAGACTAAGTCCTATCATCCCCCGCCCCTTCCCCCACGGCTCCTAAGCACCGAGCGGAGAGGAAGAAAGGGAAGGACTGAAGGTGGAGAATAATCAAAAAGCAGGTGACAGCGGACCTATACTAGCAATTCTATAGACTTAAACTGAAATATGAAATGTAACCTTCACTTATGTGAAAAACACATAAGCCAAGGGGTCTTCTGCAAGGCTCCCATCGTATAAAAAGTCCCATACCAATTTATACGATGGGGTGTCGGTTATCAAACAGCAGTAAATATATATATCCAAATTTAACCTTAATTTATAAACTTGCCCACACAAGCTTATAGACCAAGGGGTCGTTTTGCAGGTCCTAAAGTATAAGCGTCCCATTCCACTTATACTTTAGGTGTCAAGGATAAAGGGAGACGATTATGCTATGACATTCAAGTGGGTATGATGGACATGCAAGTGCAACACACACACCCGACTCTGTGCACACAGACCTTTAGTTCCCCCTTTCTGGAGCCGTAACCTCCCATGATACCTCCGTAGTGGCAGACGGAAGCGGTGGGTTGGGCCTCGCCCACCTCTAAACCAGTAAGGCACTACCGGTCAGACCTATCGTACGCCTCAACGCTTGGTGCACGAAGTGGACTCCTGCGTACTCTTGCCGGCTGGCGCACCGGACTTCTGTTGGCGAAGTGCTAACCACACTTTCCGAGTCAACGTATTGGTGTCGGTGCATCGACCCTCCAATACCGAAGACCCACCACCTTAATTTCCTTTCCTTTTATGCACATGCAAATTAGCGTAATCAAGAACCGAGCCGAAGCTCCCCGGACCAACACGTCCGACTCAACAATCGAGCCGAAGCTCCCCGGACCCAAAGTCCGCCTTTTATCCATCCGAGCCAAAGCTCCTAACCAACATCTGGTGCCATCAGTGCTGTGGAATGTGCAACCCTAATTACTAAGTTACTCTTTTCAGCTTATTAAAACAGTTTACGTTAACCCAGGACTGCCCCCGGTATTCCCTGTGAAGGGCTCTCAAGGGGCACTAGGAACTGTGTTGGGATTACGCCCAGCGTTCCCTTTCGCAAGGTACTTATTTTATTATTGGTTGATTCCCTTACCCACTATTTCTCATATTTCGATATGCTATTCCTAGGGTAATTTGACTCCAACTCTCCTTGGGTAGGACGATCTTTCGTCGGACCCGAACGCCTATAAACCTAGACAAAACCACACCCTACTCACTCATCTTCCATAGATGCAGCCCATTCCACTTGTCTTCACAGCATCCCATCAAGACCCATCATACGTGCCCTAATTCACATCCAAATGAAATCCTGCAGTTTTGCTATATGCAGACCACTTAAGCTACATGACTCGTAAAAAGGGAAGTACATGAAATACTCATCCAGTACCCTTATGATAATTAATAGAGGGCTAAAAAAACATTTGAAGCATAAATCCAGAAATCCATAATTTTCCTAATTTGTCTGATAATTAATTTATTTATTCTAGTGTCCCAAAAGGCCCAGGTTTGATCATGAAGTACCATTTTCAGACAAGATATTAATCCACTAAATTTATCATAATTACAAAATGCCTAATCAACTCTAAATCCTAAGTCTTCCAATTTTTCAGCAAGGTTTAGGCCTTAAAATTTAATTTCAAAGATGCCCCATAATAAGTCATTTTAAAAGATTCTAGAGAAAATGTACCTCCAAAAATTCAGAGAAAATTCAGGGATGATTGTGATGGACTACAAGTAACCTAGAAAAAGTTTCATAATTTATCATTTAGAAATAAGGCTATATTTGATTTTCTTATGAACTTTCTAATTTAAGGGTTAATGAACAAAGTATGCTAATCATTCCTCAAATATTTCCACAAAAATTCCCATATGATAACATTGAGCTAAAGACACTAGGCAGCAAGTTTCATGATTTTTCAGTAAGTAATGGCCTCTGACAAGAATTATTTAATATGTAATCAAAATAAAGCACTTGTGAAGTAGATGCCCTAAATAGATATCCAAAAATTCTAACAAAATTCATACAAGATTATTATGACCTAAAACTAACTCTGCCCATGTTTCATACCCTCTCTATGGGCAGTGAGACCACAATAGCCAACATATTAATTAGGGCATTACTATTAATTACAAATGAAGTGCTATAAACATTGTCCAAAATTCCTCAAGTAAATTATCAGAGGCTCAACATACCCTAATCCCTCACTACCCAAATTTGGTTAAGTTTCAAGATGTTTAGCTAACCTAAACTTACACTACAAGATTTAGGTCCTAAGCTAGGGTTAGGGTTTTGGGGCCCCTATCCTTTTCAAAATTAGCTAATATTTTTAACGGAGCGTTATATATATCCTAGGAACCTCCTTGCAAAATTTGGAGTTCATCCAAGGTGTTTAGGACTCATACCCTTCACAAGGCCAAAAGGTCCCTCCTTAGGGTTTGACCTAGGAACTTAGGGCAAATCTATTCCTCCCTACCCCATATTCCATGGGGAGGTGATAAGTGCTATAAAAAGCCAGTGGCCCAAATCTCAGCCTCTGTTGTGGTGATTTGGTCACTCAAAACCAAAAGTGCAACTTTTGACCAAAATGCCCTTATAAAGGTGTAGTTAGGGTTGGGTCAAAACCTATTCAAAACACATCCAAATTGAATGCAATTTTATACAGGTACCTAATTGGAAACCAGGGACCACTCACAAAAATTTGGGAGGGTTTGGAGGTGTTTAGGGCACCTATTTAATTTATCTAATAATTATTAAATATTTACAAAAACTATAGAAATATTTTCTCCAAAAATTCCCATTTTTGGGCAGGCCCTAGGTATGTCTAGGATAGACTCTCTGCCAAAATTTCAGCTAATGTGGGCTAGGGGTGAAGAGTGAGCACTCAATTTAATGACTGCCAAGCCCTAAGGGTATGTCCCACCAAAATGGGTGCCCTGATCAGACCTTACACCCAAATGGGTTTAAACTAATTTTAAAATAAAGTAGACTCAAGGGACTACAACTTTCATGTTGAAGTATTTTCCACCAGAAGACCCTAAGTATTTTTAAAGTTTAAAACCAATAATATCAAAAACTGTGACAAAATTGCATTAATATAACATATTTCCTATAGTTTAATATCAGGCCCGCACGAATCTTGAAGCAAAAGGGACGGAATCCCTTCATCTTCTTCCTTGAGCCGACGGCCAGAATTCATCCCGCCGGGAGCCACTTCCAAGCCCTGCCGCCGGCGATCCAGCCCCTTCCCCGGCCGGCCACCGCCACCAACACCTCCGTTGAGGTGGTGGCTACCGCCAGGCGGCAGCTCTGCCGCCGGAGAGGCGTTTTCCTGCGGTTGTAGCAAGAAGATTTCTTGCCAAAACATGGAGAAATCCTGGATTCGATCGGGCTCAATTGAGCCCGAAACTTAAATCTTAAGAGTCCTAAGATCTACCCGCGAGTCAAGGAGAGGAGGAGGACCTTCCTGGCGGCCTGAATGCGTGAGGAGCGGCGGGATGCCATTGACGACGGCGGCGGCACTCAGCTTCTGCAACTGCACAGTGGAATGGCTCGTCTCCTCCAGGTAAAAGCTCTAAAATGATCCCCCTGGCTCCCTGAAGGTGTTTAAATGGCAAACGGGGGAGGGGGAAGGCTGGTTCTTCAATGGCCATTAACACCATTAAAGGTGTGGCTCGGGTTGTGTGGAGGGGGGCTGAACCCACCCCTTGGTGGCCGGGAAATGGCTGAAATCAACTCCTCTCCCCTAGAGGAGTTGATTACAGCCATAATTGGTGGCTGTTAGCCTTCCTTGGCCGGCCTCTCACTTCCTCTTCCTCTTCCTCATTTTATCTCTCCTCCATTATCATGGAGAGGAGCTCCTTTCTCTCTCCTAGTCACCTCTGGTTGACTAGTCAACCTCACAAGCTAAATGCAGCCCACTTGATTATGATGGTCATGAGAATGAGTTTAGCCTAAGGGAGAAGTGGCTTGAGCTTGGGTTAGCCCTTCTTGGGCTAAGTTTGACTTGACCCAAATGAGGGTTGACCTGGTCAATTTGACCATCTAGGTTGACCCCATTGGGTCCTGGGTGACCCATTGGCTTCCCTTAGGGTCTAGGTAGGGTATAGGTGGGGTCCTCTAGGCTAGGAGTAGGTCAATTGACCCTAAGTAGGCTAGTTTGACCCATTTAGGGCTAGGGTTGACCTTGGTCAACTGAGCCTCTTGGGTTGACCCTAATGGGTCCTTTTGGCTCTAATGGGCCTCCCAAAGTATTAGGGGTGTTGTGGTAGGGTCTTGGGGTTAAGGTGTAGCCCATGGTCATCCTAAACCATTGTTTAGAGTTTTACTATTTGCAGACCATGATGATCTCCCACCTTTTGTCCCCTATCTCCCAGCCTATTTCTGGCTTCCTAGGGTTTGTCATGACCTAGTCATGGCCAAAACCATTCTTAGGGGTCTAGTTGGAAATGGGATGTTACAATTCCCAATAAACAAAACAAAGATTTCGTCCCCGAAATCAAGGTTGGGCCTACGGGACTTACTACCGAAGGAAAGAGCCTTGTAACATCCCATCATGACGCCTAGTTTGTCAAATTAGGTTTTACGGGAAAGCTTAGATCTATGACCATTATGCCCAATCGGCAAACCAAGATCCCAATAAGCAAGGATAAGGCCCAATAAACAAAAGATAAGCCTCTATCTGCCTAGAGCAGCCCTTAGTAAATTAAAGCAGGAGAATAAATTAACATCTTGAGGGCTCTGAGAGGTATACCTGACTGAATAGCTCGGGGTATCTTTGTCGCATCAGGTCCTGCGGCTCCCAGGTGTGCTCCTCCTGGCTGTGGTTCCTCCACAGGACCTCAACTAGTGGGACCTTCTTGCGTCGCAAGACCCGTATTCCTCGGTCATCGATCCTAACTGGCTCCAAACGAACCGATCGGTCTGAAGCTACCGGCCCTTCGGCGGTCAAGATCTGCTGGTCCGGGCGTAGCAGAGCCCTCCTCAATGAAGAAATATGGAAGACGTCGTGCAGTGCATCCAGCTCTGGTGGTAACTCCAGCCGGTAGGCCAGGGGTCTGATCCGCTCCAGGATCCTGTAAGGGCCCATGTACCTTGGGCTGAGCTTCTTCCTCCGACCACGCACCCGCGAGACTCCATGCATGGGTCGGATCTTCAGAAACACCCGGTCCTCCACCTGGAACTCCACCTGCCGATGCCGGGCGTCATAGTACTTAGCATGTCTGCTCTCCGCCTCTAGCATCCTGTCTCTGATCAGCCTCACCTGTGCCTCGGTGTCTTCAACAAACTCTGACCCCAACACCTTCGGATCTTCGTTCTGAACCCAAGAAAGCGGGGTCCGGCATCTCCTCCCGTACAAGGCTTCGTAAGGCGCCATCCTGATGCTGGACTGGTGGCTGTTGTTATAGGAGAACTCGACCAGGGGTAAGAGTTTCTCCCACGGTTCCCCACGGTCCAAGATGCATAGCCTCAAAAGGTCCTCCAGCGTCCGGTTGGTGCATTCTGTCTGCCCGTCTGTCTGGGGATGAAATGCAGTGCTGAAGGTAAATCGCGTGCCTAAGTAAGCTTGCACGGATCTCCACTCCCTGGAGGTGAACCGACCATCCCGATCCGACACTATCGTCCTGGGCACGTCATGATAACGAATGAACTGCTCCACAAATTTCCGCACCAGTACACCCACTGAATCATCCGTCCTGATTGGTATAAATCGAGCCACCTTGGTCAATCGGTCAACGATTACCCAGATCGAGTCATTCCCTGTCCGAGACCGGGGAAGCCCATGTATGAAGTCCATGGCTATGTCATCGAACTTCCACTCCGGCACTGGGAGTGGCTGCAATAATCCTGCGGGGTTCCTGCACTCCGCCTTCACTAGCTGACATGCCTCACAATGGGTCACGAAGTAAGAGACATCCTTCTTCATACCCGGCCAGAACATCGTCTTCTTCAAATCAGCCGTCATCTTTGTGATCCCCGGGTGTACAGAATACCGACTGCAGTGCGCCTCCGTCATAATATCCTCCCGGATCTGGCCTCCCTCTGATATATACACCCGTCCTCTGAAGTACACTAGGTCGTCCCTCAGTGTGTAATCTCCTGCAGTGCCTGCCTTCAGAGCTTGGAAGATGGGCTCTAACTTGGCATCCTGCCTCTGCCCTTCTCTGACTCGGTCTCTGATGTCATCGGTAACGCCCATCGCGGCCAAGTACTCCTCATAGAGCTCAGGATCATCAGACGACACCAGAGTAATGTGCATGTCCTCTAGTCTCTACAGCAGCTCCATAGACATCAACTGCGGCTCTGCTCCTGCTGTGGCGGCTCTCCGACTCAGTGCATCTGCTACCACGTTCGCCTTCCCCGGGTGATAGTGCATCTCATACTGATAGTCAGATAGAAACTCCACCCACCGCCTCTGCCTGATGTTCAGTTCCTTCTGCATGTCCACGTACTTAAGGTTCTTATGATCGGAGTATATATCACAGTGGACTCCATAAAGGTAGTGCCGTCATATTTTCAGTGCGAATATAACTGCTCCCATCTCAAGGTCATGCACTGGGTAGTTCTTCTCATGGGTCTTCAGCTGGCGGGAGGCATAAGCTATGACGTGTCCGTTCTGCATCAGCACCGCTCCCATCCCCTGATATGATGCGTCGGTGTAGACCTGAAATCCCTCCCTCCCCGAGGGGAGAGTAAGAATGGGAGCCGACGTTAGCCGATCCTTCAGCTCCTGGAACGCTGTCTGGCACTGCGGGGTCCACACGAACGGTACCTCCTTCTTCGTCAAGGATGTGAGCGGGAGGGCGATTCGAGAGAATCCCTCTACGAACTTCCGGTAATAACCGGCAAGTCCAAGGAAACTTCGCACGTCCGTGGCCGTCTTCAGCGGCGGCCAATCCCTGACTGCCTGAATCTTTGCCAGGTCCACCGCCAGCCCGGCTCCACTGATGATGTGGTCTAAGAAAGCCACCTCCTTCAGCCAGAACTGACACTTTCTGAACTTCGCATAAAGACGATGCTCCTGCAGTCTCTCCAAGGTCAGTGTCAGATGTCGAGTGTGCTCCTCCTCCGTCTTAGAATAGATAAGGATGTCATCTATGAATACTATGACGAACATATCCAAATAGGCCTCGAAGACCCGGTTCATGAGGCTCATAAATGCCGACGGAGCATTCGTGAGCCCGAAGGGCATCACGATGAACTCATACAATCCATATCGGCTACTAAAGGCCGTCTTCGGAATATCCTCCTCCTGGATCCGCAGCTGGTAGTAGCCTGACCTCAAGTCCAGCTTCGAAAAATAATGGGCTCCCTCCAGCTGATCGAACAACTCGTCTATCCTGGGGAGCGGATAGGTATTTCGGACGGTCAGCCTGTTTAGTGCTCGATAGTCAATGCACAGGCGAAGAGTGCCATCCTTCTTCTTCACGAATAGGACAGGAGCTCCCCATGATGAGGAGCTCGGCCTAACAAATCCTGCTTCCACCAGCTCCTGCAACTTTGTCCGAAACTCCGCCAATTCCTTCGGGGCCATCCGATAAGTGGCCTTGGATACCGGCTTAGCCCCTGGCACCAACTGAATCTGAAAGTCCTTCTCCCTATGCGGAGGTAGTTCTGGCAGCTTATCCGGAAAAATATCGGCGTAGTCACGAACCACCGGAATACTAGCAATCAGGTCCTTCTCCTCAGTCATCTCGAATAATACCTGATATACCTCGTCTCCTTGCATGTGAGCCTTAACAGCCTGAATAGATGAAAGCAGGCGACGGGAGACCGGTGTAGTACCTTCGAATGTCGCATAAGTATCGTCGTGGCTCAGCACGACCCTCCTTGCCGGGCAATCAATCTGGGCATGGTTCCAGACAAGCCATGTCATGCCCAAGACAAGGTCGAAGTCCGGCATCCTCAGGATCGTCGCCGGGGCCTCGAGTGTCAACCCGTCTATGGTAACCTCCAGGAGGCACTTTTCTGTGGACTGGATCTCCATCCCATTGGGGAGGCGCACCCTCCTGGGTAATCTCGTATAATATCGAATCCGATCCAGGTCCTTGACGAAATCCTCCGACACAAAGTTGTGCGATGCCCCCGTGTCGAACAGGGTATGGGCAGGCTTGCCGCACACCATCACCATTCCTAAATCAGTTTTAAAAAGAACTTTGGTGTAAGGTTTTCTAACCTAGGTTGTGTAGTAGTTCTATCAATACTTAATATGAGTAAAAGAAATAAATCCAAAATTAAGATTACTCTCATACCTGCAATAACCCTGTCCGGGTTCCGGGGCTATGCTAAGTCCAAAGCGTAAATCTGCTCCCCATTCTGCCTGCGGTCGCCTCCCTGGTAACCACGTCCTCGGTCGCATCCTAGGCCTCCGAGATGCTGGGCCGGTGGGCCACCCCGTGGTGCTGGAGGTGGTGCCCCCCTCATAGGGCAGTCTCTCCGGAGGTGTCCCACCTGGTGACAATGGAAGCACTCCGGCGGGGGATACGTCATACCCCGGGGTCTCTGCATTTCCTGGATCCGGAGAGGTTGAGGGGCCAAGACCACCTGCTCTCTCGGCTCCTGCCTCACCTCCTGACGAGGCTGCTCCTCTGTCCGTACTGCCGACTCTGTCCCTAAGTATGATGGGGGAGAGAGTCCTCGGAAGGTGCTCATCCAGTTGGCCCCTGGGTTTGGCTGCTGGGCTGGGGCCTGCTGAGCCCGGAAGGCCTCAAGGATAGCTATAAGGGTCTGCCCCATGTCCGACTGGAGGAAAGGTGTGGGGACCATGGGAGGTGGTGCAATATCTGGGGTCTGCTGAGCTCCACCTTGTGGGGTGGGCTGAGCTGGGGGCTGCAAAACGAGCTACATTAGTAGGTAATCGACTCAATGCCTAATGAAAGTGGACAATTCACATGTGATTCCCCCCATATGGGCACACCACTGCTTCCGCTACTTAGTTTGTCCCCAAACTAAACCCGCGCGGGGGTGACCTAGGGTTGTGGACGGCTACTTTTCGATCGAAACCTGGCTCTGATACCACTTGTAAGACCCCCCCCCTTTTTTTTTTCTTTTTCGACACCGGGGTCTTAGGCCCAGAACCGCCGTTTTGCGGTGACTCCTTCACGCCCTGAAGGGTCATCACCACAAAGCGCCGATTCTGCCGGCCAATTAGATCACAGAAAAGTAGCATAATGAAGTAAAATGGAAACTATCTGTCCACAGAGAATCACATGACATAATAAATATAACTCCACGAAGGGAGTGTCCACAGAAAATAACATCAGAGTAGCAAAAACGGGCTTATGCCCGGTACATCATAACCTCACTACAAAGTCTCTCATGCAGAAACAAAAGTAGAGAACTACTCAAGATCGAGACTCACGGTCCCGGCTGTATGAACCCCGGAGCTAGACTGCCCCACCTCCAAGCGCACCGGTCTCTGGGGCTGCTCCTCCATGCTGGTCTCCACAATCCCCTAAATGATGCGGTTCGAAAACCGTTAGTCTAAAAGACTAAGTCCTATCATCCCCCGCCCCTTCCCCCATGGCTCCTAAGCACCGAGCGGAGAGGAAGAAAGGGAAGGACTGAAGGTGGAGAATAATCAAAAAGCAGGTGACAGCGGGCCTATACTAGCAATTCTATAGACTTAAACTGAAATATGAAATGTAACCTTCACTTATGTGAAAAACACATAAGCCAAGGGGTCTTCTGCAAGGCTCCCATCGTATAAAAAGTCTCATACCAATTTATACGATGGGGTGTCGGTTATCAAACAACAGTAAATATATATATATCCAAATTTAACCTTAATTTATAAACTTGCCCACACAAGCTTATAGACCAAGGGGTCGTTTTGCAGGTCCTAAAGTATAAGCGTCCCATTCCACTTATACTTTAGGTGTCAAGGATAAAGGGAGACGATTATGCTATGACATGCAAGTGGGTATGATGGACATGCAAGTGCAACACACACACCCGACTCTGTGCACACAGACCTTTAGTTCCCCCTTTCTCGAGCCGTAACCTCCCAGGATACCTCCGTAGTGGCAGACGGAAGCGGTGGGTTGGGCCTCGCCCACCTCTAAACCAGTAAGGCACTACCGGTCAGACCTATCGTACGCCTCAACGCTTGGTGCAGGAAGCGGACTCCTGCGTACTCTTGCCGGCTGGCGCACCGGACTTCTGTTGGCGAAGTGCTAACCACACTTGCCGAGTCAACGTATTGGTGTCGGTGCATCGACCCTCCAATACTGAAGACCCACCACCTTAATTTCCTTTCCTTTTATGCACATGCAAATTAGCGTAATCAAGAACCGAGCCGAAGCTCCCCGGACCAACACGTCCGACTCAACAATCGAGCCGAAGCTCCCCGGACCCAAAGTCCGCCTTTTAACCATCCGAGCCGAAGCTCCTAACCAACATCTGGTGCCATCAGTGCTGTGGAATGTGCAACCCTAATTACTAAGTTACTCTTTTCAGCTTGTTAAAACAGTTTACGTTAACCCAGGACTGCCCCCGATATTCCCTGTGAAGGGCTCTCAAGGGGCACTAGGAACTGTGTTGGGATTACGCCCAGCGTTTCCTTTCGCAAGATACTTATTTTATTATTGGTTGATTCCCTTACCCACTATTTCTCATATTTCTATATGCTATTCCTAGGGTAATTTGACTCCAACTCTCCTTGGGTAGGACGATCTTTCGTCGGACCCGAACTCCTATAAACCTAGACAAAACCACACCCTACTCACTCATCTTCCATAGATGCAGCCCATTCCACTTGTCTTCACAGCATCCCATCAAGACCCATCATACGTGCCCTAATTCACATCCAAATGAAATCCTGCAGTTTTGCTATATGCAGACCACTTAAGCTACATGACTCGTAAAAAGGGAAGTACATGAAATACTCATCCAGTACCCTTATGATAATTAATAGAGGGCTAAAAAAACATTTGAAGCATAAATCCAGAAATCCATAATTTTCCTAATTTGTCTGATAATTAATTTATTTATTCTAGTGTCCCAAAAGGCCCAGGTTTGATCATGAAGTACCATTTTTAGACAAGATATTAATCAACTAAATTTATGATAATTACAAAATGCCTAATCAACTCTAAATCCTAAGTCTTCCAATTTTTCAGCAAGGTTTAGGCCTTAAAATTTAATTTCAAAGATGCCCCATAATAAGTCATTTTAAAAGATTCTAGAGAAAATGTACTTCCAAAAATTCAGAGAAAATTCAGGGATGATTGTGATGGACTACAAGTACCCTAGAGAAAGTTTCATATTTTATAATTTGGAAATAAGGCTATATTTGATTTTCTTATGAACTTTCTAATTTAAGGGTTAATGAACAAAGTATGCTAATCAATCATCAAATATTTCCACAAAACTTCCCATATGATAACATTGAGCTAAAGACACTATGCAGCAAGTTTCATGATTTTTCAGTAAGTAATGGCCTCTGACAAGAATTATTTAATATGTAATCAAAATAAAGCACTTGTGAAGTAGATGCCCTAAATAGATATCCAAAAATTCTAACAAAATTCATACAAGATTATTATGACCTAAAACTAACTCTACCCATGTTTCATACCCTCTCTATGGGCAGTGTGACCACAATAGCCAACATATTAATTAGGGCATTACTATTGATTACAAATGAAGTGCTATAAACATTGTCCAAAATTCCTCAAGTAAATTATCAGAGGCTCAACATACCCTAATCCCCTCATTACCCAAAGTTGGTTAAGTTTCAAGATGTTTAGCTAACCTAAACTTACACTACAAGATTTAGGTCCTAAGCTAGGGTTAGGGTTTTGGGGCCCCTATCCTTTTCAAAATTAGCTAATATTTTTAACAGAGGGTTATATATATCCTAGGAACCTCCTTGCAAAATTTGGAGTTCATCCAAGGTGTTTAGGACTCATACCCTTCACAAGGCCAAAAGGTCCCTCCTTAGGGTTTGACCTAGGAACTTAGGGCAAATCTATTCCTCCCTACCCCATATTCCATGGGGAGGTGATAAGTGCTATAACAAGCCAGTGGCCCAAATCTCAGCCTCTGTTGAGGTGATTTGGTCACTCAAAACCAAAAGTGCAACTTTTGACCAAAATGCCCTTATAAAGGTGTAGTTAGGGTTGGGTCAAAACCTATTCAAAACACATCCAAATTGAATGAAATTTTATACAGGTACCTAATTGGAAACCAGGGACCACTCACCAAAATTTGGGAGGGTTTGGAGGTGTTTAGGGCACCTATTTAATTTACCTAATAATTATTAAATATTTACAAAAACTATAGAAATATTTTCTCCAAAAATTCCCATTTTTGGGCAGGCCCTCGGTATGTCTAGGGTAGACTCTCTGCCAAAATTTCAGCTAATTTGGGCTAGGGGTGAAGAGTGGGCACTCAATTTAATGACTGCCTAGCCCTAAGGGTATGTCCCACCAAAATGGGTGCCCTGGTTAGACCTTACACCCAAATGGGTTCAAACTAATTTTAAAATAAAGTAGACTCAAGGGACTACAACTTTCATGTTGAAGTATTGTCCACCAGAAGAACCTAAGTATTTTTAAAGTTTAAAACCAATAATATCAAAAACTGTGACAAAATTGTATTAATATAACATATTTCCTATAGTTTAATATCAGGCCCGCACGAATCTTGAAGCAAAAGGGACGGAATCCCTTCATCTTCTTCCTTGAGCCGACGGCCAGGATTCATCCCGCCTGGAGCCACTTCCAAGCCCTGCCGCCGGCGATCCAGCCCCTTCCCCGGCCGGCCGCCGCCACCAACACCTCCGTTGAGGTGGTGGCTACCGCCAGGCGGCGGCTCTGCCGCCAGAGAGGCATTTTTCGGCGGTTGTAGCAAGAAGATTTCTTGCCGAAACATGGAGAAATCCTGGATTCGATCGGGCTCAATTGAGCCCGAAACTTAAATCTTAAGAGTCCTAAGATCTACCCGCGAGTCAAGGAGAGGAGGAGGACCTTCCTGGCGGCCTGAATGCGTGAGGAGCGGCGGGATGCCATTGACGACGGCGGCGGCGCTCGGCTTCTACAACTGCACAGTGGAATGGCTCGTCTCCTCCAGGTAAAAGCTCTAAAATGATCCCCCTGGCTCCCTGAAGGTATTTAAATGGCAAACGGGGGAGGGGAAGGCTGGTTCTTCAATGGCCATTAACACCATTAAAGGTGTGGCTCGGGTTGTGTGGAGGGGGGATGAACCCACCCCTTGGTGGCCGGGAAACGGCTGGAATCAACTCCTCTCCCCTAGAGGAGTTGATTACAGCCATAATTGGTGGCTGTTTGCCTTCCTTGGCCGGCCTCTCACTTCCCCTTCCTCTTCCTCATTTTCTCTCTCCTCCATTATCATGGAGAGGAGCTCCTTTCTCTCTCCTAGTCACCTCTGGTTGACTAGTCAACCTCACAAGCTAAATGCAGCCCACTTGATTATGATGGTCATGGGAATGGGTTTAGCCTAAGGGAGAAGTGGCTTGAGATTGGGTTAGCCCTTCTTGGGCTAAGTTTGACTTGACCCAAATGAGGGTTGACCTGGTCAATTTGACCATCTAGGTTGACCCCATTGGGTCCTGGGTGACCCATTGGCTTCCCTTAGGGTCTAGGTAGGGTATAGGTGGGGTCCTCTAGGCTAGGAGTAGGTCAATTGACCCTAAGTAGGCTAGTTTGACCCATTTAGGGCTAGGGTTGACCTTGGTCAACTGAGCCTCTTGGGTTGACCCTAATGGGTCCTTTTGGCTCTAATGGGCCTCCCAAAGTATTAGGGGTGTTGTGGTAGGGTCTTGGGGTTAAGGTGTAGCCCATGGTCATCCTAAACCATTGTTTAGAGTTTTACTATTTGCAGACCATGATGATCTCCCACCTTTTGTCCCCTATCTCCCAGCCTATTTCTGGCTTCCTAGGGTTTGTCATGACCTAGTCATGGCCAAAACCATTCTTAGGGGTCTAGTTGGAAATTGGATGTTACAGTGGTGGCGGTGGACGGCCGGGGAAGGGGCTGGATCGCCGGCGACAAGGCTTGGAAACGTCTCCAGGAGGGATGGATCCTGGCCGTTGGCTCAATGAAGAAGATGACGGGATTCCATCGATTCTGCGTCAAGATTCGCGCTACTCCTGATTCTAAACTATAGGATATTAAATTTTGATATTCTGATTTATGTCACAGTTTTAGTGTTATTTGATTTTAATTTTTAAAAATACCTAGGCTCACTTGGTGGGAAAACATCCAACATGAAAGTTGTAGCTCTCTGAGTCTAATTTATTTTAAAATTTGTTTGAACCCCATTTGGGTGCATGGTCTGACCAGGGCACCCATTTTGGTGGGACATACGCTTAGGGCTAGGCAGTCATTAAACTGAGTGCCCACACTTCATCCCTAGCCCAAATCAATTGAAATTTTGGAAGGGAGCCTAACCTAGCTATACCTAGGGCCTGCCCCAAATTCAGAATTTTTGGACACAATTTTCCTAACATTTTTTATTTTATTTAATAAAGCTAAGGTAATTTAATTAAGTGGTCAAATGACCTCCAAACCCTCCCAAATTTTGAGAAGTGGTCCCTGGCTTCAAGACCTAGTCCTGTACAAAAGTTGGACTCATTTGGATATGTTTTGGTTAGGGAATCACCAAACCATAGTGTGGCCCTAAGGTGGTAGGTTTGTTCAAAAAGTGCACTTTTGATTTTGAGTGACCAAATCACCTCAACAGAGGCTAAAGTTTGGGACACTTACTTTCTTTGGCATTTATCACCTCCCCAAGGAATGTGGGGTAGTGTGGAATTGATTTGCCCTAAGTTCCTAGGCCAAACCCTAAGGAAGGACCTTTGTGCCTTGTGAAGGGCATGAGTCCTAAACACCTTGGATTAACATCAAATTTTGCATGGAGGGTCCTAGGGTATATAAAACCCTCTGGTAAAAATATTAAATAATTTTGAAAAGGGTAGGGTCCACAAAACCCTAACCCTAGCTTAGGTCATAAAACTTGTAGTGCTAGTTTAGGTTAGCTAAACTCCTTGAAATATAATCAAATTTGGGTAGTGTGGGAATAAGGATATTTTGAGCCTCTGGTAATTTATTTCGGCAGTTTTGATCAATATTGGTAGCACTTCATTTGAATCCAATAGGATTGCCATAATTAATAATTTGACTATTGTGATCTCACTGCCCATTGAAAGTTCATGAAACATTGGCAGAGGTAGTTTTAGACCATACTGATCATATTTGATTTTTAATAGAAGTTTTGGATACATAATTAGGGCATCTACTTCACAAGTACATTACTTCGGTTACATACTAAATAATTCTTACAAGAGCTCAATAGTTGTTGAAAAATTATGAAACTTGAAACATAGTGTTCCAAGTTCATTATTATCATGTGGGAATTTTTGTGGAAATTTTTGATGGATAATTATTATACTTTGTTCATTAACCCTTAAACTTGAAATTTCATGAGAAAATCAAGTATAGCCTTATTATTAAATGATAAATTATGAAACTTTATCTAGGGTATTTGTATGACATCGTAACCATCCCTGAATTTTCTCTGAATTTTTTGGATGTATTATTGCTGTAAATTCTTTTAAAATGACTTATTATAAGATATATTTGAAATTAACTTTAAGGGCCTAAACCTTTGCTGAAAAATTTGAAGACTTAGGCTTTAGAGTTGATTATGCATTTTGTAATTAACATAAATTTAGTGGATTATTATCTTATCTGAAATTGGTAATTCGTGTTCAAACTTGGGCTTTTTGGATACTAGAATAAATAATTAAATTATCAGAAAAATTAGGAAAATTATGAATTTCTGGATTTATGCTACAAATGCCATTTTAGCCCTCTAATAATTATCATAGGGGTACTGGATGAGTATTTCATGTACCTCCCATTTTACGAGTCATTTAGCTTAAGTGGTCTGCATTTAGCAAAACTGCAGGAAATCATTTTGGATATGAATTAGAGCACGTGTGATGGGTCTTGTTGGTTTGCTGGAAGGATAAGTAGAATTAGGTGCATCTATGGAAGATAAGTGAGTAGGGTGTTGTTTTGTCTAGGGTTTAGAGGCGTTCGGCTCCGACGAAAGATCGTCCTACCCAAGGATAGTTGGAGTCAAATCACCCTAGGATTAGCATATCGGAACATGAGAAAGTAATGGGTAAGGGAATCAACGAACAACAAAAATAAGTACCTTGCGAAAGGGAACGCTGGGCGTAATCCCAACATAGTTCCTAGTGCCCCTTGAGAGCCCTTCACAGGGAATACCGGGGGCAGTCCTGGGTTAACGTAAACTGTATTAACAAGCTGAAAAGAGTAACTTAGTAATTAGGGTTGCACCTTTCACAAACACTGATAGCACCGGAAATTAGCTGGGAGCTTCGGCTCGGATGGTTAAAAAGACGGACTTTGGGTCCGGGGAGCTTCGGCTCGATTGTTGGTGACAGACGTGTTGGTCCGGGGAGCTTCGGCTTGGGTTTTGATTACGCTAAAATTTGCATGTGCATAAAAGGAAAGGAAATTAAGGTGGTGGGTCTTCGGTATTGGAGGTTCGATGCACCGACGCCAATACGTTGACTCGGCAAGTGTGGTTAGCACTTCGCCAACAGAAGTCCGGTGTGCCAGCCGACAAGAGTATGCAGGAGTCCGCTTCGTGCACCAAGCGTTGAGGCGTACGATAGGTCTGACCGGTAGTGCTTTACTGCTTTAGAGGTGGGCGAGGCCCAACCCACCGCTTCCGTCTGCCACTACGGAGGTATCCTGGGAGGTTACGGCTCCAGAAAGGGGGAACTAAAGGTCTGTGTGCACAGAGTCGGGTGTGTGTGTTGAACTTGCATGATCCATCATACCCACTTGCATGTCATAGCATAATCAATTCATTTAACCCTGACACCTAAAGTATAAGTGGAATGAGACGCTTATACTTTAGGACCTGCAAAACGACCCCTTGGTCTATAAGCTTGTGTGGGCAAGTTTATAAATTAAGGTTAATTTTGATATATATATTTACTGCTGTTGATAACCGACACCCCAACGTATAAATTGGTATGGGACTTTTTATACGATGGGAGCCTTGCAGAAGACCCCTTGGCTTATGTGTTCTCGCATAAGTGAAGGTTACTTTTCATATTTCAGCTTCTTGTCTATACATGTTATAGAATTGCTAGTATAGGTCCGCTGTCATCTGCTTTTGATATTCTCCACCTTCACGTCCTCCCCTTTCTTCCTCTCCGCTCGGTGCCTAGGGGCCGTGGGGGAAGGGGCGGGGGATGATAGGACTTAGTCTTTTAGACTAACGGTTTTCGAACCGCATCATTTAGGGGATCGTGGAGACCAGCATGGAGGAGCAGCCCCAGAGACCGGTGCGCTTGGAGGTGGGGCAGTCTAGCTCCGGAGTTCATACAACCGGGACCGTGAGTCTCGACCTTGAGTAGTTTTTCTGCTTTAGCTTCTGCATGAGTGATTTTGTAGTGAGGATATGATGTACCGGGCATAAGCCCGTATTTTGCTACTCTGGTGTTTTATTCTGTGGACTCTCCCTTCGTGGAGACTTATTTACTATGACATGTGATTTTTTGTGGACTGATTGTTTACATTTACTTCATTATGCTACTTTTCTGTGATCGAATTGGCCTGCAGAATCGGCGCTTTGTGGTGATGACCCTTCAGGGCATGAAGGGGTAACCGCAAAATGGCGGTTTTGGGCCTAAGACCCCGGTGTTAGATAAGAAAAAAAGGGGGGTCTTACAAGTGGTATCAAAGCAGACCTCGATCGAAAAGTAACAGTCCACAACCCAGGGTCACCCCCGCGCAAGTTTAGTTTGGGGACAAACTAAGCAGCGGAAGCAGTGGTGTGCCCATATGGGGGATCACATGTAAATTGTCCACTTTTATCAGGTATTGAGTCGATTACCTACTAATGTAGTTCGTTTTGCAGCCCCCAGCTCAGCCCACCCCACAAGGTGGAGCTCAGCAGACTCCAGACATTGCACCACCTCCCATGGTCCCCACACATTTCCTTCAGTCAGACATGGGGCAAACCATTATAGCTATCCTTGAGGCCTTTCGGGCTCAGCAGGCTCCGGCCCAGCAGCCAAACCCAGGGGAAAACTGGATGAGCACCTTCCGAGGACTCTCTCCCCCGTCAAACTTAGGGACAGAGTCGACAGTGCGGACAGAGGAGTGGCTGGATGTCATGTACGAGATGTTGACTGGGATACGATGCCCTTGGGAGGAGAGGGTGGCCTTGGTGGTATCTTGCTTGGAGTCCCATGCCAATAGGTGGTGGAAGACGCTGTTGGACACGACGTTTGCTGATAGGGAGATTGCAGAAATCACTTGGGAGGAATTCAGGGCCACGCTGCTGGAGCACTTTATTCCGCAGTCGGCCAGGGACGAGTTGGAGGAGAGGTTCTTACAACTGAGGCAGGGCACTAGGACGGTGGTGGAGTACCACCGAGAGTTCGACCATTTGGCCCGATATGCGGGTTCTTACCAGCTCGACGAAGCAGGATACGTCAAGAGATTTTATAAGGGCCTAAAAGAGGAATTGAGGGAGGCCTTGCTATTTGTATCTGACGGCCTATCTCCAAGATTTTGGAGATGGTGAAGAGGATTGAGGCCGATTGGCACAACACTCGGGGCCGGAAGCGGCAAGCGGAGGATCAGGGCCGGAGGGCCCGAAATGATCAGCAGCGAGGCACCATACCAGATGAGAGAAGGACAGAGGAGCAGCCTCGTCAGGAGGTAAGGCAGGAGCCGAGAGAGCAGGTGGTTTTGGCCCCTCAACCTCTTCGGATACAGGAGATGCCAAGACCCGGGGGTATGGTGTATCCCCCGCCGGAGTGCTTCCATTGTCATCAGGTGGGACACCTCCGGAGAAACTGCCCCATGAGGGGGGCACCACCTCCAGCACCACAGGGTGGCCCACCTGCCCAGCATTTCGGAGGCCGAGGACGCGGCCGAGGACGTGGTTACCAGGGAGGAGACCGAAGACAGGAAAGGGAGCAGGCATATGCCTTGGATCTGGCACAGCCTTGAAATCCAGAGCGGGTCATCACAGGTAAGCTAAGATGTTTTAAATTGTTTAAACTAAATTCCCGTTCTCAATTGTCCAACAAGTAGAACTGCCCTAAGCAGAATAAATAGCAAAGAAAACGCGTCATAAAATACTAAGACCTTTAATCATCACAGGTATAGTCTTCATCAGCGGCAACCCTTCCTATACTCTATTCGACACGGGTGCTTCGCACTCGTTTGTGTCGGAGACCTTCCTGGAAGGGATGGAAGGAGTGGAACGGTTCTCAGGCCGGATGAGTAGGGTGCGTCTACCCGACGGATCAGAGATACTCACCTCAACCCACTGTAGCATGGAGGCGGAGATTGGAGGGAAGTAGTTCGAAGTTCCGACAACGGTCCTGAGGATGCCAGTCTTCGAGCTGATCCTGGGCATGACTTGGTTGCACTGGAATCATGCCCAGATTGATTGTCAAGCGAAGAAGATCACCGTGAGGCACGGGGACTCTACCATCATCATCGAAGGTATAAGACCTGCCTCACGTATACCCTTATCTTCAGTACAGGCCGTCAAGGCCTATTTACAGGGGGAGGAGGTCTACGAGGTGCTGTTTGAGATGACGGAGGCCACGAGTTCTATATCGAATATCCAGGTGGTGCGGGAGTTTGAGGACATCTTTCCGGAGAAGTTACCCAGATTACCCCCGCGCAGGGAGCAGGACTTCCAGATACAGCTTGTGCCGGGGGCCAAGCCAGCGTCCAAGGCACCTTACCGGATGACCCCAAAGGAGTTGACAGAGTTCCAGAGCCAGCTTCAGGAGTTAGTGGAAGCCGGATTTGTCCGGCCACGCTCTTCACCTTGGGGAGCCCCGGTATTGTTCGTCAAGAAGAAAGACAGGACCCTCAAATTGTGCATCGACTATCGAGCACTAAATCGGCTGACGGTCCGGAACACCTATCCACTGCCAAGGATAGACGAGCTGTTCGACCAGCTGCAGGGAGCGCAGTTCTTTTCGAAATTAGATTTGAGGTCGGGATACTACCAGCTTCGGATTCGGGAGGAGGACATCCAGAAGACTGCTTTTAGTAGCAGATATGGTTTATACGAGTTTACGGTGATGCCCTTCGGACTCACCAATGCACCATCAGCGTTCATGACCCTCATGAACCAAGTCTTCAAGGAATATCTTGATGTGTTTGTCATTGTGTTCATCGATGACATCCTCATTTACTCGAGGACGGAGGAGGAGCACACTCGCCATCTGACATTGACCCTGCAGAGACTGCGGGAGAATCATCTATATGCGAAGTTTAGTAAATGTCAGTTCTGTCTGAAGGAGGTGGGCTTCTTAGGCCATATTATCAGTGGAGCCGGATTGGCAGTGGACCCGGCAAAGATTCAGGCTATTCGGGATTGGCCGCAGCTGAAGATAGCCAGTGACGTACGGAGTTTTCTAGGACTTGTCGGTTACTATCGGAAGTTCGTGGAGGGATTCTCTCGAATCGCCCTCCCACTCACATCCTTGACGAAGAAGGAGGTACCGTTCGTGTGGACCCCGCAGTGCCAGACAGCTTTCCAGGAGCTGAAGGATCGGCTAACCTCGGCTCCCATTCTTACTCTCCCCTGGGGGAGGGAAGGATTTCAGGTCTACACTGATGCTTCCTACCAGGGTATGGGAGCTGTACTGATGCAGAAGGCCCATGTGATTGCATATGCATCTCGCCAGTTGAAGAAGCACGAGCAGAACTATCCGGTGCACGACCTTGAGATGGGGGCGGTCATTTTTGCTTTGAAGGTCTGGCGCCATTATCTTTATGGAGTCCACTGCGATATCTATTCCGACTATAAGAACCTGAAATACGTGGACATGCAGAAGGAACTGAACATCAGGCAGAGGCGCTGGGTGGAGTTCCTTGCAGATAATCAGTATGAGATGCACTACCATCCAGGGAAGGCAAACGTGGTGGCGGACGCATTGAGTCGGAGAGCTACCACTTTCGAAGTCGGGCCTCAGGTTATTTCTATGGAGCTGGTGAGGAGATTGGAGGATATGCACATCACACTGGTGTCATCCGAGGACCCCGAGCTTTACACGGAGTATTTAGCAGCGGTGAGTGCTACAGACGATATCCGGGACAGAGTCAGAGAGGGACAGAGGCGAGATGTCAATCTGGAGCCGATATTCTGGTCCTTGGAGAACGGTACAGCAGGAGATTACACGATGAGGGACGGCGTGTTATGCTTCAGAGGTCGGACTTATATACCGGGAGGAGGCCAGGTCCGGGAGGATATCATGGCGGAAGCCCACCACAGCAGATACTCGGTGCACCCGGGCATCACGAAGATGACTGCGGATTTGAAGAAGACTATGTACTGGCCTGGCATGAAGAAGGATATCACTCGGTTTGTGACCCACTGCGAAGCTTGTCAGCTAGTGAAGGCAGAGTGCAAAAACCCTGCGGGGTTATTGCAACCACTCCCGGTACCAGAGTGGATGTTCGAAGACATCGCGATGGATTTTATTCACGGACTTCCCCAATCACGAACAGGGAATGACTCAATTTGGGTCATCGTCGATCGGTTGATTAAGGTAGCCAGGTTCATTCCGATCAGGAAGGACGACGCTGTGGGAGTATTAGTACAGAGATTTGTGGAGTAGTTCATTCGATATCACGGGGTGCCCAAGACGATCGTGTCGGATCAGGATGGCCGGTTCACTTCCAGGGAGTGGAGATCCGTGCAAGCTTACTTAGGCATGCGATTGACCTTCAGCACTGCATTTCATCCCCAGACAGATGGGCAGACAGAACGCACCAACCGGACGCTGGAAGACATTTTGAGGCTATGCATTTTGGACCGCGGGGAACCGTGGGAGAAACTCTTACCCCTGGTCGAGTTCTCCTATAACAACAGCTACCAGTCCAGCATCAGGATGGCGCCTTACGAAGCCTTGTATGGAAGGAGATGCCGGACCCCGCTTTCTTGGGTTCAGGACGAAGATCCGAAGGTGTTGGGATCAGAGTTTGTTGAAGACACCGAGGCTTAAGTGAGGCTGATCAGAGACAGGATGCTAGAGGCGCAGAGTAGACAGGCTAAGTACTATGACGCCCGGCATCGGCAGGTGGAGTTCCAGGTGGGAGACCGGGTGTTTTTGAAGATTCGGCCCATGCATGGAGTCTCGCGAGTGCGTGGTCGGAGGAAGAAGCTCAGCCCTAGGTACATGGGCCCTTACAGGATCCTGGAGCGGATCGGGCCCCTAGCCTACAGGCTGGAGTTACCACCAGAGCTGGAAGCGCTGCACGACGTCTTCCATATTTCTTCGCTGAGGAGGGCTCTGCTACGCCCAGAGCAGCAAATTTTGACCACCGAAGGGCCGATAGCTTCAGACCGGTCAGTTCGTTTGGAGCCGGTTAGGATCGACGATCGAGGAGTACGGGTCTTGCGTCGCAAGAAGGTCCCACTAGTCAAGGTCCTGTGGAGGAACCACGGCCAGGAGGAGCATACCTGGGAGCGGCAGGACCTGATGCGACAAAGATACCCAGAGCTGTTCAGTCAGGTATACCTCACAAACCCCTCAAGATGTTTTAATTATTTTCCTACTTTAACTAGTAAGGGCTGCTTTAGGCAGGTAGAGGCTTATCTTTTGTTTATTGGGGGCTTATCTTTTATTTATTGGGATCTTGACTTCATCAATTGGGTGAATTGGACATAGATTTAGGTTTCCCTTGAAACCTAGTTTAGCAAACATGGCGTCGTGATGGGATGTTACAAGTTTCCTTCCTCGGTAGAAAATTTCCGTAGGCGTAACCTTGATTTCGGGGACGAAATCTTTGTTTTGTTTATTTGGATTTGTAACATCTCATTTCCAACTAGACCCCTAGGTGTGGTTTTGTCCATGACTAGGTCATGACAAACCCTAGGAAGCCAGGAATGGGCCAAGAGATAGGAGACAAAGTGGGGAAACTCATCATGGTCTGCCAATAGTAGAACTCTGAGCAATGGTTTAGGATGACCATGGGCTACACCTTGACCCCAAGACCCTACCACAACACCCCCTAATACCTTGGGAGGCCCTTTAGAACCATAAGGACCCATTGGGGTCAACCAGAGAGGCTCAGTTGACTAAGGTCAACCCTAGCCCTTAATGGGTCAAACTAGCCTACTTAGGGTCAATTGACCTACTCCTAGCCTAGAGGACCCCACCTATGCCCTCCTAACCCTAAAGTGAGGTCAATGGGTCACTAAGGACACATTGGGGCCAGCCCTAGAGGCCAGGTTGACCCAAGTCAACTCAAGCTCCTAATCTGGTCAAAGTACCCTTACTAAGGGTATGTGACCTCCAAAGTGCAGGGTAACCCTACATAACCCTACCTAGACCTTAGGGGAAGCCAATGGGTTACCAAGGACCCATAGGGGTCAACCCAATTGGTCATGTTGACCCAAGTCAATTCTAGCCCTAAAATGGTCAAAGTGCCCTTACCAAGGGACATGTGACCACCAAGATGCCCAACCAACCATATTCAAGTAATCCTAGACCTTAAGGGAGTCCAATGGGTCACTAAAAACCCAATGGGGTCAACCTAGATGGTCAAATTGGCCCAGGTCAACCCTCATTTAAGCCAAGTCAAACCTAGCCCAAAAGGGCTAACCCAAGCCCAAGCCACTTCTTCCTTAGGCTAACCCCATTTCCATGTTCATCATAACCAAGTGGGCTGCACTTAGCTTATGGGGTTGACCAGTCAACCAGGGTTGACTAGGAGAGAGAAGGAAGCTTCCCTCCATGTTAATGGAGGAGAGAGAAGATGGGGGAGAGGAAGGGAGAGAGTGGAGCCGGCCAAGGGAGGCTAGCAGCCACCTTTAATGGCTTCAATCAACTCCTCTAGGGAAGAGGAGTTGATTCCAGCCGTTTCCCGGCCACCAAGGGGTGGATTCAGCCCCCCTCCACTCTACCCGAGCCATACCATAAATGGTGTTGATGGCCATTGAAGAACGAGCCACCCCCTTCCCCAATTTCCATTTAAACACCATCAGTGGGCAAAGGGGAACATTTTCGAGCGTTTACCTAGAGGAGACAGGCCATCCCACTGTACTGTTGCAAAAGCCGAGCGCCACCACCGTCAACAATGGCATCCCGCCGCTCTTCCCGCATCCAGGCCGCCAGGAAGGTCCTCCCCCTCTCCTTAACTCTCGGGTAGATCATAGGACTTCTTAGGCTTAAGATTCGGGCTCAATTGAGCCCGATCAAATCCAGCATTTTTCATGGTTTCGGCAAGAAATTTTCTTGCTATAACCGCCGGAAAACGCCTCTCCGGCGGCAGAGCCGCCGCCTGGCGATAGCCACCACCTCAACGGAGGTGGTGGTGGCGGTGGCCGGCCGGGGAAGGGGCTGGATCGCCGGCGACAAGGCTTGGAAACGGCTCCAGGCGGGATGGATCCTGGCTGTTGGCTCAATGAAGAAGATGATGGGATTTCGTCGATTCTGCGTCATGATTCGCGCTACTCCTGATTCTAAACTATAGGATATTAAATTTTGATATTCTGATTTATGTCACAGTTTTTGTGTTATTTGTATTAATTTTTAAAAATAACTAAGCTCACCTGGTGGGAAAACATCCAACATGAAAGTTGTAGCTCTCCGAGTCTAATTTAGTTTAAAATTTGTTTGAACCCATTTGGGTGCATGGTCTGACCAGGGCACCCATTTTGGTGGGACATACCCTTAGGGCTAGGCAGTCATTAAACTGAGTGCCCACACTTCATCCCTAGCCCAAATCAATTAAAAATTTGGCAGCGAGTTTAACCTAGCTATACCTAGGGCCTGCCCCAAACTCAGAATTTTTGGACACACTTTTCCTAAAGTTTTTGATTTTACTTAATAAAGCTAAGGTAATTTAATTAAGTGGTCAAATGACCTCCAAACCCTCCCAAATTTTGGGGAGTGGTCCCTGGCTTCATGTCCTAGTCCTGTACAAAATTTGGACTCATTTGGATATGTTTTGGTTAGGGAATCACCAAACCCTAGTGTGGCCCTAAGGTGGTAGGTTTGTTCAAAAAGTGCACTTTTGATTTTGAGTGACCAAATCACCTCAACAGAGGCTGAAGTTTGGGACACTTACTTGCTTTGGCATTTATCACCTCCCCAAGGAATGTGGGGTAGTGTGGAATTGATTTGTCCTAAGTTCCTAGGCCAAACCCTAAGGAAGGACCTTTGTGCCTTGTGAAGGGCATGAGTCCTAAACACCTTGGATTAACATCAAATTTTGCATGGAGGGTCCTAGGATATATAAAACCCTCTGGTAAAAATATTAAATAATTTTGAAAAGGGTAGGGTCCACAAAACCCTAACCCTAGCTTAGGTCATAAAACTTGTAGTGCTAGTTTATGTTAGCTAAACTCCTTGAAATATAATCAAATTTGGGTAGTGTGGGAATAAGGATATTTTGAGCCTCTGGTAATTTATTTGAGAAGTTTTGATCAATATTGGTAGCACTTCATTTGTAACCAATAGGATTGCCCTAATTAATAATTTGACTATTGTGATCTCACTGCCCATTGAAGGGTCATGAAACATTGGCAGAGGTAGTTTTAGACTATACTGATCATATATTATTTTTAATAGAATTTTTGGATACATAATTAGGGCATCTACTTCACAAGTGCATTACTTCAGTTACATACTAAATAATTCTTACCAGAGCTCAATACTTGTTGAAAAATTATGAAACTTGATACATAGTATTCCTCGTTCATTATTATCATGTGGAAAGTTTTGTGGAAATTTTTGATGCATAATTAGTATACTTTGTTCATTAACCCATAAACTTGAAATTTCATGAGAAAATCAAGTATAGCCTTATTATTAAATGATAAATTATGAAACTTTATCTAGGGTATTTGTATGCCATCATAACCATCCCTGAATTTTCTCTGAAGTTTTTGGAGGTATTATTGCTGTAAAATCTTTTAAAATGACTTATTATGAGATATATTTGAAATTAAATTTAAGGGCCTAAACCTTGCTGAAAAATTTGAAGACTTAGGCTTTAGAGTTAATTATGCATTTCGTAATTAACATAAATTTAGTGGATTATTATCTTGTCTGAAATTGGTACTTCGTGTTCAAACTTGGGCTTTTTGGATACTAGAATAAATAAATAAATTATCAGACAAATTAGGAAAATTATGAATTTCTAGATTTATGCTACAAATGTCATTTTAGCCCTCTAATAATTATCATAGGGGTACTGGATGAGTATTTAATGTACCTCCCATTTTACGAGTCATTTAGCTTAAGTGGTCTGCATTTAGCAAAACTGCAGGAAATCATTTTGGATATGAATTAGAGCACGTGTGATGGGTCTTGTTGGTTTTCTGGAAGGATAAGTAGAATTAGGTGCATCTATGGAAGATAAGTGAGTAGGGTGTTGTTTTGTCTAGGGTTTAGAGGCATTCGGGTCCGACGAAAGATCGTCCTACCCAAGGAGAGTTGGAGTCAAATCACCGTAGGATTAGCATATCGGAACTTGAGAAAGTAATGGGTAAGGGAATCAACCAACAACAAAAATAAGTACCTTGCGAAAGGGAACGCTGGGCGTAATCCCAACATAGTTCCTAGTGCCCCTTGAGAGACCTTCACAGGGAATACCGGGGGTAGTCCTGGGTTAACGTAAACTGTATTAACAAGCTGAAAAGAGTAACTTAGTAATTAGGGTTGCACCTTTCACAAACACTGATAGCACCGGAAATTAGATGGGAGCTTCGGCTCGGATGGTTAAAAGACGGACTTTGGGTCCGGGGAGCTTCGGCTCGATTGTTGGTGATGGACGTGTTGGTCCGGGGAGCTTCTGCTCGGGTTTTGATTATGCTAAAATTTGCATGTGCATAAAAGGAAAGGAAATTAAGGTGGTGGGTCTTCGGTATTGGAGGGTCGATGCACCGACGCCAATACGTTGACTCGGCAAGTGTTGTTAGCACTTCGCCAACAGAAGTCCGGTGCGCCAGCCGGCAAGAGTACGCAGGAGTCCGCTTCGTGCACCAAGCGTTGAGGCGTACGATAGGTCTGACCGGTAGTGCTTTACTGGTTTAGAGGTGGGCGAGGCCCAACCCACCGCTTCCGTCTGCCACTACGGAGGTATCCTGGGAGGTTACGACTCTAGAAAGGGCGAACTAAAGGTCTGTGTGCACAGAGTCGGGTGTGTGTGTTGCACTTGCATGATCCATCATACCCACTTGCATGTCATAGCATAATCGATTCATTTAACCCTGACACCTAAAGTATAAGTGGACTGGGACGCTTATACTTTAGGACCTGCAAAACGACCCCTTGGTCTAAAAGCTTGTGTGGGCAAGCTTATAAATTAAGGTTAATTTTGATATATATATTTACTGATGTTGATAACCGACACCCCAACGTATAAATTGGTATTTGACTTTTTATACAATGGGAGTCTTGCAGAAGACCCCTTGGCTTATGTGTTCTCGCATAAGTGAAGGTTACTTTTCATATTTCAGCTTCTTGTCTATACATGTTATAGAATTGCTAGTATAAGTCCGCTGTCATCTGTTTTTGATATTCTCCACCTTCAAGTCCTCCCCTTTCTTCCTCTCCGCTCGGTGCCTAGGGGGCGTGGGGGAAGGGGCGGGGGATGATAGGACTTAGTCTTTTAGACTAACGGTTTTCGAACCGCATCATTTAGGGGATCGTGGAGACCAGCATGGAGGAGCAGCCCCAGAGACCGGTGCGCTTGGAGGTGGGGCAGTCTAGCTCCGGAGTTCATATAGTCGGGACCGTGAGTCTCGACCTTGAGTAGTTTTTCTGCTTTTGATTCCGCATGAGTGATTTGTAGTGAGGATATGATGTACCGGGCATAAGCCCGTATTTTGCTACTCTGATGTTTTATTCTGTGGACACTCCCTTCGTGGAGACTTATTTACGATGACATGTGATTTTCTGTGTACTGATAGTTTACATTTACTTCATTATGCTACTTTTCTGTGATCGAATTGGCCGGCAGAATCGACGCTTTGTGGTGATGACCCTTCATGGCATGAAGGGGTTACCGCAAAACAGCGGTTTTGGGCCTAAGACCTCGGTGTTCGATAAGAAAAAAAAAGGGGGGGGGGGTCTTACACACACACACTCACTCTATTGAAAATGAAAACTCACACAGACAAGTCCTACTCAAATGAGTAGGCGGGAAAATAAAGCGGGTACTACTCAAACGAGTAGGAGAAAATAAATGCACATACACACCCACTCGACAGAAAGTAAAACACACGCACTTTACATAAATGAAAAACTCAACTCTACAGAAATGAAAACGCACACACATTGCAGAAATTAAACACACTCACACAACAGAATTGAAAATACTCCACACACTCCACTTGAATTGAAAACGCACGCACTCTACAGGAATTAAATAAAGCGGTAAAATTTATCTCATACACGCACGCACACGTACAAAAAAGACAAAAAAAAGTAACTGAAAAATTAAAACAATTGCATTTCTACAGCTAGAATGCGGTAGAAATGCATAAAAAGCTGAAATAGAAATTAAACGAGCAAAAAGGTTTTCAAATAAACGCAAAATGAAAGTGCTCAAAAAATTAAAACAAATACATTTCTACCGCTAGAATGCGGTAGAAATGCATAAAAAGAGGAAATAAAAAATTAACGGAGCAAAATGTTTTGCAAATAAACACAAAATGAAAGTGCTCGAAAAATTAAAACGAGTCTATATATTCATTCCTATAACTCCGTAAAAGTGCTTAAAAAGTGAAAAAAAAGTAAAAAGAACGAGAAAGTTTTACAACATAAAAAGAAAAATCCAAGTTAAAAAATGAAAACCACTTTGAAATCAGTTTTACGGATCTATAGGAATGAAATAGAAAGCTATAAAAACCTAAGTCTAAACAAAACTAAGGAACAATAACTAAGCATAAAAGCATGAAAAATTAATCTTATACACACACACACACCCATTTTAAAAGAACAAAAATAAAGATAAAACAAAGTTAAAACAAAATAAAAATAAGATTGCATAAGAGAGTGGGCACAAAGATGAAATCCAAATCCAAAGAAAGGGAGAAAATCTACAATTTTATTAATCTAAAACGAAGATTCCAAATCTAAAATGAAAATAAAGGAGAGGGGGAGAAATTCCCTTACAAAGCATTTGAAATCATATAAGTAGCACCTCCCTATACAAAATGGATCCAAAAAAGGGAACAGGGGTTCAGCCAGCTGCTGGGTATTTATTGACAAAATTTTCATGGTTACGGCCTTGGACACGGGCGTGTCGGGGGGGGGGGGGGGGGGTGTCACTACTATACAAGATTCGATCAAGCGATTTGACAGCTAATTGGACTTCGGGTGGTCCATGTGGCAGTCACGCCCTAGGTCACGGGCGTGATGCTAGGCGAGTTGGGGAGGTCGATCTGGGCGCGGGAGCGTCAAAAGTCATCGCGCAGTCTTGTCGGGCCAGGTGGAGGAGTACACGCCCGTGTCGCATCTTGACACGGGCATGTCGGGTTGATCGACGATTGTTGAACGCGGATTCGTCGAGCTGGAGTGACACAGGCCTAGAACTCGGGGCGTGTCCAATGACACGGGCGTGTCATTGGGCATATCACACTTTTTCTCAAAAACAAAACGGCTGATTTTACGGGAATTGAAGTGTCATGCCCAGGTCACGGCATGACCCAAAGAACATGGGCGTGTACTATGCATTTTTGGCAATTTTCCCGAAACTTTCAGGAAACAAAAATAAAGTAGGTTAGAACATTTTTTACAAAAAAAAACATTTTATTAAAGAAATTTAACTAAAAATGACGAAAATAAATGAAAATGACTTAATTAATGTACATAAAAATACGTATATTTACAACTCATCAAATACCCTCATACTTAAGCTTTTGCTATTCCAGAGAAAAAGTTGGAGATGAACTTATAATGAATTTAAGAAATCCTAAGTTTAGCTGCCGCTTGAATTAATTGAAAGAAAGATCAAAATAGTTATCCGGGGTATAAGAGTTAAGTCCTAAATTATGACAAATATTTAAATAAAGGAAGAGTTTCAGCTAAAAACTTCGCTATAAAATCAAACTGTTAGCAAAAAATTTTATTTGTTAGGTTAACAAAAATAGATTGGATTATGAAACTGTAGCTTATAAGAAATAGAGGAAATAATGTAATTTACAAATTATGCTCTCGAAAAGGTTTTAAAATTAAATCTAGAATCATTTGAAATTGGTGGAGGGGGATGTCGTGGTTTGTGAAAGGCTTTGAATTTTAGAGGCGAGGGTATATTTTTTCGCACAAACCTCTAATGAAATTTTTTGATTCGAATATGGATGTTAGGAAAATGAAATCTTATTTTCCATAACATATATTTTTAATAACTTCATAATAACCCAATGTATATGTATAAGAGTAATGAATTTTATCCTCTTAATCCATAACATATAATCTTTTCAATTATTGGATGCCTAAGTTTACGGATAGAAATCTTATTCCTATTGACGTAGAATTTTTTAAGGATCAAAATCATGCTAAGTATGACATGAAAAAAAGGTGATAGGTTTTTTTGCAGAAGAAAACTAGATTTAGTAAAAAAACTTTTGAGAGTAATTTTTATAAATTAAACGTTCCTATGTTTCAAAAAAAAAGCTTGGAGTAGACATAATATGAAATCTAAGTTGTTATTTCTAATAAAATAAATATGCAACTATTTAGATAAGTAGACGTAATGCTGAAAACAAGTCTCTATCTAAATAAAAAAGGCATTAGAAATTTGTTAAATCTTAACCCCAGATATCTAAATCTATCGATCTCCAATTAATAAACGAATAGTAAGCAAAAAATTAATAAAATTCGCTTATAAATTAACTCGCAATAAAAGTTTTGGAGAGAGAAAAGGGTTAAGAATGAGATATTCGATTTATTCATTACATAATAAACAATTTTTTTATTATTTTAGGGTTTTTTTTTGTATTTTTGATTTTTAGGGTTTTTATCTTTTTTTGGAATTTTGATTAGCACTTATTTGGATTTTTAGAGTTATTCACTTTTTATGATTTTTGGTTTTCCTAAATTTTTTTTTTTGACAATTTTTATCAAGTTATTTACAAGAAAAAGGAGAGAAAGAAGTGTTATGTACAAAAAAGATAGGGGGAAAAGAGAAAGATTATTTACAAAGAAGAGTGGGGGGAAAGAGAAAAAAGTTTTTACAAAAAATGTACAAAGTAAAAAGCAACAATTTTGTATGATTTTTTTTGTTTATAAGTTTTTTTTTGAATTTTTTGTGTTTTATGATTTTTTTTTTGAATTTTTGTTTAGAAAAACACGGAATTTTTTTTTCTAAAAAGTGCAAAATAGGAAAAGAACAAATTTTTTTTTTAATTTTTTTGTTTACAAGTTTTATTTTTAAAATTTTTGTATTTTATGATGTTTTTTTTTGAATTTTATTTAGAAAAACACAGAATTATTTTTTCTAAAAAGTGCATAATAGGAAGACACCCCATATTTAAATCCAACATTGTCCCCAATGTTGCAATCTAAGTATGCGGAACGGTACTAGACAAAATACAATATGTACAAAAATAAATATGGCAGGTAGAAGCTTCCCTAAGACGAGGTTTGGGGGACCCTTTGGAACCCTGCATTATTTAGAAAGAAAAGAAAAAAAAAGAAGCAAAAAGATAACAGAAAAATGAAAAAGATAAATTCGGCCAAAAGGTTGTGGGTGGTATGGGGCATGTGGGTGACACGGAGTAGCTAACGTCTTAACTACAAGAGCGTGTACAGACAGGCGATCCCCTAGCGCGCACAATCGTGTGGAGCACCAAAACGAGAAAATAGATATATAATTTTGAATAATAGAAAAACTTTATTTATTTCTGGTGTTTAGTATATTTGTTTTGTACAATTTTTTTGGGTTTTTTGAAAAGACATAAAATAAGTTAAAATAAAATATTTACACGAGAAATGTTTTTTTGGTGGTGTTTACGGGGTGATTTTTTTTTGCGATAAATTTTTAATAACAATTTTTTAGGGAGGGATTTTTTTTACAAGAATTTTTTTGGTTTTTAGTGGTTAGATTCTTTTGTTGTTTTAAGTTTTAGATTTTTTGAGAGTTTTTAGTTTTTTAGATTTTTTTTTAGAGTTCTTAGAATTTTTTAATTAGTTTTTTTTAGTGTGTTCATAAAATAGAATGACAATTTTTTGAGATTTTATAGTTTTTTCATTGTTTTCTGGTTAGATTTTTTGGTTTTATTGTGTAGCTCTATAGCTTTTTTGGGGAAAGAGCGCAATTTCATTTTTGTGTTGTTTTTTTATTTTATAGAGAAATAAATATATGAAATAATAAGTAAAATATAATCTCTTCTATTTTTTAAGTTTTTTTTTGAAGTAGTTTGATTATTATTATTATTATTAATTTTAATTTTTGTTGGCCATTTTTTTAATATATATAGATAAAAGTAATAGTTCTCCAGAGTTCAAAATAACGACTCGAAAAGTTCCCCGACAACGCCGCCAAAAACTTGATGCAGGTTAAAACACCAAAAAAATGAATTCGAGCATGCGGCGCCCCGGGCGGTTTATTTAGAAAAGGCAGAATTTGGTTTTATTTAGAAAACGGGGCGCGCAGATTTATTATTTGGATATAAAACAGATGAGATCGAGTTTTAACGAAAGGAGGAAAGTGCACCTATCGTGTGTAGTACAATATATTCCGGTGTGGAATATCGAGGTCGTAATATTCTCTGGGTCGGGTTGATTATTTCTACTTTTCCCTGTACGACACTATTATTTTACCGATATTTAACTTGTCAGGTTTTTTTAAAATATATAAACAAAAAGACAATGAAAATAAAAGCAATTAAAAGATGGAGCCGATGAAGAGCTTAGCGCAACCGCATCGAATAAAATTTGAACTAAAATAAACTTTTAATAAAAAGAGATCATAAATTTCAAATTAATTAAGGCGGAGACTTGACCATGGAGGTTCCACTAAAATGACCTCACCTATCTCTAGGATCTCTCATCGGAACATTAAGACTATTCGACTGGGCTCTCGTTCGACGAAGGATTCCTCTTAACGCCCACATTACGCTAAAAACCCCGCTATTGGGTGGGGAACCAAATCCGGTAGAGTTTGCGTGCCTCCTCTCTCGAGGGTTAGTGCGGAACTCCCTTTACCCAGGGGTGATCGGTGCATACGCACGGCCTCTCAGCTAGCTAGTGTATGCACTACGGAAATAGAGCCCACACATCGATATGTGATTCTACGTGTCGTAGACCAGGAGTAAATATTAAGTAATTTAATTAATTAGAAAAACAGGACCTTTAATAATTTAAAGCTATTTTTTTGTCCCAGTGCTCTTCAATACTGAGGGCTAAGAGCGGTTAGCCGCCACTCATCGGAATGGGGACGGCTTGCGATGAAAGTGAGAAAATCAAAATAGAAAAAGAAAGCAGGAAATGAAAGTAGTAAAATAAAGCAGTAAGAATACAGTAAATTGAGCGCCCTACTCAAACAAGTAGGGGGAAAATGAAAGTAGTAAAAGACAAGTCCTAACCAAACGAGTATGACTAAAATTAAAGCGAGTCCTACTCAAATAAGTAGGAGAAAATAAATGCACACACTCACGCACTTGACATGAAATAAACACACACACTCACTCTACTGAAAATGAAAACTCACACACATAAGTCCTACTCAAATGAGTAGGTGGGAAAATAAAGCGGGTCCTACTCAAACGAGTAGGAGAAAATAAATGCACACACACACCCACTCGACAGAAAGTAAAACATATGCACTCTACATAAATGAAAAACTCAACTCTACAGAAATGAAAACGCATACACACTGCAGAAAGTAAACACACTCACACAATAGAAATGAAAATACTCAACACACTCTACTTGAATTGAAAACGCATGCACTTTACAGGAATGAAATAAAGCGGTAAAATCTATCTCATACACGCACGCACACATACAAAAAAGACAAAATGAAGTTACTAAAAAATTAAAATAATTGCATTTCTACCGCTAGAATGCGGTAGAAATGCATAAGAAGTAGAAAAAAAAATTAAACGAGCAAAAAGGTTTGCAAATAAACGCAAAATGAAAGTGCTCGAAAAATTAAAATAATTGCATTTCTACCGCTAGAATGCGCTAGAAATGCATAAAAAGAGAAAATAAAAATTAATGGAGCAAAAAGATTTGCAAATAAACGCAAAATGAAAGTGCTCGAAAAATTAAAACGAGTATATATTCATTCCTATAACTCCGTAAAAGTGGTTAAAAAGTGAAAATAAAGTGAAAAGAACGAGAAAGTTTTACGACATAAAAAGAAAAATCTAAGTTAAAAAATGAAAACCACTTCGAAATCAGTTTTACGGATCTATAAGAATGAAATAGAAAGCTATAAAAACCTAAGTCTAAACAAAACTAAGGAACAATAACAAAGCATAAAAGCATGAAAAATTAATCTTATACACACACACACACCCATTTTAAGAGAACAAAAATAAAGATAAAACAAAGTTAAAACAAAATAAAAATAAGATTGAATAAGAGAGTGAGCACAAAGATGAAACCAAATCCATAGAAAGGGAGAAAATCCACAATTTCATTAATCTAAAACGAAGATTACAAAGCTAAAACAAAATAAAGGAGATGGGGAGAAATTCCCTTATAAAGCATTTGAAATCATCTAAAAAGCACCTCCCTATACAAAATGGATCCAAAAAAGGGAACAGGGGTTCATCCAGCAGCTGGGTATTTATAGACAAAATTTTCATGGTACACGCCCTCTGACACGGGCGTGTGGGGGGGGGGGGGGGGGGTCACTACTGTACAAGATTCGATCCAGCGATTTGACAGCTAATTTAACTTCGGGGGGTCCACGTAGAAATCACGCCTTAGGTCACGGGGGTGACGCTAGGCGTGTCGGGGAGGTCGATCTGGCCACGGGAGCGTCAAAAGTCGTCGCGTTGTCTTATCGGGCCAGGTGGAGGAGTACACGCCCGTGTCACATCTTGACACGGGCGTGTCGGGTTGGTCGACAATCGTTGAACGTCGTTTCATCAAGCTCGAGTGACACGGGCCTAGAACACGGGGCATGTCCAATGACACGGGCGTGTCATTGGACGTGTCATACTTTTTTTTCACAAAAACAGCTGATTTCACGGGAATTGAAGTGTCACGCCCAGGTCACGGGCGTGACCCAAAGTACACGGGCGTGTACTATGCATTTTTTGGCAATTTTCCTGAAAATTTCAGGAAACAAAAATAAAGTAGGTTAGAACATTTTTACAAAAAAGAAACATTTTATTATAGAAATTTAACAAAAAACGACGAAAATAAATGATAATGACTTAATTAATGTACATAAAAATACATATATTTACAACTCATCACTCCTTCCCTGTATGCATTTATATAACCACAACATGGAAATAGGAACGTGCAACTTAAGCACCATTTGCCATACACATTGGCAAAAATGCCCAACGCCCCAGGCTATCAGGGCACATTCTTGGTGCATAGGACCTAAAGGGTTGCACCACCATTCTCTGTGATAGCGAACAACTCTTGAGCTTTCAGTCTCATGAGGACCAAGGCCAGAGGCAACACCCTAGTGCTATGACAAGTCATGTGATTTACACATTGACCTCTCCAAGTCGACCGACATAGGGGAGGGTACAATTCATCCATATTGTATGCTCAAATCATCCAGCTCGCAGTCCTGACGCGGGTTAGTGTAACACCCCGAAAGTTGTATTTGAGTTGGTCGCGTAAAAAGGGATTTTTGGTGCCGGTTTAGGGGTACACGGCCTGGGACACTGGCATGTCCAAGGACGTGTCTGGCTGGTGATTTTTGGCCGTTTTGATCCAGAGAAGGACAAGACCAGGAACACGGCTGCATGACACGGGCGTGTCATTTGACACGGGCGTGTGCCTACCCGTGTTCAGTTGGGTCGTGTCGGTTGGCGTGGTGGTTATGCATGACACGCCCTCGATCACGGGTGTGTCGAGACACCCGACATGGGCGTGTCAGGTGAGACACGAGCGTGTCTTTACGCGTGTGGTTATTCTGAGTTCGACGATCGTGCCTGGAGCGAGGCACACGGCCTGGGACACGGCTGTGTGCCAAGCCGTGTTAGACCCAGTTTTGGAGATTTTTGAGCGGATCTGAGCCGTTCGTTTTCTTTAAATAAGATCCAACGGCGTAGATGGTTTCCTTCTCTGTTAAGGCCGGGAATAGGGGAGTTAATCCTCCATTTCTCTCCAACCATTCTCTCTCTCAAGGAGTTGGAAAGAGGAGGAAAAAGGAAGGGATTTCGGCCGCCGGTGGAGCATCGGAGCACCATTTTGAGATATGAGAGCGGATCCGTGGAGGAAAGTTCGTTATGAAGAGTTCTATCCATGTAGTTTTTCCATGGCGCCAAAACGGACTACAAGGGTAACGATTCTCTACTTGAGCATATGAAGCTCTTTCTTTCTGCATAGGGAATCCCGCCCCCAAGAGTGTGCGGTGAGTGCATGGTGTTCCTTGGGGTTGATGTGAATAGTCCCCTTTGTGTTGCATATAGAGTCCGGAATCGAAGTACGGGCATAGGTATTGTGTGTGAAGCCTACCCGGACGTGTATTGTCTGGATCGGTGATGTTGCATTTGATATGTTTTGCCGGAGAAGACTCCGTGCTTTTGGTTTTTGGGTTTGTACGTGGTAGATTGCAGCAGGGATCCTTGGAGGTTAGCTCCAAGGCGCACCCGGAAAACTGAGCGGAATCGTTGTTCTGCTAACTTGGCGGTCTGGGAACCGACCTTAAACATAACTGGGTTATGTGATTTCTTGGAAACTTTGGGATCCGAGAGAAGCTTGCCCCGCGCGTAGGACTTAAATTGACTAGGCGGCGTGAGCAACGGGCAAGTGGAATCGGACCTAGGCTATGTGGTTCGGTGCAAGAGACCCAAAAAGGGGACTGGCCGTTGGCATAGTTAGGAGCCTTAGACGGTGGTCAGAAAGGCTAAATGCTCACATGGTTGCCATCTTTGGGACGGTGGTGAAGACGCTGAAATGTCAGGACTCACCGTTAATGTGCCTTGAGTGCACGGGGGGTTTGGCCGAGCGAGCCTACACCTATGGCGAAATTGTTTAGCTGGGCTAATGAATTGCAGGGAAAGATTACCGCCGTCCCGAGTAAGGGGCGGGGTCGTTATAATTTGGTCGGCTTTTGGCTGACCATTGCTTTGTTTGCCACCGTGCGGTGGAATGTTGCTTGCAGGTGCTGCGGAGCCGAGTGCTAGGTAGCGGGCTGGAGCCCATGTTGCTGTGCTGGCCCTCAAAGGCCGTAAAGAATAGTTGTTTTTATTTTGTCATGTGTGGCCGGCCTGCGAGCCGATGTATGTAAGACACTATTTTATTTAGTGAACTATTGTAAGGCCATAAGGCCATGTATCCCCTTTCAGTGTATTTTGGGTTTCATTCCAGTAGTGTGGTTGTGGACATTCATGTTTATTGGATTTAAGTTTTGGGTTCTTTCAACTTCAAAAACTTCCGCTAAAATGCTCTGTGTCGGACGAATAGTCTTGATTTGATAGTTTAAATATTCTTATGTAACTCTTCCAACTGTTTGTGGTATATGGCGTCGGGTTCCAGCTGGACCTTCTGTTATATGTCATGCGACAGGTGGGGGTGTTACAATTTGGTATCAAACTTCTGGTTATGGTCAGGCTTAAATGAATTCGTGGGCGAATTCCTTTAAGGGGTGGTGAGCACATGTGTGCGTCATCGTTATAACATCAAAAAGAACCCATGATTGTCCACTTAGGAATGAAAATACACATATTTTGTGGAATCTGAGTGTTCCAATGATTGCTTTTAGAAATTTGCTTGTCGTCTAATCGTGTGTCTTTGCTACTATAGGCAGCTAGTAGCGGTGATGGTCAGTCAGAGCGTCCGCAATCAGTGGAAAGTAGTGCACCAAGGGACGTGCCTACAACACCTCCTTCAGCGGAAACCATCAGGATGGTGGCTGAAGCTGTATTTGCAAGATAAATGCCCAAACTGCAGGGCAAATGCATAGCGCACCACCTGCGAATGAGCAAGAACCGGTTAGGGCAGAAGAGCCGAGAGTGGTGGAGCACGCAGCAGTCGATCTAGTAGAGCCGAGGACAGTTACGGAGAAGCAGCTTAAGCATGTAATGGGCTTTAATCCTCCGAGGTTCGATGGGGTTGGAACACCAACTCAAGCTGAGGACTGGCTCTCTTCTATGAAGAGGGTCTTGACAGCCACATTAACTGAGGAGTGGCAGAAGACAACCATAGCGACTTTTCTTTTGGTGGGTGAAGCGAGGCTATGGTGGGATGAGTAGGAGTTTCATCTCTTAGTGGGTAGGCAGCTTACTGATGTGCCTATGGAGGAATTTTCAAGATTGTTCCTAGCCAGATTTGTACCCTCTACTCAGAAGCTTGAAATGGAGAACCAATTTCTTGGGTTGACCCAGGGATCCAGAAGCGTGGATGAGTATCTGCATGAGTTCACACGGTTGGGTCGTTATGCTGGTGCTACAATTATGGAAGAAGAATGGAAGACCAACCGGTTTTATGAGGGTCTACGCGGCGACCTACAGCTACTACTTGCTAGGCCTAAGGCGCAAGGCTTCCTAGCCTTGGTCAATACGGCCCGATCGTTGGAGAAGGTCGTTAAGAAAGTTTAAGAGAAGAAGGATCCAGGAGAAAAGAAGTCCGAGTTCAAGGTGCCAAATATCAAGTCAGGATTCCGCAGATGGAACAAGAAGCAGAATACTTCGAACTCAGCCCCTTCGGCTGGTGCGTTGGGGGCAACTACAAGTCGAGTCCCAGGAGCTTGCTACAACTGCGGGAAGACGGGGCATTTTTCTCGTGAGTGTTGGAGCGGACGTTCAAAGTCTGAGAGGAAGTCTGGAGCGACTTATGAGGAGAAAGGGAAGGTGGTGGAGTCAACCGCGTCCCATCATGCTCCAGCCCAGCCTAGAGTCTAAAACCTTGGTTTGCAAGAGTCCATAAAGCAAGCGGACGTGGTGACAGGTATGAGTTAATTTATAGCAGATTAACTTTATGTAGTTATTACCTCTTTTGTTTGTTAGCTTACTTTTGTTGGTGCTAGGTTTTGTGTTGTTCTTTGAATTTCCGGCGAGAGCCCTATTTGATACGGGAGCATCGCATTCCGTCTTGTTCAAAAAATTCTTATCGCACATCAGGGTTCCGTCCTCGATGGCAAAGGACAAGTTGGATGTGTTGTTGCCCAATGGGTTCTCAATGCGTGCGGATTGGGTCTGTGTTGTGAAGATTCAGATTGGAGACCATGAGTTTGTTTTGCGAGCGTTGATTCTACAGTTAGTAGAGTTCGACGTACTCTTCGGTATGGATTGGCTCTCGGAGTAGGGTGCATGCATTGATTGCAACCGTAAGGAAGTTAAGTTGGGTGTGAACACTTATCGGGAGACTACTTTTGCGGGCATGAAGGGGTCGGGTAAGATTTTGATGTCGGCTCTTCAGGTGATTAAGGCAGTTCGGTCTGGGGCAGAGTTGTTTGTCACATTAGTGCAGACTTCGACGTCTAAGCCAAGTCTTGGCAGTATCCCAGTTGTGTCTGAATATCCCGATGTGTTCCCAAATGATCTCCCAGGAGCCCCTCCTCAGCGGGAGATTGATTTTACCATTGAGCTAGTACCGGGTGCCAAACCGGTGTCACGCTCTCCATATAGGATATCGCCGTGAGAGATGGCGGAGTTGAAGGTGCAACTGCAAGAGTTGCTAGAGCAAGGTTATGTGCGTCCAAGTTCATCACCTTGGAGCACACCAGTTCTCTTTGTTAAGAAGAAATATGGCAGCTTGCGGCTTTGTATCGACTACCAGGAATTGAAAGAGCTTACGAAAAAGAATAAATATCCAATCCCGAGGATTGACGATATATTTGATCAGTTGGTTGGGTCAATGGTGTATTCAAAGTTATATTTGAAGTCCGGATACTACCAGTTGAGGATAAGGGAGAGCGATATCCCAAAGACAGCATTCAGTACGCGGTTTGGGCATTACGAGTTCACGGTCATGCCATTTGGGTTGACGAATGCGCCATCCGTATTTATGGATCTGATGAACAGGATGTTCAGAGAGTACCTGGATCGTTTCGTGATAGTATTTATCAATGATATCCTGGTGTACTCGCAGTGTGAGGAGGACCATTACAATCATCTACACATGGTGTTGGAGACGTTGAGGAGGAATCAGTTATATGCTAAGTTCTCTAAGTGTGAATTCTTGTTATCCTCGATAGCGTTCCTTGGTCATGTTGTTAGTGGAGAGGGGATAGCTGTGGATCCGGCGAAGATAGTGGCGATACGAGAGTGGCCTGCTTTACCTATAGTGGCAAAGGTCCGGAGTTTTCTGGGGCTTGCTGTCTACTATAGGCGCTTCGTAGAGAACTTCTCGCAGATAGCCCTTCCACTCACGACGTTGATTAGGAAGGATCAGAAGTTTGTGTGGTCTTCGGAGTGCGAACAGGCTTTTGAAGATTTGAAGAGGCGGTTGACCACGACACCTATTTTATGTTCACCAGTTGGAACCGAAGGGTTCGAGATCTATAGTGATGCTTCGGGTAGTGGTTTGGGTTGTGTTCTGCTATAGCATGGGAGAGTGATAGCCTATGGTTCAGGATAATTGAAGGCTCACGAGAGAAATTATCCGGTTCATGACTTAGAGTTAGCGGCCGTGATATTTGCTCTAAAGCATTCGAGGCACTACCTGTACGGTGTGAAGGTCGATATTTACACCGATCATAAGAGCTTGAAGTACCTGTTGGACCAAAAGGATCTGAACATGAGGCAGCGGAGGTGGATGGAGTTCTTAGGGGACTACACCTTCAAGATACATTATGTGTCTGGGATGGGAAATGCAGTGGCGGATGCGTTGAGTCGCAGGACTCCGGCGCAAGCCAACTGGTTATCGGTACATGATGAGAGATTGGTCCATGAGTTGGAGGCTTTGGAGATATCTTGCGTCGACAGGCAATCTAGTGCTGAGGCGAAACTGTTTTGGACAGAGGTGCAGTGTAACCTAGCTGATAGAGTTCGGCGGGCTTTGGTTCAGGATAACAGCATGAAGCAGATCTTGGATGAATCATTGGATGGGTCAAATTCCCAGTTTACTGTTGAAGATGGTTTGCTAAGGAAGGACGGTCGCCTATGCGTTCCTAGTGCGGATAATCCTCGGGAGGAATTGATGTATAAGGCTCATCATACCAAGTACTCAATCCACCCGGGAAGCACGAAGATGTATATGGACATGAAGAAATTGTTCTGGTGGCCTGGTTTGAAGAAGGATGTAGCACTTTATGTGGCCAAGTGCCGTACTTGTGCATTAGTGAAGGCGGAATGCAAGAAGCCCGGAGGTTTCTTGAAATCCCTACCTATCCCAGAATGGAAATTCGATGACATATCTATGGATTTTGTGCATGGTTTGTCGAAGTCGCAGAAGGGAAATGACGCCATTTGGGTGGTCGTAGATAGGTTGACAAAGGTGTCGCACTTTATCCCGGTCAGGAAGGAAGATCTGGTGGAAAAGTTAGCCAAACTCTATGTGGAGAATATTGTACGATTGCATGGTGTGCCACGCAGTATTGTTAGTGATCGGGATGGACGCTTCACGTCGAATGACTGGAGGTTGGTTCATAGTCTGTTGGGTACTATGCTAAAGTTCAGTACAGTCTTTCATCCGCAAACGGATGGCCAAACCGAGAGGGTCAACCGGACGTTGGAGGACATGCTTCGCATGGGCGTCCTAGATTTTGGAAAGCAGTGGGAAGATCACCTGTACATGGTGGAGTTTGCGTATAACAACAACTTTCACGCAAGTATTGGAATGGCGCCTTTCGAGGACCTATACGGGAGGAAGTGTCGTACGCCGTTGTCTTGGTTGGAGGCAGGCGAATCGAAGTTGTATAAACGTCAAGCGGTGGAAGACGCCACTTCAGTGGTGCGTACAATTCAGGAAAGGTTGAAGGTCGCTTAGGACAGGCAGGCAAAGTATTACAACGCCAAGTATAGGAACGTGGAGTTTAGTGTTGGCGACATGGTGTATCTAAAAATCAAGCCGTTCAAGGGTGTATCGCGGGTTCGACGCTTGAAGAAGCTGAGTCCGAGATACCTTGGACCATTTGAAATCCTGGAGCGTGTTGGCGAGGCGGCGTATAGATTGAAGCTGTCGGCGGAGTTGAGTGGGCTACATGATGTGTTCCATGTGTCGGTTTGCGTAAGGCGGTGCAAGAGCCTTCGCAGATCATTGCGGACAATCAAGTACTGGTTGATTATGAGTTGACAACAAGGGTCAAACCAATACGTATTGAAGATGTTGCAGTCAAACAACTCCGCAATAAGAAAGTTCGAATGGTTAAAGTCTGATGGGATAATTATGGACGTGAGGAGCTTTCTTGGGAGCGAGAGCAAGCTATGTTGGAGGAGTACCCCGAGTTATTCCGCTCAGGTATTATTTAGATTTGTGTACGTTTACTTAATTTCGGGACGAAATTACTTAAGTGGGGGAGATTTGTAACGCCCCGAAAGTTGTATTTGAGTTGGTCGCGTAAAAAGGGATTTTTGGTGCCGGTTTAGGGGTACACGGCCTGGGACACGAGCGTGTCCAAGGCCATGTCTGGCTGGTGATTTTTTGGCTGTTTTCATCCCGAGAAGGACACGACCAGGAACACGGCTGCATGACACGGGCGTGTCATTTGACACGGGCATGTGCCTATCCGTGTCAGTACCCGTGTTCAGTTGGGTCGTGTCGGTTGGCGTGGCGATTATGCGTGACACGCCCCCGGTCATGGGCATGTCGAGAGACCCTACACGGGCGTGTCAGGTGAGACACGGGCATGTCTTTGTCGTTGTGGTTGTTCTGAGTTTGACGATCATGCCTGGAGTGAGGCACACGGCCGGGGACACGGCCGTGTGCCAAGCCGTGTTCGGCCCAGGTTTGGAGATTTTTGAGCGGATCTGAGCCGTTCGTTTTCTTTAAATAAGATCCAACGACCCAGATGTTTTCCTACTCTGTTAAGGCCGGGAAAGAGGAGTTGGAAAGAGGAGGAAGAAGGAAGGGATTCCGGCCGCCGGCGGAGCATCGGAGCACCATTTTGAGATCTGAGAGCAGATCCGTGGAGGAAAGTTCGTTACGAAGAGTTCTGTCCGTGCAGTTTTTCCATGGCGCCAAAATGGAATATAAGGGTAACAATTCTCTACTTGAGCATGTGAATCTCTTTCTTTCTGCATAGGGAATCCCGCTCCCGCAAGTGTGTGGTGAGTGCGTGGTGTTCCTTGGGTTTGATGTGAATAGTCCCCCTTGTGTTGCATATATATAGTCCGGAATCGAAGTACGGGCATAGGCATTGTGTGTGAAGCCTACCCGAACATGTATTGTCTGGATCGGTGATGTTGCATTTGATATGTTTTGCTGGAGAAGACTCCGTGATTTGGGTTTTCGGGTTTCTACGCGGTAGATTGCAGCAGGGATCCTTGGTGGTTAGCTCATAGGCGCACCCGGAAAACTTAGCGGAATCATTGTTCTGCTAACTTGGCGGTCTAGGAACCGGCCTTGAACATAACTGGGTTATGTGATTGTTTGGAAACTTTGGGATCCGAGAGAAGCTCGGCCCGCGCGTAGGACTTAAATTGACTAGGCGGAGTGAGCAACGGACAAGTGGAATATGACCTATGATATGTGGTTCGGTGCTAGAGACCCGAAAAGGGAACTGGCCGTTGGCATACTTTGGAGCCTTAGACGGTGGTCAGAAAGGCTTAATGCTCACATGGTTGCCATCTTTGGGATGGTGGTGAAGACGCTGAAATGTCAGGATTCACCGTTAATGTGCCCTGAGTGCACGAGGTGTTTGGCCGAGCGAGCCTACACCTATGGCGAAATATATAGTTGCACTTTATTGTTTAGCTGGGCTAATGAATTGCAGGGAAAGAGCACCGCCGTCCCGAGTAAGGGGCGGGGTCATTATAATTTGGTCGGCTTTTGGCTGACTGTTGCTTTGTTTTCCACCGTGCGGTGGAATGTTGCTTGCAGGTGCTGCGGAGCCGAGTGCTAGGTAGCGGGCTGGAGCCCATGTTGCTGCGCTGGCCCTCGAAGGCCGTAAAGAATAGTTGTTTTTATTTTGTCATGTGTGGCCGGCCTGCGAGCCGATGTTTGTAAGACACTATTTTATTAAGTGAACTATTGTAAGGCCATGTACCCCCTTTTAGTGTATTTTGGGTTTCATTCCAGTAGTGTGGTTGTGGACATTCATGTTTATTGGATTTAAGTTTTGGGTTCTTTCAACTTTAAAAACTTCCGCTAGAATGCTCTGTGTAGGATGAGTAGTCTTGATTGGATAGTTTGAATATTCTTATGTAACCCTTCCGACTGTCTGTGGTATATGGCGTCGGGTTCCAGCTGGACTTTCTGTTATATGCCATGCGACGGATGGGGGTGTTACAGTTAGCATCTCCTTTCCCTTTTCCGCATGATCCCTAACTTTGTAAGGGTCCTAAGCTAGCACTCATGGCTAACAAAGCTGAGCAATTTAAGCTCACGCCCACAATATTGGCCCCCAAGTCTCTGAGAGAGACATGCATCATAACATTAGCCCACAGGTCTCAACGAGACAGGCTTCTCAACAGTACAACACAATGCTCACTAGGAGCTACCGCCGGTGGTAGAGCTACCACCGTGCAGTAGGGGGACAGACTATCGATTCTTCCCCCAAAATCGGTGTTTTCCTGGAATCCAAACCCAGTACTGTCAACGCATCCATCTGCACATCCCGTGACTCCAAAATCTACAGGATAACCACAGAGTCTTCTCCGACATCCAAAGAATACAAAACATCACCAATCCAGACCTACCTATCTGGATGGGCTTCACACAGCATGTCTATTTTGTACTTCGTTTCCGGATCTAAATGCAACACTATGGGGATACACGAATCTTCCCATCGAGAGAACCACATCCACATGTTCGTGGAGTGTCTACCATCTAATGCCAAAAGAAAGGACTTCACATGTCCAAGGAAGAGGATCGTTACCCTTGTTGTCCTATTTAGTGCCAAGTGGGAAAACTGGACGGTTGAAAATGACTGCTTCAGGCTTGCCTCCATAGATCTGAGCTCGCTTTGTGAATCCGGACTCTGAATCTCTAACGGAGGCGACAACCCTCCTTCCCGGCGTTGCTACTCCTTCTCTAGAAAACCATTCCAAAACCATTCTCCAAAACAAAAATGAAGAGAAACGGCGAAACCAGAGCTATATATAAAGCTACAGCCATGTGGTAACTACCTACCACCGCGCAGTACCGCCTTGCTTGGCATGTAACTGCCCAGACCCTCCAATCCCAGGCCGACACCTGGCCACACCATTACAGATTCAATATCATCGCGCGATAAGACTTTAATGCCCCGCGATAGCTGGCATCAGTTACGACACGACACCGCTGCTATCATCGTACGATAGGATCCTGAGAGACTTGCCAACTAAATTGACCTAGCTATCACCAGCGGTAACCTTATCGCTAGGCGATGGCTTCTCGAGAACTCTTTTGGATTAATACTCCAACTACTGCCACGTGGTAAGTCCAACGTTGAGTTGACTCAACACTCTCAATACTGTCGATGGAACTACCACCGCACGGTACCTAGCTACTGTCGGGTGATAACCTCTAGAACACCATTTCCTACATTACGAAAAGTTGGGGTGTTATAACAACAACACTGATGATCCTATTTGTTGTGCTCCCAACATGACTTGGGGGCTCAACGGATATGTCATCAGTGATGGAAGGAGTAATGTCATAAGAAGGTGGAGTGATGGAGACATGTACTTTAATGTCTCGATTTATGCTAGACACCTCATGCACATTTTGAGTCAAGAAAGTTGACTCAGGCTTGGGGTGCACTGGTAACATGCATCGAGTGTGTTGACTGGTAGGCTGGAGCTGAGTGATTCTCGACGCATGAAGAGAATTGGACTTAGAATAATTTCGGCTAAGGGTAATTCATCGAGTATTGTCGAGTGGTCATGACACCTTTTAACAAGCGTCCAGTGATACTCGACACATACAACACTTTTGACTTAGGAATTTTCAAGCAAGGAATTCATATAGTATCGTCGGATATACCAGACGAATTCGTCGAGTGATACTCGTCGAATTTGGCGGGAAATACTTGGGGGAAATTCGATGGAACAAAGGATGATCCGTCGGATATCATCAAGAAAATTCAACTAATTCGTCGAGAGAATCTTAGGTTGAATTAGGTTAAGTAAAATTTGTCGGATATAGACAAGGATATCCGATGAATCCATCGAAAAATGACTTGGAGTAATTCAATGGGATTTTAGTTCTATTCATCGTGTATCATTGAGAATGACTTAAACAGTTCGGTGAATGTGGTAATCGATTCATCGATATTATACGATGGGACTCGCCGACTCGTCCAGTTTGAAGAGGGGTATTCGATGAATTTACCTTAGACGGTTTTTCGTCACATGAGGAATTCGTTGTCTTGTACATACGGGCTTAACCGGAATTTGGGATGTACGCTGGGCGGCTCCCTGGACAGGTCTTCTCAATAGGACTTAATTTAAGTGATAATGAGTGATCCAATGAGGAGGCGACACGTGGTGAAGTAACATAACCCAAATATGTTGTTATAAAAAGGAAGAAATGGGAAACCCTAGCTTTCACTTCGTTCTTCTTGTCTGGTAGTAACTTTCCGAACCCGACGGAGAAGTAGCTGCCGGAGTCGGAATTTCTGGAGGAAGAACTTCAGTCTGGGAGGAATGATACCGGCGAGGAAAAAGCAAGCCATGCCGCCGTGAAGAATAACAAGGTCCATGGTTGGAAATGAGGTGAGCTTCCTACCCCCTCCCTTGGTGCTAGATATTTAGTTATGAAATAGGAGAGATGTTAACTCAAAGTAGTTCGACCTTGGTGAGACATGAAGATCTCCTAGGAAGAGACCATGCTAGGACCTTTGTCCAAGGTTTTGTTGTCTTCAACCTTTCCTCTCTTCAATGTGAAGATGGTAGACTTGGTTCCCTGAATAATGATGGTATAATGAGGGTGAATAAGGAAGGAGGAAGAGCTGAATGCATTTTTGTATAAATGGTTAAAGGAGGAAGAATAACCAATGTTATCCATTGTTTAGCAAGATGCGTGCAAAAATCTGTTTCTGCGCGCAGCAAACTTCCAGGCCATTTTTGAGTATTGTATGCAAATATTCAGGTCATGGGCTGAACATGAAAATTGTAGTCCCCAGAAGGACCTTTCCAACAGATGGTTACTTATTCAAATAGGTGCGTTGTAGCTCTGGGAATGTTCAGTCAAATTTGTTACACAACAATATCTTAAGTGCAGGTTGTTTTCGGTTGAGTTGTACATTCGGGTAACTAGGATGAACGGATTGTCATTGGTTCTTGAATGGATAAATGTTTGATTAGATCATGAATGGATAAATGTTTGATTGGGTCTTGAATGAACAAATGATTGTCGGATCCGAGTAAACAAATTATTGATGTACGAAAACAAACAGGGAGTCGGGCACCACCAGCTAACGGTTCAAGCACTGGTGGAAGGAAGGGAAAAGAGGAGACTGTCGAATAGTCGGTTACTAGCGGCCGTAACTAAGGGACAGAAAAATAGGCCGCTGGTAGCAGCAACAGCAGAATTCGCCCGCCGCGGCTTAAATGTCACTCTTGCGATGGGCTTTCCTTTTATTTAAAGAGAAGCGGTTACAAGAAGGACAAAAAGATGAAGCCGGCCGGACTGCAAGCCACAAAGCACTAGACTTGAGACCGCAGCTCTTAACAAATGATCTTCTGGATGCAAGTCAGCATCCTTTGGGGAGTGCACCCTCCCCCTATTTATAGGCTCAGTGGCCTGCCCAAGCGGGCAGGCCTAAAGTTACCAGCTGCCCGGGGTACAGGAGAACCGGGCAGAGGTGAGGGGAAGCAAATGAGCAGAAAAGGAGAAAAGAGGGAAGCCGCGCGGCCTGACGGATTCCTCCTGGCGAGACGGATTGACTTGCATGGCGGCTAGAAGAACCAGGCCGCCTGGTCTGGAAGATTGCGCGAACAGGTCGCAGATTCCGGGCTTAACACAATCTCAGCACATTTTTAAGTTTCGGAAAAACTTCGAAAATGTAGAACTAAGCCGGAGACCGCGACTGCCTTTAATGCATCGGCGTCTATAGAATCCCTTGACCCTTGGCATTCTTCAAGATCTCTGACAAGCCACGGGTCGCTACTCGCCATTTGCGGTCAGAATTCTTCATGCCGACGCGGTCAATCACAAGATGGACGTCATGTCATCGATGCTAGCCCGCGGTAAGAGATCGACTGAAAAGAAGAAAAGTCGGAACCAAAAACCGGATGACTCTGGCCGACAACCCGCGAAGAATTCCGAGAAGCCAATTACCCAGCGGCTTCTGATACTAAAAAGAGGCCGACGTAGACTGTCGGCGAATATTCGCAGGCCGTGACCAATCCTGAAGCGGTTTCGAAGGTTGCTCTACCATAAACCGGAACCGCCAAATCTTTCGATATGAATTTCTCTCCATTGGGCGAACCGCTCTTAAAAATAGGTGAGACGGAGGAGAAAAGTGTTGAATCTGGCAAGCCACACGAATTGCAGGCCAAGGTGGACCTAGTCGTTGTGGACGACAATGAGCCAGAGAAAATGTTGGAGGCCGCGCGGCTTTTGGCTGAAAAGAGCAAGAGGACAGGAATGGTAGTCGGCTCCTTGAAACAGCAGAGGAAAAGGAGTGAGACCCTTGAGGAAAGGATGAAGAGGAAGATGAGGAAGATGCAGGCCAGAAATCAGAATATTTTTGTAAAGACCGGCGCGGACAGTCTTCAACATAAGCCGCACGAGAAATAGGTACCCGAGAGTCCGTCCACATCGGATTCCAAGCCGAATGAGCCGAAGGATGTATCTGTGGCTAGCGAGATGATTAGCGACCTCCTCAAAGGCATGGACACCCTCCAGCAGCAGGATGCGCTACTGTTGACCCCAGCGGCTTTTGAAGAGGTTGACCGCCCCGAAGTCGAAGTTATTGTGGAGAAGCTTGGAGTGCCAGCTTCCACGGTTACTGAAGGAGCCGAGAAACTGAAACTTCGAGAGAAGATGGAGGAGATGAAGAAGCTGATCGCCGGGAAGCCGGTGGCGACCACACTCCCTTTGCTGCACGGTAAACATAGGGAAATTAACAGAATTGTTAACTTCTACAAGTCGCTGTCAAGGAAGAAGGGGGAGAACACAATATTAAATCCGTCTTTTTCCTGACCACGGCTCAATAGAAAAGCCGAGCGGCTATGGAAAGAAAAGCTAAAGAAAATAGATCCCAAAGGATTATGGCAGCCAGTATTTCGATAGAATACCGCGGCCTCTGAAGTAGATAAATGCCAAACCGGCGGTCTTATCCTACCGATTTTCTTGTAATAAGGTTACAAACATCCGACTGAACCTGACTGCGGCTTGTCTGCTACAGGTGAACCGGAGGCCGCGATAAAGCCGGGCGACTTGACATCCCTCTTATCTATGCTGCCGCCGCCTCCGCCAAGTGTTCGCGACAAAGAGATGGTCGTCTTCCAGAAGGAGGTCGACACATTGTGTGTAACATCCCATTTCCAACTACACCCCTAGGAGTGGTTATGACCATGACTAGGTCATGACAAACCCTAGGAAGCCAGAAATGGGCCAAGAGGTAGGAGGACAAGGTGAGGATCACCATGGTCTACAAATAGTAGAATTTTGAACTGTTGGGTACATTGGAATATATGTACCTGATTTGAAGAAGCCTCACCCTACTCAATGATATACATCAAGGTGTATTTGATGTGCTTTGAGTTTATTTGTGCAGGTTAAGTAATTGCAAGGAAAGCAAAAAAGTTTCTAAGTCCATGTGTCGACACTCAGAATAAAAGTGTCGACACTTAAGGAGGCTTGTGTCGACACCTAGAGAAGCTGTGTCGACACTTGGAGTAATTGTGTCGACACTAGGAAGGCAGAGTCGACACCAGAGGGAAAGTGTCGACACATACAGGTAGTGTCGACACACAATGAAGAATTGTCTATAGAATCAGTGTTGACACTTAGAAGCAGTGTCGACACCCAGAGATACTTTGTCGACAGCAAAAGTGTCGACACTAGGAGGCTGTATCGACACTCAGCAAACTTCAACAAAGTTCAAGTACACATGTCGACACTAGGAGGCTGTGTCGACACTCAGCAAACTTCAACAAAGTTCAAGTACAAGTGTCGACACTAGGAGGCTGTGTCGACACTCAGTAAACTTCAACAAAGTTTAAGTATATGTGTCGACACACAGCAAAGTCTCAACACATGAAGAATGTGTCAACACAAAGGAGATGTGTCGACATTCAACAAAAGTTTCAACATAGAAGGCATGTGTCGACACAAAGAAGATGTGTCGACACTTAACAAGTTTCAACACAAGAAGATGTGTCGACACAAAGGAGTTGTGTCGACACTTAGCAGAAATCAACTAAGTATTGAAGAAGGACTTGTGTCGACACACAGGATCAGTGTCGACACATTCTGAAGAAGCAATGTCGAGAAGCAGTTACAACAACACAAGGAGTTGTGTCGACACCATAAAGGCTAGTGTCGACACTTAGTCTACTTGTGTCGACACTTAGTCTATTTATGTCGACACATAAAGACTATCTGTCTTGACACTTTCAGACAGTGACAGAGATTTCAAGAAGTGACTGGATGACTTGACAGCTGCCATTTCAATCGGTCAACTGCTACTATCAGAGCTGTCAGAAGGTTGTTAGAAACCGGATCAGCCGGTCACCATGAAGAAAGCTTATATAAAGGCTTATTCCTTCAACAAAAGGAGCAATCAATGAAGCAATTAATGAAGTGAAAAACACCACAACAAGAAGAAGACCTTCAAGTGAAGATCTAAGAAGTTGGAGAGGGAGAGCTCCTTCTAAGAAGTGCAGTTGCTGAACCGGGCTGCTTAGTTAGATTCAGATTGAGATCTGAATCTCAAGACAGAAGTTGATCAAAGATCATCTTCAGGAGATTCAACCCTACTGTGTTCTAATTCAAGAAGCTTTGAAGAAAGCCAAGGGAGGTTGATCTCAGTCAATTTCTTCCAAGAACTCATCAAGAAGCCAGTCAACTCATCTCTCTCTATCAGAGTTCTGGTCATACACTTTGTATTTTCTAATTTCTGTAGGATCTTGTATAGATCTGAGTTGTAAGACTATTATATAAAGGCTGAGTGTAGGAGACAGTGTGCTCTGAGTGTAGGTCTTATTGAAGACTGAGGTAGGGCCTTGTGCCTGAGTTGTAGGAGACTTTGTTCTCTGAGTGTAAGTCTTGGTGAAGACTGAGTGGTAGGGCTTTTGTGCCTGAGTTATAGGAGTGGGATCACTCTGAGTTGTAGGAACCTGTTTGGGGTTCTGAGTTGTAATATCTGAGGATCTGAGGAGAAGTGGAGAAGTTAGGCTGAATCTAGTACACTACTAGATAGGTGAAGGGGGAAAGTGGATGTACCCAAACCTTGGGGAACCACTATAAATCATGTGTGCACTCTGTGAATGTATGTTTGTATGATTGCTATGCTGTGATACTTGTAGAATTGCAATTACTGTACTGTCTTTCTGCCTGTAAAGTTAAAAAGATATAGGTCACCTATTCACCCCCCCCCCCCTCTAGGTGATTAGGCACTGTTTCTTTCAAGTGGTTTCAGAGGGAGGTTACTCACAAATGACATAACAATCTGAGTAAAGATCTTGTAGGCAGAATCAAGAATCAAGAAAATGGGTTCAACTGAGAATCACAAAGAGCTGGGGTCCATGAAATTGCCAATCTGCAGAAAAGAGATTTTTGGCATATGAAAAGAAAGGGTTACACTCTTCATGGAAGCATCTGACCCAAGAATATACATCACAGTCAAAGAAGGGCCTTATGTGCCAATGAAAGTATCTGTTCTGGATGCAAATTAGAGAACTCCCAAAGACTATTCAGAAATGACTAAAGATGAAATAATTCTGGCCACTATGGACAAGAGGGCCCAGAATATTATTGTAAGTGCAATTGATGATGCCACATTTCAGAACCTAATACATTGTAAAACCTCAAAAGAAATGTGGGACACACTAATAGTTTATATGGAGGGATCTGAAGAGGTAAGACAAGACAGGAAGTCCTTGTTAAATCAAGAGTATGAAAGCTTTAGACAAGGAAGGTCTGATAGCATTACTGAGTGTTATAAGAAATTCTATAGGATTGTTAATGAGTTGATGTCCTATGGAAGAGAATTCAGCAATTATGAGCTGAATGATAAGTTCTTGAGATCTCTAACTAAGGACTGGGATACTAAGATTTGTGCCATAAGGGAAATGGCCAAACTAGCTGATATACCTCCTCCAACATTGTTTGGAAAACAGTTATCATATGAGATGCAGCTAATGGTTAGGATGGAGGAAGAGAAGACTACAAGAATGGCGCACAAGGAAAGAGCTGTGGCCTTCAAGACTGAAGCCACTAAGAAATATAGAAGCAAGTCTCCATCTCCACCACAAATAGTTGCTGAGACAGTATCAGAATATTCAGATAGTAAAAATTTAGAAAGTAGTGAAAGTGATGAGGATTTTGCTGCCTTTACAAGGCAGTTTCAAAAGTTTCTAAAGAAGAAGCAGTGGAGGTCTAAGCCATCCACTTCACAGTCTAAAGATGACTACTATCAGAACAGGAAGTTCTCAAGGAATGACAAAAGAAAGTCCAAGCCTAGTAAAAATACATCCTCAAAGATAGTATGCTATTGTTGCAATAGACAAGGACATATAGTAGCTGACTGTCCAGAAAAGAGGAAAGAGTCAACTGACAAGAAGAAGACTCAGTTCAAGGGCAAAAAGGAAAGGTCCTTTGTTGTCAAGAAGGACAAGAGTTTGACTGATCAGTCATCTTCAGAAACAGATTCAGAAGTTGAAGCCTATATTGGACTGTTTGCTGAAGAGGAGGAAGATGAGTTCATTCAGCTAATGAACTCAATTTATGAGCATGAGGACATTCAGTGCAATGGACTGATGGCCTTAACAGAAGAAGACAAGATGCAGGATCAGCCTGGACCAAGTAAGGTACAATGTCTTTCAGATTATAGTACAGATTCAGAATCAGATACATCTGCATCAAGTGACGTGGGTGGGTCTGAATCTGAGGGTGATATTCATCAGTTGATGGATGAATATAGAGATGTATTGCATGCACTTAAGAAGAGCAAAAATCTGGTCAAAACACTGACTAAGGAAATTGCTAGTCTTAAGATGGCAGCTGCTGATTCAAATAAAGTGTTAGATCAAAAACTAAATGAAATAGCCAGGCTGAAAAACATTACAGTTATTCAGATGGGAACTATTACATTTAAGAATGATCAAATTAGGAATCTGGAGGTTAGACTTCAGAAGGAGAGAGAGATTGTTGCAAGTTTTTCTAAACCAAAATCAGTTTTACCTTTGATAGATGAGTTTATCCCTCAAAAGGGTAAGACTGGATTGGGGTTTACAAAACCTGCGAGGACAGTTAGGTCCAAGTCTAAGGGCAAAGCCCCAGTACTCAACAAGAAGCCTGTTGTAGATAAAACTGCCAGGGTTGTACCTAAACAAATGTACAATAAATTTGAGTGCTGGTGTTGTGACAAGGTAGGCCACTTTGCCATAGATTGTTGGCACAATTCTAGTGTCAAGGAGATTAGCAAACTACCTGCTAGAAGAGCTACAGGTAGTCTTGTTAAAAGTCAAACTAACCTGCACCAAGGACCCAAGAATTATTTGGGTTCTAAGGTTAAGTAATCTGTTTTGCAGGTGAGTCCAAGTGGCCATGCCCCTATATGGTACTTGGACATTGGATGTTCCAGGCACATGACTGGAACTAGGGGATTGCTAAAGGACTATACACCAGTCAAGGATGGTCCTAAAGTTACCTTTGGTGGTTCAGAAAAAGGAATCATCAAAGACTTTGGTAACATTTCTAGCAACCTAATTACAATTACTCAAGTGGCTTATGTTAAGGGTTTGAAACATAACCTCATTAGCATAAGTCAGCTGAGTGATTTAGGATATGACATCTCATTTGTCAAGGATGGTTGTCATATCAGTAGGTCAAGTGATCAAAAGATCATTCTGACAGGATATAGGAAAAGAAATCTCTATTGTCTAGACATTATGTGTAAGAACATTGTTTCTCCTATTTGTCTTGTAGCTGATGAGAAAGTTTCACATTGTGTTAAATGGCACAAGAGGCTGGCTCATCTTAACTATAAGACAATTGGCCAACTCTTTAGCAAAGAGTTAGTGAGGAATAGTCCTCATGTTAAGTGTATAAAGGTTGGGATATGCTCAGCTTGTCAAAAGGGCTAGCAGACCAAATCCACCTTTCATAGCCTTGAGAACAAAGATGTTGTGAGGTGTCTATACCTCTTGCATATGGATCTTTTTGGTCCTATGTCAGTTCACAGCCTAGGTAGGAAGGTCTACACATTTGTGGTAGTTGATGACTACTCAAGGTATTCCTGGGTGTTCTTCCTAAGGCAAAAATCTGAAACACCAAGTATCTTGTATAGTTTTGTTAAACAAATTCAGAATGAATTGAACAGTACAGTGATCAAAATCAGAAGTGACCATGGTACTGAATTTCAATCTGAAAGTATGACAAAACTGTGTGAAGAGTTTGGAATTTTTCAGGAATTTTCCTCACCAAGAACACCTCATCAAAATGGTATTGCTGAAAGGAAAAATAGAACCTTGATAGAGGCTGGTAGAACACTATTGAGTGACACATCTCTCCCAGAATATTTCTGGGCTGAGGCAGTAAACACTGCTTGTCATGTGATCAATAGGGCCACTATCACCAAGAGCCACAAGAAGACCCCCTATGAGATTGTGAAGGGCAGACAACTAAATCTATCCTATTAAAGGATCTTTGGTTGTAAGTGTTATATCCTTAACAATGGTAAGTCTTATCTAACCAAGTTTGCTGCCAAATCCCAAGAGGGAATCTTTGTTGGGTACAGCAACAATAGTAAGGCTTATAGGGTCTATAACTTGATTACTCAAGTTGTAGAAGAGTCGGTTCATGTAGTTTTTGATGAAGCCAGACTCATTAACAATGAATTGCCTAGAAGTGTTTGCAGCTCTATAGGTGTAACTGAGAAGATGGACAATCTTACTTTAACGGAAGGTCCTTTTACAAGTCAGCAAGTGGAGGATGGTGGTTGCTGTCCAGGGGGAGTACAAGATACTCCTGTTGCTGAAGAAGACCAAGAGGAGCAGCTGAATGAAGAAGCTGAAGGTGTAGAACCAGAAGACAGGCTGCCTCCAGCAAATAGGCATTTAAAAGATAATCCAGCCAATCAAATTATTGGAGATCTCAGTCAAGGGGTATAAACAAGGAGCAGGAATCTAAGTTCAGTTCTCTACTCCAGCTTTCTATCCCAAGTATAGCCAAAGAAATTTGAAGAAGCAATCCTAGACCCTCATTGGATTGAGGCCATGCAAGAGGAGCTGAACCAGTTCAAAAGATGCAAGGTCTGGGAGCTTGTTCCTAAACCAAAGGGCAACAACATTATTGGAACTAAGTGGATCTTTAGGAACAAGTTGGATGAGAAAGGAATAATTATAAAGAATAAAGCTAGACTAGTTGCTAAAGATATGGGCAGGAAAAAGGTATTGATTTTGATCAAACCTTTGCTCCAGTAGCAAGACTGGAAGTAATAAGGATGTTCCTTGCCTATGCAACATATAAAGGATTTAAGGTATATCAAATGGATGTTAAGTCAGCTTTTCTGAATGGAAACCTGAAGGAAGAAGTCTATGTAGAGCAGCCATCAGGTTTTGTAGATTCTCTTAAACCTAATTATGTATATAGACTTAGGAAGGCTTTGTATGGGTTAAAACAAGCCCCTAGGGCTTGGTATGAGACCCTGTCTAGTTTCCTCATTGAGAATAAATTCACAAGGGGGAAAATAGACAAGACTCTATTCCTTAGGGAATCCAGAGGTAAGATTATCTTAGTCCAAATATATATAGATGACATCATATTTGTGTCTACAGAAAGTAGTCTTTGCAAAAAGTTTGCAAAACTAATGCAAGGACAGTTTGAAATGAGCAGTATGGGGGAACTTAAGTTCTTCTTCGGTCTCCAAGTTAGACAGACTGAAGATAGTTTATCCATATGCCAGTCTAAGTTCACCCTAGAATTGATAAGGAAGTATGGTATGAAATCATCCACTACCATGAAAACTCTTATGGGGTCAACAATGTCTCTAAGCAAAGATGATGCAGGGAAACCTGTAAATGAAACTTTGTATAGAGGGATAGTTGGCTCCCTATTGTATTTGACAGCTAGTAGACCAGATATCATGTATGCTACATGTGTCTGTGCTAGGTACCAAGCTTGCCCTAAAGAATCTCATTTGACAGCAGTCAAAAGAATTTTGAGATATCTTAAGGGCACTCCTTATCTAGGTCTTTGGTACCCTAGGAATGGAGATTTTGAACTGACAGGTTATTCAGATGCAGATTTTGCAGGTTGCAAGGAAGATAGAAATAGTACCATAGGAACCTATCAATTTCTAGGTGGAAGGCTGGTGTCATGGAGTAGCAAGAAGCAGACCAGTGTGGCTATCTCCACAGCTGAGTCAGAGTATGTTGCTGTAGGAAGCTGCTGTGCACAACTACTATGAATACAACACCAGCTAGAAGATTATGGTATTCAAGTAAGTAGAACACCTTTATTTTGTGATTCTACTAGTGTCATTTCTATTGTAAATAATCCTGTCTCTCATAGTAGGACTAAGCACATAGTAATAAAATACCATATTCTAAGAGAACATGTGTAAAAAGAAGATATTTCCCTAGAGTATGTTAAGACAGAAAATCAGTTAGCTGATATGTATACTAAGCCCTTAGATGAAACCAAATTCAATAAATTTAAAATTGAATTAGGGATGATAAACTTAGAATAGTTTACAAAAATTGGCTAAGTAAAATAGTGTCGACACATAGAGTTGTCTGTGTCGACACATAGAAGTGGTGTCGACATTTCAGAGAAATGGTGTCGACACATCTAGGTAGTCTGTGTCGACACTTCAGAGAATTAGTGTCGACACATGGAGTGTAGGTGTCGACACATCCAGGGTGGTGTCGACACTTAGGATTTACACAGAATTAGTCTAGTAGTGTCTCGACTAAGTGTCGAGCTGAGTGGTGTCGACACATATATAAGTGTCAACACATATATTCTGTCGACTATATTTGTATCATCATATAGTTGTCGAGACATTAGCAGTAAGTGTCGACACTTTTCAACGGTGTCGACACAATTTAAGTATTTTGACGCGCCTTTTCACCTTCGATTCTAGAAAGATATAAATAGGTTTTCCCCAGTGTTTGTCGACACGCTCACCATAGTTTCGAGACCAAACTTGTGTGTCGACATCTCTCTTCTCTAAATTCAAAATTTCTTCAAACCCTAATGGCGCCCAAGCTAGAAGAGAACATAAATGAAGGATATGAGCTCGTGTGACACACCTTTGATGACACGGAACTCGAAATCAAAGGTGTGGTAACCCTAATTGCCGAGACTGGATTGGAATAACTTGTATCAGAACCAATCAAGATCTGGAAGAAGGAGGTCCTTGAATTTTTGAGTGCAGCTTCACTTGATGATACTGGACTCAAGATTAAGTCCAGAGTTCATGAGACCAAAGTCAAGGTCACACAGAAAAGTCTAAGGAAGGTACTTCAACTACCAAGAACAAAAGAGGAAGAAGATGTATCTGCTTCTAAGACTAGAGAGGCATTGAGATGGTGTGGACTGGATTCAAACCTGAAAATTGGATCAGTTTTTAATAGGAAAGGAATGAATATACAAGGGAAATTCTTATCTAAAATAGTTGGCAAGATCATCCTGAGAAAACCTGGAGGACATGATAGAATTTATGCTCATATGTTCAGTTTGATGACAAGGATTATTTTCAAACTTAAGACTGACTGGTCAGTAGTTTTGTTTGATAAGATAAAAGAGAGCCTGAAGAAGCCCAATCTGGGTAGAATTCTGAGTCTATACCTAGCTAGAAGTATTCCTGAGGTGATGAATCAAGCTACTGGTTCAAAGATAAATCACATGAGGAGAATGGATGTCAGAATTTTCTCAAGATGGGATAGGGTGCTAACAAAGGAACTACCCACTCCAGAAAAGGAAACACCCCAGAAGAAAAAGAACAAGACAGCCACTGTGGCTCAAGAAACCTCTAGCAGCTCTGAAGAGCAAGTGTTGATGAATAGGGAAGAAATGCTGGACAGTCCCCAGCAAGACAAGAAGACGCACAGAGGCAGGGGGAGCTACCACCAGCTAGCCCAATTCACCTGGATCCACTCTAGGGGGAGCCTCTACATGTGGAAGAACCAACTCCACTAGAGAGTGAAAGGGCTACTCAAACCATACTAGAGGTAATCACTGAAATTAATCAATTAGATTTCACTATTGAGGATAAAGTTTTGACTGATTCATTACCTGATGTTCATCAGCAAACACAGATACAACCTCAACCACAAGATGTTGTCAGGGAGGACACATCTGTTGCTGATAAAGTGGTTGATGAAATCAGAGATTCCCCAGCCCATTCTCAACAGGAATTCACCTTAGAGGAGCTATTCCCTGATCTTGTACAGACAGATCTTGAGAGAGAAATAGCTGCTGTTGAGGGGGAGAAGGCAAATATTGAGGGGGAGCATGTGGAGATTGTAGAGGAAACTACAAGGAAGGAGACTGAGGAGCCAAGAGATGCTGAAGGGCTACCAAGGACTGAGAAGGATTCACATCCTAGTCCTAAAGACGGAGTGGATATTGCTAGCACTTCTGCATCAGAAGATGAAAAGGCTGTGAGAGCCAAGAAGAGGAAGTTCCAGGTCTTCAAGAGGAGAAGCCAGAACTATAAGAAAGCCCTACAGACATTTACTCCACAGCCTGCCACCACTACTGATTATAGTTCTCTGATGATAGCATTGCAAATCAAGCTAGATGAGCAAAGGCAAGCTCTAGAAAAATATGTGGATGAAGGGCATAAATTCCTGCAATTTGATCTGGCACAAGACATCAAGTCCATTAGATTTGAAGTGAATCTTAATAAGAAAGAAATGACTGATTGTTTCCATAAAGGAGGCAATGCAGTGGTCTATCTGGCTACACATCAAGAGAAGCTAAAGACACAACTTGATGATCTAGCACTAAAACAAGGCTATGTCCTGGAAAACCTGATAAGGATGAATGATAATCTCACTGCTTCACATAATGCAATTGTAACTGAAATGAAAAATATAGCTACTGGTCAGCCTGCAGTAAGTGCAAGTGCCAAAGAAGAATTTGATAAGAAATTACAGGAGAGTCTCACTGCTGTGAAAACTGCCATTGAAGATTCTCAGAAAGCTATTTCTGCCCAGCTTCAGAAGTTCAAACCTTTTTATAAGGATGGAGTAAACTATCTGAATGCCCAGATCAGGTTACAGAAAGATGATCTTAGGGACCCTATAGAGAGAGAAGTCATAAAGGGGGAGAGGGTATTAGTCAAGGCAGGCTCTGATCATCCAAAGTGAATTTCAAATTCCATCAGAGCCACCCTTGGATATCCATCCTTATGTGATGATGACACTGTGGCAGAGTCTGGCAACAATCCTGCATAGTTTGGAGGAGAGCAAGCTGAAGTGGCTCACGTGATATATCCTCTAGCAGATTTTGACATGATACATTAGGAGGTACAGTGTATGTATAGTCCTCCTGAGGGTAATCAAAATGTTATTATTGAGAAGGTAGTCCAGCCTGTGCCAGAGGCACTACTAAAAGAGCAAGAAGCTTTGTTAAAAGAATGAGAGGCTCAATTATCTAAGAAAAGATTCAGAGAGTAAGCTGAATTAAGGCCAGATTTTGAACAATGGAGCCCCACTTCCAGGAATATCATCTTGACTGCTTGGAAGGCTGCTAAGGACAATGCCCTGGATAGAGGTAAGTGGTATTCTGACCTGGAGTGGAGAAAACATGAGAATAGGCAAGAGTCCATAGTACAATATAGAAGGAAGGCTAAACTGGGAAAGCTACCTCCTAATGCACAGGAGCCTAGAAAGTATTTCCCTAAGCCTTATCACTATTTTGAAAGGCAGAAGATAAAGGCTGAAGAGGCTGAAAAAGAAAGATCTCAAAGGGAAGAAGCCTGCTGCTGCTGATGACAATGAAGCTCCAGTTCAAGCAAAGATTCAATCTGGGAAGGAGATTGTAATCAAGGAACCAGAGCAGCCATATGATAGCATTTTCTTAAGTTTACAATTTGTAATCATTTGTATTAAACTCTATGTAAACTTTTGATTAATGAAAATGTTGGAATTTGTAAGAACAATGTTACATGTTCAAATCTATTACATTAATTATTCTGAGATAATTGTCTATACATGTTCTGTTCATACATGTTTATGTATTTACCCTGTCATATATTACTGTTTTACATCATACTGAGAATTTGTTATGTATGGTGTATATCATTGACTAAGGGTTATGACTTCTCCAAATAGGGGGAGATTATTGGGTACATTGGAATATATGTACCTGATTTGAACAAGCCTCACCCTACTCAATGATATACATCAAGGTGTATTTGATGTGCTTTGAGTTTATTTGTGCAGGTTAAGTAATGCAAGGAAAGCAAAAAAGTTTCTAAGCTCATGTGTCGACACCCAGAATAAAAGTGTCGACACTTAAGGAGGCTTGTGTTGACACCTAGAGAAGCTGTGTCGACACTTGGAGTAATTGTGTCGACACCAGGAAGGCAGAGTCGACACCAGAGGGAAAGTGTAGACACATACAGGAGGTGTCGACACACAACGAAGAATTGTCTACAGAATCAGTGTCGACACTTAGAAGCAGTGTCGACACCCAGAGATACTTTGTCGACAGCAAATGTGTCGACACTAGGAGGCTGTGTCGACACTCAACAAACTTCAACAAAGTTTAAGTACAAGTGTCGACACTAGGAGGCTGTGTCGACACTCAGCAAACTTCAACAAAGTTCAAGTACAAGTGTCGACACTAGGAGGCTGTGTCGACACTCAGTAAACTTCAACAAAGTTTAAGTGCATGTGTCGACACACAGCAAAGTCTCAACACATGAAGAATGTGTCGACACAAAGGAGATGTGTCGACACTCAGCAAAAGTTTCAACATAGAAGGCATCTGTTGACACAAAGAAGATGTGTCGACACTTAACAAGTTTCAACACAAGAAGATGTGTCAACACAAAGGAGTTGTGTCGACACTTAGCAAAAATCAACTAAGTATTGAAGAAGGACTTGTGTCGACACACAGGATCAGTGTCGACACATTCTGAAGAAGCAGTGTCGAGAAGCAGTTACAACAACACAAGGAGTTGTGTCGACACCATAAAGGCTAGTGTCGACACTTAGTCTACTTGTGTCTACACTTAGTCTATTTGTGTCGACACATAAAGACTATCTGTCTCAACACTTTCAGACTGTGACAGAGATTTCAAGAAGTGACTGGATGACTTGACAGCTGCCATTTCAATCGGTCAACTGCTACTGTCAGAGCTGTCAGAAGGTTGTTAGAAACCGGATCAGCCGGTCACCATGAAGAAAGCTTATATAAAGGATTATTCCTTCAATAGAAGGAGCAATCAATGAAGAAATCAATGAAGTGAAAAACATCACAACAAGAAGAAGACCTTCATGTGAAGATCTAAGAAGTTGGAGAGAGAGCTCCTTCTAAGAAGTGCAGTTGCTGAACCAGGCTGCTTAGTTAGATTCAGATTGAGATCTGAATCTCAAGACAGAAGTTGATCAAAGATCATCTTCAGGAGATTCAACCCTACTATGTTCTAATTCAAGAAGCTTTGAAGAAAGCCAAGGGAGGTTGATCTCAGTCAAGTTCTTCCAAGAACTCATCAAGAAACCAGTCAACTCATCTCTCTCTATCAGAGTTGTGGTCATACACTTTGTATTTTCTAATTTCTGTAGGATCTTGTATAGATCTGAGTTGTAAGCCTATTCTATAAAGGCTGAGTATAGGAGACAGTGTGCTCTGAGTGTAGGTCTTATTGAATACTGAGGTAGGGCCTTGTGTCTGAGTTATAGGAGACTTTGTTCTCTGAGTGTAAGTCTTGGTGAAGACTGAGTGGTAGGGATTTTGTGCCTGATTTATAGGAGTGGGATCACTCTGAGTTGTAGGAACCTGTTTGGGGTTCTGAGTTGTAAGATCTGAGGATCTGAGGAGAAGTGGAGAAGTTAGGCTGAATCTAGTACACTACTGGATAGGCGAAGGGGAAAGTGGATGTACCCAAACCTTGGGGAACCATTATAAATCCTGTGTGCACTCTGTGAATGTATGTTTGTATGATTGCTATGCTGTGATACTTGTAGAATTGCAATTACTGTACTGTCTTTCTGCCTGTAAAGTTAAAAAGATATAGGTCACCTATTCACCCCCCCCTCTAGGTGATTAGGCACTATTTCTTTCATGAACAATGGTTTAGGATGACCATGGGGCTACACCTTGACCCCAAGACCATACCACAACACCCCCTAATACCTTGGGAGGCCCATTAGATCCATAAGGACCCACTAGGGTCAATCAAAGAGACTCAGTTGACCAAAGTCAACCCTAACCCTAAATGGGTCAAACTAACATACTTACGGTCAATTGACCTACTCCTAGCCTAGAGAACCCCACCTATGCCCTCCTAACCCTAAAGAGAAGTCAAAGGGTCACTAAGGCCACATTAGGGTCAGCCCTAGAGGCCAAGTTGACCCAAGTCAACTTAAGCCCCTAATCTGGTCAAAGTGACCTTACTAAGGGTAGGTGACCTCTAAAGTGTAAGGTAACCCTACATAACCCCACATAGGCCTTAGGGGAGGCCAATGGGTCACCAAGGACCCAATGGGGTCAACCCAGATGATCAAATTGACCTAGATCAACCCTAACTTAAGCCAAGTCAAACCTAGCCCAAATGGGCTAACCCAAGCCCAAGCCACTTCTCCCTTAGCCTAGCCTCACTTTTCATGATCATTATGACTAAGTTGGCTGCACATAGCCTATGGTGTTGACCAGTCAACATAGGTGACTAGGAGAGAGAAGGGAGCTCCCCTTCATGATAATGGTGGAGAGAGAAAATTGGGGGAGAGGAAGGGAAGGGTGGGAGCTGGCCAAAGGAGGCCAACAGCCACTCTTAATGGCTGCAATCAACTCCTCTAGGGAAGAGGAGTTGATTCCAGCCGTTTCCCGGCCACCAAGAGGAAGATTCAGCCCCCCCCCCCCCCCCCCCACTCAACCCGAGCCAAGCTTTCAAGGGCATTAATGGTCATTGATGTTTGGCCTCACCCCTCCCCCAACTGATGATTTAAACACCATCAGGGACCTGAGAGGAACCCTTCCCACCATTTACCTGAGGAATTCGAGCTACTTGAATTCACTGTTGCAGAAATCCGGCAGGCGGCACCACTACCATGGCAACCCGAAGATCGACTCGCATTCAGGCTGCCAGGAAGGTCCTCCCCCTCTCCTTATCTCACGGGTAGATCGTAGGTTTCTTTAGGTTCAATGTTCGGGCTCAATTGAGCCCAATCCAAACCATGGATTTCATGGTTTTTCGGCAAAAAATTCCTATTAGAACCGCCGGAAAACAACCCTCCGGCGGCTGTGCCGCCACCCGGCGGCAGCCACCACCTCAATGGAGGTGGTGGTGGTGGTGGCCGGCCGGGAAGGGGCTGGATCGCCGGCGACAGAGCTTGGAAGTGGCTCCAGGCGGGATGGATCCTGGTCGTCCGCTCAAGGAAGGAGATGAAGGGATTCCGTCCCTTTTGCTTCAAGATTCGTGTGGTTATGTGATTAAACTATAGGAAATATATTTAAAATAATGTGATTTATGTCACAGATTTTGATATTTTTGGTTTTAAATTTTAAAAATACTTAGGCTCACCTGGTCGGAAAACCTTCAACATGAAAGTTGTAGCTCTTTGGGTCTACGTTATTATAAAATTAGTTTGAACCATTTGGGTGCATGGTTTGACCAGGACACCCATTTTGGTGGGACCTATACATAGGGCTAGGCAGTCATTAAACTGAGTACCCACACTTCATCCTTGGTCCAAACTACTTGAAATTTTGGTAGGGAGTCTAACCTAGCTATACCTTCCTGCCCAAAACTCAGAATTTGTAGAGACACTTTGCCTAAAGTTTTTACTTTTATTTTATAATACTAGGGTATTTTAATTAAGTGGTCTAATGACCTCCAAACCCTCCCAAATTTTGGTGAGTGGTCCCTGGCATCAATACCTAGTTCTGTAGAAAATTTTAACTCATTTGGATTGGGTTTGGCTAGGTAATCACCAAACCCTAGTTAGGCTTTAAGGTGGTATTCTTGATTAAAAGTGCACTATGGACTTAGGGTGGTCCCCTCCCCTCAACAGAGGCTGAGGTTTTGGACACTGACTTGGCATGGTCAATGTCACTCTCTTAAGGAAAATGGGATGATTTAGGCTTGATTTACCCTAGGGTTCAACCTCAAACCCTAAGGAAGGACTTTTGGGTGTTGCGAAGGACATGGGGGCAAATGCCCTTGTATGGTCTTGAAAACAGCCACCGACGTACGAAGTTTCCTAGGACTTGTCGGTTACTACCGGAAGTTCGTGGAGGGATTCTCTCGAATCGCCCTCCCGCTCACATCTTTGATGAAGAAGGAGGTACCTTTCGTGTGGACCCCGCAGTGTCAGACAGCTTTCCAGGAGCTTAAGGAGTGACTCACCTTGGCTCCCATACTTGCTCTTCCCTCGAGGAGAGAAGGATTTCAGGTCTAAACTGATGCATCCTACCAGGGTATGGGAGCTGTACTGATGCAGAAGTGTCATGTGATTGCATATGCATCTCTCTAGTTGAAGATGCACGAACAGAACTATCCGGTGCACGACCTTGAGATAGGGGCGGTCGTTTTTGCCTTGAAGGTCTGGCGCCACTATCTTTATGGAGTCCACTGCGACATCTACTCCGACCACAAGAACCTAAAATACGTGGACATGCAGAAGGAACTGAACATCAGGCAGAGGCGCTGGGTGGATTTCTTAGCAGATTATCAGTATGAGATGCACTACCATCCAGGGAAGGCAAACGTGGTGGCTGACGCGTTGAGTCGGAGAGCTGCCACTTCCGAGGTCGGGCCCCAGGTTATGTCTATGTAGCTGGTAAGGAGATTGGAGGATATGCACATCACACTAGTGTCATCCGAGAACCCCGAGCTTTACATGGAGTATTTAGTTGCGGTGAGTGCTACAGACGATATCCGGGACCGAGTCAGAGAAGGACAGAGGTGAGATGTCAAATTGGAGCCTATTTTCTGGGCCTTGGAAAACAGTGCAGCAGGAGATTACACGATGAGGGATGGTGTGGTATGCTTTAGAGGTCAGACTTATATACCGGAAGGAGGCCAGGTCCGGGAAGATATTATGGCGGAGGCCCACCACAGCAGATACTCGGTGCACCCGAGGATCACGAAGATGACTGCGGATCTGAAGAAGACTATGTACTGGCCTGGCATGAAGAAGGATATCACTCAGTTTATGACCCACTGCGAGGCGTGCCAGTTAGTGAAGGCGGAGTACAAAAACCCCGCGGGTTTGTTGCAACCACTCCCGGTACTGGAGTGGAAGTTTGAAAAAATCGCGATGGACTTTATTCACGGGCTTCCCCGATCACAGACGGGAAACGACTCGATTTGGGTCATCGTCAATCTGTTGACAAAGGTGGCCAGGTTCATTCCGATCAGGAAGGATGATTCTGTGGGAGTATTAGTACGAAGATTTATGGAGCAGTTTGTTCGATATCACGGGGTGCCCAAGACGATCGTGTCGGATCGGGATGGCCGGTTCACTTCCAGGGAGTGGAGATCCGTGCAAGCTTACTTAGGTACACGATTGACCTTCAGCACCGCATTCCAGCCCCAAACGGACGGGCAGAGAGAACGCACCAACCGGACGCTGGAAGATATTTTGAGGCTATGCATTTTGGACCGCGGGGAACCGTGGGAGAAGCTCTTACCCCTGGTCGAGTTCTCCTATAACAACAGCTACTAGTCCAGCATCAGGATGACGCCTTACGAAGCCTTGTATGGAAGGAAATGCCGGACCCCGCTTTCTTAGATTCAGGATGAAGATCCAAAGGTGTTGGGATCAGATTTTGTTGAAGACACCGAGGCTCAGGTGAGGCTGATCAGAGACAGGATGCTAGAGGCGCAGAGCAGACATGCTAAGTACTATGATGCCCGGCATCGTCAGGTGGAGTTCCATGTGGGAGACCGTGTATTTTTGAAGATCCGACCCATGCATGGACTTTCACGGGTGCGTGGCCGGAGGAAGAAGCTCAACCCTAGGTACATGGGCCCTTACAGGATCCTGGAGCGAATCGGGCCCCTAGCCTACAGGCTGGAGTTGCCACCAGAGCTGGCAGCTCTGCACGATGTCTTCCACGTTTCTTCGCTGAGGAGGGCTCTCCTACGCCCAGAGCAGCAGATTTTGACCACCGAAGGGCCGGTAGCTTCATACCGGTCAGTTCGCTTAGAGCCAGTTCGGATTGACGACCGAGGAGTACGGATCTTGTGTCGCAAGAAGGTCCCGTTAGTCAAAGTCCTGTTGAGGAACAACGGCCAGGAGGAGCATACCTGGGAGCCGCAGGACATGATGCGACAAAGATACCCAGAGCTGTTCAGTCAGGTATACCTCACAAACCCCTCAAGTTGTTTAATTTATTTTCCTGCCTTAAACTAGTAAGGGCTGCTCTAGGCAGGTAGAGGCTTATCTTTTATTTATTGGGGGATTATATTTTGTTTATTGGGATGTTGGCTCACCAATTAGGCCAATTGGGTATAGACTTAAGTTTCCCTCAAAACCTAATTTAGCAAACCTGGCGTCGTGATGGGATGTTACAAGTTTCTTTTCTACGGTAGAAATTCCCGTAGGCTTAACCTTGATTTCGGGGACGAAATCTTTATTTTGTTTATTGGGATTTGTAACATTCCATTTCCAACTACACCCCCAGGAGTGGTTTTGTCCATGACTAGGTCATGACAAACCCTAGGAAGCCAGAAATGGGCCAAGAGGTAGGAGGCCAAGGTGAGGATCACCATGGTCTGCAAATAGTAGAATTTTAAACAATGGTTTAGGATGACCATGGGGCTACACCTTGACCCCAAGACCCTACCACAACACCCCCTAATACTCTGGGAGGCCCATTAGAGCCATAAGGATCCACTGGGGTCAATCAAAGAGACTCAGTTGACCAAAGTCAACCCTAACCCTAAATGGGTCAAACTAGCCTACTTAGGGTCAATTGACCTACTCCTAGCCTAGAGGACCCCACCTATGCCCTCCTAACCCTAAAGAGAAGTCAAAGGGTCACTAAGGACACATTGGGGTCAGCCCTAGAGGCCAAGTTGACCCAAGTCAACTCAAGCCCCTAATCTGGTCAAAGTGCCCTTACTAAGGGTAGGTGACCTCTAAAGTGTAAGGAAACCCTACATAACCCCACATAGGACTTGGGGGAGGCCAATGGGTCACCAAGGACCCAATGGGGTCAACCCAGATGATCAAATTGACCTAGGTCAACCCTAACTTAAGTTAAGTCAAACCTAGCCCAAATGGGCTAACCCAAGCCCAAGCCACTTCTCCCTTAGGCTAGCCTCACTTTTCATGATCATTATGACTAAGTGGGCTTCACATATCCTATGGTGTTGACCAGTCAACATGGGTGACTAGGAGAGAGAAGGGAGCTCCACTTCATGATAATGGTGGAGAGAGAAAATTGGGGGAGAGGAAGGGAAGGGTGGGAGCTGGCCAAATGAGGCCAACAGCCACTCTTAATGGCTGCAATCAACTCCTCTAGGGAAGAGGAGTTGATTCCAGCCGTTTCCCGGCCACCAAGAGGAAGATTTAGCCCCCCCCCCCCCCCCCCACTCAACCCGAGCCAAGCTTTCAAGGGCATTAATGGCCATTGATGTTTGGCCTCACCCATCCCCAACTGATGATTTAAACACCATAAGGGACCTGAGAGGAACCCTTCCCACCATTTACCTGAGGAATTTGAGCTACTTGACTTCACTATTGCAGAAATCCGGCCGGCGGCACCACTACCATGGCAACCCGAAGATCGACTCGCATTCAGGCCGCCAGGAAGGTCCTCCCCCTCTCCTTATCTCACGGGTAGATCGTAGGTTTCTTTAGGTTCAAGGTTCGGGCTCAATTGAGCCCGATCCAAACCATGGATTTTTTCGGCAAAAAAATTCCTATTAGAACCGCCGGAAAACAGCCCTCCGGCGGCTGTGCCGCCGCCTGGTGGCTGCCACCACCTCAACGGTGGTGGTGGTGGTGGTGGCCGGCCGGGGAAGGGGCTGGATCGCCGGAGGCAGAGCTTGTAAGCGGCTCCAGGCGGGATGGATCCTGGCCGTCGGCTCAAGGAAGGAGATGAAGGGATTCCGTCCCTTTTGCTTCAAGATTCGTGCGGTTATGTGATTAAACTATAGGAAATATATTTAAAATAATGTGATTTATGTCACATATTTTGATATTTTTGGTTTTAAATTTTAAAAATACTTAGGCTCACCTGGTGGGAAAACCTTCAACATGAAAGTTGTAGCCCTTTGGTCTACTTTATTATAAAATTGGTTTGAACCAATTTGTGTGCATGGTTTGACCAGGGCACCCATTTTGGTGGGACCTATACCTAGGGCTAGGCAGTCATTAAACTGAGTGCCCACACTTCATCCTTGGTCCAAACTACTTGAAATTTTGGCAGGGAGTCTAACCTAGCTATACCTAGGGCCTTCCCAAAACTCAGAATTTTTAGAGACACTTTGCCTAAAGTTTTTTACTTTTATTTAATAATGCTAGGGTATTTTAATTAAGTGGTCTAATGACCTCCAAACCCTCCCAAATTTTGGTGAGAGGTCCCTGGCATCTATACCTAGTCTGTACAAAATTTTAACTCATTTGGATAGGGTTTGGCTAGGGAATCACAAAACCCTAGTTAGGCTTTAAGGTGGTATTCTTGATTAAAAGTGCACTATGGACTTAGGGTGGTCCCCTCCCCTCAACAGAGGCTGAGGTTTTGGACACTTACTTGGCATGGCCAATGTCACCCTCTTAAGGAAAATGGGATGACTTAGGCTTGATTTAACCTAGGGTTCAACCTCAAACCCTAAGGAAGGACTTTTGGGAGTTGTGAAGGACATGGGGGCAAATGCCCTTGTATGGCCTTGAAAACACAGTAGAATTGAAGGTAGTGTAAACTAAGTTCTCTGGTAGGAACCTTAGAGGACTTGGAGGAAGGTAGGCACCTCAAAACCCTAACCCTAGTTTTAGGGTAGAAGCACAGACTTGAAGATTCAGCCACTAAACCTTAACCAAAAGTTATGGAACTTGGATAGAGTAAGTTTTAGACCATCTAGAATCCCTGATAATTTTATTAGAATTTTACGGGTTATATTTCTGGCACTTTATTTGTTAATTACCAAAAGGCCCAAAATGATGTTTAAATTACTTCTGGTTATTTTGTTCTTTTGAATCTGATGGAACTTTGCCAGAAGATAATCCAGGCCTAAGTAAATTTCCCTGAATTTTATTATAATTTTTACTTGATTTTATTTAGTACTTCCTTCACAAGTTTTGGAAAGGGGCTTGGTAGAATAAAATTAATTATTAATGATTTATCTATTGAAAAATCATGAGACTTAGGTTTGATCATTTCAGGCCAAAATATACTTGTAGAAATTTATTCATAATTTTTAGAGAGCTGTTTATAGCACTTCCTTTACAAGTCCATAATTTTGAGACCTTGATATTTAATTAATTCAGAGAATGATTCTTTCTAAAAAATTATGAAACTTTATCTAGAGGTTTTATGTGTCCTTATAATCATCCTGAAATTTTCTCTGAATTTTTGGAAGTATTATTGTTGTGCATCCCCTTAAAATGATTTATTATGGAATTAATTTGAAATAAAAATTTAAGGGCTTAAACCTTGCTGAAAAATTGGGAGATTCTGTATTTGTAGATGATTATTCATTTTAAATTTAACATAAATTTAGTGGAATTTTATCTTCTATAAACTTGTACTTCATGTTCAAACTTGGAACTTTTGGTTATTAGAATAAATAAATAAATTATCAGTTAAATTATGAAAATTAGGAAATTATGGATTTAGGATACAAATGCCAGTATAGCCCTACAATAATTATTATATGAGTACTGGATGATCAATTGGCATACTTCCCATTTTACGGGTCATATAGTTTAAGTGGTCTGCATTTAGTAAAACTGCAGGAAATAAATTGGAATATGAATTAGAGCACATGAGTTGGGTTTTGTTGGTTTGCTGGAAGGGATAAATAGAATTAGGAGCATCATTGAAAGATAATATGAGTAGAGTGTTGTTTTGGCTAGGGTTTAGAGGCGCTCGGGTTCGACGAAAGATCGTCCTCCCCGAGGTAAAGTAGAGTCAAATCACCCTAGAATCAGCATATCGTAACATGAGAAAGTAATGGGTAAGGGAATCAACCAATAATAATAAGTACTTTACGAAAGGGAACGCTGAGCGTGATCCCAACATAGTTCCTAGTGCCCCTTGAGAGCCCTTCACAGGGAATACCGGGGGCAGTCCTGGGTTAACGTAAATTATACTAACAAGCTGAAAAGAGTAACTTAGTAATTAGGGTTGCACATTTCACGAACTCAGGTAGCACATGAAGATAGCTGGGAGCTTCGGCTCGGATGGTTAAAAGACAGACTTTGGGTCCGGGGAGCTTCGGCTCGATTGTTTGAGATGGACGTTTTGGTCCGGGGAGATTCGGCTCGGTTTTTGATTACGCTAAATTTCCATGTGCATAAAAGGAAAGAAAAATTAAGGTGGTGGGTCTTCGCTATTGGAGGGTCGATGCACCAACGCCAATACGTTGACTCGGCAAGTGTGGTTCGCACTTTGCCAACAGAAGTCCAGTGCGCCAGCCGGCAAGAGTACGCAGGAGTCCGCTTCGTGCACCAAGCGTTGAGGCGTATGATATGTCTGACCGGTAGTGCTTTACTGGTTTAGAGGTGGGCGAGGCCACCGCTTCCGTCTGCCACTACGGAGGTATCCTGGGAGGTTACGGCTCCAAAAAGGGGGAACTAAAGGTATGTATGCACAGAGTCGGGTGTGTGTGTTGCACTTGCATGTTCCATCATACTCACTTGCATGTCATAGCATAATCGATTCATTTAACCCTGAAACCTAAAGTATAAGTGGAATGGGACGCTTATACTTTAGGCCCTGCAAAACGACCCCTTGGTCTATAAGCTTGTGTGGGCAAGTTTATAAATTAAGGTCAATTTTGATATTTATATTTACTGCTGTTTGATAACCGACACCCCAACGTATAAATTGGTATGCGACTTTTTATACGATGGGAGCCTTGCAGAAGACCCCTTGGCTTATGTGTTCTCACATAAGTGAAGGTTACTTTTCATATTTCAGCTTTTGTCTATACCTATTATAGAATTGCTAGTATAGGTCCGCTGCCATCTGTTTTTGATATTCTCCAACTTCAAGTGCTCCCCTTTCTTCCTCTCCGCTCGGTGCCTAGGAGCCATGGGGGAAGGGGCGGGGTATGATAGGGCTTAGTCTTTTAGACTAACGGTTTTTGAACCGCATCATTTCGGGGATCGAGGAGCCCAGCATGGAGGAGCAGCCCCAGAGACCGGTGCGCTTGGAGGTGGGGCAGTCTAGCTCCGGAGTTCATACAGCCGGGACCGTGAGTCTCGACCTTGAGTAGTTTTTCTGCTTTTGCTTCCGCGTGAGTGATTTGTAGTGAGGATATGATGTAACAGGCATAAGCCCGTAGTTTAGCACTCTGATATGTATTTTCTATGGACACTCCCTTCGTGGAGATTTATTTACTATGATATGTGATTTTTTGTGGACTGCTAGTTCGCATTTACTTTATTGTGCTACTTTTCTGTGATCGAATTTGGCCGGCAGAAACGACGCTTTGTGGTGATGACCCTTCAGGGCATGAAGAAGTCACCGCAAAACGACGGTTCTGGGCCTAAGACCCCGGTGTTGAAAAGAAAAAAAGGGGGGGGGGTCTTACACATTGCAGGCAGCTTTGAACACGCACGCCGAAGCCTTGTGGGTTAAGGAAGAAGAACAGCGGGTTGCCCAGGAGGCCGCTGAGAAAAGGATCCAAGAGTTGCAAACCACCCTGGAGCAAGAGACCACCATACTGCACTCCGCGCTGGAGCAAGAGACCACGAGGCTGCAGTCCGCGCTGGAGGCCGCTGAGGGGAAAATAGTACTGATGCAGGCCACCTTCGAGCAGGAGAGGGCCGAGAAATAGGATATGCAAGCTCAAGTGTTGATGGTCGGGTGGCTTGAGAGAGAGAGAAGAGATTCGCTGCCTTGAGAAAAAGACCAAGGCCCGTCAGCAGAGGCCGACGGAGAGCAGCGGCTTGCACCAGCGGCTTCTGGGAAGTTGCTGGTCACAGGCTGCCCGGCTTCTGATGAGGCTTCAAATCCACCGGAGGTCGCGACAGCCGGGCAGGTCGTAGCTTCTAGCGGGCTAGAAGCTCGGGCTCAACTAATGGTTCCATTTGCCAGAGTAGAGCGTGACACCGCGCGAGTTCACCGGTCTCTGCACTCACTTCACAATCTGGTTAGCCAAGTGTACACTGAGATTGTAAGAACCGGTGACCAAGTTGCGCGAATAGGTCGAGAGGGACAGGAGGGCGATAGGCAAGGCTGAGCGACTTGCACGGGCTAGGCCACACGAACAAATTGAACATTCTGTTGTAATATACTTTTATGTTGGATGCTGGACAATTTGGTTGTTATAGACTGTTGCATGCATGTTTACTATGTTGTGAACTGCTTGCGGTTTATGCGTCCTGCATTTCATGAATACCATTTATGTGCTTTGTTCTGAAACATCCAAGGGCAGGAATGGTAGTCATGCGGTCTGGCAAATAGATCGCCGGCTTGATAGTATGTATCCACATGCTTTGCCATGAAACTATTCTAAGTGTAGGGACTTGGACGCACGGACATGCGAAATGAACTGTGGTTTGAACATTGAACTAATCTTCATTTCTAGTAGGGTGAGGTCACGCTGCTTGATGGCTAGCCGTGATTTGACATCGATTCCTGTACTTTCACAGATTTTCTATAAATAGGGACGACTCCAGATATTTCATCACAAGACAGAAAGGATGCGGGCTAAGGCCAAATCGACGCGGTCTGACAAAGCCACAGTGGTAAGGACAGATGCGGCCTCCGCATTCCACTCAGCGGATCATAAAGAATGTCGGCTTACAAAAGCCGAGCTAGATGACTTTGTAGAGAAGCATATGTAGGGGAGCCCGCTAGTCGTGCGGCTTCCGCTGCAGGACGAGCGAATTAATACCTCCAACGCAAACCAGATCGCCATCCCTATCGACCATTTTGACTGCGGTTTCTGCTTAACAGTCATGATGGAGGCCGTGGCGATCTTCGATCATTATGGCGTTGTGCCCGGACAACTGCCACCAAACTCAATAGCCGCCATATACAGCTTTATATCATACCTGAGGTAGGAGAGAGTCTGATTCTCCATGATGCTGTTCCGGGAATGCTTCTCGGTGCGGTCTATCCCGGACTCCAGGACTAGGATCTTCTAGGGGCACTTATACTTTGGTTGCATGGGATTGAAATTCGTAAACCTGGCAAACAAGATCCCCAACTGGTCGGAGCGGTTTCTCATCTTTGAGGGAAACCTGGGGTTGCTGCCGGTCAACCCGCAAATCTGGGACGAGGCCGCCTTCGGCAGCAGCGGCCTGGACGACATGGAGAAGGACATGTACAACTTCTTAAAAGGGGAGCGGCTTGACGTCAACCACTACATCCCGATGTTGTCCTCCTTGGAAGGAGTTGAAGCGGAAGACAGTAAGTTCCAAACAGGCCGAACTGATTTGCTAGTCGCGCGGTCTGTGAACTGACTTTTTTACTTTGGCTTTGCTGTTGTAGTGGCGGTCCCGCTAAACAAGTTGCTGATGCCTGGCGGACTGACGCTCACGCAATGAGAGAAGCATGTCAGGCGGGTCAAGCTGCCGCGGGTTGAGGAAGAGGAGGAGTCGGCCTCCTCCGGCGAGTTTATGCAGCAAGGTATGGGCAGCGGCCTGAAGGACGTCCATGGCAACCCGGCTATGAGGTGGAGTCTGCACGGTGAGTCTGTGAAGGTCTCCACTGCCCTCCCCTACTGGGGGAGGGAAAAAGTAACCCGCCACGCAAATGTGGTTGAATCTATGCTGTATGGCAAGCGCAACCTGAAGGCGCTGCGCCGAGTTCCCATAGACGACCTGCCGCGATTAGCCGCGCAGGTCGGGGCAAGGAGCTTCGTTACGAGCCACTTTATGGGCCTTTCCTACAGGCAATTAATGAAGGACAAGAGCGGTCTGGAGAGGCGGTTAGAGGAAAAAGAAGAAGAAAACAAACGACTGAAGGAAATGGAAGCGATAAGGTATCACCTGATACCCGTGCGGTTATAATTATGAAACCGCTCGGTCTTACCTTTCTCTACTTTTGCAGGAAATGTACAACCAGGCCAACCCGACCTTCCAAGACAACGTCTTTCCGCAAGTCATCCAGGGGATCGATGGAGCGCTTAACCGCCTCTGCGACCTTGGCGGCTTAGTGGCCGGCTTCATCGATTGTACCTGTGCCGACATATACCCCACCTTGAAAAAGGAGGTGGTCGCTGTCTACAGGGCGATCAAAGGCAAGGGTAAGGTCGGCGAGGAAGACGACGAAGAGGAGGAATATGATGAGGAAGAGGGTGGCCAGGAAAGCCGGAGCGAAGGCGCTTCATCTGAGACCAGCGGTTAGGCTTCAGAGACCGCGCAGACAGATCCGGTGACTTCTGGCAGCTCGGCAGCTAGCAGCAGTGGGTACTCTGTGTAACGTCCCCTTTGCCTCCGTGGATCAACACCACTAGGCCTCCGGCGGACCGTTACCGTGCTGCAGCCCCAGCACCCCAACCCCTCTCCATGGACTGCCTCAATCGGCGCCTCTGCCCACTGGCGGGTTATTGGTGGCCAAAGCCTCCCTTTGATGAGTGAAATTCTCCCGTTAAGCGGACAGTACGGGGACTTCCCAGGAGGTCACCCATCCCCGGACTTCTCCAGCCCGAGCTTCTTAACTATGGATTTCTTCCGCCGACATTGAGGGTGGTGGTTATCCAAGTTCTCCTGCGGCTAAAAAACTCAAGCCGGCTGATTAGGAACTATTTAATTTTTTACTTATACTTTGAGATTTTTGGGATACCGGCGGTATGATTTTTGTAAACCGCGCGGTTAGTTTTTGTAAAGATTTATGAAATAGAAATGAAAGAAGACTTTACCTCTGATGTGTAGCTTACTTATCATTTTTCTTACTTGTATAAGTCCGCGCGGTCTCTGTTTAACTTCCGATTTAATAGATAGTTTACTTATACACCGGTCTGAGGCCATACTGTGACTTCAAATAAGGCTATCCGCAAGGAAGAAGGAAATGCCTGCGGCTTATCTGAGAATACACATTGACAATAAGCCGAGCGGCTAATATTTTAACCGCTTAAAGCCTTAATGAAGAAATCGAGTCATCTGCTGGGAAGAGAGAAATGCTCGCGGCTTATTTGCAAATAAACTATCACCAATTAGCCGTGCGGCTACAAACCTTAGCCGCTGAAAAGCCCTAACAATGAAGTATAACTTTGAGGCTAGGGAGAACTCTGATATAAACCGCGCTTTTGATTAAAGAGACAAGAATAGAGAAATAATATGAGGCTTCTAATATTATAATACAAGCCGGTAACCAAAGCTACTAAAGCATACTTAGCCGGCAAATAGGTTGCCCGATAGCAAAGATCAAAACCATATTATTTTTGGGATGGCAAGTCGTAAGGTGACTAGTATAATTGATAACAGAAGTAGGCGGACTAAGGCCAAGAATTAACTGCCTGAAACAGGTCGGCTGACTTCCCGACTATATGAATAACAAACCGACAAAAGGCATATAGAAGCCAAATAATTTAAGCTGGAATATTTAACCGAGCGGTCTGTTTATTGAATGATATAAATCGGCATAGGCCGCTTAATAAAGCCGCAAGATACCAGACAGGCTCGTGTTGTCCTGCAAGAATAGATGGAGCTATGGGCTTATGTGTCGATGTGGGAAAGTGCGTGTGGCAATACTTTCCACACAATGAACACATAAGCGGGATTAAAATTCTTAATATCCACGACCGATATCAAGCGGGACAAGTACGCAATGTTTGCGACGAAGGTCAAGCGGGACAAGTACGTAATGTATGCGACTTATATCAAGCGGAAATTTCCACTACACAACTGCGACTAATGTCAAGCGGGATGTGGAGGGCTTAAGAATTCAAAGGGCATTTTGCCCCCATGTATGCATGTTAGCATTATAAGTAAAGCTAGGAAATAAGCTTCAAAAGAAAGATATTGCTTTTTTGTTGTTAAGGATGTGGCAAAAGGATATATGTTCGAAGCTTGACTATGCCCCAATAATACCAATTGCCAAGGGGACTTTATATATTATTCCAACCTTTAGTATTTTTATCATAGAGAAAAGGAGGTCCCTGCTTGAACCATTGAGTAAGCCATAGAAGAATGCCTTAGAAAATCACTGAATGGTATAGTCTTGTAGCTTCCCAGCTCTTGCAAGTTGATTAGCTAACTCTCGGAGAGCCATGCAACCTTCTGCTAGATGACCAATATCTTTATGATAATTGTAAAAGAGCTCATCATGCCGATATTTGATTTTAGATTTCAAACACCGATGCCTTTTGAACTCAGACATTTCTTGAAGAATCATCACAAGATCTTCCATATGAATTTTTAATTTAACATATTTATCTGAACCTTTTTTACGCTTTAGAGTTTTCGGACGCAAAGATGGGGCTGGATGTACTTTCACAAACTCAGATAATTCATTCTGCTGAGGAGATAATGTAGCTCTATCCTGAGGAAGAGGAGGATATTTGCAATCTTTAACTTGTGAAACATTTTGGGAAGAAATAAATTGCTGATCACTAGAAGTCCCTTGAGGTTGTTTAGTCATCTGATTCAAAAACAAGATATAAACTTTATTTTATTCTTCACCTATTATGAACTTATTAACGATATCAATAAGATCTCCATAAGTTTTGGGGTCCTTTGTGGTGAGCTTAAATTTCAAAGGGCCTTCTCGAAGTCCATTTATGAAGTCATGTAAGTAATAATCTTGATGGACGCTACAAACATCCAGAACTTCCTTTTGGAACCGGTCAATGAAATCCGGATTAGACATGTCAATTCCTTGCTTGATTCGGAAGAGAGCTCCAACGTCTCTTCTCCGCTTCCTGTAAGTACTCATTTGACAGCAGTCAAAAGAATTTTGAGATATCTTAAGGGCACTCCTTATATAGGCCTTTGGTACCCTAGGAATGGAGATTTTGAACTGACAGGTTATTCAGATGCAGATTTTGCGGGCTGCAAGGAAGATAGAAATAGTACCATAGGAACCTATCAATTTCTAGGTGGAAGGCTGGTGTCTTGGAGTAGAAAGAAGCAGACCAGTGTGGCTATCTCCACAGCTGAGTCAGAGTATGTTGCTGCAGGAAGCTGCTGTGCACAACTACTATGGATACAACACCAGCTAGAAGATTATGGTATTCAAGTAAGTAGAACACCTTTATTTTGTGATTCTACTGGTGTCATTTCTATTGTAAATAATCCTGTCTCTCATAGTAGGACTAAGCACATAGAAATAAAATTCCATTTTCTAAGAGAACATGTGGAAAAAGAAGATATTTCCCTAGAGTATGTTATGATAGAAAATCAGTTAGCTGATATGTATACTAAGCCCTTAGATGAAACCAAATTCAATAAATTTAAAATTGAATTAGGGATGATAAACTTAGAATAGTTTACAAAAATTGGCTAAGTAAAATAGTGTCGACACACAGAGTTGTCTGTGTCGACACATAGAAGTGGTGTCGACATTTCAGAGAAATGGTGTCGACACATCTAGAAAGTCTGTGTCGACACTTCAGAGAATTAGTGTCGACACATGCAGTGTAGGTGTCGACACATCCAGGGTGGTGTCGACACTTAGGATTTACACAGAATTAGTCTAGTAGTGTCTCGACTAAGTGTCGAGCTGAGTGGTGTCGACACATATATAAGTGTCGACACATATATTCTGTCGACTATATTTGTATCGACATATAGTTGTCGAGACATTAGCAGTAAGTGTCGACACTTTTCAACAGTGTCGACACAATTTAAGTATTTTGACGCGCCTTTTCACCTTCGATTCTAGAAAGGTATAAATAGGTTTTCCCCAGTGTTTGTCGACACGCTCACCATAGTTTCGAGACCAAACTTGTGTGTCGACATCTCTCTTCTCTAAATTCAAAATTTCTTCAAACCCTAATGGCGCTCAAGCTAGAAGAGAACATAAATGAAGGATATGAGCTCGTATGACACGCCTTTGATGACGCGGAACCCGAAATCAAAGGTGTGGTAACCCTAATTGCCGAGACTGGATTGGAATACCTTGTATCAGAACCAATCAAGATCTGGAAGAAGGAGGTCCTTGAATTTTTGAGTGCAGCTTCACTTGATGATACTGGACTCAAGATTAAGTCCAGAGTTCATGAGACCAAAGTCAAGGTCACACAGAAAAGTCTAAGGAAGGTACTTCAACTACCAAGAACAAAAGAGGAAGAAGATGTATCTGCTTCTAAGACTAGAGAGGCATTGAGATGGTGTGGACTGGATTCAAACCTGAAAATTGGATCAGTTTTTAATAGGAAAGGAATGAATATACAAGGGAAATTCTTATCTGAAATAGTTGGCAAGGTCATCCTGAGCAAACCTGGAGGACATGATAGAATATCTGCTCATATGTTCAGTTTGATGACAAGGATTATTTTCAAACTTAAGACTGACTGGTCAGTAGTTTTGTTTGATAAGATAAAAGAGAGCCTGAAGAAGCCCAATCTGGGTAGAATTCTGAGTCTACACCTAGCTAGAAGTATTCCTGAGGTGATGAATCAAGCTACTGGTTCAAAGATAAATCACATGAGGAGAATGGATGTCAGAATTTTCTCAAGATGGGATAGGGTGCTAACAAAGGAACTACCCACTCCAGAAAAGGAAACAGCCCAAAAGAAAAAGAAGAAGACAGCCACTGTGGCTCAAGAAACCTCTAGCAGCTCTGAAGAGCAAGTGGTGATGAACAGGGAAAAAATGCTGGACAGTCCCCAGCAAGACAAGAAGACGCACAGAGGCAGGGGGAGCTACCACCAGCTAGCCCAATTCACCTGGATCCACTCCAGGGGGAGCCTCTACATGTGGAAGAACCAACTCCACTAGAGAGTGAAAGGGCTACTCAAACCATACTAGAGGTAATCACTGAAATTAATCAATTAGATTTCACTATTGAGGATAAAGTTTTGACTAATTCATTACCTGATGTTCATCAGCAAACACAGATACAACCTCAACCACAAGATGTTGTCATGGAGGACACATCTGTTGCTGATAAAGTGGTTGATGAAATCAGAGATTCCCCAGCCCATTCTCAACAGGAATTCACCTTAGAGGAGCTATTCCCTGATCTTGTACAGACAGATCTTGAGAGAGAAATAGCTGCTGTTGAGGGGGAGAAGGCAAATATTGAGGGGGAGCATGTGGAGATTGTAGAGGAAACTGCAAGGAAGGAGACTGAGGAGCCAAGAGATGCTGAACGGCTACCAAGGACTGAGAAGGATTCACATCCTAGTCCTAAAGACAGAGTGGATATTGCTAGCACTTCTGCATCAGAAGATGAAAAGGCTGTGAGAGCCAAGAAGAGGAAGTTCCAGGTCTTCAAGAGGAGAAGCCAGAACTATAAGAAAGCCCTACAGACAGTTGCTCCACAGCCTGCCACCACTACTGATTATAGTTCTCTGATGATAGCATTGCAAATCAAGCTAGATGAGCAAAGGCAAGCTCTAGAAAAAATATGTGGATGAAGGGCATAAATCCCTGCAATTTGATCTGGCACAAGACATCAAGTCCATCACATTTGAAGTGAATCTCAACAAGAAAGAAATGACTGATTGTTTCTGTAACGCCCCGAAACTCAAAGGAGCAAAAGGGGGACGTTTTGGGCCAGTTTAGGTTCTGGCAGCAGGCACACGGCCTGGGACACGGGCGTGTCCCAGGGCGTGTCAAGCCGTGTCGACACTTAGCCGCGAAGTCGTCGAGTTTGACTCGACGATTCATCGAGAGAGGGCACACGGCCTGCGACACGGGCGTGTCGCAGGGCGTGTCGACCCGTGTCGACACTTAGCCGTGAGTCGTCGAGTTGTACTCGACGATTCGTCGAGAATGGGCACACGGCCTGCGACAAGGGCGTGTCGCAGGGCGTGTCGACCCGTGTCGACGATCGTCCCGGGGAGTCGTCGAGATTCACTCGACGATCGTCGAGACAAGGCACACGGCCTAGGACACGGGCGTGTCCAAGGCCGTGTCATCAAGTCGTCGATCTTCCCTCGACGAAATGTCCCGTGTACACGGCCTGGGGTCCAGGCGTGTCAAGGTGACACGGGTAAGGACACGGGCGTGTCCTAGAACCCGTGTAGTGCTCGGGTTGAAAATGGGGAAAAAATCATGGGGTACACGGTCGGCTACACGGCCGTGTGAAGTGGAACACGGGCGTGTCAGCTCGAACACGGGCATGTTCGATACCCGTGTGAGGTTCCAAGAGATTCGATTTTGACGGCGAATGCGGCACACGGCCCTGGACACGGGCGTGTGCCAGGCCGTGTTCGGTCCAGATTGGGCATTTCAGCCCCGAATCAAAGCCGTTCGTTTCCTTGTTTTGAGATCCAACGGCTGGGGGATGTTCCTGAAGGGATATACCCGTGAGTTGACTTAGAAATCCATCACTTTCATACCTTATCATCTCTCCAAGTCCTTGGAGAAAGATGAGAGCCATTGGAGGAAGAAGAACTAGATTCCGCAATTGGAGGAGCTTCGGAGCTCCGAATCGCAAGCCGACTCCGGATCCACGGAGGCAACGCAAGTGCGGTGATTTCCATCCGATTACTTTTCAATGGCGCCAAAGAGGAACTCAAGGGTAACGATCCTCATCTTGAGCACGAATAGCTCTCTTTCCTAGCATAGGAAGCCCGCTCTCGCGAGTTTGCGGAGAGTTGGAGGCGTTCCTTCGGGTAGATATGTGAAGTCCCCATTGTTTAGAGTCCTTATGCGAGAACGGACATAGGCATGATGTGTGAAGCCTACCCGGACATGTTAGTCTGGATCGGTGATGTTGCATTGCATAAGGCCGGAGAAGACTACGTGCTATTGGTTGTTTTCGGGTTTTCTACGCGGTAGATTGCAGCAGGGAGCCTTGGGGACTAACCCAAAGGTGCACCCGGAAAACTGGGCGGATACGAGATCTTGCCAACTTGGTGGCCTGAGAGCCAACTTGAACATAACCGAGTTATGTGACTTGCGATAGAATGGGACTCGATGAAAGTTTGACCCGCGCAAATGGCTTAAATTGTCGTTGCGATGTGAGCACGGGTTAGATGGAACCGTACCCGCATTATGTCGTTCGGTTAAAGAGACCTAAGGTTACGTGGCACTTGTCGTTGGCATAGATGTGAGTCTTCAGCGGTCAATGGCTTAAATTGACGTGACTCATGCCAAGAAGACAAATTGCTCATAGGTTTGGTCGTCTAAGTGGCGGTGGTGAGTCTGGAATGTTAATGGCTTAAATTGACGTGACATCGACCGGTTCACCGAGAATGTGCCCTGAGTGCACGGGGCGTGTGGCCGTACGAGCCAACGTCTGTGATGTTATGGCTATGGTTATAAATTACTCGCTTATGCTAATGAAATGCAGGGAAGGAGCATCGCCGCCCCGAGTTGGGGGCAGGATCGTTATAATTTGGTCAGCATTGCTGACCGTTGCCTTGTTTTGCCACCGTGCGGTGGTTTGTTGCTTGCAGGTGCAGCTGGACCGAGTGGTCAATAGCGGGCTAAAGCCCTTTTTGCGAAGCCGGCCCTTGAAGGCCCAAGTAGAAGTGTTTACTGCTTTATTCATGTATGACCGGCCTGCGTGCCGTGGTTTGTAAAACATGTAATATTCAAGTGAAACATTTTGTAAGGCCTTAAGGCTTATTTTGAGTATTTTGTAATAACATTCCTATTTCGTAGTAGTGGACATTCGTGCTTGTTGCTGGGTTCTTGTTTACAACCTTTATAAACTGCTTCCGCTAGAATGCTCTGTGTAGGATGTTGAGATTGGTTGGATGGTTTCCATAAGTAACCACCCGGTCTGTCTGTGGTATATGGCGTCGGGCCCCGGCCGGACCTACTGCTATATGCTATGCGACGGATAGGGGGTGTTACAATTTGGTATCAGACTACTGGTTTTGGTCGGACTTAAGCTGAATTCGTGGACGAATTCTTTTTAAGGGGTGGTGAGCACATTGTGTGCGTCATCGTTATAACGGTAAAAGAACCCATGAATGTCCACTTAGGAATGAAAATACTCGTGTTTGAAGAACCTGCGTGTTCCTATAATTGCTGTTCGCAATTTTATTTGGTCGCTTGACGGTGTTTTGTACCACTATAGGTGACCGGAAGCGGTGCTGGACAGCCAGAATGTCCGGTTTCTGAGGAGCATAGTGCACCCGGTGAGGTGTTTGAGCCTCCTCCTTCGTATGAAACCGTTAGAAGGATCGTAGAAGCGGTGTTCACTGTGACGGGTGCACAGTTTGGAGGAAATGTACAACCCTGCGCACCTGTTGTGGCCTCAACGCCGGTGGGGGCGATGCAGCAGATGACCTTTGTAGACCATTGGGGCAGCAGCTGAATATGCATTTAGTGCAGGGAGCGCACACAGTTGAGGAATATTTGCAAGCATTTCCTATGATAAACCGCTACCCATGCTTCGAGGTGGATAATGAGCAAGCTACAGTCGATAGGTTTTATAGTGGCCTACGTGCCGAGTTACGAGTTCTACTGCTAGGACCAAAGTTATTGGGATTCCGAGCCTTGGTGGAATCAGCTAGATCTTTGGAGGCAGATCTGAGGAAGACCCTCCCGATGCCAGTGACCATGGTATCGAACTATTCAAACCCCATAAGAGCTGCATCCGGCAGAAAGCTGGAGAAAGGGGCTATGAAATCGACTAGTAAAGCTACTTACACTTGTTATACTTGTGGAAAGAGAGGGCACTTTGCCCGAGACTGTTGGAATGGCGCTCGGAAGGGTAAGGAAGCTATGTCAGGTGCAGTCAAGGATGTTAGTGCAAAGGAAATGACATTCAAAGTGCCGAACACCTCAAAGTCTGCATATCGTAAATTGTATAAGAAGCCTAGGACTTCGGGTCAAGCTCTTTTTGGTGCTTCTGGGGCGACTACGGGTCAGACCCCGGGCACATGTTTCAACTGTGGGGAGCCGGGGCATTATGCTCGTGAGTGCCTAAAGCCCTGGAGGAAGCACGGCGTCGTGACGACAGGTATGGTTTAAAGATAGTTTTGCCTTAAATGCTTGTCGCCCTTGTGCATGTTAGCTTAGAACTATCTGTGTTAAGCTTTGTTGCGACTTTACTTTATCTGCAAGAGCACCGTTCGTTTAGGGAGCTTCGCATTCCTTTATTAGGAATTATATTGTGCGTCGGAGTACCTCCTTCAATGGTGAAAGACATATTGGATGCGTTATAGTCCAATGGTGCTCATTGTGCGCGGGTAGACGTTGTTGCGCTTAGCTTTGGATTGGGAATCAGGAGTTCGACGTTATATTTGGTATGGACTGGCTCTCGGAGCAGCAAGCCAATATAGATGCGGTAGCAAGGAAGCCAAGCCGGGAGCAAGTCGTGAGATGACCTTTACGGGCTCGAAGAGGTCGAGCAAGACGTTGGCGTTTGCTCTTCAGGTGGTGAAGGAGGTTCGTGCCGGAGCAGAACTGTTCTTTACACTAGTGGAGGTTGCAAAGCCGAAGCCCACATTGGATTGTATTTCAGTGGTATCGAAGTACCCTGATGTGTTCCCTAGAGATCTTCCTGGAGCCCCGCCTCGACAGGAGATAGATTCCATGTTTGAGCTTGTACCAGGTGCAAAGCCTGTGTCACGCTCTCCTTGTCGGCTAGCGCCAACGGAAATGGAGGAGCTGAAGGTGCAACTTCTAAAAGTTGTTGGAGCAAGGGTATGTGCGTCCAAGTCCTTCACCTTAGAGTGCACCGACCCTCTTTTGTGAGAAGAAGAACGGAAGCTTGGGGCTATGTATTAATTATCGGGAGCTCAACAAGGTGACGACAAAGAACAAGTACCCAATCCCAAGGATCGATGATCTTTGTGATCAGTTGGTCGGGCCAACGCCGTACTCTAAAGTAGTTAAGGGAGAGAGATATCCCTAAGATAATGTTCAGTACAGGATACGGACGCTACGAGTTTAGGGTCATGCCGTTTGGGCTGACAAATACGCCGTCAGTGTTCATGGATTTGATGAACAAGACTTTCAGGGAGTACTTGGACCATTTCGTGATCGTCTTTATCGACGATATTTTGGTGTACTCGCATAGTGAGGAAGATCACTGCAGGCATCTTCATTTGGTGTTGCGGACGCTAAGGAGAATTCAGTACTATGCCAAGTTCTCGAAGTGCGGGTTTTGGCTATCCTAAGTGGTGTTCCTCGAGCATATAGTAAGTGGAGAGTGTATTGCTGTGAATCCGGCGAAGATTGTTGCGCTACGGGAGTGGCCTGAGCTTGCTACGGTAGCGGAAGTCCGGAGTTTTCTGGAGCTTGCCGGCTACTATAGGCGCTTCGTGGAGAACTTCTCGCGGATAGCGTTACCTCTCACTACGTTGACGAGGAAGGAGCATAAGTTCTTTTGGACGCCGGAGTGCGCGTGAGCTTTTGAGGAGTTGTAATGTCGGTTGACTACGACGCCTGTGCTGACTTCGTCGAGTGGAACCGAAGGCAATGAGATTTATAATGATGCTTAGGGCAGCGGTTTGGGTTGCGTGCTACTGCAACACGGAAGCGTAATAGCGTATGGCCCTGAGTATTGCCTTGAAGCTATGGAGGCATAATTGTATACGGTGTGAAAATGGATCTCTACGCCGGTCACAAGAGCGTGAAGTATCTGATTGATCGGAAGGATCCGAATTTACGACAGCGTAGATGGATGGAGTTCTTGGGAGACTATACATTCAAGATCCACTACGCGGCTGATAAAGGGAATGCGGTTGCTGACGCGGTGAGTCGCCAAGCCCCAGCTCGAGCCAATTGGCTATCGGTGCATGATGAGTGGTTAGTGCGAGAGTTGGAGGCGTTGGGGATCGTTTGTGTGGACAAGCAATCAAGTGCTGAAGCAGTTCTGAATTGGACTGAAGTCCAATATGACCTGGCTGATCGTTTTCGGCGGGCTTAGGATATGGATGCTCATATGAAGCAGTTCATGGTAGAGGCTCTGGATGGGTCAAATTCCCAATTCGTCGTGGCGGACGAATTGCTTCGGAGAGACGGTCGTTTGTGCGTCCCAAGTGTGGGTAATTTGCGGGTGGAGTTGTTGTACGAGGCACACCATACCAAGTACTCGATTCACCCGGGGAGCACGAAGTTGTACCGTGATGTGAAGAAACTGTGTTGGTGGCCGGGTTTGAAAAAGGATGTGGCGCTATACGCAGCGAAGTGCCAAACCCGCGCCTTGGAAAAGGCGGAGTGCCAAAAGCCGGGAGGATTTCTTAAGTCCTTTCCTATTATGGAGTGGAAATTCGACGACATCTCTATGGGCTTTGTGCACGGTTTGCCAAGGTCGAAAAATGGGAACGACGCCATTTGGGTTATCGTGGATCGATTAACGAAGGTGATACATTTTATTCCGCATAGGAAGGATGATCCGGTGGAGAAGTTAGCAAAGCTTTATGTGGATAACATAGTACGACTTCATGGTGTGCCCCGCAGCATCGTGAGTGACCGAGATGGGCGGTTCACGTCCAATGATTGGAGGCTGGTGCAACAAATGTTGGGAACAAAGCTGAAATTTAGCACAGCCACCCATCCACAAACGGATGGGCAGACCGAGAGGGTCAATAGAACCATGGAAGACATGCTCTGCATGTGTGTCTTGGATTTTGGGAAGCAAAGGGAAGACCACCTTTATTTGGTGGAGTTCGCATACAACAACAGCTACCAAGCGAGTATTCAGATGGCGCCCTTGGAGGCCCTATATGGTAGAAGATGTTGCACGCCGTTGTCTTGGTTAGAAACGGGTGAGTCAAAGTTGTATAAGCGATCGGAAGTGAAGGAGGCTACTTCTTTGGGGAGAACCATTCGGGAGAGGTTGCTTATCGCTCAGGACTGACAAGAAAAGTACTATAATGACAAGCACAGGAATGTGGAGTTCACTGTGGGCGATTAGGTATACTTAAAGATCAAGCCGTTCAAGGGTGTCTCGCGGGTGCGACAAGTGAAAAAGCTAAGCCCGAGATACCTTGGGCCGTTTGAGGTTCTGGAGCGAGTTGGCTAAGCGGCCTATAGGTTGGAGCTAAGTGGTTTACATGATGTATTCCATATTTCGGGGCTTTGGAAGGTGGTGCAAGAGCCTACGCAAGTGATCGCGGTTGATCAAGTACCGGTGGATAGTGGGCTAACGACAAAGGTCAAGAGTGTGTGGATTGAGGACTCGGAGGTCAAGCGGCTACGCAATAAAGAGATCAGGATGGTCAAAGTCCGGTGGGACAATTGCGGTCGTGAGGAGCTCTCTTGGGAGAGAGAGCAGACTATGCTTGACGAGTATCCGGAGTTGTTCCGCTCAGGTACAAATTTTGGTTTTGTACATGTCTTTCCTTTATGTAATTTCGTGGGCGAAATTCTTTTAAGAGGGGGAGAGTTGTAACGCCCCGAAACTCAAAGGAGCAAAAGGGGGACGTTTTGGGCCAGTTTAGGTTCTGGCAGCAGGCACACGGCCTGGGACACGGGCGTGTCCCCGGGCGTGTCAAGCCGTGTCGACACTTAGCCGCGAAGTCGTCGAGTTTGACTTGACGATTCGTCGAGAGAGGGCACACGGCCTGTGACACGGGCGTGTCGCAGGGCGTGTCGACCCGTGTCGACACTTAGCCGTGAGTCGTCAAGTTGTACTCGACGATTCGTCGAGAATGGGCACACGGCCTGCGACACGGGCGTGTCGCAGGGCGTGTCGACCCGTGTCGACGATCGTCCCGGGGAGTCGTCGAGATTCACTCGACGATCGTCGAGACAAGGCACACGGCCTAGGACACGGGCGTGTCCAAGGCCGTGTCATCAAGTCGTCGATCTTCCCTCGACGAAATGTCCCGTGTACACGGCCTGGGGTCCAGGCGTGTCAAGGTGACACGGGTAAGGACACGGGCGTGTCCTAGAACCCGTGCAGTGCTCGGGTTGAAAATAGGGAAAAAATCATGGGGTACACGGCCGGCTACACGGCCGTGTGAAGTGGAACACGGGTGTGTCAGCTCGAACACGGGCGTGTTCGATACCCGTGTGAGGTTCCAAGAGATTCGATTTTGACGGCGAATGCGGCACACAGCCCTGGACACGGGCGTGTGTAAGGCCGTGTTCGGTCCAGATTGGGCATTTCAGCCCCGAATCAAAGCCGTTCGTTTCCTTGTTTTGAGATCCAACGGCTGGGGGATGTTCCTGAAGGGATATACCCGTGAGTTGACTTAGAAATCCATCACTTTCATACCTTATCATCTCTCCAAGTCCTTGGAGAAAGAGGAGAGCCATTGGAGGAAGAAGAACTAGATTCCGCCATTAGAGGAGCTTCGGAGCTCCGAATCGCAAGCCGACTCTGGATCCACGGAGGCAACGTAAGTGCGGTGATTTCCATCCGATTACTTTTCAATGGCGCCAAAGAGGAACTCAAGGGTAACGATCCTCATCTTGAGCACGAATAGCTCTCTTTCCTAGCATAGGAAGCCCGCTCTCGCGAGTTTGCGGAGAGTTGGAGGCGTTCCTTCGGGTAGATATGTGAAGTCCCCGTTGTTTAGAGTCCATATGCGAGAACGGACATAGGCATGATGTGTGAAGCCTACCCGGACATGTTAGTCTGGATCGATGATGTTTCATTGCATAAGGCCGGAGAAGACTCCGTGCTATTGGTTGTTTTCGGGTTTTCTACGCGGTAGATTGCAGCAGGGAGCCTTGGGGACTAACCCAAAGGTGCACCCGGAAAACTGGGAGGATACGAGATCTTGCCAACTTGGTGGCCTGAGAGCCAACTTGAACATAACCGTGTTATGTGACTTGCGATAGAATGGGACTCGGCGAAAGTTTGACCCGCGCAAATGGCTTAAATTGTCGTTGCGATGTGAGCACGAGTTAGATGGAACCGTACCCGCTTTATGTCGTTCGGTTAAAGAGACCTAAGGTTACGTGGCACTTGCCGTTGGCATAGATGTGAGTCTTCGGCGGTCAATGACTTAAATTGACGTGACCCATGCCAAGAAGACAAATTGCTCATAGGTTTGGCCGTCTAAGTGGCGGTGGTGAGTCTGGAATGTTAATGGCTTAAATTGACGTGACATCGACCGGTTCACCGAGAATGTGCCCTGAGTGCACGGGGCGTGTGGCCGTACGAGCCAACGTTTGTGATGTTATGGCTATGGTTATAAATTACTCGCTTATGGTAATGAAATGCAGGGAAGGAGCATCGCCGCCCCGAGTTGGGGGCGGGATCGTTATAATTTGGTCAGCATTGCTGACCGTTGCCTTATTTTGCCACCGTGCGGTGGTTTGTTGCTTGCAGGTGCAGCTGGACCGAGCGGTCAATAGCGCGCTAAAGCCCTTTTTGCGAAGCCGGCCCTTGAAGGCCCAAGTAGAAGTGTTTACTGCTTTATTCATGTATGACCGGCCTGCGTGCCGTGGTTTGTAAAACATGTAATATTCAAGTGAAACATTTTGTAAGGCCTTAAGGCTTATTTTGAGTATTTTGTAATAACATTCCTATTTCATAGTAGTGGACATTCGTGCTTGTTGCTGGGTTCTTGTTTACAACCTTTATAAACTGCTTCCGCTAGAATGCTCTGTGTAGGACGTTGGGATTGGTTGGATGGTTTCCATAAGTAACCACCCGGTCTGTCTGTGGTATATGGCGCCAGGCCCCGGCCGGACCTACTGCTATATGCTATGCGACGGATAGGGGGTGTTACAGTTTCCATAAAGGAGGCAATGCAGTGGTCTATCTGGCTACACATCAAGAGAAGCTAAAGACACAACTTGATGATCTGGCACTAAAACAAGGCTATGTCCTGGAAAACCTGATAAGGATGAATGATAATCTCACTGCTTCACATAATGCAATTGTAACTGAAATGAAAAATATAGCTACTGGTCAGCCTGCAGTAAGTGCAAGTGCCAAAGAAGAATTTGATAAGAAATTACAGGAGAGTCTCACTGATGTGAAAACTGCCATTGAAGATTCTCAGAAAGCTATTTCTGCCCAGCTTCAGAAGTTCAAACCTTTTTATAAGGATGGAGTAAACTATCTGAATGCCCAGATCAGGTTACAGAAAGATGATCTTAGGGACCACATAGAGAGAGAAGTCATAAAGGGGGAGAGGGTATTAGTCAAGGCAGGCTCTGATCATGCAAAGTGGATTTCAAATTCCATCAGAGCCACCCTTGGATATCCACCCTTATGTGATGATGACAATGTGGCAGAGTATGGCAACAATCCTGCATACTTTGGAGGAGAGCAAGCTGAAGTGGCTCAAGTGATATATCCTCCAGCAGATTTTGACATGATACATCAGGAGGTACAGTCTATGTATAGTCCTCCTGAGGGTAATCAAAATGTTATTATTGAGACGGTAGTCCATCCTGTGCCAGAGGCATTACTAGAAGAGCAAGAGGCTTTGTTAAAAGAATGAGAGGCTCAATTATCTAAGAAAAGATTCAGAGAGCAAGATGAATTAAGGCTAGATTTTGAACAATGGAGCCCCACTTCCAGGAATATCATCTTGACTGCTTGGAAGGCTACTAAAGACAATGTCCTGGATAGAGGCAAGTGGTATTCTGACCTGAAGTGGAGAAAACATGAGAATATGCAAGAGGCCATAGTACAACATAGAAGGAAGGCTAAACTGGGAAAGCTACCTCCTAATGCACAGGAGCCTAGAAAGTATTTCCCTAAGCCGTATCACTATTTTGAAAGGCAGAAGATAAAGGCTGAAGAGGCTGAAAAAGAAAGATCTCAAAGGGAAGAAGCCTGCTGCTGCTGATGACAATGAAGCTCTAGTTCAAGCAAAGATTCAATCTGGGAAGGGGATTGTAACCAAGGAACCAGAGCAGCCATAGGATAGCATTTTCTTAAGTTTACAATTTGTAATCATTTGTATTAAACTCTATGTAAACTTTTGATTAATGAAAATGTTGGAATTTGTAAGAACAATGTTACATGGTCAAATCTATTACATTAATTATTCTGAGATAATTGTCTATACATGTTCTGTTCATACATGTTTAAGTATTTACCCTGTCATATATTACTGTTTTACATCATACTGAGAATTTGTTATGTATGGTGTATATCATTGACTAAGGGTTATGACTTCTCCAAATAGGGGGAGATTATTGGGTACATTGAAATATATGTACCTGATTTGAACAAGCCTCACCCTACTCAATGATATACATCAAGGTGTATTTGATGTGCTTTGAGTTTATTTGTGCAGGTTCAGTAATGCAAGGAAAGCAAAAAAGTTTCTAAGTCCATATGTCGACACCCAGAATAAAAGTGTCGACACTTAAGGAGGCTTGTGTCGACACCTAGAGAAGTTGTGTCGACACTTGGAGTAATTGTGTCGACACCAGGAAGGCAGAGTCGACACCAGAGGGAAAGTGTCGACACATACAGGTAGTGTCGACACACAATGAAGAATTGTCTACAGAATCAGTGTCAACACTTAGAAGCAGTGTCGACACCCAGAGATACATTGTCGACAGCAAATGTGTCGACACTAGGAGGCTGTGTCGACACTCAGCAAACTTCAACAAAGTTCAAGTACAAGTGTCTACACTAGGAGGCTGTGTCGACACTCAGCAAACTTCAACAAAGTTCAAGTACAAGTGTCGACACTAGGAGGCTGTGTCGACACTCAGTAAACTTCAACAAAGTTTAAGTACATGTGTCGACACACAGCAAAGTCTCAACACATGAAGAATGTGTCGACACAAAGGAGATGTGTCGACACTCAGCAAAAGTTTCAACACAGAAGGCATGTGTCGACACAAAGAAGATGTGTCGACACTTAACAAGTTTCAACACAAGAAGATGTGTCGACATAAAGGAGTTGTGTCGACACTTAGCAGAAATCAACTAAGTATTGAAGAAGGACTTGTGTCGACACACAGGATCAGTGTCGACATATTCTGAAGAAGCGGTGTCGAGAAGCAGTTACAACAACACAAGGAGTTGTGTCGACACCATAAAGGCTAGTGTCGACACTTAGTCTACTTGTGTCGACACTTAGTCTATTTGTGTCGACACATAAAGACTATTTGTCTCGACACTTTCAGACAGTGACAGAGATTTCAAGAAGTGATTGGATGACTTGACAGCTGCCATTTCAACCGGTCAACTGCTACTGTCAGAGCTGTCAGAAGGTTGTTAGAAACTGGATCAGCCGGTCACCATGAAGAAAGCTTATATAAAGGCTTATTCCTTCAATAGAAGGAGCAATCAATGAAGCAATCAATGAAGTGAAAAACATCACAACAAGAAGAAGACCTTCAAGTGAAGATCTAAGAAGTTGGAGAGAGAGAGAGCTCCTTCTAAGAAGTGCAGTTGCTGAACCGGGCTGCTTAGTTAGATTCAGATTGAGATCTGAATCTCAAGACAGAAGTTGATCAAAGATCATCTTCAGGAGATTCAACCCTACTGTGTTGTAATTCAAGAAGCTTTGAAGAAAGCCAAGGGAGGTTGATCTCAGTCAAGTTCTTCCAAGAACTCATCAAGAAGCCAGTCAACTCATCTCTCTCTATCAGAGTTGTGGTCATACACTTTGTATTATCTAATTTCTGTAGGATCTTGTATAGATCTGAGTTGTAAGCCTATTCTATAAAGGCTGAGTATAGGAGATAGTGTGCTCTGAGTGTAGGTCTTATTGAATACTGAGGTAGGGCCTTGTGTATGAGTTATAGGAGACTTTGTTCTCTGAGTGTAAGTCTTGGTGAAGACTGAGTGGTAGGGCTTTTGAGCCTGATTTGTAGGAGTGGGATCACTCTGAGTTGTAGGAACCTGTTTGGGGTTCTGAGTTGTAAGATCTGAGGATCTGAGGAGAAGTGGAGAAGTTAGGCCGAATCTAGTACACTACTGGATAGGCGAAGGGGGAAAGTGGATGTACCCAAACCTTGGGGAACCATTATAAATCCTGTGTGCACTCTGTGAATGTATGTTTGTATGATTGCTATGCTGTGATACTTGTAGAATTGCAATTACTATACTGTCTTTCTGCATGTAAAGTTAAAAAGATATAGGTCACCTATTCACCCCCCCCCCCTCTAGGTGATTATGCACTATTTCTTTCATGAACAATGGTTTAGGATGACCATTGGGCTACACCTTGACCCCAAGACCCTACCACAACACCCCCTAATACCTTGGGAGGCCCATTAGAGCCATAAGGACCCACTAGGGTCAATCAAAGAGACTCAGTTGACCAAAGTCAACCCTAACCCTAAATGGGTCAAACTAACCTACTTACGGTCAATTGACCTACTCCTAGCCTAGAGAACCCCACCTATGCCCTCCTAACCCTAAAGAGAAGTCAAAGGGTCACTAAGGCCACATTAGGGTCAGCCCTAGAGGCCAAGTTGACCCAAGTCAACTTAAGCCCCTAATCAGGTCAAAGTGCCCTTACTAAGGGTAGGTGACCTCTAAAGTGTAAGGTAACCCTACATAACCCCACATAGGCCTTAGGGGAGGCCAATGGGTCACCAAGGACACAATGGGGTCAACCCAGATGATCAAATTGACCTAGATCAACCCTAACTTAAGCCAAGTCAAACCTAGCCCAAATGGGCTAACCCAAGCCCAAGCCACTTCTCCCTTAGCCTAGCCTCACTTTTCATGATCATTATGACTAAGTTGGCTGCACATAGCCTATGGTGTTGACCAGTCAACATAGGTGACTAGGAGAGAGAAGGGAGCTCCCCTTCATGATAATGGTAGAGAGAGAAAATTGGGGAGAGGAAGGGAAGGGTGGGAGCCGGCCAAAGGAGGCCAACAGCCACTCTTAATGGCAACAATCAACTCCTCTAGGGAAGAGGAGTTGATTCCAGCCGTTTCCCGGCCACCAAGAGGAAGATTCAGCCCCCCCCCCCCCCCCCCCCACTCAACCCGAGCCAAGCTTTCAAGGGCATTAATGGTCATTGATGTTTGCCCTCACCCCTCCCCCAACTGATGATTTAAACACCATCAGGGACCTGAGAGGAACCCTTCCCACCATTTACTTGAGGAATTCGAGCTACTTGACTTCACTGTTGCAGAAATCCGGCAGGCGGCACCACTACCATGGCAACCCGAAGATCGACTCGCATTCAGGCCGCCAGGAAGGTCTTCCCCCTCTCCTTATCTCACGGGTAGATCGTAGGTTTCTTTAGGTTCAAGGTTCGGGCTCAATTGAGCCCAATCCAAACCATGGATTTCATGGTTTTTTGGCAAAAAATTCCTATTAGAATCGCCGGAAAACACCACTCCGGCGGCTGTGCCGCCGCCTGGCGGCAGCCACCACCTCAACGGAGGTGGTGGTGGTGGTGGCCGGCCGGGGAAGGGGCTGGATCGCCGGCGGCAGAGCTTGGAAGTGGCTCCAGGCGGGATGGATCCTGGCCGTCGGCTCAAGGAAGGAGATGAAGGGATTCCGTCCCTTTTGCTTCAAGATTCGTGTGGTTATGTGATTAAACAATAGGAAATATATTTAAAATAATGTGATTTATGTCACAGATTTTGATATTTTTGGTTTTAAATTTTAAAAATACTTAGGCTCACCTGGTCGGAAAACCTTCAACATGAAAGTTGTAGCTCTTTGGGTCTACGTTATTATAAAATTAGTTTGAACCAATTTAGGTGTATGGTTTGACCAGGGCACTCATTTTGGTGGGACCTATACATAGGGCTAGGCAGTCATTAAACTGAGTACCCACACTTCATCCTTGGTCGAAACTACTCGAAATTTTGGCAGGGAGTCTAACCTAGCTATACCTAGGTCCTGCCCAAAACTCAGAATTTGTAGAGACACTTTGCCTAAAATTTTTACTTTTATTTTATAATACTAGGGTATTTTAATTAAGTGGTCTAATGACCTCCAAACCCTCCCAAATTTTGGTGAGTGGTCCCTGACATCAATACCTAGTTCTGTACAAAATTTTAACTCATTTGGATTGGGTTTGGCTAGGTAATCACCAAACCCTAGTTAGACTTTAAGGTGGTATTCTTGATTAAAAGTGCACTATGGACTTAGGGTGGTCCCCTCCCCTCAACAGAGGCTGAGGTTTTGGACACTGACTTGGCATGACCAATGTCACTCTCTTAAGGAAAATGGGATGATTTAGGCTTGATTTACCCTAGGGTTCAACCTCAAACCCTAAGGAAGGACTTTTGGGTGTTGTGAAGGACATGGGGGCAAATGCCCTTGTATGGCCTTGAAAACTCAGTAGAATTGAAGGTAGTGTAACCTAAGTTCTCTGGTAGGAACCATAGAGGACTTGGAGGAAGGTAGGCACATCAAAACACTAACCCTAGTTTTAGGGTAGAAGCACAAACTTGAAGATTCAGCCACTATACCTTAACCAAAAGTTATGGAACTTGGTTAGAGTAAGTTTTAGACCATCTAGAACCCCTGATAATTTTATTAGAATTTTATGGGTTATATTTCTGGCACTTTATTTGTTAATTACCAAAAGGCCCAAAATGATGTTTAAATTACTTCTGGTTATTCTGTTCTTTTGAATCTGATGGAACTTTGTCAGAAGATAATTTAGGACTAAGTGAATATCCCTGAATTTTATTATAATTTTTACTTGAATTTATTTAGTACTTTCTTCACAAGTTTTGGAAAGGGGCTTGGTAGAATAAAATTAATTATTGATGATTTATCTGTTGAAAAATCATGTGACTTAGGTTTTGATCATTTTAAGCCAAAATATACTTGTAGAAATTTATTCATAATTTTTAGAGAGCTGTTTATAGCACTTCCTTTACAAGTCCATAATTTTGAGAACTTGATATTTAATTAATTTAGAGAATGATTCTTTCTAAAAAATTATGAAACTTTATCTAGAGGTTTTATGTGTCCTTATAATCATCTTGGAATTTTCGCTGAATTTTTGGAAGTATTATTGTTGTGCATCCCCTTAAAATGATTTATTATGGAATAAATTTGAAATAAAATTTAAGGGCTTAAGCCTTGCTAAAAATTGGGAGATTCTGGATTTTTAGATGATTATTCATTTTGCATTGAACATAAATTTAGTGGAATTTTATCTTGTATAAAATTATACTTCATGTTCAAACTTGGAACTTTTGGTTATTAGAATAAATAAATAAATTATCAGTTAAATTATGAAAATTAGGAAATTATGGATTTAGGCTACAAATGTCAGTATAGCCCTGCAATAATTATTATATGAGTACTGGATGATCATTTGGCATACTTCCCATTTTACGGGTCATATAGTTTAAGTGGTCTGCATTTAGTAAAACTGCAGGAAATAAATTGGAATATGAATTAGAGCACATGAGTTGGGTTTTGTTGGTTTGCTAGAAGGGATAAATAGAATTAGGAGCATCATTGGAAGATAATATGAGTAGAGTATTGTTTTGGCTAGGGTTTAGAGGCGCTCGGGTTCGACGAAAGATCGTCCTCCCCGAGGTGAAGTAGAGTCAAATCACCCTAGGATCAGCCTATCATAACATGAGAAAGTAATGGGTAAGGGAATCAACCAATAATAATAAAAAGTACCTTGCGAAAGGGAATGCTGGGCGTAATCGCAACATAGTTCCTAGTGCCCCTTGAGAGCCCTTCACAGGGAATACCGGGGGCAGTCCTGGGTTAACGTAAAATGTATTAACAAGCTAAAAAGAGTAACTTAGTAATTAGGGTTGCACATTTCACGAACACAGGTAGCACAGGAAGATAGCTGGGAGCTTCGGCTCGGATGGCTAAAAGACGAACTTTGGGTCCGGGGAGCTTCAGCTCGATTGTTTGAGACGGACGTTTTGGTTCGGGGAGCTTCGGCTCGGTTTTTGATTACGCTAAATTTGCATGTGCATAAAAGGAAAGAAAAATTAAGGTGGTGGGTCTTCGGTATTGGATGGTCGATGCACCTACGCCAATACGTTGACTCGGCAAGTGTGGTTAGCACTTCGCCAACAGAAGTCCGATGCGCTAGCCGACAAGAGTACGCAGGAGTCCGCTTCGTGCACTAAGCGTTGAGGCATACGATAGGTCTGACCGGTAGTGCTTTACTGGTTTAGAGGTGGGCGAGGCCACCGCTTCCGTCTGCCACTACGGAGGTATCCTGGGAGGTTACGGCTCCAGAAAGGGGGAACTAAAGGTATGTGTGCACTGAGTCGGGTGTGTGTGTTGCACTTCCATGTTCCATCATACTCACTTGCATGTCATAGCATAATCGATTCATTTATCCCTGACACCTAAAGTATAAGTGGAATGGGACGCTTATACTTTAGGCCCTGCAAAACGACCCCTTGGTCTATAAGCTTGTGTGGGCAAGTTTATAAATTAAGGTCAATTTTGATATTTATATTTACTGCTGTTTGATAACCGACACCCCAACGTATAAATTGGTATGCGACTTTTTATACGATGGGAGCCTTGCAGAAGACCCCTTGGATTATGTGTTCTCACATAAGTGAAGGTTACTTTTCATATTTCAGCTTTTGTCTATACCTGTTATAGAATTGCTAGTATAGGTCCGCTGCCATCTCTTTTTGATATTCTCCACCTTCAAGTCATCCCCTTTCTTCCTCTCCGCTCGGTGCCTAGGAGACATGGGGGAAGGGGCGGGGGATGATAGGGCTTAGTCTTTTAGACTAACGGTTTTCGAACCGCATCATTTAGGGGATCGAGGAGCCCAGCATGGAGGAGCAGCCCCAGAGACCGGTGCGCTTGGAGGTGGGGCAGTCTTGCTCCGGAGTTCATACAGCCGGGACCGTGAGTCTTGACCATGAGTAGTTTTTCTGCTTTTGCTTCCGCATGAGTGATTTGTAGTGAGGATATGATGTACCGGGCATAAGCCCGTAGTTTAGCACTCTAATATGTATTTTCTGTGGGCACTCCCTTCGTGGAGATTTATTTACTATGATATGTGATTTTCTGTGGACTGCTATTTCGCATTTACTTTATTGTGCTACTTTTCTGTGATCGAATTTGGCCGGCAGAAACGGCGCTTTGTGGTGATGACCATTCATGGCGTGAAGGAGTCACCGCAAAACGACGGTTCTGGGCCTAAGACCCCAGTGTTGAAAAGAAAAAAAAAGGGGGGGGGGGGGTCTTACAAGTGGTATCAGAGGAGACCTCGATCGAAAAGTAGCAGTCCACAACCCTAGGTCACCCCCGCGCAAGTTTAGTTTGGGGACAAACTAAGCAGCGGAAGCAGTGGTGTGCCCATATGAGGGATCACATGTAAATTGTCCAATTCTTATTAGGTATTGAGTCGATTACCTACTAATGTAGTTCGTTTTGCAGCCCCCAGCTCAGCCCACCCCACAAGGCGGAGCTCAGCAGACTCCGGACATTGCACCACCTCCCATGGTCCCCACACCTTTCCTTCAGTCAGACATGGAGCAAACTCTTACAGCTATCCTTGAGGCCTTCTGGGCTCAACAGGCTCCGGCCCAGCAGCCAAACCCAGGGGCTAAATGGATGAGCACCTTCTGAGGACTCTCTCCCCCGTCCTACTTGGGGACAGAGTCGGCAGTGCGAACAGATGAGTGGCTGGATATTATGTACGAGATGTTGACCGGGATACAGTGCCCCTGGGAGGAGACGGTGGCTTTGGTGGTATCTTGCTTGGAGTCCCATGCCAAGAGGTGGTGGAAGACGCTGTTGGACATGACGTTTGCCGATAGGGAGGTTGCGGAAATCACTTGGGAGGAATTCAGGGCCACGCTGCTGGAGCATTTTGTTCCACAGTCGGTCAGGGATGAGTTGGAGGAGCGGTTCTTACAGCTGAAGCAGGGCACCAGGACGATGGTGGAGTACCATCGAGAGTTCGACCATTTGGATCGATATGCAGGTTCTTACCAGCTGGACGAAGCAGGATACATCAAGAGGTTCTATAAGGGTCTGAAAGAGGAGTTTAGGGAGGCCTTGTTGTTTGTATCCGGCGGGCCTATCTCCCGGATTTTGGAGATGGCAAAGAGGATTGAGGCTGATTGGCACACCACTCGGGGCCGGAAGCGACAAGTGGAGGATTAGGGTCGGAGGGCCAGAAATGATCAACGGCGAGGCGCTATACTAGATGGGAGAAGGACAGAGGAGAAGCCTCGTCATGAGGTGAGGCAAGAGCCGAGAGAGCAGGTGATATTGGCCCCTCAACCTCTTTGGATACAGGAGATGCCGAGACCCGGGGTTATGGCATATCCCCCACCGTAGTGCTTCCATTGTCATCAGGTGGGACACCTCCGGAGAAACTACCCCATGAGGGGGGCACCACCTCCAGCACCACAGGGGGGCCCACCTGCTCAGCATTTCAGAGGCCGAGGACGTGGTTACCAGGGAGGAGATCGAAGACAGGAAAGGGAGCAGGTATATACTTTGGACCTGGCACAGCCTCGAAACCCAGAGCAGGTCATCACATATAAGCCAAGATGTTTAAATTGTTTAAGTTAAAATCCCGTTCTCAATTGCCCAACAAGTAGAACTGCCCTAAGTAGAATAAATTGGAAAGAAAACGCGTTATAAAATACTAAGATATTTAATAGTCTCAGGTATAGTCTTCATCAGCGGCAAGCCCGCCTATACTCTGTTCGACATGGGTGTCTCGCACTCGTTTGTGTCGGAGGCCTTTCTAGAATGGCTGGAAGGAGTGGAACGGTTCATAGGTCGGATGAGGAGGGTGCGTCTACCCGACGTATCGGAGATACTCACCTCAGCCCACTATAGCATGGAGGCGGAGATTGGAATAAAGTCGTTCGAAGTTCCGGCAACGGTCCTAAGGATGCCAGTCTTCGAGCTGATCCTGGGCATGACTAGGTTACAATGGAATCATGCCCAGATTGATTGTCAAGCGAAGAGGATCACCGTGAGGCACGGGGACTCTATCATCATCATCACCGAAGGTATAAGACCTGCCTCACGTATACCCTTATCTTCAGTATAGGCCGTTAAGGCCTATTTACAGAGGGAGGAGGTCTACGAGGTGCTGTTTGAAATGGCGGAGGCCACGGATTCTATATCGAATATCCCGGTGGTGCGGGAGTTTGAGGACGTCTTTCCAGAAAAATTACCCGGATTACCCCGCGCAGGGAGCAGGACTTTCAGATACAGCTTGTGACGGGGGCCAAGCCGGCATCCAAGGGACCTTACCGGATGGCCCCAAGGGAGTTGACAGAGTTCCGGAGCCAGCTTCAGGAGTTAGTGGAAGCCGGATTTGTCCGGCCAAGCTCTTCACCATGGGGAGCCTCGGTATTGTTCGTCAAAAAGAAAGACGGGACACTCAGATTGTGCATCGACTACCGAGAACTAAATCGGATGACGGTCCGGAATACCTAACCACTTCCAAGGATAGACGAGCTGTTCGACCAGCTGCAGGGAGCGTAGTTCTTTTCGAAATTAGATTTGCGGTCAGGATACTACCAGCTTCGGATTCGAGAGGAGGATATTCAGAAGACTGCTTTTAGTAGCAGATATGGTTTATTTGAGTTTACGGTGATGCCCTTCGGGCTCACCAATGCATCATCAGCTTTCATGACCCTCATGAACTAGGTTTTCAAGGAGTATCTAGATGTGTTTGTCATTATGTTTATCGATGACATCCTCATCTACTAGAGAACGGAGGAGGAGCACACTCGCCATCTGGCACTGACCCTACAGAGATTACGGGAGAATCATTTATATGCAAAGTTTAGAAAATGTCAGTTCTGGCAGAAGGAGGTGGGCTTCTTAGGCCATATTATCAGTGGAGCTGGGTTGGCAGTGGATCTAGCAAAGATTCAAGCAATTCGAGATTGGCCGCAGCTGAAGACAGCCACCGATGTACGAAGTTTCCTAGGACTTGTCGGTTACTACCGGAAGTTCGTGGAGGGATTCTCTCGAATCGCCCTCCCGCTCACATCTTTGATGAAGAAGGAGGTACCTTTCGTGTGGACCCCGCAGTGCCAGACAGCTTTCCAGGAGCTTAAGGAGTGACTCACCTTGGCTCCCATACTTGCTCTTCCCTCGAGGAGAGAAGGATTTCAGGTCTAAACTGATGCATCCTACCAGGGTATGGGAGCTGTACTGATGCAGAAGGGTCATGTGATTGCATATGCGTCTCTCTAGTTGAAGAAGCATGAACAGAACTATCCGGTGCACGACCTTGAGATGGGGGCGGTCGTTTTTGCCTTGAAGGTCTGGCGCCACTATCTTTATGGAGTCCACTGCGACATCTACTCCGACCACAAGAACCTGAAATACGTGGACATGCAGAAGGAACTGAACATCAGGCAGAGGCGCTGGGTGGAGTTCTTAGCAGATTATCAGTATGAGATGTACTACCATCCAGCGAAGGTAAACGTGGTGGCTGACGCGTTGAGTCGGAGAGCTTCCACTTCCGAGGTCGGGCCCCAGGTTATGTCTATGGAGCTGGTAAGGAGATTGGAGGATATGCACATCACACTAGTGTCATCCGAGAACCCCGAGCTTTACATGGAGTATTTAGTTGCGGTGAGTGCTACAGACGATATCCGGGACCGAGTCAGAGAAGGACAGAGGTGAGATGTCAAATTGGAGCCGATATTCTGGGCCTTGGAAAACGGTGCAGCAGGAGATTACACGATGAGGGATGGTGTGGTATGCTTTAGAGGTCGGACTTATATACCGTAAGGAGGCCAGGTCCGGGAAGATATTATGGCGGAGGCCCACCACAGCAGATACTCGGTGCACCCGGGGATCACGAAGATGACTGCGGATCTGAAGAAGACTATGTACTGGCCTGGCATGAAGAAGGATATCACTCAGTTTATGACCCACTGCGAGGCGTGCCAGTTAGTGAAGGCAGAGTACAAAAACCCCGCGGGTTTGTTGCAACCACTCCCGGTAACGGAGTGGAAGTTTGAAGAAATCGTGATGGACTTTATTCACGGGCTTCCCCGATCACAGACGGGAAACGACTCGATTTGGGTCATCGTCGATCGGTTGACAAAGGTGGCCAGGTTCATTCCGATCAGGAAGGATGATTCTGTGGGAGTATTAGTACGAAGATTTATGGAGCAGTTTGTTCGATATCACGGGGTGCCCAAGACGATCGTGTCGAATCGGGATGGCCGGTTCACTTCCAGGGAGTGGAGATCCGTGCAAGCTTACTTAGGCACACGATTGACCTTCAGCACCGCATTCCATCCCCATACGGACGGGCAAACAGAACGCACCAACCGGACGCTGGAAGATCTTTTGAGGCTATTGATTGTCTCTTAGATATCTGCAAGGAGAGAATAACCAAACTAACAATTCATCAAGGCAAGTATACCTATCGAAATGCAGCTCGGGGACACAAGTGTCGTATTAAAATCCGGGAACAGTTGAGTAAGCTTACTCACACGAAATCTATTATTTTATCGACGGCAAAATAAGGTTTAGCTAAATGGACTAAAAGAAGAGAACTACTTGCATGAAAAGATAAAGAGAGCTAAAAGAGCGATTAACTTAAGCTTAGTAACGATGAAGGGAAAATGCACTCGATCAGAAATCACCTCGGCAAGAGTGGTTAGAAAAATACGATAAATAAACCTAAGCTAATTAGGGTAAAGGTCCTTGACCGTGGAGGTTCCATGATTATTGACACGCTTCTCTCGAAGGCCGTGCCCAACTGAGTTTAGGAAGGTCCGACCGACTTTTGCCAAAATCGGAGGCCTAAAACTCGCTTTACGCGGTGAACCCCTCTATTGGATTTTACTCCAATCCGGGAGATTTGAACGTCTGCCTCTCTCGAGGGGTGCGAACAACTCCCTTTACTCTTGAGTGCTCATTTCAAACTTTCGGCCTCTCGGCTAGCCCAGAATGAAAGCAAAGGTGGAGAGTATATATCGATAATATACCTCCAACCCGTGATAAATCAAGAGTAATTCAAAGCTAAACCCTAAAAAGAAAAGGTAAGATTCAAAGCATCATAACCTAATCACTCGAACCTCGGATCATTTAGATCGAGTACATGGAGGATTAGTTAATCATGGTGAGCAGGAAGAGGGGGGATGAGTAGAAGAATAATGAAAATGAAGTAGAAACGTAAAAGAAAACAACACTTTTTATTAATAGAAACAGGGATCTTACAATATGAAAACCAGCGATTACAAGTGCATGGAAAGGTAAACTACGCTATCATTAACATTATACTACAGAACGAAGCTAGGAACTACTACAGGGAAAGCATAAAACTACAACTAAGAACTAAAAATGGAAAGACATGCTTAAAAAGTTCAGAAATACAAAGGACAGAACCTCCCCTCTCAAAGCGAAAAGTTCCCTAAACCCCTGGAGTTGGGATCTATTTATAGAACTTTTCGGGTCGGGTCAAGCCCCCCTGTCACGCCCTGGTCGGGCGTGACCCTGGGGCGTGACACATTCGGCGCGACTTTTTCAGGCAGAAATTGAATTCTGACGGAGTTGTTGCGGTACACGCCCACAAGTCACGCCCTGGTAGGGCGTGACCCTGGGGCGTGTTCTTTGCGGCGTGACTTTGTTGAGCTGAAATTGAATGCTGGAGGTGACGGGCGGAATTGCTGAAGTACATGCCCATATGTCACGCCCGGGTCAGGCGTGACCCTGGGGCGTGACACTTTCGGTGCGACGGTGGAGCGGGAAAAACGAGCGCGCTGCGGCGATTCCTCAGAACCTGGGAACACGCCTCTAGTACACACCCGTGTCGGGTGTGACACGGGCTTGACCGAGGGCGTGTACACTAAGTTTCCACGGAATGCAGTTTCGGACCAATTGCTTCATTCCTCTGGGTTACACGCCCTAGGTACACGCCCTGGTAGGGCGTGACCTTGGGGCGTGTCACAGCAAACTTCGGCTGAAAGCCGTGAAAACCTGCAAAAAGCAGAAAAAAAAGCATTAGCAACAAAAATATATACAAAGGGGAATCAAAACAAGTACTTTACAAGACATGATTGGCTTTAAAACCCCGAAAATATTCTAATAAAATTGACTGCAAATGTATTATCAAATTCCCCCAAGCTTAAGTTTTGTTTGTCCCCAAGCAAAGATATAAAGACTAGCTAATCATAAAAAGTAACTAATTCAAAAGGTTTTAATCATACTCACACAAGTACTATGCGAAATTCTTGACAGGGAGAATGTAAAATGTAAATCTAAAACAATTATTTAGGTATGGCTTAACTTTTATAAACTTTACTTAATAAAAATAAATCATCCAGAATTTTGACGAAATTCTTTAAATAGATTTGAGCAAGGCAATGATAATGAAAAGAACGTATTGAGTTATTACTAGATCCAAGCAATGCATTATAATTATATCAATTAAATAACAAAAATCTAAGTTTAAATCCAAAACTAAAACTGATTTACTTTTCGTCGTTTCTTAGTTGTTAAATAAAATAAAAAAAAAGGCGTGAATCAAAAGGACTTAATAGGACCGAAACGTTTGGTTTAGGAATATGAATAGGAGTGGAATTCAAATATAAACATGATGGCTTAAAAATCACACTAAACCAAAACAACGAGTTTCAAAAAAAAAAAAATTTTATTTTAAACAAAATATGTATAAATAAATTTATTTTTTTTTTTCTTTATGATTATTTATCTCTCTTTTTTTATTATTATTATTTTCATTCATTTTTTCTCTTTTTTTTTGTTTTTGTTTTGTTTTTTCAATACACTGCTTTTGAGTACACTTTTTTTTCAACAATTTCTCCAAAGATAACACAAAATTTCCTATCAAAAAAAAAAATTGACGTGATTAGATAGGTAGGAATTTGGGCTTTGGTGAAAATGAAATGCTGTGTGGAGTTATCAAATGAATTTAGAAAAAAGGCTCAAAAGCGGCTAACTAGTGGTAAAAGATTTTAGGTTGGCAGGAAAGCTCAAACGTAAACAAAAATGTCCTAAATCATTTTCACGCTTTGTTTTTTTTTTTTAATTTATTTAAAACATAGAGTTGATAAATTTCAAAAAGCAAGTTCGAGATAATAAAAGAAGATTGATGAAATTTTCTTGAAAATAAAAATAATATGTGACTTGGATCGTTCATATCTACTACGTTATTCAGAATTTGTTCTTACAAAAATTATCTAAAGACGAAAAGGAAAATAATGGATGATAAATTTTTAGAGAAAGTAAAGAAAATAAAGAACGGAAAACCATAATAGAAATGCACGTTTTGGAGAAATATTTTACCTTAACATGCTACCGTGAATTAGAAACACAGCATGGCCAACATTTTACTTGTGAAATATGATTAAAAGGAATGATTAGAAAAATTATAATTAACTACGTTGTTTATAAAGAAGTTTGAGAAAAACAAATCATAAACATGGGGTACTTTTTGAAATACCAAAATGCAGCTATAATTAACTACGTTTTTTGAAATTTTTGAATTTATTTGGATATTTACAAAAAGCAAAAAGGAGGAACTCATATCCCCCAAGCTTAAAATCTACATTGTCCTCAATAGAGAAGGAGGTCGGAGAACGAGAGAAAAGTAAAGTACAGAAATAAAAGACAGAATTGAAAAGCAGGTACTTCCCCGGTTTTATTTTGTAGGGCAAGCTGAGTGATGTCGCTCCTCCATGCCTGTGCTGTGGATCTGCATGAAACGTCGTCCGGTGGACTTTGTCATGGAAGCAGAACCGTTGGAGCAGGCAATCGCAGAAGTTTCAGCTTGCCGGAGCCATTCGGGGCGAAAAGTGTAAAAGAAAGAAAACAGAAAAAGATAACTTGGGTTGCCTCCCAAGAGCGCCCTTTGTTTAAAGCGTCGTTTGAGCTCGACGCATCAAAATAATAATGTCCCAAATATTGTTTAAAAATAAAGTTCGAATAAAGTCATTGTTTTTGAGAAAAATAAAGTTCAGATTAATCAAATGTCAGGACCGGAAAGACAGAGTTAACAGGGTTGAGACTGACATCATCACAGAAATACAGTTTAAGATGCTGACCATTCACTTTGAAAGTACCCTTATCAGGGTGGGAAATTAAAACAGTACCATAAGAAAAGACTTCTAAAACAGTGAAAGGCCCCGACCAACGTGATTTTAATTTACCCGGGAATAAACGTAAACGAGAGTTATAAAGAAGCACTTGGTCGCCCGGCTTAAAGATTTTTGGGTGCCTAAGATGTCGATCGTGTAAACGCTTCGTCCGCTCTTTATAAAGTCGATTATTTTCATACGCGTAAGAGCGCCACTCGTCGAGTTCGTTAAGTTGAAATTTTCGAAAATCGCCGACAGAGTGGGGATCGAAGTTTAAAAATCGCAAGGCCCAAAAGGCGCGGTGTTCTAACTCTACGGGTAAATGACACGATTTTCCATAAACCAACCGATATGGCGTACATCCGAGGGCGGTTTTGTACGCTGTTCGGTAGGCCCATAGAGCATCATCTAATTTGGCTGACCAGTCTTTTCTAGATGTGGAAACAGTCTTTTCTAAAATTCGTTTTATTTCTCTATTCACTACTTCGACTTGTCCGTTAGTTTGGGGGTGATAGGCAGTGGAAAGCTTATGAGTAACGCCATATTTAGTTAGGATTTTTGAAAATTGCGCGTTACAGAAATGGGAACCCCTATCACTAACGATAGCGCGCGGCGTACCGAATCGAGAAAATAATTTTTTTAGGAAATTAACTACGACTCGGGCGTCATTCGTAGGAAGAGCTTGGGCTTCGGCCCAACGTGAAACATAATCAATGGCAACTAAAATATACTTATTCCCGAAGCTAGAAGGAAAAGGGCCAACAAAATCAATCCCCCAGAGGTCGAAAACTTCGCACTCTAGAAAATAATTTTGTGGCATTTCATTTTTATTCGAAATATTCCCCGACCGTTGGCAACTATCACACATACTCACAAAGGCATGCGCGTCTTTAAACAGGCTGGGCCAGTAAAAACCCGCGCTTAACACTTTGTGAGCGGTGCGAGCAGCTTGATAGTGCCCACCTGTCGGTCCTTCATGCAAATGTTTAATAATATCTAATCCTTCATTAAAGGAAACACACCTCTTGATCACTTGGTCTGCACAGACTTTAAAAAGATGCGGGTCCTCCCAAAAGTAGTTCTTCAATTCAGAAAAGAATTTCTTCTTTTGCTGAGATGAGAACTCTTTTGGGAGCACACGAGCCACTAGATAGTTGGCGATGCGGGCAAACCAAGGAGAAGTAGATGTGTTAATTACGAAAAGCTTCTCATCAGGGAAATAGTAATGAAAAGAATTTTCATCTAATTGTTCTATAAACGGGTTGTCTAGGCCCGAAAGGTGGTCGGCGGCCAAGTTCTCGGCACCTCGCTTATCACGGATCGCTAAGTCAAACTCCTGGAGGAGTAAGATCCAGTGAATCAAGCGAGGCTTGGCATCCGTTTTAGAGAGAAGATATTTGAGGTCCGAGTGGTCCGTAAAAACAATAATTTTCGAAAGAGTAATATAAGGGCGAAATTTGTCAAATGCGAATACTACCGCTAAGAGCTCCTTCTCGGTTGTGGTGTAATTTTTCTGTGCAGATGTGAGTGTTTTACTAGCGTAATAAATGGGGTGGAAGTTTTTGGAAATACGTTGACCTAGTACGGCTCCCACCGCATAACTACTCGCATCACACATTATTTCAAATGGAAGATCCCACACCGGAGCTATCATGATTGGCGCATTAACTAATTTTTATTTTATTAAATTGAAGGCAGCTAGACAGAGGTCATCAAAGATGAATGGGGCGTCTTTTTCTAAGAGATGGGTAAGGGGCTTGGTGATTTTGGAAAAGTCCTTTATGAAGCGGCGGTAGAAACCCGCATGACCCAGGAAACTTCTTATGGCTTTTATGTTCGTAGGTGGCGGCAGTTTCTCGATAACTTCTATTTTCGCAACGTCTACTTCAATACCCCTTTCAGAAATTTTATGTCCCAAAACTAACCCTTCCCTCACCATAAAATGACATTTTTCCCAATTTAGGGCGAGGTTAGTTTCTTCGCATCGTTCTAAGACTTTTTCAAGGTTCTTTAAGCAACTATCGAAGGAATTCCCGAACACGGAGAAATCATCCATGAAAACTTCCATAATGCTCTCTACGTACTTGTCAAAGATGGTGAGCATACATCGTTGGAATGTAGCTGGCGCATTGCACAATCCAAACGGCATTCTTCGGTAGGCGAAGGTGCCGAAGGGACTAGTAAACGTAGTTTTCTCCTGGTCCTCGGGGGAGATGGGGATTTGAAGATACCCCGAGAGGCCATCGAGAAAACAATAAAAGCTATGTCCGGAAAGTCGTTCTAAAATTTGATCAATGAACGGCAAGGGGAAGTGATCCTTGCGGGTGGCGTCATTCAACTTACGGTAATCTATACACATTCGCCATCCGGTCACCGTCCGAGTCGGGATTAATTCATTATTTTCATTACTTACGACCGTTATCCCTCCCTTCTTTGGTACTACCTATACTGGGCTAACCCACTTACTGTCGGATATAAGATAGATAATTCCTGCGTCTAACAATTTCATAACCTCACCCTTAACTACGTCTTTCATGTTTGGGTTTATACGGCGCTGAGGTTGTATAGAGTTACGAGAATTATCTTCCATTAAGATTTTATGAGTGCAGAAAGATGGGCTTATGCCCTTGATATCAGATATCTGCCAAGCAATAGCTTGGCGATGCTTTTGTAAAATTGAAAGAAGTTTATTCTTTTGTGCATCCGTGAGGTAGGCCGAAATTATGACAGGCAGCTTAGAGTCCTTTTCTAAGAAAGCGTATTGAAGGTGCTCTGGTAGTTCTTTCAGTTCCAAGGTAGGGGGGTCATCATACGAGGTCTTGGAAATTTGTTCTTTTTCAAAAACTATGTCCTCGTACACTTTTTTATATGTAAAATTTAAAGGGGTGTTGCTAGCGGCCATGGAGGCTTCGTGCAGCGATTCAGTTGGAAAAGTAGAAGAGGAACAGAAATCAAAAAATTCTTTTTCAAAATCAGAGGTGCGAGTGGAGGATTCTTCACTTAGGTGTAGAGATTCAGTTGGAAGAGTAGGAGAGGAACAAAAATTGGAAAATTCTTTGTAAAAATCAGAGGTGGGAGAGAAGGATTCTTCACTTATGGTATCCATGAAAAAACAGGAGTCATCATTAGCTAGTGTGTTCTTCATCGAGGGGGTGATAGAGAAAGTTACCTCATCGTCGCCCACTCAAAGGAAGAGCTTACCATTGCTTACATCAATGATAGCTCGGGAGGTGGCAAGGAAGGGTCGGCCAAGTATCATGGGAACCTCGACGTCTTCTTCGATGTCTAAAATGACAAAGTCCACCGGGAAGATGAACTTGTCAACTTTGACTAGGACGTCCTCCACTATTCCTAACGGGTATTTGACTGATCTGTCGGCGAGCTGGATACTCATGCGTGTGGGGTTGAGACTACCAATTCCTAACTTTTTAAACAACGAGAAGGGCATAAGATTAATACTCGCACCTAGGTCGGCTAAAGCGTGTTTGACAAAGAGATCACCAAAGACACACGGGATAGAGAAACTACCCGGGTCACTGATTTTCTTCGGTAATCCGTTTGTCAAAACCGCCGAGCATTCGACATTTAACGTGACATGCGAAAGGTTCTCTAACTTCTTCTTGTTAGTTAGGAGGTCCTTAAGGTATTTTGCGTACTTCGGCATCTGGGATATGGCTTCGTGGAAAGGCAGATTTACGTGGATTTGTTTAAACATTTCCAAAAAACGGGTGTATTGATCATCCTGTCGTTGTTTATTAAGTTCGGAAGGGTATGGCAGAGATGGATTATTTTTGAAGGTGGGTGGTGGAGTGAGTTCTTTTTCTACGATAGGGGTGATAATTTCTTCGGCAGAGGGTGGAATTTTTAAAACGGGAACGGAGCTTTGATTTTTAAAAACGGGAGCGGAGCTTTGATTTTTAAAAACGGGAGCGGAGCTTGCCTCGGGTTCTTGACTTACCATACCAGGAACTTTCTTCCCACTCCGAAGAGTTATAGCTTTCGCTTGCTCTCTCGGGTTGGGCTCGGTATTGGAAGGAAGAGACCCTACGGGTCGCTCAGAAATCATTTTAGCGAGCTGTCCTACCTGATTTTCTAAATTTTTAACACTTCCGGTTAAGGTTCTAATCGTAGCGTCATTAGCATTCATGTATTTTGAAAACATTTTCTCCAAATTTGGAGGTTTTGGAAAACTTTGAGGAGGTGGTGGTGGAGCAGAAAAATCACTTTGCGGTGGCGGGCGCACAGCATTCGATGGATTGCTCCACGAAAAATTCGGATGATTTCTTAACGCAGGATTATAACTATTCGGAAAATTAAAACCAGGAGGATGATAATTCGCAGCAGAAAATTATTAAAAGCAGTTCTAGGCATATTATTCACATAATCCAAATGTTCGCCGGGAGGAGTTGCAGATTCCAATACCTGAGGGGCGGAGGCAGCAGTCATCTCCGTAATTTTTTTGCTTAATATTTCAACTTGCAGTGCGAGTTGGGAGACATTGTCCACTTCAAAGAGACCTGCAGATTTGTTTGGGCGGGACCTAGGCACATTCCACTGGTAAGTGTTCATGGCCATGTCTTCAAATATCTCAAGAGCTGCTTCCGGGGTCTTATGGTTTAAAGTACCGCCAGAAGCTGCGTCTATCATTTGCTTCGTGCTTTAATTTAGCCCATTATAAAATGTCTGCACCTACAACCATACAGGCAGAGCGTGATGTGGGCATCGTCTTAATAATTCTTTAAATCTTTCTCAGGTTTCGTAAAGGGTCTCAGAGTCTATTTGTCCAAAGGCAGAAATGTCATTCCTAAGTTTAGCAGTTTTAGCAGGCGGAAAATACTTGGCCAAAAATTTTTCAGTTAATTGCGTCCAAGTAGTTATGCTATTTTTAGGAAGGGTGTTCAGCCACTGCTTAGCCTTAATTCTAAGAGAGAAAGGAAATAATCTTAGCCTAATAGCATCATTTGTGACACCATTTATCTTGAAGGTGTCACAAATCTCAAGAAAGCTGGCTATATGTGCGTTCGGGTCTTCATCTTGAAGCCCGTCAAATTGCACATACTGCTGCACCATTTGAATTATGCTAGGCTTCAGTTCGAAATTATTATTATTTATTGCAGGGCGAACTATACTCGTTTCTGTACCCTCGAGATTCGGTCGTACATAATAGGACATAGGCCTTTGCACGACTTCCTCCACGTTGGGTTCTGCCATTCTTAAGGTAGAAAATGACTCGGAATCCTCAACCGGCACTTGTGTAGTAGGGCCTTGAAATCGCGATCTTCTCCGAAGAGTACGCTCAATTTCGGGGTCCAGGTCCAAAGTAACCGACGGACTTCCGCGGGTCATACACTAGAAGAAGAGAGGAGAAGCAAGACTAAAAAGTAAAAGAGCTAATGAAGTTGGAAACAATTTTTTGAAATAGATTTTTTATGTTTTAACTCCCGAACTTCCCAAGGGCTACCCGGTGAAGGGTTCGCAAGGTACTAGACAAGATAGTGGCATTTAGAGCCACTTTGCCCTTTTCGAGAGAGTTAGGTGGTGTAGAAAATTTTGTGATGTGGGTTTCTATTAAGAATGCGGTAATTAAAATCCAGCCATTTATCTCTGTGCGAGTAGGCGGAAATTAAAAGCTATACTCACGCACTCGACAGAAAATTAAAACACACCCACTCGACAGAAAGTAAACACACTCTACTGAAATAAAGCCTGCCAATTAACTCAAGTGAGTAGGCGGAAAAATAAAATACGCACACTCTACTGAAATAAATCCAGCCAATTAACTCAAGTGAGTAGGCGGAAAAATAAAAGAGACGCACACTTGCTTGAAATAAATCCAGCCAATTAACTCAAGTGAGTAGGCGGAAAAATTAAAAATACGCACACTTAACAAAATCCAGCCATTTAACTCAAGTGAGTAGGCGGAAAAAAATTTAAGAAGGAGGCTGAGAAAGAGAAGTGATAAAATTAATATATTCGCGTTTTCAATTTATCAACAAGCGTTGCTTCCCCGGCAACGGCGCCAAAAACTTGATTGTCTCTTAGATATCTTCAAGGAGAGAATAACCAAACTAACAATTCATCAAGGCAAGTATACCTATCGAAATGCAGCTAGGGGACACAAGTGTCGTATTAAAATTCGGGAACAGTTGAGTAAGCTTACTCACACGAAATCTATTATTTTATCGACGGCAAAATAAGGTTTAGCTAAATGGACTAAAAGAAGAGAACTACTTGCATGAAAAGATAAAGAGAGCTAAAAGAGCGATTAACTTAAGCTTAGTAACGATGAAGGGAAAATGCACTCGATCAGAAATCACCTCGGCAAGAGTGGTTAGAAAAATACGATAAATAAACCTAAGCTAATTAGGGTAAAGGTCCTTGACCGTGGAGGTTCCATGATTATTGACACGCTTCTCTCGAAGGCCATGCCCAACTGAGTTTAGGAAGGTCCGACCGACTTTCGCCAAAATCGGAGGCCTAAAACTCGCTTTACGCGGTGAACCCCTCTATTGGATTTTACTCCAATCCGGGAGATTTGAACGTCTGCCTCTCTCGAGGGGTGCGAACAACTCCCTTTACTCTTGAGTGCTCATTTCAAACTTTCGGCCTCTCGGCTAGCCCAGAATGAAAGCAAAGGTGGAGAGTATATATCGATAATATACCTCCAACCCGTGATAAATCAAGAGTAATTCAAAGCTAAACCCTAAAAAGAAAAGGTAAGATTCAAAGCATCATAACCTAATCACTCGAACCTCGGATCATTTAGATCGAGTACATGGAGGATTAGTTAATCATGGTGAGGAGGAAGAGGGGGGATGAGTAGAAGAAGAATAATGAAAACGGAGCAGAAACGTAAAAGAAAACAACACTTTTTATTAATAGAAACAGGGATCTTACAACATGAAAACCAGCGATTACAAGTGCATGGAAAGGTAAACTACGCTATCATTAACATTATACTACAGAACGAAGCTAGGAACTACTACAGGGAAAGCATAAAACTACAACTAAGAACTAAAAATGGAAAGACATGCTTAAAAAGTTCAGAAATACAAAGGACAGAACCTCCCCTCTCAAAGCGAAAAGTTCCCTAAACCCCTAGAGTTGGGCTCTATTTATAGAATTTTTCGGGTCGGGTCACGCCCCCCTGTCACGCCCTGGTCGGGTGTGACCCTGGGGCGTGACACATTCGGCGCGACTTTTTCGGGCAGAAATTGAATTCTGACGGAGTTGTTGCGGTACACGCCCACAAGTCATGCCCTGGTAGGGCGTGACCCTGGGGCGTGTTCTTTGCGGCGTGACTTTGTTGAGCTGAAATTGAATGCTGGAGGTGACGGGCGGAATTGCTGAAGTACATGCCCATATGTCACGCCCGGGTCAGGCGTGACCCTGGGGCGTGACACTTTCGGTGCGACGGTGGAGCGGGAAAAACGAGCGCGCTGCGGCGATTCCTCGGAACCTGGGAACACGCCTCTAGTACACGCCCGTGTCGGTTGTGACACGGGCGTGACCGAGGGTGTGTACACTAAGTTTCCACGGAATGCAGTTTCGGACCAATTGCTTCATTCCTTTGGGTTACACGCCCTAGGTACACGCCCTGGTATGGCGTGACCTTGGGGCGTGTCACAGCAAACTTCGGCTGAAAGCCGTGAAAACCTGCAAAAAGCAGAAAAAAAGCATTAGCGACAAAAATATATACAATGGGGAATCAAAACAAGTACTTTACAAGACATGATTGGCTTTAAAACCCCGAAAATATTCTAATAAAATTGACTACAAATGTATTATCAGCTATTCATTTTGGACCGCGGGGAACCGTGGGAGAAGCTCTTACCCCTGGTCGAGTTCTCCTATAACAACAGCTACCAGTCCAGCATCAGGATGGAGCCTTACGAAGCCTTGTATGGAAGGAAATGCCGGACCCCGCTTTCTTGGATTCATGATGAAGATCCGAAGGTGTTGGGATCAGATTTTGTTGAAGACACCGAGGCTCAGGTGAGGCTGATCAGAGACAGGATGCTAGAGGCGCAGAGCAGATAGGCTAAGTACTATGATGCCCGACATCATCAGGTGGAGTTCCAGGTGGGGGACCGTGTATTTTTGAAGATCCGACCCATGCATGGACTTTCACGGGTGCGTGGCCGGAGGAAGAAGCTCAACCCTAGGTACATGGGCCCTTACAGGATCCTGGAGCGAATCGGGCCCCTAGCCTAAAGGCTGGAGTTGCCACCAGAGCTGGTAGCTCTGCACGACGTCTTCCACGTTTCTTCGCTGAGGAGGGCTCTACTATGCCCAGAGCAGCAGATTTTGATCACCGAAGGGCCGGTAGCTTCAAACCGGTCAGTTCGCTTAGAGCCAGTTCGGATTGACGACCGAGGAGTACGGATCTTGCGTCGCAAGAAGGTCCCGTTAGTCAAAGTCCTGTTGAGGAACAACGGCCAGGAGGAGCATACCTGGGAGCCGCAGGACATGATGCGACAAAGATACCCAGAGCTGTTCAGTCAGGTATACCTCACAAACCCCTCAAGATGTTTAATTTATTTTCCTGCCTTAAACTAGTAAGGGCTGCTCTAGGTAGGTAGAGGCTTATCTTTTGTTTATTGGGGGCTTATATTTTGTTTATTGGGATGTTGGCTCACCAATTAGGCCAATTGGGTATAGACTTAAGTTTCCCTCAAAACCTAATTTAGCAAACCTGGCAACGTGATGGGATGTTACAAGTTTCTTTTCTACGGTAGAAATTCCCGTAGGCTTAACCTTGATTTCGGGGACGAAATTTTTGTTTTGTTTATTGGGATTTGTAACATCCTATTTCCAACTACACCCCCAGGAGTGGTTTTGTCCATGACTAGGTCATGACAAACCCTAGGAAGCCAGAAATGGGCCAAGAGGTAGGAGGCCAAGGTGAGGATCACCATGGTCTGCAAATAGTAGAATTTTGAACAATGGTTTAGGATGACCATGGGGCTACACCTTGACCCCAAGACCCTACCACAACACCCCCTAATACCCTGGGAGGCCCATTAGAGCCATAAGGATCCACTGGGGTCAATCAAAGAGACTCAGTTGACCAAAGTCAACCCTAACCCTAAATGGGTCAAACTAGCCTACTTAGGGTCAATTGACCTACTCCTAGCCTAGAGGACCCCACCTATGCACTCCTAACCCTAAAGAGAAGTCAAAGGGTCACTAAGGACACATTGGGGTCAGCCCTAGAGGCCAAGTTGACCCAAGTCAACTCAAGCCCCTAATCTGGTCAAAGTGCCCTTACTAAGGGTAGGTGACCTCTAAAGTGTAAGGTAACCCTACATAACCCCACATAGGCCTTAGGGGAGGCCAATGGGTCACCAAGGACCCAATGGGGTCAACCCAGATGATCAAATTGACCTAGGTCAACCCTAACTTAAGCCAAGTCAAACCTAGCCCAAATGACTAACCCAAGCCCAAGCCACTTCTCCCTTAGGCTAGCCTCACTTTTCATGATCATTATGACTAAGTGGGCTGCACATAGCCTATGGTGTTGACCAGTCAACAAGGGTGACTAGGAGAGAGAAGGGAGCTCCACTTCATGATAATGGTGGAGAGAGAAAATTGGGGGAGAGGAAGGGAATGGTGGGAGCTGGCCAAAGGAGGCCAACAACCACTCTTAATGGCTGCAATCAACTCCTTTAGGGAAGAGGAGTTGATTCCAGCCATTTCCCGGCCACCAAGAGGAAGATTCAGCCCCCCCCCCCCCCCCCACTCAACCCGAGCCTAGCTTTCAAGGGCATTAATGGCCATTGATGTTTGGCCTCACCCCTCCCCCAACTGATGATTTAAACACCATAAGGGACCTGAGAGGAACCCTTCCCACCATTTACCTGAGGAATTCGAGCTACTTGACTTCACTGTTGCAGAAATCCGGCCTGCGGCACCACTACCATGGCAACCCGAAGATCGACTCACATTCAGGCCGCCAGGAAGGTCCTACCCCTCTCCTTATCTCACGGGTAGATCGTAGGTTTCTTTAGGTTCAAGGTTCGGGCTTAATTGAGCCTGATCCAAACCATGGAATTTTTCGGCAAAAAATTTCCTATTAGAACCGCCGGAAAACACCCCTCCGGCGGCTGTGCCGCCGCCTGGCGGCAGCCACCACCTCAACGGAGGTGGTGGTGGTGGTGGTCGGCCGAGGAAGTGGCTGGATCGCCGGAGGCAGAGCTTGTAAGCGGCTCCAGGCAGGATGGATCCTGGCCGTTGGCTCAAGGAAGGAGATGAAGGGATTCCGTCCCTTTTGCTTCAAGATTCGTGCGGTTATGTGATTAAACTATAGGAATAAATTTAAAATAATGTGATTTATGTCACATATTTTGATATTTTTGGTTTTAAATTTTAAAAATACTTAGGCTCACCTGGTGGGAAAACCTTCAACATGAAAGTTGTAGCCCTTTGGTCTACTTTATTATAAAATTGGTTTGAACCAATTTGGGTGCATGGTTTGACCAGGGCACCCATTTTGGTGGGACATATACCTAGGGCTAGGAAGTCATTAAACTGAGTGCCCACACTTCATCCTTGGTCCAAACTACTTGAAATTTTGGCAGGGAGTCTAACCTATCTATACCTAGGGCCTTCCCAAAACTCAGAATTTTTAGAGACACTTTGCCTAAAGTTTTTACTTTTATTTAATAATGCTAGGGTATTTTAATTGAGTGGTCTAATGACCTCCAAACCCTCCCAAATTTTGGTGAGAGGTCCCTGGCATCAATACCTAGTCTGTACAAAATTTTAACTCATTTGGATAGGGTTTGGCTAGGGAATCACCAAACCCTAGTTAGGATTTAAGGTGGTATTCTTGATTAAAAGTGCACTATGGACTTAGGGTGGTCCCCTCCCCTCAACAGAGGCTGAGGTTTTGGACACTGACTTGTCATGGCCAATGTCACCTTCTTAAGGAAAATGGGATGACTTAGGCTTGATTTACCCTAGGGTTCAACCTCAAATCCTAAGGAAGGACTTTTGGGAGTTGTGAAGGACATGGGGGCAAATGCCCTTGTATGGCCTCGAAAACTCAGTAGAATTGAAGGTAGTGTAACCTAAGTTCTCTGGTAGGAACCTTAGAGGACTTGGAGGAAGGTAGGCACCTCAAAACCCTAACCCTAGTTTTAGGGTAGAAGCACAGACTTGAAGATTCAGCCACTAAACCTTAACCAAAAGTTATGGAACTTGGGTAGAGTAAGTTTTAGACCATCTAGAATCCCTGATAATTTTATTAGAATTTTATGGGTTATATTTCTTGCACTTTATTTGTTAATTACCAAAAGGCCCAAACTGATGTTTAAATTACTTTTGGTTATTTTGTTCTTTTGAATCTGATGGAACTTTGTCAGAAGATTATCCAGGCCTAAGTAAATTTCCCTGAATTTTATTATAATTTGTACTTGATTTTATTTAGTACTTCCTTCACAAGTTTTGGAAAGGGCTTGGTAGAATAAAATTAATTATTGATGATTTATCTATTGAAAAACCATGAGACTTAGGTTTGATCATTTCAGGCCAAAATATACTTGTAGAAATTTATTCATAATTTTTAGAGAGTTGTTTATAGCACTTCCTTTACAAGTCCATAATTTTGAGAACTTGATATTTAATTAATTCAGAGAACGATTATTTCTAAAAAATTATGAAACTTTATCTAGAGGTTTTATGTGTCCTTATAATCATCCTGGAAGTTTCTCTGAATTTTTGGAAGTATTATTGTTGTGCATCCCCTTAAAATGATTTATTATGGAATTAATTTGAAATAAAAATTTAAGGGCTTAAACCTTGCTGAAAAATTGGGAGATTCTGTATTTTTAGATGATTATTCATTTTGCATTTAACATAAATTTAGTGGAATATTATCTTGTATAAACTTGTACTTCAAGTTCAAACTTAGAACTTTTGATTATTAGAATAAATAAATAAATTATCAGTTAAATTATGAAAATTAGGAAATTATGGATTTAGGATACAAATGCCAGTATAGCCCTACAATAATTATTGTATGAGTACTGGATGATCAATTGGCATACTTCCCATTTTACGGGTCATATAGTTTAAGTGGTCTGCATTTAGTAAAACTGCAGGAAATAAATTGGAATATGAATTAGAGCACATGAGTTGGGTTTTGTTGGTTTGCTGGAAGGGATAAATAGAATTAGGAGCATCATTGGAAGATAATATGAGTAGAGTGTTATTTTGGCTAGGGTTTAGAGGCGCTCGGGTTCGACGAAAGATCGTCCTCCCCGAGGTAAAGTAGAGTCAAATCACCCTAGAATCAGCATATCGTAACATGAGAAAGTAATGGGTAAGGGAATCAACCAATAATAATAATAAGTACTTTGCGAAAGGGAACGCTGGGTGTGATCCCAACATAGTTCCTAGTCCCCCTTGAGAGCCCTTCACAGGGAATACCGGGGGCAGTCCTGGGTTAACGTAAACTGTATTAACAAGCTGAAAAGAGTAACTTAGTAATTAGGGTTGCACATTTCATGAACTCAGATAGCACATGAAGATAGCTGGGAGCTTCGGCTCGGATGGTTAAAAGACAGACTTTGGGTCCGGGGAGCTTCGGCTCGATTGTTTGAGATGGACGTTTTGGTCCGGGGAGATTCGGCTCGGTTTTTGATTACGCTAAATTTGCATGTGCATAAAAGGAAAGAAAAATTAAGGTGGTGGGTCTTCGCTATTGGAGGGTCGATGCACCGACACCAATACGTTGACTCGGCAAGTGTGCTTAGCACTTCGCCAACAGAAGTCCAGTGCGCCAGCCGGCAAGAGTACGCAGGAGTCCGCTTTGTGCACCAAGCGTTGAGGCGTACGATAGGTCTGACCGGTAGTGCTTTACTGGTTTAGAGGTGGGCGAGGCCCAACCCACCGCTTCCGTCTGCCACTACGGAGGTATCCTGGGAGGTTACGACTCCAGAAAGGGGGAACTAAAGGTATGTGTGCACTGAGTCGGGTGTGTGTGTTGCACTTCCATGTTCCATCATACTCACTTGCATGTCATAGCATAATCGATTCATTTATCCCTGACACCTAAAGTATAAGTGGAATGGGACGCTTATACTTTAGGCCCTGCAAAACGACCCCTTGGTCTATAAGCTTGTGTGGGCAAGTTTATAAATTAAGGTCAATTTTGATATTTATATTTACTGCTGTTTGATAACCGACACCCCAACGTATAAATTGGTATGCGACTTTTTATACGATGGGAGCCTTGCAGAAGACCCCTTGGCTTATGTGTTCTCATATAAGTGAAGGTTACTTTTCATATTTCAGCTTTTGTCTATACCTATTATAGAATTGCTAGTATAGGTCTGCTGCCATCTGTTTTTGATATTCTCCAACTTCAAGTCCTCCCCTTTCTTCCTCTCTGCTCGGTGCCTAGGAGCCATGGGGGAAGGGGCGGGGGATGATAGGGCTTAGTCTTTTAGACTAACGGTTTTCGAACCGCATCATTTCGGGGATCGAGGAGCCCAGCATGGAGGAGCAGCCCCAGAGACCGGTGCGCTTGGACGTGGGGCAGTCTAGCTCCAGAGTTCATACAGCCGGGACCGTGTGTCTCGACCTTGAGTAGTTTTTCTTCTTTTGCTTCCGCATGAGTGATTTGTAGTGAGGATATGATGTACCGGGCATAAGCCCGTAGTTTAGCACTCTGATATGTATTTTCTATGGACACTCCCTTCGTGGAGATTTATTTACTATGATATGTGATTTTTTGTGGACTGCTAGTTCGCATTTACTTTATTGTGCTACTTTTTTGTGATCGAATTTGGCCGGCAGAAACGGCGCTTTGTGGTGATGACCCTTCAGGGCATGAAGGAGTCACCGCAAAACGACGATTCTGGGCCTAAGACCCCGGTGTTGAAAAGAAAAAAGGGGGGGGGGGGGTCTTACACATTGCAGGCAGCTTTGAACACGCATGCCGAAGCCCTGTGGGTTAAGGAAGAAGAACAGCGGGTTGCCCAGGAGGCCGCTGAGAAAAGGATCCAAGAGTTGCAAACCACCCTGGAGCAAGAGACCACCAGGCTGCACTCCATGCTGGAGCAAGAGACCACGAGGCTGCAGTCCGCGCTGGAGGCCGCTGAGGGGAAAATAGTACTGATGCAGGCCACCTTCGAGCAGGAGAGGGCCGAGAAATAGGATATGCAAGCTCAAGTGTTGATGGTCCGCGGCTTGAGAGAGAGAGAAAAGAGATTCGCTGCCTTGAGAAAAAGACCAAGGCCCATCAGCAGAGGCCGACGGAGAGCAGCGGCTTGCACCAGCGGCTTCTGGGAAGTTGCTGGTCACAGGCTGCCCGGCTTCTGATGAGGCTTCAAATCCACCGGAGGCCGCGACAGCCGGGCAGGTCGTAGCTTCTAGCGGGCTAGAATCTCGGGCTCAACTAATGGTTCCATTTGCCAGAGTAGAGCGTGATACCGCGCGGGTTCACCGGTCTCTGCACTCACTTCACAATCTGGTTAGCCAAGTGTACACTGAGATTGTAAGAACCGGTGACCAAGTCGCGCGAATAGGTCGAGAGGGACAGGAGGGCGATAGGCAAGGCTGAGCGACTTGCACGGGCTAGGCCACGCGAACAAATTGAACATTCTGTTGTAATATACTTTTATGTTGGATGCTGGACAATTTGGTTGTTGTAGACTGTTGCAAGTATGTTTACTATGTTGTGAACTGCTTGCGGTTTATGCGTCCTGCATTTCATGAATACCATTTATGTGCTTTGTTCTGAAACATCCAAGGGCAGGAATGGTAGTCATGCGGTCTGGCAAATAGATCGCCGGCTTGATAGTATGTATCCACATGCTTTGCCATGAAACTATTCTAAGTGTAGGGACTTTGACGCACGGACATGCGAAATGAACTGCGGTTTGAACATTGAACTAATCTTCATTTCTAGCAGGGTGAGGTCACGCTGCTTGATGGCTAGCCGCGATTTGACATCGATTCCTGTACTTTCACAGATTTTCTATAAATAGGGACGACTCCAGATATTTCATCACAAGACAGAAAGGATGCGGGCTAAGGCCAAATCGACGCGGTCTGACAAAGCCACAGTGGTAAGGACAGATGCGGCCTCCGCATTCCACTCAGCGGATCATAAAGAATGTCGGCTTACAAAAGCCGAGCTAGATGACTTTGTAGAGAAGCATATGTAGGGGAGCCCGCTAGTCGTGCGGCTTCCGCTGCAGGACGAGCGAATTAATACCTCCAACGCAAACCAGATCGCCATCCCTATCGACCATTTTGACTGCGGTTTCTGCTTCCCAGTCACGCTGGAGGCCGTGGCGATCTTCGACCATTATGGCGTTGTGCCCGGACAACTGCCACCAAACTCAATAGCCGCCATCTACAGCTTTATATCATACCTGAGGTAGGAGAGAGTCCGATTCTCCATGATGCTATTCCGGGAATGCTTCTCGGTGCGGTCTATCCCGGACTCCAGGACTAGGATCTTCTAGGGGCACTTATACTTTGGTTACATGGGATTGAAAGTCGTAAACCTGGCAAACAAGATCCCCAACTGGTCAGAGCGGTTTATCATCTTTAAGGGAAACCTGGGGTTGCTGCCGGTCAACCCGCAAATCTGGGACGAGGCCGCCTTCGGCAGCAGAGGCCTAGACGACATGGAGAAGGACATGTACAACTTCTTCAAAGGGGAGCGGCTTGACGTCAACCACTACATCCCGATGTTGTCCTCCTTGGAAGGAGTTGAAGCGGAAGACAGTAAGTTCCAAACCGGCCGAACTGATTTGCTAGTCGCGCGGTCTGTGAACTGACTTTTTACTTTGGCTTTGCTGTTGTAGTGGCGGTCCCGCTAAACAAGTTGCTGACGCCTGGCGGACTGACGCTCACGCAATGAGAGAAGCATGTCAGGCGGGTCAAGCCGCCGCGGGTTGAGGAAGAGGAGGAGTCGGCCTCCTCCGCCGAGTTTATGCAGCAAGGTATGGGCAGCGGCCTGAAGGACATCCATGGCAACCCGGCTGTGAGGTGGAGTCTGCACGGTGAGTCTGTGAAGGTCTCCACTGCCCTCCCCTACTGGGGGAGGGAAAAAGTAACCTGCCACGCAAATGTGGTTGGACCTATACTGTATGGCAAGCGCAACCTGAAGGCGCTGCGCCGAGTTCCCACAGACGACCTGCCGCGATTAGCCGCGCAGGTCGGGGCAAGGAGCTTCATTACGAGCCACTTTATGGGCCGTGCCTACAAGCAATTAATGAAGGATAAGAGCGGCCTGGAGAGGTGGTTAGAGGAAAAAGAAGAAGAAAACAAACGATTGAAGGAAATGGAAGCGGTAAGGTATCACCTGATACCCGTGCGGTTATAATTATGAAACCGCTCGGTCTTACCTTTCTCTGCTTTTGTAGGCAATGTACAACCAGGCCAACCCGACCTTCCAAGACAACGTCTTTCCACAAGTCGTCCAGGGGATCGATGGAGCGCTTAACCGCCTCTGCGACCTTGGCGGCTTAGTGGCCGGCTTCATCGATTGTACCTGTGCCGACATATACCCCACCTTGAAAAAGGAGGTGGTCGCTGTCTACAGGGCGATCAAAGGCAAGGGTAAGGCCGGCGAGGAAGACGGCGAAGAGGAGGAATATGATGAGGAAGAGGGTGGCCAGGAAAGCAGGAGCGAAGGCGCTTCATCTGAGACCAGCGGTCAGGCTTCAGAGACCGCGCAGACAGATCCGGTGACTTCTGGCAGCTCGGCAGCTAGCAGCAGTGGGTACTCTGTGTAACGTCCCCTTTGCCTCTGTGGATCAACACCACTAGGCCTCCGGCGGACCGTTACCGTGCTGCAGCCCCAGCACCACAACCCCTTTCCATGGACTGCCTCAATCGGCGCCTCTGCCCACTGGCGGGTTGTTGGTGGCCAAAGCCTCCCTTTGATGAGTGAAATTCTCCCGTTAAGCGGACAGTACGGGGACTTCCCAGGAGATCACCCATCCCCGAACTTCTCCAGCCCGAGCACGCTTAACTATGGATTTCTTCCGCCGACATTGAGGGTGGCGGTGATACAAGTTCTCCTGCGGCTAAAAAACTCAAGCCGGCTGATTAGGAACTATTTAATTTTTTACTTATACTTTGAGATTTTTGGGATACCGGCGGTATGATTTTTGTAAACCGCGTGGTTAGTTTTTGTAAAGATTTATGAAATAGAAATGAAAGAAGACTTTACCTCTGATGTGTAGCTTACTTATCATTTTTCTTACTTGTATAAGTCCGCGCGGTCTCAGTTTAACTTCCGATTTAATAGATAGTTTACTTATACACCGGTCTGAGGCCATACTGTGACTTCAAATAAGGCTATCCGCAAGGAAGAAGGAAATGCCTGCGGCTTATCTGAGAATACACATTGACAATAAGCCGAGCGGCTAATATTTTAACCGCTTAAAGCCTTAATGAAGAAATCGAGTCATCTGCTGGGAAGAGAGAAATGCTCGCGGCTTATTTGCAAATAAACTATGACCAATTAGCCGTGCGGCTACAAACCTTAGCCGCTGAAAAGCCCTAACAATGAAGTATAACTTTGCGGCTAGGGAGAACTCTGATATAAACCGCGCTTTTGATTAAAGAGACAAGAATAGAGAAATAATCTGAGGCTTCTAATATGATAATACAAGCCGGTAACCAAAGCTACTAAAGCATACCTAGCCGGCAAATAGGTTGCCCGATAGCAAAGGTCAAAACCATATTAGTTTTGGGATGGAAAGTCGTAAGGTGACCAGTATAATTGATAACAGAAGCAGGCGGACAAAGGCCAAGAATTAACTGCCTGAAACAGGTCGGCTGACTTCCCGACTATATGAATAATAAACCGACAAAAGGAATATAGAAGCCAAATAATTTAAGCTGGAATATTTAACCGAGCGGTCTGTTTATTGAATGATATAAATCGGCATAGGCCGCTTAATAAAGCCGCAAGATACCGGACAGGTTCGTGTTGTCCTGCAAGAATAGATGGAGCTATGGGCTTATGTGTCGATGTGGGCAAGTGCGTGTGGCAATACTTTCCACACAATGAACACATAAGCGGGATTAAAATTCTTAATATCCGCGACCGATATCAAGCAGGACAAGTACGTAATGTCTGCGACGAAGGTCAAGCGGGACAAGTACGTAATGTATGCGACTTATATCAAGCGGAAATTTCCACTACACAACTGCGACTAATGTCAAGCGGGATGTCGAGGGCTTAAGAATTCAAAGGGCATTTTGCCCCCATGTATGCATGTTAGCATTATAAGTAAAGCTAGGAAATAAGCTTCAAAAGAAAGATATTGCTTTTTTGTTGTTAAGGATGTGGCAAAAGGATATATGTTCGAAGCTTGACTATGCCCCAATAATACCAATTGCCAAGGGGACTTTATATATTATTCCAACCTTTAGTATTTTTATCATAGAGAAAAGGAGGTCCCTGCTTGAACCATTGAGTAAGCCATAGAAGAATGCCTTAGAAAATCACTGAATGATATAGTCTTGTAGCTTCCCAGCTCTTGCAAGTTGATTAGCTAACTCTCGGAGAGCCATGCAACATTCTGCTAGATGACCAATATCTTTATGATAATTGTAAAAGAGCTCCTCATGCCGATATTTGATTTTAGATTTCAAACACCGATGCCTTTTGAACTCAGACATTTCTTGAAGAATCATCACAAGATCTTCCATAGGAATTTTTAATTTAACATATTTATCTGAACCTTTTTTACGCTTTAGAGTTTTCGGATGCAAAGATGGGGCTGGATGTACTTTCACAAACTCAGATAATTCGTTCTGCTGAGGAGATAATGTAGCTCTATCCTGAGGAAGAGGAGGATATTTGCAATCTTTAACTTGTGAAACATTTTGGGAAGAAATAAATTGCTGATCACTAGAAGTCCCTTGAGGTTGTTTAGTCATCTGATTCAAAAACAAGATATAACCTTTATTTTCTTCTTCACCTATTATGAACTTATTAACGATATCAATAAGATCTCCATAAGTTTTGGGGTCCTTTGTGGTGAGCTTAAATTTCAAAGGGCCTTCTCGAAGTCCATTTATGAAGTCATTTAAGTAATAATCTTGATGGACGCTACAAACATCCAGAACTTCCTTTTGGAACCGGTCAATGAAATCTGGATTAGACTCGTCAATTCCTTGCTTGATTCGGAAGAGAGCTCCAACGTCTCTTCTCCGCTTCCTGTAAGTAGTGAACCTTGAAATGAATTGACTTCGAAGATCTTTAAAACTGGCGACCGATCAAGGTGGCAGACTATAGAACCATTACCTTGCAATGTCGCCAAAAGATATAATAAGAAGTTTGCATTTTATCCCGTTTGACACCTTTCTTAATAAAATAGCCGATTCAAAGGCTTGCAAATGAGAAAACGGATCATCACATCCGGAATACTTTGGGAGATGCGATACTCTGAAATCATCGGATACAGTATCCCAACGGATACGGTCAATGAACGGAGAAGGGACTTCTTCTTCTTCTTTGTAAGGAGATTCTCTTGTGATAGACTTTTGCGCGTGTTCAACCCAGCTCCGTGAGAATTTGTTATCATTGTCAAGGGCCCCATCATTAAGATATGAACAATCATGTATCTCTGAGAGATCAGCGGTAGTTGACATGAAATTAGATTCACTCTGCCCCTTTGTAGGATTCATTTTGAAAAGGAGAAAATAATCAAACTTTACTTAGAGACCGCCGACCAGTTGCGTCTTGAAGTGGCGGCTAGACAATAGGACAAGTCGGTAGGAAGATCGGCAGAAAAGCTGGCGGGTAGAACTACAGGTTCTACAGTGTTGGAGGCGGGCTGAAAACCTTAGCGGGCAAAGTCGCGGCCTGCTCGACAGGCCGCCGAGCTCTAGTAGCAAGAGCGGTTTGACTCACTAGACCGCTGATTTCATCGATTAAATGATATCTTAAGGTCGTGTGTTAACTGTTGATGCACGAAAACGGACAGGGAGTCGGGCACCACCAGCTAATGGTTCGAGCACCGTGGGAAGGAAGTTAAAGGAGGAGACTATCGAATAGTCGGTTGCTAGCGGTCGTAACTAAGGGACAGGAAAAGAGGCCGCTGGCAGCGGCAACAGCAGAATTCGCCCTCCGCGGCTTAAATGTCACTCCTGCGACGGGCTTTCCTTTTATTTAAAGAGAAGCGGTTACAAGAAGGAGAAAAAGATAAAGTCGGCCGGACTGCAAGCCGCAAATCACTAGACTTGAGACCGCAACTCTTAACAAGCGAGCTCCTGTATGCAAGTCAGCGTGCTTTGGGGAGTGCACCCAACCCCTATTTATAGGCTCGGGGGCCTACCCAAGCGGGCATGGCTAAAGTTACCGGCTACCCGGGGTATAGGAGAACCTGGCAGTGGTGAGGGAAAGCAAATGAGCAGAAAAGGAGAAAAGAGGGAAACCGTGCGGCCTAGCGGATTCCTCCTGCCAAGCTGATGGCCTAGGTCTTGAGCCACGACACTGAGCAGGGCAGGCGCTGACAGCAGTCTGATAGGGAGACCGTCCGGCTTCGCTGACCCAAAGCTGACTTAACGTGGAGGTGGCTAGGGCACAGGACACCTGGTCTCGGATGACCGGTCGGATTGAAATGCTTGGCGCTAGAAGAACAAGGTCGCCCGGTCTGGAAGGTTGTGCAAACAAGTCGCGGATTCTGGGCTTAACACAAATGGTTGTCTGATCTTCGAGCGAACGAATGAATGTTGGATCCTTAATTGAAAATCGATAAAGATGCATCTTAATAATAATAATATGTGAATGTGTAATCTATATCTTGCGACGATCAAAGTGGTTGGAAGAACCCATGATGAAATTCTAGCAAGCTATGTTGATAATGAAGGAATAAATAAATGGTATGGTAATGTTGTATGGTTTGGAATGTGGACGAAATTATATGACTTGTTATGCAGGTGCCTGCGGATCATTGAAATGGGGCTAGATTAGAAAACGCCCAAGGCCATGTGATATGAATAGTCTTAATATTGACAGATGAATAGGATAGTCCACTGCTTAGAGTTGTTTCTCCTGACGGGTAGCAGGGTGGGACTAGGTGATGTGTAAGGTGGCTTGCCACTAGTGATAATGATGAACCCTTAAGTGCTTTGGAGAACTGGAATGTGAAAGGGTGTAAGTGTGTAGGTATTTGACAACACTAAAATGATGTGATAATAAGGGACTCAGTGTGGAGGAGCCCTTGAGCGTTGTTGAGCACTAGATTGGTTATAATGAGAAGGGACTCAGTTGGAGCTCTTGGTTGTGATAGTATGGCTAAGTGAATATTCATGCGGTGTGAGTTGACACACGGTGTCATAATCCCGTGTTAAGTATAGTGTGGCAGGTATACGGGCTCACCAGTCATCACACTGACGGGAGTTGACCGATAGACTTTGGGTAGTTTGGCTATGACCTCTGTGCTCAATCCCGAGTCCCTTTCCGTGCCAAGTGGACGGTTTGTCTTTATCCTCGGTGCTCATTCCTGAGGCCCTTTCCATGCCAAACTGATAGGATAGTTTAGGCTATGTTCATGGTGCACATCTACACAAGACCCCTCTGAGCGATAGTACGTATGAGCTTCGCTGTTGTGTTCTTAGCATTGGGGCGTACGGAGGCCTCAACTAGGTAGTGTGGAGACCGGTCTAGTAGTGGAAAAGCACACTCTACTATCACCATCTGACCACAATGGATTATGCCTGAGAGGTTAGCTACCAGCTCGAAAAGTGGGAACTATAAGTCTGTGTCGACATAGCAATATGGGTGAGTGTGCATGGGTGTGTCATCATGTTGTAATCATAACATTGCATTGCACTGCATAAGATCCTTATCATATAAGTTTGTATGGGCACTATTATATGATGAGTTAATTTACTGTTAAGTCGATCCTTAACTTATAAATTTGTATGGTCATTTTTATAACTTAAGTTACTTTCCTATTGTAAAAGTAGAATTGCTGTGAATAAAAGATATATATACTATTGTTTAATTGCTACAATTGAATGATGTTATTATTGTTATACACTATAGCTGTTATAACTCGTGATTTATAATGATATACCAACTGCTTGTACTTACTGCTTATATAATTATATATTGTACCTTTGTTCATTCTACTGCCCGGTGCCTAAGAGCCGTCGGGTGAGCAGATGTGATAGCCACATAGTCTTTATGAATAAAGGTTGCTGCTTCTTCCATTTTAGGAGGAAATCCCGTAGATAGAGCAGCAGCAACAGGTCATACAGGAGGGCAGCCAGGACAGGGTGATAGGGCCTGATAAAATAATACCATCGCTGTTCTCGGTGACTGATGTGAGTTTTGATATACTCATGTTTTAGCATTTAGGGCAATTTATGTACTCTGATATTATGGAAGCCGATGTTGCTTCTTATTTCTATTATACTTTGTTTGGACTATATACTTGTGTGGATTTTGACTTCTCTTTTTATTCTTTATGTTGGGTTGGCATGGATGATCTTGGTTTGGCTGGCAGGAAAGGCATCTTGTGGTACATGTTAGCCCGTGTGTTGGCGTTATTGCATGGCGGTTCTAGGCATAAGACTCACCTCAGTTGTGTCCTGTGATCTGGGAGGGGGGTCTTACAAATTGTATTATCTTGCAACGATCCTGAACTAAAGAATTCATTGAACAATGGTGCCACCACCACTCGAATAGTCATTTTGTGGATAACCTGATAGAGCAGAAGCAGTGGTGTGCCCATGTGTAATTCACACTAAGTATGTCCAGTTGTATCCTGAGATTAACCAACCTGACCTTAGGTTTATAACTTTATACGTAGATCCTGGCATGCCAGAACAAGTAGTTGGCACTCCTGCCCCTTCGGTCCCTACTCAGTTTCAGCAGTCGGAGCTGGGACAGACCCTCACAGCAATCCTAGACACATTTAGATCCCAGTAGGCCCCAGTGCAGCAACAAGTCCCGAGTTCCAACTAGTTGAGTACCTTTCGAGCCATCTCCCTATTTTTTATCATAGGATGGAGTCAGCACTTTGTACTAAAGAGTGGTTGGATACTGTGCAAGTGTTAATGGCCAAAATCAGATGTCCAGCTAGTCTGGGTGTAACCTTAACTGTGTCAGTCTTGGATTCACACGCCAAAAGGTGGTGGAAGTCCCTCATGGGTTCGACTTTCTAAGGTCGATTGTACGCGGAGATCAGTTAGAGCGAATTTTCTGAAGCTTTCTTGGAGCATTTCATTCCCTCTACTGCTCGAGACAAACTTGAAGAAAGGTTTCTGCAGTTTAAACAAGGATCCAAGTCCACACTAGTTTTGCTAACTCATATGAGTTGGATGATCACGGGTATGCAAAATGGTTTTACAAAGGCTTGCGAGATCCCCTAAGGCAAACACTTTTGTTTATAGCGGACGCGAGCTTGGCGGAGATAATTGATATGGCAAAAAGGTTGAAGGAGGATCACTTACGAAGTAGTAAGAGACCCGCTAAGGGCATGATGGAAGTAGGCCCCAGCTTCAGAAAGAGACATAATGGTAAAGGTGAAAGAGGAAATCAAAGAGGTGACGATTGTTTCCACCAGAATTTTAGGAGGAACGTTCGGGCCCACAGTTAACACAACCTCCACCCTCATAGTTCCAACCTCATCAGTAACCAGGAGGACCATTTAGGCAAGTATGTTATCAGTGTAACCTGTCGGGCAACATTCGACATTTATGCTCCCAACTAGATGGAGAAGCTCCCCGTGTTTTTCCTCTAGAGGCTCTGTGAGGATGAGGACAAGGTCATGGTCGAGGATGAGGACCACGAGGAAGGAATCCTGAACCTGCTAGAGATCAGTTGTTTGCTCTGGACTTGACTCAGGAGCGGAATCCTCAAGATGTGATTGCATGTTTGTCATAATTTGATTAATATAATTATAAGCATTGGTACTTAGCTTGCCTAAGTTGTGCTAGGAATTATTATTCAGGGTGTTATAATTTGATACTTAGGCACTGTGACTATTAGTGGGTAACCAGCTCACACCTTATTTGATACCAGTAACATGCATTTGTTTTTCTCGGCGGATTTTGTAAAAGATTTTGATGGCATGCAATTATTCACCGGTATCACTTGGAGAGTACGCTTCCGGGACGGCTCCAAGATGACGTCGTCCGCCAAGTGAAACTTGAAAGTATATATTGAAGAAAAATTTTTTGAAACCCCTGCGATGGTGTTGAGAATGCCAGAATTTGATCTTATTCTGGGCATGACATGGTTGGATTGGCACCATGGCAGAATTGATTGTGCGGTGAAGCAAATCACTTCGAGGCTAGGAGACTCTGAAGTCATCTTCCAAGGTATTAAATTCATGCCTCAGATGTTGTTATCTTCAATCCAGGCCCTTAAGGCCCATATGAATGGGGAATAGGTATATATGAGATGTTTCTAATTAAAAGAGATGGCGGCAAGTATGAAAGATGTGCCGATGGTGCAGGATTTTCCTGAGGTATTCCCCGAGAAGCTGACAGGATTACTCCCACATAGAGAAGTAGACTTTCAAATGAAACTAGTACTTGGTGCCAAGCCCATCTCTCAGACCCCTTATAGAATGGCCACAAAGGAATTCGCTGAGTTTAGAGTTTAGTTACATGAGTTGGTGGAATCAGGGTTTGTTTGTCCCAGTTCATCTCCCTGGGGAGCCCCTATTTTGTTTATTAAGAAGAAGGATGGGTCCCTACAGATGTGCATAGACTACCGAGAACTCAACCGACTGACGGTGCAGAACACCTACCTGTTACCCCGGATCAATGAGTTATTCGATTAGTTTCTAGGATCGCATTGGTTTTCCAAATTAGATTTGCGTTTGGGGTACTACCAGTTGAGAATTCTATAGGAAGACATTCAAAAACAGCATTCAGTTCGAGATATGGTTTATATGAGTTCACAGTGATGTCGTTTGGGCTCACAAACACCCCTTCTGCGTTCATGAGTTTGATGTACATGTTGTTTGAACCATATTTGTCAACATCTTCATCGATGACATTCTGGTCTACTCAAAGATGGAAGAGGATCATGCTGAGCACTTGGCCTTAGTCTTGAGAAAACTAAAAGAGCATTCCCTTTTTGCTAAGTTCAACAAGTGCAAATTTTGGATCCGAGAAGTTGCATTCTTGGGTCATGTGATTAGTGGTGATAGATTAGCAGTAGACCCAACCAAGGTGTGTGATGTGAACGAATGGACGCCTCTAAAGTCAATGGGAGATGTACGAAGGTTTCCTTAACTTGCTGGATATTACTGCAAGTTTGTGAAGGGATTTTCGAAGGTAGCCCTTTGTAACACCTCCCCTGTAATGACCGTATAATATGGGTCCGGCCGGGGCCCCACAACATACAGACGCCACAGCTTCAGTATTATGAAATGATATAGCTACCCAACCTCAAAACTCAAACACAACACAGCGGAAACCACAAAGAAACTAGAAGTTATCCACGCCTACAAGAGTAACAAAATGGCCTTAAGGCCTTACAACAAGAGTGAATCCAAACTCAAATAATACAACAGTCCTGAAAATGCATAAGCACACCTAGTCTACCTCGGCATGCAAGCCGGTCACCAAGGGCATCAAAATATATAATGTCATAAAAAGTAGAGCTACTACAAAAGTTAACACTTCATGAGGCTTAGGTCTTTCTGGCCGGCGAGCTAGCTCCTGCTTGCGATCCTTGCCCTGTAAACATTATTAGTAACGTGGGTCAGCAAAGGCTGACCTCAAACTGTGTAACAAACACATCTCCTCCCGGCCGCCCCTAACGGACCCCGGGGTACTCCTCCAACCTGCAAGTTAGCACTTCGTATGCAATATTCATAAGCAAGAAAAGCAACTAAAGAAACAGGCTTGGATGTCTCAAACATCATACATGTTCTCTACTGTTGAGCATATAATATTAGGGCCTACTATGCAACATGAATGCAACACCCGGGCTTCACTCAAGGCACCCTATAGCATATGCATCTTGCACAACATCACATCAATTGGGTACTCATCGTTTCCCATTGGCATAAAGCCGTAAACAAAAAGGCAAACACAATTCCCCCCAACGGCACACAAACCGCCACATGGAACTCTTGCCAATGCCCCACCCGCTCAAGGTCTTAGACCCGGGCTTGCCTGCAAGCTCTGACGTCTCATGTCAGGATTCCAACAAACACAAACTGACCGATTCTAAGAAGCCTTGCTGGACCCCACCCGCTCATGGCCTCATTGCCTGGGCTTGCCCCCATGCTTGGCATTCTCGCTAGTCTCATAGAAGGGGACTAGTCTCGCCGGGACACTTTCCACACATGACTTGCACGTCACGGGATAGCCAGCCGACCACGGAGACACAGCCACGCCTTGGCACATCACATTCCAAGATAATTCCACCCTAGTCCCTCATTTGTACTGCAGCGTTCCCACGCACCAAGGAAACCATCTACCACTCATGCGGAGCTAACCTTGTCCACCAAGGAAACCATCTACCGCTATTGAGGAGCTAACCTTGTCCGGTTCCGACTACACGTACTTACTCGAGAAAAAGGGGAAAACATCACCACATCACAAACGACATCTTGCCGCAACGGAATCTCTACGAATCCTTAAAGCTCGTATGCAACATCACCGAGTCGGACTAACGGTCATGACTACGGCTTCACACACCATGACTAATCCACTAACGGAGTGGATCTATAATGCAAAAATATGTCGGGGACGGACTCAATCGACCCGGAGGTTCCTCTTGAACCTTGGCGACCCAAACCCCTCTATTTTGAGTGTTTGGTGCCCAAAAACTAGAAAAGAAAAGATTCTAAGACATGCATCCTAAAACCGAGAGGAGAAGTGTCGTTAACTTCCGACTCCTCTTCCTAGCCATGGTAAAATAGCCGGATGAAAACCTTTGCAACGATCTAGCCTCCAAGGATCCGAACTCGGCTCGCGATTTGGAGCGCCGAAGCCTCTCCAACAGCCAGATCTCTACTTCACCTTCTTCCTTGCTCTCCCTTCTCTCTAGAACTTAGAAAGAGAACCTCTCCAAAGAAATGAGGGTTTCTAAGGGTCCTATCCCGTGTATATCCCATCAGGAACAACCCCCAGCCGTAGGATCCCAAATTAAAGAAACGAACGGCCTTGATTCGGGCCTGAAATGCTAAAACTAGGACGAACACGACCTGGCACACGCCCGTGTCCAGGGTCGTGTCCCCCATTCTCTGTCAAAACTGACGCGCCTGGAACAGCACACGGGCATCCGACACGCCTGTGTTCGACCTGACACGCCCGTGTTCCAACTGACACGGCCGTGTCGTCGGTCATGTGCCTCCATCGACATAGCCCCGAAAATAACCCGAGAGTCACACGGGTACTGGACACGCCCATGTCCTTGCCCGTGTCTAACTCAACACGCCTGGGCTCCAGGTCGTGTTCACTATCTCGACACTTCGTCGAGCGAAGTTCGTCGACTGCCTGATACAGCCTTGGACATGCCCGTGTCCTAGGCCGTGTGCCTTGTCTCGACACATTGTCGAGCAAAATTCGTCGACTCCCCGGGCCGATTGTTGAAACGGGCTCAACACGCCCTGAGACACGCCCGTGTCTCAGGCCGTGTGCCTTGTCTCGACACATTGTCGAGCGAAAATGTCGACACCCCGAGCCGGTTGTCAACACGGGCTCGACACACCCTGAGACACGCCCGTGTCTCAGGCCGTATGCCCCATCTCGACACTTCATCGAGCGCAAAATGTCGACTACGCGGCCAAGTCGTCGACTCCAGCCTGACACGCCCTAGGACATGCCCGTGTCCCAGGCCGTGTGACTCCTGCCAGAAACCAAATTTTCCTTATCAAAATTTTGGGGTGTTACAACTCTCTCCCCCTTAATAGAATTTCGTCCCGAAATTACGCTGCAAAAGGGAACACAACTTAAATGGTACCTGATTTGAAGAGCGTTGGATACTCTTCTAACATGGCTTGTTCTCGCTCCCAAGAGTGCTCCTCACGACCGTAGTTGTCCCATCAGAATTTCACGAGTCTAACCTCTTTATTCCGCAACTTCTGAGTCTCCGAATCCTCTATAGCAATTGGACGGACTCGCGTCCTCAAGTCTTCCTCTATCAGCACCGATGCCGGCTCGATCACCACACTAGCCTCCACCAAGGCTTTCCTCAAGACGGAGACATGGAAGACGTCATGCAATTCACTCAGCTCCGCGGACAACGCCAACCGATAGGCTGCTTCTCCCACCCGTTCAACAACATCAAAAGGCCCCAAAAACCTTGGACTCAACTTCTTCAGTCGACGAATCCGCGAGACGCCTTTGAACAGCTTTATCTTCAAATAGACTCAATCGCCTACCGCAAACTCCAAATTCCTGTGACGGGCATTAAAGTATTTTGCTTGCCGGTCTTGCGCCACCTTCATATGCTCTTGAATGGTCCGTACCAACTCACAAGCGACAACTACCACCTCTTTTCCCAAAATTTTGGTGTCTCCCACCTCTGTCCAAGACATCGGTGTTCGACACCGTCTCCCATACAAAGCTTCGTATGGCGCCATTTTTATACTTGCTTGATAACTGTTATTGTACGCAAATTCCACCATGAAGAGGTGATCCTCCCACTTCTTGCCGAAGTCAAGAATGCACATTCTCAGCATATCCTCCATAGTACGGTTCGTTCTTTCGGTTTGCCCATCAGTTTGAGGATGGAACGCCGTACTGAACTTTAGCTTCATGCCCAAACTCTTCTGAACCAAACTCCAGTCTTTGGACGTAAACCGTCCATCTCGGTCACTGACAATGCTCTTAGGAATCCCATGCAGTCGCACAATGTTGCGAACATACAACTCCACCAGCTTCTCCACGCTGTCCTCCTTCCGTTTTGGAATGAAGTGGGCCACCTTGGTTAAGCGATCCACGATCACCCAAATAGCATCACTACCCTGCTGCGATCTAGGCAAACCATGTACAAAATCCATGGAGATGTCATCAAATTTCCACTCAGGGATTGGAAGGGGCTTCAGAAACCCGCCCGGCTTCTGACATTCGGCCTTCACCAAGGTGCAAGTTTGGCAACGATTCAGATACAAAGCTACGTCCCGCTTCAGCCCCGGCCACCAAAAGGATTTCTTCATATCCAAGTACATCTTTGTACTGCCTGGGTGAATGGAGTACTTTGTGAAGTGAGCCTCAAACATCAACTCCTCACGGAGTTTGCCGAACTGCGGTATACAAACTCTTCCGTCCTTCCTCAGAATCCCATCAATCATCTCCCATGCGCTGCTCTCGCCCTTTTGAGCCTCCAACACATATGGTTGAAACTCCACATCCAACCGAGTCGCTTCCCGAATGCGATCAGACAAGTCATTCTGCATTTCAATCCAGTTCAACTGAGCCACGCTGGACTCGCCTCTCGCCACACATTCCAAACCAAGGGACTCCCATTCCCGTACCAACCGGTCATCATGAGCTTCGATCCAATTCCCTTGCCCCGAGTACTTTCTACTCAAGGCATCCGCCACCACGTTGGCTTTACCTGGCGTATACTGAATCGCCACCTCGTAGTCTCCAAGAAACTCAACCCACCTGCATTGCCACATGTTCAAGTCCTTTTGATCCAAGAGATACTTCAGGCTTTTATGATCCGTGAAGATCTCCACCTTTACACCATACACATAATGTCGCCATATTTTCAATGCAAAAATTACCGCCGCCAACTCCAAGTCATGGACGGGGTAATTCCTCTCATAAGGCTTCAGCTGTCTAGACCCAAAAGCTATCACCTTGCCATGTTGCACCAAAATGCAACCCAAACCGCATCCCGATGCGTCACTGAAGATCTGAAATCCCTCGGTCCCTTGCGGTAGACTTAGGATTGGGGACATCATCAGTCTCTCCTTCAGTGCCTCAAATGCTTGACTGCACTCTTGAGTCCACACAAACTTATGATCTTTACGAGTGAGTGAGGTGAGGGGTAGAGCTATCCGCGAAAAATTCTCCACGAATCTCCTATAATACCAGGCTAGTCCAAGAAAACTTCGGACTTCCGCCACGGTCCTCAAAACCGGCCAATCTCTGATGGCTTCCACTTTTGTTGGATCCACTGCCACCCCATCCCCACTAATCACGTGGCCCAAAAATGCCACCTTCGCTAACCAGAACTCGAACTTTGAGAACTTTGCATACAACCGATTCTCCCTCAACACTTGCAAGACCACTCTCAAGTGGGTCTCATGCTCCACTTCCGATTTGGAATACACCAAGATGTCATCAATGAAGACAATCACAAAAGAATCCAAGTATTCCCGAAATACTCGATTCATAAGGTCCATGAACACAGATGGCGCGTTCGTCAGCCCGAACGGCATCACCGTAAACTCAAAGTGTTTGTACCTCATACCAAAGGCAGTCATGGGTATGTCCTCGTCCCGAATTCGCAGCTGATAATAGCTTGACTTCAAGTCCAATTTTGAGTACACCACCGACCCCACCAACTGGTCGAACAAGTCATCTATACGAGGAATCGGATACTTATTCTTAACGGCCAGTTTATTTATCTCTCGGTAGTCTATGCACAGCCGCATACTACCGTCTTTCTTCTTTACAAACAACACTGGCGCGCTCCACGGTGAAGAACTGGGTCTGATATACCCTTGCTCCAACAGTTCCTGTAACTGTACTTTGAGTTCAGCCAACTCCTTTGCTGTCATCCTAAACGGAGGACATGATACCGGCCTAGCCTCAGGCACTAACTCGATCGAGAAGTCGATCTCCCGCAGAGGAGGCGCTCCAGGAAGTTCATCTGGAAACACATCCTTGAACTCTGCCACTACAGGCACTTCCTCAATAGACAACTGGGAGAGGCAAACCTCCAATAACTCTACAAGCGCTACACCACCCTGGTTAACCGCCTGCATCAACTGCATGGCCGAAATCAGGGAATAGGCCACTCCGCAAAGGCCCTCAAATTTGACTTCCGCCTTCCCTTTGCTCCTTAGGGTCACTACCTTAGATAGGCAATCAATACTGGTGCGCTGCTCTGTAATCCAGTTCATGCCCAAAATGACATCGAACTCAACCAATGGTAAAATCGCTGCTACCAAAACGAAGTCAACTCCGTCCAGCTCCCAACAGATGCGCCCTTTAGCACCTGTGGTCATGGATGACCCATTAGGTATGCGCACTTTCAGCTCCGCGTCTACCGAGAAAGACTCAACTCCTATTCTCCGGATGAAGCTCTCCGCAAGAAAGGAGTGCGATGCTCCTGTATCGAACAATACCCTAGCGGGGTATCCGGAAACTAATACGAAGCCTACAACATAGACGTCACACATAAAAGTCTAAAACTATGAAGCACAAAATTTAAACTTAAATTTCTTCATACCTGTCACCACATCGGTTTGGCGGATCTCTTCTTGCTGTCCAGGGTTGTAGGCCCTTGGTTGCACCGGTTGGAACCGAGAAGCTCTTGACTCCGCCATCTTCCCTTTCTCTGTGGCACTGGGGTCGGAGCGCACAGTCTGCTCCTGCCTTGCCTCTTACTCCGCTCCTCCTTGAGGACAATCACGGGCTATGTGCCCCACCTTACCGCAGTTGTAGCACGTCAGCGGTCCCCTAGAGTGAGAACCTCCAGACGTCCACTTGCTCTTCTCACCGGATCTGGAAGTGTGAGGCTTCTTCCTCCACCTACTCCATTCAGACATTCCCTGGGATTGGGGAGGCTTCCCTTCCCCTTGCTTGGGAGTGAAACCCTTACGATGTTAAAAATTAAGGGTTTGCTCCAGATCACTTTCCAATATCCTGGCAGCCGCAACTAGCTCATTAAAACCAGCTCTCTTCATGGAAATGAGGGGTTGCCTCAGATTCTCCCTCAGCCCCTAGTAGAAGAGGTTATCCCTCTCTACATCATCTTCCATCGTCGTTCCCATGTAACGACCCAAATGGGTGAACTCCTACACGTACTCATCCACTGTCTTGTCTCGCTGCATTAAGTGTAGAAATTGCCTCTGAATGGCCAACTGTGTAGAAACGGGAATGTACCTCTTTAGAAAAACATCCCCAAATTCCTCCATTGACAGGGTGCGTCCAGGGAACTGGCGGCCGCTATGGCTCACCCACCACAACTTGGCGTCTCCATCCAACATGAACGCCGCATACTCAGATTTCTTTTCTTCTGGCATCTCTGCTGCCCTCAAAAGCTCTTGAATTCGAACCCACCAATCCTCCGCATCCGTTGGCGTACCAACTCCCTTGAACGACGCGGGATGGAAGCTCAGGAAATACTTCATGTGCCGGTCTCCATGTCCGACAACCACCCTTTCTACCAAAGGCTCCACTCGCCTGGCTTCTTCGTTTGGCATGGTCGTCGTCGTGTCCAGTGTAGCAGGGGTTGCTACCTGAGCTATCTCTGCACCTTGGGCTGCCACCATCGCTTCTGCAATCATGCGGCAGAAGTCGGCCGGGTTTATACCTGTGCCCAAAAGACCTGGAGCAGTGGCACTGCTCGCCGAAAGTTCTTCTCTTGCTCTCGACGTACCCACCTCGTTGCTTGCACTCTTCAAGAAAACAAGAAACAAGGGATCAGTCTCTAATCTCAAGACTTAAACCCAAGGACACTCATGGTCCCGCATTACTCTTATGTGGATAACTTCTCTACGCACTGACCTTGAATCTAACCTCCCTCTGATACCAAATTGTAACACCTCCCCTGTAATGACCGTATAATATGGGTCTGGCCGGGGCCCCACAACATACAGACGCCACAGCTTCAGTATTATGAAATGATATAGCTACCCAACCTCAAAACTCAAACACAACACAGTGGAAACCACAAAGAAACTAGAAGTTATCCATGCCTACAAGAGTAACAAAATGTCCTTAAGACCTTACAACAAGAGTGAATCCAAACTCAAATAATACAACAGTCCTGAAAGTGCATAAGTACACCTAGTCTACCTCGGCATGCAAGCCGATCACCAAGGGCATCAAAACATACAATGTCATAAAGAGTAGAGCTACTACAAAAGTTAACACTTCATGAGGCTTAGGCCTTTCTGGCTGGCGAGCTAGCTCCTGTTTGTTATCCTTGCCCTGTAAAAATTATTAGTAACGTGGGTCAGCAAAGGCTGACCTCAAACTGTGTAACAAACACATCTCCTCCCGGCCGCCCCTAACGGACCCCGAGGTACTCCTCCAACCTACAAGTTAGCACTTCGTATGCAATATTCATAAGCAAGAAAAGCAACTAAAGAAATAGGCTTGGGTGTCTCAAACATCACACATGTTCTCTACTGTTGAGCATATAATATTAGGGCCTACTATGCAACATGAATGCAACACCAGGGTTTCACCCAAGGCACCCTATAGCGTATGCATCTAGCACAACATCACATCAATTGGGTACTCATCATTTCCCCATTGGCAAAAAGCCGCAAACAAAAAGGGAAACACAATTCCCCCCAACGGCACACAAGCCGCCACATGGAACTCTTGCCAAGGCCCCACCCGCTCAAGGTCTTAGACCCGGGCTTGCCTGCATGCTCTGATGTCTCATGTCAGGATTCCAAAAAACGCAAACTGACCGATTCTAAGAAGCCTTGCTGGACCCCACCCGCTCATGGCCTTATTGCTCGGGCTTGCCCCCATGCTTGGCATTCTCGTCAGTCTCACAGAAGGGGACTAGTCTCGCCGGGACACTTTCCACACATGACTTGCACGTCACGGGATAGCCAGCCGACCACGGAGACACAGTCACGCCTTGGCACATCACATTCCAAGACAATTCCACCCTAGTCCCTCATTTGTACTGCAGCGTTCCCGCGCACCAAGGAAACCATCTACCACTCATGCGGAGCTAACCTTGTCCACCAAGGAAACCATCTACCACCATTGAGGATCTAACATTGTCCAGTTCCGACTACACGTACTTACTCAAGAAAAAGGGGAAACCATCACCACATCACAAACGACATCTTGCCTCAACGGAATCTCTACGAATCCTTAAAGCTCGTATGCAACATCACCGAGTCGGACTAACGGTCGCGACCACGGCTTCACACACCATGTCTAATCCACTAACGGAGCGGATCTCTAATGCAAAAACATGTCGGGGACGGACTCAATCGACCCGGAGGTTTGTCTTGAACCTTGGCGACCCAAACCCCTCTCATTTGAGTGTTTGGTGCCCAAAAACTAGAAAAGAAAAGATGCTAAGACATGCATCCTAAAACAGAGAGGAGAAGTGTTGTTACCTTCCGAATCCTCTTCCTATCCATGGTAAAATAGTCGGATGAAAACCTTTGCAACGATCTAGCCTCCAAGGATCCGGACTCGGCTCGCGATTTGGAGCACCGAAGCCTCTCTAACAGCCGGATCTCTACTTCACCTTCTTCCTTGCTCTCCCTTCTCTCTAGAACTTAGAAAGAGAACCTCTCCAAAGAAATGAGGGTTTCTAACGGTCCAATCTCGTGTATATGCCATCAGGAACAACCCCCAGCCGTAGGATCCCAAATTAAAGAAACGAATGGCCTTGATTCGGGCCTGAAATGCTAAAACTGGGATGAACACGGCCTGGCACATGCCCGTGTCCAAGGCCGTGTCCCCCATTCACCGTCAAAACCGACGCGCCTGGAACAGTACACGGGCATCCAACATGCCCGTGTTTGACCTGACACGCCCGTGTTCCAACTGACACGGCCGTGTGGTTGGCCGTGTGCCTCCATCGACACAGCCCCGAAAACAACCCGAGAGTCACACGGGTACTGGACACGCCCGTGTCCTTGCCCGTGTCTAACTCAACACGCCTGGGCTCCACACCGTGTTCACTGTCTCGACACTTCATCAAGCGAAGTTCGTCGACTGCCTGACACGGCCTTGGACAGGCTCATATCCTAGGTCGTGTGCCTTGTCGACTCCCCGGGCCGATTGTCGACACGGGCTCGACACGCCCTGAGACACGCCCGTATCTCAGGCCATGTTCCTTGTCTCGACACATTGTCGAGCGAAAATGTCGACACCCCGAGCCGGTTGTCGACACGGGCTCGACACGCCTTGAGACACGCCCGTGTCTCAGGCCGTGTGCCCCGTCTCGACACTTCATCGAGCGCAAAATGTCGACTATGCGGCCAAGTCATCGACTCCAGCCAGACACGCCCTGGGACACGCCCGTGTCCCAGGTCGTGTGCCTCCTGCCAGAAACCAAATTTCCCTCTTTAAAATTTTGGGGTGTTACACCCTTCCTCTCACCGCTCTGACAAAGAAAGGTGTGACATATGAGTGGACACCCCAGTGTGAGGGTGCATTTTAAGAACAAAATGATTGACTTACCTCTGTACTGATCTTAGCTCTTCCATCAGGGATAGAAGGATTTCATGTTTACACTAATGCCTCCAATTAAGGGATGGGAGCCGTATTGATGCAGGATGGACATGTGATTGCATACGCTTCAAGGAAGTTGAAGAACCATGAGGTAAATTACCCAATACATGATTTGGAGTTGGGGGCAGTGGTGTTCGCCTTAAAGTTTTGGAGACATTATTTGCATGGCATCCATTGCAAGATCTTTTCGGACAATAATAGTCTGATGTATGTTCATACTTAGAAGGAATTGAGTTTGAGGTAGCGGCAGTGGTTAGAATTTTTGTGTGATTATGAATTTATATTGAATTACCACCCCGGCAAAGCAAACTCCATAGCTGATGCTCTGAGCAGAAAGGTAATAGGGTCGAGCCCTGAATCTCGGATGATGAGTATGGAATTTTCTCGAGTGCTTGAGGAGATGGAGATCACACTGGTTAGTAAGGATCATTCCGAGACATATACAGAATACCTAGCTACCATGAGCATAGTGTGTGACATTTGAGATCGAATACGGGTAGAGTAAGGGAAGGATGTCGCTTTGGCCCCGGTGTTTCAAGCCATGAAGAGAGGATCAAAGAAAGGATATATGTTATAAGAAGACCTAATATATTTCCGCAGCAAACTTTACATTCCAGCAGGCGGAGGGATCCGGGAAGATATTTTGAGAGTGGCTCATTGAACTAAGTATTCAGTGCACCATGGAATTACCAAAATCTATACTGACTTGAGAAAGACCATGTTTTAGCCATGGATTAAGAAAGATTTCACATACTACGTTACATACTATGAGGTTTGTCAGAAGGTGAAGGTGGAGTACAAGAGCCCTAGAGGATTGTTATAATCATTGTCCATTCTAGAGTGGAAATTTGAAGATATCTCCATGAATTTCATTCACGGTCTTCCCCGATTATGATCCGGGAATAACTCGGTTTGGGTAATTGTGGATTGCTTGACCAAGGTCGTCAGGTTTATCCCAATGAGAAAAGAGATGCGTATATACGTGCTAGTACGTCTCTTTGTGGAACAATTTGTATGGTACCATGGGGTGCCTAAGACGATATTCTTAGACCGGAACGGTCGATTTACCTCACGGAATGAAAGTAAGTTCAAGCATGTATGGGCTCCGTCTTAACTTTAGTATAGCTTTTCATACTCAGACGGATGGCCAGTCTGAGAGGACCATCAGAACCATGGAAGATCAGCTAAAATTGTATGTATTGGATAATGGAGAGCCATGAGAAGGGATCTTACCACCGGTAGAATTTTAATACAATAACAGTCATCAATACAACATCGGAATAGCACCCCACGAAGCATCTTTTGGGAGGAGGTGTATTACACCTTTATCTTTGGTGCAGGATGAAGATCCAGTGATTTTGGGAGTAGAATATATTGATGATGTCGATGCTATGGTTAGGCTGATACGTGAATGCATGTTCGAGGATCAGAGTTGACAAGCAAAATAGTTTAATGTGAAACATAGGATGGTGGAGTTTCAAGTGGATGACAAGGTGTTCTTGTAGATCCGGCCAAAGCATGGAGTATCACGAGTGCGTGGTAGGAAGAATCTCAGCCCGAGATATGTAGGGCCCTATGCTATATTGGATTGGATTGGCCCTTTGGCCTATCGGCCGGAGCTACCACCCGAGCTACAAAATATGCATGACATCTTCCGTGTGTCTTCGCTTCGGAGGGCACTCCTATGGCCCGATCAGCATGTCACCGCCACAGATGGGATAGTGGCAATAGATAAGTCCATTCGATTAGAGCCAGTACGGATAGTGGACACTAAGATAAGATGCTTACGGCGAAAGAGCATCACTTTGGTGAAGGTCCAATGGTCTAATCATGGGAAGGAGGAATATACTTGGGAGCCGGTGGACCCGATGCGGAGGTGCTACCCGAGCTGATTCCCCAAGGTAATATAACAAAATATATATATTTATCATACTTTTCTTTCCCCATAGACTTATCCTAATTTCGGGGACGAAATATTTTATTTTGTTTATAGGAATTGTAATGTCCCAATTCGTGCTAGTCCCCTCACGTGCGTTTTGAGTCAATAAGTTGACTCAGGCTCGGGGTACACTGGTAACAGGCGTCGAGTACATTGAATGGCAGGCTGGAGTCGAGTGATACTAGACACATGAAGAGAATTGACTTAGAATAATTTAAGCTAAGGGGAATTCATAGAGTATCGTCGAGTGGTCATGACACCTTTTGACGGGCGTTGAGTGATACTCGACACATACGACGCTTTTGACTTAGGAATTTTCGGGCAAGGAATTCGTAGTGTATCGCCGAATATACCCGACAAATTCATCGAGTGATACTCGGCGAATTCAGCGGGAAAGACTTGGGGTAAAATTCGGTGGAAGAAAGGATGATTCGTCAGATATCGTCAATGAAATTCGACAAATTTGTCGAGAGACGCTTCAATACAATTCGATTAAGTAAAATTATTCGGATATCGTTAAGGATATCCGATGAATCCGTCGAAAAAGGACTTGGAGTAATTTGGCGGGATTTTAGATCTTTTTATTATGTATCATCGAGAATGTCTTAAATAGTTCGGCGAATTTGGTAATCGATTCCTCGAGATTATACGATGGAACTCACTGACTCGTCGAGTATGAAGAGGGATATTCGATGAATTTACCTTAGACGGTTTTGTGGCACAGGCAGAATTCGTTGTCTTGTACATGCAGGCTGAACCGTACTTCGGGATGTACACTGGGTGGCTCCTTGGACCAGTCTTTTCAATTGGACTTAATTTAAGTTATAATGGCCGGTCCAATGAGGAGGCGACAAATGGCGAGGTAACAAAACCCTAATACGTTGCTATAAAAAGGAAGAAACGTGAAACCATAGCTGTCACTTCATTCTTCTTATCGAGCCATTACTTTTTGAAACTGATGGAAGCAAAGTAGCTGCTGGAGTCAGATTTTCTAGAGGAAGAACTTCCGTCCGGGAGGAACGATACCGACGAGAAAAAAGCAAGCCATGCCACCGAGAAGAATAACAAGGTCCATGGCCGGAAACGAGGTGTGCTTCCTACCCCCTCCCTTGGTGCTAGATCTTTAGTTATGAAATTGGAGAGATGTCGGCCAAAAGGAGTTCAACCTTGGTGAGAAATGTAGATCTCCTAGGAAGAGACCATGCAAGGACCTTTGTCTAAGGTTTTATTGTCTTCAACCATTCCTCTCTTCAATATGTAGATGGTGGACTTGGTTCCGTGAAGAATGATAGTCGAATGAGGGTGAATAAGGGAGGTGGAAGAGCTGAATGCATTTTTGTGTAAATGGTTAAAGGAGGAAGACGAACCGATGTCGTACGTTGTTCATCAAGATGCGTATAGAAATTTGTTTCTACGCACAGCAGACTTCAGGGCCATTTTTGAGTATGGTACGACCATATTTATGTTTTGGACAGAATACCAAAATTGTACTCCACGGAAAGACCTTTCCGACGGATGTTTTTTCGTTCCCATAGGAGCGTTGTAGATCCAGGAATGTTCGGCAAAAGTTGCTACACATGAATGTCTTATGTGCAGGCTATTTTTGGTTGAGTTGTACATTCGGGTAACTAGGATGAATGGATGGTCGTTGGATCTTGAAAGTATAAATGTTTGATTGGATCTTAAATGGATAACGTTTTGATTGGGTCTTGAATGAACAAATGATTGTCGGATCCGAGTGAACAAATGGTTGTCAGATCTTCGAGCAAACGAATGAATGTTGGATCCTTAATTGAAAAAAGATAAAGATCCATCTAAATAATAATACATGAATGTGTAATCTATATCTTGCGATGATCAAAGTGCTTAGAAGAACCTATGAAAAAATTCTAACAAGATATGTCGATTATGAAGGAATAAATAAATGGTATGGTAATGTTGTATGGTTTGGAATGTGGAAGAAATTATATGATTTGTTATGCAGGTGCTTGTAGATCATTGAAATGGGGCTACATGAGAAAACACCCATGGCAATGCGATATGAAGAGTCTTAATATTGACGGATGAATAGGATAGTCCACTACTTAGAGTTTGTCTCCCTACGGGTAGCAGGGTGGGACTAGGTGATGTTTAAGCTGGCTTGCAAACCGAGATAATGATTAACCCTTAAGTGCTTGGGAGCACTAGAATGCGAAAGGGCGTAAGTGTGTGATTATTTGACCGCACTGGAATGATGTGATAATAAGGGACTCAGTGTGGAGCACTTGAGTGTTGTTGAGCACTGTATTGGTTATAATGAGAAGGGACTCAGTTGGAGACCTTGGTTGTGATACCATGGCTAAGTGAATATGCATGCGGTGTGAGTTGACACGCGGTGTCATAATCCTGGGTCAAGGATAGTGTGGTAGGTCTACAGGCTCATCAATCATCATACCAATGAGAGTTGATAGATAGACTTTGGGCAGTTTGGATGTGCCCGCGGTGCTCAATCCCGAGGCCCTTTCTGTGCTAAGTGGATGGTTTGGCTGTGTCCTAGGTGCTCATTCCCGAGGACCTTTTTGTGTCAAACCGATAGGACAGATTGGGCTGTGTTTTTGGTGCTCATCAACCCAAGACCCGTCTGATCCGTAATATTCATGGGCTCCGCTGTTGTGTTCTTAGCGTTGAGGCATACAGAGGCCTAGGCCAGGTAGTGTGGAGATAAGCCTAACATTGGAGAAGCCCGCTCTACTGTCACCATCTGGCCATGACGAATGATGTCTGAGAGGTTAGCTACCTGCTCGAAAAGTGGGAACTATAAGTCTGTGTCGACATAGCAGTGTGGGTGCTTGTGCATGGGTGTGTCATCATGTTGATTTAATAATATTGCATTGCACCGCATAAGATCCTTATCATATAAGTTTGCATGGGCAGTCTTATATGGTGAGCTACTTTATTGTTAAGCTGATCTTTAACTTATAAATCTATATGGGCATTTTTATAAGTTAAGTTACTTTCCTGTTATAGAAGTAGAATTGTTGCGAATGAATGATATATATACTCTTGCTTAATTACAATGATTGAATGATGCTATTACTGTTATACACTATTGTTGTTATAACTCGTGATCTATAATGATATACCATCTGCTTGTAGTTACTGCTTATGTAATTATATATTGTACCCTTGTTCCTTCTACCTTCTGGTGCCTAAGAGCCGTTGGGGTGAGCGAATGTGATAGACATTTAGTCTTTATGACTAACGGTTGCTACATCTACCATTTTAGGAGGAAGCCCGCAGACAGAGCTGCAGCACATCTCATACAGGAGGGAAGCCAGGCTAGGGTGACATGGCCTGATACCACGATACCAATGCTGTTGTCGGTGACTGATGTGACTTTTGAGAGATTCATGTTGTAGCCCTTTGGGCAATTTGTGTACTCTGATATTATAGATGTCGATGTTGCTTCTTATTTTTGTTGTACTTTGTTTGGACTATATAGTTGTGTGGATTTTGACTTCTCTTTCTATTCTTAATGTTGGGTTGGCATGGATGATATTTCTTTGGCCGACAGGATAGGCATCTTGTGGTACTGGTTTGCTCATGTGCTAACGTTACCGCAAGGCAGCTGTTATGGGCATAAGACTCCCCTCGACAGTGTCATGTGTTCCTGCAAGGGGGTCTTACAAGTACTGGATCATCCTCCTCCTCCAATTACAACTTCCATTGCACACAGTCCTTCAAAGAGTGATCGAGACTCTAACAACAAAAGCACCACTTCCCGATAGGTTTAGACCACGAGGGGGCCAAACCACCCTGTGAAGGTGTAGCTCGCACTGGAGATGTATAATGATAATAAGCAAGATCACCAGTTGAAGGTACACCATGCATAGTGGAAGCATCATATGATGAGCCATACAAATTATTATAAAACAATCCCAAATAGTAGTCTCCACTACTATGACAGCGAGAGTAACATCGACTGCAAGGTTGACGAGAAAACATCTAACGCACAATGGATTCAAAAAATCACACACAAAAAGTGGTTAGACTTGCTACGCACAATAATGAATTAAAATCTAGTGAAACCTGATTTATAAAATTTAAAAAGATTTGAACTATAGAAATTTAAAAATACCATTCAAAATAAAAATAGAGAAATTGGTATAAATAAGCAAAAAGGACTTCTTTCCCTCAGCTCCCCCTCCAGAAACTCGCATGGCTGTGTACTCCGGCAATGATGTCAAAAACTTGATCCACATACGACAAGTGTACTGGTCGCACAAGTAATAAAAATGGGCAAATTTTCTCAAGTATTAATCTCTCTAGGAACACGACAAAGTGGAGTTTGCTTTCGAGGAAGGACTTGAGTTTGAAGTCCTTAGGTCAGGGTTATGAGGGGGTTTGTGAATAGAGAAAATAAAACAAAATAATACTAAATCAACTAATCCTATACAGGCTGCTACGCACTACTTCGCTTGGCGGGATGAAAACTATGCAGGCCACTATGCACTGCCTCGAGAGGCGGATGAACAAGTTGGCAAGCGGAGTGAGGGTCGCAAACATCTCATCGCAAAGTGCACATCTAGAAATTGCTAGTGTGACAAACCTAACGTGGCGGAGTGTGAAGTGTGTGGTCAATTTGGGACTCAGGAAAGTTTGACCCGTGCATATGGATTAAATTGACATTGCGATATGAGCAACGGGTCAGGCGGAACCGTACCCATTCTATGTCGTTAGGTAGGTGTCGTTGGCATAGATGGAGGGTCTTAGGCGGTCTATGACTTAAATTGATGTGACCAATGCCAGAAAGTCAAAATTCTCACGAGATTGGCCGTCCAAGTGGCGGTGATGAGACCGCAATGTCTATGGCTTAAATTGACGTGACATTGACCGATTCACCGAGAACATGCCCTGAGAGCACGAGGTGTGTGGTCGTGCGTACCCACGCCTGTGTTGAAGTGTTCTTACACTATACTTCTTAGTTATGCTAATAAAGTGCAGGGAAGGAGCATCGCCGCCCCGAGTTCGGGGGTGGGATTGTTATAATTTGGTCAGCATAGCTGACCGTTGCCTTTATTTGCCACCATTGCGGTGGATTGTTTCTTGCAAGTACTGCGGAGCCAAGCTGTAAATAGAGGGAAAAAGCCCATGTTGTTGAGCCGACCCTCGAAGGCCTAATTTTGAGTGTTTACTTGCATTCTTCATGTGTGACCAACCTGCGTACCGTGGTATGGAAAACACTGTAATTTAAGTAAACTATTGTAAGGCCTTAAGGCCATAACTCTTACCTCTCTTGAAAGGTAGTATCTCATCCCCATTCTCACCTAGGATAGTGGGGATAGAGAAATCCAAACTCCTCATGGGAGGTTTTGCAAGCTATGGTACAATTTCTAACGGTATAGTTTCATTCACTGATGTGGCCTATGTGGAAGGATTAGAACATAATCTGATCAGCATAAGTCAATTATGTGATAAAGGCTTTATTGTTACCTTTTCTAAGGATCGGTGCCCGATAAAGTTGGCCTCTACTATTGAGATGATATTAACAGGCACAAGTGTCACAACCTGCATTTTCTCAGTATTAATATACTATCAGAGCTAGAGAAAATACGTGATCGTGATGTCACACATTGTAGGGGACAAATGCAGGCATTCCGGCACCTATGTCCTTTCATTTATTTTTACAAGCAGTCGTGCATCGGAACCCCGTGCAGGAAACATTCATCGTGGGTGCAACATTTGTTGAGGGGACGACATTTGTCGAGGGGGCGACATTTGTCGTGGGGGCGACATTTGTTGGGGGGTGGGGGGCGACATTTGTCATGGGGGCAACATTGGTCGTGGGAGCGACATTGGTCGTGGGGGTGACATTTGTCGTGGGGGCGATATTGGTCATGGGGGAGACATTGGTCGTGGGGGCGACATTGGTCGTGGAGGCGACATTGGTTTTGGGGTCGACATTTGTCATGGGGACGACAAATTTCATGGCGTCGCGGGGACAACATTCATCGCGGGGGCAACATTCGCCAGGGCCGACATTCATCGTGGGTCGACATTCGTCGTGGGGGAGACATTCGTCTAAAAAGCTAAATCCCGACAAAAAGTACCACGTGTGGGGAACATTTGTCGTGAGGGCAACATTTGTCGTGAGGACGACATTTGTCCTTGGGGCGTCAGTTGTCCTGAGGGCGTCACTTGTCGTGGTGATGTCACTTGTCGCGGTGGCGACATTTGTCGCAGGGCGACATTTGTCGCGGGGGCGACATTGGTCGTGGGGGTGACATCGGTCCTGGACGGCGATATCATTTGTGGTCTCAGATATTGGTCGTGGGCGGAGATAACGGTTGTGAAAGTTTCCAAACATATCTAGAAGAAGTAATACAATGCATAAAAAGATATAAATATATTCATGAAAGTACGCTGAATACAAAAATAGAAGAAACAATGCAGTTCATGAATATTACAAATGAAGTTGATGCTATGTACATATGTATAGAACTAATTATGAGAGTTTAGAGCAACAAACGTGCAGCAAACTAATTAGAACAAAGCAATGTAGGCTTGCTACTCATTTCAAATGCACTGTTATTTACAAAAGATCTCATTAGAACAATCATCAACAACACGTGAATCAATATTTATAATTTTCTGAAATAATAATAATCAATATAATCTTTCACATGCAAAGTCGGGCAAAATAGGGAACTTGAACACAGGAATCAGCCCAGAAAATTAGAACAATTATCAAGCACGAAGTTAATCAATATTCAACACTTGGTAAAGTTTGAACAAAGCACTTGAACACAATCCCCATTGTTCTTGATTATTTTTTGTTTTCCACTCCATTATAATTAAGTAATTTTTACTTTATTATAATCACTGTGATCAGCAGTTTGCTCAAATGAGGTTAATCTGTGGCACCCTGCAAGTTATTGATTTAAAGTACCATTTGAATGATATCTTTTGCATGGTCTGTCCTATGATGCTTCAAACTATAGTTTTTCTATTTTGTAGTTATGAACAACAGGTATAATACTTCAAAAAGTCAATTATACCTTCTAGTTTAAGAGAAGCATCAAAAAGCTCACTGTCCTGTATGGAAAATTCAATGGATCCAACACAGCTAGGCACTTCAACAATTTGGTTTTTTGTCTGGATATATTCTCTAAAAATGAAAAAATCATTGAAATTATTGGGAAATTGAAATGAAATTAGTTTTCACCTTGCTATTATGGTGCTTATTAAAAAGAAACATGTGCTCTAGTGGCTAAGATGATGATATGTTGAGGATAGCCTCGAGCAACACATCCATTACTGAAGCCCGCAGGAAGAAAGAAATCAACCGCTCAAGATAAATCTATATTGGTTATACCAATGGAAAAAAGTCACATCAAAATTCAATTTATAAAATTGAAGTATAAGAATGCTACATAAAACAAACGATATTTAGAGATGTTATCAAGAAATATGATTACGTGCTCTGTCACAAAAAATGTTTATTTTTGTGGACTGAATATGGAAGTGGGCCACAAATTAACAGATCTTGGGGGACTATTTTCTTATTTGATATTAATTTTGTCCATTTGGACCACAACAGATGACCAACAACATCTTAACCAAACCCAGGCATGTGATTCTCAACTACATCTCAAAGACAAAAAAAAATTAAGATCATTACAAATAAAAGACAAAAATAGCCTCATCAACTTCAGCCGACATGTCTCTTCCTCAAAATGAACAATGCAAAAATTTCAAAGACATCAACAAACCTAACAATGTTAGTGTTACAAACCAATCCATACTTAGTAGATGATGAAATTGCCATGTTTTCAAATACTAAACCTCAAGAATTTCATTAGAACAAGAATTCAACAGTTGGAGAAGAATTTCATTCGCAAAATCATATTCTGGAGAAGCATTTTATTAGCAGAATCATATTACTGAGAATTAAAAACAAAATTTGTTAATTACTAAGATGCAAGTGCTAAGTTAAAAGAGTATAACATAGCTTACAAAGAAGGAAAGTTCATCCAAAAGGTTTTCCAACTTCACCACCATTCCAGTAAAAAAACACTTTTCCCAAGAGTTTGTTGTTATGCGAGTCCTAATGCGGGCAACTTCAAAACCCTAAAGGCAGAGGATTTTACAGGTATCAGTAAAGAAAATTTGACATACTCGACGAAATTTGGCATACTTGACGAATTTGAAAAGGTATAGCGCATGACACGACACCCGACGAAATTTACTAAAACAACTTGATGGATTCGAACATACATGCCACACAGGAAAAAAATTAACGAACTATAGAGATAAAATATCCTATCAATTCTTCTCGTAAGCTACAATCGCAGTTGAGAACGGGAAAAAGGGGAAAGCGAATGAAACACCACTTGACTCAATTTCGCCCGGAATCGCCCTCTGAAATACTCCACGTCGTAGATCGGTCAAAAAGAAGGCACGACGAAGTGAAATATACAGAAAATCGGTCAAACGGCGGTTACGGCGGAAAAACCTCGGGCAAAAAAGTCCCTGAAACGGGAATAACGTACCACGCGCGCTTAGCTCTCGTCGAGACCTTTCCCGATCTATGCTCCGTTGAAAATTTCATCCACCGAGGCTCCCGAAATCGCGGCCGGAAGTTCACGGACAAGAAGAAGTCGTCGCACTTGCCGCTCTGGATTCGGTCAGTCTTTTGGGAGAAGATGAACAGGCCTCTACTTATATTACATATATATATATACGTACGTATAATAATATAATAATAGTAATAATAATAATTAAGCCTAATAATAATAAGTTAGGAATCAAGCAGTTGATTTCGCGAGAGGAGCAGATGATTTCGCGAAAGGCAGAATTTCTTTTCGATAAATGAACAGTGAATTTCGCGAAAGATAGAATTTCTTTTCGAGAAATAAACAGTGAATTTTGCGAAAGGCGGAATTTCTTTTCGAGAAATGAACATTGAATTTTGCGAAAGGCAAATTTTTTTTCGAGAAATGGACATTGAATTTCGCGAAAGGCAGAATTTTTTTCCAGAAATAAACAGTAAATTTCGCTAGAAGGAAAGTGTTTTTCGAATAATGAATGAATGAACAATATTTCTTTTCAAATAATACAGAGCTTTCTTTTGGAATTTTATCCTCATGAATAGTGAAATTTGCAAATCTACTCTTGATTAAAGTTTAGGGATGAATAGTAAATTCCATTTTTGAATAGTGTTTTAATATAATAATACATTATAAATACTATATCATTACGGATGGCCAAACGAGTGCTGAATCCTACGAAATTCACGTCATAGGCAAATATCGAAGCTACGAACCCAACAGCGAAGACAAAACCAAAATGAGACACGTCGTTCTCGAGATATTAATTTCTAAAGTTTACGGCGAACATAAATTCTACAAAACTTCAAAAATACGTCGAGGCTCCAATATTGCTCCGATCGCAACGAAACTTGACGAGCAAGTCAAAAAAATTAATTAATTTAATATCGTAAGGCAAAAGTTTGCAATTTCGACAAGAATTCAAGAATTTGGCCGACTCGACCGAACGGACGCGAAAACGCACTAACTGCGACGTGTCGTCAATGCCGCATTAACACAACGCCCTTACGTCATTATGACGTCACCAAGAGGATTAAATAATTGATGGAAAATCTGGGGCGTTACAGTCACCCCTCCAAAAAAAAGTTTTGTCTCGAAACTTGGAACGCAATCAAAATGAGAGAATAAGGGAGAGATGAAATAAAAATTCGCTAGACAGGAATAATAACCAGAGAATACTCGGAGAACAGCTGAGGATGAGATTCTCTCATCGCAGATTCAAATTCCCAAAAAGCGCTCCTGACATCCTGATTTCGCCTGAGAACATCAACCATTGGAATGGTTTTCCTTCTCAGCACACGATCTTGCGTCCAGAATACAGACAGACTCTTCGATGTACGAGAGATTAGGTTGAAGTTGGGGTACCGAATCAAGGATGTGTCAATCACTACAAACACACCTTCACAACTGGCTCACGTGAAAAACAACATGAGCACCAGGGAAAGAAGCAGACAATTCTAGCCTACAAGCAGACACATTGATGCACTTACATGTAATGACCGGGGCTAACCCAACCGGGCGCACCTAAAACGGCGCTGCAAAAAAACTCATTCCTTTCAAGCCTAAACAACTTTCCCTTTGACCTACCATCGGTCTGCAGATATACGAATAAACACCTAAGGTCAAAACCCCAAACTCCTTGCAAAACTCTGCCAGGAACGCGACATAAACTTGAAGATTCGCCTTGACACAAAACTCCAAGGCTTACTATGGAATCTCACGACCTCATCTCAATGCGGTCCTATTATATTCTCCACCGAGTAACCAATCAATCAAAATTAAACAATATGGGCACACTTTATCCATCTATTTACGATAGCTCACAACCAATTTAAGCTCTCGGGGAAACCTTAACGAACAACTAATCCAACTCGTAGCATCAAATAATTCATTTCAATTCTCTATACATCATAGTGGAATCTAAGTGGTAACGAACGTCAATGTCAAAGTTCGCAATATACTTTATCCTTTCTCTATGGCACGCGGATTCAACTCTCGTTGAGTGAAGATATGCTCTAAGCTCTTATGGTTCACAAAAATCTTACACAACGCGTCAAACCAAATAGTCTCCAAAACATCGAGGTATAGATCATCATTATAATTTTCCAATTTATATGCATGATAGTTCACTTCATATTTCCCCAATTACCTAAAATCGTATGCGACCACATTTCTCTTTTGTAACATGACATACCTAGGCTCAATGTACAGCTCATCCTCAAATAAATATCAAATTCTTCAACAGAGACCGAATCAGGGACGCCAACAATCACAAGAATCTTTTCACAAGCTTGTATATCATCATGTCAATCCTACTAAAATTTCTTATTTCCTTACGCGTAATAATTCTCTTCCAAATCAATCACCTCAGCGATCTTTACTAATTTCGTCGAAAATTCATCCTTCTTAATATTGTTACCCAAAAAGGAGGAGCACGACAGCTATTGTTTCAATTGCTTATCTCGGCAAACAGAACTATGCTCTCTTAACCTAGACTGCACAAATCTCAAAATACATAGCACGCTCCTCTGCACTCATAAAGTATATCAAAACATTTTCCTAAGAAGACGGCCACAAGGTGGCCTAGAAATCCTCTTAACATTATATTGATCATATCCTTGAAGGCAGAGGAGGCACTGGCTAAATCAAAGGTTGTCGCTAAGATTTCAAAATAAAGCCCATAACAGGGACAAAAAGGCAGTCCGTGGAAGATCCGACTCACGGATCCTACACATATAAAAGTATAAACGAAGGCCAAACCTCGAGAATACGGAACTATCTTGAAACAGATTTAACAAATCATCTATCTGTAATAGTGAACATTAATCTTGATAGTCACCTCATTAAACTCTTTAAAATTCATTCCTAATCTTGTAAATACATGCCTCATATGTTCGTGAAAAGAACTGGGGCATTCTAGAGGAAGGAACTTGGCATATTATAGCCACAAAATGGCAGCTCACTAAGCTAGGTACGAGACTATTCTAGCTCATGCGGGGTCAAGCGGTAAGGTGCTCTCGCGAAAAGACAAGTATCTGGATCAAGATCTAAAACAACTCTGCCTCTCTCTTAGGTGGGGAGGCCGGGAAAATAGCCGGGAAAACATCTGGAAACTCTCACGCCATAGAACAGGCAGCTCAACAGGAGCTTTTTCCAGAACATAAACAAGAACGAGAAAAGACTCGCAGCTAGACTCTAAGAATTTACGAGAACGCACCGCAGAAATAGCCGGAGAATCCTAATATTGAAATCCAGAAACACTCCAGGGTTGGTCAATGTCCATCATAAAGTCCAGATGCTTGTCCTAGCGTTGGTCTATAGCATCATAACTATGCTTCTGATCCATGCCCAAACATCATACTGAAATCTTCCAAACCTGGCACTACCAATCGACATACCCTAGAAATCCAATCTAAGGAATGGGACAACTCTGGATACCCTGGTTCGACACCTCCAGGTCATCAGAGTAAAATTTAGCACGGAACGAATCACTAACTCGATCAGGATTCAAGCGATAACAATCTACAAAAATTATAACCACGTACAAGTGGATAGCACCAAAATCAAAGAACACATGCCCATCGGTTTTTTACCTTTACTTTCCAATAAATCTCATAAACAACCAACTGAATAGAAATTGAGATATAGGGGACGCTACGAGTACCCGAAGACTCACCCTTAAACAGAGAAGTTGTCCCCAATGCAAAACTCTTCGGGGGCATATTCTATAATAAGAACTAATAACTTGTCAAGGACTTGCTTAAGACACCATATCTAGCAAACTCGAATATCCTGACTCAACCAGATCATAAACAAAAGGATACTTGTTCTTGCTGTTACCATGCTCCGGGAATTCATGAAATGACATTATGCTTCTAACTTAGGATGATGAGTCGTCATCCCCTTGACACCGGTGCCTATAATATGAATGCATGAATGTTTAATTTTTTCATTTCAATTCATGTGTGTACACATGTCATCATGTAGATCTTTAACTTGGAACGTGTGTTTATGATATGTTATGATGTATATGTCGTGCTATGCATTCTAATAAAAGGCCTTAGTTCATGTTATGAGCGGCATACACATGAAATATTATGCATCACATACTAAATAATATCGCATGTAATGAGAAAGTAAAACGTGCTAATGGGAATCCATGTGATGATGGTTATGCATCTCAAACTACATAACTGTCACTTGTTATGTAGTATGAGATGCCTATGGTGGATCCATATACAAACACATTAAGCATCTCATACTACATAATATGCCTTGTATACTTCTTATAATGGCATGAGTGTAGTGTTCATGCTCCCATCAAGATCTACTGATGACATATCGGTGTGTGTATGCAATGATACTAGACAAATTAGAATTTTGCTTAAGGGTAGTGGTCGTCTGACTGGCTTGCTAAACCAACCAACCCTCTTGCAAAACCTCCCTCTGATACCAACTGTCACAACTTGCATTTTCCTGGTATTAATATACTATCAGAGCTAGAGAAAATACACGATCGTGATGCCACGCCATGCAGGGGACAACTGCAGGCGTTCAGGAAAGTATGTCCTTTCATTTATTTTTATAAAAGGCTTATGAATTATGTTTTAAAACATAGTTATATTATTAGGTTTGTTGACCGTGTCCCTCGGTCTGGTGGATCAACTAGTCCACGAGTGAGAAAGTATATGTTTACACATCGAAAATTTATTGAGTTTGTTTCATTTATTATCCTAAGTGAGAATAAAGACTCGACATAAAAAGCATTGAAGATATGACTTCTAGATTTATTATAAGTAGGAAAACAGTTTTGTAGCTCTTAAAATAGTAGTTTGTCAGTTTAAAAGCATGCTATGAAACTACGCTAAAATGCAACTTTTATAGTCAAAAATAACTAGCATGTATCACAACATAAAACCTCCCCAGAGAGCAAGTATAAAGCTAACAGTAAGAAATAACAGTACAACTAGCAAGGAGCTAACATTATGGGCATCAACAAACTGACACGAACCCATTGGAATTCAATCTAAACTGAAACAAAAGGTGGCTACCTCACAAATAGGAGGTGAAATGAGTAGTTGCAACCACCCGCAACACCATAAACTCAAGCTTTAACTGCCAAACCTACTACTGCTCTGAACCTAAGGGATTCAAAAGAAGAACATCTCAAAAGCAAGTTACAGGTGGTGCTATAAAAACCAAAGAGAAACAACAAACCTCGAGTTGCAAGAAACTGGACCTACAAGCTATCACCAAAGAATCAGTATACTCATAAAAACAAAAAGGCACAGAGGAAGTAGCTATGCTGCACAAAGTAAACAAGCCTGCAACCGGTAGCGAAATAAATGCATATCTATATATATATCCTTCATCTTTTTTAAATATCAATTCAAGATTTAAGAGAGACTGATCAGCTCCAAATGGCATCAAAATACCAGGCAAACATATCACTGATGCGGTGGATCATAGTCCAACACAAAGAATTAGTACAAACATAGGGCCTGGGTGTATGATCCACAATAGAAGAGGCACAATGCCGAGCGATTTACCCCAACACGCATAGCCCAACAAACAAGGCATTGTGTTGGCGAAAGGTACATAACGCGCACAGCCCAACAAATCATTCAATATTCATATATTTTGTTATATATATACATATATACATAGAAATGCATCAACTAAGAGGAACTCTGAATGAACAAGACGACAAAGAACAAAACATCACTCTTGTAACGTCCGGCTAAGTGCGCTTGACGTCGTTAACAAGGACTAAAATCAGATCGTAGCATATGATCGACACAAAGACACAAATTTTCCTAGCAGAACTCCAAGGCCTTAACCACAATATTTTTTAAGTCAAACAACATAAATAAATCAACTAACGATGCTTATGACTAAAATAGGGATCATAAGGGGACACTAGCTCAAATCGCCACGACGATCTAAATGACACGCGCGCAAATCCAGTAACGGATTGCAACAAGAGTTTAATCGACTAAAAATAACGAAAAGCGACGAGACTTCCGACAAACTACATTCCAACGATACAAACGACACTTACAACAATCAAAGTGATAAATATGGTCAAAACGACACTTACAATCGAGCGGAGAGGTTAACTTGGTCAAAGGGACACTTAAAATCAAGCGGAGGAATTAATTTAGTCGAAGCGACGCTACGATCAAGACATCGCCACGACAAATTACACAGCAGAAGGAAGAAGAACTTCCGATGTACAGTTCTCCGTCAGAAGACGACAAGGATTCCGACCAACAAAACTTCAACGTGTCATACGATACTCATACATCAAACAAGCCAAGAAAACTGGGTAGAAATGACGTGACGATTCCATTGACGCCGCGACAACGACATGAAGGGCCTTCGATGAACTCATGATTTTTACGGACTGACACATCGCAATAATCGACCAAAAAGAGGGGGCTAACACTCCAATGAGGATTTCACGGCATAGAGCATATTGACGCAATGATAAAGTTGACACGGCGACGCAATTAGCCCGACAAGAATCCATGGCTTTCACAACGATGATTTCTAGGAACAAACGGTATGGGCAATCCACTCGACGAAAATTTGACATACTCGACGAAATTGGGCATACTTGATGAATTTGAACTGGTGTAGCGCAAGACACGACACCCGACTAATTTTACTAAAATGACTTGATGGATTCGAACATACATGACACGCGGGAAAAAAATTAACTAACTGTAGACAAAAAATCCCTAGCAATTCCGACAAGTAAGCTACAATCGGAGTTGAGAATGGCAGAAGTGGAAGGCAAACGAAATACCACTTACCTTGATTTCGCCCGGAATCGCCCTCCGAAATACTCCACATCGTAGATCGGTCCAAAAGAAGGCATGACGAAGCGAAATATACAGAAAATCGGTCAAACGGAGGTTTGGGCCGAAAAACCTCGCGCAAAAAAGTCCCTGAAACGGGAATTACGTACCACACGCGAATAGCTCTCGTCGAGAGCTTTCTGGATCTATGCTCTGTTGAAGATTTTGTCCACCGAGGCTCCCGGAATCGTGGCCGGAAGTTCACGAACAAGAAGAAGTCGCCGCACTCGTCGCTCTGGTTTCGGTCAGGCTTTTGGGGGAAGATGAACAGGCCTCTACTATATATATATATATATATATATATATATATATATATATATATATATATATATATATATATATATATATATACGTGTAATAATATAATAATAATAATAATAATTAAGCCTAATAAAAATAAGTTAGGAATCAAGCAGTTGATTTCACAAGAGGAGCTGGTGATTTCGCGAAAGGCAGAATTTTTTCGAGAAATGAATAGTGAATTTCGAGAAAGGAAGAATTTTTTTTCGAGAAATGAACAGTGAATTTTGGGAAAGGCAGAATTTTTTTTCGAGAAATGAACGGTGAAAATCACGAGAAGGGAAGAGTTTTTCGAATAATGAAAGGATGAACAGTATTTATTTTCGAATAATACACAACTTTCTTCTCGAATAATAATAGCATGAACAGTGGAATTTTGTCCTCATGAATAGTGAAATTTGAAAATATACCATTGATTAAACTTTAGGTTTGAATAGTAAATTTCATTTTTGAATAGTATTTTAATATAATAATACGTTATAAATACTATATCATTACGGAGGGCAAACGCGCGCTGAATCCTACGAAATTCGCGCCATAAGCGAATACCGACACTACGAACCCAACGGCGAAGACAAAACAAAAATCCAACGCACCGTTCTCGAGATATTAATTTCTAAATTTTACAGAGAACTTAAATTGTACAAAACTTCAAAAATGCGTTGTGGCTCCAGTATTGCTCGGATCGCGACGAAACTTGACGAGCAAGTAAAAAAATTTAATTAACATAATTTCGTAACGCAAAATTTTGCAATTTCAACAAGAATTCAAGAATTTGTCCAAGTCGATCGAACGGATGCAAAAACGCAATAACGACGACGCACTGTCAAATCCGCATTAACGCAATGCTCTTACGTCATGATGACGTCACCAAGAGGATTAAATTATTGTTGGAAAATCTGAGGCGTTACAACATGGAGTAAGAATATATTTTTTCTTAATTTTCTATACTTATACACTTCTACCACAGTATGTTCTATCACAAAAAATAGTGCATCTGTTTGTGATCAATGGCACAAGAGACTTGCACATAAATTTCAAATCAATTAATATGCTATTTTCTCAAGACCTAGTATATGACGCACCAACTATTAAGTGCATTAAAGAGAGTGCATGTCAAACATGCTAGATGGGCAAACAGACAAAGGCTAACTTTAAGGGCATTGTCGATAAAGACTCCTCAAGGGGTTTGTATTTACTACACATGGACTTATTCGGTCCAATACAAGTTTGTAGCTTAGGAGGTAAGTCATATACGCTTGTAATTGTTATAATAACTCACGTTTTACTTGGGTTCTTTCTGAAACGAAAGTCAGATACCTTTACCTGTTCACGAATTTTGTCCGGCAAATCCAGAATGACTTAAGCTACTCTGTGGTCAGAATTAGAAGTGATCACAGAACAGAATTTGAACCTGGTGACATGACAGAATTCTGTGGAAGTCTAGGTATCTTTCATGAATTTGAATCTAGGTGTAAGATTATTTTAATATGAGATTTAGTGAAGTAGACAAGGCTAGTTGTGGTGCTAGATTGGTGAGGTGGAGAGTGGACGTACCAAAGATTAGGGAACCACTATAATTCCTTGTGTCATCTGCCTTGTGCTTGATTACTTTCTGTGTTATCTCTCTCAATTTTTTATTCCGCAAAAATATGCATATCACACCTATTCACCCCCCTCTATGTGATTTAGGTAGACAACTAGATACTTTTAATTGGTATCAAAAGCAGGTTGTTCTAAAAAGGTTGCCACTTTGAATAGATCTACTTCTAGTTGTCGTAGAGATTATCAAGCATGGATAGATCTAAGGATTTCAGAAAGCTTCCAGTGTGCACCAAAACTTACTTTCCCATGTGGAAAGAAAGAATAAGATTATTCATGGAAGCTGTTGATCCTCGCATCTTCATGATAGTGGAAGAAGGTCCATATGTTTTCATGATAGCCTCCACTATTAATCCAACCAGAAAGGTACCAAAGAAATTGATGGATCTCGACAAAGAAGAGATTGACCTTGTCTCTCTAGACGAAAAAGCTAAAAATATCATCGCAAGTGCAGTCGATGACTCAATATTACAGAACCTTATTCACTGCCAATATGCTAAGGAAATGTGGCAGTCTTTGATCGTCCTGATGGAAGGGACAGAAGAAGTAAGGGATGACAGAAGATCCCTTCTGAACCAGAAGGATGAGGCCTTAAAGCAAGGCACCAAGGACACAATAGCTGATACATTTAAGAAATTCTTCAAGATCGTCAACGGCCTGAAGAGCTACGGCCAGGTGTTCACAAATGGAGAATTAAACGACAGGTTCCTAAAATCCTTAACAAAGGATTGAGACAATAAATTTTGTGTCATCAGGGAGTTTGGGAGACTGGCTGAAACTGACCCCCAGAACCTCTTTGGAAAGCTTATGTCCTATGAGCTTCAAATCAACTCAAGAAAGGTTGAAGAAGAGGGCAGTAGATCTTCATCAAAAGAGAAGTCTGTTATACTGAAGGCAGACAACTCAAGAAAGGCTAAAGCATCATCTCCTACTCCCACTCAGGAAGAAATTGAAGAAGAAGACTCAGAGCCAAGCACTTCGGGCTCAGAGTTATCTGATGGAGTGTTCTCTCTTCTCTCCAGACAGTTTAAGAAGTTTCTTACTAAGAAGAAACAGATAAGAGGTAAAGACTCCTCTTACAGAAGATCACGTCACACTAGTGATCATCAAAAGAAACGTCACACAAATGACATGTATAAATTTAAACAGAACAAACATATTACTGCTGACATTGTGTGTTATTGTTGTAATAAGCCAGCTCACGTGATCGCCAACTGCCCTCACAAGAAAAAGGAGGGTGGAAGAAAAGAAGAACACAAATCCTCCCACATCAAAAAGACGTAGTAGAGGTTCATAGAAAAGAAGCAGGATACCTTTAGTGACAAAGACTCATCCGAGTCAGGAGAGGATGAAGAAGCCTACTTCAGGCTCATGGCTCACTCCGATAAAGAAGAAGCTGTCCCCCAATTTTATGGGGAGGTAAACTCTCACACTATTCTTTCAGAGTATGATGCTCCTGATGATGATCATGAGGACTGTTCCTCTGATGATAAATCAGAACTCATGGGTCAGTATAAAGAGCTGATCAAGGTCTATGACCGATGTAGAAAGGTTGTTAAAACTCAGGCCAAGGAAATTAAATCCCTTAAGGCTGAGGAGATCACTCAAAGGGAAGCAGTCGCAAGAATGGACTCACTTAGAAAGGAATTCGATGCCTCAATCAAAGAATACAACAAATCTCTCGAGCACCTCAACCTGAAAGATAAAATCATCGAGAAGTTAGAAGAACAGATTATCGCTGAAAAGAAACTTATTGAAAGTTTCTCCAACCCCAAGACAGTCCTTCCATTTGTTGCTAAATTTGCTGCTCAGGCTAAAGGAGCTGGCTTGGGCCATGAGGCTGCTCCTAATAAATCCACTTGTAGGAACAAGGCTCAAACAAAAAATAAGGCTGCTAAGAAAGCCTTAGCCATAGAGAAAGGTAAGGCCCCTCTAGAACAAACTACGTTTAAGAAGGTAATCTTCCCAACTAACAAGTTTGATTTTTAGTCATCATATGGTCATCTTACCAGGCCTACTTATGTAGAGCATAAGTCGCGGTACCAAGGATGGACCCATCCAAGGAACTATGGTGAAAGTGCGTTCAAGGCACATTACAAAGAAATCCAAATGCGAAGTTATGGTCCATATGTTCATTTCCATAACAACAAGAAGGCACCAAAAGCCAAGCCCGTTGTACATAAGGAAAAGGGGGTGCAGAAGCCTTATGGGCACCATCTTCATAAAGCTTCTACCTCTAATTCAGCGGCTCCTGCTAGATCGCATGTTCAAAAGGTCAAGTAGGATACCTGGAAAAGATACAATAGGTTTGAATGCTGGTGTTGCGGCAAAGTTGGTCACTTTGCTGTGGACTGCTGGTTTAATCCAAGAAATTTTGAAACTCCTCAAGTTAACAATGTGAGGTAGAGCACTCGTAGTGTTAACACATCAAGGGGGAGTAAGCTAACAATGAACCTATGACCCAAATCTTATTGGGTTCCTAAGGCAAAATGATCTACTATCGCCAGAACGACTTTTCAAAAAACTCTTTAAAAACTTCTAAGTTCTCCTTTTCGAGAAATGTCCTTCAGATTTTGCGAGAAACCAGGTTAATTTTTCGAAAAAGAAGTATTGTTTTTTGATAAATCAGATTAATTCTTCAAAAAAGAAAGTAATTTTTGAAAAATCAGTTTCACGGTTAAGAGAATTCTATGTGAAGTATTTTCTCGACAAGGGTACGCTATTTTTCGAAAGATCAGGTTCTTTTCGAAAAATTAAGATGACTTCCAAAGAATGTAGTTGCAAAAAATTTAAATTCGTCGAACAGTATTTCATTCAATTCGTCAAACAGGATTTCAATTTGTCGAACAGGATTTCAATTCGTCGAACATGATTTGAATTCGTCGAACGAGATTTCATTCAATTCGTTGAATATGATTTCAATTCGTCGAACAAGATTTCATTCATTACTATTCATCGGACGGGATTTCAGATGTTAATCCGTGTTTAATATGATTGATTATCATTCCTTAAATGTTTTCAGACCGTTAGTGAATATCTTATATAATATATTCTCAAGGATTCTCTAACTCTGATAATAAGAACAACATAAATAAAAAATACAGAAATTCAGAATCGCCGCAAGTTCCAGATCGGGAAAAGCCGCACACCGCCATTGACGATATTCTCTATCGCTTCTTCCTTGATCCAGCGATTCAATAGAAGAAAAGATTCGACCAATCTCAAATTCAGTTTCCGTAATCATTCATTTGATCGGTCGGATACTATTAGTTTCAAATCGTGTATTCTCAAGATTTCTTCCTCAACATCCTCTTCAAGAATTTCAAGTTTCAAGAGGGAAGAACTCTGAAGATCTCAGATCTGCAAGTAAAATCTTATTGTTGTTGTAAAATTTATTTCAACAATTGTAGGAGCTCTATCTTTGAGCTTGTAGGAAGATTATTCTTCCGCGTGTAGATCTTGTTTTGGGGGATCGAGTTTGTAGGTGTGTGTAAACTCTGAGTTGTAAGAGCGTTGCTCCGAGGTGTAGGATTATTTTAATCCGAGACTTTATGAAGTAGCCAAGGCTAGACGTGGTGCTATATTGGTGAGGTGGAGAGTGGACGTACCCAAGATTGGGGAACTGAAAGATATGGTACTTAAACACCTAGAGGGGGGGTGAATAGGTGACCTAATCCTTATTAAACTTTAATGGCAGCAATCAGTTATATCACAGATTTCTAACTACTTTTGCACAGCAATAACAAAGCATACACAGCAAATAACAATCACAGCACAGCAGACACAGTGATTTATAGTGGTTCCTCAAGCTTTGGGTACATGCACTTTCCCCCTTCGCCTATCTAGCAGTGTACTAGATTCAGCCAAACTTCTCCACTGTCTCAGAACCCAAATTGGTTCCTACTCCTCAGGCCCAAGGCCTTACAACTCAGCTTTTCCCAAAGCCTACACTCAGCCACAAAGGTCTACACTCAGCCAATCAAGGCCTACACTCAGCCAACAAGGCCTACACTCAGAGATTTCAATCTCCTACACTCAGGCCAAAAGCCCTACCCTCAGCCTTTATAATTATAGGCTTACAATTCACTCAGATCCAGAGGATCCTACAAGTTAAAATGATTTTACAAATATTAACTCTACAACTCAGAAACAAGAGAGGGGAGTTGAGAGTTTCTTGATGAGTTCTTGGAAGAACTCAGCTGGATCCAATCTGACTTAGCTTTCTTCAAAGCTTCTTGAAAGTAGAACTGAATAAGAATGAATCCTTCTGCAGTTGTTCCTTGACCTCTGCCACTTAGAATTCAGAATAAATCTGAACCCTTCTTCTCAGCCTAGTTCCAAAGGCTGATTTCTTGGATGGAGCCCTCTCTCTCCAACTTCTTAGATCTGCACTTGGACTGCAAGATCTTCTTGTGTTGATACTCTATGTACCACTTTAACAACTTGTTTTTCAACAATCTGAACTCCCGTTTCTGTAAACTGTAGGTGCCTATTTATAGGCCTTCTTCATGGTAACTGACTGGTCCGGTTCATAACTGTCTTCTGACATCTCTGACAGGTGCTGTAGACCGGCTGGAACGGTAGCTGTCAAGTCATCCAGTCATTTCTTGAAAATCTCTAACTGTCTGAAAGTGTCGAGACTTTATGTCTTTAAGTGTCGACACTTATAGTCCAAGTGTCGACACATGCTGTGTAAGTTTCGACACAAGTCTACACGGTGTCGACACAACTCCTTGTATGTCTCGACACAGATTCTTCTTCAGGTGTCGACACTGAAATTGAGTGTTGACACAAGTACTTGATCTTCTATCTTTAGCTGTATTCTTCTAAGTGTCGACACATCTCCTTTGTGTCGACACATCTTCTTGTGTTGAATCTGTTAAGTGTCGACACTGCTTCTTGGTGTTGACACATAGTCTTCTATGTTGATACTTGCTAAGTGTCGACATAGCTCCTTGTGTCGACACTTGATTCTTCTGTCGAGACATCAGCTGAGTGTCGACACATACCCTTAGTGTCGACACTTGTACTTAGAATATTTTGTTGATAATTCTGTTCTTTACTAAGTGTCGACACAGCTCCTTGTGTCGACACTTTCTTCAAGTGTAGAGTCTTCAGCTGAGTGTCGACACATTATTCTAGGTGTCGACACTTACTTCATGTGTTGACTCTTCTGTTGAGTGTCAACACTTTGTTTTTGGTGTCGACACTTTCTTCAAGTGCTGACTCTTCTTGTTGTGTCGACACATTGTTCTGGGTGTCGACACTTTAACTTAGTCTCTGCTGTCTTTTGCTGAGTGTCGACACAGCTTCAAGTGTCGACACTTTCTGGTGTAGACACAGCTTTACTGGGTGTCGATACAGCTCCTTGTATCGACACTTTCTGTCTGCACTTCTCTTCACTGAGTGTCGACACAGCTCCTTGTGTCGACACTGTCTGTCTGGTGTCGACTCTGCATCCCAGGTGTCGACACAATGACTCCAAGTGTCGACACTGCTTGTCTGGGTGTCGACACAAGCCTTCTTAAGTGTCGACACTTTCCCTCTGGGTATCGACACATGGACTTAGAAACTTTTTGCTTCAGTCCAGTGGTTACTTAACCTGCACAAGTAAACTCAACATACATCAAATACATTATGATGTATATCATTGAGTTGGGTGAGGCTTCTTCAAATCAGGTACATTTAACCAATGTACCCAACAATCTCCCCCTATTTGGAGAAGTCATAACCCTTAGTCAATGATATACACCATTCATAATTAAAAATTACAAAATGATGTAAAGAAGGATAATGTACGGTAGGGTAAACATAAACATGTATAAATCACACATGTATACACATACATCAACACAGAACAAATAAGAAATAGACATATTCACAAAACAATCATGAAATATATTGATCACATATTGTTCTAACATTTGTCTTATACATTTTCAGTAGTTCAGAAAAATGTTTTACATTCAAAAGATTACAAAATAATCTTCAAGTAAATTCTTAAACTATTTCTGTTCAGGTTCCTTGATAACTATTCCCTTGCCAGCTTGAACTTGAGCTTTGACAGGGGCATCAACAGTTTCAGCATCAGCAGGCTTCTTGCCTTTCAGATCTTTCTTTTTGAGCTCTTCAGCTTTAATCTTCTGTCTCTCAAAATAATGGTATGGCTTAGGAAAGTACTTGCTAGGCTCCACTGCAGTAGGAGGTAGCTTTCCCATCTTTTCCTTCCTTCTATATTGAACTATTGCTTCCTGCCTGATCTCATGTTTTCTCCATTCAGCTTCAGAAAACCACTTGTTCCTGTCATGAGTGTTATCCTTGACAGCTTTCCAGGCAGTTAATATTATATTCCTAGAGGTAGGGCTCCACTGTTCAAAGTCTGGCCTTTGTTCTGCTTGTTCTCTAAACCTCTTCTTAGACAACCTTGTCTCTTCCTCCTTCTGTAATGCCTCTTGCATGGCTTCAGTAATAGGCTGAACCACTTTATCCAGAATAACATTAGACTTCCCTTCAGTTGGGCTATACATCTGATGAATATCAGCTTACACCATGTCAAAATCTGGTGGAGGATAGATCACTTGAGCTACCTCTGGTTACTCACCTCCAAGATATGCAGGTTGAATTCCAGATTCAGCAACATTGTCATCATCACAGAGTGGAGGATAGCCCAGTGTAGCTCTGATGGAATTAGATATCCATTTGGCATGATCAGAGCTAGCTTTGACTAAAACTCTCTCCCCCTTTATGACTTCTCGAGCCATATGATCTCTGACATCATCCTTTTGAAATCTGATTTGACTATCCAAGTATCTGATTCCATCTTTAAAGAATGGTTTAAGCTTTTGAAGTTGTTCTGATATGGCTTTCTGGGAGGCTTGGATAGCAGTCTTTACAGCAGTAAGTTCTTCTTGAAAGACTTTATCAAATTCAGCTTTAGCAGCAGTAGTAGATGTAGAAGGTTCAGCAGCCTTATTCTGTAACTCAGTGACAATAGCATTATGTGAAGCTGTAAGATTGTCATTCATTCTAAGTTGATTTTCAAGAACATATCCTTGTTTCAATGCTATGTCATCCACCTGTGCCTTGATCTTTTCCTGGTGGGTGGCCAAGTACACCACTGCATTGCCACCCTTATGGAAGCAGTCTGTCATCTCCTTCTTGTTAAGGTTCATTTCAAACCTTATAGACTTGATGTCCTGGGCTAGATCAAATTGTAAGGATTTCTGCCCTTCATCCACATAAGCTTCTATGACTTTTCTTTGTTCATCCAATTTAATCTGCATGGCAATCATCAAAGCACTATAATCAACAGTTGGAGCTTGCTGAACTATAGGCTGTGGGGCAATAGATTGCAGAGCTTTCTTATAACTTTGATTTCTTCTCTTGAAGATATAAAGTTTCTTCTTCTTTGCCCTAGCACTCTCCTTATCTTCAGAGGCAGAAGTGCTGGCTATGTCAACCCTGTCCTTAGGGCTTGAAGGCTTCTCAGGTTGCACATCAAGTGCCTTCTCAGTTTCTTGCCTTATAGGCTCTTCCAGAACTTGCACTTGCTCCCCCTCAGCAGCAGCATTCTTATTCTCAGTAGCATCTGTTTCCTTGTCAAAATCTGCTTGATCCAGATTTAGGAATAAATCTTCCATTGTGTATTCTGGTGGTGAAGGAGCTGGAGACAGTCTTTGCTCTTCAACCACTGGATCAGGAATCGCTTGAACAGCAGATGTGTCATCTTCAACAACATCTGGTACTGGACTATCCAGCTGAGTTTGCTGAGGAACATCAGATAAATCAGCATCTTCTATAAGATATTCTAAAGTATTTAGGTCAGTGAGTACCTCTTATATGATGGTGGTGGCTTGCTCACTTTCCAGTGTAGAGGGTTCTTCTACAACTGGAGGCTCCCCCTGGCTGTGATCCCTGTGGATGGGTCTAGCTTGAGGCAGCTCCCCCTGGATCTCAGCAGCCTCTTGAGGAGCAGGAGATTTCACTACAGTCTCTTCCTCTTGGTCATCTGGAGTGAAAACAACTTGTTCTTCACTTTCAGAACTGCTGGAGGACTCTTGTGCCACTGGAGCAGTTTTTCTCTTTTTCTTTGGAGGAATCTCCTTCTCAATAACTGCCTTCTCTGGGGTTGGCATTTCCTTGGACAACACCCTGTCCCATCTAGAAAAGATCCTTTGATCCATCTTCCTCATATGATTTATCTTGCTGCCAGCAGCAGTATTCATTACCTCTTGTATGGTACCAGCTAGGTAGAGACTTAAGATTCTGCCCAGATTGGGCTTCTTCAAGCTTTCCTTGATTTTCTCATAAACTACTATACACCAGTCAGTCTTAAGAGAGAAGATAATCCTTGTCATTATTCCAAACATATAGGCAGACACTCTGTCATGCCCTCCAGGCTTGCTGAGTAAGACCTTACCAACAATCTCAGACATGAATTTTCCTTGGCTGTTCATGCCTTTCCTGTTAAAAACAGAACCTATATTCATTTTAGGATCCAGACCACACCAGGTTAGAGCTTCCCTGGTCTTGGATGCAGTAACTTCTTCTTCATCTTGAGTTTTTGGAAGTTGTAGAATCTTCCTTAGACTCTTTGGTGATACCTTGACCTTCATTCTATGAATTCTGGATTTGATTCTGTATCCAGACTCATCTACGTCAGCTCCATTTAGAAATTCAAGAACCTCTTTCTTCCAAATCTTTGTAGGTTCAGAAACTAAGTATTCTAACCCTGAATCAGCAACTAGGGTTACGACCGCCTGGATTTCTGCATCAGCATCGTCGAAAGCGCCGCGCACCAGCTCATATCCTTCGTTGACTTTCTCCTCTAGCTTAGGCGCCATTAGGGTTGTAGAATTTGTCTTGAGAGAAGAGAGGTGTCGACACAGTAGTTTTGGTCTCGAAACTTTGAAAGTGTGTCGACAAATAAAGACCGAACCCTATTTATACCTTTCTGATTTTGAAGATGAACAGGCGGGATAGTTAACTTAAAATGTGTCGACACTGGCAATAAGTGTCGACACTGACTTATAATGTCTCGACACATATGTGTCGACACATGTTTAGTCACAGATTTTATGTGTCGACACTTGGTTATGTGTCGACACAACATAACTCGACACATTGTCGAGACTTTACTTAGAAAATTCTGAGTAAAACTTAAGTGTCGACACCACATTGGATGTGTCGACACCTACTGGACATGTGTCGACACCAACATTCTGAAGTGTCGACACCAACATCCTAGATGTGTCGACACTTATTTCCTGAAGTGTCGACACTACTATACTGTGTCGACATAGACTTTTCTATGTGTCGACACCTTTTTACTTAGCCAATTTTAATTCTGTAAACTTACTCTAAGTTTATCATTCCTAGTTCAATTTTGAATCTATTGAACTTAGCTTCTTCTAGGGGCTTAGTAAACATATCAGCTACTTGATTATCAGTTTTAACATATTCTAATAAAATATCTTCTCTTTCTACATGCTCCCTAAGAAAATGATATTTAATTTCAATATGTTTAGTTCTACTATGAGATACAGGATTATTAGCTATTGAAATAGCACTTGTAGAATCACAGAAAAGTGGAGTTCTACTTACCTGAAATCCATAGTCCTCTAGCTGATGTTGTATCCAGAGAAGTTGAGTACAGCAACTTCCTGCAGCCACATACTCTGACTCTACTGTGGAGATAGCCACACTAGTTTGCTTTTTGCTACTCCATGAAATTAGTCTCGCACCTAGGAATTGACAGGTTCCAGTAGTGCTCTTTCTATCTTCTTTGCATCCTGCAAAGTCTGCATCTGAATAACCTGTTAGATCAAAATCTCCATTCCTAGGGTACTAGAGGCCTAGATAGGGAGTGCCCTTTAGATATCTCAATATTCTTTTGACTGCTGTCAAATGAGACTCTTTAGGGCAGGCTTGATACCTGGCACAAACACATGTAGCATACATGATGTCAGGTCTACTAGCAGTCAAGTATAATAGGGAGCCAATTATCCCTCTATACAAGGTTTCATCTACAGGTTTCCCTGCATCATCCTTGCTAAGAGACATACTTGACCCCATAGGAGTCTTCATGGTGCTGGATGAATCCATACCATACTTCCTTATGAGTTCTAGGGTGAACTTGGACTGACAAATGGATAAACCACTCTCAGTCTGTTTAACTTGGAGACCCAAGAAAAACTTCAGCTCTCCCATATTACTCATCTCAAACTGACCTTGCATAAGTTTTGCAAACTTTTTACAAAGGCTGCTTTCAGTAGACCCAAATATAATGTCATCTACATATATTTGGACTAGTATAACTTTGCCTCTAGATTCCCTAAGGAATAGAGTCTTATCTATTTTCCCCCTTGAGAACTTGTTCTCAATGAGGAAACTAGATAGGGTTTCATACCAAGTCCTAGGGGCTTGCTTTAACCCATATAAAGCTTTCCTAAGTCTATAGACTTGATGAGGTAGAGTTGGATCAACAAAACCTGAAGGCTGTTCCACATAGACTTCTTCCTTAAGATTACCATTTAGGAATGCTGACTTAACATCCATTTGGTAAACCTTGAATCCTTGATAGGTTGCATAGGCTAAGAACATCCTTATGGCTTCCAGTCTGCCTACTGGAGCAAAGGTTTGATCAAAATCAATACCTTCTTCTTGCATATATCCTTTAGCAACCAGTCTAGCCTTATTCTTAATGATGACCCCTTGTTCATCCATCTTATTCCTGTATATCCACTTAGTTCCTATTATATTGTGGTCTTTAGGTTTAGGAACTAATTCCCAAACCTTGCACCTCTTGAACTGATTAAGCTCTTCTTACATTGCTTCAGTCCATTGTGGATCCAGTATTGCTTCTTCAAATTTCTTAGGTTCAACTTGAGACAGAAAGCTGGAGTAGATTGCTGCATTTATGTATCTGCTCCTGGTTTGTACTCCTTGTCTTGGATCTCCAATAATCTCCTCTACTGGATGATCTCTTAGATGTCTGTTGGCTGGAGGCATCCTAACTTCTGGTTGAACCTCTTCAGCATCTCCATCATGCTGTATTCCTTGTACTTCATCAGCAGTTGGCACATGTAGTTCTCCCCCTGGACAACAGCTACTCTCCTCTCCTTGCTGTCTTGCAGCAGGCACTTCTTCTATAGTAAGATTGTCCATTTTCTTTGTTAAACCTGTGGGGCTGCATACAGTACTAGACAACTCATTGTTAATAAGTTTAGTCTCATCAAAAACTACATGCACAGATTCTTCTACAACTTGTGTAGTCAAGTTGTAGACTCTATAAGCCTTACTATTATTGTTGTACCCAACAAAAATTCTCTCTTGGGACTTGGCAGCAAACTTAGTCAAGTAAGACTTCCCATTGTTAAGTATGAAGCATTTGCAACCAAAGATCCTGAAGTAGGATAGGTTTGGTTTCCTGCCTTTCACAACTTCATAGGGGGTCTTGTTAAGCCTTTTAGTGATGGTAGCCCTATTTATAACATGGCATGCAGTATTAACTGCTTCAGCCCAGAAATACTCTGGCAGTGATGTATCACTTAATAGGGTCCTACCAGCCTCTATCAAGGTTCTATTCTTCCTCTCAGCAATGCCATTTTGCTGAGGTGTTCTAGGTGAAGAGAATTCTTGAAATATCCCAAAGTCTTCACATAGTTTTGTCATGCTATCAGACTGAAATTCAGTACCATGGTCACTTCTAATTTTGACCACTGTACTATCAAGTTCATTCTGAATTTGCTTGACAAAGCTATAGAAGACACTAGGTGTTTCAGATTTCTGTCTTAAGAAGAACACCCAGGAAAACCTTGAGTAGTCATCTACAACTACAAAGGTATAGACCTTCCTACCTAAGCTGTGAACTGGCATTGGACCAAAGAGATCCAAGTGCAAGAGGTATAAACACCTCACAACATCTTTGTTTTCTATGCTTCTAAAGGTGGATTTAGTCTGCTTGCCCTTTTGACAAGCTGAGCAAATACCATCTTTAACACACTTAACTTGAGGACCATTCCTCACTAACTCTTTGCTAAAGAGTTTGCTAATAGTCTTGTAGTTAAGATGGGCTAGCCTCTTGTGCCATTTGACATAATGAGAGACTGTCTCACCAGCTACAAGACAAACTGGAGAACCATTGTTCTCAATCATAATGTCTAGGCAGTAGACATTCCTCTTCCTATAACCTGTCAAAATGATCTCTTGATCACTTGACCTCTTGATATGACAACCATTTTTAACAAATGAGATGTCATACCCTACATCACTTAATTGACTTATACTTATTAGGTTGTGTTTCAACCCTTTAACATAAGCCACTTGAGTAATGGTAACCAAGTTGCTAGAAATGTTACCAAATCCTTTGATGATTCCTTTTTCAGAACCACCAAAGGTGACTTTTGGACCATCTTTTATTAGTATGTAGTCCTTTAGTAATCCTCTAGTTCCAGTCATATGTCTGGAACATCCACTGTCCAAGTACCATGTTGGGGTATGGCCACTTGGACTCACCTGCAAAACAGATTAATGAACCTTAGAACCCAAAGAATTCTTGGGTCCTTGGTACTTGTTAGTTTGCAATCTGACAAAGCTACCTACTGGCTTTCCAACAAGTAGTTTGGTACTCACTTTGGCACTAGCATTGTGCCAACAGTCCACTGCAAAATGGCCAACTTTGCCACAACACCAACATTCAAACTTATTGTACCTTTACTTAGGTACTGTCTTGGCTGTCTTGTCTACAGCAGACTTGTTGAATGTTGGGGCTTTGCCCTTGGACTTAGACTTGGACTGCTCAGTCCTTGCAGGTCTAATAAAGCCCAGTCCAGCCTTGCCTTTATGATGAACAAATTCATCAATTAAAGGTAGCACTGACTTAGGTTTAGAAAACCTAGCAACAAGCTCTCTCTCTTTCTGAAGATTGATCTCCAGACTGTTGATTTGATCATTCTTAAAGATGATAGTCCCCATCTGAATCACAGTTATGTGTTTCAGCCTGGCTATCTCATTCAGCTTTTGATCAAATTACTTCTCAAAATCTGTTGCAGCAGCTTTAAGATCAGCAATTTCCTTTGCCTGACTTTTGGCTAGGGACTTGCTTTTCTTGTAAGCCTGCAACATCACCTTATATTCATCTATAAGCTGATGAATATCATCCTCTGACTCAGATACATTCTCATCACTTGATGAAGATGAATCTGATTCTGAACTAGAACAAGAAACTGAACTAAGAGTTGAACTTTGTACCTTACTGGGTCCTGGCTGCTCCAGGATTTTGTCACTCTCAGTCAATGCCATCAGTCCTTGGCACTGACAGTCTTCTTGTTCATAGATAGACTCCATTATCTGCATGAATTCTTCTTCTTCTTCTTCAGCAAACAGCCCTATGTAGGCCCCAGCCTCAGACTCAGTTTCTGAAGAAGAGATATCTGATAGAGTCTTCTCTTTCTTGGCTACAAAAGACTTCTCTTTCTTGCCTTTGAAATGAGTCTTTTTCCTGTCACCAGATTCTTTCCTCTTTTCAGGATAGTCTGCAATAACATGGCCCTGTCTATTGCAGCAATAGCACACTATCTTAGAATTAGTTGTCTTGCTAGATTTTGTTATCTTCTTGTCCTTCTTTGAAGCCTTTTTATCTTGATAAAAATCTTCTTTTCCTTTTGAAGTAGAAGGCTTTGACCTCCACTGTTTCTTCTTCAGGAATTTCTGAAAGTGTCTAGTGAAATCAGCAAAGTCTTCATCACTTTCACTGCTTGCAGATTTGGTGCTGACTGACTCATCTGACTCAGATTCAACTACCTTTGGAGGTGGAGTTGATGACTTATTTTTGCACTTCCTGGAGGCTTCTGTCTTGAAGGCTACTGTTCTTTCCTTGTGCTCAGTTCTTGTTGATTTCTCCTCCTCTTTTCTCACTGCCAATTGCATTTCATAAGACAATAACTTGTCAAACAGTGTAGGAGGAGGAATTTCCCCAAACTTAGCCATTTCTCTTATGGCACAGATCTTGGTGTCCCAATCTTTGGTTAGGGACCTTAAGAACTTGTCATTTAATTCATAGTTACTGAACTCTCTTCCATAAGACATGAGTTCATTCACTATTCTATAGAACTTCTTATAGCACTCAGTTATGCTATCACCTTTTCCTTGTCTAAAACTCTCATACTCCTGATTTAGCAAGGATTTTCTATCTTGTCTAACTTTTCAGATCCTTCCATATACACTATAAGAGTGTCCCACATCTCTTTGGCTGTCTTACAGTGTATAAGATTCTGAAATGTTGCATCATCTATGGCACTCACTATAATGTTTTGTGCCCTCTTGTCCATGGTAGCTACGACAATCTCATCCTTAGTCATCTCAGAGAAATCCTTTGGAGTTCTCTGATTTGCATCTAGAACTGAAATCTTCATGGGCACATAAGGCCCTTCCTTTACTGTGATGTAGATTCTAGGGTCTGAGGCCTCCATAAACAGCCTTACCCTTTCCTTCCAGATCCCAAAGATCTCTTTCCTGCATATGGGCAATTTCATGGAACCCAATTCCTTGTGATTCTCAGAGGAACCCATGTTTCTTGATTTTCTTGAATCTGTATTTTCTTGAATCTGTATGTTGCCTTACACTGAATCTGCCAATCAGGATCTCCTCAGACTGTTAGTCCTTTTGAGCAACCTCGCGTTGATACCACTTGAAAGATATGGTACCTAAACACCTAGAGGGGGGGGGGTGAATAGGTGACCTAATCCTTATTAAACTTTAATGGCAGCAATAAGTTATATCACAGATTTCTAACAACTTTTGCACAGCAATAACAAAGCATACACAGCAAATAACAATCACAGCACAGCAGACACAGTGATTTATAGTGGTTCCCCAAGCTTTGGGTACATCCACTTTCCCCCTTCGCCTATCTAGCAGTGTACTAGATTCGGCCAAACTTCTCCACTATCTCAGAACCCAAATTGGTTCCTACTCCTCAGGCCCAAGGCCTTACAACTCAGCTTTTCCCAAAGCCTACACTCAGCCATAAAGGCCTACACTCAGCCAATCAAGGCCTACACTCAACCAACAAGGCCTACACTCAGAGATTTCAATATCCTACACTCAGGCCAAAAGCCCTACCCTCAGCCTTTATAATTATAGGCTTACAATTCACTCAGATCCAGAGGATCCTACAAGTTAAAATGATTTTACAAATATTAACTCTACAACTCAGAAACAAGAGAGGGGAGTTGAGAGTTTCTTGATGAGTTCTTGGAAGAACTCAGCTGGATCCAATCTGACTTAGCTTTCTTCAAAGCTTCTTGAAAGTAGAACTGAATAAGAATGAATCCTTCTGCAGTTGTTCCTTGACCTCTGCCACTTAGAATTCAGAATAAATCTGAACCCTTCTTCTCAGCCTAGTTCCAAAGGCTGATTTCTTGGATGGAGCCCTCTCTCTCCAACTTCTTAGATCTGCACTTGGACTGCAAGATCTTCTTGTGTTGATACTCTATGTACCACTTTAACAACTTGTTTTTCAACAATCTGAACTCCCGTTTCTGTAAACTGTAGGTGCCTATTTATAGGCCTTCTTCATGGTAACCGGCTGGTCCGGTTCATAACTGTCTTCTAACATCTCTGACAGGTGCTGTAGACCGGCTGGAACTGCAGCTGTCAAGTCATCCAGTCATTTCTTGAAAATCTTTAACTGTCTGAAAGTGTCGAGACTTTCTGTCTTTAAGTGTCGACACTTATAGTCCAAGTGTCGACACATGCTGTGTAAGTGTCGACACAAGTCTACAAGGTGTCGACACAACTCCTTGTATGTCTCGACACAGATTCTTCTTCAGGTGTCGACACTGAAATTGAGTGTCGACACAAGTACTTAATCTTCTATCTTTAGTTGTATTCTTCTAAGTGTCGACACATCTCCTTTGTGTCGACACATCTTCTTGTGTTGAATCTGTAAGTGTCGACACTGCTTCTTGGTGTCGACACATAGTCTTCTATGTTGATACTTGCTAAGTGTCGACACAGCTCCTTGTGTCGACACTTGATTCTTCTGTCGAGACTTCAGCTGAGTGTCGACACATACCCTTAGTGTCGACACTTGTACTTAGAATATTTTGTTGATAATTCTGTTCTTTACTAAGTGTCGACACAGCTCCTTGTGTCGACACTTTCTTCAAGTGTAGAGTCTTCAGCTGAGTGTCGACACATTGTTCTAGGTGTCGACACTTACTTCATGTGTTGACTCTTTTGTTGAGTGTCGACACTTTGTTTTTGGTGTCGACACTTTCTTCAAGTGCTGACTCTTCTTGTTGTGTCGACACATTGTTCTGGGTGTCGACACTTTAACTTAGTCTCTGCTGTCTTTTGCTGAGTGTCGACACAGCTCCAAGTGTCGACACTTTCTGGTGTAGACACAGCTTTACTGGGTGTCGACATAGCTCCTTGTGTCGACACTTTCTGTCTGCACTTTTCTTCACTGAGTGTCGACACAGCTCCTTGTGTCGACACTTTCTGTCTGGTGTCAACTCTGCATCCCAGGTGTCGACACAATGACTCCAAGTGTCGACACTGCTTGTCTGGGTGTCGACACAAGCCTTCTTAAGTGTCGACACTTTCCCTCTGGGTGTCGACACATGGACTTAGAAACTTTTTGCTTCAGTCCAGTGGTTACTTAACCTGCACAAGTAAACTCAACATACATCAAATACATTATGATGTATATCATTGAGTTGGGTGAGGCTTCTGCAAATCAGGTACATTTAACCAATGTACCCAACAGGAACCAATATAATTCCTTGCGTCGTCTTACTTGCGCTTGATTACTTTCTGTGTTATCTCTCTCAAATTTTTATTCCGCAAAAAGACGCAGATCTCATCTATTTACCCCCTCTACGTGATTTAGGTGGACAACTAGATACTTTCGGAGGAAGAGAGTCAAACTCTCCCTACGGAAAAAATGAAGAACTGGAGATCATCTCCCCCCAATGTTAGGGCAAACCTGGGGCAATTTATAGAGAAATCATTAGATTTTAGCCATATACAGTCCATCGTGAGGCCATGCGATTGGACTGTGCGATATTTATGAAAAAATACCTTACAGGTCAAAGTTCTGCCCATGTGATTTCCCCTCACACACGGTTGCGTCAACCATGCTTCAGCAGAAATGCAAGGGCAGCGATAGAAATGTTAAAATCTGTGTTGGGTATTGTATCCACCAAAACCCAGATTTGGTGAAGTCACCCTTGAACTAAGATGAATTAAGTTGTATTTGATGTCTTGTTTGAGTTATGTGTTTGCAGGACTAATTTGCCAAGTGTAGACCAATGTCAGTCTACAATGGGTCACCAAACACAGGACCATACAATATAATCCCTTATTGTGTGATCCATAGTGTTGACTCATGTGTAGCCTCTCTATTGGGATACACTTCATGTTTCAACCACTAGGATTGATTGGAGAAAGAAGTGTTGCTGATTTTATTGAAGAAAAGAAAATTCTCTTGAAGGAAAATTTTTCTAATTCTTTCACTCGAGTAGAAGTTTAAGTACTCGGGTTGAATACTTGGTAAATACTCGAGTAAGTCTATCTTTACTCGAGTAAGGGAAATGTCTCTCGAGTAGTCTGAATATAGCTCTCAAGTGGCCAAGTCCATTACTCGAGTAGACTTTCTATTATTCTCGAGTTAACCATTTTTGCTCTCAGAATTTATTCTAAGTTTTTTACTCGAGTAGTCATGTTAACCACTCGAGTAGATAAGTCTTTTGTCTCGAGTTACAGAAGGAAGATTCTCGTGTTATTTTACCCCACTCGAGTAGTTCAGTTCATGTACTTGAGTAGTCATTCTACTACTCGAGTAGTCCAGCTCTAATGCTCGAGTGATCAAATTTTTATCTCTCAGAATTTTTCCAAGTCCAATACTCGAGTAGTAATATTCATATACTAGAGTAGTTAATCTACTTCTCGAGTAGTCTATCTACTTCTCGAGTAGTCCAGCTCCAGTACTCGAGTATCCAGATTTCTTCTCCCAGAAAAACCGCTAAGTCTTTTTCTCGAGTAATATTTGTAGTACTCAAGTAGTTCAACTCCACGTCTCAAGTAATTATATTAGCACTCGAGTAAGACTTTTTCTACTCGAGTGATTACTCATCCTATTCTGAATTCTCTCAAGGACTTTTACTCGAGTAGTTTGTTTCTATCCTCTCGAGTAATCATATTAGTACTCGAGTAGATTATATCTCACTTGAGTATTTCAGTCAGGTTTTCCAGAAATTCGCTAAGTCCATAACCGACGGGATTTTCAATGACTTGACATGATTGATCCACGTGTACATCATTAATGTTAATTCTGACCGTTAGGGAGATCTTATATAAGGTCTTGTCAAAACGACTAACCCTAACAAGCTGTCAAGAATTATTCTATGTTTTCTGAATCCTATTTTCTTTTTCTAAAAACAAAAGCCGCCGCCCTCCTCATCATGCAAATCGGCTAGGGTTTTCGACTCAAGAAGATTCAGATCAAGGTTGACATACAGATCGAGATTGCTCTTCAACTCCACGTCATCTCTCGGATCGTGTGAGTCAAAGATATTCCAGATTCTAATCTTGCAGAGCCTCTTCTTCAACATTTTCTGACAAAGCCGCAAAGATCAAGGAAGAAGACCTAGGCCGACAGACTCCAAATCTGAGAAATTACTGTTTGTATTTCATTATTCTCAATTTATTCTTGTAGAAGACTTCTCTCCGAGTGTAGGAGCTTTTGTCTCCGAGTTGTAGGATGTTTTTATCATCCGAGTGGAGATTGGTTTTGTGGATCGAGATTTTAGGAACTTTATTCCAAGGCGTAGGATTGGTTTTCATTCCGAGATAGTGGAGTAGCCTAGTCTAGTGCTTTGCTAGATCGGTGAGGGAAAGTGGATGTACCCAAGGTTGGGGAACCACTATAAATCTTTTGTCGTCTGTGAATGCTTCGTAGATTTTTGTGTGCATAGATCTCTAAATTTTTATTCCGCAAAATGACGCAAAACACATCTATTCACCCCCCTCTAGGTGATTTAGGTAGACAACTGAACACTTTTAATTGTTATCAAAGCGAGGTTGATCAATAAAATGTTAACACCTTGATTAGATCTAACCAATTGTCTTTTGAGATCATCCAAGCATGGGTTATGCTAAAGATTTTGCCAAGCTTCTATTGTGCACAAAGAATAACATTCCCATGTGGAAAGAAAGAATTAGATTCTTCATGGAAGCTGTGGATCCAAGGATCTTCATGATCGTTGAAGAAGGTCCTTATATTTCGATGACCGTCTCCACTATAGATCCAATAAAGAAGGTTCCTTAGAAATTGATGGATCTCGATAAAGATGATATTGCACTTGTCTCTCTAGACAAGAAGACCAAGAATATAATAGTAAGTGCAGTTGATGACTCCATGTTGCAGAACCTGATCCACTGCCAGTCTGCTAAGGAGATGTGGCAGTCTCTCGTCACCTTGATGGAAGGCACAGAAGAGGTTAGGTATGATAGAAGATCCCTTCTTCATCAGAAATATGAAGACTTCCGACAAGGACCCAAGGATACCATTGCTGACACGTTTGAAAACTTCTTCAAGATAGTCAACGGCCTAAGGGTCTACGGCCGAGTCTCCACAAACGGAGAACTGAATGATAAGTTCTTGAGATCCCTGACTAAGGAATGGGATAACAAGGTTTGTGCAATCCAAGAATTTGGAAAGCTAGCTGAGACAGACACGCAGAATCTCTTCGGGAAGCTTATGTCATACCAGCTGTAACTCAATACGAGAAAAGCTGAAGAAGAGAAGAGCAGTCCCTCATCCAAGGAGAAATCTGTTGCTCTCAAGGCAGACAGCTCAAGGAAGTCCAAGGCTGCCTCTCCTGCCCCAGCACAAGAAGTAAGTGAACAAGAAATCTCGGAGCCAAGTACTTCAGGCTCAAAGCTATCTGAAGGAGAGTTCTCTCTACTCTCACGACAGTTCCAGAAATTCTTGAACAAAAAGAAGCAATGGAAAGGAAAGGATGCCTCCTACAGAAGATCACGACATGATGGAGATCGATACAGAAAAGGCTCAAGCAACAATGATAGGTATACTTCTAAACCGAACAAACATATTTCCACTGACATCGTTTGCTACTACTGCAATAAGCCAGGTCATGTCATTGCTAACTGCTCCACAAAAAGAAGGAGGGTGGAAAAAGAGAGGAAAAGAAGTCCTTATATAATAAGAAGAGGACAGAGAAGTGCCTGATAGCCAAGAAACAAAAAACTCTCAGCAACTCCGACTCATCTGAGTCGAGTGAAGAAGAAGAAGCCTACTTTGGGCATATGGCTCAGACTAATGATGAACAAGAGTCCCAGTTCACTGGGAAGGTAAACTCTCACACTTATCTCTCTAAATCAGATGTTTCTGAGCATGATCATGAGGACAGCACTTCTGATGATGAGTATGAGCTCATGGCCCAGTACAAGGAGTTAATCAAGGCTTACGGTAAATGTCGACGAGTCGTGAAGACTCAAGCTAAAGAGATAAAGTCTCTAAAGGCTGAAGAGAGCACTTTGAGAGAGGAAGTCGCTAAGACCGACTCACTCAGAGAAAACTTCAATGATGACATTGAAGAATATAATAAGCCTCTCAAGCACCTAGACTTAAAAGAGAAGATCATCAAAGAGTTGGAAGAACTACACGCTGCTGAAAAGAAACTTGTCGAAAGTTTCTTGAAGCCCAAGACTGTTCTTCCTTTCGTTGTTGAATTCTCAGCTAAGGTCAAAGGTGCTGTGCTCGGCCATGTGGAAGCTCCTAATAAATCTTCTAGGAGGAATAAAGCTCAAAGAAAGAATAAGGCGGCCAAGAAGGCTTTGGCCAAAGAGAAGGGGAAAGCCCCTCAAGATCAGGCTTCGTTCAAGAAAGTCATATTTCCAACAAACGAGTTTCTTCTTGACTCATCCTATGGTCACTTCGGTAGGCCTACTTATGTTGAGCCCAAGTCTCGTTACCAAAGATGGACTCGCCCCAGAAACTTTGGTGAGAGTGTTTTTAAGGCACCTTATGAAGAAATCACTCTTTAGAGCTATGACCCTTATAATCATGTTCATAACATTAAGAAAGCACCAAAGGTAAAGCCTATTGTGGAAAGGCCACTGAAAGAGAAGAAATCATGTGATTGTCATCACCATGAAGCTTCTTCCTCCAAGAATGCTGCCCCTGCTAGACCACCATCTCAAAAGGTCAAGCAGGAAAACTTAAGGCAAAGATACAACAGGTTTGACTGTTCGTGCTGTGGCAAAATTGGTCACTTTGCCATCGACTGCTGGTTTAACTCCAGGAATTTTGCAACTCCTCAAATTGGCAATATGAGAAAGACCACTCATAATGCTCATACTCGTAGGGGGAGTGTTCTAACAAGAGACCAAGGACACAAACATGTTTGGGTTCTTAAGACAAATTGATTTATAATTACAGGTATGTCCAAAGGCCACCAAAACGCCTATCTGGTATTTGGACAGTGGATGCTCTCGGCACATGATCGGGACAAGAAGCCTTCTCCAGAACTACTCTCCAGTTTTGAATGGGACAAAGGTCATCTTTGGAGGTTTAGACCGGGGAATTACTAAATGCTATGATATGATCTCTAACGGTAGATTATCCTTCTCAAATGTGCCTTATGTTGAAGGATTGGAACATAATTTCATAAGCATAAGTCAACTTTGCGATAAAGATATATTGTTGAATTTCATGTTGATAAGTGCTTTATAAAATCAGTTGATAATATGGAAACGATTCTATCAGGAACTCGAAGCAGAAATATATTTTGTTTAAATTTCATTTGTATAGACTATTCTATACCAGTGTGTTTTATGGCTAAAGGTAGTGCGTCTCTTGGTGACCAATGGCACAAAAGATTAGCACATATTAATTTCAAAACTATTAATAAATTATTTTCACTTAATTTAGTACGTGATGCCTCAAATGTCAAGTACGTCAAAGATAGACCTTGTCACGCATGAGTAAAAGGTGAGCAAACAAGTGCTACCTTTAAAAGCATTATTAGCAAAGATTCTAACAGATGTTTACATCTGCTTCGTATGGACTTGTTTGGTCCACTGCATGTTAGAAGTTTTGGAGGTAAGGATTATACTTTGGTTATTGTTGATAATTACTCGCGCTTTGCATGGGTATTATTTATAAAACACAAGACAGATACCTTTGACATCTTTACAAATTTTGTCAGGCAAGTCCAGATTGAATACAACTGTTGCGTAGTCAAAATAAGAAGTGACAATCGAACAGAGTTCAAGTCTGGGGCCATGACAGAATATTGTGAAAGCCTAGGTATCTTTCATGAGTTTTCCTCTCCTCGAACTCCTCAACAGAACAGAGTAGCTGAGAGAAGGAATAGAACACTTATAGAGGCCTACAGGACCATATTGAGTGATGCATCACTCCCGAAATACATCTGGGCAGAAGCCGTCAACACTGCATGCGACGTGCAAAATCGAGCACTCATAAACAAAAATCACAATAAGACACCTTACGAACTTCTAAAGGGCAGGAAACCGACTGTCTCATATTTTAGAATTTTTGGTTGTAAGTGCTTCGTGCTTAACAATGGTAAGTATCACACTACTAAATTTAACGAAAAGAGTTTTGAAGGTGTTTTTGTGGGGTATAGTAGTCATAGTAAGGTATACAGGATATTTAATAGAAAAACTCTAGTCGTAGAAGAATCCATACATGTTGTATTTGATGAGACGAGCTTGCTGCAAAGCAACTCTTCTAGTGTGTTCATTGAAGATGCATATATAAAGTTGAATGAACTTAACTTGGAAGAACCGACTGAAGAAAAAGGTGAAAAGTTCATCAAGATCACCACTCCAATCCCTATTGGAGAGGTAGATGATCAAGATGATGAAATCATCCAAGTTGAAGAAGTCACTCCGGTGATTGAAGACATTCCAGATGCAAGGACTCTAGAGCTCAAACATCTGAAGGATCACCCAATGGACCGAATCATAGGAGATCCCCGGGATGGTGTTAGAACTCGTAGAGGTACAACTAATGAGAATTTATATTTAAGTTTTCTCTCACAGGTTGAACCAAAGAAGTTTGAGGAAGCAAACTCAGACGCATCTTGGATAATGGTGATGGAAGAAGAACTAAATCAATTCAAGTGCTGTCAAGTATGGAAACTTATTCCAAGACCTAAAGGTAAGAATGTCATTGGGACAAAGTGGGTCTACAGGAACAAGATGGACGAGGATGGAACGATCATAAAGAATAAGGCCAGACTCGTTGCCAAAGGATATCGTCATGAAGAACGAATCGACTTTGATCAGACATACGCTCCAGTGGCAAGGATGAAGGCAATCGGCATATTCCTAGCATATGCTACTCTTAAGGGTTTCACTATCTATCAGAGGGATGTGAAGTCTACCTTCCTTAGTGGTGACATAAAGTAAGAGGTGTATGAGGAACAACCTCCAGGTTTCATTGATTCTAACTTTCCCGATTATGTTTATTTATTACATAAAGCATTATATAGTTTGAAACAAGCTCGTAGAGCTTGGTATCAGACGCTGTCTAGGTTTCTTCTTGAGAACAAGTTCACAAGGGGAAAGATAAGACATTATTTCTTAGGGAAATAAAAGGCAAGATTTTGTTAGTGCAAATATATGTCGACGACATTATTTTTGGATCTATTGAACACAACCTCTGCAAGAAGTTTTCTAAACTTATCAAGGGAAGTTTGAAATGAACAGTATGGGTGAGCTGAAGTATTTCTTAGGGCTTCAAGTGAAACAATCTGAAGATGGAATTTTCATCTCTCAGACTAAGTTCACCAAAGAGCTAATTAAGAAATTCAGAATGGAGAACGCAACCTCTATGAGAACTCCAATGGGTTCAACTGTTTCTCTGGATAAGGATGAGAAAGGGAAACCTTTTGATGAAACCAAGTACAGAAGCATAATTGGATCCTTGCTCTACCTTACTGCCAGTTGACCAGACATAATGTTCTCAACATGTGTATGTGCTAGATTTCAAGTGAACTCTAAGGAATCTCACTACGCTACTGCAAAGAGGATTTTGAGATACCTCAAGGGTACAACAAATCTTGTCTTATGGTACCCACGAAGTAATGATAGCGAGCTAATTGGTTTTTCAGAAGCAGATTTTGTAGGTAGCAAAGACGACGGGAAGAGCACTTCTGGGACTTGCCAATTTCTTGGAAGAAGGCTCATATCTAGGAGCAGTAAGAAGCAGAACTGTGTTGCAATCTCAACTGCAGAGTCAGAGTATATCTCTGCAGGCAGTTGATGTGCATAGTTGCTATGGATAAAGAACCAGTTTGAAGACAATAACATGAAGTTTCAGAACATTCCATTACTTTGCGACTCTTCCAGCGCAGTTGTAATAGCCAACAACCCAGTCTCTCACAACCGGACAAAAGACATAGTGTTGCGGTACCACTTCATCCGGGATCATGTGGAGCATGGGGACATAGATCTACAATATGTCCCAACAGATAAGCATATTGCAGACAGTTTCACAAAGCCGTTGGAGGAGACCAAGTTCTCGTTCTTTAAAATAGAACATGGAATGCTCAACAAAGAAGATTAGAGATGGTGGACTCACAAAAAGGCTCAGAGATCAAGAAATCAGTCAAAAGCTGAAATTCTTCAAAGTTCAGACCTTATGACTTGAGTAAGATAAAGATCACTCGAATATGAAGTAAGTCACTCGAGTACCTCTTTGAACTACTCGAGTACTTAGCCTCTCGAGTATTAAGTTTCCACTCGAAAGCTATAAGGACTTCACTCGAGGACTTCCATATTATCACTCGAGTACTTCAAGTTTTCTCACTCGAGTACTATCTTCATTTCACTCGAGTACTGCTGGTCCTCTAGAGTACCAGGAAGAAAATTTCCAACTTCAATTCAAATTTCTTAATTCGCAACCCGAGGCTTATGCCGCCCTTTCCAAGGTATGTTAAGCTTAATTTACTTTCTTAATCATCATAAATTAGGGTTATATAAATTTAAAAGTCCGGAATTCATTTCTCCATATGAATCAAAACCCTCTCACTCGAGTAAAAGAAAAACTCTTTGCCTTCTACCGACTGTCACAGAGCTTGCGCCATTTTCTTCCCCACAGCAGATTTCTCTCAAATCTCTAGATCATGGCACCTTCTTCCAAGATTGGTATCGGCTCTGAACTCGTCCCCGCAAGGATTGCCGACCTATCAGACGATTTCTGCAATCTCCTGATCCTCCTCGACACCGCCGGCCTCACATTCATTCTACAGCAACTGTGTAAGATTTTATTTCCAGAGGTCGAAGAATTCTTCAAGAACATCAAGGTAAAGAGAAATGACATGGTTCTTAAGTCCAAAGTAAAGGGAATCAAAATAAAGCTCTCCAAAACCTCTATTTCAACTCTTCTTCGACTGTCAGTGGTTGATGAAGAAGATGACCTAGGTCCTGAGGATTCTGACAGAACATGTATGTTCTGTGGTGTCTCTCCAATGTTCTCACCATCCGCCGATCCGAACTTAATCCAGAAGGCAAATTCTTAGTCGGCATTATTGGGAAGATCCTTCTGTGCAAGACCAGTTCAATCAGAGACATTTCTCTCAGCATGTTTGACATCATGACAGCTATTATCTGCAGGAAGAGATATCAATTTGGTATGTTAATTCTGGACAAAATCAGGGAAAGCATCAAGGCTCCAAATTATGCAAGGATTATCTCTCTACTGCTACATGAGATCAATCCTGAGGTTTTCAACTTCTCCAAAGGAACAATTCTACATCACATGAAGAAGGTCTCCATCTCATCCAGTCAGAGGTGGGCGTTAAAGTTGTATAATCCTGCTCAGGCTGCCATAGCCCATGATCAGCCATCTACAGAGGACAGGACCCCATCTCCCTCTCCACCTCATATAGCCAGCATATCTGGTGCAGCTGCTGAGGGGGAGCCTGCTCCTTCTGTTCTAGAATACATAGTACCTACTCCACCAGCTGCCACTTCTCTCCCTCCATCCACTCCTGAAGAAGTTCCAATAGATGCTCAACTCCAAGAAACCCTTCTCTGCACTGTAGCAGCCATCAATGAGATGAATGAAGAACTCACATCTAAAGAACCTTTTCCCCCACTTCAAAAAGAACAATCTACTTAAACATCCAAGCAGCCAACACCAGTACCATCTCCCACTCATATTACATCTCCAGTATCCCCCATTCCACAGTCTCTTGCTGCTGAACAAGAGCAGGATGACACTATTTTGATTTCTGATGAACCAGAACAATCTCCAGAACTAGTGGAAGCTCCTTTGAAGAGCCTGGACTTCATTATCCCCACCTTCATCGCTGAAGAAGGGGATGTCCTGATTCATACCACCAGATCTAAGAGCTCAGTCACCATTGAAGAAGTCATTCCATGATCTGCTCCTCGTCCTCCAGTTCCTTCTACTACTGCTCCTCCTCCTGCTGCTGCAAATGTTATGGTTGGTAAGATTGAACACATGGTTCTTGAACAAAGAAAGTATTTTGATGAATCTCTCAAAGTTGTTCAAGACAAATTTACTGCACTTGAGAAAGAGATGAGCAGAGGATTTGCTGAGATTCAGCATAATACTGATCAATAAAGATAGTTATTTCAGATAGGTGGCAAAGCTCTAGACAACATAATCACTAGTGTTGGTCATGTCATGGATCTAGCTGTTACTGTTGCAAATAATCAGATTCAGTTGGAAAAGAATGCTCAAGCTCACACTTTCAAAGTCTGTGAAGAAGTATGCACTTTGAAAGAAGATGCTATAAATACTCTGACTGTAGAAGTCATAAAGGGTGAGAATTTAGTCAAGGAATACTTAGAGAAATCAGATGCCAACAAGCAAACACTCTTGGAAGCAAAGATGAAAGAAATTCATGATGATGTGCTGGGTCAGATCCAAAGTATAAAGTTTCATACTTATGATACAGTTGTGTGGATACATAATCAGATACTCCCTGACTTTCTAGCTGATCAAAATGTCATTCCTCATAATTTGAATCCCCTAGCTCCAACTCCCGTTCCTCAACCTTCCTTCTCTCCAAGACCTGAAGGATTTGAAAGCCCTCCTCTAGACTCTTATGCTCAGGTTTGGGAGGCTGTGTAACACCCCAAAAATCGTAATCGAACTGGTCGCATCCTAAGGAATTTTTTGGTGCCTTAATAGGGGTACACGACCTGTTACATGGGCGTGTCCAAGGCCGTGTCTTTCTCTGTATTGGTCGGCTGTGTCCAAAAAAGGACACGACAGGAGACACGGCAGTGATACGGGCATGTCAAGCGTGACACGGGCATGTGCATACCTGTGTCACCACCCATGTTCCCAAGAGACGTGGTGGTTGGCATGGCGGTTATCTGTGACACGCCCCTAGGTCACGGGCGTGTCAGGACACGACACGGGCAGGTTAGGTTGAGATACGGGCGTGTCTTGACCCGTGTCCTTATCTGTACTCGATGATCATGCCTGGATCGGGGCACACGGCCTGGGATACGGCCGTGTGCAAGGCCGTGTTCAGCCCAGTGTTGAGGAATTTTGGGCAGATCTGAGCCATTCGTTTTCTTTAAGTAAGATCTGACGGCCCAGGTGTGTTTCTTCTTTATTAAGGCCGGAAATTGAGGATTAATTCCTCATTTTCTCTTAAGCTTTCTCTTTCTAAGGAGTTAGAGAGAGGAGTGAGCAATGAGGAAGGAAGAGGTGGATTCCGGCCCCGGCGGAGCATCGGAGCACCGAATCGAGAAACGAGACCGGATCCGCAGAGGAAATTCCCTTGCGAAGCTTTCCATCGGATAGATTTCCATGGCGCAAAAGCGAACTACAAGGGTAATGATTCTCTACTTGAGCATGTGAAGCTCTCTTTCTTTTGCATAAGGAAACCCGCTCCCGCGAGTGTGCGGTGAGTGTGCGGTGTTCCTTGGAGTTGACATGAACAATCCCCCTTGTGTTGCATATAGAGTCCGGAACCGAAGTACGGACATAGGCATTGTGTGTGAAGCCTACCCGGATGTGTTGGCCTAGATCAGTGATGTTGCATATTGTATGGTTTGCCGGAGAAGATTCTGTGCTTTATTTTTTCGGGTTTCTACACGGTAGATTGCAGCAGGGATCCTTGGGGATTAACTCCAAGGCACACCCAGAAAACTGAGCGGAAACGTAGTTCTGCTAACTTGGCGGCCTGGGAGCCAGCCTTATACATAACTGGGTTATGTGATGTTTGGAAATATTTTGGGATCCGAGAGAAGCTTGGCTCGTGCGTACGTCTTAAATTGACTATGCGGAGTGAGCAATGGGCAAGTGGAATCGAACCTGGGCTATATGGTTCGGTGCTAGAGACCCAAAAGAGGGACTGGCCGTTAGCATAGTCGGGAGTCTTAGACTGTGGTCAAAAAGACTAAAATGCTCACGATGTTGCCATCTCTGGGATGGTGGTGAAGCCACAGAATTGACCGGATTCACCGATAATGTGCCCTGAGTGCACGGGGTGTTTGGCCGCGCGAGCCTACACCTATGGCAAAGTATGTTTGTACTTTATTGTTTAGCTGGGCTAATGAAATGCAGGGAAGGAGCACCGCCATCCCGACTAAGGGGCGGGGTCGTTATAATTTGGTCGGCTTTGGCTGACCGTTACTTTGTTTGCCACCGTGCAGTGGAATGTTGCTTGCAGGTGCTGCGGAGCCAAGTACCAAATAACGGGCTGAAGCCCATGTTGCTGAGCTGGCCCTCGAAGGCCAAAGCGAATTGTTGTTTTTATGTTTTTGTCATGTGTGGCCGGCCTGCGAGCCGATGTATGTAAATCATTAATTTGTTAAGTAAACTCTTGTAAGGTCATAAGGCCAAGTACTTTCAGTGTATTTGTTATTTCATTCCTATGGAAGTATGTGGACATTCATGATAGTTGTTATTCAATTATGGGTTCTTTCCAACTATTTAAAAGATTCCACTAGAATGCTCTGTGTTAGGGCGAGTAGTTATAGTTGGATTTTTGATATTCTTATATAACCCTTCCGACTGTCCATGGTGTATAGCGTCGGGTTCTAGCTGGACCTTCTGTTATATGCCACTCGACAGATGGGGGTGTTATAATTTGATATCAGAGCCCAGGTGTCAGTCTTCTTTATTTGAATTCATGGGCAAATTCTTTTAAGGTGTGGTGAGCACATGTATGTGTGTGTCATCGTTATAATATAAAAGAACTCATGAATGTCCACTTAGGAATGAAAAATACACTTGTTTTGAGGAACCTGAGTGTTCCAATGATTGCTTTTAGCAATCTATTTGTCGCCTAATCAAGGTTTTATGCTATTATAGGCAGCTAGGAGCGGTGCTGGGTAATCGGAACGTTCGCGATCGGCGGAAAGTAGTGCACCGAATGACGTGCCTACAACACCTCCTTTAGCAGAAACCATCAGATTGGTGGTTGAAGCAGTCTTTGCTATGATAAATGCCCAACCTGCAGGGCAAATGCACCACGCACCACCTGTTAATGTGCAAGAACCGATTAGGGTGGCAGAGCCGAGAGTGGTAGAACGCATTGCAGTTGATCAAGTAGCACCAAGGAGGGCTATAGAGAAGCAGCTCAAGCATGTAATGAGCTTTAATCCTCCGATGTACGACGGGATTGGAACGCCAACTCAAGCTGAGGATTGGCTCTCTACGATAAAGAAAGTCTTGATGGCCACGTTAACTGAGGAGTGGCAGAAGACCAACATAGCGACCTTCCAATTGGCTGGTGAGGCGAGGCTGTGGTGGAACGAGTTGGAGGTTCACCTCTTAGTGAGAAGGCAACTTGCAGATGTGCCTATAGGAATTCTCAAGGTTTTTCTTGGCCAGATACCTATCCTGTGCTCAGAAGCTTGAGATGGAGAATCAGTACCTTGGTTTGACTCAGGGAGACAAAAGCATGGATGAGTATCTCCACGAGTTTACAGGGTTGGGTCGTTATGCTGGTGCTACATTTACTGAGGAGGAGCGGAAGGCCAACTGATTTTATGAGGGTCTACGTGGCGACCTACAGCTACTCCTTACTGGGCCTAAGGTGCAGGGCTTCCTAGTCTTGGTCAATTCGGCCCAGTCATTGGAAAAGGTCGTGAAGAAAGCGCAAGAGAAGAAGGACCAAGGGGAAAAGAAGTCAGAGTTCAAAGTGTCGAATACAAAGTCGGGTTTTTGCAGATGGAACAAGATGCTGAAGACTTCGAGCTCAGTCCCATTGTCTGGTGCAACAGGGGCAACCACAAGTCGAGTCCAAGAAGCTTGCTACAACTGTGGAAAGATGGGGCATTTTGCTCATGAATGTTGGAGCGGACGTGCAAAGTCCGAGAGGAAGCTTGGAGCAACATATGAAGAAAACGGGAAGGCGGGGGAGTCAACCGCGTCCCACCATGCTCCAGCCCAGCCTAGAGTATATAATCTTTGTCTGCAAGAGGCCATAATACAAGCTGACGTGGTGACAGGTATGAGTTAATTTATAGCAGTTTAACTTTATGTAGTTGTTACCTTTTTATATGTTAGCTTATAAATATTGGTGCTAGGCTTTCCGTTGATTTTCGATTGTTCGGCGAGAGCCCTGTTTGATATGGGAGATTCACATTTCTTCTTGTCCGAAAGATTCGTATCGCGCATCTTAGTCCCTTCCTCGATGGCAAAAGACAAGTTGGATGTGTTGTTGCCCAATGGGTGCTCAATGCGCGCAGATAGAATCTGTGTGGTAAAGATACGGATTGGGAACCTGGAGTTTGATTTGCGAGCATCGGTACTGTCGTTAGTGGAGTTCGACGTAATCTTTGGTATGGACTGGCTCTCAGAGCAGCGAGTATGCATTGATTGCAACTGAAAGGAGGTTAAGTTGGGACTGAATACTGATCGGGAGACTACGTTTGCGGGCATGAATGGGTCCAGTAAGATTTTGATGTCGGCCCTTCTGGTGATCAAGACAGTTCAGTCTGGGGTAGAGCTGTTTGTCACATTAGTGCAGACTTCAACATCTAAGCCAAGTCTAGGCAGTATTCCAGTTATGTCCAAGTATCCTGATGTGTTCCCAGATGATCTCCCAGGAGACCCTCCTCAGCGGGAGATTGATTATACTATTGAGCTGGTGCCGGGTGCCAAACTGGTGTCACGCTCTCCATATCGGATAGCGCCAAGAAAGATGGCGGAGCTGAAGGTGCAACTATAAGAGTTGTTGGAGCAAGGGTATGTGCGTCCAAGTTCGTCGTCTTGGAGCGCACCGGTCCTCTTCGTTAAGAAGAAGGATGGGAGATTGTGACTCTGTATCGACTATCGGGAGTTGAACAAGCTTACGGAAAAGAATAAGTATCTGATCCCAAGGATTGACGATCTATTTGATCAGTTGGTCGGGTCAACAGTATATTCGAAGTTAGATCTGAAATCCGGCTACTACCAATTAAGGATAAGGGAAAGCGACATCCCAAAGACAGCATTCAGCACGTGGTTTGGGCATTACGAGTTCACAGTCATGCCGTTTGGGTTGACCAATGCACCATCTGTGTTTATGGATCTGATGAACAGGATGTTCAGAGAGTACCTGGACCGTTTCATGATAGTATTTATCGACGATATCTTGGTGTACTCGTAGTGTGAGGACGATCACTACAAGCATCTACATATGGTGTTGGAGACGTTGAGAAGGAATCAGTTGTATGCTAAGTTCTCCAACTGTGAGTTTTGGTTATCCTCGGTAGCGTTCCTTGGTCATATTGTTAGTGGAGAAGGGATAGCGGTGGATCCGTCGAAGATAGTGGTGATATGGGAGTGGCCTCTGTTGTCTACAGTGGCGGAAGTCCGGAGCTTTCTGTGGCTTGCTGGCTACTACAAGTGCTTCGTAGAGAACTTCTCACAGATAGCGCTACCACTCACGACATTGACAAGGAAGGATCAAAAGTTTGTGTGGTCGCTGGAGTGCGAGCAGGCTTTTGAAGAATTGAAGAGGCGATTGACTACGGTGCCTATTTTATGTTCTCTGAGTGGTACCGAAGGGTTTGAAATCTATAATAATGCTTCGGGAAGTTGTTTGGGTTGTGTTCTGCTACAGCATGGGAGCGTGATAGCCTATGGTTCATGACAATTGAAGGTTCACGAGAGGAATTATCTGGTTCATGACTTAGAGTTAGCGGCCGTGATATTTGCTCTAAAGCTGTTGAGGCACTACTTGTACGGTGTGAAGGTCGATATCTACACCGATCATAAGAGCCTGGAGTACTTGTTCGATCAGGACCTGAACATGAGGCTGTAGAGGTGGATGGAGTTCCTGGGGGACTACACCTTCGAGAAACATTATGTGCCTGGGAAAGGAAAGGCAGTGGCGGATGCATTGAGTCACAGGGCTCCTGCGCAGGCCAGCTGGTTATCAGTACATGATGAGAGTTTGGTCCGTGATTTGGAGGCATTAGAGATCTCCTGCATTGACAAGCAGATTAGTGCCGAGGCGAAATTGTATTGGACAGAGGTGCAATATGACCTAGCTGATAATTTTCGGCGGGCTTTGGTTCAGGATAGCAGCATGAAGCAGATCTTAAATGAATCTTTGGATAGGTCAAATTCTCAATTTGTTGTTGAGGATGGACTGCTAAAGAGGGACGGTCGTCTATGCGTTTCTAGTGCGGATAACCTTCGGGAGGAGTTGATGTACGAGGCTCATCATACCAAGTACTCAATCAACCCGGGGAGCACGAAGATGTATAAATATATGAAGAAAATGTTCTGGTGGCCAGGATTAAAGAAAAATGTAGCACTTTATGTGGCCAAGTGCCAAACATGTGCCTTGGTGAAGGCAGAGTGCCAGAAGCCTGGAGGATTCTTGAAGTCCTTACCTATCCCGGAGTTGAAGTTCGACGACATTTCTATGTATTTTGTGCATGGTTTGCCAAAGTCGTAGAGGGGAAACGACGTCATCTCGGTGGTCGTTGATAGATTGACAAAAGTGTCGTACTTCATCCCGAACCGGAAGGAATATCTGGTGGAAAAGTTAGCCAAACTATATGTGGATAATATAGTTCGATTGCATGGTGTGCCCTGTAGTATTGTTAGTGACCGAGATGGACGCTTCACGTCGAGTGACTGGAGGCTGTTGCATAGTCTGTTGGGAACTAAGTTGAGTTTCAGCACAGCCTTTCATCCACAGATGGATGGTCACACCGAGAGGGTCAACAGGACGATGGAGGACATGCTTCGCATGTGTGTCCTGAATTTTTGAAAGCAGTGGGAAGATCACCTGTACATGGTGGAGTTTGCATATAACAACAGCTATCAAGCGAGTATTGGAATGGCGCCTTTCGAGGCCTTGTATGGGATAAATTATCACACGTCATTGTCTTAGTTGGAGACAGGCGAGTCGAAGTTATTCAAAGATCAAGCGGTGGAAGACGCCACTTCAAAATACGTACAATTCAGGAACGGTTGAAAATCACTCAGGACAGGCAGGCAAAATACTATAACGCCAAGTATAGGAAGGTGGAGTTCGGTGTTGGAGACTGGGTGTATTTGAAAATCAAGCCGTTCAAGGGTTTCTCGCGGGTTAAATGCTTGAAGAAGCTGAGTCCAAGATATATTGGACCGTTTGAAATCCTGGAGCGGGTTGGCGAAGCAGCGTATCGATTAAAGATGTCAGTGGAGTTGAGTGGGCTTCATGATGTGTTCCACATATCGATGTTACGGAAGGCGGTGCAAGAGCCTTCGCAGGTCGTTCCGGTCGATCAAGTGCCGGTTGATTACGGGTTGACATCAAAGGCCAAGCCAGTATGCATTGAAGACTTTGAAGTCAAACGACTATGCAATAAGGAAACCCGAATGGTTAAAGTCCGTTGGGATAACTACGGACGTGAGAAGCTTTCATGGGAGCGAGAGCAGACTATGTTGGAGGAATACCCCGAGTTATTCCACTCAGGTAACATTTAAATTTTGTGTACCTTTACATAATTTCGGGACGAAATTCTTTAAAGGGAGGGGGGAGATTTCTAACACCCCGAAAATCGAAATCGAACCGGTCGCGTCGTAAGGAATTTTTTGGTGTCTTAATAGGGGTACACGGCATGGGACACGAGATTGTCCAAGGTCGTGTTTTTCTCTTTGTTGGCTAGTGGTGTACAGAAAAGGACACGGCAAGAAACACGGCAGCAACATGGGCGTGTCAAGCGTGACACGGGCGTGTGCATACCCGTGTCACCACCCATGTTCCCAAGAGACATGACGGTTGGCGCAGCGGTTATCTATGACACACCCCTAGTTCACGGGCGTGTCAGGACACGACACGGGCATGTCAGGTTGAGACATGGGCGTGTCTTGACCCGTGTCCTTTTCTGTACTCGACGATCGTGCCTGGATCGGGGCACACGGCCTGGGACACGGCCGTGTGTAAGGCCGTGTTCGGCCTAGGGTTGAGGAATTTTGGGCGGATCTGAGCCGTTCGTTCTCTTTAAATAAGATCTGACGGCCCAGGTGTGTTCCTGCTTTGTTAAGGCCGGGAATTGAGGATTAATTCCTCATTTTCTCTTAAGCTTTCTCTTTCTAAGGAGTTAGAGAGAGGAGATAGAAAGGAGGAAGGAAGAGGAGGATTCCGGCCGCCGGCGGAGCATCGGAGCACCGAATCGAGAACCGAGACCGGATCCGCGGAGGAAATTCCCTTGCGAAGCTTTCCATCTGGATAGATTCCCATGGCGCAAAAGCGAACTACAAGGGTAACGATTCTCTACTTGAGCATGTGAAGCTCTCTTTCTTTTGCATAAGGAAACCCGCTCCCGCGAGTGTGCGGTGATTGTGCGGTGTTCCTTGGGGTTGACGTGAACAATCCCCCTTATGTTGCATATAGAGTACGGAACTGAAGTATCGACATAGGCATTTTGTGTGAAGCCTACTCAGACGTATTGGTCTGGATCGGTGATGTTGCATATTGTATGGTTTGCTGGAGAAGATTCCGTACTTTGTGTTTTCGGGTTTATACACGGTAGATTAACTCCAAGCCGCATCCGAAAAATTGAGCAGAAACGTAGTTCTGCTAACTTGGCAGTCGGGGAGCCAGCCTTGTACATAACTGGGTTATGTGATGTTTGGAAATGTTTTGGGATCCGAGATAAGCTTGGCCCGTGCGTACGCCTTAAAGTGACTATGCGGAGTGAGCAACGGGCAAGTGGAATCGGACCTGGGCTATGTGGTTCGGTGCTAGAGACCCAAAAGAGGGACTGGTCGTTGGCATAGTCGGGAGTCTTAGACTGTGGTCAGAAAGAATAAAATGCTCATGATGTTGCCATCCCGGGGATGTTGGTGAAGCCACAGAATTGACCGGATTCACTGATAATATGCCCTGAGTGCACTGGGTGTTTGGCTGCGCGAGCCTACACCTATGGCGAAGTATGTTTGTACTTTATTGTATAGCTGGGCTAATAAAATGCAGGGAAGGAGCACCGCCGTCCCGAGTAAGGGGCGGGGTCATTATAATTTGGTCGGCTTTGGCTGACCGTTACTTTGTTTGCCACCGTGCGGTGGAATGTTTCTTATAGGTGCTACGGAGCCAAGAACCACATAGCGGGATGAAGCCCATGTTGCTGAGCTGGCCCTCGAAGGACAAAGTGAATTGTTGTTTTTATTTTTTTTTTGTCATGTGTGGCCGGCCTGCGAGCCGATGTATGTAAATCATTAATTTGTTAAGTAAACTCTTATAAGGCCATAAGGCCAAGTACTTTCAGTGTATTTGTTATTTCATTCCTATGGAAGTATGTGGACATTCATGATAGTTGTTATTCAATTATGGGTTCTTTCCAACTGTTTAAAAGCTTCCGCTAGAATGTTCTGTGTTAGGGCGAGTAGTTATAGTTGGATTTTTAATATTCTTTTATAACCCTTCCGACTGTCCGTGTTGTATGGCATCGGGTTCTAGCTGGACCTTCTGTTATATTCCATTTGACAGATGGGGGTGTTACAGGCTGATCCAGCAGATATTTTTCTTCAAGCTCCTCCTGAAATTCACATTCCAAAGAAGAGAAGATATGGTGATGTAGCCTCTGCCAGTAGATCTATTCCAGTACCAGATATAGAGAAAAGGAAAGCTCTAGAATTTGCAGAGATTTGGTCTCCTACTTCAAAGTCACTCATTATTGATACTCTCAAGCTAGTCATGGACTTTAATGAATATAGACATGATCATTACAGCACCAAAGAATGGGATTTGTATGAGAAGTCTATGACTAAAAGAAGATTATATGACAAAGAACATGGAAGAAACAACTCTGCTGCTCCTCCAAAGCCTCAAAAGTACTATCATAATCCTTACAGTTACCAGAGAAGACAACAAGAGAAGAAGGACAAACAACAACATTTTAATTCACCTTTGATTTTAATCCTTATGCTTGTTACACTGCTTTCTCTCTTGCATATCTCGTTCTTTATTTGTCTATATACTTCACCTTAGTGTAAATGGTTCTGACTTCTACAAATATGGGGAGATTCTTCGGTATTATATCCACAATAACCCAAATTTGGTGAAGTCACCCTTGAACTAAGATGAATTAAGTTGTATTTGATGTCTTGTTTGAGTTATGTGTTTTCAGGACTAATTTGCCAAGTGTAGACCAATGTCATTCTACAATGGGTCACCAAATACAGGACCATACAATGTAATCCCTCATTGTGTGATCCATGGTGTTGGCTCATGTGTAGCCTCTCTATTGAGATACACTTCATGTTTCAAGCACTAGGATTGATTGGAGAAAGAAGTGTTGCTGACTTTATTGAAGAAAAGAAAATTCAATTGAAGGAAAATTTTTCTAAGACTTTCACTCGAGTTGAATACTTAGTAAATACTCGAGTAAGGCTATTTGTACTCGAGTAAGGGAAATGGCTCTCGAGTAGTCTGAATATAGCTCTCGAGTGGCCAAGTCCATTACTCGAGTAGACTTTCTCTTATTCTCGAGTTAATAGTTTTTCCTCTCAGAATTTATTCTAAGTCTTTAACTCGAGAAGTCATGTTAACCACTCGAGTAGATAAGTCTTTTGTCTCGAGTTTCAGAAGGAAGATTCTCGTGTTGTTTTACCCCAATCGAGTAGTTCAGTTCATGTACTTGAGTAGTCTTTATACTACTCGAGTAGTCCAGCTCTAATGCTCGAGTGATCATATTTTTATCTCTCAGAGTTTTTTCGAGTCCTATACTCGAGTAGTAATATTCATATACTCGGGCAGTAAATCTACTTCTCGAGTAGTCTATCTACTTCTCGAGTAGTCCAGCTCTAGTACTCGAGTAACCAGTTTTCTTCTCCCCGAAAATCCGCTAAGTCTTTTTCTCGAGTAATATTTCTAGTACTCAAGAAGTTCATCTCCATATCTTGAGTAATCATATTAGCACTCGAGTAAGTCTTTTTCTACTCGAGTGATTACTCATCCTATTCTGAATTTTCTTAAGGACTTCTACTCGAGTAGTCTGTTTCTATCCTCTCGAGTAATCATATTAGTACGCGAGTAGCTTATATCTCACTCGAGTATTTCAGTCAGATTTTCTAGAAATTAGTTAAGTCCATAACCGACAGGATTTTCAAATGCCTTGACGTGATTGGTCCACGTGTACGTCATTAATGCTAATTCTGACCGTTAGGGAGATCATATATAAGGATTTTGTCAAAACGACTAACCCTAACAAGCTGTCAAGAATTATTCTAAGTTTTTTGAATCCTATTTTCTCTTTCTAAAAACGGATGCCGCCGGCCTCATCATTGTACAAATCGGCTAGGGTTTTCGACTCAAGAAGATTCAGATCAAGGTTGACTTACAGATCGAGATTGCTCTTCAACTCCTCATCATCTCTCGGATCATGTGAGTCAAAGAAATCCCATATTCAGATCTTGCTGAGCCTCTTCTTCAACATTTTCTAACAAAGCCGCAAAGATCAAGGAAGAAGACCTAGGCCGACAGATTCTAGGTCTGAGAACTTACTGTTTATATTTCATTATAATCAATTTATTCTTGTAGGAGTCTTCTCTCCCAGTGTAGGAGCTTTTGTCTCCGAGTTGTAGGAAGTTTTTATCATCCGAGTGTAGATCTGTGTTGTGGATTGAGATTGTATAAACTTTGTTCCGAGGCGTAGGATTGGTTTTCAATCCGAGATATTGGAGTGGCCGAGTCTAGTGCTTTGCTAAATAGGTGAGGGAAAGTGGATATACCCAAGGTTGGGGAACGACTATAAATATTTTGTCGTTTGTGAATGCTTGGTAGATTTTTGTGTGCATAGATCTCTAAATTTTTATTCCGCAAAAAGACGCACAACTCACCTATTCACCCCCCTCTAGGTGATTTAGGTAGACAACTGAACACTTTCAATTGGTATCACTGTGAGGTTGATCAATAAAAGATTAACACCTTGATCAGATCTAACCAGTTGCCTTTTGAGATCATCCAAGCATGGACAAGGCTAAAGATTTTGCCAAGCTTCCAATGTGCACAAAGAATAACTTTCCCATGTGGAAAGAGAGAATTAGATTCTTCATGGAAGCTGTGGATCCAAGGATCTTCATGATCGTTGAAGATGGTCCTTACGTTCTGATGACCATTTCCACTATAGATCCAACAAAGAAGGTCCCTAAGAAATTGATGGATCTCGACAAAGATGAGATTACACTTGTCTCTCTAGACAAGAAGGCCAAAAATATAATAGCAAGTGCAGTTGATGACACCATGTTGCAGAACCTGATCCACTACCAGTCTGATAAGGAGATGTGGCAGTCTCTCATCACCTTGATGGAAGGCACAGAAGAGGTTAGGGATGATAGAAGATCCCTTATTAATCAGAAATATGAAGCCTTCTGACAAGAACCCATGGATACCATTGTTGACACGTTTGAAAACTTCTTCAAGATAGTCAACGGCCTAAGGGTCTACGGCCGAGTCTTCACAAACAGAGAACTGAATGATAAGTTCTTGAGATCCCTGACAAAGGAATGGGATATCAAGGTTTGTGCATTCCGGGAATTTGGAAAGCTAGCTGAGATAGACCCGCAGAATCTCTTCGGGAAGCTTATGTCATACGAGATGCAATTCAATACAAGAAAAGTTGAAGAAAAGAAGAGCAGGCCTTCATCCAGGGAGAAATCTATTGCTCTTAAGGCAGACAGCTCAAGGAAGTCCAAGGCTTCCTCTCCTGCCCCAGCACAAGAAGTAAGTGAAGAAGAAACCTCGGAGCCAAGTACTTCAGGCTCAGAGCTATCTGAAGGAGAGTTCTCTCTACTATCACAACAGTTCAAGAAATTCTTGAACAAAAAGAAGCAACGGAAAGGCAAGGATGCCTCCTATAGAAGATCACGACATGATGATGATCAACACAGAAAAGGCTTAAGCAGCCATGACAGGTATACTTCTAAACCGAACAAACATATTTCCACTGACATCGTTTGCTACTGCTGCAGTAAGCCAGGTCATGTTATTGTTGACTGCCCAACAAAAAAAGGATGGTGGAAAGAGAGAGGAAAAGAAGTCCTCATACAATAAGAAGAGGACAGAGAAGAGCCTGATAGCCAAGTAGGGCAAAACTCTCATCGAATCTGACTCATCTGAGTCGAGTGAAGAAGAAGAAGCTTACTTTGGGCTAATGGCTCAAACTGATGATGAACAAGATTCCCAGTTCACTGGGAAGGTAAACTCTCACACTTCGCTCTCTGAATCTGATGTTTCTGAGCATGATCATGAGGACAGCTCTTCTGACGATGAGTATGAACTCATGGCCCAGCACAATGAGTTAATCAAGGCTTATGACAAATGTCGACGAGTCATGAAGACTCAAGCTAAATAAATAAAGTCTCTGAAGTCTGAAGAGAGCACTTTGAGAGAGGAAGTTGCTAAGACCGACTCACTCAGAGAAAACTTCAATGCTACCATTGAAGAATATAACAAGGCTCTCGAGCACCTACACTTAAAAGAGAAGATCATCAAAGAGTTGGAAGAGCAACTCGCTGCTGAAAGGAAACTTGTCCAAAGTTTCTCGAAGCCCAAGACAGTTCTTCCTTTCGTTGCTGAATTCTCAGTTAAGACCAAAGGTGTTTGGCTAGGCCATGTGGAAGCTCCTAATAAATCTTCCAGGAGGAATATAGCTCAAAGAAAGAATACGGTGGCCAAGAAGGCTTTGGCCAAAGAGATGCGGAAATCCCTCAAGATCAGACTTTGTTCAAGAAAGTCATATTTCCAACAAACGAGTTTGATCTTGACATATCCTACTGTCACTTCGCTAGGCCTACTTATGTAGAGCCCAAGTCTCATTACTAAGGATGGACTCGCCCCAAAAACTTTGGTGAGAGTATCTTTAAGGCACCTCATGAAGAAATCACTCTTCAGAGCTATGACCCTTATAATCATGGTCATAACATTAAGAAAGCACCAAAGGTAAAGCCTATTGTGGAAAGGCTACTGAAGGAGAAGAAATCATGTGATTTCCATCACCATGAAGCTTCTTCCTCCAAGAATGCTGCCATTACTAGACCACCATCTCAAAAGGTCAAGCAGGAGAACTTAAGGCAAAGATACAACATGTTCGACTGTTGGTGTTGTGGCAAAATTGGTCACTTTGTCATCGACTGCTAGTTTAATTCCAGGAATTTTGCAACTCCTCAAATTGGCAATATGAGAAAGACAACTCATAATGCTAATACGCGTAGGGGGAGTGTTCTAACAAGAGACCAAGGACCAAAATGTGTTTGTGTTCCTAAGGCAAATTGATTTATAATTGCAGGTATGTCCAAAGGCCACCAAAACGCCTATCTGGTATTTGGACATTAGATGCTCTCGGCACATGACCGGGACAAGAAGCCTTCTCCAGAACTAGTCTCCAGTATTCAACGGGCCAAAGGTCATCTCTGGAGGTTCAGACCATGGAATTACTAAAGGCTATGGTATGATCTCTAACGGTAGAGTATCCTTCTCAGATATGGCTTATGTTGAAGGATTGGAATACAATCTCATAAGCATAAGTCAACTTTGTGATAAAAGATATATTGTTGAATTTCATGCTGATAAGAGCTTGATAAAATCGGTTGACAATATGGAAACGATTCTATCAGGCACTCGAAGCAGAAATATATTTTGTTTAAATTTCATATGTATAGACTCTTCTACACCAGTGTGTTTTATGGCTAAAGATAGTGCATCTCTTGCTGACCAATGGCACATGAGATTAGCACATATTAATTTCAAAACTATTAATAAATTATTTTCACTAAATTTAGTACATGATGCCCCAAATGTCAAGTACGTCAAAGATAGATCTTGTCACGTATGAGTAAAAGGCAAGCAAATAAGAGCTACCTTTAAAACCATTATTGATAAAGATTCTAATAGATGTTTACATCTGCTTCTTATGGACTTGTTTGATCCACTGCAAGTTAGGAGTTTGGGAGGTAAGGATTATACGTTGGTTATTGTTGATGAATACTCGCTCTTTGCATAGGTGTTCTTTCTAAAATACAAGTTATTTAACTTTGACATCTTTACAAATTTTGTCATGCAGCTCTAGAATGAATACAACTGTTCCGTAGTCAAAATCAAAAGTGACAATGGAACAGAGTTCAAGTCTGGGGCCATGACAAAATACTATGAAAGCTTACGTATCTTTCATGAGTTTTCCTGTCCTCGAACTCCTCAACAGAACGGAGTAGCTGAGAGAAGGAATAGAACACTCATAGAGGCCTGCAGGAACATTTTGAGTGATGCCTCACTCCCAGAATACTTCTGGGCTGAAGCCGTCAACACTGCATGCCACGTGGAAATTCGAGCACACATAAACAAGAATCACAATAAGACACCTTACGAACTTCTAAAGTGCAGGAAACCGATTGTCTCATATTTTAGAATTTTTGGTTATAAGTGCTTCGTGCTTAACAATGGTAAGTATCACACTACCTAATTTAGCCAAAAGAGTTTTGAAGGTATTTTTGTAGGGTATAGTAGCCATAGTAAGGCATATAGGACATTTAATAGAAAAACTCTGGTCGTAGAAGAATCCATACATGTTGTATTTGATGAGACAAGCTTGCTGCAATGCACCTCTTCTAGTGTGTTTATTGAAGATGCAGGCACAAAGTTGAATGAACTTAACTTGGAAGAACCGACTGAAGAAAAAGGTGAAAAGTTTATCAAGATCACCACTCCAACCCCTATTGGGGAGGTAGATGATCAAGATGAAGAAATCATCCATGTGGATGAAGTCACTCCGGTGATTGAAGACATTTCAGATGCAAGGACTATAGAGCTCAGACATCTGAAGGATCACCCAATGGACCAAATCATTGTAGATCACCGGGCTGTTGTCAGAACTAGTAGAGGTACAACTAACGAGAATTTATTTTTAAGTTTTCTCTCACAGGTTGAACCAAAGAAGTTTGAGGAAGCAAACTCAAACGCATCTTGGATAATGGTGATGGAAGAAGAACTAAATTAGTTCAAGCGATGTCAAGTATGGAAACTTGTTCAAAGACCCCAAAGGTAAGAATGTCATTGGGACAAAGTGTGTCTACAGGAACAAGATGAATGAGGATGGAACGATCATAAAGAACAAGGCCAGACTCGTTGCCAAAGGATATCGTCAAGAAGAAGGAATCGACTTTGACCAGACGTATGCTCCAGTGGCAAGGCTGTAGGCAATCTGGTTATTCCTAGCATATGCCACTCTTAAGGGCTTCACTGTCTATCAGATGGACGTGAAGTCTGTCTTCCTTAATGGTGACATAAAGGAAGAGGTGTATGTGGAACAACCTCCAGGTTTCATTGATTCTAACTTTTCCGATTGAAAGAGAGGGTTAGACCTGATTTACTCTAGAGGGGGGGGGGGGTGATAAAGTAACTTGAGAACTTTTTGTTGTTTATAAATTAATGTCAGAGTAATGAAATAAGAAATATCAAGGTAACCAGAAAGCAATAGCAACCTAAGTTAATTTAATCTAATAACAGCACTGATAACCTAATCTGTCATAGCCACAACAAGAATAAAAAGAAGAGGGAAACTAGACAACACAAGAACTTTTATAGTGGTTCCCCAACCTGGGTACATCCACTCATCTACCACCCTGGTAGGAATCCACTTGTAGGTTTTGATAAGGTTACTGCCACCAATGAGCTTTTGATCAGGTGCTCAAAAACCAAAATAAACTTTTGAAGGGAGTTAATAAACCCTTTATACAGAGGGGAAGAGAGATTGATGGTGTCTTCTCTTTCTCTTTTCAACAGAGAAGACTATTGGATTTTTTTTGTTGTCAAGAACTCCTCTCAATAACACTTGGAGTCTTGCAAATGGTGTAGGTCTTCAGTCCTCAGCCTTGACTTGAAAATGAGATCCAGGAACTTCTAACTGATATGGATGTGTTGTCCTTGAAAGCTCCTGGAATGAAGGTTGAAGAAGACTCTTGATTTGTAATGATTGTTCTTCTTCTTCTTCAGCAATGTCAGGGAGAAAACAATTCATTTTCTGTATAGAGAATGTTCAAAGTATTGTTGTTGTTTATCTCTTCTCTCTGAATCTGTATTCCTGTATTAGTTCTGTGTTGTGGACTGCTTCCTACAGAAAAGAGAAAAATTTCTTTTATATCATCAGTCGAATTTTTCATTTGAATTTTGAATTCCTTTGCATTAATTGCTGACGGCCTGGAGAGTGAAAATCGGCTGGAGAGAATATCTGCATTAATGAATTTCCCCAACTGTCCTATTAAAAAATGGCAAGTTATATTCCTGATGAAGACCATAATCAAAACTGCCACTAACAGTTATATTTAGAGAATATAAGCATTGATTATTCAGGAATTATTACATGAGAATAAGGACAGAAAGAGGGAAAAGTGCAAGTCTGGAACTGCATAGCAATCGTCGACAAGAGAACAGATTTCGTCGACCAAAGATCAAAGATTGTCGACCAGAGAAATCTTGTTCGTCGACCTGGGAATTATGGTTCGTTGAACTGAGAACCAAGTTCATCGATCTGATTTCAGCTAACTACTTTCTGAGAAAACTTCCCAATTCTATGGTCTAAGTTCGTCAAGCTGATAACATAACTTCGTCGACCTGAGTTCAGAGAAAGTATTCTAGACTTAATGTGTTGAAGTTGATCTCCCAGAAATCGTCAGCCTGAGCTCGAATATCGTCGAGCTCAACTCAGAGAATTTACTCTGAGTTCGTTGAGCGGAGCACGACTTTCGTCGAGCTGAGTTCGACGGACGTCGAACTCATTTCCCTAAACTTGATTTTCTTCTAAGTCTGAGTCTTCTGCTATCTCCAGTTGGTTGGACCATGCAAGGTAGAATCTAAGGACTTAGCCTAAACTCTAGTACACAATGACATGACACTGACTATACATGGTAGGTCAATTGTCCTAATTAGTGAACCTAGCACAAATCACCTCGGGATCCAACAATCTCCCCCTATTTGGGTGAGTTCACTAATAGACATGAAATAAAGAACAATCACAAAGCAAGAAAATATATCTGGCAGAGAAATTAAAATAGCAGCAGATATTTACAATGTAGCTTTGTGATAGTACATAAATAAAAAAGTTTTAGAAAGACAGAAACTTAAACAGAATAAACTCATTTCTTTTTATTCTGTTTCTCCTTTTGCTTGTCCTCTTTTTCTTTGTCAGTAGGCTATGTAAACTTGATCTCTCTATTGGGATTAGCTGCTTGCTTTTTGGACATAGTCATATCATCAGCTCCAATGATATTGAGAGATGTGGCTCTAGGCACAATAGCCTCTGGGTGTAGATTCATATAGGCATCTACATTAAAAAACTTGTTAGCTTTCTCATACATGTTTAGTTCTTCTTTCCTGTATTTGGACATTGTAGAATACTGGGAGGCATCTTTTACTTCAGCTTTAGCATTGTTTATCAGTGATAATCCAACCAATTCCTAGAACCTAGCCATTCTAGCAGTAGTCTCTGTCTCTAAATCCATAAATGGAATGGGAAGAGACTCTGGCTTCTTAGGACTGTCAGCTTTCACTGGTTCAGGAACTTAATGTTGCTGTTGCTGAGGATATTATTGTTGTAGCTGTTGTTGAGGTTGCTGTTGCCTGCTGGAAGAGTACCTCTGCTGGCTGCTTCTTTGAGAAGATGAGGATCTACCATGTTGTTTATGATATGTTTGAGCATATGAGGTAGACCTCTGAGATGAGCTACCTGAAGCACTAGCAACAGGTGGAGGAGTAGGAGGAGGTCCTTTCCTGTGCCTTTGAGGAGGAGGAGAATATCTTCTACTTTTCTTTCTTGCCTTTTGTTTATTTTTAGAGAGCCACATCCAAGATGGTATCCCAGGGTAAGGAGTAATTTTCTATAAGATATAGTAAGGAGTGTCATGAGTTAGATTTGGCTTAGGAGCAATAACTGGAGTAGCCTTCCTTTTCTTAGAAACTTTATTTTTAGCAGAAGGGCTCTCATCAGAATCATCATTATCATCATCATCATCTTTTTCAAAGGAGGATCCCTGAGTATTATCATATAAATCATCCAAAGCTTTCAGAAGAGCTTTGTCAATTGACTTGTCAGCCTGAGGCTGAGCTTGAGGTACTGGAGCTTGAGCTGGAGCAACTACTTGAGGTTCTGGATCCTGAGGTTGTTCGGCAACTATTATATTTTCAGTAATTAATAAATTCTCTTCTTCTATATCTGCCATTATGATTTCATCCAAATCTTGCATTGGACTGTCATCCATTTTGTATGTTGGAGCTGAGAAGGCTTCTGGAGAGGAATTTTCCTTGGAGGGGGATTGTACAGTTGGTATCTTTGTTGCTGCAAAAATTGCCTTTAGTTGCTTGGCAACTATGGGACTTATAGGTGCAGTGTATGGTACAATAGCCAAAGAATGTTGATGAGAGGAGCCGGGAAGAATATCTCTGTGAAGAAAATTGAATAATTCAAGTAAAGAATTTAAATTAACTGTGGGATTTAGAATAAAATCACCAGCAGTATCAATTTCTGCCATAACTGGCTCATCCATTTCTGTATCTGAATCAAATAAAACTACTATTTCAGAGGGAGTGGCTGCTTCTTCTGAAGAGTCTGAAATTAAAGAATTTGTTTCTGCTTCTGCTATTGCTGCTGCTGCTTCTACTGCTGGAGCTTCTTCTTCATGGAGCATCTCCCCATGACTGGCTGCAGAGGGTCCTGGAGCCAGTCCCCCAGAAGAAGGGACAGGGGATAGAGCAGCAACTTTGGCAGAGAGAGTATGGATGGAGGCAGTAAGGGGAGCTAGAGCATCATCTAGGAGTTTCTGTAGAGTGGGAGAGATGAAGGCTAGCAGATCCTTAACAATTTCAGAGAAGTTAAGATAAAGGGATTCTGGAGCAGTGGAGGAGTAGGGATTGTGATGACCATAATTTGAACAAACAGAAAATGCACTGGACATATCTGTGTGTGTGTGTGTGTAGTTAGGTACAGTGGATGGAAGGTCAGTTTGGATGAGTAGGGGGAAGGGGACAGAGGGAGTTGCAGTTGTGGAGAGGGGAACTGTTATTGTGGGGGAGGAGATAAATGTGTCAGGGTTTGTGGCAGTTAAATGTGGTGGAATTGGAGATTGATGTGGAGAGTGTAAAGGAGATTGATGTGGGGATGGTTCAGGTGATTTATGTGGTGATGATAGGAGGTGAATGAGGGTTCCTGTATGGAGGAGGATGGGATGTCAGAGATATGTACTTAGGGAGAAGATGGAGGTGGAGATGGTGGTGGTGGAGAATGTGCAGGAGATGAAGCTGGAGTTGTAATGTGAACTTATTGTTATTATTGTTGTTGTGGTTGAGATTGTGGAGAAGAAGGAATGGTGGAGGTGGAGGGAGCTTCTTCTGGGGGTGGAGGAGCGGCTATGATAGCCCTTGTGCTCTTAGAGGGTCTTGTAGAAGAGGAAGCCTTGGTTGGTTTGGTTATCTTCCTCTCCCATCTGCCAAAGAGGGCATAGGTGAGCCTCTTGGAGGCATTGGTAACCACTGGTGTGGAGACCAGATGTTTTGGAGCCTTTTCATGAAGGACGATTCCCAGAATCCGTCCAAAATACACTTCCTTCTTATTATTTTTCTTTTTAATCAAATCGAACAGCAGCATGCCCCAGTTTGCTGCTTTCCTCTCTACTAGAGCACTCATCACCATGAATTGGTGCCTGGTTATATAATCGTGTGTTGTGTCTTTGTCCAGTAGCACCTTCCTGACTACATCAGGCAAGAACTTGTACTCGGCAGATAGGTTCTTCTTCAAAAACTTGTTTGGGTTCTCTCTAGAGTGACCCATTTTGAGCAACATATTGTCATACTCCTCATTGTCCATTTCGATGTCGTCATAACCATTCAGGAAACCGAAAGCTTTGGTTAGTATATTTGGGGAAAGGGAGACTGAGTTACTAGAAATTATGTCAGTCAGGGTATCTTCTGTTGCTATAGAGGTAAAGACCCATTCTTTGATTTCAGCCATGGCAATCTTTATTCTGTGGGTCATGAACCTTTTCAGATTTTGTTCTTCAAATAACTTTAGAATGTCCACGAAGATGGGGTCAGAATGCTGGAAAGAGTGAAAATCAATATTGAAACCCATGTCGAATTTCATGGTGGACAGAACATTCGCCGGAAGCATCATGGATGCACCTGCAAGAGAGAAACAAAGATCAAGTGCAAAGGAACTGAAAGCGCGGGATGGAGGTCGAAGAAAACCTAGATATAAGGTTTGCAGAATATGAACCGGCAAACTCCGTTCGACGAAAGATAGGAATTCTTTGGTCTGAGGTCGACGAAATGTTTTATAGTCAAAAGAATTTGTCGATCTCTATCAGAAGATGTGAAAACATTTCATCGAGCTCCGTTCGACGAAAGTTTTCTGAAGCAAATTCGTCGATCTCCGGTCGACAAAAATAACTTCACTCACAGAGAATTCGTCGATCTCCTTCGATGAATTTCTCTGGAGCTTTTCTCTGTTCGTCGATCTCCGTTCGACGAACTTTGAAAAATTCGTCGACCATAGACAAAAATCAAATTAAAGCTTCTCCATTTATCATACCAAGCTGATATATGAAGAACAGATGGTTCCTCTCATCCAATGGTTTGGTGAATATATCTGCTCTTTGTAAATCAGTGTAGATATAGACATGATTAATTTTATTTTTGTCTACACACTCTCTAATAAAATGGTGTCTAATGTCTATATGCTTAGTCCTACTATGATGGACTGGATTTTCTGCTAAGGATATAACACCTATGTTGTCACATAGTAGAGTTGAATTATTTAAGTTGAACCCATAGTCTAGAAGTTGGTTCTGAATCCACAGTATCTGGGAACAGCAACTGCTAGCTGCTATATATTCTACTTCAGCAGTTGAAGTGGATACAGTTGACTGCTTCTTGCTAAACCAAGAGACTAATCTCAAACCAAGGAACTAGCATGTTCCTGAGGTACTTTTTCTATCTACTCTGCATCCAGTAAAGTCAGCATCTGAGTAACTAGTTATCTCAAACTCTGACTCAGTGAGATACCAAAGTCCTAGACTAGGATAACTCTTTATATATCTTGAAAACTTTTTTAAGAAAATTAGGTGAGATTCTTTAGAATTCACTTGGAACCTAGCACAAAGACATGTAGCAAACATTATATCAGGTCTGCTTACTGCAAGGTATAGTAGGGACCCAACAATGCCTCTATATAATTTTTGATCAACATGTTTCCCATGTTCATCAGAATATATTACAACATTAGTGGCCATGGGTGTTTTCTTTGCTGAGGCATCAGCCATCCCAAACTTTTTGAGAAGCTCCTTAGCATACTTAGCCTAGGATATGAAGATATCATCAGGTAGCTGCTTCACTTGGAGAACGAGGAAGTAGGAGAGCTCACCCATGCTACTCATTTCAAACTTTGAATGCATGAGGCCAAAAATCCTTTTGTATAGTTTGGAATCAGTAGACCCAATTATAATATCATCTACATAAATTTGTACTAACAATATTTGATCCTTATGGTGCCTAGTGAATAATGTCCTATCTACAATACCTCTAGAAAATTTATGCTCTATCAAGAAGCTAGCTAAGGTTTCATACCAAGCTCTTGGAGCTTGCTTTAAACCATAGAGAGCTTTATGCAATCCAAAGACATATGAGGGATGAGTTGGAGAGATGAAACCTGGAGGTTGTTCAACATAAACCTCTTCTTTGAGTTCTCCATTCAGAAAGGCACTTTTGACATCCATTTGAAAAACTTTGAATTTCTTGTAGGCAACATAAGCAAGGAAAATCATAATTACTTCCAGCCTTGCAACAGGTGCAAAAGTCTGGTCATAATCAATCCCTTCTTCTTTCCTATAACCTTGAGCAACAAGCCTTGCTTTATTCCTTATGATGACACCTTGGGCATCCAGCTTGTTTCTATATACCCACTTAGTTCGAATGACTGGGTAATCTTTGCGTCTTGGAACTAAGTCTCAAACTCTGCATCTCTCAAATTGATTGAGCTCCTCTTGCATTGCAATAATCCAGTGTGGATCTTGCTCTGCATCATTGATGGATTGGGGCTCAATTTGAGATATGAAGCAGGCATGCATCAAATCTTGGTTAAGTTGATGCCTTGTCTGCACACCAACTGACATGTCTTCAATCACTTGAGATATGGGGTGATCTCTAAGTGTGACAAATTCAGTGGGTGGAGTTGGTTGTTCAATAGCTTGGGGAATAAATTCCTCTTGTGGAATTAGGTTTGTTGTTGTTGGTTCATCACTAATTACAGTGTCTTCTTCTTCACTTTCTTCAGCACCTTGTGGAGAAAGATGGCTAACTGCCTCATCGGTGAGGGTCAATTCATTAAGCTTCACACACAAATTATGTTCCTGCAAAGATTCATTGGTATAAGAAGTCTTCTCCTTGAAAAATCTGTTATTCTCATCAAAAGAAACATGGATGTATTCTTCAATTTTTAAGGTAGATTTGTTATACACCATATAAGTATTGCTTACTTGGGAATATCCAAGAAGGATTCTCATATCAGCATTGGCTTCAAACTTTCTAATATGTTTCTTATTATTATTGTGTATATAACATAAACATCCAAAGATTTTAAAGTAGTCTACTTTAGGTTTCTTCCCTTTTAGTAACTCATTAGGAGTCTTATTCTTAAGCATGTGTATAAGACTTCTATTCAGTACATAATTTGTTGTGCTTATAGCCTCTGCCCAAAAGGATAGGGGCAAATAAGCATCTGCAAGTAATGTGCCTGCAGATTCAATTAGTGTTCTATTCTTCCTTTCAGCAACCCCATTTTGTTGAGGTGTTCTAGGAGCTGAGAAGCAATGTCTGATACCTTCCTTCCTACAGAACTCTTGCATAAGAAGAGACTCAAACTCAGTACCATGATCACTTCTGATCAGTACTCAATCTGTAAGTTCTTGAGAAAATCTGTAAGAGCCTTAAAGTTATCAGACTTAGATCTCAGAAATAAAACTCAAGTGAATCTAGGGAAGTCATCTATAATCACTAAAATATAAGATTTCTCTCCTAGACATCATACTGTTATAGGGCCAAAAAGGTCCATATTTAGTAAGTACAATATCCTAGGTGAGTCACTTTTGTTTAATGATTTAAAGCTATTTTTAGTTTGCTTGCCTAATTGACAGGCCCTACAAAGACTTTCCTTCTTGTAGGGGCAAGAAGGCAATCCCCTAACAAAGTTGTCCCTAGATAGTTTGGCAATATGTTTTAAGTTAACATGACCTAATCTCCTATGCCAAAGGTCATTATTATTACTAGTTGAATTGAACATGCATATTTCAGATTTAGCTGACTGGAAGTTAACTACATAAATGTTTCCTAATCTAGTGCCAATCAATACTACAAGATTATCTAAATAAGTAATAATACAGGAGGTTTTAGTAAATGATATTTGATACCTTTCATCACATAATTGACTTATGGAGATAAGGTTATGCTTCAGTCCACTTACATATGCAACATTCCTGAAGGTGACAACTCCAACTTTGAGTTGTCTATAGCCTTCAGTCTGGCCACAATTGGAGTCACCAAATATTACTTTTGGTCCTAGCTTTGCCTTGTAATGTGTTAGGTTGGCCTTATTTCCAATCATGTGCTTAGAACAGCCACTGTCCAGATACCACTGTTGCTCTATGGTAGAACAGTCTTTTACCTACAATGAAACAGATTAGCCATTCCTGACCCAGGTTACCTTGGGTCCTTCTTTCTTTACATAACTGAAACTGGAAATAAATGAGCATTTAGGTTGGCTTTTATATCCTAAGGGGTGATTTTTCCTAGGTGGAATTATCCATTGATTATTAAATGTTCTTTGTTGGTTATAGGTTTTAAAGAAATTAAAATTTTTGTTAAACTGATCTGCGTTTGACGAATTCTGGTGAGTTCATCGATCTGAGTTTGATGAATTGGGATGAGTTCGTCGAACTCCACTCAAAGAATGATAGAACTCATTTTTCTGATCCCCAAAATCATCGATCTCTGGTCGACGAACCATACTGGTTTCGCGATTGTAGTTCAACGAATAATTATTATATAAATCTACGTCCGGAGTTCGTCGAATGGAGTTCGACGACTGTACATATTTTGTCGATCGTAGTTCGATGAAATCTGCCTAACATTGTTTTTATTTGGATTTTTCTTATTTTGTTTTCTTTTCTTTTTCTTTGGTTTTGATTCAATTTGTTTAACATTATTACTATCCAACTTTTTCTTTCCCTTTTCTGATACAAATTTTTTGGGTGCAGTTAATACATTTTTCTGAATAAGAGAGGGTTGGTTTGATGATGCACCTAAGCCCAGCTTGCCATTAAGTCTGACATTGACTGTGCTTGAGATTTCCATCAACTTGATACTTCTCCCATTTATGGATTCTTCAAGTTTCCTAGCCTCAGCTAATTCAGATTTTAGTGAAATTATTTGTTCATTTGCTAAAACTAAATCATGCTTTAATTTAACATTTTCAGAGATACACTTTTCATGATCAGTTAGTTTTTCTGTAAGTAGTTTGATTTCTTTTTCAGAGTTAATTAAATCTATACACATGGTTTTGAATTTAATTTTAAAACTATCTGAACTACAATCAAATGATGACAGTACCTGATCAGCTTCTGATTCTGAAGCTTCTTCATTTTCAGATTCTTCTTCAGCATCTGATGGGCTGCAAGATGCATTGATAGCCATGAGGCAGACTTCCCTTGCCTTTGCCTCATCTTCCTCTTCACTGGAACTGGAAGACATGGATTCAACTTTTGTGTCACTCCATGTTTCAACAACAAAGCCCTTCTCCTTTTTTTTATGCTTGCAGGAGGTAGGCCTGCTATATTGCTTGCTTCTGGAGTCCTTTTCTCTTCTCCTCTACTTCTTCTGATTCTCAGGACATTCAGAGATGAAGTGTCGTGGTTTCTTGCATCCAAAACATACTATTCCTTTAGTAGGAGTTTTATCATACATGGGTTTGTCATCATTCCTAGATGACTTTCTCCTGAAGTCATTTCTTGTCATTTTGTAGAATCTCTTGGCAAAGAGACTCATCAGTTCTTTATTGACTGTTGAAGCTTCAGTCTCTTCTGCAGCTTTGAATGTTATATTCTGCTCCTTTCTTGATGGTGGACTCCTTTGTTCTGCAGCTTCCCAGGATTTGATTAGTTGCTCATACGATTTGAGCTTTCCTAGGAGAGATTCAATGGAAATCTCATTCAAGCTTCTGGGTTCCTTGAATGGCCAGATCCTGGAGTCCCATGAGCTTGGGAAGCACATAAGGATCTTGTCATTCACCTATATGAGAGAGATGTCTTTGTCCAAGATTTTCAACTCACTAATAATGGAGCTTAATCTGTTGTACATGTCACCAATAGATTCAGCTTCATCTTTCTTGAAGTTCTTATACTGTGAGATGAGAGTTGATCTTCTATCTTTTCTCTCATCTGCTAAGCCAGCAACCATCTAGTTGAGAGAATTCCAGATTTCTTTTGCAGAGGTGCACTTAGCCACCTTTTGGAAAATGCCATCTGACATGGTTTGAGCCAATATGTTCATGGCTTTGGCATCTGCAATTTTGGCTTTCTTCTGAGCATCAGTCCACTCAGGTGGTGGAACTGAATGAGTGCTTGAAGTTGTTGCAGAAGTCGATGCTGTGGGTTGAGGAGGACCTGTCAAAATGGAATTGTAGATGTCCTCATCAATGGAATTTATATACAATCTGATTCTTGCCTTCTAGATTGCAAATTTATTTAAATTGCAGACTGGAGGTCTGGTGCTTGCATAATCCTTGTTTTATGCCATGTTGTGTAATAAATAAAACTAAGAGAAACAAAGATCAGATCTAACACAGGATCTTTTGGTTCAAGAGTTAGCTTGTACAACCAAAGGAAACTGCTCTGATACTAATTGAAAGAGAGGGTTAGACCAAATTTACTCTAGAGGGGGTGAATAGAGTAACTTGAGAACTTTTTGCTGTTTATAAATTAATGTCAGAGTAATGAAATAAGAAATATCAAGGTAACCAGAAAGCAATAGCAACCTAAGTTAATTTAATCTAATCACAACACTGATACCCTAAACTATCACAGCCACAGCAAGAACAAAAAGAAGAGGGCAACCAGACAACACAAGAACTTTTATAGTGATTCTCAAACCTGGGTACATCCACTCTTCTACTACCCTGATAGGAATCCACTTGCAGGTTTTGATCAGGTGACTGTCGCCAATGAGCTTTTGATTAGGTGCTCAAAAATAAAATAAACTTTTGAAGGGAGTTAATAAACCCTTTATACAGAGGGGGGAGAGAGATTGATGGTGTTTTCTCTTTCTCTTTTCAATAGAGACGACTAGTGGATTTTTGCTATTGTCAAGAACTCCTCTCAATAACACTTGGAGTCTTGCACAGGGTGTAGGTCTTCAGTCTTCAGCCTTGACTTGAAAATGAGATCCAGGAACTTCTGACTGATATGGATGTGTTGTCCTTGAAAGCTCCTGGAATGAATGTTGAAGAAGACTCTTGATTTGTAATAATTGTTCTTCTTCTTCTTCAGTAATGTCAAGGAGAAAATAATTTATTTTTTGTACAGAGAAGGTTCAAAGTATTGTTGATGTTTATCTCTTCTCTGTTAATCTGTATTCATGTATTAGTTCTGTATTGTGGATCGCTTCCTGCAGAAAGAGAAAAATCTGTTTTATATCATCATTCGAATTTTTCCTTTGAATTTTAAATTCCTTTGCATTAATTGCTGACGGCCTGGAGAGTGAAAATCGGCTAGAGAGAATATCTGCATTAATGAATTTCCCCAACTGTCCTATTAAAAAACGGCAAGTGATATTCCTGATGAAGATCATAATCAATACTGCCACTAACGGCTATATTCAGAGAATATAAGCATTGATTATTCATGAATTACTGCATGAGAATAAGGACAAAAAGAGAGAAAAGTAAAAGTCTGGAACTACACAACAATCGTCGACCAGAAAACAGATTTCGTCGACCTAAGATCAAAGATCGTCGACCAGAGAAATCGTGTTTGTCGACTTGGGAATTCTTTTTTGTCGACCTGAGAACCAAGTTCGTCGACCTGAATTCAGCTAACTGCTTTCTGAGAAAACTTCCCAATTCTGTGCTCTAAGCTCGTCGAGCTGATAACATAACTTCGTCGACCTGAGTTAAGAGAAAATATTCTGGACTTAATGTGTTGAAGTTGATCACCCAGAATTCGTCGACCTGAGCTCGAATATCGTCGAGCTCAACTCAGAGAATTTACTCTGAGTTCATCGAGCGGAGCACGACTTTCGTCGAGCTGATTTCGACGGACGTAGAACTCATTTCCCTGAACTTGATTTTCTTCTAAGTCTAAGTCTTCTGCTGTCTCCAGTTGGCTGGTCCATGAAAGGTTGAATCTAAGGACTTAGCCTAAACTCTAGGACACAATTACATGACCCTGGCTATACATGGTGGGTCAATAATCCTAGTTAGTGAACCTAGCTCAAATCACCTAGGAATCCAACACCGATTATGTTTATTTATTACATAAAGCATTATATGGTTTGAAACAAGCTCTTCGAGCTTGGTATGCGACGTTGTCTAGCTTCTTCTTGAGAACAAATTCACAAAGGGGAAAGATAGATAAGATATTATTTCTTAGTGAAATAAAAGACAAGATTTTGCTAGTGCAAATTTATGTCGACAACATTATTTTTGGCTCTACTGACGACAACCAATGCAAGAAGATTTTTAAACTTATGCAAGGGAAGTTTGAAATGTGCAGTATGGGTGAGTTGAAGTATTTCTTAGGGCTTCAGGTGAAATAATCTAAAGATGGAATTTTCATCTCGCAGACTAAGTTCACCAAAGAGCTAATTAAGAATTTCGGAATAGAGAACGCAACCTCTATGAGGACTCCAATGGGTTCAACTGTGTCTCTGGACAAGGATGAGAAAGGGAAACCTTTTGATGAAACCAAATATAGAAGCATAATTGGATCCTTGCTCTACCTTACTGCCAATAGACCATACATAATGTTCTCAACATGTGTTTGTGCTAAATTTCAAGTGAACTCTAAGGAATCTCACTACGCTGCTGTAAAGCGGATTTTGAGATACCTCAAGGGTACACCAAATCTTGGCTTATGGTACCCAAGAAGTAATGATAACGAACTAATTGGTTTTTCAGATGTAGATTTTGCAGGTAGCAAAGACGACAGGAAGAGCACTTCCGGGACATGCCAATTCCTTGGAAGAAGGCTCATATCCTGGAGCAGTAAGAAGCAGAATTGTATTGCAATCTCAACTGCTAAGTCAGGGTATATCTCTACAGGCAGTTGTTGTGCACAGTTGCTATGGATAAAGAACCAGTTTGAAGACTATAACATGAAGTTTCAGAACATTCCATTATTTTGCGACTCTTTCAGCGCAATTGCAATAGCCAACAACCCAGTCTTTCACAGACGGAGAAAGCACATAGAGCTGCGGTACCACTTCATCCGGGAGCATATGGAGCATGGGGACATAGATCTACAATATGTCCCAACATATAGACATATTGCACACATTTTCACAAAGCCGCTGGACGAGACCAATTTCTCGTTCTTCAAAACAGAACTTGGAATGCTCAATAAAGAAGATTAGAGAAGGTGGACTCACAAAAAGGTTCAGAGATCAAGAAATCAGTCAAAAGCTGAAATTCTTCAAAGTTCAGACCTTATGACTTGAGTAAGATAAAGACCACTCGAGTAAGAAGTAAGTCACTCGAGTACCTCTTTGAACTACTCGAGTACTTCCTCAGCCACTCAAATAAACCTACTCAAGTACTTCTTCAACCTACTCGAGTAGTAAGTTTCCACTCGAGAGCTATAAGGACTTCACTTGAGTACTTCCATATTATCACTCGAGTACTTCCAGTTTTCTCAATCGAGTACTATCTTCATTTCACTCGAGTACTGCTGGTCCTCTCGAGTACTCGGAAGAAAATTTCCAACTTCAATTCAAATTTCTTTATTCGCAACCCGAGGCTTATGCCGCCCTTTCCAAGGTATGTTAAGCTTAATTTACTTTCTTAATCATCATAAATTAGGGTTATATAAATAGAAAAGTCTGGAATTCATTTCTCTACACGAATCAAAACCCTCTCACTCGAGTAAAAGAAAAACTCTTCGCCTTCCACCGACTGTCATAGAGCTTGCGCCATTCTCTTCCCCGCAGCAGATTTATCTCAAATCTCTAGATCATGGCACATTCTTCCAAGATTGCAATCGGCTCTGAACTCGTCCCCACATGGATTGCTGACCTATCAGACGATTTCCGCAATCTCCTGATCCTCCTCGACAGCGACGGCCTCACATTCATTCTACATCAACCGTGTAAGATTCTATTTCCAGAGGTCGAAGAATTCTTCAAGAACATCAAAGTAAAGAGAAATGGCACGGTTCTTAAGTCTAAAGTAAATGGAATCAAAATAAAGCTCTCCAAAACCTCTGTTTCAACTCTTCTTCGACTGCCAGTGGTTGATGAAGAAGATGACCTAGGTCCTCAGGATTCTGACAGAATATGTATGTTTTGTGGTGTCTCTCCAGATGTTCTCACGATCCGCCGATCCGAACTCAATCCAGAAGGCAAACTCTTGGTTGACATTATTGGGAAGATCCTTCTGTGTAAGACTAGTTCAATCAGAGACATTTCTCTCAGCATGTTTGACAGCAGGATAGTTATTATCCGCAGGAAGAGATATTAATTAGGTATGTTAATTCTGGACAAAATCAGGGAAAGAATCAAGGCTCCAAATTATGCAAGTATTATCTCTCTACTGCTACATGAGATCAATCCTGAGGTTTTCAACTTCTCCAAAGGAACAATCCTACATCACATAAAGAAGGTCTTCATCTCATCCATTCAGAGGTGGGCATTAAAGTTGCAGAATCTTGCTCAGGCTGCCATAGCCCATGATCAGCCATCTGTAGAGGACAGGACCCCATCTACCTCTCCACCTTATATAGCCAACACATCTGGTGCAGCTGCTGAGGGGGAGTCTGCTCCTTCTGTTCCAGAAGACATAGTACCTACTCCACCAGTTGTCACTTCTCTCCCTCCATCCACTCCTGAAGAAGTTCCAACAGATGCTCAACTTCAAGAAACCCTTCTCTCCACTAAAGCAGCCATCAATGAGATTATTGAAGAACTCTCTTCTGAAGAACCTCTTCCCCCACTTCAAAAATAACAAACTACTGAAGCACCCAAGCAGCCAACACCAGTACCATCTCCCACTCATATTCCATATCCAGTATCCCCATTGCACAGTCTCCTGCTGCTGACCAAGAGCAGGATGACACCATTTTGATTTCTGATGAACCAGAACAATCTCCAGAACCAGTGGAAGCTATTTTGAAGAGCCTGGACTTCACTATCCCCACCTTAATCACTGAAGAAGGGGATGCCCTGATTCATACCATCAGAGCTAAGAGCTCAGTCACCATTAAAGAAGTCATTCCATGGTCTGCTCCTCTTCCTCCAGTTCCTTCTACTACTGTTCCTCCTCCTGCTGCTGCAAATGATATGGTTGGTAAGATTGAACACATGCTTCTTGAACAAAGAAAGTATTTTGATGAATCTCTCAAAGTTGTTCAAGACAAAGTTACTGCTCTTGAGAAAGAGATGAGCAGAGGATTTGCTGAGATTCAGCACAATACAGATCAATTAAGACAGCTACTCCAGATTGGTGGCAAAGCTCTAGATTACATAATCACTAGTGTTGGTCTTGTCATAGATCAAGCTGTTACTGTTGCATATAATCAGATTCAGTTGGAAAAGAATGCTCAAGCTCATACTTTCAAAGTCTGTGAAGAAGTAGGCACTTTCAAAGAAGATGCTATAAATACTCTGACTGTAGAAGTCAGAAAGGGGGAGAATTTAGTCAAGGAATACTTAGAGAAATCAGATGCCAACAAGCAAAAACTCTGGGAAGCAAAGATGAAAGAAATTCATGATGATGTGCTGGGTCAGATCCAAAGTGTAAAGTTTTATACTTATGACACAGTAGTGTGGATGCATAATCATATACTCCCTGACTTTCCAGCTGATCCAAATGTCATTCCTCATAATTTGAATCCTCTAGCTCCAGCTTTAGTTCCTCAACCGTCCTTCTCTCTAAGACCTGAAGGCTTTGAAGGCCCTCCTCCAGACTTTTATGCTCAGGTTTGGGAGGCTGATCCAGCAGATATTTTTCTTCAAGATCCTCCTGAAATTCACATTCCAAAGAAGAGAAGATATTGTGATGGATCCTCTGCCAGTAGATCTATTCCAGTACCAGATACAGAGAAAAGGAAAGCTCTAGAATTTACAGAGATTTGGTCTCCTACTTCAAAGTCACTCATTCTTGATACTCTCAATCTAGTCATGGACTTTAATGAAAATAGACATGATCATTACAGCACCCAAGAATGGGATTTGTATGAGAAGTCTATGACTAAAAGAAGACTACATGACAGAGAACATGGAAGAAACAACCCTGCTGCTCCTCCAAAGCTTCCAAAGTACTTTCCTAAGCCTTACAGTTATCAGAGAAGATAGCAAGAGAAAAAGAACAAACAGCAATATCAAGTTTAAGCATAGAGAAGTTACATGAGTGTGGTTAAGATTTGTATAGAATTGACTTTTGGACAATCTTATTTATATAATTCTTAATTTTGATCCTCTACTCTTTGATTTTAATCCTTATGCTTGTTACACTGCTTTCTCTCTTGCATATCTAGTTCTTTATCTGTCTATATAATGCACCTTAGTGTAAAGGGTTCTGACTTCTATAAATAGGGGAAGATTGTTGGGTATTGTACCCACAATAACTCAGATTTGGTGAAGTCTCCCTTGAACTAAGATGAATTAAGTTGTATTTGATGTCTTGTTTGAGTTTTGTGTTTGTAGGACTAATTTGCAAAGTGTAGACCAATGTCAGTTTACAATGGGTCACCAAACACATGACCATACAATATAATCCCTCATTGTGTGATCCATGGTGTTGACTCATCTAGAGCCTCTCTATTGGGATACACTTCATGTTTCAAGCACTATGATTGATTGGAGAAAGAAGTGTTTCTGACTTTATTGAAGAAAAGAAAATTCTCTTGAAGAAAAATTTTTCTAAGTCTTTCACTTGAGTAGAAGTTTAAGTACTCGAGTTGAATACTTGGTAAATACTCAAGTAAGTCTATCTGTACTCGAGTAAGGAAAATGGCTCTCGAGTAGTCTGAATATAGCTCTCGAGTGGCCAAGTCCATTACTCGAGTAGACTTTCTCTTATTCTCGAGTTAACCGTTTTTCCTCTCAGAATTTAATCCAAGTCTTTTACTCGAGTAGTCATGTTAACCACTCGAGTAGATTAGTCTTTTGTCTCGAGTTACAGAAGGAAGATTCTCGTGTTGTTTTACCCCACTCGAGTAGTTTAGTTCATGTACTCGAGTAGTCTTTCTACTACTCGAATAGTCCAGCTCTAATGCTCGAGTGATTAGATTTTTATCTATCAGAATTTTTCCAAGTCCTATACTCGAGTAGTAATATTGATATACTCGCGTAGTTAATCTACTTCTCGAGCAGTCTATCTACTTCTCGAGTAGTCCAGCTCCAGTACTTGAGTAACCAGATTTCTTCTCCCAAAAAATTCGCTAAGTCTTTTTCTCGAGTAATATTTTTAGTACTCAAGTAGTTCATCTTCACATCTCGAGTAACCATATTAGCACTCGAGTAAGTCTTTTTCTACCCGAGTGATTACTCATCCTATTCTGAATTTTCTCAAGGACTTCTACTCGAGTAGTCTATTTCTATCCTCTCGAGTAATCATCTTAGTACTCGAGTAGCTTATATATCACTCGAGTATTTCAGTCAGATTTTCCAGAAATTCACTAAGTCCATAACCGACGGGATTTTCAAATGCCTTGACGTGATTGGTCCATGTGTACGTCATTAATGCTAATTCTGACCATTAAGGAGATCTTATATAAGTGTTTGTCAAAACGACTAACCCTAACAAGCTGTCAAGAATTATTCTAAGTTTTCCGGATCCTATTTTCTCTTTCTAAAAACGGAAGCCGCCGCCCTCCTCATCGTGCAAATCGGCTAGGGTTTTCGACTCAAGAAGATTCAGATCAAGGTTGACTTACAGATCGATATTGCTCTTCAACTCCTCATCATCTCTCGGATTGTGTGAGTCAAAGAAATTCCAGATTCAGATCTTGTCGAGCCTCTTCTTCAACATTTTCTAACAAAGTCGCAAAGATCAAGGAAGAAGACCTAGGCTGACAGAATCCAGATCTGAGAAATTACTGTTTGTATTTCATTATTCTCAATTTATTCTTGTAGGAGACTTCTCTCCGAGTGTAGGAGTTTTTGTCTCCGAGTTGTAGGAAGTTTTTATCATCCAAGTGTAGATCTGTGTTGTGGATCGAGATTGTAGGAACTTTGTTACGATGCGTAGGATTGGTTTTCAATCCGAGATAGTGGAGTAGCCGAGTCTAGTGCTTTGCTAGATCGGTGAGGGAAAGTGGATGTACCCAAGGTTGGGGAACCAATATAAATCTTTTGTTGTCTGTGAATGCTTGGTAGATTTTTGTGTGCATAGATCTCTAAATTTTTATTCCGCAAAAAGACGCACAACTCACTTATTTACCCCCCTATAGGTGATTTAGGTAGACAATTGAACACTTTCAATCTGCTCAAACCAGAGACCGTACCATTTTACTCTCGTACGGTTGAAATCAACCGTGCGCGAAGAAATCTCCCGACCCAGAGAAAATCCGCAAAAGTTTGGACAAGCAGGTAACCCTTGCAATTTTGTTCTCGCACGGTTGAAAACAACCGTATGCGACTAAAATGCGCGGGTAGCGGCAGAACCCCTATTTTCAGCACAATGGTCACACACGGCAAAGATGCCCTTGCGTGAAGGAAAAATGCACGACCGTGCAATTCCTTAGATTTCACAAGTTGGGTTAAGTATACCACCGATTAGTATAAAATGACAATAAAAGCATCTAACAAACAATAGGCAGCACCAAATTCTTACCTCCAGCGAAATGAAGAGCAATTGTGCACCACAATGGTCAAATCGTGCACTTCGTGTGAAATTGAAGATTGAACGAAATATAAACAATTATTAGCTATTTGTGAAGTGCAAGTGCGTGAAAATGAGCTCGGATGAGGCCTAAATCACCTATATAAATCAGACTCATTAGTCAGCATGACCCTAACTTCCTCAACAACCCTTTGGGAAAATCTAGTCTCATGATTCTTGATAAATATGATTCCCGCACATTTTCAAATTTCTGAAAATTTTGAAAATTTAGGCTTTAACTATAAAACTGTAACCGCCATTAACATTATTGAGGAAAAAAAGGCTATAAATACCGTCAAAGGCTTCACAGGTTTTAGAAAAATTCTCTCGCCAGTGCCACGGGACGCTTCTTTCCCAGGATTCGACATGATGAATTTAATGGCCGCAATTACTCTCCATGAGGAGATAATCGGGCGGCGATTTCTAACAAGAAGAAGAAAAGCCTTGCTGGGAAGAAGCCGAACATGTCAGTCTGTGAGGTCGTCGAAGGGCCTAAGAGAAATACGACCCCTCAATTATGGCCGCACCTAAGCCAACAGAGATTGCTCCCAAGCATGCTGAGAATGTACCAAAGCCTGTGGAGGGTGCATAGGTGATTGCCGATGCTACACCAATCTCTACGGTCAACCCGGGGCCTCCACTTATGTTGATTTTACAACTCCTAGTGTGGTCATGCTGAAGATTGAGGGGCTGGAAAGCACCAGCGTTGACTCCAAAAAGCCTAAGTCCACATCCAAAGATGGATGGAAGATTTGTTAGAGAATAACTAAAGACACCACACTATTGTTTGGAAGAAGGCTTCAGATTTTCTTGATTTTTTTGTCCAGCAATACAACTCCATTATATAGCTTGAGATATACAAAGAAATGCCTAAATAATTAACACCTAATTAAATCATAACTCCTAAACCATTTAAGGCAAAACTCCTACAGCTATTGAAGGGAAATAAACTCCAAAAAACTGCCTGCAACATTAAGACCCATGAAATACCTGATTAAGGCAAAAACAAAGAAACTGTAAATAACAGTCCAGACATTTAAAAACTAATTATTAACATTCAACCCCTAATTAGTTTGTCCTTCACATCAAGCACTCAAAGTCGCTCCCGCATTTCAACGAACTTGTTCCTTGCGAGTGCCTTAGTGAATTTGTCAGCAAGCTGGTCGTTAGTATGTACATACTCGACCTCGATCATCCCACGGTCCACGCAGTCCCGAATGTAGTGGTAACGAGTATCAATGTGTTTTGACCGATCATGATACACGTGGTTCTTGGTTAGTGCAATTGCCGACTTGTTGTCAACAAAGAGAGAGACTTTGCACCTAATCCGCTTCTGAATATCATCGAGTAGGTTGAGTAACCATACTCCTTGTTGTGTCGCAATCGAAGTTGATATATATTCGGCCTCGCAAGAAGATAAGGCTACAACTCGTTGCTTCTGCGACATCCAAGTGATGATGTTCCGGCCTAGGAAGTATGCAACTCCTGTAGTTCTCTTCCTATCATCAATGCTCCCTCCATGGTCACTGTCGCAGTAGCCAACTAGCTTCGTTCCTCCACGAAGATTCCTTTCATAAGAAAGACCAAACCCGCTTGTACCTTTTAAATACCGCAAAATCTGCTTCACCGCTGCAAAGTGCTGGGTGTTTGGCTTTTCCATGAACCTGCTTGCAATCCCAACAGCATATGCAATATCCGGACGCATATTCAACAAATATCTCAAGCATCCTATTGCGCTCCTATACTCTGTAGGATCCACCAAAGGATAATCGCCGGTCTTGCTCAATTTGAGCCTTGGTTCCATTGGAACTTGAGCGCTATTGCAGTATCGCATCCCAAAGTTTTTCAAGAATTTTTAATGTATACGTAGACTAACAAAGGGTGATTTCCTGAGGTGTTTGGGATACCTCTATCCCCAAGTAGTAGGTGAGCAATCCGAGATCGCTCATGCAGAACAACTACTTCATCTGGGCTTTAAACTTGTTCACCTCCACGCCGCTTGATCCGGTGATGATGAGATCATCCTCATAGACTCCAACAGTAGGTTTGAATCTCCCACAACTCGCTTGTACACGACGTGCTCAGTCAGACTCCTCTCAAAGCCCGGTGAGGATAGGCTTTGATCCAGCTTGAAGTTCCAAGCCCGCGGGGCTTGTCGAAGGCCATACAATGCCTTCTTGAGCTTTAGCACCTTGTGCTCTTCTCCAGTAATGACAAAACCTGGGGGTTGAGAAACATATACCTCTTCGACTAGATCCCCGTTGAGAAATGCCGATTTGACGTCCATGTGGTGGATGTCCCATCCTTCCTCTGCTGCCAAAGCAATGAGTAACCGGACCGTCTCTAACCTCGCCACGGGTGCAAACTGTACAACCCCGTGTCCGGTGAGCGGGTCCCGCCAGGGAGGTCGAGCGGACCTAGCCCCGCGACCCGCACTCAAGCGGCAAAGAGATATACGGCAGAAGGGCTTGCCCGCCCCCGCCCATTTCAGGCGAGCGAGCCGGCGAGGCGCGCGAGCGGGTCACGCGGAGAGTCCCTGGCCAAAGCAGATGAGTTTGGCGACCCGCGACTGGCGAGTCGATCGGGGTCGCGGTGACCGCTGGCCAACCCCCACACACGACCTGGTTGCCGGTCCGCCCGGCAGCATACAGGCAGGTCGCGACGGCCCGGCTCGCGCTCGCCCAGGGAGGATAGGCGAGCCGCGAGAGCCAGGTCGCGCCCAGGGGAATTGGAGGCGAGCTGACTCCCCGTGGGTGCGAATAGGTACTCAGGACAGCGGAGCCTCGCTGTTGGCAGACCAGGTTGGACTGCGCATAGCCCATCAGAACAGCGGAGTTTGGCTGTTGGTAGACCCAGCTAAGGGTCTTTTGGTATTTTCAGGTCAGTTATTTTGGTTATTGGCAGTTCAGGTTCCAAAAAGCTATAAATAAGACCCAAGGGGTACCTCAGAGGGCACGCTGTCAGTGCCTCCTTACTCTCATTCTCAAGTGCTCTCTGAGGGTACCTTAGCTCGACTTCTGGCTAAGGAGGAGAAGCGCTCAGAGATCTTCCGGGTTTGTGGTGGGACCTCCCTGCCGAGCCCTTGGGTCTGTTCTTTCTTGTCTCTTTCGTTGTTTTTCTTGCAGGAGCAAAGTAGGCGCGAGACCACCCCTTCCCCAAGGGTCGAACTCCACGAGAGGCCGGATTCCGGTTTCAACATCTTGGTGCGGTGAGCGTGTAGAGTGGTCTGTGCAGAAAAGCCTCGGCGAGCTCAATGACGGGAGGACAAGGATCTGACAGGCAGGACTCGCCGCCCCCCCCCCCCCCCCCCCCCCCCCCCCCGCCTCTCGCAATAGTAGGGATGTTGGAGGACTTCAGGAACGAGGTGCTGGGCCTCGTCAGGATCGCACTCGGCGCGCGGGCCGAGTACTCGACGCCGGCAGCCCAGATCGCGGCCGCCCCCTCTTTGGGCGAGGACGCCCCTGGCCGGCGAGCTGGGAAAGAAGTGGCCGAGGAAGGCCGAGGATGCGAGCTCCCGGGGCGCGAGCTTTTCCCCGGTTCGGCAAGCCGAGGCAGGTTCGGCGAGCTGGGTCCGCGAGATTCGCCGGCTCGCCCAGTGGGGGGAGGCAGTCCATTCAGCGAGCTGGTCTCCTCAGCACCAGTGCCAGAAGGGTTCAGGGAGACCGAGATGTCCTACTACACCGGGAAGGGAGACCCGGTCCAGCACGTCCAATGGTTCGAGGATGTGGTCTCCATCCGTCAGATGTCGGACGGATTCAAATGCCGGCTTTTCGCCATCACTCTCCGGGAGAAGGCAAGGGAGTGGTTCCACTAGCTGTCGGCTAGTTCCATCTATTGCTTCGAGGACTTGTGCCGAGGGTTCATGTTGAGGTTCACTACCTCGAAGAAGAGGAAGAAGGAGTCTGAGTCCTTGTTCTACATAAAGCAGGGGGTGAACGAGACGTTGGGGAGCTACGTGGACCGATTTCAGGAGGAGGTCACCCAGGTCCAGGAGATGTCGGGCCACAGTCTGATGATGGCCTTCACCCTGGGCCTGCAGCAGGGTTTCTTCCGAATGGAGCTGAAGAGAGTTCCCCCCCCCCCCCCTCTCCTACGAAGAACTGATGGAGAGGGTGGCGAGAGAAGTCGACGGGGAGGCGTCGAATCCGGAGTTCGCAAGAAAGCTAGCCAGATGGGCCACCGAGGAAGAGAAGGAGTCGAAGGGAGGAAGAGCGTAGGAGGAGAGAAGAGGGGAGCCCAGGCAGAGGGAGCAGAGGCAGCTCCAAGGACAGCAGCCGGGGTGGGGGCGTCAGGAGCCCGACCGTCGGCTGGGCTGGAGACCAGAGTGGCAGGGGCAGGGGCCACAGAGAGGGTACTTCGGAAGGGGTAACTATCAGGGGAGGCAGGACCAGTTCCACCCACCGGGCTGGAGGCAGGGTCACCGGCCCCGGCTCCCCGATCAGGAGGAGGCCATGGCCATAGATTTAGGAGCAAGGAGGGGGATCATGAGGAGAAGGAGAAGAGAGTTCAGGGTGGAGCTGACCTACTGCGACTTCCATCAGGAAGAGGGGCACGCAACAGCCATGTGCCAGGAATTCTTGGAGATGAGAGGGAATAGGGGGCGGCAGCAGCAGCAGGAGGAGGCGCGGCAAGAAGTGAGGATCGAGGAGGTCCTGCCTCGGGCAGAGGAGGATCGTTGCGAGGACCGGGTTGATGTCGGGACCCGAGGAGGGATCGGGGTGATCCACGGGGGAGTAGGGATCGAGGCTTCACGCAAGGCGAGCCTCCACACCATGTACCGGCGGAGCGTCGCCTCTACATCCCAAACCCCGCCGCCGGAGGAGAGGATCACCTTCTCCAGAAGTGATATGCCAGACCACGAGGATCCGTTCTGTGATGCGCTGGTCATCAAGGCCGCCATCGAGAATTTCACTGTCTCTCGGATCCTCGTGGACAATGTGAGCTCCGTGAACGTCGTCTTCAAAAAGGCGTTTGACGCGATGCAGGTGGAGGCTAAGAGGGTGTTGGCCTCGGATGGGCCCTTGTTCGGGTTCTCGAGAGAGAGGAAGGAAGTAGAGGGAGGAGTCGGCCTCCATGTCACCCTGGGGGGGCAGTCCCGAAACTGCAAGTTCGTCATTGTGGACGCCCCCAGCAGCTACATCGCAATCTTCGGGAGGCCCCTGATCAGCGCCTTCCGCTGCGTCCCCTCATCTTTCCATCAGTGCTTGAAGTTCAACGCTGAGGGGGTGCAGGTCAGAGTTAGGGGGGACCCAAAGGTGGCACGGGAATGCTATGTCACTGCGGTGAACACCATCTCTTGGCAAGAGGGAGCCGAGGAGATGGGGCGGAGGATGGAGGAAGTCGAGCAGGAAGCAGGAGGGGAGGAGCTGGGAGTGAAGCACTGCGCAGAGAAGGCGGTAGGAGGAGATCTGGAGGAGGTGGCCGAAGTAAGGGCCGTGGGAGGAGAGATGGAGGTAGAGGTCCCCGTTCTGGAGGAAGGGGACGCCGAAGGATGGGGGGAGCGGTCCAGGATGGAGGCGGCAGAAGAAGTGGTGGAGCTGGAGGTGCTCACCCGGGGAGGAAGGATGGAGAAGATCCGCGTCAGCGGAGGGCTGACCCCGGAGGACCAAGACAGGATGCTGGAGTGCATCCAGAAGAACGTGGACATCTTCGCCTGGAGCGCTGCGGAGATGTCGGGGGTTGACGCGGATGTGGCCTGCCACCGCCTCAACTTGGACCCGAGGACACGCCCCATCCAGCAGAAAAAGAGATCCACGGCGGACAAGCTGGCGGAACCCATTAGGGAGGAGGTGGCGAAGCTTCTCAAAGCTGGCTTCGTGTCCGAGATTCAGTACCCCGGCTGGGTCTCCAACGTTGTGATGGTCAAAAAAGGAGACGGCCGCTGGCGATTGTGTATCGATTTTTCCCTTCTTAATAAAGCTTGTCCTAAGGACTGTTATCCTTTGCCTCGGATCGACGCGCTGGTTGACTCAGCCGTCGGCTTTTCTGTAATGAGTTTTTTAGATGCCTTTTCAGGTTACCATCAGATCAGGATGTACCCCCCGGACATCAAGGATGTCTCATTCATCACAGGGGACGGCTGCTACTGCTACAAGATGATGCCATTCGGGCTGAAGAACGCCGGGGCCACCTACCAAAAAATGATGGACAGGGTCTTCAAGGAGCAAAGGGGGAGGAACTTGGAGGTGTACGTGGACGACCTCATGATCAAAAGCCAGGATGTGGACTCCCACCTCCGGGAATTGGAAGATACCTTCGCCACCCTACGCAGATACAAGATGCGGCTGAATCCCCTCAAGTGTGTCTTTGGGGCCGGCCGGGGGAAGTTCCTCGGGCATCTCCTCAACCCCGCGGGGGTCGAGCCGAATCCAGACAAGGTCAAGGCTATCTTGGAGCTGGGGTCCCCGCGGAATGCAAAGGAGGTCCAACGGTTGACAGGGAAGCTAGCAGGGCTAAGTCGCTTCCTTTCTCGGGCAGGGGAAAAGTGCTCCCCCTTCTTCAAAACGCTGAGGGAAGCCAGAGGTTCGAATGGACCAAGGAATGCGAGGAGGCGTTCCAGGCCCTCAAGGCGCAGTTGACACAGGCTCCGCTGCTCCAAGGGCCGAAGGAGGGTGAGGATTTGTTCTTATATCTTGGGGTCAGGGCAGAGGCCTTGAGCTCCGTCTTGGTGAGTGAAGAAGGGAAGAGGCAGCTCCCTATCTATTACGTCAGCCGGGTCCTGAGGAAGGCCGAGATCCGGTATCCGATCTTGGAGAAGCTTGCATTCACACTAATCATCTCGGCTCGGAGGCTACGACCTTACTTCCAGGCACACTCGATCCGAGTAGTGACCGACCATCCTCTCCGCAACATCTTCGAGGGGGTGGAGCATTCAGGACGGCTGGCCAAGTGGTCGGTGGAGCTAAGCGAGTTCGATGTCTCCTTCGTTCCGCGGCTCTCGATCAAAGCTCAGGCGATGGCCGACTTCCTGGCCGACTACGTGGTAGAAGTAGCGGAGGAGGAGCTCACCCGCCCGACTCCTTGGAAGGTGAGGGTGGATGGAGCCTCAGGAAGGCATTCTCTTGGAGTAGGAGTGGTTCTGGAAAGCCCTCAAGGGACTCAGATTGAGCTGACGGTGGTGGTGCATTTTCCCATTACCAACAACCTGGCCGAGTATGAAGCAGTGATAGCGGGGCTGCGCCTGGCCAGAGAGTTGGGGGTGTTGGATGTCGAGGTCCTAACCGACTCCATGGTGGTGGCTTCCCAGATCAACGGGGAGTTCGAGGCAAGGGAGCCCGTTCTGAAGTTATACTTAGCCAAACTGAAGGGGGTCATAGGGACCTTCCAGACCTTCTCCATCCGACACGTGCCAAGGGGAGAGAATGACCAGGCCGACCAGCTAGCAAAGCATGGCCCCCGGTGGGGGGCACCATCACCGACCTGTTCCGCCCCTCCGTCGCAGAAGGGGAGCTCATGGAGATCGATCAGCAACCCTCGTGGATGGATCCGGTAGTAGTTTTCCTCTCCACGGGAGAGTATCCGGAGGGAGTAGACAGGAAGAAGCTGAGGCACAAGTCCGCTTACTACCTCCTTAAAGACTGGCAGCTTTACAGGAAGACCCTCTCCGGGATGCTGGCTCGCTGCGTAGCCGAGGGTGAGGCGCAGAGGATCTTAGAAGAAGTCCACTCCGGGGAATGCGGGAGTCATTCCGGGAGTCGGACCCTGAAGGGGAGGATAGTCAGGCAAGGGTATTTCTGGCCCACCCTGGGCCGAGACGTCGCGGAGTTCGCAAGGAGATGTCATAAGTGCCAGCTGTTTGCCCCCTCCAGCTACAGCCGGCCCAATAGCTCAAGAGTATCACAGCCCCCTGGCCCTTTGCAATCTGGGGAATGGATTTGGTTGGACCATTCCCCCAGGCCAGCGGTCAGAGAAGGTTCCTCCTAGTGATGATCGACTACTTCTCGAAGTGGATGGAGGTAAAGGCGTTGGCCAAGGTGACCTCCCAAGTGATCAGGAAGTTTGTCTGGGGGAGTTCATCTGTCGCCATGGGCTACCCCAGGCCATCGTCACCGACAACGGACCCCAGTTCGCCAGCGCCAAGTTCACCAGCTTCTGCGAGCATCTTGGAATCGACCTCAGGTTCGCCTCGGTCCACCACCCCAGGAGCAACGGGCAGGTGGAGGCCGCGAACAAGATCATCGTCAATCTCCTCAAGAAGAAGGTGGAAAACTTGAGGGGGAGCTGGGTGGAGCAGCTCCCCGCAGTTCTTTGGGCCCTAAGAACCACCCCTAACACGGCCACGGGGGAGACCCCCTTCAAGCTCTCCCATGGGTGCGAGGCGGTGCTCCCCATAGAATTTGAAGTCCAAACGTCGCGAGTCGGGGCGGCCAGAGAGGGCCGAGAGGAATGGCGAGCCGAGAACGAGGGGGAGCTGAGACTCTCCCTTGACATGGTGGAAGAGTTGTGGGACTTTTCGGCCATCCGACAGGAGGAGGTCAAAAGGAGGATGGCAAAATACTTTGACAAGCATGTCAGGGTCAAGCAGTTCGCGGAAGGGGACCTGGTGCTGAAGAAGGTGGATGCGGCAGGGAGGTCAGCGTCTGTGGGGAAGCTCAACACCAGCTGGGAGGGGCCATTTATTGTGAAAGAAGCTTTGAAGTCAGGGGATTATCGGCTCCAAAATGTAGAGGGCGAGACCCTGAGTCTCACCTGGAGTGGAGACGATCTGAAAAGATTTTTTCCCTAAGCACCTGTGAGCAACACGTTGGTTATAGTGAATTCCTTTTTCCTCCCCAGTATTGCCGCAGCCAGCTAACATAGAGAATTGGAATGAGTTTGGACCCCGTGAAGATCCCGATGCCAGGCTCTCACCTAGCTGGCAGGGCCGGAAGTCACTCGGTGTCATCCCTAGCCTCGAGAAGATCCCGCTGCCAGGCTCCCACCTAGCTGGCAGGGCCGGAAGTCACTCGATGGAACGAGTTTGGACCCCGAGAAGATCCCGCTGCCAGGCTCTCACCTAGCTGGCAGGGCCGGAAGTCACTCGGTGTCATCCCTAGCCTCGAGAAGATCCCGCTGCCAGGCTCCCACCTAGCTGGCAGGGCCGGAAGTCACTCGATGGAACGAGTTTGGACCCCGAGAAGATCCCGCTGCCAGGCTCTCACCTAGCTGGCAGGGCCGGAAGTCACTCGGTGTCATCCCTAGCCTCGAGAAGATCCCGCTGCCAGGCTCCCACCTAGCTGGCAGGGCCGGAAGTCACTCGATGGAATGAGTTTGGACCCCGAGAAGATCCCGCTGCCAGGCTCTCACCTAGCTGGCAGGGCCGGAAGTCACTCGGTGTCATGCCTAGCCTCGAGAAGATCCCGCTGCCAGGCTCCCACCTAGCTGGCAGGGCCGGAAGTCACTCGATGGAATGAGTTTGGACCCCGAGAAGATCCCGCTGCCAGGCTCTCACCTAGCTGGCAGGGCCGGAAGTCACTCGGTGTCATCCCTATGTAAACCCCCCCCCCCCAGATCCCAAAACACGGCACGAAGGGGGGAGTCTTATGCCCGGAACAGCCGCCTTGCGGTAGCATTAGCACACGGGCTAACCTGTACCACAAGACGCCTATTCCGCCGGCTACAACCATATCAATATAAATGCTAACCCAACCAATAAATAAGCAAGAGAAGTCAAAATCCACACTAAGTATATAATGTCCAAAAATATGAAATAATGAGAAGCTAAACATGCTTCTACAAAATATCAGAGTACAGCTAATCATTGCCCAAACGGGCTACATCAGAGTAATCAAAATACTAACATCAGTAACCGACGGTATCGACGGCACCGTCACATCAGGCCCTGTCATCCTGGCCTGGCTGTCCTGCTGCGTAGTCTGTGGCTGCTCTACCTGCAGCGTGACCTCCTAAAAAGGAAGACGTAGCAACCGTTAGTCGAAACGACTAAGTGGTTTCACATCCGCTCCCCCGGCGACTCCTCGGCACCGGGCGGAGAAAAGGAACAAGAGTATAGTATATAACATGTATGCAAGTAAAGGAGTATAAGCAGGTGGCAAGGTACATGAATATAATGTATAATCTAGCAGTTCTACAAGCTATCATCATATAACAACAGGTGTAAGGAAATCTACAGCAGGAAAGTAACTTAACTTATAAGAATGCACATACAAACTTATAAGTTAAGGATCGTGTTACATAAAGTAACTCATCGTATAGGAGTGCCCATACAAACTTATACGATGAGGATCTTGTTGTGCAATGTTATGAAATGGTATGAATGCTATGCAATGACTCACCCATGCACACCCATGCAATTGCTATGTCGACACAGACTGTAGTTCTCACTTTTCGAGCAGGTAGCTAACCTCTCAGGCATCAGCCGCCGTGGCCAGGCGGTGACAGTAGAACAGGCACTTCTACTACTAGGCGGGTATCACACTACTTCACCTAGGCCTCCGTACGCCTCAACGCTAAGAACACAACAGCGGAGCCCATGCGTACTATGGCCCAGCGGGTTCTTGGGTAGATGTGCACCAAGAACACAGCCCGAACTGGCCTTACGTGACCCGGAAGGGGCCTCGGAAGAAAGCACGAGGACATAGCCCAACCGTTCACATGGCCGGAGGGGCCTCGGGACGTGAACACCGAGGACACAGCCCAAACCGACCAAGTCTAACTGTCAACTCCCGTCGGTGTGACGACTGGCGAGCCCGTAGACCTGCCACACTATCCTTAACCCAGGATTACGACACCGCGTGTCGACTCACACCACATGCAAATACCACGTCAACATATCATGGAAGGGGCCTCGGAAGTAAACACGAGAACACAGCCCAACCATCCATCCACACCTTATCTCAACACAACAAAAACAGGTGACGGTCAACACCGCACTTACATCCTTTCCCGATACTACAACGTAGGGAGACGACTCTCTAAGTATTGGACAACAAGACTCATTTCATTAATCAAACATGTCCATGATCATAATCTATTCATCTATATGACTTTCCAAATAATGACAATGTTATATAAACATGATGCGCATATAAAGATCTATCACACTTTTCATTTGATTAGGTCATAATATAAACATGAAGTGCACAATTATCAATCTTTTAATTCCTACCAATTCAGTTCGTTTAAATAATATTGTTTCTCAATTTGATAATATGAAATCTGCAACAAATGTTTAATCATTCATCCAAGCCAAGTGTCTTGCATTATTAATTTCGCCGAATCAAAATCCATTTTCCATTAAGCCCAGAGTTTAGGTGCAGGCTGAATCTGGACAGCAACTTCGACCGGAGATTCCCGAAGCTATAGGAATCCGGTGAAGACGTGTAACCCCACGATGGAAAGGTCGTTCCGAGGTCTACAACTCTTGTATTCAGACCTCAACCCAGATTTGATATTATCCTATTTGAAATCGGACTTGAAGTCCGCTGCGTACATAACACAGTTTCTGCATACAAGATTTATTGAACATTTTCGTTTAGAATTTCCCGTGGCTACAAACTTCGCCAGAAGTCGTGCAACCATTCGTTGGAAAGGTATTTTCAAGGGCTTCAACTTTTGTGTTTAGCCTAAAGCCCAGATCTGGCCATATAATACTTAAAAATGGCCACGAAGTTCACTGCGCGCAGAATACAGATTCTGCACGCATCTTAAGGCGGAATGAACGGCATCGGTTCATCTTCCTCCTCAAGGCGATTCTTCCCAAATCATTCCAAAAAAACCTCCTCCCTTATTCACCCTCAAGAGGCCAATATCCTTCACGAAACCATCCCTTATCATCACATTGAAGAAGGGCGTGGTTGAAGAGATCTAAAACCTAAGACACAAGTCTTAGCATGACCTTTCCTAGAAAACTCCTCCTCACCATCAAGACTCTCTTGAGTCGATGTCTCGCCTAGGAAAATAACTATAGATCTAGCACCAAGGGAGAGGGTAGGAAACTCACATAGGCTCCAGCGGTACCATCATTTCCGGCCATGGATCTCGTAATTCTCCTTGGCGGCATCTACTCTTTCACGGCGATGGCGGATCTCCTTCGGTAGAACTTGCTCCAGCAATTTTCCCTCTCACCAGGAGTTCTCACAGGAAATAGGGGAAGAAATGAGAATGAAAACGGCTAGGGTTTTCTCTCCCCCTTATATATAAAATGTGACACTGGTAGGGACACGGCCGTGTCCTTACCCGTGTCCTGCCTGGCGAAGCGGCAACGACAGTTTCCATGTCGGTTCAGTACTTGACACGGGTAGGGACACGCCCGTGTCCCGACCCGTGTCCACATGACACGGCCGTGTGCCTGGCCGTGTCCTTGGCCGTGTCCTTCTCGGGTTGCATCTCGACACGCCTCGTCGAGCTCAACTCGACGCACACGGGTAGGGACACGCCCGTGTCACTACCCGTGTCACTTGGTGTCGACACAGTTCGACGATCTCGACACGCCTCGTCGAGCTCAACTCGACGCACACGGCTAGGGACACGCCCGTGTTGCTACCCGTGTCGTTACCCGTGTCACTACCCGTGTCACTACCCATGTCACTACCCATGTATTTTTACACTGATTTCTCCACTTCTTCACAAGTGCAGTCCAATTCCCTGCACTTCTCAGGACTCGAGTCAACCCTCCTGACTCAAAAACACACACACTAGGGGCCTAGAGCGATTCGGGACGTTACAAATCCTATAAACAAAATAAAAGATTTTGTCCCCGAAATCAGGCTTAGGCTGTGGGGAGAAGAGCATAACAGGAAATTTAACATATGCTTTTAAATAAGATTACCTTGAGCAAACAACTCCGGGTAGCGTTGCTGCATTAAATCCATTGGCTCCCATGTGTACTCCTCCTTCCCATGATTCAACCATAGCACCTTCACTAAGGGAACACTTTTGCGGCGTAATGTTCTTGTCTCGCTGTCAACAATCCGCACCGGCTCTAGTCGCACAGACCTATCTGACGCCACTGCACCACCAATAGTGGAAATAAATTGGTCGCGCCGCAATAGTGCTTTTCGAAGCGACGATACATGGAACACGTCGTGAAGATTTTCTAGTTCTGGTGGTAACTCAAACCGATAGGCCAACGGGCTAATCCTTTCCAATATAGTATAAGGCCCAACATACCTTGGGCTGAGCTTTTTCACTCCACGCACCCGCGACACTCCATGCATCGGCCGAATCTTGAGGAACACGTTTTCGCCCACTTGGAACTCCACCATCCGGTGCTTTTTATTGTAATATTTTGCCTGTCGACTTTGAGCCTCCAACATGCGATCTCGTATCAATCTGACCGCCACATCAGTATCATCTATATATTCATTTCCCAATGCCTTCGGATCTTCATCCTGCATCCAAGACAAGGGGGTCCTGCACCTTCTTCCGTAAAGGGCTTGATGGGGCGCCATGCCGATGCTCGCCTGATGGTTATTATTATAGGAGAATTCCACTAGTGGCAAGAGCCTTTCCCATGGCTCTCCTCTGTCCAACACACATAACCTCAATAAATCTTCCAGTGTCCTGATGGTCCTTTCAGACTGCCCGTCCGTCTGTGGGTGGAATGCAGTACTAAAGGTTAGGCGCGAGCCCAAATACGCCTGTACCGCCTTCCACTCATTGGATGTAAACCGACCATCCCGATCCGAAACAATTGTCTTGGGCACGCCATGATACCATACAAATTTCTCCACAAAAAGGCGTACCAAAACATCCACATGTGCTTCCTTCTTCATTGGTATGAACCGGGCTACCTTTGTCAGTCGATCAACAATAACCCACACTGAATCATTCCCGAAGCGGGAACGAGGTAACCCATGAACAAAGTCCATGGAGATATCCTCGAACTTCCATTCGGGGATGGGCAGCGACTGCAACAAACCACCGGGACTCCTGCATTCAGCCTTCACTCTTTGACATGCTTCACAATGAGTGACATAATACCGGACATCCTTCTTCATTCCCGGCCAACCCATTGTCTTTCGCAATCCGGCGTACATCTTAGCAATACCCGAGTGCACTGAATATTGAGAGGAATGTGCCTATCTCAAGATATCCTCCCGAATTTTGCCGCCCTTGGGAATATAGAGTCGGCCATGAAAATAAACGAGGCCGTCTTTGAGTGTGTACTCATCAGTGGTCCCATCTTCAATTGCCTTGATTGCTGGGGCCAAGGCCGCATCCATTCCTTGCTCCACCCGAATCCGGTCTCGGATATCACAAACTATGCTCATGTTGGTCAAATACTCCGCATACTCTGCCGAAGGAGCCTTGAATACTAGAGTAATTTCCATCTCCTCGATCATCCGAGCCAACTCCATACTCATCAACCGAGACTCTGGGCTAGAGCCTGGCGCTTTTCTGCTCAAGGCATCGGCTACCGAGTTCGCTTTCCCGGGGTGGTAGTTCATGGTGAACTCATAGTCGCATAGAAATTCCAACCACCGTCGTTGTCTCATGTTCAACTCCTTCTGAGTGTGGACATACTTCAAGTTCTTGTGATCGGAAAAGATCTCGCAGTGTACGCCATATAGGTAATGCCTCCAGACCTTCAAAGCGAACACCACTGCTCCCAGCTCCAAATCATGAACCGGGTAATTGATTTTATGTTTCATTAACTGCCTTGAAGCATAAGCGATCACATGTCCGTGCTGCATCAGCACCGCACCCATCCCTTGATATGATGCGTCCGTGTAAACCTGAAATCCTTCCTTCCCCGACGGAAGTGCAAGGATGGGGGCGGAGGTAAGCCTATCTTTCAACTCTTGAAATGCCGCTTCACATTGAGGTGTCCACTCAAATGGCACACCCTTCTTCGTCAAGGAGGTAAGAGGAAGGGCAATCTTGGAAAATCCTTTCACGAACTTGCGGTAGCAGCCAGCAAGTCCAAGAAAGCTTCGTACATCGGCCGCCGACTTCAAGGGCGACCACTCCTTCACGGCCCGCACCTTTGCTGGATCCACTGCTGACCCTACTCCACTGATCACATGCCCCAAGAAGGCAACCTCCTTAAGACAGAATTCACACTTGCTAAACTTGGCATACAAGGCGTGCTCCTTCAATTTCTTCAAAACCAAGGTCAGGTGCTCGACATGCTCCTCCTCCGTCTTTGAGTAGACCAAGATGTCGTCGATGAAAACAATGACGAAGATGTCCAAGTATGGTTCAAACACCTTGTTCATTAGACTCATGAAGGCCGAAGGTGCATTTGTGAGCCCAAACGGCATTACTGTGAACTCATACAAACCATATCTCGAATTGAATGCAGTTTTCTGAATATCCCCCTCATGTATCCTCAACTGATAGTATCCAGAGCGCAAGTCTAGTTTAGAGAACCAATGTGCTCCCACTAATTGATCGAACAACTCGTCGATCCGCGGTAGCGGATAAGTGTTCCGCACCGTCAACCGATTGAGTTCCCGATAATCTATGCACAATCGCAGGGTTCCATCCTTCTTCTTCACGAACAGTACAGGGGCTCCCCATGGTGATGAACTGGGGCGAACGAACCCTGAATCCACTAGTTCCTGTAGTTGAACTCTAAATTCTGCTAGTTCTTTCGGGGCCATTCTATACGGAGCCTTAGATAAAGGCTTGGCACCTGGTACTAGATTAATCTGGAAATCGACCTCTCTATGCGGGGGCAATCTTGGCAGCTTTTCTGGAAATACCTCGGGAAAATCCCGCACTACCCGTATATCCTTTAATTCCAACACTGCTTCCTTCAACTCGAACCAGATCATGAAGACCTCATCCCCCTTCATATGAGCCTTTACAGCCTGAATAGAAGATATTATCATACGTGGCGCGAAGCCAATACCTTGGAAGATAATGTTAGAGTCTCCATGCCTCAAATAGATCTGCTTCTCCGCGCAGTCGATCCTCGCGAAGTGCCAGTTCAGCCATGCCATACCCAAAATGATGTCGAACTCCTGCATTCTCAGAACCGTGGCCGGTGTATCAAAGGCTTTCCCATCAATAAATAACTCCAACTCGCACTTAGCGGTCGCGATCATCTCCGAGCCGTCCGGAAGGCGTACACGTCGGGCTATGCCAGTGAAGTACTGTACATCCCCCACGTCTTTTATGAAATCCTCGGACACAAAGGAGTGTGAGGCGCCGGTATCGAACAGCGCATAGGCCGTCTTCCCGCCAATAATCACGATGCCTAAGTGCCAACAACCAAAACTTATTGCTAGTGTCTAATAAGTTCTAATCAAATCATGTTAGGCCATGCAAATATGTGAATTAATTAAATCATATCTGCAATCACATCTTGGGGGTTCCATTCCTGCGCCATGTCAAGCGCGTACACTTGATCCCTAGCAGGGCCGGGATTACCTCTTGGCGGTCCTCGTCCTCGACCACGCATATATCCCCGCCCTCGAAAAGCTGCTGGAGGGAGAGCGGGAGGGAGAGCAGGAGGGACGTTCCCAAATAACTGCGGGCAGAAACGTCGGATGTGGCTCGGCTGGTTGCATTCGAAGCACACCAGACCACGACGCCCTTCAGGTTGTTGAAATTGTTGAGGCTGTGGGGGTGGAGGCAACGCAGGCGGCTGCGGAACTGGATGCTCCACCCTATAGTTTCGGTGGACACGCCCTCCACCTCTTTGTTGTCCTCTTCCTCCTCTGAAGTCCTGCCTCCTTCTATTACTTGGGCCGGCTTCCATCACGTCCTCCGCAGGCCTCTTATTACATCCCAGGTGGTCTGCCTCCAATCTTTTCGCCATATCAATGATCTCCGCCAAGCTACCATCCACTATAAACAAAAGAGACTGCCTTAGGGGATCTCCCAGCCCTTTATAGAAGCGCTTAGCATAACCTCTGTCATCCAACTCATAAGAATCCGCAAACCTTGCGAGATGCTGGAATTCCCGCTGGTATTCTGTAACCGACTTTGATCCCTGCTTTAGTAGAAGGAACCTCTGCTCAAGCTCATCTCGGGCCGATGTAGGGATAAAGTGCTCCAAGAAAACACCCGAGAATTCACTCCAACTTATCTCAGTGTAGATCCGGCCTTGGAAGGTAGAGCCCATGAGGGACTTCCACCACCTCTTCGCATGTAAGTCCAAGATGGACGCTGCCAATGTCACTGCCATGTTGGCTGGGCAACGGATACCGGCCAACAACTCCTGTATCGTGTCTAGCCATTCCTCTGTACGTACGGCTGACTCCGTCCCAAGGTAGACGGGAGGGGAGAGAGCCCGGAAGGTGCTCAGCTAGTTGGAGCTCGGGGCCTGTTGTTGCACCGGAGCCTGCTGTGCCTTAAAAGCATCAAGAATGGCGGTGAGCGTCTGCCCCAACTCAGACTGTTGGAACTGAGTGGGTATGGGAGGGCTAGGAGTACCCCCCCATCGACTCAACATGCAGTAGAACCTACACGTACACGACAAATTTATGGTCAGGTTGGCTAAACTTAAGGTCAAAGTTGGACAAACTTAATGTGAATTACATATGGGCACACCACTGCTTCCGCTAAGTCAGTTTGTCCCCAAACTAACTATCCAAACGGGGGTGGCACCATTGTTGAATGACTTCTTAGTTGAGGATCGTGGCAAACTGATACCATTTGTAAACCCCCCCCCCCAGATCCCAAAACACGGCACGAAGGGGGGAGTCTTATGGCCGGAACAGCCGCCTTGTGGTAGCATTAGCACATGGGCTAACCTATACCACAAGACGCATATTCCGCCGGCTACAACCATATCAATATAAATGCCAACCCAACCAATAAATAAGCAAGAGAAGTCAAAATCCACACTAAGTATATAATGTCCAAAAACATGAAATAATGAGAAGCTAAACATGCTTCTACAAAATATCAGAGTACAGCTAATCATTGCCCAAACGGGCTACATCAGAGTAATCAAAATACTAACATCAGTAACCGACGGTATCGATGGCACCGTCACATCAGGCCCTGTCGTCCTGGCCTGGCTGTCCTGCTGCGTAGTCTGCGGCTGCTCTACCTGCGGCGTGACCTCCTAAAAAGGAAGACGTAGCAACCGTTAGTCGAAACGACTAAGTGGTTCCACATCCGCTCCCCCGGCGACTCCTCGGCACCGGGCGGAGAAAAGGAACAAGAGTATAGTATATAACATGTATGCAAGTAAAGGAGTATAAGCAGGTGGCAAGGTACATAAATATAATGTATAATCTAGCAGTTCTACAAGCTATCATCATATAACAACAGGTGTAAGGAAATCTACAGCAGGAAAGTAACTTAACTTATAAGAATGCACATACAAACTTATAAGTTAAGGATCGGGTTACATAAAGTAACTCATCGTATAGGAGTGCCCATACAAACTTATACGATGAGGATCTTGTTGTGCAATGTTATGAAATGCTATGCAATGACTCACCCATGCACACCCATGCAATTGCTATGTCGACACAGACTGTAGTTCCCACTTTTCGAGCAGGTAGCTAACCTCTCAGGCATCAGCCGCCGTGGCCAGGCGGTGACAGTAGAACGGGCACTTCTAATACTAGGCGGGTATCACACTACTTCACCTAGGCCTCCGTACGCCTCAACGCTAAGAACACAACAGCGGAGCCCATGCGTACTATGGCCCAGCGGGGTCTTGGGTAGATGTGCACCAAGAACACAGCCCGAACTGGCCTTACGTGACCCGGAAGGGGCCTCGGAAGAAAGCACGAGGACACAGCCCAACCGTTCACATGGCCGGAGGGGCCTCGGGACGTGAACACCGAGGACACAGCCCAAACCGACCAAGTCTAACTGTCAACTCCCGTCGGTGTGACGACTGGCGAGCCCGTAGACATGCCACACTATCCTTAACCCAGGATTACGACACCGCGTGTCGACTCACACCACATGCAAATACCACGTCAACATATCATGGAAGGGGCCTCAGAAGTAAACACGAGAACACAGCCCAACCATCCATCCACACCTTATCTCAACACAACAAAAACAGGTGACGGTCAACACCGCACTTACATCCTTTCCCGATACTACCACGTAGGGAGACGACTCTCTAAGTATTGGACAACAAGACTCATTTAATTAATCAAACATGTCCATGATCATAATCTATTCATCTATATGACTTTCCAAATAATGACAATGTTATATAAACATGATGCGCATATAAAGATCTATCACACTTTTCATTTGATTAGGTCATAATATAAACATGAAGTGCATAATTATCAATCTTTCAATTCCTACCAATTCAGTTCGTTTAAATAATATTGTTTCTCAATTTGATAATATGAAATCTGCAACAAATGATTAATCATTCATCCAAGCCAAGTGTCTTGCATTATTAATTTCACCGAATCAAAATCTATTTTCCATTAAGCCCAGAGTTTAGGTGCAGGCTGAATCTGGACAGCAACTTTGACCGGAGATTCCCGAAGCTACAGGAATCTGGTGAAGACGTGTAACCCCACGATGGAACGGGCGTTCCGAGGTCTACACCTCTCGTATTCAGACCTCAACCCAGATTTGATATTATCCTATTTGAAATCAGACTTGAAGTCCGCTGCGTACATAACACAGTTTCTGCATACAAGATTTATTGAACATTTTCGTTTAGAATTTCCCGTGGCTACAGACTTCGCCAAAAGTCGTGCAAACATTCGTTGGAAAGGTATTTTCAAGGGCTTCAACTTTTGTGTTTAGCCGAAAGCCCAGATCTGGCCATATCACACTTTAAAATGGCCACGAAGTTCGCTGCGCGCAGAATACAGATTCTGCACGCATCTTAAGGCGGAATGAACGACATCGGTTCATCTTCCTCCTCAAGGCGATTCTTCCCAAATCATTCCAGAAAAACCTCCTCCCTTATTCACCCTCAAGAGGCCAATATCCTTCAGGAAACCATCCCTTATCATCACATTGAAGAAGGGCGTGGTTAAAGAGATCTAAAACCTAAGACACAAGTCTTAGCATGACCTTTCCTAGAAAACTCCTCCTCACCATCAAGACTCTCTTGAGTCGATGTCTCGCCTAGGAAAATAACTATAGATCTAGCACCAAGGGAGAGGGTAGGAAACTCACATAGGCTCCAGCGGTACCATCATTTCCGGCCATGGATCTCGTAATTCTCCTTGGCGGCATCTACTCTTTCACGGCGATGGCGGATCTCCTTCTGTAGAACTTGCTCCAGCAGTTTTCCCTCTCACCAGGAGTTCTCACAGGAAATAGGGGAAGAAATGAGAATGAAAACGGCTAGGGTTTTCTCTCCCCCTTATATATTAAATGTGACACGGGTAGGGACACGGCCGTGTCCTTACCCGTGTCCTGCCTGGCGAAGCGGCAACGACATTTTCCATGTCGGTTCAGTACTTGACACGGGTAGGGACACGCCCTTGTCCCGACCCGTGTCCACATGATACGACCGTGTGCCTGGCCGTATCCTTGGCCGTGTCCTTCTCGGGTTGCATCTCGACACGCCTCGTCGAGCTCAACTCGACGCACACGGGTAGGGACACGCCCGTGTCACTACCCGTGTCACTTGGTGTCGACACAGTTCGACGATCTCGACACGCCTCGTCGAGCTCCACTTGACGCACACGGGTAGGGACACGCCCGTATCGCTGCCCGTGTCGCTACCCGTGTCACTACCCGTGTCACTACCCGTGTCTTTTTACACTGATTTCTCCACTTCTTCACAAGTGCAGTCCAATTCCCTGCACTTCTCAGGACTCGAGTCAACCCTCCTGACTCAAAAACACACACTAGGGGCCTAGAGCGATTCGAGACGTTACACCCTAGCCTCGAGAAGATCCCGCTGCCAGGCTCCCACCTAGCTGGCAGGGCCGGAAGTCACTCGATGGAATGAGTTTGGACCCCGAGAAGATCCCGCTGCCAGGCTCTCTCCTAGCTGACAGGACCGGAAGTCACTCGGTGTCATCCCTAGCCTCGAGAAGATCCCGCTGCCAGGCTCCCACCTAGCTGGCAGGGCCGGAAGTCACTCGATGGAATGAGTTTGAACCCCGAGAAGATCCCGCTGCCAGGTTCTCACCTAGCTGGCAGGGCCGGAAGTCACTCGGTGTCATCCTGCTGCCAGGCTCTCACCTAGCTGGCGAGGGCGGGAGTCACTCAATAGCAATAACTTGCGACCCAGAACGAATCGCGCTGTCGGGCTCCCACCTAGCCGGCGAGGCCGGGAAATACTCAAACAATGTTAACAACAGGTCGGAATCACAAAAGTTAATCAAAAAGGGGAGGGGTCTAACATAGCCCCCCCTGCCCCAAGAAAGGCGGCCGAGTGTAGGCGAGAACCTGGGCGAGAGTCCGCAAGAAATCAGGCAATACAGCCGAGGGGTGAGCCGGCTCGCCCCGCTCGGCGAGCGAGCAGCCGCCTCATCAGAGCCGGGCCGCAGGGGCAGGTCGCGTCGCACGGCAATAGCAAATGTATAAATAAGGCGAGCGAGAGAACATTTATAAAAGCAACAATAGCTGAAAAACACAAAGTATAGGCGCGGCCCGCGCGTACATCTCAAAGCGAGTAAACATACATGATAATATACATCTAAAAAATAAATAATAAATGTCAAAAGTCAGGGGAGACGCGAGATCCGGGGCGAGGAGCCCTAAATGGGCTAGAAGGCTTTGTCCCCAGGGTCCGGCACGGGGAGAAATAGCGCCGGCACCACGTCCTCTGCCGAGAGTCCCGCCGCCTCGCTCGTAAGGAGATCCGCGCGTCGCAGCATTTGCATCGTATACTTCGCGGCGCTAGCGGCGTTCTTTTGCATCAGCACTTCCAAGTCATAGTCGGAGTGGTGCTCAAGCGGACAGTCCCTACTGTCTGGAGGAGGGACAGCGGCGGCGGCCTCCAGCTCGCGTACCCGCGCCTCCAATGCCGCTTTGTCCTGACCAAGGGTGGCGATCTCGGCACCCATTCGGCTCATCGTCGCCGCATCCTGGGAAAAGGAAGGAGAAGAATCGTGAGCTGTATTCGCAAGAAGGGGCGGTAGTTCAGGGTGAGTACGTACCACCCCGCCCAGGTACTGCGCGAGGGTCTCCTCTGCCGCGTCGGCCCGCCTCCTCTGAAGGTTTGCGTCCTCCTGAGCGAGCTTTTGGGCCTCCTCCCTCTCGTCCGCCAGCTTCTTCAGGGAGGTGGCGTTCCGCTCCAGCTAAGTGCAGCGCCGCCCTACCATGTGAGCTAGCTCCAGGCCACGTAGCTGGGCCCGCGCGCTTTTGTGAACCAATACTCGCGTCGCCTCTTTGTCGTAGATGGCGGCGTCTTCTCGTGAGTACAGGCCGAACGAGAGGTTGTAGGCCTCCCCGCCGATGGTGTCCTGCTCCATCCAACTCGGCAGTAATGTCGAGATCGCTGCGCGATTTGACTCCTTGTCCCACGACAGGAGCGGGGTGCCGAGCTCGTCCAGATATCTCTCGCCATATCCAAAGTTGCGGTGACCCCTCGGCACCGGCTCCGCAGCAACTTGAGACCCGCCCGGCGGTGCGGAGGTGCCCGCCGCCCTGACCGGGGAGTCATTGGTCGAAGCAACCGGCGGGGGCGAAGGGCCCTCGACCGGTAGGACCGCAGGGGCCTTGCCCTTCCTTTGGCTCGCGGTGGGTTGCTGATCTGCGGTCTTCGCCACCTTCGGCGGAGGGGCGGGCTGTCCGCCACCCGGCCGCTTCTTGGCCGGGACTGACGGGATGTCGCGCCGAGCGGCATCCGCAGCTTGAGCTCGGGCAAGAACCCCGGAGGGGATCCTAGCGCTCTCATAAGGGGGGTGAAGAGGGATGTCACGCTCACCTGCAAAGAAGGAGGGGTGGGATGAAGGAAAATGGGAAGGTAAGACAGAACAGCGGCGAGTGGCAAACCTCCCCCTGGCGGGACGGCGGCGAGGTCGTCAAGATGGCAGCGCAGGTACGCGACCTCAAAATTCTTCCCGACAAAGAACGCGCACAAGTCGGCTTCATGGCCCCCTAGGCTGGGCGGATGGTAGCTCGGCTCGCTAAGCTGCACCGGCGAGAAGGGGACATTGCCGAAATCCCCTTTGACGAAAAGGAACTTTTTGAGCCAATTGTGACTCTTATTGACTGTCTCCCGCACCTTGAGGTGGGCGCTGGAGAAGTAGGCGGTCCCGTCCCGATTCGCCCGGAAGGAGAACATCTTCCGGAAGACGGCGAGGCTGAACTCCACTCGCTCCTCTCGCAGGAAGCAGGCGAACCCCACCATGACGGCTATGGAGTTCGGGGTCATCTGACCCAGGACGACCCCGAAGTATTTCAGTACCTAGCGCACCTCGGGCCACAGGGGGAGTCGTAGGCCCACCTCAAAGTGAGCGAGTGGGATGGCGAGCTCATCCCTGGATAAGTCGTTGATCTTTTCCCCATCCCCGGGCCGTCTCGCAGAAAAACCCGGCGGCACGTGGTCGCCAAGAGCATCCAGATACTCGCGTTCGGAGATGACAGCGTGAGGAAAATCGTGCTCTGAGAAGGTCCAAGCGCACTTACTTCGTCCGTTCACGTCGCCGCCAACTCCGCCCATTCCCATCAGATCGCCGCCGAACGTGCGAGACGGATCCAGAAGGCGAGCGCGAACCGTACTTCGCGGGAAAAAGGAAGCGAGAGGACGTTTGGAATCGGTGAGGGAACAAGAGCCGGCAATGCCTATTTATAGGGAAAGAGAAAGGGCGGGAAACTTCCCGCCGAAAGAGGGGGTGCAAATAGCAAAAATCAGCCCGACGGTTCGACTTCCCCGCGCGCAACCGCACCCCAAGGGCCGATCAGGCGCGGGTCTCGCCCGGCCGCGTCCGCGGAAGACCAGAGCGGGCGAGTATCGGCTCGCACCCGCCCGGGATTCCGCGCAAAGTCGGGAGGCTCCTGTCTGGCGAGCTCCTCGGCTCGCCCTCGCCACGATCAACGAGGCGAAGAGTGGATCGTTCCCTTAACCCGCCCGCAGAAAGCAAGAGCAACAGCATGATACTTTCAATAAACCTCAACAGTAAAAAGTTAGGCCATTAAGCGGGCAAAAAGAGTCGCAAGTGGTTACGAATACAAGATAACTTGGAAATAACGGCAACCCCGCGGTATCCCGCGAGCGGGGGGCAGAAGGCTGGATCAGTACTCGACCCACTTCCACCTGTGCCGCCGCTTCGTTCCCGATCGCGGCGGCACGCGAGGGTCGTGGTAATCACGAACCGCCACCAGTTCCCGCTGAGCCAGGCCGATCTGCTCTGTGGCGCTTCTAAGATTTCCCTCGGCTCGCACGATGTGCACGCCTGGTGAAGTGACATCATCGTCTTCCGCTGCGCGTGGAGGTCCCTCCAGGGCCGCAAGCCGGGCCTCGGTCTCGGCCTTGTCTTCGTCGACCCTCTTCACGATCACCTGCAACAGCAGCGTGTATTTTTGGAACAGCCGCGTCACCTGCCTCTTCATCCCCGCCGCATCGGTCGGGTCACCCAGGTAATCAGAGACACTGTCCACGTCGGGCGGAGGCGAATACCCTTCGCTCGTCTCAGTTTCGGAGGAGGCCCTGTTATAGCCTACAAACGGGCGAGTCAGAAGGAGCGAACAAGGACAAAGCCATTGGTAAATACCAGCTCAACAGGGGTTGGCACGTCGCCCACACCGACGGATGGGCGAGAGGAGCCCGGCCGACCCTGAAAGGTTTTTCCCTCGAGAGTCTCGAGAGATTTTCGCAGTCCGTGGGAAGCCGGCGGGCCGGGGGTTTCCGGAGGTGGGCGGTCCAGACCTGGGGAACTAGCGACCCTCTCAGGCGACAAGCGAGGGCGGCAATCCTCTCCCCCATTCCCCCCCCCCCCTCTTCACGAGGAATTGCCTGCAAAACAAAAGATCAGAGGTACAGCAATAATCCGCGGAAAGTCACGTACCCCAGGGACGACCTCGACAGCCGCCGCCGAGCTGGAGCCCGGACATTCACCCGCCAGAGACCGCCTGACGATCTTTCCCTTCGCCGGCCTAAAGAGAGGTCCGGGAGACCCACGCGCTAGCCAAGGGGCGGCCTCGAGGGCCTCCTCCTGAGTCTTCAGGCACGCCGCCGCCAGGCGAGCTCGCACATCTTCGCTGACCGGCATCAAGAAACCAGTCTGTTCAAGGAAAATGAGGGGACCTGGGGAGCCCCCCCCTGGGCTCAGCGGTATATTTATAGCCGGACAGTGGGGGCCCCACCAGAAGATTCCCTGCCAGCTCAGCACAGTACTCGCCGAACACGCGGGTTGGATGATTCTTTCCGAGCTTGAATCAAGCTCAAAAAGAGCGGGGATTGTGTACAACCCCGTGTCCGGCGAGCGGGTCCCGCCAGGGAGGTCGAGCGGACCTAGCCCCGCGACCCGCACTCAAGCGGCAAAGAGATATACGGCAGAAGGGCTGGCCCTCCCCCGCCCATTTCAGGCGAGCGAGCCGGCGAGGCGCGCGAGCGGGTCGCGCGGAGAGTCCCTGGCCAAAGCAGATGAGTTTGGCGACCCGCGACTGGCGAGTCGATCGGGGTCGCGGTGACCGCCGGCCAACCCCCACACGCGACCTGGCTGCCGGTCCGCCCGGCAGCAGACAAGCAGGTCGCGACGGCCCGGCTCGCGCTCACCCAGGGAGGATAGGCGAGCCGCGAGAGCTAGGTCGCGCCCAGGGGAATTGGAGGCGAGCTGACTCCCCGTGGGTGCGAATAGCTACTCAGGACAGCGGAGCCTCGCTGTTGGCAGACCAGGTTGGACTGCGCATAGCTCATCAGAACAGCGAAGTTTGGATGTTGGCAGACCCAGCTAAGGGCCTTTTGGTATTTTCAGGTCAGTTATTTTGGTTATTGGCAGTTCAGGTTCCAAAAAGCTATAAATAAGACCCAAGGGGTACCTCAGAGGGCACGCTGTCAGTGCCTCCTTACTCTCATTCTCAAGTGCTCTCTGAGGGTACCTTAGCTCGGCTTCTAGCTAAGGAGGGGAAGCGCTCTGAGATCTTCCGAGTTTGTGGTGGGACCTCCCTGCCGAGCCCTTGGGTCTGTTCTTTCTTGTCTCTTTCGTTGTTTTTCTTGCAGGAGCAAAGTAGGCGCGAGACCACCCCTTCCCCAAGGGTCGAACTCCACGAGAGGCCGGATTCCGGTTTCAACACAAACACCTCGTTGAAGTCAACCTCATGTCGTTGCACATACCCCTTTGCCACAAGTCGAGCTTTATGCTTCACGATGTTCCCCTCCGGATCTCGCTTTGACTTGAAGACCCACTTGAGTCCAATGGACTTTTGACCATTCGGAAGGGTGGTGATCTCCCAAGTGTCAGTGTCCCGGATGGAAGTTAGCTCTTCCTTCATAGCTCGTCTCCAACATGGTTCGTCTTTGGCTTCCTCTAACGTTTATGGCTCCCCTGCTGCGAAAAAACAGAGTCCAGCCTCCTGCTGCAGTTCCATGACTTCAGTTTTGCCATAAATATCCTCAAGATATCGGAACCGAGTCGGTCCGCTGGAGCTCGACGTCACCTCGGAAGTGGGGGAGGCACTGGCCGTGGGTGAGCCACGATGGAGGGGGTGCAGGTCGCGGGTGAGCCGTTGGTCGCAGGAGCGCTGGTTGCGGGCGAGCCACTGATCGCAGGTGAGGTGTAGGTCGCGGGTGAGCCGTGGTGGGAGGAAGCCGACCCGTCGATGGTGAGCGTTGCGACTGCAGCAGCGAGAGGAGCTGCTGCTGCTCCTTTGGTAGACATATGTTGATCGCAAACAGTGAGAATTTCTCCATTGCTCTCTTCCCAGTCCCACTTCGCCTCTTCGCGAAAGACGACATCACGGCTGATCACGAGCTTGCCCGTTACTGGATTGAACAGCATAAACGCCTTAGAGCCCGCCTCGTAGCCAATGAGTACCATCTTGGTGCCCCGATCCTCCAGCTTTACAAGATTTGGCTTCATTGTCTTCGCATACGCAAGGCAACCGAAAGTGCGAAGATAGTGTACTTTTGGTTTCCTTCCATAGAACGCCTCGTAAGGTGCCTTCCCAACAACACTATGAGTAGCCGCCCGGTTAAGAAGATGCACCGCGGTTGCTAACGCTTCTCCCCAAAACTTAACAGGCATGTTTTTGCACTTGAGAAGACTTCGAACCATCCCCAAGACAGTTTGATTACGACGCTCCACCACGCCATTTTGTTGCGGAGAATAAGGGGCTGTGAGGAATCGTTTGATCCCGACTCCCTCATAATAGGCATCAAACCCCTTGGAGGTGAACTCCCGACCTCGATCGCTACGGAATCCTTTCATTTTGAACTCCATTTCCATCTCCGCTCGCGCCTTCAGCCTCTTGAATGCATCCAAGGCCTCGTCTTTGGATTTTAATAACTCCACCCACATGAACCTGCTATGATCATCTACTAGCAAGAAGAAGTATTGTTTACCTCCAGGGGTGGCCGGATTGATGGGTCCGCACAAATCTCCATGCACCAATTGAAGAGGAATTGATGCACGATCCGCCGCAACGTTCGGAAATGGTAATCGCCTTTGCTTCGCCACCAAGCACCCGTCGCAAAGTTCTTGTGAGTGCTCAATGGAGGCCTTCCCCTCCACCATTTTGAAACGCCCCATATCATGAAGTGCCCGAAAATTTAGGTGTCCCCATCGAGCATGCCATAGCCACGCCTCGTCTTTGTATTTCTCCGCTAGCAAGGCCACCGGAGCATCCGTCTTCATATTTAGGATGTAGAGACGATTCTTGGACCTCTCCACCTTCGCCAAGAGACGCCTCTCTTGATTGAATAGACACAAGAATCCGTCCTCCATGACGATCTTGCATCCGTTTTCCTCCAATTGTCCTAAACTCACAATGTTTGTGCGGAGTCTCGGGATGTAGTAGACGTTGGTGAAGACTTTGTGCTTCTCCTTTTGGTCTTTGAAGAAGACCGCTCCCCGACCACATATCTCCATCGAAGAGCCATCGCCAAACTTCACCTTGCCTCTCACCATCTCATCTAGTGAGGAGAAGTAATCCTTGCAATCCATCATATGGTTGCTAGCCCCCGTATCAAGGTACCAAACTGATTTCTCCATGTCGCCGGGAAAAATGCTTGGTTGCACATTCTCTTCATTAAGGAGAAGATTAGAACATACCATTTTCGAGTGATCTTCTTCGCCCTCCGCCAATAAAAGGGCTGGTTCAAGATCCTCGAAGGCTTCGGCCATATGCACTTTCTCCTCTTTGTCCTTCTTCTTTGACGGCACTCCGCGGCAAAGTGGCCCATCTTGTGTCAATAGAAGCACTCTACTTTTGACTTGTCTTTAACACCATTATTGCGATCTTGACCTTCCCATCGGTCGTTGCTGCGATGTTGTCCGTCTCGCCCTCGTCCACGGCAACGGCCTCCACGGCCGACGGTTTGGTGTCCGCCACCATTGGATGGGCTTCTTGTCATGAGTCATAAACTCCCTCATCATCAAGAGAAGTTTCTCCTCGTCTTTGTTGGTAGCCCCACCAACACGCTCTTCATGAGTCTTGAGACGGCCGACAACTTCCTCCACAGTCATCGTCTTGAAGTCGCCAAATTGCTCTATCGTCGAAGCAATCTGGACGAACTTCGATGGGACGGATCGCAAGAACTTCTTCACAACCGCAGCCTCCGCTACCTCTCCTCCCAATGCCCTTTGCATGTTGACGTTGGTGGTGAGCTTCATTGTGAAATAATCTATTGAATCCGTCTCCTTCATGCGAAGCATCTCAAACTCTGTCTGTAGAGTTTGAATCTTTGCATCCTTTGTAATACCTCCCATGTAATGAACGTATAATATGGGTCCGGCCGGGGCCCCACAACCTACGGACGCCACAGCTTTAGTATTAAAGTTGATATAGCTACCCACACTCAAAACTCTTTGCACAACACAGCGGAAACAGAACAGGACTAGAAGTTATCCACCACTAAAGAGTAAAACAAATGGCCTTAAGGCCTTACATAAAATGTCCAAAAGAGAAAAATACATCAATCATGAATGTGCTCAGCACTCCTAGTCTACCTCGGCATGCAAGCCGGACAACAAGAGTCTCAAACATAACAACTCATTAGTAGGGCTACAAAAAGAGAAAAACACTTCATGAGGCTTAGGCCTTTCTGGCCGGCGAGCTAGCTCCTGCATGCGATCCTTGCCCTGAAAATTTATTAGTAACGTGGGTCAGCAAAGGCTGACCTCAAACTGTGCAACAACACATCTCCTCCCGGCCGCCCCTTACGGACCCCAGGGTACCCCTCCAACCTGCAAGTTAGCACTTCGTAGGCAATAATCATAAGCAAGAAAAGCAACTATGGAAAACAGGCTTGGATGTCACATACATCATACATGTTCTCTACTGGTTGAGCATAATATAAAAAGGGCCTACTTATGCAATCATGTATGCAATAACCCGAGTTTCACCCAAGGCACCCTAACTCGTACGCATCTAGCACATCAACACATCAAACGGGTTCTCATTGATTCCCCATTGGCATAAAGCCACAAACAAAGGGGTCACCATTTCCCCCAACGGCTCACAGGCCGCCTCATGGAATTCTTGTCAAGGCCCTACCCGCTCAAGGTCTCAAACCCCGGGCTTGCCTACAAGCTCTGACGTCTCATGTCAGGATTCCAACAAACACAAAACTGACCGATTCTAAGAAGCCTTGCCGGACCCCACCCGCTTATGGCCTCATTGCCCGGGTTTATCCCCATACTTGGCATTCTCGTCAGTCACACAGAAGGGGACTAGTCTCGCCGGGACACTCTCCACACATGACGTGAACGTCACGGGATAGCCAGCCGACCACGGAGACCTAGCCACTCCTTGGCACAACATAAACCAAGACAAATCCACCCTAGTCCCTCATTTGTACTGCAGCGTTTCCGCGCACCAAGGAAAACATCTCCAACTCGCGCAGAGCTAACCTTGTCCACCAAGGAAAAACATCTACCGCCGCGAGGAGCTAACCTTGTCCGGTTCCGACTACACGTACTCACTTGAGAAAAAGGGGAAAACATCACCACATCACAAACGACATCTTGCCGCAACGGAATCTCTACGAATCCTTAGCGTTTTTATGCAACATCACCGAGTCGGACTAACGGTCGCGACAACGGCTTCACCCACCATGCCTAATCCACTAACGGAGCGGATCTCTAATGCAAAAATATGTCGGGGACGGACTCAATCAACCCGGAGGTTCCTCTTGAACCTTGGCAAACCAAAACCCCTCTCATTTGAGAGTTTGGTGCCCAAAAACTAGAAAGAAAGAAAAAAATAAATGATGCTAAGACATGCATCCTAAGACCGAGAGGAGAGGTGTCGTTACCTTCCGACACCTCTTCCTTGCAATGGCAAAATGGCCGGATGGAAATCTTCGCAACGATCTAAGCTTCACGGATCCGGACTCGGCTCGCGATTTGGAGCACCGAAACTCCTCCTACAGCCCAAACTCTCCTCCTCCTTCTTCCTTGTTCTCACTTCTCTCTAGATCTTTAGTAAGAGAAAGCTTGGAGAAGAATGAGGGTTTTCAACCCTATTCTCGGACTTAACTCCCCAAGAACAGTCCTGAACCGTCAGATCCTAAAATCTGGGAAAGAAAGGCCACGATCCGCCTGGAAAATAAAAGACCTGGGCCGAACACGGCCTGACACACGCCCGTGTCCAGGGTCGTGTGCCCCATTCGCCATCTCAAATCGACGCGCCTGGAATAGCACACGGGAATCCGACACGCCCGTGTTCAATCCGACACGCCCGTGTCCCCAATGACACGGGCGTGTGGCCAGCCGTGTGCCTCCATTGTCACGGCCCCGAAACAAACCCGAGAGGTGACACGGTCGGGGACACGCCCGTGTCCCAAGTCGTGTGCCAAGTCTCGGCACCCGTCGATAGGCTTTGTGTCGACACCGCGGAAAAACGTCGAGCGAAGATCGTCGACCAAGCCGGACACGCCCTGTGACACGCCCGTGTCACATGTCGTGTACCCTAGTCTCGACACACATCGAGCGAAAAGTGTCGACACTTGGGCCGAGTGTCGACACGGCCTCGACACGCCCTGCGACATGCCCGTGTCGCAGGCCGTGTGCCCTACTCTCGACACATTGTCGAGCGAAAGTGTCGACACTTGGGCCGAGTGTCGACACAGCCTCGACACGCCCTGCGACACGCCCGTGTCGCAGGCCGTGTGCCTCCTGCCAGAAACCCAAAAAATTTCCAGAACTGCAGACTGACCCTCTTGCAAAACTGGGGTGTTACAACTCTCCCCCACTTAACAGAATTTCGTCCCGAAATTTCAGATCAACAGGGTACAAAACTTAAATTATACCTGACATGAAGAGTTCCGGATAATCTTCTAGCATGGCCTGTTCTCGCTCCCAAGAGAACTCGTCACGACCGCAGTTGTCCCAACGAACTTTCACGAGTTTAACTTCTTTACTCCGCAACTGCCGAGTCTCCGAACCCTCTATAGCAATTGGGAGGACTCGCATCCTCAAGTCTTCCTCAATCGGCACCGATGCCGGCTCAATCACCACGCTAGCCTCCACCAAGGCTTTCCTCAAAATGGAGACGTGAAATACGTCATGCAACCCACTCAGCTCCGCGGACAACGCCAACCGATAAGCTGCTTCTCCCACCCGTTCAATAACTTCAAAAGGGCCCAAAAACCTTGGACTCAACTTCTTGAGTCGGCGAATCCGTGAGATGCCTTTGAACGGTTTGATCTTCAAATAGACCCAATCACCTACCGCAAATTCCAACTTCCGGTGACGAGCATTAAAGTATTTTGCTTGTCGTTCTTGCGCCACCTTCATACGCTCTTGAATGGTCCGTACCAACTCACAAGAGTCCACTACCACCTCTTTTCCCAAAATTTTGGTGTCTCCCGCCTCTGCCCAAGACATTGGTGTTCGACACCGCCTCCCATACAAGGCTTCGTATGGCGCCATTTTTATACTCGCTTGAAAACCGTTGTTGTACGCGAATTCCACCATGAAGAGGTGATCCTCCCATCTTTTGCCGAAGTCAAGAACACACATTCTCAGCATATCCTCCATGGTACGGTTCGTTCTCTCCGTTTGCCCATCAGTTTGAGGATCGAATGCCGTACTGAACTTTAGCTTCGTGCCCAAGCTCTTCTGAACCAATCTCCATTCCTTGGACGTAAACCGTCCGTCTCGATCACTGACTATGCTCTTAGGAATTCCGTGCTGTCGCACAATGTTGCAAACATACAACTCCACCAGCTTCTCCACGCTGTCCTCTTTCCGGTTTGGGATAAAGTGAGCCACCTTGGTTAGGCGATCTACGATCACCCAAATAGCATCATTACCCTGTTGCGATCTAGGCAAACCATGCACAAAGTCCATGGAGATGTCATCGAATTTCCATTCAGGGATTGGAAGGGGCTTCAGGAACCCGCCCGGCTTCTGACATTCGGCCTTCACCAAGGCACAAGTTTGGCAACGATTTATGTACAAAGCTACGTCCCGCTTCAGCCCCGGCCACCAAAAGGATTTCTTCATATCCAAGTACATCTTTGTACTGCACGGGTGAATGGAGTACTTTGTGAAGTGAGCCTCAAACATCAACTCCTCACGGAGTTTGCCGAACTGCGGTATACAAACCCTTCTGTCCTACCTCAGAATCTCATTGATCATCTCCCAGGCGCTGCTCTCGCCCGTTTGAGCCTCCAACACAAAAGGTTGAAACTCCACATCCAACCGAGTCGCTTCCCGAATGCGATCGGACAAGTCGTTCTGCACCTCAATCCAGTTCAACCGAGCCTCGCTGGACTCGCCTCTTGCAACACATTCCAAACCAAGGGACTCCCAGTCCCGCACCAACCGCTCATCATGAGCTTCGATCCAATTCCCTTGTCCCGAGTACTTCCTACTCAAGGCATTAGCCACCACATTGGCTTTACCTGGCGTATACTGAATTGCCACTTCATAGTCTCCAATAAACTCAACCCACCTGCGTTGTCGCATGTTCAAGTCTTTTTGATCCAAGAGATACTTCAAGCTTTTGTGATCCGTGAAGATCTCCACCTTTGCACCATAAACATAATGCCGCCATATTTTCAACGCAAAAATTACCGCCGCCAACTCCAAGTCGTGGAAGGGGTAATTCCTCTCATGAGGCTTCAACTGTCTAGACCCAAAAGCTATCACCTTCCCATGTTGCACCAAAACGCAACCCAAGCCGCATCCCGATGCGTCACTGAAAATCTGAAATCCCTCGGTCCCTTGCAGTAGACTTAGGATTGGAGCCGCCATTAGTCTCTCCTTCAGTGCCTCAAATGCTTGACTACACGCTTGAGTCCACACAAACTTATGATCTTTACGTGTGAGTGAGGTGAGGGGTAGAGCTATCCGCGAAAAATTCTCCACGAACCTTCTGTAATACCAGGCTAGCCCAAGAAAACTTCGGACCTCCGCCACGGTCCTCAAGACCGGCCAATCTCTAATGGCTTCAACTTTTGTTGGGTCCACTGTCACCCCTTCCCCGCTAATCACGTGACCCAAAAATGCCACCTTCTCCAACCAGAACTCGCATTTGGAGAATTTTGCATACAACTCATTCTCCCTCAACACTTGCAGAACCATTCTCAAGTGGGTCTCATGCTCCACTTGCGATTTGGAATACACGAAAATGTCGTCAATGAAGACAACCACAAAAGAATCCAAGTATTCCCGAAATACCCGATTCATAAGATCCATGAACACAGATGGTGCGTTCGTCAGCCCGAACGGCATCACCGTAAACTCAAAGTGTCCATACCTTGTACCAAAGGCAGTCTTGGGTATGTCCTCATCCCGAATTCGAAACTGATAATAGCCTGACTTCAAGTCCAATTTTGAATACACCACTGACCCTACAAATTGGTCAAACAAGTCATCTATCCGAGGAATCAGATATTTATCCTTGACGGTCAATTTATTCAGCTCTCGGTAGTCAATGCATAGCCGCATGCTACCGTCTTTCTTCTTTACAAACAACATCGGTGCACTCCACGGTGAAGAACTGGGTCTAATATACCCTTGCTCCAACAATTCCTGCAACTGTACTTTAAGTTCAGCCAACTCCTTTGGTGCCATCCTAAACGGAGGACGTGACACCGGCCTAGCCTCCGACACTAACTCGATCGAGAAATTGATCTCCCTCCGAGGAGGCGCTCCAGGAAGTTCTTCCGGAAACACATCCTTGAACTCTTCTACTACGGGCACTTCATCAATAGATAGCTGGGAGAGACGAACCTCCAATAACGCTACAAGCGCTACACCACCCTGGTTAACCGCCCGCACCAACTGCATGGCCGAAATCAGGGAACAGGCCACTCCACAAAGGCCCTCAAATTTGACTTCTGCCTGCCCTTTTCTCCTTAAGGTCACCACCTTAGAAAGGCAATCAATACTGGCGCGCTGCTCTGCGAGCCAGTCCATGCCCAAGATGACATCGAACTCCACCAATGGCAAAATCACCGCTACCAAAACAAAGTCAACTCCGTCTAGCTCCCAACAGATGCGCCCTTTGACCCCGGTGGTCATGGATGACCCATTGGGCATACGCACTTTCAACTCCGCGTCCGCCGAGAAAGACTCAACTCCTATTCTCCGGATGAAGCTCTCCGCAAGAAAGGAGTGCGATGCTCCCGTATCAAACAATACCCTAGCGGGGTATCCGGAAACTAACACGAAGCCTACAACATAGACATCACACAAAAGTCTAAAAGGATGAAGCACAAAATTTAAACTTAAATTTTCTTCATACCTGTCACCACATCAGTCTGGCGGATCGCTTCCTGCTGTCCAAGGTTGTAGGCCCTTGGTTGCACCGGTTGGAACCGAGAAGCGCTCGACTCCGCCATCTTTCCTTTCTCTGCAGCACTGGGGCTGGAGCGCACAGTCTGCTCCTGCTTTGCCTCTTGCCCCGCTCCTCCTTGGGGAGAAACAAGAGCTATGTGCCCCACCTTACCGCAGTTGTAGCACGTCGGCGGTCCCCTAAAATGAGAACCCCCAGGCTTCCAATTGCTCTTCTCACCAGATTTGGAAGTGTGAGGCTTCTTCCTCCACCTACTCCCTTCAGGCTTTCCATGAGATTGGGAAGGCTTCCCTTCCCCTTGCCTGGGAGTAAAACCCTTACGACGTTGGGTTCGCTCCAAATCACTTTCCAAAATCCTGGCAGCCTCAACTAGTTCATTGAATCCGGCTCTCTTCATGGAGATGAGGGGTTGTCTCAAATTCTCCCTCAGACCCTGGTAGAAGAGGTTATCCCTCTCTACGTCATCTGTCATAGTCGTTCCCGCATAACGACCCAACCGGGTGAACTCCTGCACGTACTCATCTACTGTCTTGTCTCGCTGTATTAAATGCAGAAACTGCCTCTGAAGGGCCAAACGTGTAGAAACTGGAATATACCTCTTTAGGAAAGCATCCCCAAACTCTTCCACCGACGGAGTGCGTCCAGGGAACTGGCGGCCGCTATGGCTCACCCGCCATAACTTGGCATCTCCTTCCAACATGAAAGCCGCAAACTCAGCTTTCTTTTCCTCTGGCGTCTTTGCCGCCCTTAGAAGCTCTTGAATGCGAACCCACCAGTCCTCCGCATTCGTTGGCGTACCCATTCCCTTGAATGACGGGGGATGGAAACTCAGGAAGTACTTCATGTGTCGGTCTCCATGTCCGACCACCGCCCTTTCCGCCAAAGGCTCCACTCGCCTGGCCTCTCCGCCTGGCACGGCAGTCGCCGTGTCCGGTGTGACAGGGGTTGCCACCTGAGCTGCTGCTGCAGCCTGAGCTGCCACCATCGTTTCTGCAAGCATGCGACAGAAGTCGGACGGGTTTACGCCCGTGCCCAAAAGACCTGGAGCAGTAGCACTGCTCGCCGAAAGCTCTTCTTTTGCTCTCGACGTTCCCGCCTCGTTGCTTGCACTCTTCAAGAAACAAGAAACAATGATTCAGTCTCAAATCTCAAGACTTAAACATAAAGACACTCATGGTCCCGCAATACTCTTATGTGGATAACTTCTCTACGCTTTGACCTTGAATCCAACCTGGCTCTGATACCAAAATGTAACACCTCCCCTGTAATGAACGTATAATATGGGTCCGGCCGGGGCCCCACAACATACGAACGCCACAACTTTAGTATTAAAGTTGATATAGATACCCACACTCAAAACTCTTTGCACAACACAGCGGAAACAGAACAGGACTAGAAGTTATCCACCACTAAAGAGTAAAACAAATGGCCTTAAGGCCTTACATCAAATGTCCAAAAGAGAATAATACATCAATCATGAATGTGCTCAGCACTCCTAGTCTACCTCGGCATGCAAGCCGGACAACAAGAGTCTCAAACATAACAACTCATAAGTAGGGCTACAAAAAGAGAAAAACACTTCATGAGACTTAGGCCTTTCTGGCCGGCGAGCTAGCTCCTGCATGCGATCCTTGCCCTGAAAATTTATTAGTAACGTGGGTCAGCAAAGGCTGACCTCAAACTGTGCAACAACACATCTCCTCCCGGCCACCCCTTACGGACCCCGGGGTACCCCTCCAACCTGCAAGTTATCACTTCGTAGGCAATAATCATAAGCAAGAAAAGCAACTATGGAAAATAGGCTTGTATGTCACATACATCATACATGTTCTCTACCGGTTGAGCATAATATAAAAAGGGCCTACTTATGCAATCATGTATGCAATAACCCGGGTTTCACCCAAGGCACCCTAACTCGTATGCATCTAGCACATCAACACATCATATGGGTTCTCATTGATTCCCCATTGGCATAAAGCCGCAAACAAAGGGGTCACCATTTCCCCCAACGGCTCACAGGCCGCCTCATGGAATTCTTGTCAAGGCCCCACACGCGCAAGGTCTCAAACCCCGGGCTTGCCTACAAGCTCTGACGTCTCATGTCAGGATTCCAACAAACACAAAACTGACCGATTCTAAGAAGCCTTGCCGGACCCCACCCGCTCATGGCCTCATTGCCCGGGTTTGTCTCCATGCTTGGCATTCTCGTCAGTCACACAGAAGGGGACTAGTCTCTCTGGGACACTCTTCACACATGACGTGAACGCCACGGGATAGCCAGCCGACCACGGAGACCTAGTCACGCCTTGGCACAACATAAACCAAGATAAATCCACCCTAGTCCCTCATTTGTACTGCAGCGTTTCCGCGCACCAAGGAAAACATCTCCAACTCGCGCGGAGCTAACCTTGTCCGCCAAGGAAAAACATCTACCGCCGCGAGGATCTAATCTTGTCCGGTTCCGACTACACGTACTCACTTGAGAAAAAGGGGAAAACATCACCACATCACAAACGACATCTTGCCGCAACGGAATCTCTACGAATCCTTAGCATTTTTATGCAACATCACCGAGTCGGACTAACGGTCGCGACAACGGCTTCACCCACCATGCCTAATCCACTAACGGAGCGGATCTCTAATGCAAAAATATGTCGGGGACGGACTCAATCAACCCGGAGGTTCCTCTTGAACCTTGGCAAACCAAAACCCCTCTCATTTGAGAGTTTGGTGCCCAAAAACTAGAAAGAAAGAAAAAAATAAATGATGCTAAGACATGCATCCTAAGACCGAGAGGAGAGGTGTCGTTACCTTCCGACTCCTCTTCCTTTCCATGGCAAAATGGCCGGATGGAAATCTTCGCAACGATCTAAGCTTCATGGATCCGGACTCGGCTCGCGATTTGGAGAACCGAAACTCCTCCTACAACCCAAACTCTCCTCCTCCTTCTTCCTTTTTCTCACTTCTCTCTAGATCTTTAGTAAGAGAAAGCTTGGAGAAGAATGAGGGTTTTCAACCCTATTCTCGGACTTAACTCCTCAAGAACAGTCCTGAACCATCAGATCCTAAAATCTGGGAAAGAAAGGCCACGATCCGCCTGGAAAATAAAAGACCTGGGCCGAACATGGCCTGACACACGCCCGTGTCCAGGGCCGTTTGCCCCATTCGCCGTCTCAAATCGACGCGCCTGGAACAGCACACAGGCATCCGACACGCCCGTGTTCAATCCGACACGCCCGTGTCCCCAATGACACGGCCGTGTGGCCAGCCGTGTGCCTCCATTGTCACAGCCCCGAAACCAACCCGAGAGGTGACACGGTCGGGGAGACGCCCGTGTCCCAAGCCGTGTGCCAAGTCTCGGCACCCGTCGACCGGCTTTGTGTCGACACCGCGGAAAAACGTCGAGCGAAGATCGTCGACCAAGCCGGACACGCCCTGTGACACGCCCGTGTCACAGGCCTTGTACCCCAGTCTCGACACACGTCGAGCGAAAAGTGTCGACACTTGGGCCGAGTGTCGACACGGCCTCGACACGCCCTGCGACACGCCCGTGTCGCAGGTCGTGTGCCCTACTCTCGACACATTGTCGAGCGAAAGTGTGGACACTTGGGCCGAGTGTCGACACGGCCTCGACACGCCCTGCGACACGCCCGTGTCGCAGGCCGTGTGTCTCCTGCCAGAAACCCAAAAAATTTCCAGAACTGCAGACTGACTCTCTTGCAAAACTGGGGTGTTACATCCTTGACGCGATCCGCGCCTTGGTACATGATCCTAAGCATGTCTCATATCTCCTTCGCAGTTTTCTTCTCCGCAACCATCTGGAGAACGTCATCTGGAAGTGCTTGTTGGATGGCCGAAAAAGCTGTTTTGTTCTTTTTCGCATCCACTTTCGTCGTTGGATCGATTGGTTCCACCGCCTCCAACGCATCTTGAATATCTCGATCCCCCTCATTCTGATAGCCCAAACGTCATAGTTGCTCCTCGTGAGCACCGGGTATTTGAAGGTTCCATGGAACCCATCGTGTTTTGAAGATGTCTCCGCCATAGTTGCTCAACCTGGCTCTGATAACAAATGTTAGAGAACAACTAAAGACACCACACTATTGTTTGGAAGAATGCTTCAGATTTTCTTGATTTTTTTGTCCAGCAATACAACTTCATTATATAGCTGGAGATATACAAAGAAACGCCTAAACAATTAACACCTAATAAAATCATAACTCCTAAACCATTTATGGCAAAACTCCTACAGCTATTGAAGGGAAATAAACTCCAAAAAACTGCCTGCAACATTAAGACACATGAAATACCTGATTAAGACAAAAACAAAGAAACGGTAAAAAAACAGTCCAGACATTTAAAAACAAATTATTAAAAAAGATTGATAGTGGTCACACAACGACCTCATCAGCTCCCATTGATTTAGATACTGTAGATGAGTCTATCCACGAGAGGCTGGAGAGGATAATACTTACCACTGCTAAGAAGCTGCATAGAAATAAGAGTATGACACTTGCCATCGGGGCTGTTGGAAGCGATACAAGCGAGTACACCACGTAAACAATCCGGCGAGTACACAGCCCGGCGAATACACGGCCCGGCGAGCTCCGGCAAGACCACTTTAGCGCGAGCTCCACGAGCTGTTCCGGCGAGAACTCCACCTCCGCCGAGGTGCTACGAGCGAGACGGCCAGCTCTCTTGCGGCGAGCCCGGTCCGGCGAGAGCTTCCGGCGAGAGCCCTCTTGCGGCGAGTCGGGTCCGGCGAGAGCTTCCGGCGAGAGCTCTCCGGCGAGATGGCTGATACGAGCTTGGGCGGTGGGAAAAACAATTGTTACTCTCTCTCCCTCTCTCGCGCTGTTAATCCCTCTCTCTCCCAATCTCTCTTTCACTCGCTGATACTCTCTCTCTCTCTAACTCTCTCTCGCCAACATCTCTCTCTCACTGTTTCACTTTCTCTCTCTCTCTCTCTCACTGTTACTCTCTCTCTCTCTAACTCTCTCTCGCCAACATCTCTCTCTCACTGTTTCACTTTCTCTCTCTCTAACTCTCTTGCGCCTCTCTCTCTATATTCTCTCCTGCGGGAGTTAATGAGAAAAGCTTTTCACTATTTTCAACTTCCAAAATGTACAACAAACAAACTTTTATATAGGCCTACATACCCAATAAGAAAACGACATGTGGCGTTTACATTTAATGTCACCCACACCAGCTTTCTCTCTCTTCCGCCATAAACAACAAAACAAAAAAAAAAACTACATAAATGCTTAAAAATTGTTGACCCGGTCAACAAACCAAAACCTGACAGGGGCCAGTGAGAAGGAAAAGAAGCTGCCTACTTCGTAGATAGCTTCTAAGTCGGGCATAGACAACTTCAGTTCAAGGCGAGAGAGAAGGAAGAAGTCACAGATTCTACCATGGTGAAGACTCCTGCTATCAACCTTGGTGGTCAGGTTGATAATTCTCTGACAAGCCTGTCGACTAGAGAAATCTTGAGAGATTTTGACGACGACATGCAATGCGATAAGATTCTGAGAGAACATGACTCCCTGATGATCCAGGATGATGTTGCGGCTAAAGAGCTAGAGGAGGAACTGAGGAAGAGTTTGGCGGAGGAGATGGTCGCGCTAGCCACTGGAAACAAACCAAGCAGTCAGTCGACATAGCAGTCAGCTGAGGATAAGGCCGAATTTGATCAGCAGTGGGCTGCGAATCTTCTACGGACAAGTAATATCAAGCCGATTTCCAGAATTATAGAAATTCCTCATCCTTACAAGCCTTCACTACCAACAAAGCGACCGGAGTCGATAATTCAGAAGTAGGATGAAGAGAGTCCAGCGGGCTTGGAAGGAGCAGCTGAAGTCAATGGACACCAACCAAGGCGCCCTGTCCGCCCTTTCTGTTTTTGCAGCTAGGAGAGAGGGAGAAACCTCTCATCTTTGAGATTTTGCTATTAAAAGTTCTTGTCATTGCTGCATAACTTTGTTAATTATGAAAAACCAAATTCTAACCGTATTTACCATTTCTTACTGCAGATGCAAGTGGGTCAGAGATTCCCTAAGTGGATATCGATGGTCCCGCACCTCCACTGCCAACTATTCCAGCAAGTGACACGACTATAGATCTATTTAGCAGGCTATTCGCGCAAGTCCAAACTGAGAAACAGATGGTGGAGAACAAGAAATGAGAGGCGCTGGAGAAGGGTAAGGCTCTTCTGGACAATGAGATGGCGCTTCTGGAGAAGGAGAAGGCTCTTCTGATCACCCTGGAGCAAGAGAAGAATGAAAGTGAGGAAAGGGAAAGAGCATATAGAGTCTTGGCCTCTTCTTCTGAAATGGAGAGGATAGACGAAGCATACCACGCGAAAGGATTGGTGAAGGACCTCAAATATTAGGAGACTAAGGCTCCGTTTGGGGGGACTTATTTTCACCGGTCAAGCGGTCACGACCGCATGAACCGGACCTTAATTAAGGTCAGTTTCATGTGGTCGTGACCACTTGACCGGTGAAAAAAAGTCCTCACAAACGGAGCCTAAGTGCGACAATCTATCCACCGAAAAAAATATATATCGGTGGGAGGATCTCGCTATTAAGAGAGGAACTAGTAATCCCTCATCCCCGTGGAGAGGCATGGCAGCAGGTGGCACCATCAAAGTGTAATTGCTCCGCTCAAGATAGTTAGTTCACTAAAACTCATCGATGTGGAATGATCTTATATATTATCTCCAGCGTAGAGCCGTTACACTCTAGTGACACGAAACTCATTGGGTGGTTCCGAGTCGGTCCTGACATGTGCGGATATATAATAAGTACCCTAACAATCTCCTCGTATGTCCGTCGTAAACCCGACGTCGGAAAAAGGGTGGTGTGTGTAGTATTCAACCGAACATGAAGCACTCACAATCATGTCCGACACACTTGTCAGAATATATTGGATGTTAAAGAAATAACTGTATGCATACATAAGAATCAATATGAATCCCAGCAACATCACATAGCTTTCTAAAGTACGATCATAGCACAGACTCAACACACCTAGTGTCTAATAATCAACAAAAAGAAGAAGTAGTCCAAACAACAAGTGTTCAACAGAGCTAAACACTGCTCTAAGCAGAGTCAAGGGACAACTCAAACAACACTCTAGTTGTCATCATCCTCAGATGTATAGTAGGGCATCCTCATAAGGATCCCAAATTAAAATGGCTCCTCCATCATCAGCGTTTCTTGTAATTTACAACAAAAAATTTCATTCAGAATGAATTCAAACTTTTGAAAGAATACAAGTATCTAGTTCTACTTATAAGAACGTAGTACTTTATAATTAACTGGAGAGCACCTAAAATAGAGTATCATAGGTTGTATCGCAGAATTCATTATCTGTTTCAAAAGAAACGATATTATGGACTTTTGGACACTACAACTGTATTTGTGTTCCTATGTGAAATGTCACGGTTACTGTTTTTCTAAAGTTAACTGGGTCTCTTCAAATGTGGAATGAAACCAATCAACAGGAGAGGAGCCAAACCGAGTCAGATCGTGTTATCAAATGTAGCATAACTCTCTCCTCCAATGCAAGGTAGACGAATCCCGATAAAGTTATTAGCATCAGATATGGAATAAAACAACTTACCAGAATCGTACTCAGCAACCCAGAACAACAGCAGTGCACAACACGCTTGCATTAACAAAGGAAAGTTGAAAAATTAAAACATTTGGACCAAGGCTGAATTGAATCGTCTAACCTTGAACTAAGGCCGAACTTAAATATCCTTGAGTCTCATTTCTCCCACTGTTTTGATTGATCGGTCTTTAGTCATTCCTTTCGTCAGTGGATCAGCTAGATTATCCTACGATCTCAGATCGATCAAAGTAATAATGCCTTGTTCTTTCAGATAATTTAATAGAGCGTGTCTCAGTCGTACATATCGCCCCTTAGTATTAAAATGACATTCTTCAAGACTTGGACTACTGCTTGATTGTCACAGTATAAGCTCAAAGAATTGACTTGAAGTCTATATAAGAGAATGTCTAGAATTAATTTTTTGATCAAATCTGCCTCTTCACCAGCTGAAGCTTAGGCAAACAACTCGGCTTCCACAAAGGATAACGCTATACAAGTATGTCTTTTGGATTTCCAAGTGACTGCATCGCCACCCAGAGTTAAAATAAATCCATTGATGGACTTGTTGTTCCTAACATATGAACACCAGGAGGCATCAGAATATCCTTCCAACATAGGAGGGTAACCAATGTAGCACATAACGTGATCTTTAGTACCTTTCAGGTACCTTATTAGCCGATCTAAGGCATCCCAATGCTCTTTGTCTAGACTACTAGTAAAGTGACTCAGCATGCATAGCGAGAAGGCAATGTCTGGTCTAGTAAAACTTGTGGCATACATGATACTTCTAATGATCTTCGAGTACTTTACTTGATCAATGCTGGTCCCTTCATTTGGACTCAACTTGACATTTGGGTTAATTGGTGTTTCAACAGACCTATAGTCAATATAACCTCAGGTAGTGAGAATCTGCTCAATATAATGAGCTTGACTTAGAGTGACACATCCCTTGTCTACTCTAACTTTCATACCTAATAGGGCATCTACATGACCAAGGTCCTTCATGTCAAATTTTTTCGCGAGAACGAATTTAGCATCCCTCACTACGGCAAGGTCTGACCCCAGAATCAACATGTCAACCACATATATGCATATGATGATTATTTGATTTGACATCGAGCAGTAGTAGAGGAATGTGTTTGAGTGACTGGACTGAAATCCAACGCTCTTTACCACTTGATAATATTTAATGTGTCACATCTTAGGTGCTTGTTTAAGCGCATAGATCGATTTATCAATCTTGCACACTTTGCCTCTTAGATCCTTTTGTACATAACCTTCAGGTTGTGCCATATAGATCTCTTAATCAGGCTTTTCATTTAAGAAGGTTGTATTTACATCCATCTGATGAACTATAAAGTTCCCGATAAAAGCCGTGACAAGAGGAATCTTAATAGTGGATAGGTGACATACAAATGAATAGACATCAAAATAGTCAATTTCCCCTATTGTTTATAGCCCTTAACTACTAGACGTGTTTTATATCTAGCTATAGACCCATCACTGTGCAATTTCTTCTTCAGTACCCACTTACATCCTAGGACATTAGATCCTTTCGGCAGGTCAACTAGATGTCGAGTGTCATTTTGTAGCAGCGAGTTCATCTCATCCTTGATGGATTCTACCCACATTAAAGTATCTCTTGATCTCATTGCTTCCTGGTAGGACAATGGATCATCCTCTAGGTGGTAGGTGATGAAATTCTCACCAAAATCCTTAGGGATTCTATCTCTTGTAGATACTCAAAGAGGAACAGGTTCCACCTCTAAAGGTTAGGGAGCAGTGTTAGAGGGACCAGGTTCAGGTTCTATAGTAGATTCTAAAATCATGTCAGTAGACCTGGAGACGGTCAAGCCATGATCTTTGATAAATTTATGTTCAAAGAAAAAAGCATCTCTAGACACTTTCACTATATTAGTGGATATATCCAGAAACCTGTCAGCAGCACTATCTTTTGCACTTCCTAGATAAACGCAAGTCGTTGTTCTAGGTCCCACCTTAGGTCTCTTAAGGTCTTGTATTCTTACATAAGCGATACATCCCTAAGTCTTAAGAGTGTCATATCTATAAGGATGGCCATGCCACAACCCATACAGAGTAGAGTTGGGCTTTGAGTGAGACACTCTATTTAGAATGTGATTTGCAGTTAGAACTGCTTCCCCCAAAAAAGAATTAGGCATGTGAGAAGCATAGAATTCAATATTTCTATTAAAGTTTTATTCTTACGATCAACAATACCATTCGAATGGGGTGAGTAAGGGGCTGGGGTTTCTAGGATTATACCCTTAGAGGCATAAAAGTCCTTAAACCTAGTTGTAGTGTACTCTCCTCCTCGATCACTTCTAAGTTTTTTAATCTTTATATTTAATTGATTTTCTACCAGATATTTGAAGATCTTAAAAGTATCGAGTGACTCAACTTTCGATTTTAATAGGTAAACATGACAATATCTAGAAAAATTGTCGATCAATATAATTAGATATTTCTTTCCCCCTCTAGAGGCTTGAGTACGAAAATCACAGAGGTCGGAATGTATTAACTACAGAAATTATGTGCTCCTAGAAATTGTCTTGTAAGGGTTTATAGTGATCTTAGTCTGGGCACAAACCTCACACCTATCAAATTGAATAGAAAGATCTAATGAGATGTTTTGACTTATAGCTAGATCTCGCATTTTCTTATAGTGAATATGACCAAGTCTATTGTGTAATAGCTTCGGATCAATCAGAGTTGAACTCACTTGATTTATGCACTTGTTATCTAGTCTAAGTCTATACATACCATTGATTAGGTAAGCGCAACTAAAGTAGTAAGAATTAATAGTTAATGTCATTGTACCGTTTATGGTTGTGAAAGACATTCCCGCATTATAAGGCAAACTCGTAGAAATCTAATTCTTAGTTAAATTAGAAACTACTTTAACATGTTGTAAAATTAAGGTTTTACCTGAAGAGAGGACTAGCTTTGCAGTCCCAGCATGAGTAACATCTGTCGCTCCTCCATTATAGTTTTCAACTCTAATGAGATGATTGTTTGATTTGACATCGAGCAGTAGTAGAGGAATGTGTTTGAGAGACTGGACTGAAATCCAACGCTCTTTACCACTTGATAAAATTTAATGTGTCACATCTTAGGTGCTTGTTTAAGCGCATAGATCGATTTATCGATCTTGCACACTTTACCTCTTAGATCCTTTTGTACATAACCTTCAGGTTGTGCCATATAGATCTCCTAATCAGGCTTTTCATTTAAGAAGGTTGTATTTACATCAATCTGATGAACTATAAAGTTCCCGATAGAAGCCGTGACAAGAGGAATCTTAATAGTGGATAGGTGACATACAAATGAATAGACATCAAAATAGTCAATTTCCCCTAACGTTTATAGCCCTTAACTACTAGACGTGCTTTATATCTGGCTATAGACCCATCACTGTGCAATTTCTTCTTCAGTACCCACTTACATCCTAGGACATTAGCTCCTTTCGGCAGGTCAACTACATGCCAAGTGTTATTTTGTAGCAGCGAGTTCATCTCATCCTTGATGGATTCTGCCCACATTAATGCATCTCTTGATCTCATTGCTTCCTGGTAGGACAATGGATCATCCTCTAAGTGGTAGGTGATGAAATTCTCACCAAAATCCTTAGGGATTCTATCTCTTGTAGATACTCTAAGAGGAACAGGTTCCACCTCTAAAGGTTAGGGAGCAGTGTTAGAGGGACCAGGTTCAGGTTCTATAGTAGATTCTAAAATCATGTCAGTAGACCTGGAGACGGTCAAGCCATGATCTTTGATAAATTTATGTTCAAAGAAAAAAGAATCTCTAGACTCTTTCACTGTATTAGTGGATATATCCAGAAATCTGTCAGCAACACTATCTTTTGCACTTCCTAGATAAACGCAGGTCGTTGTTCTAGGTCCCACCTTAGGTCTCTTAAGGTCTTGTATTCTTACATAAGCGATACATCCCTAAGTCTTAAGAGTGTCATATCTATAAGGATGGCCATGCCACAACCCATACGGAGTAGAGTTGAGCTTTGAGTGAGACACTCTATTTAGAATGTGATTTGCAGTTAGAACTGCTTCCCCCCAAAAAGAATTAGGCATGTGAAAAGCATAGAATTCAACATTTCTATTAAAGTTTTATTCTTACGATCAACAATACCATTCGAATGGGGTGAGTAAGGGGCTGGGGTTTCTAGGATTATACCCTTAGAGGCATAAAAGTCCTTAAACTCGTTGTAGTGTACTCTCCTCCTCGATCACTTCTAAGTCTTTTAATCTTTAGATTTAATTGATTTTCTACCAGATATTTGAAGATCTTAAAAGTATCGAGTGACTCAACTTTCGATTTTAATAGGTAAACATGACAATATCTAGAAAAATTGTCGATCAATGTAATTAGATATTTCTTTCCCCCTCTAGAGGCTTGAGTACGAAAATCACAGAGGTCGGAATGTATTAACTACAAAAATTGTGTGCTCCTAGAAATTATCTTGTAAGGGTTTATAGTGATCTTAGTTTGGGCACAAACCTCACACCTATCAAATTGAATAGAAAGATCTAATGAGATGTTTTGACTTATAGCTAGATCTCGCATTTTCTTATAGTGAATATGACCAAGTCTATTGTGTAATAGCTTCGGATCAATCAGAGTTGAACTCACTTGATTTATGCACTTGTTATCTAGTCTAAGTCTATACATACCATTGATTAGGTAAGCGCAACTAAAGTAGTAAGAATTAATAGTTAATGTCATTGTATCGTTTATGGTTGTGAAAGACATTCCAGCATTATAAGGCAAACTCGTAGAAATCTAATTCTTAGTTAAATTAGAAACTACTTTAACATGTTGTAAAATTAAGGTTTTACCTGAAGAGAGGACTAGCTTTGCAGTCCCAGCATGAGTAACATCTGTCGCTCTTCCATTATAGTTTTCAACTCTATCCTTGACCGCTGTGACCTTTGAAAGAAGTGCCCTGTCATTTGTGACGTGACAGGTAGCACCACTATTAAGCCACCACTCAGACGACGCACTACGGTGACTACTCCCAATCATAGCCACAAAGGACTTGGGATCAGAGTTATCGATGAATCTCTTTCATCTTCTCTTCCCATTGAGTTTGCTTGATTGCATCTGATTTCTCAAGATATTCCTTGACTAAACTCTCCCATTGAATCTCTTTCATCTATAGTCAGTGTATTAATGACATCTTCTTTGAATGTGCCTACCTCCTCACAGATCTTCATTTTGGTTGCTTCTGCTCTCTTATCTAATTCAATCTGATTGTTAGCAAGAGTGACACCTTCCTGCATGACATTACCAACAATAGCGATAGTGTGGTCCCGATATTTTCTACCAATCTGGAATAGATGTCTGAGTCGATCTGTGTTGTGTTGAATCTCAGCAAATAGTCTGCTCATCTCTTTCTCTAGAGAAGTTACTTTCTCAGTTACAGCCTTAAATGAATCATCAAAATATTTCCTTTATTCTTGAAGTAGATGTACAAAATTACCCATCAAATCATAGGCTGCAACAGCAGCAGGAGCAACAGAAGGAGCTAGAGGAGGAGGAGCAAACCATGGAGCTATCTCTTTAATTGAAAGTGCTCAGTTGTCTACCTAAATCAGCTAGAGGGGGTGAAAAGGTGAGTTGTGCGTCTTTTTGCGGAATAAAAAATTAGAGGTCTAAGCAAATAATAATCAACCAAGCAATCACAAACGACAAAAGATTTATAGTGGTTCTCAACCTTGGGTACATACACTTTCTCTCACCAATCTAGCAAAGCACTAGACTCGGCTAATCCACTATCTCGGATTGAAAACCAATCCTATGCCTCGGAACAAAGTTCCTACAATCTCGATCCACAAAACAGATCTACACTCGGAAGATAAAAACTTCGTACAACTCGGAGGTAAAAGCTCCTACACTCGGAGAGAAATCTCCTACAAGAATAAAATTGAGAATATATGAAAATACAAACAGTAATTTTCAGATCTGGAAAATCTCGGCCTGTATCATCTTCTTTGATCATTGCGGCTCTATCAGAAAAGTTGAAGAAGAACCTCGGCAAGAACTAGATCTGAAATTTCTTTGACTTGCACGATCTGAGAGATGATGAGGAATGAAAAGCAATCTCGATCTATGAATCTTCTTGATCCGAATCTCTTGAATCGAAAGCCCTAGCGATTTTCACGAAGATGATCGGCGGCGACGGCTTTCGTTTTTGGACATAGAGAATAGGATTCAGAAATTCTTAGAATAATGCGTGATAGACCCTTAGGGTTAGTCGGTTTTGACAAGACCTTATATAAGATCTCCCTAATGGTCATAATTAGTATTAATGACGTACACATGGAACAATCACGTCACGGCATTTGAAATTCCCGTCAAATCTGGACTTAACAAATTTTCTGAAAAGACTGACTGTTTTACTCGAGGAAACAATTACCTACTCGAGTACTTAATAAGGTTACTCGAGAGAATAGAAGAAGACTACTCGAGTAGAAGACTTGGAGAAAATCCAGAAATAATGAGTAACTACTCGAGTACAGAAAGCATTACTCGAGTGCTAATATAGTTACTCGAGACGTGGAGTTGAACTACTCGAGTACAAGAAGCATTACTCGAGAGAATAGAAATTAACCTCTCGAGCGGTAGAAGGAATACTCGATTCAAAGACTTAGAATAATTTCTGAGAGAAGAAAATGGGTTACTGGAGAACTGGAACTGGACTACTCGAGAGGAGATAACCTACTCGAGTATATGGACATTACTACTCGAGTAATGGACTTAGAAAAATTCTGAGGGATGAAAAACTTATCACTTGAGTATTAAACCTAGACTACTCGAGTAGTAGATAGACTACTCGAGTACATGATCTTGACTACTCGAGTGAAGTAAAACAACACAAAATCCTATCTTTTGTAGCTCGAGACATAAGACTAATCTACTCGAGTACTAATATGACTACTCGAGTAAATGACTTAGAAACTTTTTTAGAGAGGAAATTCTGTTAACTCGAGAATAAGAGAGGATCTACTCGAGTAATTGACTTGGCTACTCAAGAGCTATATTTTGACTACTCGAGTATAGATATACTTACTCGAGTGATGACTAAGTATTTCACTCGAGTATAAAAGCTACTACTCGAGTAAAAGACTTAGCAAATATTTCTTCAACAAAATTTTCTCTTCTTCTTCTTCAATAAAAACAGCAACGCTACTTTCTCCAATCAGTCCTAGTACTTGACACATGAAGTGTGTAAGACCCCCTTTTTTCTTGTTCAAACCCTGGGGTCTTATGCCCAAAACTGCCGCTTTGTGGTGACACCTTCGCGCCCGGGAAGATCGTCACTACAAAATGCCGATTCTGCCGGCCTTATTGATCACAAAAGTAACAATACAAGAGAATAGACATGTAAGTCTACAGAAAATCACATATCATATCAATAATCTCCACGAATGGAGTGTCCACAGAATAATATATCAGAGTACTAAAATACGGGCTTGTGCCCGGAACATCATGTCATCACTACAAATCACTCATACGGAATCAAAAACAGAACATCTACTCAAGGTCGAGACTCACGGTCCTGGCTGTATGAACTCCGGAGCTAGACTGCCCCATCTCCAAGCGCACCAGTCTCTAGGGCTGCTCCCCCGTGCTGGGCTCCACGATTCCCTAAAATGATGCGGTTCGAAAACCGTTAGTCATAAATACTAAGCCCTATCATCCCATACCCCTTCCCCCATGGTTCCTAGGTACCGAGCGGAGAGGAAGAAAGGGAAGGACATGAAGGTGGAGAATAAATCAAAAGAAACTGGTGGCAGCGGAACTAATCTAGTAATTCTATAATAAATAATGGCAATAAGATGTAATATGAAAAGTAACCTTCACTTATGTGAGAACACATATGTAACACCCCGAAAATTGTATTTGAGTCGGTCGTGAAAAAGGCAATTTTTGGTGGCTGTATAGTGTACACGGCCTAGGACACGGGCGTGTCCAAAGCCTTGTCTGGTTGGTGTTTTTGGCCGTTCTCATCCCGAGATGGACACGGCTAGAAACACGGCTAAGTGACACGGGCGTGTCATTTGACACGGGCGTGTGCCTACCCGTGTCCCTACCCGTGTTCCTTTGGGTCATGTCCATTGTCGTGGCGGTTATGCGTGGCACGCCCTCGAACACGGGCGTGTCGAGGAACCAGACACGGGCGTGTCAGGTGAGACACGCGCGTGTCTTTGCCTGTGTGTCTTTCCTCCGTTCGACGATCGTGCCTGGAGCGAGGCACACGGCCTGGGACACGGCCGTGTGCCAAGCCGTGTTCAGCCCAGGTCTGGAGATTTTTGAACGGATCTGGGCCGTTCATTTTCTTTAATTAAGATCCAATGGCCCAAATGGTTTCCTGCTCTGTTAAGGCCGGGAATAGGGGAGTTAATCCTTCATTTCTCTCCAAACATTCTCTCTCTCAAGGAGTTGGAAAGAGGAGGAAGAAGGAAGGGATTCCGGCCGCCGGCGGAGCATCGGAGCACCGTTTCGAAATCTGAGAGCGGATCTGTGGAGGAAAGTTCGTTGCGAAGATTTCCATCCGTGTAGTTTTTCCATGGCAACAAAGCGGACTACAAGGGTAACGATTCTCTACTTGAGCATGTGAAGCTCTTTCTTTCTGCATAGGGAATCCCGCTCCCGCGAGTGTGCGGTGAGTGCGTGGTGTTCCTTGGGGTTGATGTGAATAGTCCCCCTTATGTTTCATATAGAGTCCGAAATCGTAAGTACGAGCATAGGCTTTGTGTGTGAAGCCTACCCGGACGTGTATTGTCTGGATCGGTGATGTTGCATTTGATATGTTTTGCCGGAGGAGACTCCGTGCTTTGGGTTTTTTTCGGGTTTCTACGCAGTATATTGCAGCAGGGATCCTTGGAGGTTAGCTTCAAGGCGCACCCGGAAAACTGAGCGGAAACGTGTTCTGCTAACCTGGCGGTCTGGGAACCGGCCTTGATCATAACTGGGTTATGAGATTGTTTGGAAACTTTTGGGATCCGAGAGAGGCTTGGCCCACGCGTAGGACTTAAAGTGCATATGCGGCGTGAGCAACGAGCAAGTGGATTTGGACCTAGGCTATGTCGAACGGTGCGAGAAATCCGAAAAGGGCACAGGACGTTGGCATAGTCGGGAGCCTTAGACTAGACAGGGTCAGAAAGGCTAAAATGCTCACTTGGTTTCCATCTTTGGGATGGTGGTGAAGACACTGATATGTCAGGATTCACCGTAAATGTGCCCTAAGTTCACGGGGTGTTTGGCCGTGCGAGCCTACACCTGTGGCGTAGTATAATTGTGCTTTATTATTTTATTGGGCTAATGAATTGCAGGGAAAGAGCACCGCCGTCCCGAGTAAGGGGCATGGTCATTATAATTTGGTCGGCTTTTGGCTGACCGTTGCTTTGTTTGCCACTGTACGGTGGAATGTTGCTTGCAGGTGCTGCGGAGCCGAGTGCCAAATAGCGGGCTGGAGCCCATGTTGCTGTGCTGGCCCTTGAAGGTCGTAAAATAGTTGTTTTTATTTTGTCATGTGTGGCTGGCCTGCGAGCCGATGTATGTAAGACACTATTTGTTAAGTGAACATTTGTAAGGCCATAAGGCCATGTTTCCTTTTCAGTGTATTTGGTTTTCATTCCAGTGTTGTGGTTATGGACATTCATGATTAATGGATTTAATTTTGTGTTCTTTCAACTTTAAAAGCTTCCGCTAGAATGCTCTGTGTAGGACGAGTACTCTTAATTGTATAGTTTGTATATTCTTATGTAACCCTTTCGACTATCTGTGGTATATGACGTCGGGTTCCAGCTGGACCTTCTATTATATGTCATGCGACGGATGAGGGTGTTACAATTTGGTATCAGACTTCTGGTTACGGTCATGCTTAAATGAATTCGTTGGTGAATTCTTTTAAGGGGTGGTGAGCACTTACGTGTGTCATCGTTATAACATCAAAAAGAACCCATGAATGTCCACTTAGGAATGAAAAATACACTTGTTTTGAGGAATCTGTGTGTTCCTATAGTTGCTTTTTGCAATTTTGTTTAGTCACTTATTGGTATTTTGTACGACTATAGGTGACCGGGAGTGGCGCAGAGCCGACATAACGTTTGGTTTCTGAGGATTATAGTGCACCCAACGACGTGCCTGAGACCCCTCCATCATTTGAAACCATAAGAACGATTGTTGAAGTGGTGCTCGCTGTAAATAGTGCACAACAGGGAAGAAATGTGCAACCTTTTGTTCCTGAGCTAACTTCAATATCGGGTGGTGTGTCGGATCAAAGGACTTTAAGAAGGCCAGCAGGACAGCAGTTGAACATGTCCTTAGTGCAGGGTACACACTCAGTCGATGAGTATTTGCAGGCGTTCCTTTTTATAAGCCGCTACCCATGCTTTTAATTGGAGAATGAACAGTCTACAGTTAATAGATTCTATAATGGGCTGCGTGGTGAGTTGCGAATCCTACTGGTAGGACCAAAGTTATTGGGATTCCGAGCCTTGGTGGAGTCGGCTAGATCTTTGGAAGTAGATTTGGGGAGGAATTTTCGAGGTTGTTCCTAGCCAGATTTGTACCCTCTACTCAGAAGTTGGAGATGGAGAATCAGTATCTTGGGCTGACTCAGGGAGCCAAAAGCGTGGACGAGTATCTTCATGAGTTCATACGGTTTGGTCGTTATGCTGGTGCTAAGTTTTTGGAAGAAGAACGGAAGACCAACCGATTTTATGAGGGTCTACGTGGCGACCTACAACTACTACTTGCTGGGCCTAAGGCGCAAGGCTTCCTAGCCTTGGTCAATTCGACCCGATCGTTGGAGAAGGTAGTTAAGAAAGTTCAAGAGAAGAAGGACTCAGGAGAAAAGAAGTTAGAGTTCAAAGTGCCTAGTTCCAAGTCAGGATTCCGCAGATGGAACAAGAAGCGGAGGACTTCGAACTCAGCCCCTTCGGCTGATGCATCGGGGGAAACTACAAGTCGAGTCCCAGGAGCTTGCTACAACTGCGGGAAGATGGGGCATTTTGCTCGTGAGTGTTGGAGCGGACGTTCAAAGCCCGAGAGGAAGTCTGGAGCGACTTTTGAGGAGAAAGGGAAGGCGGTGAAGTCAACGGCGTCCCATCATGCTCCAGCCTAGCCTAGAGTTTCCAACGTTTGTCTGCAAGAGGCCATAAAGCAAACAGACGTGGTGACAGGTATGAGTTAAATTGCAGTGGTTTAACTTTTATAGTTGTTACCTTTGTATTTGTTAGCTTACTTTTGTTGGTGCTAGGCTTTGTGTTGATCTTTGAGTTTCCGGCGAGAGCCCTGTTTGATACGGGAGCATCGCATTCCTTCTTGTTCGAAAAATTCAAATCGCGCATTGGGGTTCCGTACTCGATGGCAAAAGACAAGTTGGATGTGTTGTTGCCCAATGGGTGCTCAATGCGCGCGGATAGGATCTGCGTAGTGAAGATTCTGATTGGAGACCGGGAGTTTGATTTGCGAGCGTTGGTTCTACTGTTAGTGGAGTTCGACGTAATATTCGGTATGGATTGGCTCTCGGAGCAGGGTGCATGCATTGATTGCAACCGTAAGGAAGTTAAGTTGGGTCAAAACACTGATCGGGAGACGATTTTCGCGGGCATGAAGGGGTCGGGTAAGATCTTGATGTCGGCCCTTCAGGTGATCAAGGCAGCTCGGTCTGGGGCAGAGCTGTTTGTCACTCTAGTGCAAACTTCGATGCCTAAGCCAAGTCTTGATAGTATTCCAGTTGTGTCCGAGTATCCTGATGTGTTCCCAGATGATCTCCCAGGAGCCCCTCCTCAGTGGGAGATAGACTTTTCCATTGTGCTGGTACCGGGTGCCAAACCTGTGTCACGCTCTCCATATCGTATAGCGCCAAGAGAGATGGAAGAGTTGAAGGTGCAACTGCAAGAGTTGCTAGAGCAAGGTTATGTGCGTCCAAGTTCGTCGCCTTGGAGCGCACCAGTTCTCTTTGTTAAGAAGAAAGATGGGAGCTTGCGGATTTGTATCGACTACCGGGAATTAAACAAGCTTACGGAAAAGAATAAGTATCTGATTCCGAGGATTGACGATCTGTTTGATCAGTTGGTTGGGTCAATGGTATATTCGAAGTTAGATCTGAAATCCGGTTACTACCAGTTGAGGATAAGGGAGAGCGACATCCCAAAGATAGTATTCAGTACATGGTTTGGGCATTACAAGTTCACGGTCATGCCATTTGGGTTGACTAATGCGCCATCCGTGTTTATGGATCTGATGAACAGGACGTTCAGAGAGTACCTGTATCGTTTCGTGATAGTATTTATCGATGATATCCTAGTGTACTCGCAGTGTGAAGAGGACCATTACAATCATCTTCACATGGTGTTGGAGACGTTGAGGAGGAATCAGTTGTATGCTAAGTTCTCCAAGTGTAAATTCTGGTTATCCTCTATAGCGTTCCTTGGTCATGTTGTTAGTGGAGAGGAGATAGCTGTAAATCCGGCGAAGATAGTGGCAATACGGGAGTGGCCTACTTTGACTACGGTGGCGGAAGTCCGGAGCTTTTTAGGGCTTGCTGGCTACTACAGGCGCTTCGTAGAGAACTTCTCGCGGATAGTGCTACCACTCATGACGTTGACTAGGAAGGATCAGAAGTTTGTGTGGTCTCCAGAGTGCGAACAGGCTTTTGAAGAGTTGAAGAGGCGGTTGACCACGGCGCCTATTTTATGTTCGCCAAGTGGAACCGAAGGGTTCGAGATCTATAGTGATGCTTCGGGTAATGGTTTGGGTTGTGTTCTGTTACATCATGGGAGAGTGATAGCCTATGGTTCACGACAGTTGAAGGTTCACGAGAGAAATTATCCGGTCCATGACCTAGAGTTAGCGGCCGTGATATTTGCTCTAAAGCTTTGGAGGCACTACCTGTACTGTGTGAAGGTCGATATTTACACCGATCATAAGAGTTTGAAGTAACTGTTGGACCAAAAGGATCTGAATATGAGGCAGCAGAGGTGGATGGAGTTCTTAGGGGACTACACCTTCAAGATACATTATGTGCCTGGGAAGGGTAATGCAGTGGTGGATGCGTTGAGTCGCAGGGCTCCGGCGCAGGCCAACTGGTTATCGGTACATGATGAGAGATTGGTCCATGAGTTGGAGACTTTGGAGATATCTTGTGTCGACAAGCAATCTAGTGCTGATGCGAAACTGTTTTGGTCAGAGGTGCAGTGTGACCTAGCGGATAGAGTTCGGCGGGCTTTGGTTCAGGATAATAACATGAAGCAGATCTTGGATGAATCATTGGATGGGTCAAATTCCTAGTTTGTTGTTGAAGATGGTTTGCTAAGGAAGAACGGTCGCCTATGCGTTCCTAGTGCGGATAATCTTTGAGAGGAATTGATGTATGAGGCTCATCATACCAAGTACTCAATCCACCCGGGAAGCACGAAAATGTATAGGGACATGAAGAAATTATTCTAGTGGCCGGGTTTGAAGAAGGATGTAGCACTATATGTGGCCAAGTGCCGTACTTGTGCATTGGTGAAGACGGAATGCCAGAAGCCCGAAGGTTTCTTGAAGCCCCTACCTATCCAAGAATGGAAATTTGATGACATAACTATGGATTTTGTGCATGGTTTGCCGAAGTCGCAGAAGGGAAACGACGCCATTTGGGTGGCCGTAGATAGGTTGACAAAGGTGTCACACTTTATTCCGAATAAGAAGGAAGATCCTGTAACACCCCCTATCCGTCGCATAGCATATAGCAGTAGGTCCGGTCGGGGCCCGACGCAATATACCATAGACAGACCGGGTGGTTACTCAATGGAAACCATCCAACCAATCATAACGTCCTACACAGAGCATTCTAGCGGAAGCAGTTTTATAAGTTGCAATTAAATAACCCAGCAACAAGCATGAATGTCCACTAAACACCAAATAGGAATGTAGTACATACACAAGTACTGGCCTTAAGGCCTTACATAAAGGATCACTTCAAATTACATGTTTTACAAACCACGGCACGCAGGCCGGTCATACATGAACAAAAGCAAGTAAACACTCCAATCAGGCCTTCGAGGGCCGGCTTCGAAATTTGGGCTTTAGCTCGCTGTTGACCGCTTGGTCCAGCAGTACCTGCAAGCAACAAACCACCGCACGGTGGCAAACCAAAGCAACGGTCTGCAATGCTGACCAAATTATAACGATCCCGCCCCCAATTCGGGGTGGCGATGCTCCTTCCCTGCATTTTATTAGCACAACAAAGCAGTATATAAATCCATTGCATCACAGGCGTTGGCATGCATGGACACACACCCCGTGCTCTCAGGGCACATTCTCGGTGATCACAGTCTAAGCCCGTTGACTCACCACCATCCCTAGGACGACAATCTCTCGTGAGCAATTTGGTCTTTTAGGCAGATGTTACGACACTTTAATATCATCAACAGCCTATGTCACGACACTTTAATATCATCGACAACAAAGACCCGACCTCTATGCCCTCGGCATAAAGCAGGAACGGTTCCACTCAACCCGTTGCTCACTTGCCACGACACTTTAATATCATCGGCACGAGTTAAGTTTCACCGAAGCCCGTTAATCGAACATACAATATTACATAACCCAGTTATGTTCAAGTTGGCTCTCAGGCCACCAAATTGGCAAGATCACGCATCTGCCCAGTTTTTCGGGTGCACCTTTGGGTTAATCCCCAAGGCTCCCTGTTGCAATCTACCATGTAGAAAAGCCGAAAAACAAACAATCGCACGGAGTCTTCTCCGGCATTTATGCAATGCAACATCACCGATCCAGACCAACATGTCCGGGTAGGCTTCACACATCATGCTTATGTTCGTTCTCATTTACGGACTCTACACAACAGGGACTTTACATATCTACCCGAAGGAACGCCTCCAACTCACCGCAAACTCGCGAGAGCGGGCTTCCTATGCAAAGAAGGAGAGCTTCACATACTCACGAAGAGAATCGTTACCCTAGCGTTCTTCCTCGGCGCCATGGAAATGTAAGCGGATGAAAAGCACCGCACTCTCTTTGCCTCCGTAGATCCGAAGTCGGCTCGCGATTTGGAGCTTCGAAGCTCCTCCAATGGCCGGATCTAAGTTTCTTCTTCTTCCTTTGCTCTCCTCTCTCTCTTGACTTAGAAAGAGAACCCCTCAAAATAAATGAGGGTTTCAAAGGTCCAATCCCGGGTATATCCCATCAGGAATAACCCCCAGCCATTGGATCCCAAAATAAAGAAACGAACGGCCTTGATTCGGGACTGAAATGCTAAAACTGGGCCGAACACGGCCTGCGACACGCCCGTGTCCAGGGCCGTGTCCCCCATTCGCCATCAAAATCGACACGCCTGGAACAACACACGGGCATCCAACACACCCGTGTTCGACCTGACACGCCCGTGTTCCAACTGACACAGCCGTGTGGTTGGCCGTGTGCCTCCATCGACATAGCCCCGAAAACAACCCGAGACTCACACGGCTATTGGACACGCCCGTGTCCTAGCCCGTGTCTACTCGAACACGCCTGGGCTCCAGGCCGTGTTCACTATCTCGACACTTCGTCCAGCGAAGTTCGTCGACTGCTTGACACGGCCTTGGACACGCCAGTGTCCTAGGCCGTGTGCCTTGTCTTGACACTTCGTCGAGCGAAATTCATCGACTCCCCGGGCCGATCGTCGACACGGGCTCGACACGCCCTGAGACACGCCCGTGTTCTCCGCTTGACGATCGTCGACTCTAAAATCGTCGACCACTCGGCCAAATCGTCGACTCCAGCTTGACACGCCCTGGGACACGCCCGTATCCCAGGCTGTGTGCCCCCTTCAAGATTCCATCTTTGGCCCAAAACGCCTCTCGTCGCTCTTTTGAGTTTCGGGGCGTTACAACTCTCCCCTCTTAAAAGAATTTCGTCCACGAAATTATATAAAGGAAAGACAAGCACAAAACTAAAATTGTACCTGAGCGGAACAACTCCGGATATTCGTCAAGCATAGTCTGCTCTCGCTCCCAAGAGAGCTCCTCACGACCGCAATTGTCCCATCGGACCTTGACAATCCTGATCTCTTTATTGCATATCCGCTTGACCTCCGAGTCCTCAATCCGCACGGGTTTGACCTTTGTCGTCAACCCACTATCAATCGGCACTTGATCGACCGCGATCACTTGCGTAGGCTCTTGCACCGCCTTCCGAAGCACCGAAATATGGAATACATCATGTATACCACTAAGCTCCACTGAAAGCTTCAACCGATAGGCTACTTCACCAACCCGCTCCAGAACCTCAAACGGCCCAAGGTACCTCGGGCTTAGCTTTTTCAATCGCCACACCCGCGAGACACCCTTGAACGACTTGATCTTTAAGTACACATAGTCGCCCACAGCGAACTCCACGTTCCTGTGCTTGGCATTATAGTACTTCGCTTGCCGATCCTGAGCGATAAGCAACCTCTCCCGAATGGTACGAACCAAAGACGTAGCATCTTCCACCTCTTGGCGCTTGTACAACTTTGACTCACCTGTTTCTAACCAAGACAACGGCGTGCGACATTTTCTACATATAGGGCCTCGAAGGGCGCCATTTGAATACTCACTTGGTAGCTATTGTTGTACGCAAACTCCACCAAATAAAGTTGGTCTTCCCATTGCTTTCCAAAGTCCAAGACACACATGCGGAGCATGTCTTCCATAGTTCTATTGACCCTCTCGGTCTGCCCATCCGCTTGCGGATGAAAGGCTGTGTTGAATTTTAATTTTGTTCCCAAAATTTACAGCAATAGCCTCCAATCATTGGACGTGAACCGCCCATCTCGGTCACTCACGATGCTGCGGGGCACACCGTGAAGCCGTACTATATTATCCACATATAGTTTTGCCAACTTTTCCATAAGATCATCCTTCCTATGTGGAATGAAATGCGACACCTTCGTTAGCCGATCTATAACCACCCAAATGGCGTCGTTCCCCTTTTGCGACCTTGGCAAACCGTGCACAAAGTCCATAGAGATGTCGTCGAATTTCCACTCATTAATAGGCAAGGACTTCAGAAATCCTCCCGGCTTTTGGCATTCCGCCTTCACCAAGGCGCAAGTTTGGCACTTCGCCACGTAGAGTGCCAAATCTTTCTTCAAACCCTGCCACCAAAATATTTTCTTTACATCGCGGTACATCTTCGTGCTCCCCGGGTGAATTGAGTACTTGGTGTGGTGTGCCTCGTACAACAATTCCACCCGCAAGTTGCCCACACTTGGGACGCACAGACGACCGTCTTTCCAAAGCAATCCGTCCTCCACAACGAATTGGGAATTTGACCCATCCAGAGCCTCTACCATGAACTGCTTCATATGGACATCCATATCCAAAGCCTGCCGAATCCGATCAGCCAGGTCATATTGGACTTCGGTCCAATTCAGTACAGCTTCAGCACTTGATTGCTTATCCACACAAACAATCTCCAACCCCTCCAACTCCCGAACCAACCGCTCGTCATGGATAGACAGTAAATTGGCTTGAGCTGGGGCCCGACGACTCAACGCGTCCGCAACTGCATTCCCTTTACCAGGCACGTAGTGGATCTTGAATGTATAGTCCCCCAGGAACTCCGTCCATCTACGCTGCCGCATATTCAGATCTTTCTGATCAATCAAATACTTCAGGCTCTTGTGATCGGTGTAGATATCAATCTTCACACCGTACAAATAGTGCCTCCATAGCTTCAAGGCAAAAATCACGGCCGTTAACTCCAAGTCATGGACCGGATAATTCCTCTCGTGCACTATTAGCTGTCTCGAGCCATAAGCTATCACACTTCCATGTTGCAGTAACACGCAACCCAAACCGCTGCCCGAAGAATCGTTATAAATCTCATAACCTTCGGCCCCACTCGGCGAACTCAGCACAGGCGCCGTGGTCAACCGACATTTCAACTCCTCAAAAGCTCGCGCGCACTTCGGCGTCCAAACGAACTTCTGCTCCTTCCTCGTCAAAGTAGTGAGAGGTAACGCTATCCGCGAGAAGTTCTCTACGAAGCGTCTATAATAGCCGGCAAGCCTCAGAAAGCTCCAGACTTCCGCTACCGTAGAAATCTCAGGCCACTCCCGTATCGCAACAATCTTCGCCGGATCCACTGCAATACCCTCCCCACTCACTATATGACCGAGGAACGCCACTGAGGATAACCAAAACTCGCACTACGAGAACTTGGCATACAACTGATTCCTCCTTACAGTCTCCAAAACCAAATGAAGATGCTTGAAGTGATCTTCCTCACTCTGCGAGTACACTAATATATCGTCGATGAAGACGATCACAAAGTGATCCAAGTACTCCCTGAAGTTCCTGTTCATTAAATCCATGAACACTGATGGCGCATTAGTCAGCCCAAACGGCATGACTGTAAACTCGTAATGCCCGTATCTCGTACTGAACGCTGTCTTCGGGATATCACTCTCCCTTATTCGCAGCTGATAGTACCCAGACTTGAGATCCAACTTCGAGTACATCGTCGACCCGACCAACTGATCAAAAAGATCATCCATCCGGGGGATCGGGTACTTGTTCTTTTCCGTCAACTTGTTGAGCTCCCGATAATCAATACATAGCCTCAAGCTTCAGTCCTTCTTCTTAACAAAGAGGACCGGCGCGCTCCAATGCGAAGAACTTGGGCGCACATACCCTTGCTCCAACAACTCTTGCAGTTGAACCTTCAGCTCCGCCATTTCCTTAGGTGCTAGCCGATACGGAGATCGTGACACAGGCTTTGCACCTGGCAATAGCTCAATCGTTAAATCTATCTCCCGTTGAGGCGGGGCTCCAGTAAGATCTCTAGGGAACACATCAGGGTACTCCGATACCACTGAAATACTATCCAACGCGGGCTTCGGCTTCGCAACCTCCACAGTGTAGAGAATAGTTCTGCACCGGCACGAACTGCCTTCACCACCTGAAGAGCAGACATCAACCTCTTGCTCGACCCCTTTATGCCCATAAAAGTCGTCTCACGACTTGCTCCCAACTTGACTTCCTTGCGACCGCAATCAATATAGGCTTGCTGCTCTGAGTGCCAGTCCATGCCAAATATAACGTCGAACTCCACCAACGGTAGTAACGATGCTTGCAGATCGAACTCTTGATTCCCAATGCGAATCTCAACACCGCAGATTCTATCCGCGTGCATCGAACACACATTGGGCAACAACACATCCAACTTATCCTTTGCCATCGAAGAAGGGACTCTGATGCGTGATATAAATCCTTCGGACAAGAAGGAGTATGAAGCTCCCGTATCAAAGAGTGCTCTTGTCGGATTTTCACAAATCAACACAAATCCTAAACAAGCAGTGGTAAGGTAACATGTGCATAACAAGTATTTAAAGAAATTAACTTGCTATAAATTAAACCATACCTGTCACCACATCCGCTTGCTTGACGGCCTCCTATTGGCTAATATTATATACCCTCGGTTGGGCCGGAGCATAATGGGACGCGGTCAACTCCACCGCCTTGCCCTTTTCTTCATAAGTTGCTCCCAGCTTTCTTTCAGACTTGGGACATCCGCTCCGGCACTCACGGGCATAATGCCCCGCTTCCAACAGTTGTAACATGTGCCCGGGATCCGACCAGTAGTCGCCCCAGAAGCACCAGCAGAGGGGGCTGGACCCGACGTCCTAGCTTTCTTGTTCCACTTCCGGAACACAGACTTTGAGGAGTTCGGCACTCTGAACTCCGAGTTCTTATCACCCAAGCTTTTCTTTGCTTGTACATTCTTCATGTCCTTCTCCAAGGACCGGCCCGTGTTGACCAAGGTCAAGAAACCCTGCGTCATCGGCCCCGAGAGTAGTAACCTCAACTCATCTCTCAACCCTTCGTAGAATCGATTAGTCTTGCGCTCCTCATCCGCTATGGTGGAGCTAGCATATCGACTCAATCGAGTAAACTCATGGAGATATTCATCCACGCTACTGTCCCCTTGTAACAACTTCAGGAACTCGTTCTCCAACGCTATCCTCTGCGCCAAAGGGAGGTATCTCGCCAAGAACAATCTCGAGAACTCCTCCATCGAGACATCAACAAGTTTCCTACCTCTCAATAGGTGCAGCTCCAATCCTTCCCACCACAATCTCGCTTCACCATTCAAAAGGAACGTAGCAATGGTGGTCATTTGCCACTTATCCGTATCTGTTGCTGTCATGACTCTTTTCACCCTGGAGAGCCAGTCTTCAGCTTGAGATGGGGTTCCCAACACCGACAATACTGGAGGGTTAAAGCTCATGACATGCTTGAGCTGTCTCTCGGTTGCCCTCCTTGGCACCAACGACTCCTCTACTACCTGCTCCACCGCAGGAGCGGACTGCTGCATTTGCCTTGCAGGATGCGCATTCATCATGGCCAACACTACTTCGGCCACCAATCGTATGGTCTTAGCCGATGGAGGTGTTGCAGGAGCAACATCTGGTGCACTGCTAGCCTCAGAAACTCGACGTTCCGACGTCCCAGCATCACTTCTGGTCACCTATAGTGGTACAAAACACCATTAAACAACCAAATAAAATTGCAAACGGTAATTATAGGAACACGCAGGTTCCCCAAACACGTGTATTTTCATTCCTAAGTGGACATTCATGGGTTCTTTTGCTGTTATAACGATGACGCACACATGTGCTCACCACCCCGTAAAAGAATTCGCCCACGAATTCATTTTAAGCCTGACCAAAACCAGTAGTCTGATACCAAATTGTAACACCCCCTATCTGTCGCATAGCATATAGCAGTAGGTCCGGCCGGGGCCCGACGCCATATACCATAGACAGACCGGGTGGTTACTCAATGGAAACCATCCAACCAATCATAACGTCCTACACAGAGCATTCTAGCGGAAGCAGTTTTATTAGTTGCAATTAAAGATCCCAGCAACAAGCATGAATGTCCACTAAACACCAAATAGGAATGTAGTACATACACAAGTACTGGCCTTAAGGCCTTACATAAAGGTTCACTTCAAATTACATGTTTTACAAACTATGGCACGCAGGCCGGTCATACATGAACAAAAGCAAGTAAACACTCCAATTACTCCTTCGAGGGCCGGCTTCGCAATTTGGGCTTTAGCCCGCTATTGACCGCTTGGTCCAGCAGCACCTGCAAGCAACAAACCACCGCACGGTGGAAAACAAAAGCAACGGTCAGCAATGCTGACCAAATTATAATGATCCCGCCCCCAATTCGGGGGGGCAATGCTCCTTTCCTGCATTTTATTAGCACAACCAAGCAGTATATAAATCCATTGCATCACAGGCGTTGGCACGCATGGCCACACGCCCCGTGCTCTCAGGGCACATTCTCGGTGATCATAGTCTAAGCCCGTTGACTCACCACCATCCCGAGGACGACAATCTCTCGTGAGCAATTTGGTCTTTTAGGCAGATGTTACGACACTTTAATATCATCAACAGCCTATATCACGACACTTTAATATCATCGACAACGAAGATTCGACCTCTATGCCCTCGGCATAAAGTAGGAACGGTTCCACTCAACCCGTTGCTCACTTGCCACGACACTTTAATATCATCGGCACGAGTTAAGTTTCACCGAAGCCCGTGAATCGATCGTACAATATTACATAACCCAGTTATGTTCAAGTTGGCTCTCAGGCCACCAAATTGGCAAGATCGCGCATCTGCCCAGTTTTCCGGGTGCACCTTTGGGTTAATCCCCAAGGCTCCCTGTTGCAATCAAACATGTAGAAAACTCGAAAAACAAACAATTGCATGGAGTCTTCTCTGACATTTATGCAATGAAACATCACCGATCCAGACCAACATGTTCGGGTAGGCTTCACACATCATGCCTATGGTCGTTCTCGTTTATGGACTCTACACAACGGGGACTTTACATATCTACCCGAAGGAACGTCTCCAACTCACCGCAAACTAGCGAGAGAGGTCTTCCTATGCAAAGAAGGAGAGCTTCACATGCTCAAGAAGATAATCGTTACCCTAGCGTTATTCCTCGGCACCATGGAAATGTAAGCGGATGAAAAGCACCGCACTCTCTTTGCCTCCGTAGATCCGAAGTCGGCTCGCGATTTGGAGCTTTGAAGCTCCTCCAATGGCTGGATCTAAGTTTCTTCTTCTTCCTTTGCTCTCCTCTTTCTCTTGACTTAAAAAGAGAACCCCACAAAAGAAATGAGGGTTTCAAAGGTCCAATCCCGGGTATATCCCATCATGAATAACCCCCAGTCGTTGGATCCCAAAATAAAGAAATGAACAGCCTTGATTCGGGACTGAAATGCTAAAACTGGGCCGAACACGGCCTGCGACACACCCGTGTCCAGGGCCGTGTCCCCCATTCACCGTCAAAATCGACGTGCCTGGAATAACACACGGGCATCCAACACGCCCGTGTTCGACCTGACACGCCCGTGTTCCAACTGACACGGCCGTGTGGTCGGCCGTGTGCCTCCATCGACACAGCCCCGAAAACAACCCGAGACTCACACAGCTATTGGACACGCCCGTGTCCTAGCCCGTGTCTACTCTAACACGCCTGGGCTCCAGGCCGTGTTCACTATCTCGACACTTCGTCGAGCGAAGTTCGTCGACTGCCTAACACGGCCTTGGACACGCCCGTGTCCTAGGCCGTGTGCCTTGTCTCGACACTTCGTCGAGCGAAATTCGTCGACTACCCGGGCCGATCGTCGACACGGGCTCGACACGCCCTGAGACACGCCCGTGTCTCAGGCTGTGTTCTCTGCTCGACGATCGTCGACCAATCGACCAAATCGTCGACTCCAGCTTGACATGCCCTGGGACACGCCCGTGTCCCAGGCCGTGTGCCCCCTGCCAGATTCCAATTTTGGCCCAAAATGCCTCCCGTCGCTCTTTTGAGTTTCGGGGCGTTACAGATCCGGTGGAAAAGTGAGCCAAACTCTACGTGGAGAATATTGTACGATTACATGGTGTGCCCCACAGTATTGTTAGTGATCGAGATGGACGCTTCACGTCGAATGACTAGAGGTTATTGCATAGTTTGTTGGGTACAAAGCTAAAGTTCAGCACAGTCTTTCACCCACAGACGGATGGCCAGTCCGAGAGGGTCAACAGGACTATGAAGGACATGCTTCGCATGTACGTCCTAGATTTCGGAAAGCATTGGGAGGATCACCTTTACATGGTGGAGTTTGCGTACAACAACAGCTTTCATGCAAGTATTGGAATGACGCCTTTCGAGGCCTTGTACGGGAGGAAGTGTCGTACGTCGTTGTCTTGGTTGGAGGCAGGCGAATCGAAGTTGTATAAACGTCAAGCGGTGGAAGATGCCACATCAGTGATACGGACAGTTCAAGAAAGGTTGAAGATCGCTCAGGATAGACAGTCAAAATACTATAACGCCAAGCATAGGAACGTGGAGTTCAGCATTGGCGACATGGTGTATCTAAAAATCAAGCCATTTAAGGTTGTATCGCGGGTTCGACGCTTGAAGAAGTTGAGTGCGAGATACCTTGGACCATTTGAAATCCTGGAGCGTGTTGGCGAGGCTGTGTATAGATTGGAGCTGTCGGTGGAGTTGAGTGGGCTGCATGACGTGTTCCACGTATCAGTGTTGCGTAAGGGAGTGCAAGAGCCTTCGTAGATCATTGCAGATAATCAAGTACCAGTTGATTATGAGTTGACCACAAGGGTCAAGCCAGTACATATTGAAGATGTTGCAGTCAAGCGACTCCGCAACAAGGATATCCATATGGTTAAAGTCCGATGGGATAATTGCGGACGTGAGGAGCTTTCTTGGGAGTGAGAGCAAGCTATGTTGGAGGAATACCCCGAGTTATTCCACTCAGGTATTATTTAAATTTGTGTACTTTTACGTAATTTTGGGACGAAATTCCTTAAGTGGGGGAGATTTGTAACGCCCCGAAAATTGTATTTGAGTCAGTCGCAAAAAAGGGGATTTTTGGTGGCTGTATAGTGTACACGGCTAAGGACACGGGCGTGGCCAAGGCCATGTCTGGCTGGTGTTTTTGGTCGTTTTCATCCCGAGAAGGACACGGCTAGAAACACAGCTAAGTGACACGGCCGTGTCATTTGACACGGGCGTGTGCCTACCCGTGTCCCTACCCGTGTTCCTTTGGGTCGTGTCCGTTGCCGTGGCGGTTATGCGTGACATGCCCCTGAACACGGGCATGTCGAGGAACCCGACACGGGCGTGTCAGGTGAGACACGGGCGTGTCTTTGCCCGTGTGTCTTTCCTCCGTTCGACGATCGTGCCTGGAGCGAGGCACACGGCCTGGGACACGGCCGTGTGCCAAGCCGTGTTCGGCCCAGGTCTGGAGATTTTTGAACGGATCTGAGTCGTTCGTTTTCTTTAATTAAGATCCAACGACCCAGATGGTTTCCTGCTCTGTTAAGGCCGGGAATAGGGGAGTTAATCCTTCATTTCTCTCCAAACATTCTCTCTCTCAAGGAGTTGGAAAGAGGAGGAAGAAGGAATGGATTCTGGCCGCCGTCGGAGCATCGGAGCACCGTTTCGAAATTTGAGAGCGGATCTGTGGAGGAAAGTTCGTTGCGAAGATTTCCATCCGTGTAGTTTTTCCATGGCACCAAAGCGGACTACAAGGGTAACGATTCTCTACTTGAGCATGTGAAGCTCTTTCTTTCTGCATAGGGAATCCCGCTCCCGCGAGTGTGCGGTGAGTGCGTGGTGTTCCTTGGGGTTGATGTGAATAGTCCCCCTTGTGTTGCATATAGAGTCCGGAATCGTAAGTACGGGCATAGGCATTGTGTGTGAAACCTATCCGGACGTGTATTGTCTGGATCGGTGATGTTGCATTTGATATGTTTTGCTAGAGGAGACTCCGTGCTTTGTGTTTTTTTTGGGTTTCTATGTTGTAGATTGCAGCAAGGATCCTTGGAGGTTAGCTTCAAGGCGCACCAGAAAAACTGAGCGGAAACGTGTTCTGCTAACTTGACGGTCTGGGAACCGGCCTTGATCATAACTGGGTTATGAGATTGTTTGGAAAATTTTGGGATCCGAGAGAAGCTTCGCCCTCGCGTAGGACTTAAAGTGTATATGCGGCGTGAGAACGGGCAAGTGGAATTGGACCTAGGCTATGTGGAACGGTGCGAGAAATCTGAAAAGGGCACTGGCCGTTGGCATAGTCGGGAGCCTTAGACTAGACAGGGTCAGAAAGGCTAAAATGCTCACTTGGTTGCCATCTTTGGGATGGTGGTGAAGACACTGATATGCCAGCATTCACCGTAAATGTGCCCTGAGTGCACGGGGTGTTTGGCCGTGCGAGCCTACACCTGTGGCGTAGTATAATTACGCTTTATTATTTTATTGGGCTAATGAATTGCAGGAAAAAAACACCGCCGTCCCGAGTAAGGGGCGGGGTCGTTATAATTTGGTCGGCTTTTGGCTGACCGTTGCTTTGTTTGCCACCGTGCGGTGGAATGTTGCTTGCAGGTGCTGCGGAGCCGAGTGCCAAATAGCGGGCTGGAGCCCATGTTGCTGTGCTGGCCCTTGAAGGCCGTAGAATAGTTGTTTTTATTTTGTCATGTGTGGCGGGCCTGCGAGTCGATGTATGTAAGACATTATTTGTTAAGTGAACATTTGTAAAGCCATAAGGCCATGTTTCCTTTTCAGTGTATTTGGATTTCATTCCAGTGTTGTGGTTGTGGACATTCATGATTAATGGATTTAAGTTTTGGGTTCTTTCAACTTTAAAAGCTTCCGCTAGAATGCTCTGTGTAGGACGAGTAGTCTTAATTGGATAGTTTGTATATTCTTATGTAACCCTTTCGACTTTCTGTGGTATATGGCGTCGGGTTCCAGCTGGACCTTCTGTTATATGTCATGCGACGGATGGGGGTGTTACAACATAAGACAAGGGGTCTTCTGCAAGGCTCCCATCGTATAAAAAGTCTCATACCAATTTATCTGTTGGGGTGTCGGTTATCAAACAACAATATATATATATATATATATATATATATATATATATATATATATATATATTAATATATATATATATATATATATATATATATATATATATATATATATATATATATCAAAATTGACCTTTATTTATAAACTTGCCCAGACAAGCTTATAGACCAAGGGGTCATTTTGCGAGTCCTAATATATAAGCATCCCATTCCACTTATACCTTAGGTGTCAGGGGTTAAATGAATCGATTATGCTATGACATGCAAGTGGGTATGATGGAACATGCAAGTGCAACACACACACCTGACTCTGTGCACACAGACCTTTAGTTCCCCCTTTCTGGAGCCGTAACCTCCCAGGATACCTCCGTAGTGGCAGACGGAAGCGGTGGGTTGGGCCTCGCCCACATCTAAACCAGTAAAGCACTACCGGTCAGTCCTATCGTACGCCTCAACTCTTGGTGCACGAAGCGGACTCCTGCATACTCTTGCCGGCTGGCTCACCTGACTTCTGTTGGCGAAGTGCTAACCACATGTAACACCTCCCCTGTAGTGGACGTATAATATGGGTCCGGCCGGGGCCCCACAACATACGAATGCCACAGCTTTAGTATTATAAGTTGATATAGCTACCCAAACTCAAAACACTTGCACAACACAGCGGAAAACCAAGCACAACTAGAAGTTATCCACTAACCAAAAGAGTAATCAAATGGCCTTAAGGCCTTACATCAAATGTCCAAAAGTAAAAATAGTACATCAAACAAGAATGTGCATAGCACTCCTAGTCTACCTCGGCATGCAAGCCGGACAAAAGAGTCTCAAACAAACATCATCAAAATGTAGTGCTACAAAAGAGGGGAAAACACTTCATGGGGCTTAGGCCTTTCTGGCCGGCGTGCTAGCTTCTGCATGCGATCCTTGCCCTGTAAAAATTATTAGTAACGTGGGTCAGCAAAGGCTGACCTCAAACTGTGTAACAACACATCTCCTCCCGGCCGCCCCTAACGGACCCCGGGGAACCCTCCAACCTGCAAGTCAGCACTTCATATGCAAATAAACATCTATAAATAGAAAAGCATTAAAACAGGCTTGGATGTCTCAATCATCAAACATGTTCTCTACTGGTTGAGCATATAAAGAAAGGGCCTACTATGCAACATGGATGCAACACCCGGGCTTCACCCAAGGTACCCTACAGCGTATGCATCTAGCACAACATCACATCACTTGGGTACTCACATTTCCCCAATTGGCATAAAGCCTCAAACATTGAGGGAGACACAACTCCCTCACACGGCGCATAGGCCGCCACATGGAATTCTTGCCAAGGCCCCACCCGCTCGTGGGCCTAGCCCCGAGCTTGCCTGCAAGCTCTGACGTCTCTTGTCAGGATTCCAACAACCACAGACTGACCGATTCTAAGAAGCCTTGCTGGACCCCACCCGCTCATGGCCTCTTTGCCCGGGCTTGCCCCAAGCTTGGCATTCTCGTCAGTCTCACAGAAGGGGACTAGTCTCGCCGGGACACTCTCCACACATGACGCACATGTCACGGGATAGCCAGCCGACCACGGAGACATAGCCACGCCTTGGCACAACACAACCAAGACCAAACACATTGCAATCCCTCTTTGTACCGCAGCGTTCCCGCGCACCAAGGAAAACATCTCCAACTCGTGCGGAGCTAACCTTGTCCACCAAGGAAACCATCTCCATTCTCATACGGAGCTAACCTTGTCCCTCAAGGAAACCATCTTCCGCCACGAGGAGCTAACCTTGTCCGGGTTCGACTACACGTACCTTTTCAAGCAAACGGGACAATCACCACCACAACACAAACGACATCTTGCCGCAATGGAAATCTCTACGAATCCCTAAGTTCGTATGCAACATCACCGAGTCGGACTAACGGTCGCGACCACGGCTTCAACCACCATGCCTAATCCACTAGCGAAGCGGATCTCTAATGCAAAATATGCCGGGGACGGACTCAATCAACCCGGAGGTTCCTCTTGAACCTTGGCAAACCAAAGCCCCCCTCATTTGAGAGTTTGGTGCCCAAAATTCTAGAAGAAAACGATGCTAAAAACGCGCATCCTAAAGACCGAGAGGAGAGATGTCGTTACCTTCCGACTCCTCTTCCTTGCCATGGTAAAAAATATAGACGGATGGAAAACTTCGCAACGCTCCAAGCTTCACGGATCCGGACTCGGCTCGCGATTTGGAGCTCCGAAACCCTTCCTACAGCCCAAAAGTTCTCCTTCTTCCTCCTTGCTCTAGTTTCTCTCAAGAACTAAGAAAGAGAGGACTTGAAAAAGAATGAGGATCTGCAACCCTAAATTCGGACTTAACTTCCCAGGAGATGGCCTGAACCGTTAGATCCCAAAACCAGAAAAAGACTGGCCGCGATTCGCCTAGAAAATAAAAGACCTGGGCCGAACACGGCCAGGCACACGCCCGTATCCAGGGCCGTGTGCCTCATTCGCCGTCTCAAATCGACACGCCTGGAATTAGACACGGTCATTCGACACGCCCGTGTTCAATCCGACACGCCCGTGTCCCCAGCGACACGGCCGTGTGGCCTGCGTGTGTCTCCAACGACACGGCCCCAACACCAACCCGAGAGGTGACACGGCCTGGGACACGCCCGTGTCCCAAGCCGTGTGCCAAGTCTCGACACCCGTCGACAGGCTTTGTGTCGACACCGCGGAAAAACGTCGAGCGAAGATCGTCGACCAAGCGGGACACGCCCTGTGACACGCCCGTGTCACAGGCCGTGTGCCCCAGTCTCGACACATTGTCGAGCGAAAGTGTCGACACTTGGGCCGAGTGTCGACACGGCCTCGACACGCCCTGCGACACGCCCGTGTCGCAGGCCATGTGCCCCACTCTCGACACTTTGTCGAGCGAAAGTGTCGACACTTGGGCCGAGTGTCGACACGGCCTCGACACGCCCTGCGACACGCCCGTGTCGCAGGCCGTGTGCCCCTCTCCCGACACTTTGTCGAGCGAAAGTGTCGACACCTGGGCCGAGTGTCGACACGGCCTCGACACGCCCTGCGACACGCCCGTGTCGTAGGCCGTGTGCCTCCTGCCAGAAACCCAAAAATTTCCAGAACTGCAGACTGAACCTCTTGCAAAATCTGGGGTGTTACAACTCTCCCCCACTTAACAGAATTTCGTCCCGAAATTTCATAACAAACGAGGTACAAAACTTAAATTGTACCTGACAAAAATAGTACTGGATAGCCTTCTAGCATGGCCTGTTCTCGCTCCCACGAGAACTCCTCACGACCGCAGTTGTCCCAACAAACTTTCACAAGTTTAACTTCTTTATTCCGCAACTGCCGAATCTCCGAATCTTCTATAGCGATTGGAAGGACTCGCATCCTCAAGTCTTCCTCAATCGGCACCGATGCCGGCTCAATCACCACGCTAGCCTCCACCAAGGCTTTCCTCAACACGGAGACGTGGAAGACGTCATGTAATCCACTCAAATCTGCTGACAACGCCAACCAATAGGCTGTTTCTCCTACCCGCTCAACAATTTCAAAAGGCCCCAAAAACCTTGGACTCAACTTCTTGAGTCGGCGAATCCGCGAGACGCCTTTGAACGGCTTGACCTTCAGATAAACCCAATCACCAACTGCAAATTCTAACTTCCGGTGACGAGCATTGAAATATTTTGCTTGTCTGTCTTGCGCCACCTTCATATGCTCTTGGATGGCCCGTACCAACTCACAAGCGTCAACTACCACATCCTTTCCCAGAAGTTTGGTGTCTCCCGCCTCTGCCCAAGACATTGGCGTTCGACACCGCCTCCCATACAAAGCTTCGTAAGGCGCCATCTTTATGCTTGCTTGAAAACTATTGTTGTACGCAAATTCTACCATGAAGAGGTGATCCTCCCACCTCTTGCCAAAATCAAGAACGCACATTCTCAACATATCCTCCATAGTACGGTTCGTTCTCTCCGTTTGCCCATCGGTTTGAGGATGGAACGCCGTACTGAACTTTAGCTTCGTGCCCAAGCTCTTCTGAACCAATCTCCAGTCCTTGGACGTAAACCGTCCATCGCGATAACTGACTATGCTCTTAGGAATTCCGTGCAGTCGCACAATGTTGCGAACATACAACTCCACCAGCTTCTCCACGCCGTCCTCTTTCCGATTTGGGATGAAGTGAGCCACCTTGGTTAGGCGATCCACGATCACCCAAATAGCATCATTCCCATGCTGCGATCTAGGCAACCCATGCACAAAGTCCATGGAGATGTCCTCAAATTTCCATTCAGGAATTGGAAGGGGCTTCAGGAACCCGCCCGGTTTCTGACATTTGGCCTTCACCAAGGCACATGTTTGGCAACGACTCACATACAAAGCTACATCTCGCTTAAACCCCGGCCACCAAAAGGATTTCTTCATATCCAAGTACATCTTTGTACTGCCCGGGTGAATGGAGTACTTTGAGAAGTGAGCCTCAAACATCAACTCCTCACGGAGATTGCCAAACTGCGGAACACAAACCCTTCCATCCTTTCTCAAGATTCCCCCGATCATCTCACAGGTGCTGCTCTCGCCCGTTTGAGCCTCCAACACAAAAGGTTGAAACTCCACATCTAATCGAGTCGCTTCCTGAATACGATCGGACAAGTCATTTTGCACTTCAATCCAGTTCAACCGAGCCACGCTAGACTCGCCTCTCGCAACACATTCCAATCCAAGGGACTCCCATTCCCGTACCAACCGCTCATCATGAGCTTCGATCCAATTTCCTTGCCCCGAGTACTTTCTACTCAACGCATCCGCCACCACATTGGCTTTACCCGGCGTGTACTGAATCGCCACTTCGTAGTCTCCAAGAAACTCAACCCATCTGCGTTGCCGCATATTCAAGTCCATTTGATCCAAGAGATACTTCAGGCTTTTATGGTCCGTGAAGATCTCCACCCTTGCGCCATACACATAGTGTCGCCATATTTTCAACGCGAAGATTACCGCCGCCAGCTCCAAATCATGGACGGGGTAATTCCTCTCATGAGGTTTCAGCTATCTAGACCCAAAAGCTATCACCTTGCCATGCTGCACTAACACGCAACCCAAGCCGCATCCCGATGCGTCACTGAAAATTTGAAATCCATCGGTCCCTTGCGGTAAACTCAGGATCGGAGCCATCATAAGCCTCTCCTTCAGGGCCTCAAATGCTTGACTGCACTCTTGGGTCCACACAAATTTATGGTCTTTGCGAGTGAGAGAGGTGAGGGGTAGAGCTATCTTCGAGAAATTCTCCACGAATCTCCTATAATACCCGGCTAGTCCAAGAAAACTTCGGACTTCCGCCACGGTCCTCAACACCGGCCAATCTCTGATGGCCTCCACTTTCGCTGGATCCACTGCCACCCCATCACCACTAATAACGTGGCCCAAAAATGCCACCTTCTCCAACCAGAACTCATATTTGGAGAATTTTGCATACAACGCATTCTCCCTCAACACTTGCAAAACCATTCTCAAGTGGGTCTCATGCTCCACTTCCGACTTGGAGTACACCAAGATGTCATCAATGAAGACAACCACAAACGAATCCAAGTAATCCCGAAATACTCGATTCATCAGATCCATGAACACCGATGGTGCGTTCGTCAATCCGAACGGCATCACTGTAAACTCAAAGTGTCCATACCTTGTACCAAAGGCAGTTTTGGGTATGTCCTCATCTCGAATTCGTAGCTGATAGTATCCCGACTTCAAGTCCAACTTCGAATATACCACTGACCCCACCAATTGGTCAAACAAATCGTCTATCCGAGGGATCGGATACTTATTCTTAACGGTCAACTTATTGAGCTCTCGGTAGTCTATGCACAGGCGCATGCTACCGTCTTTCTTCTTTACAAACAACACCGGTGTGCTCCACGGTGAAGAACTGGGTCTAATATACCCTTGCTCCAACAGTTCCTGTAACTGTACCTTAAGTTCCGCCAACTCCTTTGGTGCCATCCTAAATGGAGGACGTGACACCGGTCTAGCCTCCGGCACTAACTCGATCGAGAAGTCGATCTCCCGCCGAGGAGGCACTCCAGGAAGTTCATCCGGAAACACATCCTTGAACTCTGCCACCACAAGCACTTCCTCAATAGACAGTTGGGAGAGACGAACCTCCAATAACGCTACAAGCGCTACACCACCCTGGTTAACCGCCCGCACCAACTGCAGGGCCGAAATCAGGGAACAGGCCACTCTACAAAGGCCCTCAAATTTGACTTCTGCTTGCCCTTTACTCTTTAGAGTCACTACCTTAGATAAACAATCAATGCTGGCGCGCTGCTCTGCAAGCCAGTCCATGCCCAAAATGACATCGAACTCTACTAATGGTAACACTGCTGCTTCCAGAGCGAAGACAACTCCGTCTAGCTCCCAACAAATGCGCCCTTTAGCCCCGGTGGTCATAGATGACCCATTGGGCATGCGCACTCTCAGCTCTGCTCCCGACGAGAAAGACTCAACTCCTATTCTCCGAATGAAGCTCTCTGCAAGAAAGGAGTGTGATGCTCCCGTATCAAACAATACCCTAGCGGGGTATCCGGAAACTAACACGAAGCCTACAACATAGACATTACACAAAAGTGTAAAAGGATGAAGCACAAAATTTAAACTTAAATTCTCTTCATACCTGTCACCACATCAGTCTGGCGGATCGCTTCTTGCTGTCCAAGGTTGTAGGCCCTTGGTTGCACCGGTTGGAACCGAGAAGCGCTCGACTCCGCCATCTTTCCTTTCTCTGCAGCACTGGGGCCCGAGCGCACAGACTGCTCCTGCTTTGACTCTTGCCCCGCTCCCCCTTGCTGACAAGCACGGGCTATGTGCCCAACCTTCCCGCAGTTGTAGCACGTCGGCGGTCCCCTAGAGTGGGAACCCCCAGGCGTCCAGTTGCTCCTCTCACCAGATCTGGAAGTGTAAGGCTTCTTCCTCCACCTACTCCCATCAGACTTTCCATGAGATTGGGAAGGCTTCCCTTCCCCTTGCTTGGGAGTAAAACCCTTACGGCGTTGGGTTCACTCCAAATCATTTTCCAAGATCCTGGCAGCCTCAACTAGTTCATTAAATCCCGCCCTTTTCATGGAGATGAGGGGTTGTCTCAGATTTTCCCTCAACCCTTGGTAGAAGAGGTTATCCCTCTCTACATCATCCGCCATTGTCGTTCCCGCATAACGACCCAATCGGGTGAACTCTTGCACGTACTCATCCCCTGTCTTGTCTCGCTGCATTAGATGCAGAAACTGCCTCTGCAGGGCCAATCGTGTTGAAACTGGGATATACCTCTTAAGAAAAGCGTCCCCAAACTCTTCCACTGACGGGGTGCATCCCGGGAACAGGCGGCCGCTATGGCTCACCCACCACAACTTGGCGTCTCCTTCCAACATGAACGCCGCATACTCCGCTTTCTTTTCCTCTGGCGTCTCTGCCGCCCTTAGTAGTTCTTGAATACGAACCCACCAATCCTCCGCATCCGTTGGCGTTCCAACACCCTTGAAGGACGGGGGATGGAAACTCAGGAAGTACTTCATGTGTCGGTCTCCATGTCCTACCACCACCCTTTCTGCCAAAGGCACCACTCGCCTGGCTTCTCCGCCTGGCACGGCCGTCGCCGTGTCCGGTGTAGCAGGGGTTGCTACCTGGGCTGCAGCCGCCGCTTGGGCTGCCACCATCGCTTCTGCAAGCATACGGCAGAAGTCGGCCGGGTTTACACCCGTGCCCAAAAGGCCTGGAGCAGTAGCACTGCTCGCCGAGAGATCATCCCTTGCTCTTGAAGTGCCCGCCTCGTTGCTTGCACTCTTCAGGAAAGCAAGAAATAAGGGATTAGTCTCCAATCTCAAGACTGAAACATAAGGACACTCACGGTCCCGCGTTACTCTTATGTGGATAACTTCTCTACGCACTGACCTTGAATCTAACCTCACTTTGATACCAAATTGTAACACCTCCCCTGTAGTGGACGTATAATATGGGTCCGGCCGGGGCCCCACAACATACGAACGCCACAGCTTTAATATTATAAGTTGATATAGCTACCCAAACTCAAAATACTTGCACAACACAGCGGAAAACCAAGCACAACTAGAAGTTATCCACTAACCAAAAGAGTAATCAAATGGCCTTAAGGCCTTACATCAAATGTCCAAAAGTAAAAATAGTACATCAAACAAGAATGTGCATAGCACTCCTAGTCTACCTCGGCATGCAAGCCGGACAAAAGAGTCTCAAACAAACATCATCAAAATGTAGTGCTACAAAAGAGGGGAAAACACTTCATGGGGCTTAGGCCTTTCTGGCCGGCATGCTAGCTTCTGCATGCGATCCTTGCCCTGTAAAAATTATTAGTAATGTGGGTCAGCAAAGGCTGACCTCAAACTGTGTAACAACACATCTCCTCCCGGCCGCCCTTAACGGACCCCGGGGAACCCTCCAACCTGCAAGTCAGCACTTCATATGCAAATAAACATCTATAAATAGAAAAGCATTAAAACAGGCTTGGATGTCTCAATCATCAAACATGTTCTCTACTGTTTGAGCATATAAAGAAAGGGCCTACTATGCAACATGGATGCAACACCCGGGCTTCACCCAAGGTACCCTACAGCGTATGCATCTAGCACAACATCACATCACTTGGGTACTCACATTTCCCCAATGGGCATAAAGCCGCAAACATTGAGGGAGACACAACTCCCTCACACGGCGCACAGGCCGCCACATGGAATTCTTGCCAAGGCCCCACCCGCTCGTGGGCCTAGCCCCGGGCTTGCCTGCAAGCTCTGACGTCTCATGTCAGGATTCCAACAACCACAGACTGACCGATTCTAAGAAGCCTTGCTGGACCCCACCCGCTCATGGCCTCTTTGCCCGGGCTTGCCCCAAGCTTGGCATTCTCATCAGTCTCACAGAAGGGGACTAGTCTCGCCGGGACACTCTCCACACATGACGCACATGTCACGGGATAGCCAGCCGACCACGGAGACATAGCCACGCCTTGGCACAACATAACCAAGACCAAACACATTGCAATCCCTCTTTGTACCGCAGCGTTCCCGCGCACCAAGGAAAACATCTCCAACTCGTGCGGAGCTAACCTTGTCCACCAAGGAAACCATCTCCATTCTCATACAGAGCTAACCTTGTCCCTCAAGGAAACCATCTTCCGCCACAAGGAGCTAACCTTGTCCGGGTTCGACTACACGTACCTTTTCAAGTAAACGGGACAATCACCACCACAACACAAACGACATCTTGCCGCAACGGAAATCTCTACGAATCCCTAAGTTCGTATGCAACATCACCGAGTCGGACTAACGCTCGCGACCACGGCTTCAACCACCATGCCTAATCCACTAGCGAAGCGGATCTCTAATGCAAAATATGCTGGGGACAGACTCAATCAACCCGGAGGTTCCTCTTGAACCTTGGCAAACCAAAGCCCCCCTCATTTGAGAGTTTGGTGCCCAAAAATCTAGAAGAAAACGATGCTAAAAACGCGCATCCTAAAGACCGAGAGGAGAGATGTCGTTACCTTCCGACTCCTCTTCCTTGCCATGGTAAAAAATATAGCCGGATGGAAAACTTCGCAACGCTCCAAGCTTCACGGATCCGGACTCGGCTCGCGATTTGGAGCTCCGAAACCCTTCCTACAGCCCAAAAGTTCTTCTTCTTCCTCCTTGCTCTAGTTTCTCTCAAGAACTAAGAAAGAGAGGACTTGAAAAAGAATGAGGATCTGCAACCCTAAATTCGGACTTAACTTCCCAGAAGATGGCCTGAACCGTTAGATCCCAAAACCAGAAAAAGACTGGCCGCGATTCGCCTGGAAAATAAAAGACCTGGGCCGAACACGGCCTAGCACACGCCCGTGTCCAGGGCCGTGTGCCTCATTCGCCGTCTCAAATCGACGCGCCTGGAATTAGACACGGGCATTCGACACGCCCGTGTTCAATCCGACATGCCCGTGTCCCCAGCGACACGGCCATGTGGCCTGCCGTGTGTCTCCAACGACACGGCCCCAACACCAACCCGAGAGGTGACACGGCCTGGGACACGCCCGTGTCCCAAGCCGTGTACCAAGTCTCGACACCCGTCGACAGGCTTTGTGTCGACACCGCGGAAAAACGTCGAGCGAAGATCGTCGACCAAGCGGGACACGCCCTGTGACACGCACGTGTCACAGGCCGTGTGCCCCAGTCTCGACACATTGTCGAGCGAAAGTTTCGACACTTGGGCCGAGTGTCGACACGGCCTCGACATGCCCTGCGACACGCCCGTGTCGCAGGCCGTGTGCCCCACTCTCGACACTTTGTCGAGCGAAAGTGTCGACACTTGGGCCGAGTGTCGACACGGCCTCGACACGCCCTGCGACACGCCCGTGTCGCAGGCCGTGTGCCCCTCTCCCGACACTTTGTCGAGCGAAAGTGTCGACACCTGGGCCGAGTGTCGACACGGCCTCGACAAGCCCTGCGACACGCCCGTGTCGTAGGCCGTGTGCCTCCTGCCAGAAACCCAAAAATTTCCAGAACTGCAGACTGAACCTCTTGCAAAATCTGGGGTGTTACACCACACTTGCCGAGTCAGCGTATTGGCATCGGTGCATCGACCCTCCAATACCGAAGACCCACCACCTTAATTTTATTTCCTTTTATGCAGACGCAAATTTAACGTATTCAAAAACTGAACCAAAGCTCCCCGGACTAAAATTTCTGTCTCAAACAATCGAGCCGAAACTCCCCGGACCAAAATGTCCGTCTCTTAACTATCTAAGCCGAAGCTCTCCGGACCAAAACGTCCGTCTCTTAACCATCCAAGTTGAATCTCCCAACTATCTTCATGTGTTATCTGTGTTCGTGAAATGTGCAACCCTAATTACTAAGTTACTCTTTTCAGCTTGTTAATGCAGTTTACGTTAACCCAGGACTGCCCCCGGTATTCCCTGTGAAGGGCTCTCAAGGGGAACTAGGAACTATGATGGGATTACGCCCATCGTTCCCTTTCGCAAGGTACTTATTATTATTGGTTGATTCCCTTACCCATTACCTTCTCGTGTTATGATAGACTAACCTAGTGTGATTTTTAACCTTCCTCTCTTCGGGAAAGACGATCTTTCATCGAACCCGAGCACCTCTTAACTCTAGGCAACACCACTTCTCACCAACCTTCCCATCCTTATATGGTGAACACTTTCACATCCATCCAATTCAGCAGATTAACTAACTCCAACGCTGTGCCCCATCATATCCTATGACTGTTAACTCTAATTGCTAATTGCAAACTATCCTATGCTATATGTCGAACCGGATAAGAAATGATCCAATACTCACCTAAATGCCCTAACTTATTTACTGGAGGTATATCATGATATAATTAGCCTATAATCAGAAAATTATAATTTTTCCTAATTTATTCGACATTTAAATAATTTCCTCAAAAATTCCAAGGGCTACCGGTTTGAACATGAACTACCCTAAGTACTCATGAAAGATGTCCAACAAAATTATTATAAATATTATGTTATCTCAATATGGTAAATCCAAATTATCACAATTTTTCTATCAACAAAAGAGCACTAAAACTATTTTAGCAATATTTTCTATCTTTCGTTATTTATGAATCAAGTGCAGAAAATATCCATCCAGAAATTATAAATTAATTATACTATGCAGATACAACCTTAAAAATAGCATTGGCTAAGTTTCATAATTTTTCAGCAAGCATTAATCTCTGAATAAATTAATTATCAAAAATATCCATAAGGTGGACTTGTAAAGAAAGTGTTGTAACTTAGATTCTAAAAATCATGAATAAATGTCTAAAAGTATATAATGGCCTGAAAATCGCAATTCATAAGCCTCATAATTTTTCAACAGAAATATCATCCATAATTAATTTTTAAACCATAAAAGCCCTTTTTAAAATTTATGAATGAAGTACTAGATTTACTCAACTAAAAATTATACAAAAATTCAGAAGCAACCATTCTGAGCTAAAACACTTACTACCAAGATTTCATGGGGTTTCAATGAACAGAAAGATCTAAATTATTAAAATGTCAGTTAGGACTATGGCAAACTTTATGAATGAAGTGCTAGAAATAAACATCATAAAATTTCAGTAAAATTGTTATAGGTTCTGCCCATTCCAAAACTCACTCTGCCCGAGTTTCACAGCTTTTAAATAATGTTTAGTGACTGATTTTACTCATTTGAGATTTTACCCTAAAACTAAGGTTAGGGTTTTGAGGTCTCTACCTATCTCCAAATCCTCCGAGATTCCATCCAGATGATTTATATTATGCTAGAGTCGACTTTACTGAGTTCCAAGGCAATACTAGGGCATTTGCCCCCATGTCCTTCACAACCCTCAAAACCCTCCCTTTAGGGTTTGAGTTTGGATCCTAGGGTACATCAACCCTAAACCACACCATTTTTCTCCAAGTGGGTTATAATAACTCTTCTAAGTCAGTGGTCAAAATATCAGCCTCTGTTGAGGTGATTTGACCGTTCCAAACTCTTAGTGCACTTTTTACTCAAAAATGTCTCATTAATGCCTAGTTAAGGATAGGTGATTTCCTAACCAAAACTCATCCAAATGAGATGGAATTTTTTAAAGAGCTAGATTTTAAAGCCAGGGACCACTAAGCAAAATTTGGAAGGGTTTGGAGGTAATTTGACCACTTAAATAAATTACTCTAACTTTATTAAATTAAAACAAAACCATAGGCAACGTATCTCCAAAAATTCTCATTTTTTGACAGCCTCTAGGTATGGCTAAGAATAACCTCCTGCCCGAATTTTAGGTCATTTGGACAAGGGACGAAGGGTGGGCATTCATTTTAGTTTCTGCCCAACTCTAGGTACAGCCCCCACTAAAATGGGTTCTGCGGTCAAACCACTTACCCAAACGAGTTGAAATTAATTTTAAATTAATTTAGACTCGAAGGGCTACAACTTGTGTGACTGGCCATTTGTCCTAAATCGGCATCTAAGTGCCTCGTTTTGCAGCATAAAAATGTGCCCATTTAATGTATCTTTTCCTTATATATTATATACATAATTTTTATATTATAAAAAATATTTTTTCTGTTCATCTTCTACAAAATCCGAAAACCAGAACTCAGAAAACTTATATTTCCTGTAGCTCTTTTGTGATCCGTCACCGGCCATCCGGTCACTTCCCTGGCCAGCCACCACCACCACCACCTCCGTCGAGGCGATGACTATCGGTCAGCGGTGGTTTGGCCGCCGGAGATGGCGGTTTCCGGCTAACCCGAAAATATATTTTTCATGGTTTTTTCATGAAAACGCAAGATAGGTCCGGCTCCGTTGAGCACGAATTTCCTTTCTAAGATCCTAAGATCTACCCATAAAAGAAGAAGTAGAGGAGGACCTTGTTCGCGGTTTGGAGGCGAGATGAACGTCGGGATGTCATGGCGCGGTGGTGGTGTTGCCGAACTTCTCCTACAGCAATAACGACAACTCTAATCCATTTGGTCAAGAGTGTAAACTTTTCATCTTGCTATAAGGGGGCTTTTATAGATCACCAAGTGGGGAGGGAAAAGGGTAAAGCATTTATGGCCATGAAGGCTCTGCTCTTAATAATATTTTGGTTATGGTGGAGAGAGAGGAAAAGGTGGATGATGAAAAGATGTGTCCAGGTGGCGATTTCTCATTGGGTCAACACTTCCTCATTTTATTAAGTAATTAGAGAAGGAAAAGGCCCATAAATACTCCTGGTGTAACTTCCCATAATCAGAGTTAATTGTGGCATGTGTTAAAGTAATTTCCAGTCTGGTTGACGTTTCGGCATTTGTCACGGGCATGACGGGCCTGTCACTCAAACACCGCTCGACGATCGTCGAGCGCCGATCGTCGAACAGAGAGACACGCCCCGTGTCATGCCCGTGTCAGATACGATACGCCCGTGACATGGCCGTGTACTCACTCAAACACCGCTCGACGATCGTCCAGCACCGATCGCCGAACAGAGAGAGACACGCTCTGTGTCACGCCCGTGTCAGATAAAACACGCCCGTGACACGGCCGTGTACACATCCAAACACCGCTCGACGATCGTCAAGCGCCGATCTTCGACGGTCGGTGGGGGCGTCACGCCCTAGGTCACGGGCGTGACGGGCCTGTCACGGGCGTGACTAACCCGTGACATGAGTTCTGAGCTCGGCGATCAGCTTCCTGATTTCGTCGACCATCGAAGGAAGTCACGGGCGTGACGGGCCAGTCACGGGCGTGACCAACCCGTGACTCGGGATTTCGGTCGACGGACTTCGGAGGATTGCGTCTTCGGCTAGCCTTCGTGCCTGAAACTATTTTTAGATCGGTTACTGTCAATCTCTAGGGTTTACGGGGGTTCCGTCACGGCAGACCAACTCCTAGGGGTCTAGCCGGAAATGGGATGTTACAAATCCCAATAAACAAAGAAAAATTTCGTCCCCGAAATTGAGGTTAAGCCTACGGGGATTTCTACCGGAATAAAGTAAACTTGTAATATCCCATATGGTTTTCCTACTGAGTCAAAGCGACTACTTGTTCAATAAACGAAGGCAATCCCCCTATAAACAAAAGATTAGCCCCCACTTTCCTGACTGAGTGCGCATGCCTAGGTTCTCAATTTCCCTTATCTAGTCCTACCGGTTCAATACAAGAAGGTAATTTATAGTATACCGAGAGGTGATGAGGTATACCTGACTGAACAACTCCGGGTATTTTTGCCTCATCAGGTCCTGCGGTTCCCAGGTGTGCTCCTCCTGACCGTGGTTCCTCCACAGAACCTTGACTAAGGGGATCATCTTGCGGCGTAAGATCCGTACTCCTTTGTCATCGATCCGAACCGGCTCTAAGTGAACTGACCGATCTGAAGCTACCGGCCCTTCGGTGGTCAGAATCTGCTGCTCCGGGCATAGTAGAGCCCTCCTCAGCGAAGAAATGTGGAAGACGTCGTGCAGAGCTGCCAGCTCTGGTGGCAACTCCAGCCTGTAGGCTAGGGCCGCGATCCGCTCCAGGATCCTGTAAGGGCCCATATACCTAGTGCTGAGCTTCTTCCTCCGACCACGCACCCGTGAAACTCCATGCATGGGCCGAATCTTCAAAACCACTCGGTCCCCTACCTGAAACTCCACCTGATGATGTCGGGCGTCATAGTACTTAGCATGTCTGCTCTGCGCCTCTAACATCCTATCCATGATCAGCCTCACCTGAGCCTCGGTGTCTTCAACAAAATACGATCCCAACGCCTTCGGATCCTCATCCTGAATCCAAGAAAGCGGGGTCCTGCATTTCCTTCCATACAAGGCTTCGTAAGGCGCCATCCTGATGCTGGACTGGTAGCTGTTGTTATAGGAGAACTCGACCAGAGGTAAGCGCTTCTCCCACGTTTCCCCGCGGTCCAAAATACATAGTCTCAAAAGAACTTCCAGCGTTCGATTGGTGCGTTCCGTTTTCCCATCCGTCTGGGGATGGAATGCGGTGCTGAAGGTCAATCATGTGCCTAAGTAAGCCTGCATGGATCTCCACTCCCTGGAAGTGAACAGTCCATCCCAATCCGACACGATCGTCTTGGGCACCCCGTGATATCGAATGAACTGCTCCATAAATCTCCGCACTAGTACTCCCACAGAGTCATCCTTCCTGATCGGAATGAATCTGGCCACCTTCATCAACCGATCGACAATGACCCAAATCGAGTCGTTTCCCGTCCATGATCGGGGAAGTCCATGAATATAGTCCATCGCGATGTCTTCAAACTTCCACTCCGGTACCGAGAGTGGTTGGAACAATCCTACGGGGTTTTTGCACTCCGCCTTCACTAGCTGGCACGCCTCGCAGTGGGTCACAAACTGAGTGATATCCTTCTTCATGCCTGGCCAGTACATAGTCTTTTTCAAGTACGTAGTCATCTTCGTGATCCCTGGGTGCACTGAGTATCTGCTGTGGTGGGCCTCCGCCATGATATCTTCCCGGACCTGACCTCCTTCCGGTATATAAGTCCGACCTCTAAAGCATACCATGCCGTCCCTCGTCGTGTAATCCCCTGCTGCACCGTTCTCTAAGGCCCATAATATCGGCTCCAATTTGGCATCCCGCCTCTACCCATCTCTGACTCGGTCCCGAATATCGTCTGTAGTACTCATCGCAGCTAAATACTCCATGTAAAGCTCGGGGTCCTCGGACGACAACAGTGTGATGTGCATATCCTCCAATCTCCTCACCAGCTCAGTAGACATAACCTGGGGCCCGACTTTGGAAGTGGCAGCTCTCTGACTCAAAGCGTCGGCCACCACGTTTGCCTTCCCTGGATGGTAGTGCATCTCATACTAGTAATCCGCTAAGAACTCCACCCAGCGCCTCTGCCTGATATTCAGCTCCTTCTGCGTGTCCACATATTTCAGGTTCTTGTGGTCGGAGTAGATGTCGCAGTGGACTCCATAAAGATAGTGGCGCCAGACCTTCAAAGCAAAAATGATTGCTCCCATCTCAAGGTCATGCACCGGGTAGTTCTGCTCATGCTTCTTCAACTAGAGAGACGCATACACAATCACATGGCCCTTCTGCATCAATACAGCTCTCATACCCTGGTAGGAAGCGTCGGTGTAGACCTGAAATCCTTCTCTCCCCGAGGGGAGAGCAAGTATGGGAGCCGAGGTGAGTCGATCCTTCAGCTGCTGGAAAGCCGCCTGGCACTGCGGGGTCCAAACGAAAGGTACCTCCTTCTTCGTCAAAGATGTGAGTGGGAGGGCAATTCGAGAGAATCCCTCCACGAACTTCCGGTAATAACCGGCAAGTCCTAGGAAACTTCGTACGTCGGTGGCTGCCTTCAACTGCGGCCAATCCCGAACTGCCTGAATCTTTGTCGGATCCACTGCCAACCCGGCTCCACTGATAATATGGCCTAGGAAGCCCACCTCCTTCAACCAGAACTGACATTTGCTGAACTTTGCATATAAATGATTCTCCCGCAGTCTCTGTAGGGTCAGTGCCAGATGGCGAGTGTGTTCCTCCTCCGTTCTCGAGTAGATGAGGATGTCATCGATAAACACACTGACAAACACATCTAGATACTCCTTGAAAACCTGGTTCATGAGGGTCATGAACGCCGATGGTGCATTCGTGAGCCCGAAGGGCATCACTGTAAACTCGAACAGTCCGTACCTACTACTGAATGCGTCTTTGGAATGTCCTCCTCTCGAATCCGTATCTGGTAATAGCCTGACCTCAAATCAAGTTTTGAGAAGAAATGCGCTCCTTCCAGTTGGTCGAACAACTCGTCAATCCGTGGCATCAGGTATGTATTACGGACCGTCAATCTGTTCAGCGCTCGGTAATCAATACACAAGCGGAGACTTTCGTCCTTCTTCTTGACAAATAGCACCGGGGCTCCCCACGACGAAGAGCTTGGCCGGACAAACCCTGCCTTTACTAGTTCCTACAACTGACTTCGGAACTCTTCCAACACCTTCGGGGCCATACGGTAAGGAGCCCTTGATGCCGGCTTGTCCCCCGACACAAGCTGTATCTGGAAGTCCTGCTCTCGGTGCGGAGGTAGTCCGGGCAGTTTCTCTGCAAAGACGTCAGCGAAATCTCGCACCACCGGGATGTCTGCCACAGACCCCTTGGCCTCCTCCATCTCAAAAAGAATCTGATAAACCTCCTCTCCCTGCAGATGGGCCTTAACGGCCTGTGCTGAAGATAAGAGTATACGAGAGGCAGATCTTATACCTTCGATGATAATAACCGAGTCCCCGTGCCTCACGGTGACCCTCTTTGCTTGGCAATCAATCTGGGCATGGTTCCAGTGCAACCATGTCATGCCCAAGATCAGCTCGAAGACTGGAATCCTTAGGATCGTTGCAGATACTTCGAATGACTTCCCGCCAATCTCCGCCTCCATGTTGCAGTGGGCAGAGGTGATTAGCTCTGATCCGTCGGGTAGGCGAACCCTCCTCATCAGGCCTGTGAACCGCTCCACTCCTTCCAGCCCTTTCAGAAAGGCCTCCGACATAAACGAGTGTGAGACACCCGTGTCGAACAGAGTATAGGCGGGCTTGCCGCTGATGAAGACTATACCTGGGACGGTTAAATGTCTTAGTATTCTATAATGGGTTTTTTTTCCTAGTTATTCTTCCTAGTGCAGTTCTACCAATTTGACAACTGTGAAAGTGGATTCTATTTAAACAATTAGACATCTTGGCATACCTGCTATGACCTGCTCTGGGTTCCGAGGCTGCGCCATGTCCAAAGCATACACCTGCACTCTTTCTTGTCTATGATCCCCTCCCTGGTATCCCCGTCCTCGGCCATAACCTCGGCCTCCGAAATGCTGAGCAGGTGGTCCACCCTGTGGTGCTGGAGGTGGTGCCGCCCTCATGGGGCAGTTTCTTCGGAGGTGCCCAATCTGATGACAATGGAAGCACTCTGGCGGGGGATACGTCATACCCCCGGGTCTCGGCATCTCCTGCATCCGAAGAGGTTGAGGGGCCAATATCACCTGCTCCCTCGGCTCCTATCTCACTTCTTGATGAGGCTGGTCCTCTGTCCTTCTCCCATCTAGTATAGCACCTCGCCGCTGATCATTTCTGGCTCTCCGGCCCTGATCCTCCGCTTGCCGCTTCTGGCCCTGAGTGGTGTGCCAATCAGCCTCAATCCTCTTTACCATCTCCAAAATCCGGGAGATAGGCCCGTCGAATACAAACAACAAAGCCTCCCTCAACTCCTCTTTCAGGCCCTTATAAAACCTCCTGATGTACCCTGCTTCATCCAGCTAGTAAGAATCTGCATATCAAGCCAAATGGTCGAACTCCCGATGGTACTCCACCACCGTCCTGGTGCCCTACTTCAGCTGTAAGAACCGCTCCGCCAACTCATCCCCGGCCGACTACGGAACAAAATGCTCCAGCAGCGCGGCCCTGAACTCTCCCCAGGTAATTTTCGCTACCTCCATGTCGGCAAACATCATGTCCAACAGCGTCTTCCACCACCTCTTGGCATGGGACTCCAGACAAGAGACAACCAAGGACACCCTCTCCTCCTAGGGGCACCGTATCCCGGTCAGCATTTCGTATATAATATCCAGCCACTCTTCCGTCCGAACTACCGATTCTGTCCCCAAGTAAGATGGGGGAGAAAGTCCTCGGAAGATGCTCAACCAGTTGGCCCCTGGGTTTGGCTGCGGAGCCGGAGCCTGTTGAGTCCGGAAGGCCTCAAGGATGGCTGTAAGAGTCTACCCCATGTCTGACTGAAGGAAAGGAGTGGGGACCGGTGGAGTAGGCTGTGCTGGAGGCTGCGTAACAAAATCCATAATGAGAAAACATTCATTCTTTACTAAAAATGGACAATTTATATGTGATCCCCATATGGGCACACCACTGCTTCCGCTGCTCAGTTTGTCCCCAAACTAAAATCGAGCGGGGGTGACCCAGGGTTAGTGGACTGCTACTTTTTTTTTATCGATGTTACGCTTTGATACCACTTGTAAGACCCCTTTTTTCTCGTTCAAACCCTGGGGTGTTATGCCCAGAACCGCCGCTTTGCGGTGACACCTTCGCGCCCGGGAAGATCGTCACTACAAAACGCCGATTCTGCCGGCCTTATTGATCACAAAAGTAGCAGTATAAGAGAATAGACATGTAAGTCCACAGAAAATCACATATCATATCAATAATCTCAACGAAGGGAGTGTCCACAGAATAATATATCAGAGTACTAAAATACGGGTTTGTGCCCGGAACATCATGTCCTCACTACAAATCACTCATGCGGAAACAAAAACAGAACATCTACTCAAGGTCGAGACTCACGGTCCCGAATGTATGAACTCCGAAGCTAGACTGCCCCATCTCCAAGCACACCGGTCTCTAGGGCTGCTCCCCCGTGCTGGGCTCCACGATTCCCTAAAATGATGCGGTTCGAAAACTATTAGTCATAAAGACTAAGCCCTATCATCCCCTACCCCTTCCCCCATGGCTCCTAGGTACCGAGCAGAGAGGAAGAAAGGGAAGGACATGAAGGTGGAGAATAAATCAAAAGAAACAGGTGGCAGCGGAACTAATCTAGTAATTTTATAATAAATAATGGCAATAAGATGTAATATGAAAAGTAACCTTCACTTATGTGAGAACACATAAGCCAAGGGGTCTTCTGCAAGGCTCCCATCGTATAAAAAGTCCCATACTAATTTATACGTTGGGGTGTCGGTTATCAAACAACAATATATATATTTCAAAATTGACCTTAATTTATAAACTTGCCCACACAAGCTTATACACAAAGGGGTCGTTTTGCAAGTCCTAATGTATAAGTGTCTCATTCCACTTATACCTTAGGTGTCAGGGGTTAAATGAATCGATTATGCTATGATATGCAAGTGGGTATGATGGAACATGCAATTGCAACACACACACCCGACTCTGTGCACACAGACCTTTAGTTCCCCCTTTCTGGAGTCGTAACCTCCCAAGATACCTCCGTAGTGGCAGACGGAAGCGTTGGGCCTCGCCCACCTCTAAACTAGTAAAGCACTACCGGTCAGACCTTTCGTACGCCTCAACGCTTGGTGCACGAAGCGGACTCCTGCGTACTCTTGGCGGCTGGCGCACCGAACTTCTGTTGGCGAAGTGCTAACCACACTTGCCGAGTTACCGTATTGGCGTCGGTGCATCGACCCCCCCAATACCGAAGACCCACCACCATAATTTTCTTTCCTTTTATGCACATGCTAATTTAACGTATTCAAAAACTGAGCCGAAGCTCCCCGGACTAAAATGTCCGTCTCAAACAATCGAGCCGAAACTCCCCGGACCAAAACGTCCGTCTCTTAACTATCCGAGCCGAAGCTCTCTGGACCAAAATGCCCGTCTCTTAACCATCCAAGCCGAAGCTCCAAACTATCTTCCTGTGCTATCTGTGTTCGTGAAATGTGCAACCCTAATTACTAAGTTACTGTTTTTAGCTTGTTAATACAGTTTACGTTAACCCAGGACTGCCCCCAGTATTCCCTATGAAGGGCTCTCAAGGGGCACTAGGAACTATGATGGGATTACGCCCATCGTTCTCTTTCGCAAGGTACTTATTATTATTATTGGTTGATTCCCTTACCCATTACCTTCTCATGTTACGATAGACTAACCTAGTTTGATTTTTAACCTTCCTCTCTTTGGGAAAGACGATCTTTCGCCGAACCCGAGCACCTCTTAACTCTAGCCAACACCACTTCTCACAAACCTTCCCATCCTTATATGGTGAACACTTTCAAATCCATCCAATTCAGCAGATTAACTAACTCCAACGCTGTGCCCCATCATATCCCATGACTGTTAACTCAAATTGCTAATTGCAGACTATCCTATGCTATATGTCGAACCGGATAGGAAATGATCTAATACTCACCCAAATGCCCTAACTTATTTACTGGAGGTATATCATGATATAATTGGCCTATAATCAGAATATTATAATTTTTCCTAATTTATCCGGCATTTAATTAATTTCCTCAAAAATTCCAAGGGCTACCAGTTTGAACATGAACAAACCTAAGTACTCATGAAAGATGTCCAACAAAATTATTATAAATATTATGTTATCTCAATATGGTAAATCCAAAGTATCACAATTTTTCTATCAACAAAAGGGCACTAAAACTATTTTAGCAATATTTTCTATCTTTCGTTATTTATGAATCAAGTACAGAAAATATCCATCCAGAAATTATAAATTAATTATACTATGCAGATACAACCTTAAAAATAGTATTGGCCAAGTTTCATAATTTTTCAGCAAGTCTTAATCTCTGAATAAATTAATTATCAAAAATCTCCATAAGGTGGACTTGTAAAGAAAGTGGCGTAACTATGATTCTAAAAATCATGAATAAATGTCTACAAGCATATAATGGCCTGAAAATCTCAATTCCTAAGCCTCATAATTTTTCAACAGCAATATCCTCCATAATTAATTTTTAAACCATAAAACCCTTTTTTAACATTTGTGAATGAAGTACTAGATTTACTCAACTAAAAAATATACAAAAATTCAGGAGCAACCATTCTGAGCTAGAACACTTACTACCAAGATTTTATGGGGTTTTAATGAACAAAAATATCTAAATAATTAAAACGTTAGTTAGCGCTATAACAATCTTTACGAATGAAGTGCTAGAAATAAACATCATAAAATTCCGATAAAATTGCTATAGGTTCTGCCCATTCCAAGACTAACTCAACCCAAGTTTCACAGCTTTTAAATAATGTTTAGTGACTGATTTTACTCATTTGAGATTTTACCCTAAAATTAAGGTTAGGGTTTTGAGGTCTCTACCTATCTCCAAATCCTCCGAGATTCCATCCAGATGAATTATATTATGCTAACGTCGACACTACTAAGTTTTAAGGCAATACGAGGGCATTTTCCCTCATGTCCTTCACAACCCTCAAAACCCTCCCTTTAGGGTTTGAGTTTGGATCCTAGGGTACATCAACCCTAAACCGCACCATTTTTCTCCAAGTGAGTTATAATAACTCTTCTAAGTCAGTGGTCAAAATATCAGCCTCTGTTGAGGTGATTTGACCGTTCCAAACTCTTAGTGCACTTTTTACTCAAAAATGCCTCATTAATGCCTAGTTAAGGATAGGTGATTTCCTACCCAAAACTCATCCAAATGAGTTGGAATTTTGTACAGAGCTAGGTTTTAAAGCCAGGGACCACTTACCAAAATTTGGGAGGGTTTGGAGGTCATTTGATCACTTAAATAAATTACTATAACTTTATTAAATTAAAACAAAAACCATAGGCAACGTATCTCCAAAAATTCTCATTTTTGGACAGCCTCTAGGTATGGCTAAGGGTAACCCCCAGACCAAATTTCAGGTCATTTGGACAAGGGACGAAGAGTGGGCATTCATTTTAGATTCTACCCAACTCTAGGTACAACCCCCACTAAAACGGGTGCTGCGGTCAAACCACTTACCTCAACGAGTTGAAATTAATTTTAAATTAATCTAGACTCGAAGGGCTACAACTTTTGTTACTGGACATTTTCCTAAATCGGCCTCTAAGTGCCTCGTTTTGCAGCATCAAAATGTGCTCATTTAATGTATCTTTTCCTTATATATTATATACATAATTTTTATATTAGAAAAAATGTTTTTACTGTTCATCTTCTACAGAACCCAAAAACCTGAACTCGGAAAACTTATATTTTCTGTACCTCTTTCACGATCCGTCGCCGACCGTCCGGTCACTTCCCTGGCCAGCCACCACCACCACCACCGCCGTCGAGGCGATGGCTATCGGTCGGCGGTGGTTTGGCCGCCGGATGTGGCGGTTTCCGGCGAACCCGAAAATATAATTTTCATGGTTTTTTCATGAAAACGCAAGATAGGTCCGGCTCCATTGAGCACGAACTACCTTTCTAAGATCCTAAGATCTACCCATAAAAGAAGAAGTAGAGGAGGACCTTGTTCGCGGTTTGGAGGCGAGATGAACGTCGGGTTGTCATGGCGCGATGGTGGCGTTGCCGAACTTCTCCTATAGCAAGAACAACAACTCTAATCCATTTGGTCAAGAGTGTAAACTTCTCATCTTGCTCTAAGGGGGATTTTATAGATCACCAAGTGGGGAGGGGAAAGGGTAAAGCATTTATGGCCATGAAGGCTCTCCTCTTAATAATATTTCGGTTATGGTGGAGGGAGAGGAAAAGGTGGAAGATGAAAAGATGTGTCCAGGTGGAGAATTCTCATTGGGTCAACACTTCCTCATTTTATTAAGTAATTAGAGAAGGAAACGGCCCATAAATACTCCTGGTGTAACTTCCCATAATCAGAGTTAATTATGGCATGTGTTAAAGTAATTTCCAACCTGGCTGACGTTTCGGCATTTGTCACGGGCATGACGGGTCTATCACGGGTGTGACGGTCCTATCACTCAAACACCGCTCGACGATCGTCGAGCACCGATCGTCGAACAGAGAGACACGCCCCGTGTCATGCCAGTGTCAGATACGACACGCCCGTGACACGACCGTGTACTCACTCAAACACCGCTCGACGATCGTCGAGCGCCGATCGCCGAACAGAGAGAGACACGCTCCGCGTCACGCCCGTGTCAGATACGACACGCCCGTGACACGGCCGTATACACATCCAAACACCGCTCGATGATCGTCGAGCGCCGATCGTCGACGGTCGGTGGGGGCGTCACGCCCTAGGTCACGGGCGTGACGGGCCTGTCACGGGCGTGACCAACCCGTGACATGAGTTCTGAGCTCGGCGATCAGCTTCCTGATTTCATCGACCATCGAAGGAAGTCACGAGCGTGACGGGCCGGTCGCGGGCGTGACCAACAAGTGACTCGGGATTTCGGTCGACGGACTTCGGAGGATTGCGTCTTCGGCTAGCCGTCGTGCCTGAACCTATTTTTAGATCGGTTATTGTCAATCTCTGGTTTTTACGGGGGTTCCGTCATGACAGACCGACTCCTAGGGGTCTAGCCGGAAATGTGATGTTACAAAGTGTATCCCAATAGAGAGGCTACACATGAGTCAACACCATGGATCACACAATGAGGGATTACATTGTATGGTCTTGTGTTTGGTGACCCATGGTAGACTGACATTAGTCTACACTTGGCAATATAGTCCTGCAAATACATAACTCAAACAAGAGATCAAATAAAACTTAATTCATCTTAGTTCAAGGGTGACTTCACCAAATCTGGGTTATTGTGGATACATTACCCAACAATCTTCCCCTATTTGTATAAGTCAGAACCCTTTACACTAAGGTGAAATATATAGACATGAAAAGAGCTAGATATGCAATAGAGAAAGCAGTGCAATAAGCATAAAGATTAAAATCAAAGAGCATATGATCAGAATTAAGAATTATATAAATAAGATTGTCCAAAATATCATTTCTACATAAATCATATCCACACTCTCATAATTCTCTTCTTTCTTAGACTTAATGGTGCTGCTTGTCCTTCTTCTCTTGCTGTCTTCTTTGGTAGCTGTAGGGCTTGGGATAGTCATTTGGAGGCTTTGGAGGAGCAACATGGTTGTTCCTTCCAAATTCTCTGTCATAAAGCATTCTCTTTATCATTGACTTTTCATACAATTCCCATTCCTGGGAGCTGTCATGATCATTCATATTTTCATTGAAGTCCATGATAAGCTTGAGAGTATCCAGTATGAGAGACTTTGAAGTTGGAGACCAGCTCTCTGCAAACTCTGGAGCTTTCCTCTTTTCTGATTCTGGAACTAGAATTGATCTGCTTGTTGAGGATCCATCACCATACTTACTTTTCTTCTTTGGAATGTTAATCCCAGGAGGAGCTTGGAAGAATATATCTGCTGGGTCTGCCTCCCAAACCTAAGCACATGATTCTGGAGGAGGACCTTCACAGCCTTCAGGTCTAGGAGAGAAGGTAGGCTGAGGAACTGGAGCAACAGGGGCCAGGGGGTCCAGATGGTGAGGAATGATGTTTGGATCTGTTGGGAACTCAAGAAGAATTTGATTGTGCATCCAAACTGCTATGTCATAGGTATGGAATTTCACACTCTGAATCTGGCCTAGCATATCATCATGAATTTCTTTCATCTTCTCTACCCATTGAGTTTGCTTGATTGCATCTAATTTCTCAAGATATTCCTTGACAAAACTCTCCCCCTTTCTGACTTCTATAGTAAGTGTATTAATGGCATCTTCTTTGAATGTGCCTACCTCTTCACAGATCTTCATTTTGGTTGCTTCTACTCTCTTATCTAATTCAATCTTATTGTTGGTAATAGTGACTCCTTCTTCCATGACATTACCAACACTAGTGATAGTGTGGCCCAGAGCTTTTCCACCAATCTGGAATAGATATCTGAGTTGATCTATGGTGTGCTAAATCTCAGCAAATCCTCTACTCATCTCTTTCTCTAGAGCAGTTACTTTCTCAGTTACATCCTTGAATGAATCATCAAAATATATCCTTTGTTATTGAAGTAGATGTACAAACTGACCCATCAAATCATTGGCAGCAACAGCAGCATGAGGTGCAACAGAGGGAGCTTGAGGAGGAGGAGCGAACCATGGAGTTATCTCTTCAATTACTACAGAGCTATCAGCTCTGGTAGTATGAATCAGGGCATCCCCTTCATCAGTGACTATGGGGATGGTGAAGTTCAGGTTCCTCAATGGAGCTTCAGCTGGTTCAGGTGACTGGTCTGGCTCACCAGAAATCAAAATGGTCTCAACCTGCTCTTTGTCAGTAGCAGGAGAGTGGATGTGAGATGATGGAGTATGTATTGGAGATGGTACAGGAGTGGATTGCTTGGGAACTTCAATAGTTTGTTCTTTTTGAAGAGTGGGAAGAGGTTCATCAGCAGTGAGTACTGCAATCATCTCATTGATGGCTGCATCAGTGGAGAGAAGGGATTCTTGGGGTTGGGCTTCTGATGGAACTTCTTCAGGAGTAGGAGGTGGAGGAGAAGGATCAGCTGGTGGGGTAGGGACTCTGACTTCTAGAACAGAAGGAGTAGGTTCCCCTCAATAGCTGCACCAAATGTGCTGGCAACAAGAGGTGGAGAGGGAGATGGGGTCCTGTCCTCTATAGCATGTAGGTTATGAGCTTTGGCAGATTGAGCAGGGTTCAAGAGCTTCAAGTCCCATATTTGAATGGATGAAATGGAGACTTTCTTCATGTGATGGAGAATAGTCCCTTTGGAGAAGTTGAATACTTCAGGATTAATCTCATGTAGGAGAAGATAAATAATCCTAGCATAACTTTGAGCCTTTATGTTGTCCTTGATTTTATCCAGAATTAACATCCCAAATTGATACCTTTACCTACAGACAATGGATTGCATGATGTCAAAGAGACTGAGTGAAATTTTCCTGATGGAACTTGTGTTGCACAGAAGTATCTTCCCAATAATATCCACCAAGAGCTTTCCTTCTGGATTCAGTTCTGATCTTTTGATGGTGAGTGTATCTGGATAGACACCATAAAACATACAAGTCCTGTCAGATTTTTCAGGACCTAGGTCATCTTCTTCATCAATGACTGGCAGTCGAAGGAGTGTAGAAACAGAGGTTTTGTTTATCTTGATCTTGATTCCTTTAACTTTGGACTTGAAAACTCTCCCATTTCTCTTGACCTTGATATTCTTGAAAAACTCTTCAACTTCAGGAAACAGAATCTTACATGGCTGCTGGAGAACAAATGTGAGGCCGACGGTGTTGAGGAGAATCAAGTGATTGCGAAAATCATCTGAAATATCGGCAATTTCGGTGGCAACAAGTTCTGAACCGATTCCAATCTTAGAAGAGGGCGCCATGATCCAGAGATTTGAGAAAAATCTGCGGCGGGGAAGAAGAAGGCACGGGCTCTGTAACTTTCGGCGGAAGATGAAGCGTTTTCGGCTTACTCGAGATAGAGAATTTTGATTCGTGTCGAAAATGAAAATCCAGACTTTTCTATTTATATAACCCTAATTTATCTATAATTAGGAAGTAAATAAAGCAAACATTCCTTTGGAATTTACGGTATAAGTCTCGGGTTGCGAATAACGAAATTTGAATCAAAGTTAGAAATATGACTTCCTGATACTCGAGAGAATCGGCAGTACTCGAGAGAAGATATAGAAGTACTCGAGTGAGAAATGCAGAAGTACTCGAGTAATAATATATAAGTACTCGAGTGAAGCTTTAGTACTCAAGTAGGTCTTTCTACAAATCGAGTAGGTTACTCGAGTGACTAAAGAAGTACTCGAGTAGATCAAGGAGGTACTCGAGTGCCTTACTTCTTACTCGAGTAGTCTTTATCTTACTCGAGTCATAAAGTCTGAAACTTAGAACATTTCAACTTTTGACTGATTCTTGATCTCGGAGGCTTCTTGTGAGTCCACCTTCTCTAATCTTCTTTATTGAGCATTTCAAGTTCTGTTTTGAAGAATGAGAACTTGGTCTTGTCCAGCGGCTTCGTGAAAATATCTATAATCTGCCTGTCTATTTGGACATATTGTAGATCTATATCCCCATGCTCCACATGCTCCCAAATGAAGTGATATCTCAGCTCTATGTGCTTTGTCCAGCTGTGCGAGATTGAGTTGTTGTCTATTGCAATTGCGCTGGAAGAGTCGCAAAATAATGGAATGTTCTGAAACTTCATATTGTAGTCTTCAAATTGATTCTTTATCCATAATAGCTGTGCACAACAACTGCCTACAGAGATATACTCTAACTTAGCTATTGATATTGCATCACAGTTCTGCTTCTTACTACTCCAGGAAATGAGCCTTTTTCCAAGTAATTCGCAAGTCCCGGAAGTGCTTTTCCTATCTTCATTGCTACATGCAAAATCTGCATCTGAAAAATCAATTAGCTCGCTATCATTACTTCTTGGGTACCATAAGCCAAGAATCGGTGTACCTTTAAGGTATCTCAAAATCCGCTTTGCTGCAGCGTAGTGAGATTCCTTAGAGTTCACTTGAAATCTAGCACATACACATGTTGAAAATATTATATCTGGTCTACTAGCAGTAAGGTAGAGTAAGGATCCAATTATGGTTCTGTACTTGGTTTCATCAAAAGGTTTCCCTTTCTCATCCTTGTCTAGAGACACAGTTGAACCCATTGGATTTCACATATAGGTTGCGTTCTCCATTCCGAATTTATTAATTAGATTTTTGGTGAACTTAGTCTACGAGATGAAAATTCCATCTTCGGATTGTTTCACCTGAAGCCCTAAGAAATAATTCAGCTTGCCCATACTTCTTATTTCAAACTTCCCTTGCATAAGTTTTGAAAACTTCTTACAGAGGTTGTTGTCAGTAGAGCCAAAAATAATGTCGTCGACATAGATTTGCACTAGCAAGATCTTGCCTTTTATTTTCCTAAGAAATAATGTTTTATCTATCTTTCCCCTTGTGAACTTGTTCTCAAGAAGAAAGCTAGACAACATTTCATACCAAGCTCGAGGAGCTTGTTTCAGACCATATAAAGCTTTATGTAATAAGTAAACATAATCAGGAAAGTTAGAATCAATGAAACCTTGAGATTGTTCCACATATACCTCTTCCTTTATGTCACCATTAAGGAAAGCAGACTTCATGTCCATCTGATAGATAGTGAAACCCTTGAGAGCAGCATATGCTAAGAATAACCTGATTGCCTCCAGCCTTGCCACCGGCGTGTACGTTTGGTCAAAGTCGATTCCTTCTTCTTGACGATATCCTTTGGCGACGAGTCTGGCTTTGTTCTTTATAATCGTTCCATCCTCATCCATCTTGTTCCTGTTGACCCATTTTGTTTCAAAGACATTCTTACCTTGGGGTCTTGGAACAAGTTTCCATACTTGGCAATGCTTGAATTGATTTAGTTCTTCTTCCATCACAATTATCCAAGATGCCTCTGAGTTTGCTTCCTCAAACTTCTTTGGTTCAACCTGTGAGAGGAAACTTAAATATAAATTCTCGTTAGTTGTACCTCGACGAGTTCTAACACCATCCCGGGGATCTCCTATGATATGTTTCATGGGGTGATCCTTCAGATGTCTGAGATTTAGAGTCCTTGCATCTGGAATATCTTCAATCACCCATGCGACTTCATCAACTTGGATGATTTCTTCATCTGGACCATCAACCTCTCAAATAGGGGTTGGAATGGTGATCTTGATGAAATTTTCACCTTTATCTTCAGTTGATTCATCCATGTTAAGTTCTTTCAACTTTGTACCTGCATCTTCAATAAACACACTAGAAGAGTTGCCTTGCAGCAAACTCGTCTCATCAAATACAACATGTATTGATTCTTCTACAACCAGAGATTTTCTATTAAATATCCTATATGCCTTACTATGGCTACTATATCCTACAGAAATACCTTCAATACTCTTTTCGCTAAACTTGGTAGTATGATACTTATCATTGTTAAGCACGAAGCACTTACAACCAAAAATTCTAAAATACGAGACAGTTGGTTTCCTGCTCTTTAGAAGTTCGTAAGGTGTCTTATTGTGGTTTTTGTTTTTGAGTGCTTGATTTTTCACGTGGCATGCAGTGTTGACGGCTTCAACCCAGAAGTATTCCGGAAGTGAGGCATCACTCAACATGGTCTTGTTGGCCTTTATGAGTGTTCTATTCCTTCTCTAACCACTCCATTTTGTTGTGGAGTACAAGGAGAGGAAAACTCAAAAACGATACTCATGCTTTTACAGAATTCTATGATGGCCCCAGACTTGAACTCTATTCCAATATCACTTCTGATTTTGACTACGGAATAGTTGTATTCATTCTGGATTTGCCTGACAAAATTAATAAAGATGTCGAAGGTATCTGGCTTGTGTTTCAAAAAGAACACCCACACAAAGCGTGAGTAATCATCAACAATTACAAACGTATAATCCTTACCTCCCAAACTTCTAATTTGCAGTGGATCAAATAAGTCCATATGAAGTAGATGTAAACATCTATTAGAATCTTTGCCAAAAATTCTTTTAAAGGTAGCCCTTGTTTGCTTTCCTTTTACACATGCTTGACAAGGTATATCTTTGATGTACTTGACATTTGGGGCATCACATACTAAATTCAGTGAAAATAAGTTATTAATGGTTTTGAAATTAATATGTGCTAGTCTCTTGTGTCATTGGTCACCAAGAGACGCACTATCTTGAGCCATAAAACACACTGGTGTAAAAGAGTCTATACAAATGAAATTTAAACAAAATATATTCCTGCTTCGAGTGTCGGATAGAATCATTTCCATATTGTCAATAGATTTTATCAAGCACTTATCAGCATGGAATTCAACTACATATCCTTTATCGCAGAGTTGACTTATGTTTTTGAGATTATGTTCCAATCCTTCAACTAAAGCCACATCTGAGAAGGATACTCTACCATTCGAGATCATACCATAGCCTTTCGTAATTCCTCGGTCTGAACCTCCAAAGATGACCTTTGGTCCGTTCAATACTGGAGTATAGTTCTGAAGTAGGCTTCTTGTCCTGGTCATGTGCCGAGAACATCCACTGTCCAAATACCAGATAGGCGTTTTGGTGGCCTTTGTGTTGGGTTTCTCTATGAGGATGGCACAACACTTGTGCACGCAGCGGAAGGAAAAACATCAAGAAAAACCCAAAGAGATGTGGATCGGGCCATGAACGATGAATCAAGAAGTTAGCAAAACAAGTAGGCAAAAATTACCTCGGTGGCGTTGAGTCACAACTCAACGAAGATGCTCCAAACTTTGTCTTCTTGCTAGTGGCGAGTTCTACGTGGAATAATGTCCACGTTTCTGCAGAAGTCCACACGAGCGGGAGAACACCGGGCTTTCCGTCACACGGAAGATCGGGATGGAGGAAAGGACCGCACCTTGCTTTCCACGGACTGCTAGGTCCGCGTCAGGAAGAGCAACGCCAGCGACAGTCACCGGAGAAGAGGAGGTCAGCGGAGCGATCACGGCGGCGGCGGAACCCTTCCGTCGGCGGCGGGATTCTGGATCGGCGGAACGATCACGGAACGGAACTCTTCCGTCGCGGGTTTCGATCAGCTACCAGAGAAAAACGAGTGAGTACCCGAAAACCCTAAGTGTTGTATTTATACCAAAGGTATAAATAAACCTAGGCTTACCGCTATCCGCAGACCACCCAAGAATAAGGTTCAGAATCGGCGAGTATCAATCGGCGAGAGTCGGCGAGAATCGGCGAGAATCGATCAGCGAGCATCACCATGGATCGGCGAGAATCAGAGTACAATACTCGACGATTCTCGCCGATCGTCGAGCCTCACTTGATGATACACGTCGAAACTCGTCGACCGTCGAGCCGCGGTCGACGATATATGTCGAAGTCGTCGATCGTCGAGAATCAGCATATTGATTCTCGACGATTCTCGTCGATCGGCGAGAATCAGGGAGACGATTCTCGCCGATCGGCGGGAATCAGAAGATGATTCTCGACGAATGTTATCGACCCTCGGACGACAATACTTACCAACCCTCCAAGGCAACATTTGCCTAACCCGACGATCCTTTAAGGCAACACTTTGCCCACAACCCCATTCAGGTCGGTGATTGGCAACCTTTACCAACACAGTCAATTATCCAACTTCTCCACATCTCTTATGTGCGACCCTGCAGGCTCATATCGCGTTGGCAGTGAGATTACATGTTTGATCACTTCCAGATCACAATGGTAACTCCAACAGACTCCCACTTGATCTCGAAAGTATCAAAGCAAAAACCTCACAAACAATGAGCGGCATCTAGCAATGCATCATTGCCCCCCAAGCAATAAGAGTTCATAACTCATAAGCCTTTATAACCAATGTATCAGCGTTGTCTTTGTCCCTTTGTCCCTTACATCCGGAAAGAACTAGAGGCATGGACCGTGTCACCCTCGTAATAGCTCAATCCAAGTTTCTTGATCCAGGACGGACTTCCAGAGAATGGTGAGTCCAATATCACATATTGACTCAACCAAGCATGGCCATGCATTTCTCAGTCCAGTTCCATCAAGGGGCCCATGGATGCAACTCCTGTCATACAGGAGGACAAATCCCATATCTGCTCACACACAAACACCCAAATGATTCGTAACATGCCCAACAACCACCCTTATCATCAACCTTTCTCAAGGAAGACTTTAGATGGCATCAAAGCACGCTCTTCCTCACTTGATGAATGCTGTGACTTCAGGTCAAAGCATCACAACACCATTGTCAATTGAGACCTACTCGTGACACGATTGGATGACAATCCACAGAGTAGTCTCAGGTTGGGTCTGTCCAGTACAACTTGTTCATTAACAAGTACCCACGTGATGACTTGATATCATAATATCATGACCTGTGAGAACCGGTCATCAGTCAACACACGTGCTAGTCTCTATGTACCATCATCACCCTTAGCTTTTATGATGATACTCGACCAGGGACCTTTAAGAATGAAGCTTCAAATAAATCATGGGCTCTCACATTCAAGTCACGTACTTGATGTCCCATGGAAGCGAACATTCTAAGGGTATCTATTATGTTAACATTTAACTATCATATAGAAAAAGACACAATAAAAGAACTTGCCATTAATTATAAGAGAAAAATTAGGTACACAGTTCATCATATGAACAAACAGCCAACAAAATACAAGATTACATGCAACCCACAAGATTCTCGCTAGAGTTGATCATTTAGGTATCGTATACCCATCGATCTAGTATGACCATCATGCTTTCTCTGCGCGAGAGGCTTTGTCAGTGGATCCGCAATATTCTCCTCAGTCGGCACTCTACAAATGTTTACATCTCCTCGTTCGACAATCTCACGAATAAGATGAAACCGCCGAAGTATGTGCTTGGAGCGCTGATGAGATCTAGGTTCCTTAGATTGTGCAATTGCACCATTGTTATCACAGTAGAGAACTACAGGACCAACAATGCTAGGAACTACATCAAGCTCGCCGATGAATTTCCTAATCCATACAGCCTCCTTCGCCGCATTAGCTGCTGCGATATACTCGGCCTCTGTTGTAGAATCAGCAACTGTCTCTTGCTTGTAACTCTTCCATCTCACAGCTCCTCCATTCAGGCAAAACACAAAACCTGACTGCGACTTGGAGTCGTCTCTATCAGTTTGGAAGCTAGCATCTGTGTAACCACTTACAACGAGCTCTTACTCTCCACCATACACCAAGAACACATCCTTAGTCCTTCTCAAGTACTTCAGGATATTCTTGACTGCAATCCAGTGACACTCACCGGGGTCTGACTGATACCTGCTAGTCATGCTCAAAGCAAAGGAGACATCGGGTCGAGTACATAACATCGCGTACATGATTGATCCAATTGACGAAGCATATGGAATCAACTTCATGCGGTCCTTATCTTCACAAGACTTTAGACACTGGTCCTTAGAGAGATTCACACCATGAGACATGGGCAAAAATCCTTTCTTGGACTCAAACATGTTGAACCGCTTCCACACCTTTTCGATGTACGTACTCTGGGTCAAACCCAACAACTTTTTCGATCTATCTCTATAGATATTAATACCAAGTATATAAGTCGCTTCACCCAAATCCTTCATTGAAAAGTAGTTCCCTAGGTTGTTCTTAACAACTTTCAGGGTAGGAATGTCATTCCCAATCAACAGTATGTCATCTACATACAATATCAGGAAGACAACAATGCTCCCACTGATTCGCTTGTAAACACAAGGCTCATCTTCATTCTTGATGAAACCAAACTCTTTGATTTTCTCATCAAAACGAAGATTCCAACTTTGAGAGGCATATTTCAGTCCATAAATGGACTTATTCAGCTTGCATATTTTAGTGGCTTCATCTGGGGATACAAAACCCTCGGGTTGTGTCATATACACTTCCTCAAGGAGGTTTCCATTAAGGAAAGCAGTTTTGACATCCATCTGCCAGATCTCGTAGTCATAATACGCAGCAATAGCAAGCAATATCCTAATGGACTTCACCATAGCAACAGGGGAAAAGGTCTCATCATAGTCAATACCATGAATTTGCTTGAAACCCTTAGCCACCAGTCGCCATTTGAATGTCTGTACATTCCCATCCATGTCGGTCTTCTTCTTGAAGACCCATTTGCACCCTATGGGTCGTACCCCTTCAGGTGGTTCCACCAAGTTCCAAACTTGGTTTGCATAAATGGAGTCCATTTCGGATTTCATAGCCTCAAGCCATTTGTCGGAGTCCGGTCCATTCATAGCCTCTTGGTAGGTTGCTGGTTCATCATCATGATCCATAAGCAACACATTACCTATTTGAGACATGAGAAATCCATATCTCTCAGGCTCAAACCTCGGTCTACCAGATCTACGTAGGACTTGTGTTCCCTGAGCAGGTTCTCTAGCTACAACATCTTATAGTCCTGTCTCAGAATCCAATTCCGGTTCATTCATTACATGTGGTTCTTGAACTTCTTCAAGCTCTACCCTTTCAGTCTTTCTTGATAAGAACTCTTTCTCCAAGAAGACACCAGTCCTTGCGACAAACACTTTGCCCTCAGACGGTAGGTAAAAGTAATACCCTTTCGTTTCCTTAGGATATCCCACCAGATAACATTTATCCGATTTGGGTTCCAGCTTGTCAGGCATTTGACGTCTCACGTATGCCTCACAGCTCCAAATTTTAATGAAAGACATACTAGGACGCTTCCCAGTCCATATCTCATATCGTGTCTTCAGAACTGTTTTCGTTGGAGCGCGATTCAATGTCATTGCAGCAGTCTCTAAAGCAAAACCCCAAAAGGAAACAGGCAAGTCTGCATGACTCATCATCGAACGTACTATGTCTAACAGAGTACGATTTCTCCTCTCAGACACACCATTATGTTGTGGTGTTCTAGGTGGAGTGAGTTGTGATACAATACCACACTCTTTCAGATGATCACGGAACTCATGACTCAGGTATTCGCCACCTCGATCAGATCGGAGTGCTTTAACCATTTTACCCAACTAGTTTTCTACTTCATTCTTGAACTCTTTGAACTTTTCAAAGGTCTCGGATTTGCACTTCATAAGATACACATATCCGTATCTACTGAAATCATCAGTAAATGTAACAAAGTAGAAATACCCACCTCTAGCCATGGAACTCATGGGTCCGCATACATCACTATGTACAACACCCAAGAGATCCTCAGTCCTCTCAGTATAACCAGTGAAAGGAGCTTTAGTCATCTTGCCTAACAAACAAGACTCGCATCGCTCAAATGATTCATAATCAAATGAGTCCAAAAGTCCACCTCTATGGAGCTTGGATATGCGCTTCTCGTTGATCTGGCCCAAATGACAATGGCAGAGATACGTAGGGTTTGAGTCATTTGTTCTTAGTCTTTTATTATTTTCTACATTACAGATCAGATGGTACAAGTTCAAAACATAAAGACCATTAAACAATTGGGCTACAACATAACAAACATCATTCTTAAATATAGAACAACAATTGTTCTTAATTATGAAAGAAAATCCAATCATGTCCAAACATGAAATAGATATAATGTTTCTAGTTATGGCCGGAACAAAATAACAATTATCAAGTTCTATTACAAGCCCACTGGGCAAAGAAAGACGATAAACCCCTACGGCTACAGCAACAACTCTTGCTCCATTGCCGACGCGGAGGTCCACCTCCCCTTTACTCAACAATCTTCTCCTTCCCAGTTCCTGCACATTTGTACAAATATGAGAACCACATCCGGTATCCAATACCCAAGATGAAGGAGCAGAAAGGTTTATCTCTATAACGTAAACATTTGAAGCGGAAGTCATACCTCCCCACAATTTCTGCAGACCCTCAATGTACGAAGGACAGTTCCTCCTCCAATGACCAGCCTTGCCACAGTGGTGGCATTTCCCTTCCTTCACCGTGCTTTTCTTTTTCATCAGTGCAAGAGACTTGGGCTCAAGAAATGACTTAGGTCCCACCTTCGTCTTCTTGGAACCCTTGGCCTTTCCCGTGCCCTTATGCACCATCAGTATGGGGCTGACAGGCTTGGCCTTCTTCATATTGATTTCGGCAGTTCTCAACATGCCTAGGAGTTCGGGCAGTGTCTTGTCTATTTCATTCATGTTTTAGTTCAAGACAAACTGCTCATAACTGTCCGGCAACGATTGCAGGATTAGATCCGTGGCCAACTCTTGACCAAGAGGAAAACCCAGCCTTTCAAGGTTCTCTATATACCCAATCATCTTGAGTACGTGAGTCCCTACTGAGTCTCGAACTCCCATCTTGCACTGAAACAACGCTTTTGTGATGTCGAACCTCTCTTGACGAGCCTGCCCTTGAAACATTTTCTTGAGATGCTCGTCAATCTCCTTGCACCCCATGTTCTCATGTTGCTTCTGAAGCTCAGAGTTCATAGTGGCAAGCATAAGGCATTCGACATCTAAAGCATCGTCAGTATACTTCTTATAAGTATCTTTCTCAGCACGGGAAGAGTTCCCGGTCGGCACCTCGGGGGCTTCTTCTTCCAAGACATAGAGCTTTCTCTCTTGCCTGAGAACAATTCTCAGGTTCCTATACCAGTCCATGTAATTTGTCCCACTGAGCTTATCCTTCTCAAGGATGGCTCTCAGAGACAACGTGGAGTGTGAAACACTTGCCATGGAATTCTATAAGAATTTATGCAGAATAAAATCAGTACCAAAATTTCAAATACAATTTATTTTAATTTGGACTTCAATTAAAATACTCCCACTATTTTATTCGAAATGATAGCCCTCACTAACAATTCGGAGAGTTCATGCGAGCTACTCTCTTAGTGGACAAGATCCGTATTTCACCAACACTATGAGTCCGCTTTGGTGTTCCTCTCACGATGCGGTTATTTAGGTAGGCAACGCTTGCCAATTGCATCCTCATGCAATTCTTGTATGGTTGGTGAATAACTCCTTATTCGCATCCATCATATGGTGCATGCCAACCCTATGCCTCTAGGCACTCAACCTTTGAGGTCACCTAGTTAAGTATGACCCGATGTAGACAGTGGGATATCACAATTATCCGCTCGCACCCTTACCAAGATAGATTAATGCACCTTGCTTTGGCAAGCCCACACTTCATCGATCGAGGCAGGAAGAGTGTCATCCATCGGAAGGCATCCGAACACTTAATATTAGATGAAGGGATTTTCAATTATAGGTTAACAATTAACCATGATCAACATTTGATCAATGTGCACATCCAAAGAAAAACAATTCTAAACCACATGCATCCCTTATGTGCACATCCTGACACCATCAACATTTTATAGAAGGAAGAGCTAAATCTGAAAATCCGGAAACTTCCAAATCCTCAGATTTACATGCATTGGACAAAGGCAAAGACAACTCAACTTAGAGCAGTAGACAAGCTCATCTCTCTATGTTGGATTCAAAATCCAAAACATACTCGAGGGATGATTACTGCTAAGGAGACAACAATTTCTAACAATTAGAAATTCCACGTAATTCCAGAGGTTCTTGGCTGGGAACCAAGACTAAATCTAGACATTTAGAACACTTCTAAATCCCTAGGTTTACACGCACTGGAATAACAAACCTTCCAAAACAACAATCATAGCCGGAACCTGGCTCTGATACCACTGTTGGGTTTCTCTATGAGGATGGAACAACACTTGTGCACGCAGTGGAAGGAAAAACATCAAGAAAAACCCAAAGAGATGTGGATCGGGCCATGAACGATGAATCAAGAAGTTAGCAAAACAAGTAGGCAAAAATTACCTCGGTGGCGTTGAGTCACAACTCAACGAAGATGCTCCAAACTTTGTCTTCTTGCTAGTTGCGAGTTCTACGTGGAATAATGTCCATGTTTCTGCAGAAGTCCACACGAGCGGGAGAACACCGGGCTTTCCGTCACACGGAAGATCGGGATGGAGGAAAGGACCGCACCTTGCTTTCCACGGACTGCTAGGTCCACGTCAGGAAGAGCAACGCCAGCGACAGTCGCCGGAGAAGAGGATGTCAGCGGAGCGATCACGGCGGCGGCGGAACCCTTCCGTCGGCGGCAGGATTCGGGATCGGCGGAACGATCGCGTAACGGAACTCTTCCGTTGCGGGTTTCGATCAGCTACCAGAGAAAAACGAGTGAGTACCCGAAAACCCTAAGTGTTGTATTTATACCAAAGGTATAAATAAACCTAGGCTTATCGCTATCCGCAGACCACCCAAGAATAAGGTTCAGAATCGGCGAGTATCAATCAACGAGAGTCGGCGAGAATCGGGGAGAATCGATCAGCGAGCATCACCATGGATCGGCGAGAATCAGAGTACAATACTCGACGATTCTCGCCGATCGTCGAGCCTCACTTGATGATACACGTCGAATCTCGTCGACCGTCGAGCCGCGGTCGACGATACATGTCGAAGTCGTCGATCGTCGAGAATCAGCATATTGATTCTCGACGATTCTCGTCGATCGGCGAGAATCAGAGAGACGATTCTCGCCGATCGGCGGGAATCAGAAGACGATTCTCGACGAATGTTATCGACCCTCGGACGTCAATCCTTACCAACCCACCAAGGCAACATTTGCCCAACCCGACGATCCTTTAAGGCAACACTTTGCCCACAACCCCATTCAGGTCGGTGATTGGCAACCTTTACCAACACAGTTAATTATCCAACTTCTCCACATCTCTTATGTGCGACCCTGCATGCTCATATCACGTTGGCAGTGAGATTACATGTTTGATCACTTCCAGATCACAATGGTAACTCCAACACTTTGGACATACCTGCAATTATGAATCAGTTTGCCTTAGAAATCCAAACACGTTTGGGTCCTTGGTCTCTTGTTTTAATACTCCCCCTACGAGTATTAACATTATGAGCGGTCTTTCTCATATTGCTAACATGAGGAGTTGCAAAATTCCTGGGATTAAACCAGCAGACGATGGAAAAGTGGCCAATTCTACCACAGCACCAACAGTCAAACCTGTTGTATCTTTGCCTTATGTTCTCCTGCTTGACCTTTTGAAGTAGTGGTCTAGCAGGGGAAGCATTCTTGGAGGAAGAAGCTTCATGGTGATGGAAATCACATGATTTCTTCTCCTTCATTGGCTTTTCTACAATGGGCTTTACCTTTGGTGCTTTCTTGATGTTGTGGCCATGATTGAAATGGTCATAACTCTGAAGAATGACTTCTTCATAAGGTTCCTTAAAGATACTCTCACCAAAGTTTCTAGGGCGAGTCCAACATTGGTAACGGGACTTGGGCTCTATATAAGTAGGCCTATCGAAGTGACCGTAGGATGAGTCAAGATGAAACTCATTTGTTGGAAATATGTCCTTAAAATAAGTCTGATCTTGAGGGGCTTTGCCCTTCTCTTTTGCCAGAGCCATCTTGGCTGCCTTATTCTTTCTCCGAGCTTTATTTTTCCTAGAAGATTTACTTGGAGCTTCGACATGGCCTAGCCCATCACCCTTGCCCTTAGTTGAGAATTCAACAACGAATGGAAGAACAGTCTTCGACTTCGAGAAACTTTCAACAAGTTTCTTTTCGGCTTCAATTTGTGCTTCCAGTTCTTTAATGATTTGTCCTTAAGGTCTAGGTGCTTGAGAGCCTTCTTATATTCTTCAATGGCAGCATTGAAGTTTTCTCTGAGCGAGTCGGTCTTGAAAGTCCACCTAGTGTCAACTACCGTCACCTATGGGGGGGGGGGGAATAGGTGACGTGAAGCGTTTTTGAGGAATTTAAAATTGTACCTGCACAAGAAAACAAAACAGCACAGCAAAGAACGTACACAAGCAATTTATAGTGGTTCCCCGATTTGGGTACATCCACTTTCCCCCTTCGACCTATCTCCCAACAAGGGACGACTCGGTCACTTCACCAACAGGATTGAAATCCAATCCTTGCACTATCGGAAGGAACCCTTCCACACGTAGGAGTCACCACTCCCACAACACGGGTTGCACCCAACCCTTATAACTAGGAACTAACGTTCCTTTACAACAAAATGAAAATGGAATGTACAAGAAATACAAACAACTTGTGGAGACAAGGTGTCCCTCTTCGTTTGATGACGTGTTCTTGAGGTCAACGAATAGTCCACAACCCTAGATCTCTCTTGGAGAGAATCTCCCCGGAACCGGCTGCAGCAAGAAGGGCGGCGGCTTGGTTCTCGGGATCCGCGGCGACAATGGTGTGCGGCTGCTGTACTTTGGAGATTCAAACTTCGTAGCAAAGCTACCAAGGTCTTCCAACGGTCACACTAGGATCGATCGTCTCGATCGATTCGGACGGGGAAGGTTTTCCCGATCAACAAATCAAGAGACAAAGGATCTCTGGTTAGACGCATGAGACGCTACGCTTGGCTAAGCTTCTGTCACCGGGAGAGCTGGAAGCAACCATGATCAAAGCCGGCGATCTACTGGCACGAGCGGCGACGGTGGCGGAGCGGATATCGCGATTTAGGTCAAGGTCGGCGGCTCGGCTTTGTCTTATTTTCTGTGTATGTTTGCCGTCCAAAAATACGCGTGTATTTATACACTAGTATACTCCTTAATGACCGTTGTGGGTCCCACCAAAAGAGACCCCAAGCCCGGTTCAAAACAGTGCCAGCGGCAGAGTCCGGTCCAGCGGTTTCCAGAAAGTTGCCAAAGGCAAAATCGGCGAGAATCGAAGTTGATTCTCGCCGATTCGGCGAGAATCAGAGGTGATTCTCGTCGAATCGTCGAGAATCAAAGGTGACTCTCGTCGATGTAGACTTGTTTGCACGCTCTGAGGAAGCTGGAAAGAGACGGCGAGAATCAACCAGTGATTCTCGACGATTCGGCGAGAATCACTAGTGATTCTCCCCGAATCGGCGAGAATCACTTGGTGATTCTCGTCGAATAACACTTGGATGATTTTTCGTCTTTCCGCCTCTGAGCTGCTCTTTGACTCATCCTTGCTCCTTGTCTGTTCTTGCAATATCACAGCCCTGTACTTGAAAATAAGTACACTCCAATAGAGAGAGTACACGTAGGCCAACACACTGATCTGCTCAACGAGGGATTACGTCGTGCAGACCCGTGTATATTGACCTACTGCACCCTGACATTGGTGTGCACTTAGCGTGGAATAACTGCAAGCACAACTTGAAATATTTTATCAAATACATTGTCTATTTACCTTAGCTTGTTTAGGGGCTTCTTCAAATCAGGTACGTTGTGGATATAATACCCAATAATCTCCCCCTATTTGAATAAGCCTAAACCCTACAAGCTAAGGTGAATAGAGCGTATGGGAATGAAAATCATAAACTTGAAATTAAGTTGAGAGAGATATTCATTACCAATACCAATTTCTTGAGAGCAAAGTTGGAGCCACCTTAGCCAACTTGGAGCCACTTAGCCGAGAGGGTAATCTCCCCCTTTTCGGCTTCTGCAAATCTGGGTCTGTTGCATTTGACCCCGTGCTCCCCCTCAGTTCTTGCACCTGTGAGCACACTGGAGTTCCAGGCAGAGGCTCCCCTAGATGCACGAGCCTGGAGCTTCTTTAGTCTTCATTCCTCATAGTTTAGCATCCCCAATTCAGTTTTGAAAAGACTGAACTTGGCTTCGTCTAAGGGCTTTGTGAATATATCTGCAATCTGCTTGTCCTTGGGGACATAACAGAGAGAGATGTCCTTGTTCTCCACATTCTCCCGAATGAAGTGGTAGCGCACTTCAATATGCTTCGTTCTGCTGTGCGATACCGGATTGTTGGCAATTGTAATTGCACTGGAGGAGTCGCAGTACATAGGTACTTCCTTGAACTGAAGGTCGTAGTCGGTTAACTGGTTTCTGATCCATAGGAGTTGTGCGCAACAGCTGCCTGCCGAGATGTACTCAGACTCTGCTGTGGAGGTAGCTACACAATTCTGCTTCTTACTATTCCATGAGATAAGCCCTTCTTCCGAGGAATTGACACGTCCCGGAAGTGCTTTTCCTGTCATCCCTACTCCCTGCAAAATCAGCATCTGAAAAACCTATTAGCTCGACATCATTGTTGCTCGGGTACCACAAGCCAAGATTGAGAGTACCTTTAAGGTATCTTAGAATTAGTTTTGCAGCGACATAGTGAGATTCCTTAGTGTTCACCTGATATCTGGCACAGACACATGTGGAGAACATGATATCCGGTCTACTGGCAGTAAGGTAGAGCAGGGATCCAATGATGCTTCTGTATTTGGTTTCATCGAAAGGTTTACCTTTCTCATCCTTATCCAGAGACACAGTGGATCCCATTGGAGTGCTCATAGAGGTTGCATTCTCCATACCGAATTTCTTGAGGAGTTCATTTGTGAACTTTGTCTGAGAGATGAAGATTCCATCCTCAGACTATTTCACTTGAAGTCCCAAGAAATACTTTAGCTCTCCCATACTGCTCATTTCAAACTTTCCTTGCATAAGTTTAGAAAACTTTTTGCAAAGATTGTTGTCCGTTGAACCGAATATAATGTCATCGACATAGATTTGCACCAGCAACATCTTGCCTTTGACTTCCCTGAGAAACAATGTCTTATCTATTTTACCTCTAGAGAACTTGTTCTGTAGAAGAAAACTAGATAAAGTCTCATACCAAGCTCGTGGAGCTTGTTTTAAGCCATATAGAGCTTTATTAAGAAAATATACATGATTGGGATAAGTAGGATTGACAAAACCTGGGGGTTGAGCGACGTATACTTCCTCTTTCAGGTCTCCGTTCAAGAATGCTGATTTCACATCCATTTGGTAGACTGTGAATCCTTTGTGCGAAGCATACGCTAGGAACAGTCTGATTGCCTCGAGCCTTGCCACTGGTGCAAAGGTCTGGTCGAAGTCAATCCCCTCCTCCTGTCTGTAACCTTGAGCCAACAGCCTGGCCTTGTTCTTTATGATGACACCATGTTCATCAAGTTTGTTTCTGAAGATCCACTTGGTGCCAATCACATTCTGCTTGTGTGGTCTGGGAACCAGCGTCCAAACATTGCATCGTTCGAATTGATGTAGTTCATCTTGCATGGCCAAAATCCATGCCGCATCTTTGTTCGCCTCGTCGAACTTCTTTGGCTCAACCTGTGACAGGAAGCTAAGATGCAAAATCTCGTTAATAATACCTCTTCGAATTCTGACACCGTCACGAGGATCTCCGATGATCTGATCTCTAGGATGATCCCTCACGTGCCGGAGCTCTAGAAGTCTGGCGTCTGGAGCTTCGACTTCTTCTTGGGCTTCTCCTTCTTCTAAGAGATTTGTTCCATTTTGATCTTCAACATTCCCAGTTGACATTGAGGTGGAAACTTTGACGTACTTAAGAGTTTCATCTTTAGCGGTCTCATCGAGACTCAGCTGTTCAAGTCGTGCACCTGTATCTTCAAGAATACCACTGGAAGAATTAGTGTTAAGCAAACTTCCTTCATCAAATACAACATTAATTGATTCTTCTACCACTAGGGTTTTCTTATTGAAGACCCTATAAGCCCGACTGTGGGAACTATAGCCCATGAATATGCCTTCGAAGCATTTTTCACCAAATTTAGTACGCGGGTACTTCCCATTATTCAGTATATAGCATCTGCAACCAAAGATCCTCAAGTAGGACATGGTTGGTTTCCTGCCTCTCAGTAGCTCATAAGGCGTCTTACGATGATGCTTGTTGATCAATGCTCGGTTTTGTACATGACAAGCTGTATTGATCGCCTCTGCCCAAAAGTATTCTGGGAGAGAAGCATCTTTCAACATTGTCGTGTAGGCTTCAATGAGAGTTCTATTTCTCCTCTCCGCAACTCCATTTTGCTGAGGAGTGCGCGGGGAGGAAAACTCATGAAAGATACCTTGTTCTTCACAAAACTCTGTCATAGCACCAGATTCGAATTCTATTCCATGGTCACTTCTGATTTTGACCACTGAGCAGTTAAATTCGTTCTGAACCTGCTTGACAAAACTAGTGAAGATGTCAAATGTATCCGACTTTCCTTTTAAGAAGAACACCCATGTAAACCGAGAATGATCATCAACTATCACTAGCATATAGGACTTGCCTCCCAAGCTATGAACTTGCATTGGACCAAACAAGTCCATATGTAGAAGGTAAAGACATCGGGAAGAGTCTTTGTCTGCAATGCTCTTAAAGGTAGCCCGAGTCTGTTTGCTCATCTGGCATGCAGGACAGGGGCTATCTTTGATGCACTTGATGACGGGAGCATCCCTTACTAAGTTTTTAGAAAACAGCATACTAATTGTTTTGAAATTAACATGTGCCAGTCTCTTGTGCCATTGTTCACAAAGAGATGCACTGCCTGTTGCCACTAGGCATACGGGGGTAGATGAATCTAAACTAAGAAAATTTAAGCAGAAGATATTTCGGCTCCTAATGCCTGTTAATACCGTCTCAGAAGAGGCACATGATATTATCAGGCATTTATCCTTGCAAAACTTAACGTCATAACCTTTGTCACATAACTGACTTACACTGATCAGGTTATGGTTTAACCCTTCAACATAAGCCACGTCGGTGATAGAGATTATACCGTTGGAAATCATACCGTAACCTCTGGTGACTCCTCGATCTGACCCCCCAAAGATGACTTTGGGTCCATTCGCGACAGGAGTGTAATCACGCAGCAGGCTTCTTGTCCCAGTCATATGCCGGGAGCATCCACTGTCCAAGTACCAGATCGGCGTTTTGGTGGCCTTTGGACATTCCTGCAAAACAAAATTAATTTCCCTTAGGAACCCAATCGAACTTGGGTCCTAGATTCTTGGTTAGCATACTCCCCCTCGGTTGGTTAACCCTACGAGTGGTCGGCCTCGCATTGCTAACATAGGGAGTCTCGTTATACCTCGGATTAAACCAGCAATCCACGGCAAAGTGACCGACTTTGCCATAACACCAACAGTCAAATCTGTTGTACCTCTTCCTAGACTCCTGCTTTACCCGGGGAACGGTGGGTACAGCCGGGGCCTTGGATCTGGAGGTGGAGGCCTCATAGTGATTGCAGTCACATGACTTCTTCACCTTCTGTTTCTTCAGTAAAACAGGCTTGGCTCTTGGTGCCTGCTTTCCATTATGGCCGCTAGAGAATTGACCATAATTTCCCATGTGGATTTCCTCATAAGGTGCCTTGAAGGCACTCTCACCGAAGTTCCGGGGAAAAGTCCAACCATCATATCGGCTCTTAGGCTTTGCAGCCGAGGGCCGAAAATGATGACCAAAGGTTGATTCAAAGTCATGTTGGTTGCAAGGAAAGCTAGGCTTTCTGAACGCAATAGGACTGAGTGGAGCCTTTCCCTTTTCAGCAGCAGAGGCCTTCTTGGCGGCCTTATTCTTCCTCTGGTTCCTGTTTCTCCTGGATGAGGAACCAGATACCCCTACATGCCCCAAGCCAGCTCCTTTGGCCTGAGCAGAGATGGTATCAACCACTGGAAGAACTGTTTTTGGCATAGAGAAGCTCTTGACGATCTTCCTTTCTGCCGCAAGTTGTTCTTCCAACTTGTCGACTTCCTCCTACTTAAGATCAAGGAGCTTAAGAGACTCTGAATGAGGTCTAGGTGCTCCTGTCGGAGAGTGATCAAACTGGTGATCTCTTCCCTTAGGGAGACACTCTCACCCTTAAGGAATTTCACTTCCTTTTTCTCAGCCTTCAATCTCTTACGGCACTCCTCGAAAGTGTTGAGCAGAAGCTCATACTTCTCGAGGAGCTCCGCTTCACGGGCCGAAAGGCTATCCTCAGGGTCATCATCCTAAGACTCAGGATCAGATTCAGAGTCGGAGAGAGGGGTATGAGCTTTTACCTTCCCAGTAAATGGGGGGCATTCTCCTTCTGAGTCGGAGCGACCTACCAGCCTGAAGTAGGCCTCCTCATCATCACTGGAGTCTGAGGAATCAGACTCACTCAGTGTCTTTGGCCTTTTGGCGATGTAGCTCTGCTCTTTCTTCTTATCTCTAGAGGATTTATGCTCCTCTCCTTTCCCTTTTTATCTCTTGCCTTGGTAGCAGTCGGCCCTGATGTGTCCTGGCTTATTGCATCCAAAACAGATAATGTCAGAGGAGCGATGTTTGTTCAGTTTAGAAGCATACCTGTCAGAAGAATAATTTTTCTTCTGATGCCTGGAGGATGAGCCGTCTCTCTTTCTTTGATTCCTCATCTTGAGGAACTTCTTGAATTCTCGGGTGATGAGGGAGAAATCCTCCTTAGACAGCTCTGAGCTGGAGGAGCATGGCTCGGAGTCCTCCTCCTCATCCTTTTTCCTGGCACGGTATGAAACCGCACCCTTGCCCTTTCTGGAGTGAATGGCTTTTAGAGCCACAGTCTTTTCCTTGGTTGCAGCCTTCTCTGCTTCTTCTTCTGCTTTCCTGGTGTTCAGTTGAAGCTCATAGGACATCAGCTTCCCAAACAGAATTTGCGGGTCTGTTTCGGCTAGTCTGCCAAACTCTCGGATGGCGCAGATCTTTGTGTCCCATTCCTTAGTAAGGGACCTAAGGAATTTATCATTAAGTTAACCATCAGTGAACACTCTTTCATATCCTTTGAGGGCATTGACAATCTTGAGGAAGTTCTCGAAGGTGACTCCGATCTCTTCATTAGACCCTTGTCTGAAGGCCTCATATTTCTGGTTCAGAAGGGATCTCCGATCATCCCTCACTTCATCAGTGCCCTCCATTAGGATAATCAGGCAGTGCCAGATCTCCTTTGCTGTCCTGCAGTTGCAGAAGTTCTGCATCATTGAGTCATCGACCGCGCTGACCAGAATGTTCTGCGCCTTCTTGTCAAGTCCCACCAGCACCATCTCGTCCTTGTCCATTTCAGAAATTTTCTTTGGCACTTTCTTGGTAGGATCTATGGTGGAGACCTTAGTGGGGACATAAGGTCCCTCCTCCACGATCATGAAGAGTCGAGGATCAACTGCTTCCATGTAGAACCTGATCCTTTCCTTCCGGATAGGAAAGTTGAGCCTGGTGCACACTGGGATCTTGCCTGTGAACTTGAGCCCGTCCATAGTAGATGTTTGCCTTCTTCTTGACACTAGCGACATGATTCTACTCAAGGTGTTAACCTTTTTGATGAGTAACCTCGCTCTGATACCACTTGAAAGTCCACCTAGTGTCAACTACCTTCACCTATGGGGGGGGGGGGGGAATAGGTGACGTGAAGCGTTTTTGCGGAATTTAAAATTGTACCTGCACAAGAAAACAAAACAGCACAGCAAAGAACGTACACAAGCAATTTATAGTGGTTCCCCGATTTGGGTACATCCACTTTCCCCCTTCGACCTATCTCCCAACAAGGGACGACTCGGTCACTTCACCAACAGGATTGAAATCCAATCCTTGCACTATCGGAAGGAACCCTTCCACACGTAGGAGTCACCACTCCCACAACACGGGTTGCACCCAACCCTTAAAACTAGGAACTAACGTTCCTTTATAACAAAATGAAAATGGAATGTACAAGAAATACAAACAACTTGTGGAGACAAGGTGTCCCTCTTCATTCGATGACGTGTTCTTGAGGTCAACGAAGAGTCCACAACCCTAGATATCTCTTGGAGAGAATCTCCCCGGAACCGGCGGCAGCAAGAAGGGCGGGGGCTTGGTTCTCGGGATCCGCGGTGACAATGGTGTGCGGATGCTGTACTTTGGAGATTCAAACTTCGTAGCAAAGCTAGCAAAGTCTTCCAACGGTCACACTAGGATCGATCGTCTCGATCGATTCGTATGGGGAAGGTTTTCCCGATCAACAAATCAAGAGACAAAGGATCTCTGGTTAGACGCATGAGACGCTACGCTTGGCTAAGCTTCTGTCACCGGGAGAGCTGGAAGCAACCACGATCAAAGCCGGCGATCTACTGGCACGAGCGGCGACGATGGCGGAGCGGATATCGCGATTTAGGTCAAGGTCGGCGGCTCGGCTTCGTCTTTTTTTCTGTGTATGTTTGTCTTTCAAAAATACGCGTGTATTTATACACTAGTATACTCCTTAATGACCATTGTGTGTCCCACCAAAAGAGACCCCAAGCCCGGTTCAAAATAGTGCCAGCGGTAGAGTCCGGTACAGCGGTTTCCAGAAAGTTGCCCAAGGCAAAATCGGCGAGAATCGAAGTTGATTCTCGCCGATTCGGCGAGAATCAGAGGTGATTCTTGTCGAATCGTCGAGAATCAAAGGTAATTCTCGTCGATGTAGACTTGTTTGCACGCTCTGAGGAAGCTGGAAAGAGACGGCGAGAATCAACCAGTGATTCTCGATGATTCGGCGAGAATAACTAGTGATTCTCACCGAATCGGCGAGAATCACTTGGTGATTCTCGTCGAATAACACTTGGATGATTTTTCGTCTTTCCGCCTCTGAGCTGCTCTTTGACTCATCCTTGCTCCTTGTCTGTTCTTGCAATATCACAGCCCTGTACTTGAAAATAAGTACACTCCAATAGAGAGAGTACACGTAGGCCAACACACTGATCTGCTCAACGAGAGATTACGTCGTGCAGACCCGTGTATATTGACCTACTGCACCCTGACATTGGTGTGCACTTAGCGTGAATAACTGCAAGCACAACTTCAAATATTTTATCAAATACATTGTCTATTTACCTTAGCTTGTTTACGGGCTTCTTCAAATCAGGTACGTTGTGGATACAATACCCAACAGGTCTTATCAACTTCCTCTCTCAAAGTGCTCTCTTCAGCTTTCAGAGACTTTATCTCTTTAGCTTGAGTTTTCACGACTAGTCGACATTTGTCGTAAGCCATGATTAACTCCTTGTACTGGGCCATGAGTTCAGACTCATCGTCAGAAGAGCTGTCCTCACGATTATGCTCAGAAACATCAGAATCAGAAAGAGGAGTGTGAGACTTTACCTTCTCAGTGAATTGGGGCTCTTGTTCATCATCAGACTGAGCCATAAGCCCAAATTAGGCTTCTTCTTCTTCACTCGACTCAGATGAGTCGGAGTCGCTGAGATTTTTGCCCTTCTTGGCTATTAGGCTCTTTTCTGTTTTCTTCTTGTTGTAAGAAGATTTCTTTTCTTCTCTTCTTCCACCCTCCTTCTTCTTGTGGGGGCAGCCAGCGATGACATGACCTGGCTTATTACAGCAATAACAAATGATATCAATAGAAACATGTTTGTTCGTTTTAGAAGTATATCTGTCATGGCTGCTTGAGCCTTTTCGGTGTCGATCACCATCATATCGTGATCTTCTGTAGGACGCATCCTTGTCTTTCCATTGCTTCTTTTTGTTCAAGAATTTCCTAAACTCTCGTGAGAGTAGAGAGAACTCTCCTTCAGATAGCTCAGAGCCTGAGGTACTTGTCTCTGAGGTTTCTTCTTCACTCACTTCTTATGCTGGGGTAGGAGAGGCAACCTTGGACTTCCTTGAGGTGTCTGTATTTAGAGAAATAGACTTCTCCTTGGATGTAGACCTGCTCTTCTCTTCTTCAGCCTAACTTGTGTTGAGTTGAAGCTCATATGACATAAGCTTCCCAAAGAGATTCCGCGGGTCTGTCTCAGCCAGCTTTCCAAATTCCCGGATGGCACAAACCTTGTTATCTCATTCCTTAGTTAGGGATCTTAAGAACTTATCATTTAGTTCTCTGTTTGTGAAGACTCCGCCATAGACCCTTAGGCCGTCGACTATCTTGAAGAAGTTCTCAATAGTGTCAGCAATGGTATCCTTGTGTGCTTGTCGGAAGGCTTCATATTTCTGATTCAGAAGGGATCTTCTATCATCCCTAACTTCTTCTGTGACTTCCATCAAAGTGACGAGGGACTGCCACATCTCCTTAGAAGACTGGCAGTAGATCAAGTTCTGCAACATGGAGTCATCGACTGCACTTGCAATTATATTCTTGGCCTTCTTATCTAAAGATACAAGTGCAATCTCATCTTTGTCAAGATCCATCAATTTCTTTGGAACTTTGTTTGTTGGATCTATTGTGGAGACGGTCATGAGAATGTAAGGACCTTCTTCAACGATCATGAAGATCCTTGGATCCACAGCTTCCATGAAAAATCTAATTCTTTCTTTCCACATGGGAAATTTATTCTTTGTGAACAATGGAAGCTTGGCAAAATCTTTAGCCTTGTCCATGCTTGGAAAATTCTCAAAAGACAAATAGGAAGATCTGATCAAGGTGTTAACCTTTTAATGATCAACCTGACTTTGATACCAATTGAAAGTGTTCAGTTGTCTACCTAAATCACCTAGAGGGGAGTGAATAGGTGAGTTATTCATCTTTTTGCGGAATAAAAATTTAGAGATCTAAGCACACAATAAACAACCAAGCAATCACAGATGACAAAAGATTTATAGTGGTTCCCCAACCTTCGGTACATCCACTTTCTCTCACCGATCTAGCAAAGAACTAGACTCGGCTACTCCATTATCTCGGATTGAAAATCAATCCTACGGCTCTGAGCAAAGTTCCTACAATCTCGATCCACAAAACAGATCTACACTCGGAAGATAAAACTTCCTACAACTCGGAGGCAAAAGCTCCTACACTCGTAGAGAAATCTCCTACAAGAATAAAATTGAGAATATATGAAAATACAAACAGTAATTTTCAGATCTGGAAAATCTCGGCCTGTATCTTCTTCTTTGATCTTTGCGGCTCTATCAGAAAAGTTGAAGAAGAATATCGGCAAGAACTAGATCTGAAATTTCTTTGACTTGCACGATTTGAGAGATGATGAGGAATGAAAAGCAATCTCGATCTCTCAATCTTCTTGATCTAAAGCTCTATTTGGTTTGGCGTTTTGCTGCTCCGTTTGGGACAAATGCCGCCGAAATGCGGGTAAACAAATGAACCTCCGGTGGCGTTTGCTCCGTTTCCACCCGCCCGTCTTGAGAAACGCCCCAAAAAGCTCCGTCTGGAGCAGCCACCTCCCCCCTCCGTTTCGAACACTCCGTTTCCACCCGACGGATCGACCCGCCACTGCCAAACCAAATAGAGCCTAAATCTCTTGAATCGAAAGCCCTAGCGATTTGCACGAAGTAGATCGGCGGCCACGACTTCCGTTTTGGACAGAGAGAATATGATTCAGAAATTCTTAGAATAATGCTTGACAGCCCCTTAGGGTTAGTCGGTTTTGACAAGACCTTATATAAGATCTCCCTAACGGTCATAATTAGCATTAATGACGTACATGTGGACCAATCATGTCATGGCATTTGAAATTCCCGTCAAATCTGGACTTAGCAAATTTTCTGAAAAGACTGACTGTTTTACTCAAGTAAACAATTACCTACTCGAGTAATTAATAATGTTACTCGAGAGAATAGAAGAAGACTACTCGAGTAGAAGACTTGGAGAAAATCCAGAAATAATGAGTAACTACTCGAGTACAACACCATGAAGTGTATCCCAATAAAGAGGCTACACATGAGTCAACACCATGGATCACACAATGAGGGATTACATTGCATGGTCCTACACTTGACAATATAGTCATGCAAACACATAACTCAAACAAGACATCAAATACAACTCATTTCATCTTAGTTCAAGGGTGACTTCACCAAATCTGGGTTATTGTGGATACAATACCAAACAGTCGACCACCATGTTCGCCACATTTTGTGGGGTTTCCTCCTTTTATTTCTTCGGACCCCTACATTCAGCGGCCAGTGACCTCATTTGTCGCAGTTGTGGCACTTGTCCTTCATCCTTTTAATAGAAGGCTTTTTGACTGACAACTTGTTGGAACACCCTATTACTAATTTGGGTCAGGATCACTATGTCTCTAGGAATCTGTGTTTTGACCTTCTGTATAGCTTAATAGGTCAATTAGAATTGAGTCTAAGGGTCAGGAGTCTAGGATTGGAAGCTGCCCTGAAGACCCAAGTTTTTCTGGAGACCAAGTCCAAATCGTCGAGCTCAGCACGACGTTTCGTCGAACTCCGGTCGACGATCGTCTAACTTAACTTTGACAGATCGTCGAGCTCCATTCGACGATCGCTGAGCTCAAACCTCATAATATCGTCGAGCTCTGGTCGACGATCGCTGAGCTCAACTTCTCAATATCGTCGAGCTCTGGTTGACGATCGCTGAGCTCAGGTTGACGATTTTGACTCTGCACTGGATCCATATCTCTGAGCTCAATTCGACGATCTTTGAGCTCAGATCGACGATTTCTTTGCTGCTTGCATCTTCCAGTTCGCTGAGCTCAGCTCGACGATAGCAGAGCTCAGTTCGACGTTTTCAGTTATCTTTCAGAATTCAAATTCAAATCAGATAGAAGTTATTCTGCATTTAATTCAGAAGATCTGCCAGCCATTTTCATTTACTCCTGGAGCAAGTTTCAAGGGATTTTTCAAGGAAAAATTCAGTGGACTTTCCTTCAGAACAGATTATGCAATTAAGGCTGTAATCAATGCAGACCAACGGCTATCCTTGACAGAGTAATATTCTATTCAGACTCAGAGAATAAAAGATAGAATGTTTTTTGAATAAAGAGATTGACAAGAATAGAACACCTCTCAATATACAGAGACTCTGAAAAATATTCTGTCAACAAGAATTCAGAAGAACACTCATCATCAAGAGATCAAACTTTCAAACATTCTTCAGATCTCTTCAGCTCTCAAGTGTTCAAGGCCAACATCATTTCAAGACTCCAGACAATCAACATTTCAGCTTGCTGAAATCATCTTCTGCTGGAGATCTATTTTTGGAGGCCTATCACCCTCAGCAAAGTTCATCTTCCTGAAGATCAAGGACTCAGTTGGAGCTTTGAAATCAATCCACTTAGTCTTCTTAGTTGATTGAGAAAGAGAAGACTGCCATAACTCTCTCAACCCCTCTCTGTAAAGGGTTTTTCAAACTCCCTTCAAAAGTTTGAATCTGGTTTTTGAGCACCTTGTCAAAAGCTCATTGGTGGCAAGACACCTGATCAAAAAATCTGATTTGGTTTTTGAGCACCTTATCAAAAGCTCATTGGTGCCCAGGACACCTGATCAACTCATCCTGCAGTGGATTCCTACCTAGGGTGGTAGAAGAGTGGATGTACCCAAGTTGGGGAACCACTATATTTCCTTGTGTCATCTGGTTCTGCATGTTTTCTTTTTGTTTCTGGCCTAGATTTTCTTGTGTTTTACTTCTGCATAGCTTAGTTTTGTGTTTAGCTTTACTTCTGCTTCCCTGCTTACACCCATTACAACAAGTGTTGTAAAGCTTTGCAAAAGTTTTTCTTTGTGTTTTAAAAAGCACCATATACTCTATTCACCCCCCCCCTTTAGAGTATATCAGATCTAGTTTCCCCTTTCAATTGGTATCAGAGGCAGGTTGGTTAATCATACCATATCTGTTTGGTTGTACAGGCTAACACCTGAACCCCAAGATCCCAAACTAGATCCTTCCTTTATTTTTATTTAGCTTGCACAAGTCATGGCCCAAAACAAAGATTATGCTAGCACCAGACCTCCAGTGTGCAATCTGTCAAAGTTTGCACTTTGGAAAGCAAGGATTAGACTCTACATGAATTCTATTGACGAAGACATTTTTAATTCTGTTTTGATAGTGTGTCCAAGACCTCCAGAGGGCACAAGCACAAATGCTGTTCCACCTCCATCAGGAACAGATGCTGACATCAAAAAGTGGAAAGTAGCTGATGCCAAGGCAATGAACATCTTAGCTCAGACAATGTCAGATGACATTTTTCAGAAGGTAGCTGAATGCAATTCAGCCAAGGAAATCTGGGACAAGCTCTCAGAAATAGTTTCAGGCTCAGCTGATGAGAGAAAGGACAGGAGATCCCATCTCATCTCCCAATATGAGAACTTCAAGAAGGGAGAAATTGAGACAGTGGGAGACATGTACAATAGACTGAGTCTAATTGTCAGTGAACTGAGGACATTAGACAAAGAGATCTCACTAATTGAACTTAATGACAAGATCCTAATGTGCTTCCCCAGCACTTGGGATTCAAGAATCTGGCCAATTAAAGATGCCAGAAGCCTGAATGAGATCACGACTGAAGCCTTGTTGGGTAAGCTCAAATCTTATGAGCTACTCATCAAGAACAGAGAAGAAGAACAGAAGGCTGCTTCACCTGCCACAAGAAAGGAGAAGTCTATAGCATTCAAGGCAACTGAGGATCTGCCTGAAGAAAAAGGAACAGCCAATGATGAACTTCTCAGCTTGTTGGCCAAAAGATTCTATAAGATGGCCAGAAAGGACTTCAGAAGAAGATCATACAAGGAGCAGGATAAGCCAAGGTATGACAAGTCCATTGGCAATACCAAAGATATTATTTGCTTTGGTTGCAGGAAACCAGGGCATATGGTTCATGACTGTCCAGAAAACAAGAACAAGGACAGAAGGGACAGAAAAGAAAGAAGAAAGGAGAAGGACTCCAAAAGGAATGGAAATAGCAAACCTTCCTCCAGCAGAAATAAGCACACAAGGAAAGGATTTGTTGTTGAATCCTGGAGTGAGACTGAAGAGGAGTCAGAAGCCTCTTCCAGCTCAAGTGATGATGAGGATGATGCAGAGGAAAAGGAGTTCTGCATGATGGCAATCAATGCCTCACAACACAACTCAGAGGAAGAGGAGTCAGAATCAGACTCAGAGACTCAACCTGAAGAGGATCAGGTAATCAGCTCTTTTGATTTCACTTCAGAAGATTTTAAACTTGAATTTAAAGCACTATGTTTAGACCTGCTAAAGTCTGAGAAAGAGATCATCTCTCTCAGAAATCAATTATCTGAACAAAGTGGTTTAAAATCAGAAAACCTCAAACTCTCTCAGGAGTTGGAGAACCATAGGGAACAGATAGCTTCACTGAAGAGTGAACTCTCTGAGGCCAAGAAGCTTGAAGAATCTCTCAATGGGAGAAGCATCAAGCTGATGGACATCACAAGCACAGTGAACTCAAGATTCAACAATACACTGGGCTTGGGTGCCTCATCCAGCCAACCTATTGTTCTAACAACCCCTATCAAGTTCATTTCTGACAAGGGAAAGGAAGTTGTAGAGGTTGCCAGGAAAAATTCTGATCTGCCTCAAAAAACTAAAGTCCAGCACAAATCGTCGAACGGAGATCGACGATCGCCGAATGAAGATCGACGATCGCCGAACGCAGCTCGACGATCTCAAGAAAAATCGTCGAACGCAGATCGACGATCTCAGCCAAGTTCGTCGAACGCTGGTCGACGATCCCATATACCTGACCTCAGCCATAGTCGACCGTCGAACGGAGCTCGACGATCTGACCCACGATCGTCGAACGCAGCTCCAAGATCGTCGAACAGAGGTCAGAGCTCTGGAAATTTTCTCAAGGGCAAGTCAAAATTGAATCCTAAGGGTTCTTCATCCCAAACCTTTAACCCTTATAATGAATGGATTATACCTCCAAGGAGATATCATCCTGAAGGATATAAGAGTCAGCCAGGGATGTCTTTCATTTCTGAATTTAGAGGTTATCAACCTAGGCCCAAGGTAAACTGGGTCAAAAACAAGTAAATTGTTTTATGTGCAGGTGAAGACCTATCCAACATCTAACCAGCAATGGTATTTGGATAGTGGATGCTCTAAGCACATGACAGGGAACAAGGACAACCTCAATTCCTTTAGAGCCAAGCTTGGACCCAAAGTTATCTTTGGTGATTCCAACTTTGGACAAACTAAAGGATATGGAGAAGTCCAGATTGGTTCTGTAACCTTCAAGAAGGTAGCATATGTGGAAGGACTAAAGCACAACCTAATCAGCATCAGTCAGCTATGTGATGAAGGCTACCAGGTGACCTTCAGCAAAACCTTATGCAAAATCAAGTTAGAGGACAACACAACTGTGTTGACAGGTAAAAGGAAAGGTAACATCTACCTAGTAGATTTTCTTTCAACTTCTATAGATATCTGTTTATTCAATTCAGTTTGTAGACCAAATGTTTTGTGGCATAAGAGATTAGGACACCTAAACCTTAGAACTATTGCTAGGCTCTCCAAGGACAACCTTGTTAGAGGACTACCTTCTGGCCCCTACAAGAAGGAAGAACTCTGCAAGGCCTGTCAATTAGGCAAGCAAACTAAGAACAGTTTTAAGTCACTTAATAAGAGTGATTCACCTAGGATATTGTATCTGTTACACATGGATCTATTTGGACCCATCACAGTACAAAGCCTAGGAGGGAAATCCTACACTTTAGTGATTGTAGATGACTTCTCTAGATTCACTTGGGTGTTCTTTCTAAGGAAGAAGTCTGATAACTTTAAGTCTCTGACAGAGTTTCTCAAATGTATAAAGATTGAGTTCAATACTCACATTGCCCTGATCAGAAGTGATCATGGGACAGAGTTTGATTCTCTTCTTATGCAAGAGTTCTGTCAGAGTGAAGGGATCAGACATACTTTCTCAGCTCCTAGAACTCCTCAACAAAATGGGGTAGCTGAAAGGAAAAATAGAACCCTTATTGAATCTGCCACCACATTGTTGTCAGATGCTCATCTACCTCTATCCTTCTGGGCAGAGGCAGTGAACACCTCCAACTATGTGCTGAACAGAAGTCTGATACATAAACTGAAGGGAAAGACTCCCTATGAATTACTCAAAGGGAAGAAACCTAAAGTTGACTATTTCAAAATTTTTGGTTGCATTTGCTATATTCACAATAATGATAAGAAATATCTAGCAAAATTTCAAGCCAAAGCTGATGAAGGAGTGTTTCTGGGATACTCCATGATCAGCAAGGCCTATAGGGTATATAATAAATCTTCATTAAAAATTGAGGAATCTGTTCATGTTTCTTTTGATGAAACTAACATGTCTTTCAAGGAGAAGATCCCTTCTACCATAGAACCTTTGCAGGAACACTCTCTAGTTGAAGATATGAACAAGCTACAGGTTGCTCAAGAGGATGAAAGCAGTGAAGATGAAAGCAATGCTCAACATATTGAAGCACAACCTGAAGAGCCAGTTGTTGTACCACAAGAGGAAACAACAACACAGGTTGGTGAACAATCAACACCCCCTGTTGATTTAGTAACATCAAGAGACCATCCAATTACCCAAATAATTGGAGAAATCTCAGCTGGTGTGCAAACCAGAAATCAGGTCAATCAAAACCTGTTGCACACCTGCTTCCTTTCTCAAATTGAGCCTCAGTCCATTCAAGATGCAGAGCAAGATCCACACTGGATCATTGCCATGCAAGAAGAGTTGCATCAATTTGAGAGGAACAAAGTATGGGAACTAGTGCCCAAGCCTAAGGAACATTCCATTGTTGGAACAAAATGGGTATTCAGAAACAAACTGGATGATCAAGGAGTAATAATAAGGAACAAGGCAAGGCTAGTTGCCCAAGGATATTCTCAAGAAGAAGGAATTGACTACGACCAGACCTTTGCACCTGTTGCAAGATTAGAAGCCATCAGGATATTTTTAGCTTATGCAGCTCACAAAGGCTTCAAGGTTTATCAGATGGATGTCAAGAGTGCCTTCTTAAATGGAGACATCAAAGAGGAAGTCTATGTCAGACAACCTCCAGGTTTTATCTCTCCAACGCATCCTGATTTTGTTTTTAGATTAAATAAGGCATTATATGGTCTCAAGCAAGCTCCTAGAGCATGGTATGAGACCCTAGCATGCTTTCTCTTGAAAAATGGTTTTATAAGGGGTAGAGTAGACCAAACTCTTTTCATTAGAACCCATAAGTCCCATACCCTACTAGTACAAATCTATGTAGACGATATCATTTTTGGTTCTACTGACTCAAAACTATGCAGAAGGTTTTCTAACCTAATGCATTCTAAATTTGAGATGAGTAGCATGGGTGAGCTATCCTTCTTCCTAGGATTGTAAGTCAAACAACATGCTGAGGGCATCTTTATTTCTCAAACCAAATATGCTAATGAGCTGGTTAAGAAATTTGGCATGTCTGAGGCATCTTGTATGAAAACACCCATGCCTACCAATGCTGTATTGGATGCTGATGAACATGGGAAACCTGTTGATCATACAACATATAGAGCAATGATTGGCTCTTTACTGTATCTTACAGCTAGTAGACCAGATATAATGTTTGCTACATGTATATGTGCTAGATTCCAAGTAAGCCCTAGAGAGTCACATCTCACATTAGTAAAGAAGATTCTTAGGTATGTTAAAAGTTATCCAAATCTAGGTCTCTGGTATCCAAAAGATTCAGCATTTGAGTTAACTGGATTCTCTGATGCTGATTATGCTGGATGCAGAATTGATAGGAAAAGCACCAGTGGAACTTGTCAGTTCCTTGGTGATAGACTTGTCTCTTGGTTTTGCAAGAAACAAACATCTGTGTCAACTTCAACTGCTGAAGCTGAATATATGGCTGCAGGCAGTTGTTGTTCACAAATATTGTGGATTCAAAATCAACTCCTAGACTATGGTTACAACTTAGAGAAGTCAAAAATCTTTTGTGACAATACAAGTGCTATTTCCATAGCTCAAAATCCAGTCCTCCATAGTAGGACAAAACACATAGAGATTAGGCATCACTTCTTAAGGGACAATGTTGAAAAGAATAAAATTGAACTGCAATATATCCCAACTGATTTACAAAGGGGAGATATTTTCACCAAGCCTTTGGATGAAAAGAAACATACTTTCTTCCTAAATCAGTTAGGAATGTTAGATGGAGGAAGTCTTAAATAATATCCAAGATTTTGAAAGCTAAAAATGACCAAGACTAGGCAAAATTCTGATTTTCCTTAGTGTCTAAAATTTCTCTGATCTCTGAACTGCGCTCGACGATTTTCCCAACGATCGTCGAACGGAGTTCGACGATTTCCTGAATCGTCGAACTGAGTTCAGCGCTCCTTTGATAGTATGGACTCTCTTCTGGTCAACGATCGTCGAACGGCGTTCGACGATTCTGTTCACTGAACGATCGTCGAACGGAGCTCGACGCCTTTCCAAATCGTCGAACGGAGATCAACGATTTTGGAGTCTCTTCAGATTCCTTTAGAATCCTCGATCGTCGAACTGAGTTCAACGATCTTTCCAATTCTGCGTCGAACCCTAATATAAAACTCTTTTTTCGCCGTCGTTCTCTCTTGCGCTTTCAATTTCTCTGCAGAAATTTTCTTCCCTCCAAACAGTTCTACCTTGGTCGTTTTGTCTGTTGATTTTTGCAGGTACAATGGCCGTTTCAGTTGCTGTACTCGCCGGAATGAAATTTGATGCGGGTTTTGACATTGATCTAGACTCCTTCAACACAACTGATCAAGTCTTCCAGGACATCCTCAGTTTATTCAAAGATCAGCATCTATCTGCCCTTATGACAACAAGAATCAAACTTGCCTCTGATGAAATCAAAGAATGGGTATATACTGCACACAACCTTGACAACAACACCATTATTGGATCCATTGGTGGCACCCAGGTACCTCTGACCCCAACAGTCCTCACAGAGGTTTTTGGTTTAAGGAATGGTGAAGACTCTGCTGAACTTTCTGGAGAAGAATTCTCTGATATACTTGCCAGGATGGGTCATCCTGAGGGGAACCCTAGCAAGCTGTTTAAGAGGAACCTGTCAGTGGAATACAGGTTTCTGGCAGATGTTGTAGGCAAGGTTCTGCTGGCCAAACATTCTGCCCATGACACCATCTCCAGATATCAGCTCTGCCTCATGGGAGCTCTGGTAGATAGGAAAAGCTTGAACTGGGGAGAAGTCTTTTTTGATCTGTTGAAGAAAAAGATAAACAAAACTTTTGTGAATTATGGAAGAATTCTGGGAGTCTTCCTTCAGGCCAAGTGCCCTGCTCTGCTAGTCTCCTCTGGAGTGCACATCAATGCCTCCAAGAGACTCACCTGTGCCCTATTTGGGAAATGGGACAGGCAAATCATCAGGCCCAGCAGGCCCTCTCCATCTGCCCCTTCAGGCACCAGGACTCTAAGAGTCACTCCACCCCAGGTCTCTGCCCCTGCAGAGGACCTGCCTGCTGCTAGTGCTGCTTCTCCTCCTCCAAGTCCAACCCTACCCATTCCATCTACCACTCCAGCCTCATCCACAATTACAATTTCCTGCCCATCTCCAACTTCTATTCCATCTCCAGCAACCATCTCATCTCCACCAGCAGACCACTTCCATCCCCTATTCTCTTATCCCCCACCAGATATCAACTGTGCAGTGGTGTCACCCTTAGGTACCGGGGGCTTCCGAGAGGGCTTGCTAGGTCACGAAATGAAGTTGACAGCCTGTGAGGGTTGAGCAACTTGCTTCGAGCTTTTTCCAGCAATTTTCCGATCACTCTGCGCAGTATACAAAATTTTTCATTGCTTCATTCCTATTTGGACTTGAATTTTCCAACTGAGGAGGACAGTGGCGTCGAAGGACTGTAGTTTGACAAACTTGAGCGCACTCTTTTTCGACATCGCACTACATTTACACAATTTAATAATTCTAGAGCGAGGTCACCTGAGCCATGTGAAGACGTTAGAAAATCTTCGGATCCAATCCAACAAATATTTGCTTCTCCTCTCTGCTTAACAAAGTCGCCGAAGACTAGATCTCTTTACAATATCATATAATTCCACCAATATTGCCATGCAGAGGAGATGAATAGAGAATTCCTCCAAAATTGCCCTCCTCCACTGAACCTTCCAGCAAACTGTTACGATGACCAGGAAGAAGATCCAGCAGATTCTTCCCTTAGATTTGGTCTCTCCAACAGATCTTTCTCTTGGAAGAAGATCCAAGATCTGATAACTACTCTTAGATTCACGTTCTCCAAATGAACAGAGCCTGTACTTTATTAGATCTACTCGGAAAGAGGCAAGAGGCAGTGGGTCTTGCTGGTCTTTGAATTTCCTGTGGCCAGAGCCGGCAGATCTTGAAGAGAAACAGGGATAAAAGCACTGCTTGATCCGGCTGAGATCATCAGAAATAAAAACCAGTGATTTTTTTCTTTCTTCTTGCTGAGTTCAACAGAGGCTTTGCATGAACAGGAAATATCTATGAATATCCGGCTTGCTCTGCTCCCAACAGTGCCACAGATGCTAAATCTCTCCAAGTTAAAGATCTAGGTCCAGATCTGTCGGGGAGATAAACCAGACAGCGACGGAAAACAGCGGCGAAAGCCTGGGTCTGGTCCGGACGTGAACGAGCACCAAAAACGGCTGTGCACGAACAGGGAATTCATGAACTTTTTAGCGGCAGAGCAACTCGCGAAACAAAAACCGTTTCTTTCTTCTGTGATATCCCTGACGGTGATGGCGAGAGAAAATCAGGAGCGCGGCGAGGCTCTTTTGCGAGAACAAAAAATGGCGACTAGGACATTTCTGATTGGGAGCGGACGTGAGAAATTCACGAACGGTGGTGTTTTTTTGATTCCTTCTTCTCGATCTGCTTCACAAACCGAGGAGAGCAGCGCAGAGAACTGATACGACCCCGCCTGGTACTGGGCTGCTCGCAGGGCCATCTAACCCAGGATCCATAGCCAGCCGGCAGCCGGTCGCACCAGGTCCCGTGGACCATACACCGCAACCCTTCTCCCAAGGGGGCACAGGCTGCTCGATACGTGATCCATAGCTGCACGCGACAGGCTTCTCATAGTGTGATCCAAGCTGTCCCCATAAGGCGGGTTGTTGGAGCCGGGAATCGAACCCAAGACCTCCCAAGATAAGATAAGGATTTCTCCTGAACTCCTATCACCAACTGAGTCGCGACTCAGTTGGTGATAGGAGTTCAGGAGAAATCCTTATCTTATCTAGGGAGGTATCGGGTTTGATTCCCGGCTCCAACAACCCGCCTTACGGGGACAGCTATGGATCACATAGTGAGCAGCCTGCCGCGTGCAGCTATGGATCACATGTCGAGGAGCCTGTGCACCCTTAGGAGAAGGGTTAGGGTGTATGGTCCGCGGGACTTGGTGCGATCGGCTGCCGGCTGGCTATGGATCCTGGGTTAGATGGCCCTGCGAGCAGCCCAGCGCTAGGCGGGGTCGTATCATAAAAAGTGCACTTTTATGATATGACCCCGCCTGGCGCTGGGTTGCTCGCAGGGCCATCTAACCCAGGATCCATAGCCAGCCGGCAGCCGGTCGCACCAGGTCCGCGGACCATATACCCCAACCCTTCTCCCAAGGGGGCATAGGCTGCTCGACACGTGATCCATAGCTGCACGCGGCAGGCTGCTCACCGTGTGATCCATAGCTGTCCCTGTAAGGCGGGTTGTTGGAGATAGGAATCGAACCCGAGACCTCCCTAGATAAGATAGGAGTTCAGGAGAAATCCTTTGTAAGACCCCCCCCCCCTCCCGGATCCCAAAACACGGCACGAAGGGGGGATCTTATGCCCGAAACAGCCGTCTTACGATAGCATTAGCACACGGGCTAACCTGTACCACAATATGCATATTCCGCCAGCTACAACAATATCAATATGACATGCCAACCCAACCAAAATATAATAAGAAGTAAGAGAAGTCAAATCCACATTAAGCATATAGTCCAAATACATCAATAAAGGAGAAGCTAAATCATGCTTCTACAGTATATCAGAGTACAGCTAAACATTGCCCAAACGGGCTACATCAGAGTATCAAAATACTAATAACAGTAACCGACGGTATCGACCGCACCGTCACTTCAGGCCCTGTCGTCCTGGCCTGGCTGTCCTGCTGCGTAGTCTGCGGCTGCTCTACCTGCGGGGTGGCCTCCTAAAAAGGAAGACGTAACAACCGTTAGTCGAAACGACTAAGTGGTTTCACATCTGCTCCCCCGGCGGCTTCTCGGCACCGGGTGGGGAAAAGGAACAATAGTACAATAAATAATAAGTATAAAAGGATACAAGCAGGTGGTAAGGTACATGAGTATCAATGTATAAACTAGCAGTTCTACAAGTGCTATCAATGTATAAACTAAACAATTCTACAAGAGCTAGTATAACATCAAGTGTAAGAAACTACAACAGGTAAGTAACTTAACTTATAAGGATGCTCATACAAGCTTATAAGTTAAGGGTCGATTTGCATAAAGTAACTCATCGTATAAGAGTGCCCATACAAACTTATACTATGAGGATCTTGTTGTGTAATGATATGAAATGGTATGTATGTTATGCAATGACTCACCCATGCACACCCATGCAACCACTATGTCGACATAGACCATTAGTTCCCACTTTTCGAGCAGGTAGCTAACCTCTCAGGCGTCAGCCGCCGTGGCCAAGCGGTGATAGTAGAGTGGGCGTCTCTACTACTAGGCGGATATCCACACTACTTCACCCAGGCCTCCGTACGCCTCAATGCTAAGAACACAACAGCGGAGCCCATGAGTACTATGGCCCAGCGGGAGCCTCGGGTAGATGTGCACCGAGGACCAAGCCGCGAACTGACCTTGTGTGACCCGGAAGGAGCCTCGGAGTGAGCACGAGGACCAAGCCCAACCGTTCACCTGGCACGGAAGGAGCCCCGGGACGTGAACACCGAGGACCAAGCCCAACCGCCCAAAGTCAAACTGTCGACTCCCGTCGGTGTGACGACTGGCGAGCCCGTAGACTTGCCACACTATCCTTAAACTAGGATTACGACACCGCATGTCTACTCACACCACATGCAAATTCCACATCATCGTGGCATGGAAGGAGCCTCAGAAGAAAGGCACGAGGACTAAGCCCAACCATCCACCTGGCACGGAAGGAGCCCCGAGACGTGAACACCGAGGGCCAAGCCCAACAGTCCGTTTGTATCATCTCAAGCTATCCAAGCTTGCGACGGCCAACACTGCACATACATACCTTCCCAATACTACCCATAGGGAGCCAACGCTCTAAGTATTGGACTACTAAATTTTATTCATCAATCGAACATACACCTGGCCATAACATATATGATCCAAAATGATCCCAACATAATACATATATGATGCGCATGTAATAATATACCAATTTCTATAGAGTCATTCTGTTCAAGTAATCTTGCATCACAATTCGATTGTAAGAAATCTGTTTCCAACATGATATAACAAGATATGCATCTATAACAACTTACCAAATTCTATAAAGTCAATTCATTCAATAAATCTTGCTTCATAATTAGTTGTATGAAATCTAATTGATAAGATTCATCATTCATAGCATTACGGTGGTTAATTATGAAATATTTCATCAAAACCTCAAGCTAATTTGCAACATCGATTTCACCGAACCGAAATCCATATTATACAAAAACCCAGTATTTTAAGTGCAGATTGAATCTGGACAGCAACGTCAACTGGAGATTCCCGAGGCTACAACAATCTGGCGAAGATGTGTAACCCCTCAATGGAAAGGTCTTTTCATGGGTTACAACTTTCATATTCATCCCACAACCCAGATTTGAATGTATCCTATTTGAATTTGGCTTCAAAGTCGCTGCGCACAGAACACAATTCTGCATGTAGGATTTATCGGATGTCATTTTCGTCAAGGCTTTCCCGTGGCTACAGACTTCGCCTGAAGTCATGCAACCATTTGTTGGAAAGGTATTTTCAAGGGCTTCAACTTTTATGTTTAGCCTAAAGCCTAGATCTGGCCATATCACACCTAAAAATGGCCACGAAGTTCTCTGCGCATAGAATACAGATTCTGCAAGCATCTTAAGGAGGAATGAACGACATCGATTCATCTTCCTCCTCAAGGCGATCTTCCCAAGTCATTCCAGAAAACCTCCTCCCTTATTCAACCTCAAAATACAAATACCCTTCACGAAACCATCCCCTATCATCACATAGAAGAAGGGAGTGGTTGAAGAGATCTAAAACCTAGGACACAAGTCCTAGAATGGCCTTTCCTAGAAAACTCCTCCTCTCCATCAAGACTCTCTTGAGTCGATGTCTCACCTAAGAAAAGAACTATAGATCTAGCACCAATGAAGAGGGTAGGAAACTCATCTCACTTCAAGCGGTTCCATTTCCGGTCATAGACCTTGTGATTCTTCGCGGCAGCATCCTCTCCTCTACGGCGATGGCGGATCTCCTTCCCTAGATCTTCCTCCAGTAAACTCTCCTTCTCCACAGTACTTCTCTCATAAAGATACGGCTGGGAGGAAGAGTGAAATGGCTAGGTTTTTTTCCACTGTTCCTTATATATGTATAATGTGACACGGGTAGGGACACGCCCATGTCCTTACCCGTGTCCCACTCAAGCGAAGCGTAACAGGCGGTTACAATGCCGATTCAATACTTGACACGACGGAACACGCCCTGGTCACGCCCATGGTCATGCCTGTGACCTGGGGCGTGTAAACCTCTCACTCGAGAACCAACCACCTACTCGAGTACCTTAAGCACCTACTCGAGTATCTTAAGTCACGCCCCTGGGTCACGCCCGTGACCCAGGGCGTGTAACCCAATTTACTCGAGTGATTTGAAAACTACTCAAGTAACCGTGGCGGCTGCTCGAGTACCTTCAATCACGCCCCTGGGTCACGCCCGTGACCCAGGGCATGTAACCCAATTTACTCGAGTAATTTGAAAACTACTCGAGTAACCGCGACAGCTACTCGAGTACCTGCAGTCACGCCCCTGGGTCACGCCCGTGACCCAGGGCGTGAAACCTGATCTGGACTAACTTCTCCAGTTCACAAGTGCCGCCCTTTTTCCTCCACTTTCCTGAACTCAAGCCTGCCCTCCTGACTCAAAACTCGCATGGGGGCCTAGCGCGAATCAGGACGTTACAAATCCTATAAACAAAATAAAATATTTCGTCCCCGAAATCAGGCTAGGGCTATGGGGAAGACAAGCGTACAGAAAATAAATATGCCTTTAAACAAAATTACCTGGAGGAAATAATCCCGGGTAGCGTTTTTGCATCAAGTCCATCAGCTCCCAGGTAAACTCCTCCTTCCCATGATTGGACCATTGTACCTTCACCAAGGGAACACTTTTACGGCGTAATGTTCTTGTCTCGTTGTCCACAATCCGCACCGGCTCTAGTCGCACAGACCCGTCCGAAGCCACTGCACCATCAGTAGTGGGAATATATTGATCGGGCTGCAACAGCGCCCTTAGAAGCGACGACACATGGAACACGTCGTGGAGATTCTCTAGTTCTGGTGGTAACTCCAACCGATAGGCCAACGGGCCAATCCTTTCCAAAATAGTATAAGGTCCAACATATCTTGGGCTGAGCTTTTTCACACCACGAACTGGTGACACTCCATGCATCGGCCGGATCTTCAGAAACACCTTATCTCCAACTTGAAACTCCACCATTCGGTGCTTTGCATTATAATACTTCACCTGTCGACTTTGAGCCTCCAACATACGATCTCGTATCAGCCTAACCACTGTATCGGTATCATCAATATACTCAATACCCAAGGTCTTCGGGTCTTCATATTGCACCCAAGACAAGGGGGTTCTAAAGCTTATACCATAAAGCGCTTCATGAGGTGCCATACCGATGCTCGCCTGATGACTGTTGTTGTAGGACAATTCCACCAGTGGTATGAGTCTTTCCCACGGATCACCCCTATCCAACACACATAATCTCAGCAGATCCTCCAATGTCCTAATGGTCCTTTCAGACTGTTTGTCCGTCTGAGGATGAAATGCGGTGCTAAAGGTAAGGCGTGAGCCCAAATACGCCTGTACCGCCTTCCACTCCTTGGAAGTAAAGCGACCATCACGGTCAGAAACGATCGTCTTAGGCACGTCGTGATATCGTACAAACTGCTCCACGAAGAGGCATACCAAGACGTCCACGTGAGCCTCTTTCTTCATGGGAATGAATCGGGCTACTTTTGTCAGCCGATCAACAATGACCCACACTGAATCATTCCCGGAGCGTGAGCGAGGTAGCCCATGGACAAAGTCCATGGAGATATCCTCGAACTTCCATTTGTGGATGGGCAACGACTGCAACAAACCACCGGGACTCCTGCATTCAGCCTTCACTCTTTGACAGGCTTCACAATGAGTAACATAATACTAGACATCCTTCTTCATTCCCGGCCAACACATGGTCTTCCGCAAACCGGCGTAGATCTTAGCAATACCCAGGTGCACTGCATATTGAGAGCTGAAAGTCCACCTAGTGTCAACTACCTTCACCTATGGGGGGGGGGGGAATAGGCGACGTGCAGCGTTTTTGTGGAATTAAGATTGTACCTGCAAACGAAAATAAAACAGCACAGCAAAGAAAGTACACAAGCTATTTATAGTGGTTCCCCGATTTGGGTACATCCACTTTCCCCCTTCGACCTATCTCCCAACAAGGGATGACTCGGTCTCTTCACCAACAGGATTAAAATCCAATCCTTGCACTATCGGAAGGAACCCTTCCACACGTAGGAGACAACACTCCCACAACACGGGTTGCACCCAACCCTTACAACTAGGAACTAACGTTCCTTTACAACAACAATGAAACTAGAATGTACAAGAAATACAAACTACTTTTGTAGACTAAGATGTGCCTCTTCGTTCGATAACGGTCAACGAAAAATCCACAACCCTAGATCTCTCTTGGAGAGAATCTCCCCGAAACCGGCGGCGGCAAGAAGGGCAGCGGCTAAGTTCTCGGGATCGGCGGCGACAACGGTGTGCGGCTGCAGTACTTTGGAGATTCAAACTACGTAGCAAAGCTAGCAAGGTCTTCCAACGGTCACACTAGGATCGATTGTCTCAATCAATTCGGACGGGAAGGTTTTCCCGATCAACAAATCAAGAGACAAAAGATCTCTGGTTAGACGCGTGAGATGTTGTGCTTGGCAGAGCTTCTGTCGCCGGGAGATCTGGAAGAAACCACGATCAAGGTCGGCGAACAACTTGCACTAGCGGCGACGGCGGCGGAGCAGGTATCGCGATTTAGGTCTAGGTCAGCGGCTCGACTTCGTCTTTTTTAGTGTATGTTTCTGTTCAAAATACGCATATATTTATACGGTAGAACTACTCCATTATAGCCGTTAAGGGTCCCACCTGAAGAAACCCTAAGCCCGGTTCAAAACAGCGCCAGCGGCTGAGTCCGGTCCAGCGGGATCCAGAATTCGCCCAAGTCAAAATCGGCGAGAATCGAAGGTGATTCTCGTCGAATCGTCGAGAATCAAAGGTGATTCTCGACGATTCGGCGAGAATCAAAGGCGATTCTCGTCGAAGTTGACTTGTTTGCACGCACTGTTTTTAGCCGGAAAGAGACGGCGAGAATCACTAGTGATTCTCCCCGAATCGACGAGAATCACTTGATGATTCTCGCCGAATCGGCGAGAATCACTTGGTGATTCTCGTCGATTAACACTTGGACGATTTTTCGTCAATCCGCCCATGGGCTGCTCTTTGACCCATCCTTGCTCCTTGTCTGTTCTGGCAATATCACAGCCCTGTACTTGAAAGTAAGTACACTCCAATAGAGAGAGTACACGTAGGCCAACACACTGATCTGCTCAACGAGGGATTACATCGTGCAGACCCGTGTATATTGACCTACTGCACCCTGACATTGGTGTGCACTTAGCGTGGAATAACTGCAAGCACAACTTGAAATATTTTATCAAATACATTGTCTATTTACCTTAGCTTGTTCAGGGGCTTCTTCAAATCAGGTACGTTGTGGATACAATACCCAACAATCTCCCCCTATTTGAAGAAGCCTAAACCCTACAAGCTAAGGTGAATAGAGCATATGGGAATGAAAGCCATAAACTTGAAATTGAGTTGAGAGAGATATTTCATTACCAATACCAATTTGTTGAGAGCAAACTTGGAACCACCTTAGCCTTAGCCGAGAGGGTAATCTCCCCCTTTTCGGCTTCTGCAAATCTGGGTCTGTTGTAGTTGACCCCTTGCTTCCCCTCTGTACTTGCACCTGTGCTCACAATTGAGTTCCTGGCAGAGGCTCCCCCTAGAAGCACGAGCCTGGAGCTTCTGTAGTCTTCATTCCTCATAGTTTAGCATCCCCAATTCAGTTTTGAAAAGACTGAACTTGGCTTCGTCTAAGGGCTTCGTGAAAATATCTGCAATCTGCTTGTCCGTGGGGACATAACAGAGAGAGATGTCCTTGTTCTCCACGTGCTCCCGAATGAAGTGGTAGCGCACTTCAATATGCTTTGTTCTGCTGTGCGATACCAGATTGTTGGCAATTGCAATTGCACTGGAGGAGTCGCAGTACATTGGTACTTCCTTGAACTGAAGGTCGTAGTCGGCTAACTGGTTTCTGATCCATAGGAGTTGTGCGCAACAGCTGCCTGCCGAGATGTACTCAGACTCTGCTGTGGAGGTAGCTACACAATTGTGCTTCTTGCTGTTCCAAGAGATAAGCCTTCTTCCGAGGAATTGACACGTCCCGGAAGTGCTTTTCCTGACATCCCTACTCCGTGCAAAATCAGCATCTGAAAAACCTATTAGCTCGACATCATTGTTTCTCGGGTACCACAAGCCAAGATTGGGAGTACCTTTAAGGTATCTTAGAATTCGCTTTGCAGCGACATACTGAGATTCCTTAGTGTTCACCTGATATCTGGCACAAACACATGTGGAGAACATGATATCCGGTCTACTGGCAGTAAGGTAGAGCAGGGATCCAATGATGCTTCTGTATTTGGCTTCATCGAAAGGTTTACCTTTCTCATCCTTATCCAGATACATAGTGGATCCCATTAGAGTCCTCATAGAAGTTGCATTCTCCATACCGAATTTCTTGAGGAGTTCATTTGTGAACTTCGTCTGAGAGATGAAGATTCCATCCTCAGACTGTTTCACTTGAAGTCCCAAGAAGTACTTTAGCTCTCCCATGCTGCTCATTTCAAACTTTCTTTGCATAAGTTTGGAAAACTTTTTGCAAAGATTGTTGTCCGTTGAGCCGAATATAATGTCATCGACATAGATTTGCACCAGCAAAATCTTGCCTTTGACTTCCCTGAGAAACAATGTCTTATCTATTTTATCTCTAGAGAACTTGTTCTCAAGAAGAAAACTAGATAAAGTCTCATACCAAGCTCGTGGAGCTTGTTTTAACCCATATAAAGCTTTATTAAGAAAATATACATGATTGGGATAAGTAGGATTGACAAAACCTGGGGGTTGAGCGACGTATACTTCCTCTTTCAGGTCTCCGTTCAAGAATGCTGATTTCACATCCATTTGATAGACTGTGAATCCTTTGTGCGAAGCATACGCCAGGAACAATCTGATTGCCTCGAGCCTTGCCACTGGTGCAAAGGTCTGGTCGAAGTCAATCCCCTCCTCCTGTCTGTAACCTTGAGCCACCAGCCTTGCCTTGTTCTTTATGATGACACCATGTTCATCCAGTTTGTTTCTGAAGATCCACTTGGTGTCAATCACATTCTGCTTGTGTGGTTTGGGAACCAGCGTCCAAACGTTGCATCGTTCGAATTGATGTAGTTCATCTTGCATGGCCAAAATCCATGCCGCATCTTTGTTCGCCTCGTCGAACTTCTTTGGCTCAACCTATGACAGGAAGCTAAGATGCAAAATCTCGTTAATGGTACCTCTTCGAGTTCTGACACCGTCACGAGGTTCTCTGATGATCTGATCTCTAGGATGATCCCTCACGTGCCAGAGCTCAAGAAGTCTGGCGTCTGGAGCTTCGACTACTTCTTGGGCTTCTCCTTCTTCTAAGAGATTTGTTCCATTTTGATCTTCAACATTCCCAGTTGATGTTGAGGTGGAAACTTTGACGTACTTAGGAGTTTCATCTTTAGCGGTCTCCTCGAGACTCAGCTGTTCAAGTCGTGCACCTGCATCTTCAAGAATACCACTGGAAGAATTGCTGTTAAGCAAACTTCCTTCATCAAATACAACATTAATTGGTTCTTCTACCACTAGGGTTTTCTTATTGAAGACCCTATATGCCCGACTGTGGGAACTATAGCACATGAATATGCCTTCGAAGCATTTTTCACCAAATTTAGTACGCGGGTACTTCCCATTATTCAGTACATAGCATCTGCAATCAAAGATCCTCAAGTAGGACATGGTTGGTTTCCTGCCTCTCAGTAGCTCATAAGGCGTCTTACGATGATGCTTGTTGATCAATGCTCGGTTTTGTACGTGACAAGCTGTATTGACCGCCTCAGCCCAGAAGTATTCTGGGAGAGAAGCGTCTTTTAACATTGTCGTGCAGGATTCAATGAGAGTTCTATTTCTCCTCTCCGCAACTCCATTTTGCTGAGGAGTGCGCGGGGAGGAAAAATCATGAAAGATACCTTGTTCTTCACAAAACTCTGTCATAGCACCAGATTCGAATTCTGTCCCATGGTCACTTCTGATTTTGACCACTGGGCAGTTAAATTCGTTCTGAACCTGCTTGACAAAACTAGTGAAGATGTCAAACGTATCCGACTTTCGTTTTAAGAAGAACAACCATGTAAACTGAGAGTGATCATCAACTATCACTAGCGTATAGGACTTGCCTCCCAAGCTATGAACTTGCATTGGACCAAACAAGTCCATATGTAGAAGGTAAAGACATCGGGAAGAGTCTTTGTCTTCAATGCTCTTAAAGGTAGCCCGAGTCTGTTTGCCCATCTAGCATGCAGGACAGGGGCTATCTTTGATGCACTTAATAACGGGAGCATCCCTTACTAAGTTTTTAGAAAACAGCATACTAATTATTTTGAAATTAATATGTGCCAATCTCTTGTGCCATTGTTCACAAAGAGATGCACTGCCTGTTGCTACAAGGCATACGGTTGTAGATGAATCTAAACTGAGAAAATTTAAGCAGAAGATATTTCTGCTCCTAATGCCTGTTAATACCGTCTCAGAAGAGGCACATGATATTATCAGACATTTATCCTTGCAGAACTTAACATCATAACCTTTATCACATAACTGACTTACACTGATCAGGTTATGGTTTAGCCCTTCAACATAAGCCACGTCGGTGATAGAGATTATACCGTTGGAAATCATACCGTAACCTCTGGTGACTCCTCGATCTGACCCTCCAAAGATGACTTTGGGTCCATTCTCGACTGGAGTGTAATCACGCAGCAGGCTTCTTGTCCCAGTCATATGCCGGGAGCATCCACTGTCCAAGTATCAGATCGGCGTTTTGGTGGCCTTTGGACATTCCTGTAAAACAAAATTAATTTCCCTTACGAACCCAATCGAACTTGGGTCCTAGATTCTTGGTTAGCATACTCCCCCTCGGGTGGTTAACCCTACGAGTGGTCGGCCTCGCATTGCTAACATAGGGAGTCTCGTCATACCTCGGATTAAACCAGCAATCCACGGCAAAGTGACCGACTTTGCCACAACACCAACAGTCAAATCTGTTGTACCTCTTCCTAGGCTCCTGCTTTACCCTGGGAATGGTGGGTACAGCCGGGGCCTTGGATCTGGAGGTGGAGGCCTCATAGTGATTGCAGTCACATGACTTCCTCACCTTCTGTTTCTTCAGTATAACAGGCTTGGCTCTTGGTGCCTGCTTTCCATTATGGCCGCTAGAGAATTGACCATAATTTCCCATGTGGATTTCCTCATAAGGTGCCTTGAAGGCACTCTCACCGATGTTCCGGGGAAAGGTCCAACCATCATATCGGCTCTTTGGCTTTGCAACCGAGGTCCGGAAATGATGACCAAAGGTTGATTCAAAGTCATGTTGGTTGCAAGGGAAGCTAGGCTTTCTGAACGCAACAGGACTGAGCAGAGCCTTTCCCTTTTCAGCAGCAGAGGCCTTCTTGGCGGCCTTATTCTTCCTCTGGTTCCTGTTTCTCCTGGATGAGGAACCAGATACCCCTACGTGCCCCAAGCCAGCTCCTTTGGCCTGAGCAAAGAAGGTATCAACAACTGGAAGAACTGTTTTTGGCATAGAGAAGCTCTTGACGATCTTCCTTTCTGCCACAAGTTGTTCTTCCAACTTGTCGACTTCCTCCTGCTTAAGATCAAGGAGCTTAAAAGATTCTGAATGCTTTGAAGTCAGGTCAAGGTGCTCCTGTCGGAGAGAAATCAAACTAGTGATCTCTTCCCTTAGGGAGACACTCTCACCCTTAAGGAATTTCACTTCCTTTTTCTCAGCCTTCAATCTCTTACGGCACACCTCGAAAGTGTTGAGTAGAAGCTCATACTTCTCAAGGAGCTCCGCTTCACGGGCCGAAAGGCTATCCTCAGGGTCATCATCCTGAGACTCAGGATCAGATTCAGAGTCGGAGAGAGGGGTGTGAGCTTTTACCTTCCCAGTAAATGGGGGGCATTCTCCTTCTGAGTCGGAGCGACCCACCAGCCCGAAGTAGGCTTCCTCATCATCACTGGAGTCTGAGGAATCAGACTCACTCAGTGTCTTTGGCCTTTTGGCGATGTAGCTCCGCTCTTTCTTCTTATCTCTAGAGGATTTGTGCTCCTCTCCTTTCCCTTTTTCTTTCTTGCCTTGGTAGCAGTCGGCCACGACGTGTCCTGGCTTATTGCATCCAAAACAAATAATGTCAGAGGAGCGATGTTTGTTCGGTTTAGAAGCATACCTGTCAGAAGAATAATTTTTCTTCTGATGCCTGGAGGAGGAGCCGTCTTTATTTCTTTGATTCATCATCTTGAGGAACTTCTTGAATTCTCGGGTGATGAGGGAGAAATCCTCCTCAGACAGCTCTGAGCTGGAGGAGCATGGCTCGGAGTCCTCCTCCTCATCCTTTTTCCTTGCACGGTATGAAACCGCACCCTTGCCTTTTCTAGAGTGAATGGATTTTAGAGCCACAGTCTTTTCTTTGGCTGCAACCTTCTCTGCTTCTTCTTCTGCTTTCCTGGTGTTCAGTTGAAGCTCATAGGACATCAGCTTCCCAAACAGAATTTGCGGGTCTGTTTCAGCTAGTCTGCCAAACTCTCGGATGGCGCAGATCTTTGTGTCCCATTCCTTAGTAAGGGACCTAAGGAATTTATCATTAAGTTCACCATCAGTGAACACTCTTCCATAACCTTTGAGGGCATTGACAATCTTGAGGAAGTTCTCGAAGGTGACTCCGATCTCTTCCTTAGGCCCTTGTCTGAAGGCCTCATATTTCTGGTTCAGAAGGGATCTCCGATCATCCCTCACTTCATCAGTGCCCTCCATTAGGATAATCAGGCAGTGCCAGATCTCCTTTGCTGTCCTGCAATTGCAGAAGTTCTGCATCATTGAGTCATCGACCGCGCTGACCAGAATGTTCCGCGCCTTCTTGTCAAGTCCCACCAGCACCATCTCGTCCTTGTCCATTTCAGAAATTTTCTTTGGAAATTTCTTGGTAGGATCTATGGTGGAGACCTTAGTGGGGATATAAGGTCCCTCCTCCACGATCATGAAGAGTCGAGGATCAACTGCTTCCATGTAGAACCTGATCCTTTCCTTCTAGATAAGAAAGTTGAGCCTGGTGCACACTGGGATCTTGCCTGTGAACTTGAGCCCGTCCATAGTAGATGTTTGCCTTCTTCTTGACACTAGCGGCAGGATTCTACTCAAGGTGTTAACCTTTTTGATGAGTAACCTGCCTCTGATACCACTTGAAAGTCCACCTAGTGTTAACTACCTTCACCTATGGGGGGGAATAGGTGACGTGCAGCATTTTTGCGGAATTAAGATTGTACCTGCACACGAAAATAAAACAGCACAGCAAAGAAAGTACACAAACTATTTATAGTGGTTCCCCGATTTGGGTACATCCACTTTCCCCCTTCGACCTATCTCCCAACAAGGGACGACTCGGTCTCTTCACCAACAGGATTGAAATCCAATCCTTGCACTATCGGAAGGAACCCTTCCACACGTAGGAGACAACACTCCCACAACACGGGTTGCACCCAACCCTTACAACTAGGAACTAACGTTCCTTTACAACAACAATGAAACTAGAATGTACAAGAAATACAAACTACTTTTGGAGACTAAGATGTGCCTCTTCATTCGATGACGGTCAACGAAAAATCCACAACCCTAGATCTCTCTTGGAGAGAATCTCCCCGAAATTGGCGGCGGCAAGAAGGGCGGCGGCTCAGTTCTCGGGATCGGCGGCGACAACGGTGTGCGGTTGCAGTACTTTGGAGATTCAAACTACGTAGCAAAGCTAGCAAGGTCTTCCAACGGTCACACTAGGATCGATTGTCTCAATCGATTCGGACGGGAAGGTTTTCCCGATCAACAAATCAAGAGACAAAGGATCTCTGGTTAGACGCGTGAGACGCTGTGCTTGGCAGAGCTTCTGTCGCCGGGAGATCCGAAAGAAACCACGATCAAGGTCGGCGAACAACTTGCACTAGCAGCGACGGCAGCGGAGCAGGTATCACGATTTAGGTCTAGGTCGGCGGCTCGACTTCGTCTTTTTCAGTGTATGTTTCTATTCAAAATACGCATATATTTATACGGTAGAACTACTCCATTATAGCCGTTAAGGGTCCCACCTGAAGAAACCCTAAGCCCGGTTCAAAACAGCGCCAGCGGCTGAGTCCGGTCCAGCGGGATCCAGAATTCGCCCAAGTCAAAATCGGCGAGAATCGATGGTGATTCTCATCGAATCGTCGAGAATCAAAGGTGATTCTCGACGATTCGGCGAGAATCAAAGGCCATTCTCGTCGAAGTTGACTTGTTTGCACACACTGTTTTTAGCCGGAAAGAGACGGCGAGAATCAGCTAGTGATTCTCGACGAATCGGCGTGATTCTCACCGAATCGGCGAGAATCACTTGGTGATTCTCGTCGATTAACACTTGGACGATTTTTCGTCAATCCGCCCATGGGCTGCTCTTTGACCCATCCTTGCTCCTTGTCTATTCTGGCAATATCACAGCCCTGTACTTGAAAGTAAGTACACTCCAATAGAGAGAGTACACGTAGGCCAACACACTGATCTGCTCAACAAGGGATTACGTCGTGCAGACCCGTGTATATTGACCTACTGCACCCTGACATTGGTGTGCACTTAGCGTGGAATAACTGCAAGCACAACTTGAAATATTTTATCAAATACATTGTTTATTTACCTTAGCTTGTTCAGAGCCTTCTTCAAATCAGGTACGTTGTGGATACAATATCCAACAAGAGCTATGTGCCTCTCTCAAGATATCCTCCCGGATTTTACCGCCCTTGGGAATGTAGAGCCGGCCGCGAAAGTAAACGAGGCCTTCTTTGAGTGTATACTCGTCGGTAGTTTCTTCTTCTATTGATTTAATTGCCGGGGCCAAAGCCGCATCCATTCCTTGCTCCATCCGAATCCGGTCCCGAATATCACAAATTATGCTCATGCTTGCCAAAAATTCTGTATACTCTACCGAAGGAGCCTTGAATATCAAGGTAATATCCATCTCTTCGATCATCCGAGCCAACTCCATGCTCATCAACCGAGACTCTGGGCTAAAGCATGGCACTTTTCTACTCAACGCATCAGCCACCGAGTTCGCCTTTCCGGGGTGGTAGTTCATGGTAAACTCATAGTGGCATAGAAATTATAACCACCGCCGTTGCCTCAAGTTCAACTCCTTCTGTGTATGAACATACTTAAAGTTTTTATGATCCGAAAAGATCTCGCAGTGGACGCCGTATAGATAGTGCCTCCAAACCTTCAAGGCGAACACCACTGCTCCCAACACCAAATCGTGAACCGGGTAATTGATTTCATGCTTCTTTAGTTGCCTTGAAGCATAAGCAATCACATGCCCGTGCTGCATCAATACCGCTCCCATCCCTTGATATGACGCATCCGTGTAAACTTGAAATCCTTCCTTCCCAGATGGAAGTGCAAGGATGGGAGCGGAGGTAAGTCTATCCTTCAACTCTTGAAATGCCGCTCCACATTGAGGTGTCCACTCAAATGGCACACCCTTCTTCATCAAGGAGGTAAGAGGAAGGGCAATCTTGGAGAATGTCACAACCCGCATTTCCTCAATGAGCACGTCGTATCAGAGAAACATGAAAAACGGGTTATGATGCCACGTCGTGCAGGGGATAACTGCACACGCTCAGGCAACCCTTTACACTTACTAGACCAAATCATCAGTTATATGCAAGAAAACCGTTGAGTTGGATGGTCGTATCCCTCGGCCTAGTAGAGCAAAATGTGGTTGTACGCGGCGGAAAATAATTGACTTTAGTTGTGATTTTTCCTTATGCACTCTAGATTTATTATACCATAGGAAATAGTCTGTTTTTACGTGGTTTGGAAATACGTCTTATTTTACCAAAACATGTATGCATGACATAGAATAGTAGGTTTGTTTTAACTTTAAAATATCTAATGCAACCTAGCATAAATCCTTCCCAAGAGCAAGTAGACATCATCTCATCCAAATGATTCATATTATCAGTCTAGCAGTCATATGTAGCAAGTAAAGAAAGCCAGCAATGGGCGCCAACAAGCTGACACGAACCCATTGGGGCGTATGTATGTCTGTACAATAAAGTAAAGAACTACCTCGCCCAACAAGCTCGGCAAGCTCCAAGTAAATTTCACCAAACTCTAGCCGCTCAACCGGCTACAACCTGCACCTGAGGCATTCAAGAAAGAACACCTCAGCAATCATCAAGGCTACAACATAGAGCATTAAGTTCATAAAATATGATGAAGGGGCTTACCGACCCCATATCAATTTTCATATAAAACGAGTGGAAAGAACAGGGTGGAAAACAAGTGTCAAACACTGCCAACCCAACGAGTAAAACACACCCAGTGCGTATAACAACCCTCATGCCCTGCCCAAACTTGCAGTAACAACAAGACGGTATATGCCAACACCATAACCGTATAACCTCACACGTCGAACACGTGCACTTGTGGTAGTGGTAAGTCATCAGTACTCAAGGGTTCAACATTGGTAGCCCAGAAGTGCAATGCACCGGGCCAAATCGGGCCAAAACTGGTGCAACGCACCACAAAGCACAACCCCCTCTGGGGCAATAAACGGTGGACACCAAGGCATTACCACACCACCCCTCACAGAGCCAGCAAATTACACCACACACCAAACGCACGACGCGCTCAAAACTCTCCATAATCCAACCTCAACACACTCACTACATCGATCCCAAACATGACCACAAATCTATAACAAGCTTGATAGAGTTTGGGTATCTACTTCACCACAAGCGAACTCCACAAGTAACAACGCCGACAAAACCAACAAGTTTATCACAACATGATGGACAAGAAGGGATCACATGAACAAGAAAAAAGTACATGAATGAGAAAGGTAAAGCTACATGAATAAAATTAAGAATTCCAGGCATAAGAAAGAATTGAGCATAGGGAAAGAAGATAATTAGCCGGTAAGCATATAATACTTGAAGGAACAAGAGGATTCATGCTTGTGACTACTAAACAAAAGTAAGAGTAACAAGGCTAACATATTTAGACAAAAGTGAGGTGCAAAACAAGAAGAACAAGCTAGTAAAATTGAAAGGGGAAAGCTAGCTAAACTTGCACAATCAAAGAACAAGAAAACAAGATTGGCAAGGGTGAAGAACACCGCTTGCCTGAACCGAGACGATACCGCGACGACTGCTCCTCTCTTTCCTTCCCTTGCCTTAGCTTTTCTCCCTTGCTTTCTCTTTGAGAATGAAGAAGAAGGTGAAGAAAGGGATAAGTGAGGAGGAAGAATTTCTTTCTCGGTCTTATATCTTCCAGAATCAGAGAAATGAACGGCACAAAAAACTGAAAAAAATTGATTTTAGGCCCTGACACGCCCTGTGACACGCCCGTGTCACAGGCCGTGTCACTTAAGTGGTGGGCAACCGCTTGACCTCCAAACAGTACACGGCCTGTGACACGGGCGTGTCACAGGCCGTGTCACTGGACACGCCTACCTAACGGCCGTGTCACTTGTACACAGCATCCAGCCAAATAACCCGAGCAGGATACGGCCTTGGGACACGCCCGTGTCCTAAGCCGTGTCACCCCAAACTCGACATTCGTCGAGCGAACTTCTCCGAGCGAAGTTCGTCGACAGCAGGACACGCCCTGTGACACGCTCCTGTCACAGGCCGTGTACCCTTCTCTCGACACTCGACACTCGACATTCATCGAGCGAAATTTGCGGTTCATATCTTCCCACAGAAATATCTATCAATAGAAATTCCTCCACTAGACGGTCGGTTTAGGGTTTAGGGTGATCGTGGAATGGGCCGTGTGACACTTTCTCGAGCCTGAGTCGTGTTGCTCAAAATGGGTTGATTGTATGGCATTTTGTATGGAAGATGTGGAGTTAGTAGATGAAAGCATGTTTCCTGGATTTGACAACAAAAAAGGGTAAAAAGTCCTTAAGGAAGAAATGGTCTAGGATGGGAAAGGAACACTTTTCAAAATAGTGAAAAATGGTCAAATTTTTGAGTGACACGGCCTGAGACACGGGCGTGTCCCAGGGCGTGTCCAAGCTCGGGATGTGTTTTGGCTTTGTGGTCGTCGAACTTCGTTCGACGAAGTTTCGGGAGGAACACGCCCCCCGACACGGGCGTGTCGGGGCGTGACCCAGGGCGTGACCTAGGGCGTGACCTCCTTGACTCGACGAATTTTGTTTGCATCTATAAGAGGGTTTGTGAACGGATTTGACAACAAAAAGGGTAAAAAGTCCTTAAGGAAGAAATGGTCTAGGATGGGAAAGGAACACTTTTCAAAATAGTGAAAAATCGTCAAATTTTTGAGTGACACGGCCTGGGACACGGGCGTGTCCAAGCTCGGGATGTGTTTTGTCTTTGTGGTCGTCGAACTTCGTTCGACGAAGTTTCGGGAGGAACACGCCACCCGACACGGGAGTGTCGCGGCGTGACCCAGGGTGTGACCTGGGGCGTGACCTCCTTGACTCGACGAATTTTGTTTGCGTTGAGTTGTGCTAGACGAATGGGGTACACGCCCCGTGACACGGGCATGTCACGGGCCGTGTCCCGTTGGGTCGACTAATTTCGCTCGACGAATGTCGAGTGTCGAGTGTCGAGTGTCGAGTGTCGAGAGAAGGGTACACGGCCTATGACACGGGCGTGTCACAGGGCGTGTCCCGCTGACGACGAACTTCTCTCGGCGAAGTTCGCTCGACGAATGTCGAGTTTGGGGTGACACGGCTTGGGACACGGGTGTGTCCCAAGGCCGTGTCCTGCTCGGGTTGTTTGGCTGGATGTTGTGTACAAGTGACACGGCCGTGTAGGTAGGCGTGTCCAGTGACACGGCCTGTGACACGCCCATGTCACGGGCCGTGTACTGTTTGGAGGTGAGGCGGTTGCCTACCGCTTAAGTGACACGGCTTGTGACACGGGCGTGTCCCAGGGCGTGTCAGGGCCGAAAATAAATTTTTTTAAAGTTTTTTTGTGCCGTTCATTTCTCTGATTCTGGATCAAATGGTCCAGCTCTGTTTTGGAAGATATAAGAGCGAGAAAGAAATTCTTCCTCCTCACTTGCCCCTTTCTTCACCTTCTTATTCATTCTCAAAGAGAAAGCAAGGGAGAAAAGCTAAGGCAAGGGAAGGAAAGAGAGGAGCAGCCGTTGCGGTATCGTCTCGGTTCAGGCAAGCAGTGTTCTTCACACTTGCCAATCTTGTTTTCTTGCTCTTTGATTGTGCAAGTTTAGCTAGCTTTCCCCTTTCAATTTTACTAGCTTGTTCTTCTTGTTTTGCACCTCACTTTTGTCTAAATATGTTAGCCTTGTTACTCTTACTTTTGTTTTGTAGTCACAAGCATGAAGCCTCTTGTTCCTTCAAGTATTATATGCTTACTGCCTAATTATCTCATTCCCTATGCTCAATTCTTTATTATGCCTGTAATTCTTAATTTTATTCATGTAGCTTTACCTTTCTCCTTCATGTACTTTTTGCTTGTTCATGTGATCCCTTCTTGTTCATCATGTTATGATAAGCTTGTTGGTTTGGTCAGCGTTGTTACTTGTGGAGTTCGCTTGTGGTGAAGTAGATACCCAAACTCTATTAAGCTTGTTATAACTTGGGTGATTTGTGGTTATATTTGGGAATGTTGTAGTGAGTCTGTTGAGGTTGGATTATGGAGAGTTTTGAGCGCGTCGTGCGTTTGGTGTGTGGTGTCATTTGCTGGCTCTGTGAGGGGCGGTGTGGTAATGCCTTGGTGTCCACCGTTTATTGCCCCAGAGGGGGGTTGTGCTTTGTGGTGCGTTGCACCTATTTTGGCCCGATCTGGCCCGGTGCGTTGCACTTCGGGGTTACCACCGTTGAACCCTTGGGTACTGATGACTTACCACTACCACAGGTGCACGTGTTCGACGTGTGAGGTTATACGGTTATGGTGTTGGCATATGCCGTCTTGTTGTTACTGCAGGTTTGGGCAGGGCATGAGGGTTGTTATACGCACTGGGTGTGTTTTACTCGTTGGGTTGGCAGTGTTTGACACTTGTTTTCCACCCTGTTCTTTCCACTCATTTTATATGAAAATTACTATGTGGTCGATAAGCCCCTTCGTCATATTTTATGAACTTAATGCTCTATGTTGTAGCCTTGATGATTGCTGAGGTGTTCTTTTTTGAATGCCTCAGGTGCAGGTTGTAGCCGGTTGAGCGGCTAGAGTTTGGTGAAATTTACTTGGAGCTTGCCGAGCTTGTTGGGCGAGGTAGTTCTTTATTTTATTGTACAGACATACATACGCCCCAATGGGTTCGTGTCAGCTTGTTGGCGCCCATTGGTGACTTTCTTTACTTGGTACATATGACTGCTAGACTGCTAATATGAATCATTTGGATGAGATGATGTCTACTTGCTCTTGGGAAGGATTTATGCTAGGTTGCATTAGATATTTTAAAGTTAAAACAAACCTACTATTCTATGTCATGCATACATGTTTTGGTAAACTTAGACGTTTTTCCAAACCACGTAAAAACAGACGATTTCCTATGGTATAATAAATCTAGAGTGCATAAGGAAAAATCACAACTAACGTCAATTATTTTCCGCCGCGTACAACCACATTTTGCTCTACTAGGCCGAGGGATACGGCCATCAAACTCAACGGTTTTCTTGCATATAACTGATGATTTAGTCTAGTAAGTTTAAAGGGTTGTCTGAGCGTGTGCAGTTATCCCCTGCACGACGTGGCATCATAACCCGTTTTTCCTCTTGCTCTGATACGACGTGCTTATTGAGGGAATGCGGGTTGTGACAGTTGGTATCACAGGGAGGTTTGCTTGATAATTGGTCGGGCAAACTTTCCTTTTTGTAATACGTATTAATCATCATATTATACACACACCGAGGTGTCATCAGTATGTCTTGGCCGAAGCACGAACACTACACTCATGGCATGAACAGAAGTATACGGGGCATATTATGTAGTATGGGATGCATAATATGTGGTTGTATATGGATCCACCATAGGGGAAACATGTGAGGGTTATGTAGTATAGGATGCATAACCTCACCACATGGATGGGACTAGCATGTTTTCTTTTATTCGTTGCATGCAATGTTATGTAGTATGGGATGCATAGCATTGTGATGCATACGACCGCTCATGACATGCATTAAGGCTATTTTTAGAATGCATAGCACAACACGCATAACATAACATTGCATGAGCATAACATGCCAAGCTAAAGATTTACATGATGACACCTGAACACACATGGTTTTGGGTCAAATAAATTCATGCATTCATGGTTTAGGCACAAGTTAGTGGGATGACGGTGAGTCATCGCAGGCTAGGCATAACATAATTCTTAAACTCCCAGAGCAAGTTAGCAGTTCATGTTCATATTTATACATGTATTGTCTGTACATAGTAGTTGTGTGTTTTTGTTGGGTTTGAGCTTGATGAGGGTGAACATGTTTAAAGGATGTCAAAGCGTCCAGTGACAAGGCAGACTCCCCAATCTAAGGCTGAGTCTTCGGCGTGCAGAATAATGCCCTGATGGATAGTGTACGACAAAGTAATGATGCTTTGACTAGGCAAGTGCAGGATGTGCATTCCCAGCTCCAAGCTATGTCATCAGTGATGTCTGGGCTGGCACCAAGAGTGCAAGAGCTTGTCAGAGGCCCCGCTGTTTCTACTCCTTCCGTTGCGTTGATACCCCCAGTTGTGGTTCCTCCTGCGATGACTTTTATCTCGCAGTTTCAGCGACTTTTACCACCTCCCTATGATGGAAAAGCGGACTTTGTGATCTTGGATGATTGGGTGATCACATTGGAAGAGATGTTTGTTTATTCTGGTGTTACCGAGGACCAGAAGGTGATGATTGCCGCCTATCAACTAAAAGGGTTGGCTAAAAGTTGGTGGTTGCAAGAAAAGGAAAGCTTAGTGGCGGGATGTTCGTGGGAAGTCTTCAAAGAAATGTTACGGCGCAAGTTTCTGCCGTCAGTTGAAAGGAACCGCCTGATGAATGACTTTTTGTACCTGAAGCTGAGGAAACTCACTGTTAGTGAGTTTGAAATTGACTTTAGCAAGCTAAGTCGGTTCTCTCCAAACCTGGTGACTACGGAAGCTGACCGAGTGAAGAGATTTCATGGCAGACTAAGGAGTGATGTCCAGCAGTTCGCAAGCACTTATGGAGCGACGAGTTATACCAGTATGGTTGAGGCTGCTTTGAAGGCTGAAGCTATAGAAAATGCAAAACAAAGAGAGCAGTGGATGAGGAAGGACAAGAGAAAGCTAGTGGAAGAGAAAAGCTCCCAAGAAGCTGCTGGGCGAAAGAAGAGTAAGGAGACGTGTAGCTTCTGTAGCCGGTCAGGTCACCCGTTTGAGAGATGTTTCAAGCGATTGGGAATGCAGAAGAAGGAGCAGGTGCATGCCATTCAGGGTGCGCCAACCAGAGGCTTGAAGTGTACAAGTTGTGGGGGAAGCGGTCATGATGTGGGCCGCTGCTGGGTCAAAGACAAGGTGTGCTTTCAGTGTGGCAAACAGGGACATCTCAAGGCAAGGTGCCCACAAAACCAGCCCGTGCTGCAGCCAATGCCACTCCAGGCTTTGCCTCCGCTTCCGCGTTTGGACAAAGGCAAGGGGAAGTTCAATGTGATCTCGTCAGAGGAAGCTCAGATGTATCCTCAGGTTATCTCAGGTTCGATTCCTTCCTCTGGTCCACGTTTTGTTTATGAATCTTAAGAGTAGTTCTTAGATAAATATGTACCCTTATAGGAAAATTTAAGGTAAAGAACCGTTGGGCGCGTATTCTCTTCGATTCTGGCTCGACCCATTTACATGTGGCTCTAACCTTTGTGGATCAGTATCGTTTGACACCAGATCGAGTGGGGAATGACTTTTTGGTGACGTTTCCTTCCGGTTCTTCTGTGGTTGTAGACTGGGGTCTTCTTGATTGTCCCATTTTGTTGGGGGATTTCTTAGCGAAGGCTGATTTGAAGGTGATCTATTTGGAAGATTTTGACGTTATCTTGGGCATGGACTGGTTATCCCGCTATGACGTCGTTATCCAGTGCAAAGGAAAACGCTTGGATTTTATCAAGGACAATGGTCAGCCGGGAAGTGTTTATGGTGATTCATGCCAGGATTCTCCAGGGATTTCGGCGGTATGTGTTCGGATGTTGTTTGTTTCCGACTGTTTTGCTTGTCTAGTCTCAGTTGTGGGGACTAGTGTTGTTTTGCCGCGTTTGGAGGAGATTCCTATTGTGCGTGAATTTCCAAATGTTTTTCCAACTGATCTTCCTGGTCTTCCAACTGATCGTGATGTCGAGTTTGTCATTGATTTGGAGCCGGGTACGCGGCCTATTACGAAAGCGCCGTATAGAATGGCTCCGCGTAAGCTAGCAGAGTTGCGTACCCAGTTGGATGACTTATAGGCAAAGGGGTTTATCAGGCCAAGTTCATCACCTTGGGGTGCACCTGTGTTATTTGTGAAGAAGAAATATGGGTCGATGCGGCTTTGCATCGATTACCGGGAATTGAACAAGGTGACGATTAAAAACAAGTATCCACTGCCAAGTTTTGATGATTTGTTTGATCAACTGCGTGGCAGTTCAGTATTTTCGAAGATTGATCTCTGCTCGGGCTATTATCAGCTAAAGGTTCGGGAGTCTGATATTCCGCGGACTGCGTTTCGATCGAGACATGGCCATTTTGAATTTCTTGTGATATCGTTTGGTTTGACCAACACACCATCAGCCTTCATGGATATGATGAACCGGGTGTTCAAGGACAGCTTGGATAGATTTGTGGTGGTTTTTATTGACGACGTTCTCGTCTACGCCCGCAGTGCTGGAGAGCATGAACAGCATCTGCGATTGGTATTGGCCACTTTGCGAGACCAAAAGTTGTTCGCCAAGATAAGCAACTTGTAACGCCTCGGATTTTTTTCGTTGACTGATTGCATACGCTTGATGGGCGTTGCGTTGGCTCTGACCGTTGTATGAGCATGGTTTTCATGCGGGCTTTCGAGTGGCTGTTTTGGTAGCCTAGTTGCACGGTTCCCCAGCAAGCCGGAGTCTATTTTTGGGGACTCAGTGAGGCCTCTTAGGGAATGCATGCACTTTCTCGAGCCTGAGTCTTGTTACTCAAAACAGGTTGATTGTATGGAATTTTGTATGGAAGATGTGGAGTTAGTAGATTAAAGCATGTTTCCTGGATTTGACAACAAAAAGGGTAAAAAGTCCTTAAGGAAGAAATGGTCTAGGATGGGAAAGGAACACTTTTCAAAATAGTGAAAAATGGTCAAATTTTTGAGTGACACGGCCTGGGACACGGGCGTGTCCCAGGGCGTGTCCAAGCTCAGGATGTGTTTTGGCTTTGTGGTCGTCGAACTTCGTTCGACGAAGTTTCGGGAGGAACACGCCCCACGACACGGGTGTGTCGGGGCGTGACCCAGGGCGTGACCTGGGGCGTGACCTCCTTGACTCGATGAATTTTGTTTGCGTCGAGTTGTGCTCGACGAATGGGGTACACGCCCCGTGACACGGGCGTGTCACGGGCCGTGTCCCGCTGGGTCGACGAATTTCGCTCGACGAATGTCGAGTGTCGAGTGTCGAGAGAATGGTACACGACCTGTGACACGGGCGTGTCCCGCTGTCGACGAACTTCGCTCGACGAAGTTCGCTCGACGAATGTCGAGTTTGGGGTGACACGGCTGTGGACACGGGCGTATCCCAAGGTCGTGTCCTGCTCGGGTTGTTTGGCTGGATGCTGTGTACAAGTGACACGACCGTGTAGGTATGTGTGTCCAGTGACACGACCTGTGACACGCCCGTGTCACAGGCCGTGTACTGTTTGGAGGTCAGGCGGTTGCCCACCGCTTAAGTGACACGGCGTGTGACACGGGCGTGTCAGGGCCGAAAATCAATTTTTTTCAGTTTTTTTGTGTCGTTCATTTCTCTGATTCTGGAAGATATAAGACCGAGAAAAAAATTCTTCCTCCCCACTTATCCCTTTCTTCACCTTCTTCTTCATTCTCAAAGAGAAAGCAAGGGAGAAAAGCTAAGGCAAGGGAAGGAAAGAGAGGAGCAGCCGTCGCGGTATCATCTCGGTTCAGGTAAGCGGTGTTCTTCACCTTTGCTAATCTTGTTTTCTTGCTCTTTGATTGTGCAAGTTTAGCTAGCTTTCCCCTTTCAATTTTACTAGCTTGTTCTTCTTGTTTTACACCTCACTTTTGTCTAAATATGTTAGCCTTGTTACTCTTACTTTTTTTTAGTAGTCACAAGCATGAAGCCTCTTGGTCCTTCAAGTATTATATGCTTACCGCCTAATTATCTCATTCCCTATGCTCAATTCTTTATTATGCCTGTAATTCTTTATTTTATTCATGTAGCTTTACCTTTCTCCTTCATGTACTTTTTGCTTGTTCATGTGATCACTTCTTGTTCATCATCTTATGATAAGCTTGTTGGTTTGGTCGGTGTTGTTACTTGTGGAGTTCGCTTGTGGTGAAGTAGATACCCAAACTCTATCAAGCTTGTTATAACTTGGGTGATTTGTGGTCATGTTTGGGAACGATGTAGTGAGTGTGTTGAGGTTGGATTATGGAGAGTTTTGAGCGCGTCGCGCATTTGGTGTGTGGTGTCATTTGCTGGCTCTGTGAGGGGCAGTGTGGTAATGCCTTGGTGTCCACCGTTTATTGCCCCAGAGGGGGGTTGTGCTTTGTGGTGCGTTGCACCTATTTTGTCCCGATCTGGCCCGGTGCATTGCACTTCTGGGCTACCACCGTTGAACCCTTGAGTACTAATGACTTACCACTACCACAAGTGCACGTGTTCGACGTGTGAGGTTATACGGTTATGGTGTTGGCATATGCCGTCTTGTTGTTACTGCAGGTTTGGCTAGGGAATGAGTGTTGTTATACGCACTGGGTTTGTTTTACTCGTTGGGTTGGCAGTGTTTGACACTTGTTTTCCACCCTGTTCTTTCCAGTCGTGTTTTATATGAAAATTTTTATGGGGTCGGTAAGCCCCTTCATCATATTTTATGAACTTAATGCTCTATGTTGTAGCCTTGATGATTGCTGAGGTGTTCTTTTTTCAATGCCTCAGGTGCTGGTTGAGCGGCTAGAGTTTGGTGAAATTTACTTGGAGCTTGCCGCACTTGTTGGGCGAGGTAGTTCTTTACTTTATTGTACATACATACATACGCCCCAATGGGTTCGTGTCAGCTTGTTCGCACCCATTGGTGGCTTTCTTTACTTGCTACATATGACTGCTACACTGCTAATATGAATCATTTGGATGAGATGGTCTACTTGCTCTTGGGAAAGATTTATGATAGGTTGCATTAGATATTTTAAAGTTAAAACAAACCTACTATTCTATGTCATGCATACATGTTTTGGTAAACTAAGACGTATTTTCAAACCACGTAAAAAACAGACGATTTCCTATGGTATAATAAATCTAGAGTGCATAAGGAAAAATCACAACTAACGTCAATTATTTTCCGCCGCGTACAACCACATTTTGCTCTACTAGGCCGAGCGATACGGTCATCAAACTCAACGGTTTTCTTGCATATAACTGATGATTTGGTCTAGTATGTGTAAAGGGTTGCCTGAGCGTGTGCAGTTATCCCCTGCACGACGTGGCATCATAACCCGTTTTTCTTCTTGCTCTGATACGACGTGCTCGTTGAGGGAATGCGGGTTGTGACAGTTGGTATCAGAGGGAGGTTTGCTTGACAATTGGTCGGGCAAACTTTCCTTTTTGTTATACGTATTAATCATCATATTATACACACACCGAGGTGCCATCAGTACGTCTTGGCCGAAGCACGAACACTACACTCATGGCATGAACAGAAGTATACGGGGCATATTATGTAGTATGGGATGCATAATATGTGGTTGTATATGGATCCACCATAGGGGCAACATGTGAGGGTTATGTAGTATGGGATGCATAACCTCACCACATGGATGCGACTAGCATGTTTTCTTTTATTCGTTGCATGTAATGTTATGTAGTATGGGATGCATAGCATTGTGATGCGTACGACCGCTCATGGCATGCATTAAGGCTTTTGTAGAATGCATAACACAACACGCATAACATAACATTGCATGAGCACAACGTGCCAAGCTAAAGATTTACATGATGACACCTGTACACACATGGTTTTGGGTCAAATAAATTCATGCATTCATGGTTTAGGCACAAGTTAGTGGGATGACGGTGAGTCATCGCGGGCTAGGCATAACATAATTCTTAAACACCCAGAGCAAGTTAGCAATTGATGTTCATATTTATACATGTATTGTCTGTACCTAGTAGTTGTGTGTTTTTGTTGGGTTTGAGCTTGATGAGGGTGAACGTGTTTATAGGATGTCGAAGCGTTCAGTGATAAGGCAGACTCCCCAATCTGAGGGCGAGTCTTCGGGCGTGCAGATAATGCCCTGATGGATAGTCTATGACAGTGCAATGATGCTTTGACTAGGCAAGTGCAGGATGTGCAGTCCCAGCTCCAAGCTATGTCATCAGTGATGTCTGGGCTGGCACCAAGAGTGCAAGAGCCTGTCAGAGGCCCCGCTGTTTCTACTCCTTCTATGGCATTGATACCCCAAGTTGCGGTTCCTCCTGCGATGACTTTTATCTCGCAGTTTCAGCGACTTGGACCACCTCCCTATGATGGAAAAGCGGACTTTGTGATCTTGGATGATTGGGTGATCACATTGGAAGAGATGCTTGTTTATTCTGGCGTTACCGAGTACCAGAAGGTGATGCTTGCCGCCTATCAACTAAAAGGGTTGGCTAAAAGTTGGTGGTTGCGAGAAAAGGAAAGCTTAGTGGCGGGATTTTCGTGGGAAGTCTTCAAAGAAATGTTACGGCGCAAGTTTCTGCCGTCAGTTGAAAGGGACCGTCTGATGAATGACTTTTTGTACCTGAAGCAGAGGAAACTCACAGTTAATGAGTATGAAATTGAGTTTAGCAAGCTAAGTCAGTTCGCTCCGGACCTGGTGACTACGGAAGCTGACCGAGTGAAGAGATTTCTTGGCGGACTAAGGAGTTATGTCCAGCAGTTCGCAAGCGCTTATGGAGCGACGAGTTATACCAGTGTGGTTGAGGCTGCTTTGAAGGTTGAAGCTATAGAAAATGCAAAACAAAGATGGCAGTGGATGAGGAAGGACAAGAGAAAGCTAGTGGAAGGGAAAAGCTCCCAAGAAGCTGCTGGGAGAAAGAAGAGTAAGGAGACGTGTAGCTTCTGTGGCCGGTCAGGTCACCCGTTTGAGAGATGTTTCAAGCGGTTGGGAATGCAGAAGAAGGAGCAGGTGCACGCCATTCAGGGTGCGCCAACCAGAGACTTGGAGTATACAAGTTGTGGGGGAAGAGGTCATGATGTGGGCTGCTGCTGCGTCAAAGACAAGGTGTGCTTTCAGTGTGGCAAACAGGGACATCTCAAGGCAAGGTGCCCACAAAACCAGCCCGTGCTGCAGCCAATACCACTCCAGGCTTTGCCTCTGCCTCCGCATTTGGACAAAGTCAAGGGGAAGTTGAATATGATCTCGTCAGAGGAAGCTCAGATGTCACCTCAGGTTATCTCAGGTTCGATTCCTTCCTCTGGTCCACGTTTTGTTTATGACTCTTAAGCGTAGTTCTTAGATAAATATGTACCCTTATAGGAAACTTTAAGGTAAAGAACCGTTGGGCGCGTATTCTATTCGATTCTGGCGCGACCCATTCATTTGTGGCTCGAACCTTTGTGGATCTGTATCGTTTGACACCAGATCGAGTGGGGAATTCCTTTTTGGTGAGGTTTCCTTCCGGTGCTTCTGTGGTTGCAGACTGGGGTCTTCTTGATTGTCCCATTTTGTTGGGGGATTTCTTAGCGAAGGCTGATTTGAAGGTGATCGATTTGGAAGATTTTGACGTTATCTTAGGCATGGACTGGTTATCCCGTTATGACGCAGTTATCCAGTGCAAAGGAAAACGCTTGGATTTTATCAAGGACAATGGTCAGCCGGGAAGTGTTTATGGTGATTCATGCCAGGATTCTCCAGGGATTTCGGCGGTATATGTTCGGACGTTGTTTGTTTCCGACTGTTTTGCTTGTCTAGTCTCAGTTGTGGGGACTAGTTTGGATGAGATTCCCGTTGTGCGTGAATTTCCAAATCTTTTTCCTACTGATCTTCCTGGTCTTCCACCTGATCGTGATGCCGAGTACGCGGCCTATTGCGAAAGAGCCGTATAGAATGGCTCCGCTTGAGCTAGCAGAGTTGCGTACCCAGCTGGATGACTTATAGGCAAAGGGTTTTATCAGGCCAAGTTCATCACCTTGGGGTGCACCTGTGTTATTTGTGAAGAAAAAGATGGGTCGATGCGGCTTTGCATCGATTACCGGGAATTGAACAAGGTGACGATTAAAAACAAGTACCCACTGCCAAGAATTGATGATTTGTTTGATCAACTGCATGACAGTTCAGTATTTTCGAAGATTGATCTCCGCTCGGGCTATCATCAGCTAAAGGTTCGGGAGTCTGATATTCCACGGACTGCGTTTCGATCGAGATATGGCCATTTTGAATTTCTTGTGATGTCGTTTGGTTTGACCAACGCACCATCAGCCTTCATGGATATGATGAACCGGGTGTTCACGGACTGCTTGGGTAGGTTTGTGGTGGTTTTTATTGACGACATTCTCGTCTACTCCCACAGTGCTGAGGATCATGAACAGCATCTGCGATTGCTATTGGCCACTTTGCGAGACCAAAAGTTGTTCGCCAAGCTAAGCAAATGCGAGTTTTGGTTGTCTCAGGTTGCATTTCTGTAACACCTCCCCTGTAATGATCGCATAATATTGGTCCGGCTGGGGCCCCACAATATACGGACGCCACAGCTTTAGTATTATAAGATGATATAACTACCTACACTCAAAACTCTTTGCACAACAAGGTGGAAACACGAGCAAGACTAGAAGTTATCCACTACTATAAGAGTAATAAAAAGATGGCCTTATGGCCTTACAACATAAGAGAGTTCAAACTCAATTAATACAACAGTCATGAAAGTGCACAAGCACTCTATGTCTACCTCGGCATGCAAGCCGGACAACATGAGCATCAAAACATACACTGTCATAATGAGTAGAGCTACTACACAAGTTAACACTTCATGAGGCTTAGGCCTTTCTGGCCGGCGTGCTAGCTCCTGCGTGCGATCCTTGCCGTATAAAAATTATTAGTAACGTGGGTCAGCACGGCTGACCTCAAACTGTGTAACAAACACATCTCCTCTCGGCCGCCCCTAACGGACCACGGGGAACCCTCCAACCTGCATGTCAGCACTTCGTATGGAATATATAAATATAAAAAAAGAAGTGCATTAAGAACAAGCTTGGATGTCTCAAACATCATACACGTTCTCTACGGGTTGAACATATAATATAAAAGGGGCCTACTTATGCAACATGTATGCAACACCCAGGTTTCACCCAAGGCACCCTATAGCGTATGCATCTAGCACATCATCACATCATATGGGTACTCATCGTTCCCCATTGGCATAAAGCTACAAACAAAGGGGTAACACAATTTCCCCCAACGGCACTCAAGCCGCCACATGGAACTCTTTCAAAGGCCCCACCTGCTCAAGGTCTTAGACCCGGGCTTGCCTGCAAGCTCTGACGTCTCATGTCAGGATTCCAACAAACACAAACTGACCGATTATAAGATGCCTTGCCGGACCCCACCCGCTCATGGCCTCATTGCCCGGGCTTGCCCCCATGCTTGGCATTCTCGTCAGTCTCACACAAGGGGACTAGTCTCACCGGGACACCCTCCACAAGTGACATGAACATCACGGGATAGCCAGCCGACCACGGAGACATAGCCACGCCTTGGCACATCACAAACCAAGACAAATCCACCTTAGTCCCTCATTTGTACTACAGTGTTCCCGCGCACCAAGGAAACCATCTTCCACTCATGCGGAGCTAACCTTGTCCACCAAGGAAACCATCTACCGCCATTGAGGAGCTATCCTTGTCCGGTTCCGACTACACGTAATCACTTGAGAAAAAGGGGAAAACATCACCACAACACAAACGACATCTTGCCGGAACGGATCTCTACGAATCCTTAAAGCTCGTATGCAACATCACCGAGTCGGAGTAACGGTCGAGACTACGGCTTCACCAACCATGCCTAATCCACTAAAGGAGAGGATCTCTAATGCAAATCATGCAGGGGACGGACTCAATCGACCGGGAGGTTCCTCTTGAACCTTGGTGACCCAAAACCCATCTCATTTGAGTGTTCGGTGCCCAAAACTAGAAAAGAAATGATGAGAAAATGTGCATCCTAAAACCGAGAGGAGAAGTGTCGTTACCTTCTGACTCCTCTTCCTAGCCATGGAAAAATAGCCGGATGAAAACCTTCACAAAGCTCTAGCCTCCACGGATCTGGACTCGGCTCGCGATTTGGTGCACCGAAGCCTCTCCTACAGCCCAAACCCTACTTCACCTTCTTCCTTGCTCTCTCTTCTCTCTAGAATTTAGTAAGAGAAAGCTTGGAGAAGAATGAGGGTTTCCCACACTATTCTCGAACTTAACTCCCCAAGAGCAGTCCTGAACCATCAGATCCCAAAATAAGGGAAAGAATGGCCACGATCCGTCTGAAAAATAAAACACCTGGGCCGAACACGCCCTGGCACACGCCCGTGTCTAGGGCCGTGTTCCTCATTCTCCGTCTCAAATCGACGTGCCTGGAACAACACACGGGCATCCGACACGCCCGTATTCGACCCGACACGCCCGTGTCCCGACTGACACGGCCGTGTGGTCGGCCGTGTCTCTCCATCGACACAGCCCCAAAAATAGCCCGAGTAGGACACGGCCTGGGACACACCCGTGTCCCACGCCGTGTGTTAAGTCTCGACACTCGTCGACTGCCTTTGTGTCGACACCATGAAAAAACGTCGAGCGAAGATCGTCGACCATGCGGGACATGCCCTGTGACATGCCCATGTCACAGGCCGTGTGCCCCTGTCTCGACACTCGACACTCGACACTCGACACCCGTCGAGTGAACTTCTTCGAGAGAAGTTCGACGACTGACTGACACGGACTTGGACATGCCTTTGTCCTAGGCCGTCTGCCTTGTCTCGACACATCGTCGAGCAAAAATGTCGACACCCCGGGCCGCTTATCGACACGGGCTCGACACTCCCTGAGACATGCCCGTGTCTCAGGCCGTGTGCCCAGTCTCGACACTCTGTCGAGCGAAAAATGTCGACTACGCAGCCAAGTCGTCGACTCCAGCCTGACACGCCCTGGGACACGCCCGTGTCCCAGGTCGTGTGCCCCCCGTCGGAAAACAAAATATTGCCAGAAAATGCTGGTCGATCCCCTCTCCAATTTTGGGGTGTTACAATTTCTGGGTCATGTTATTAATCAACATGGAATTTCTGTGGATCCCGAAAAGATTTCTGCATTCATGGAGTGGAGGAGACCGGAGACACCCAAGGAGATTCAGAGCTTCTTGGGATTGGCCGGCTATTATCGCCAATTTGTAGAAGGGTTTGCTACCTTAGCTGCACCTTTGACTCGCTTAACCCAGAATAATGTGGCGTTTGATTGGAATGACAAGTGTGAGGCATCATTCCTTGAACTCAAGAACAGATTATGTACCGCTCTTGTGTTGATATTACCGATAGAAGGGATAGATTATGAGATTTTTGTGGATGTGTCGCACGCTGGACTTGGATGTGTTTTAATGCAAGACAAAAAGGTGATTGTGTATGGGTCTCGGCAGTTGAAAAGTCATGGAAAGAACTACCCGACGCATGATTTGGAGTTCGCAGCGGTGATATTTGCATTGAAGTTGTGGAGACACTTACTTTACGGCGCGCAGTGTAAAATCTTTACGGATCATAAAAGTTTGAAGTACGTCTTCACGCAAAAGGAACTTAATCTGCGCCAACGGCGATGGCTTGAATATGTAGCTGATTATGATGTGGAGATTCAGTATCATCCCGGGAAAGCTAATGTTGTGGCCGATGCTTTGAGTTGGAAGACAGGTAAATTATTTAATCTTTCGGCCATCCGTCTAGTGGAGGAATTTCTATTGATGGATATTTCAGTGGGAAGATATGAACCGCAAAGTCATTCGGCAGTAGAAGAACCTTCATGGATGGTGCTTGCAAGACAACATCAAAAGGAGGATCCTGATCTTTTATATTTATTTCTTCGGACTGAAAAAGGTGAATTACCAGATTTTGCTATTGATGGCGCAGGCACGTTAAAATATCACGGTCGATTTTGTATCCCCGCAGTTGGAGACATTCAAGATCTGGTGTGTAGGGAAGCACATGGCTCAAGTATGGCTTAACATCCAGGCTCAACTAAAATGTACCGTGTTTTGAAACAAATTGTCTGGTGGTATGGAATGAAAAGAGATATAGCGCAATTTGTTTCTGAATGTTATACCTGCAAGCGGGTGAAAGCTGATCATGGGAGGCCTGGTGGCAAGTTGACGCCCTTGGAGATTCCAACATGGAAGTGGGAAAGCATTTCAATGGATTTTATTACAGGCTTACCAAGATCTCCACGAGGACATGACTCCGCATGGGAGATCGTGGATAGGTTGACCAAGTGTGCTCACTTTATACCATTTAAGATCAACTACCCGATGAAGAAAATAGCGGAGCTATATTTGAACGAGATCATCCGACTGCATGGTGTGCCAGTTAATATCATTTCGGACCGGGATTCCCGATTTACTTCTCGTTTCTGGAAGAGTCTACAAGAGGGTTTGAGAACGGATTTGAGGTATTCCACTGCTTACCACCCTCAGACGAATGGCCAAACGGAACGGGTAAACTAAATCATGGAATATATGATTCGATGCTACATTCTTGAGTATGGCGGAGCATGGGATGAGCGTTTGCGGCTTATGGAATTCGCATATAATAGCAGCTATCAAGAAAGCTTGCAAATGGCTCCGTTCGAAGCATTATATGGGCGACGATGTCGGACTCCCCTATTTTGGGCTGAGGTTGGCGAGCGGCCTTTGATGGGCCCAAAGGCGCTCGAGGACATGGAAGTTGACGTACGATTTATTCGGGAGAAGCTACAGATCGCCCAAGAGCGATATGAAAAGTACGCCAACCGGCAAAGGTCGGAGTTAGAGTTTGTTGTGGGGGATTTCGTCTTCCTGAAAGTCTCCCCAATGTTTGGAATTAAGAAGTTTGGAAAAGAGCGCAAATTAGACCCAAGATTTGTGGGTCCTTTCAAGATTCTTGCACGGGTTGGTGCATCCTCTTACAAAGTCGAGTTACCCGTGAACTTTCCTGGTGTTCACGACGTGTTTCATGTCAGCCAACTTCGAAAGTGTGCGCGGAATGACAAGCAAGTTTTGGACTTTGTGCCGCAGTTGGTGCCGAACCTTTCTTATGTGGAGATGCCCATCCGTATTTTGGACTCCCAAGCTCGCGTGTTGCGGAAAAAGAAGATTCCTATGGTCAAGGTGATATGAAAAATCAGAATGTGGAAAGCACGACGTGGGAGCTCGAGTCAACGATGAGGGCGGCTCACCCTCATTTGTTCCCGTAAATTCAGCTGGTATGTGAATTGGTGTTTTTGTTTGATTAATTCTTTGATTGATATACGAAGTATTGAAAAGTTTCGTGGAGAAACTTTTTGTTAGGGGGAGTGACTATAACGCCCCGGATTTTTTTTCGTTGAATGATTGCATACGCTTGATGGGCGTTGCGTTGGCTCTGACCGTTGTTTGAGCATGGTTTTCACGCGGGCTTTCGAGTGGCTGTTGATGGGCCCGCGAACAGACTCTTACTGTGGTTGGTTCGGTGAGTCGATCGACGCGGGCTTGCTCAGGTAGGCAAGTGCACCTATCGCAAGTAGTACTCGATATTCGGGGGAATACCGAGGTCGTATTGTTCTCGGGGTCGTGTTGACTATTCTTACTCCTCCGGGAGGACTATTATTTTACTGAAAGTAAGGTGGATTTTTTTACTTAATAAAAGACGGAAAAGCAAAGGAGCGAAAAAAAAACGATTTAGAAAATATTCGATGAAGGGTTAACGCTCGGCATCGAATCAGATTAAGACTAAAACAATTTTTAATAATAAAAAGACTTAGTTTTCAAATTAATAATAAGGCAACTTGGCCGTGGAGGTTCCACAAATGTGAGCTCACCTAGCTATAGGGATATCGCTCACCTAAACGTTAAGACTATTCGACCGAACGTTAGTCCGACGAAGGATTCCTCTTAACGCCCGCTTAACGCTAAGAACCCCGCTATTGGGTGGGGAACCCAATCCGGTAGAATTACGCTTGTCCTCTCTCGAGGGTATGCACGCAACTCTATTTACCCAGGGGTTATCGGTCCATATGCACGGCCTCTCGGCTAGCTAGCATATGGACTAAGGAAATAGGGCCCACACATCGATATGTGGTCCTACGCGTCGTAAACCCGGGGTAAACCTTAAGTGCTTAAATTAAAATGAAAATAAAGAACTTCAATTATTATAAATCATTTTAAATGTCCCAATGCTCTTCGATGCCGAGGCTAATAGCGATTAGCCACACATCGGTATGGGGACGGCTTATAATTTAGTGAGGCACGAGATCGAAATTAAACACTAAACGTTTATAAGAAGGGGACACAAGAAAAATAACAACATTTAGAAAACTGAAAAACTAGCTAAAACAAGAACTCACGCACACTCCAAATTATAAATTAAAAAGGAACTAAGTTACACATAAAAGAAATTTGCATTTTTCAAATTTGCGAGTCCCACTCAAACGAGTGGGGGCGGTAAATAAAAGCTGAAAATTGCAAGTCCTACTCAAACGAGTAGGACTGAAATGAAAGCTAGTCCTACTCGAATGAGTAGGAGAAAATAAATGCGATTACAGGGCTAAAAGGTCCGTCCATTAAACTCAAGTGAGTAGGCGGAAAAATAAAGAAAGAAAAATTACAAATCCTACTCAAACGAGTAGGCGGGAAATAAAGTCTGGCCATTAAACTCAAGTGAGTAGGCGGAAAAATAAAGCAAGAAAATAACAAGTCCTACTCAAACGAGTAGGACTGAAAATGAAAACGATGCGCCATTTAACTCTTAACGAGTAGGCAGAAATAAATGCACACAAACACACACACTCCATATGAATTTCAAGAAAGCAATAAAGCTAACACCTACACTCACACACTCTACAAAATTGAACAAAGCATTAAAAGAAAGCAATTAAAAGAAAGCATTAAAATTTAACACCTACACTCACACACTCTACACAATTTGAATCAAAGCATAAAAGTTATACACCTACACTCACACACACTCTACATGAAGATTAAGAAGAACAAAAGGAAATTTAGGCTCATACACTCACGCACACAAATAAAAAGCAAAATGAAAGTTACCTAAAAATTAAAATTTTAACTTTTTCATGCTTAGGTTTTGCCAAAAACAAATAAAAAGAGGAAATTTCAATTTTTAGAAGACAAAAGTTTTTCAAAACAAATTAAAAACAAAGTTTTTGGAAAATTAAAATGCCAACATTTTCATTCTTATGATGTTATGAAAGTGATAAAAAAGGTGAAAAAGAAGATGAAAAGAACAAAAGAGGTTTTACAATCCTAAAAGAAAACTAAGTAAAAAAAAGAACAAAATCACATTTTAAATCTCTTTTATAAAATCATAAGAATGAAATCAAAATTCTTTCAAGAAAAAGACAAGGAGAAAAAGAGGAAAACCTATCATACCTAAGCATGAAAACAAGTTAAAAACATGAATATTAGGGATGTTACACTCATACACACACACACACTTTTCATAAATGAAGAACAAAGATGAAACTAAGAATAAAAAGGAGAAGGAAAGTGGGCACAAGTGTTCATTCCAAAGCCATATATGAAGAGAAAATTTAACATTTTATTGATTAAAAGAAACTATTACAAGCTATTACAAGGGCTAAAGCTAAAGCAAAACAAAACTTGGAATAAAGAAGGGAGAAATCTCCTTACATAGCACTAGAAATCACGGATGCAGCCCACAAAAAGACACTAAATTGGCCCAAAAATCTGAACCCTTGGACCTTACAGAACTGGGCAATTTATAGGAGAAAATTTCTAAGTACACGCCCTAGGTCACGGGCGTGTAGGGGGGGCGTGACAGTACTATTCATGAAGGCGGCCGGCGATTGGACAGGAAAGTTGACTTCGGGCTGAGTTCGCAGCAATCATGCCCCAGGTCACGGGCGTGACTCTGGGCGTGTCGGGGAGGTAGAACCGGGCGCGGGTTGCGTCAAAAGTCTTCGACAGCATCTTGTCGGGCCAGCTGGAAAGGTCACGCCCCAGGTCACGGGCGTGACGCTGGGCGTGACAGTTGGTGTCGACACTCGACGATCGTCGAGCGGAAATTCGTCGAGAGGAGAGGACACGGGCTTGGGTCACGCCCCGTGTCGGGTGACACGGGCGTTACCCCAGGCGTGTCAAGCTTTTACTTCAGAAATCGTCCGTTTTCACGGGAAATGCACAGTCACGGCCCGGTCACGGGCGTGACCAAATTGTCACGGGCGTGTACTGCCCAATTTTGGCAGATTTTGGAAATTTTTCTGCAAAATAAAATAAAGCAAGTTAGTAATAAATTTACAAGAATAGGAGCATTTTATTGAACAAAAATAAGTAAAAACGACGAAAATAAATGAAAACGACTAAATTAATGTGCACAAAAATACGTATATTTACAAATCATCAAATACCCCCATACTTAGGCTTTTGCTATTCCAGAGCAAAAGTTTGAGGTGAATCTATAAGGAATAAAAAAAACTCTAAGTTTTGGCTATCGCTTAATCAATTATAAGAGAGATCGAAATAAATATACGGGGTGTAAGAGTTAAGTCCTAAAATTATGTAGATGATTTAAATAGCGCAAAAGTTTTGGCCAAAAGACTTCTTGATGTAATCAAATAGAAGGCAACATTTGTAATGGTTAGATTAACGAAAATAGTTTGGAATTATAAGAACTCTAGCTTATACGAGTGCTACCGGAAATAATACAATTTACTAATTATGCTCTCAAAAAGATTTTTGAATTAATTCTAGAATCGTGTAATTGGCTAAGGGGGTAGTGGGTTTATGAAGAGGGTTTTGATATTTGAGGTGAGGTAATTTTTTCTCGAACCTCCATTTTTTTTTCTTTTGGATTATTAGGAAAATGAAATCTTATTTTCCTAATATGATTTTTGTTTTTCAACTTCATAAGAATAAAATTAACCCAATGTATATTTTTAGGAGTAATGAATTTTATCCTCTTACTCCATATATAATCTTTTAAAATTATTGGGTGCCTATGTTTACGGAACGAAATCTTATTCCCATTGACATAGGATCTTTTAAGGATAGAAAATTTTATTATGCCGAGTAGGTCATGATAAGTTTAGGGGAGAAAGGAAAACTAGAGTTTTAATCTTAAAAAATTTTTGAGGGCAACCTTAATAATTTGTACGTTCCAATATTTCAGAAAGCTAAAAGTAAGTATAATTGAATTCTATAGTCGTTATTTCCTAACATAATATACGTGCTCATATTAATGAAAAATTAGAAGTAGTGCCTAAAACGAGTTCGCTAGTTTTAACAAAGCATGAAGAATTCTTTAAAACTTAACCCCGGCTATTTAAATTTTTCAATCAATAATTAATAAACGGGTAGTGAACAAAGAATTAATCAAATTCGCGTATAAATAAACTCAAAACTGAATTTTTGGATAGCAGAAAAGTTAAGTATGGAATATTTAATTTATTTATTTCAAAACATTTTTTTTTGATTTTTATAGTTTTTGTTATCATTTTTTTTTCATTTATTATCTTTTTTTTGTAGTTTTGTTTTTCTCAATTTTTTTTGAATTTTTTTTTTGAACTATTATCTTTTTTTTTGTATTTTTTAAGAGAAATTTCATTTATGTACAAAAATATGGGAGAAAAAGAGAGGTTTTTACAAGAATGAGTAAGGGGGAGAGAGAAAAAAAAAGAAGTACAAAAAAATATTTACAAAGTGAAACTAAATATATTTTTTTTGTTGTTTTTGAGTTTTTTGGAAAAAAGAAAGAAAGAGAACAAAACAAAAATTTTTTTTTTGGATTTTTTCATTTAAAATTTTTTTGTTTCATTTTAAGATGTTTTTTTATTATTTTTGTTTTTGTTTTGTTGTTATATATATTTTTTTTGTATATTTTTTTGAAATGCAGAAAAATTGAAGTGCAGAAAGTAAAGTACGAAAACACCCCCATACTTAAGTCCAACATTGTCCCCAATGTTGTATCGTAAGTATGCGGAACAGAAAGGAAAGACAATATGTATAAAGAAAAGAAAGGGAAGGGGGTAGAAGCTTCCCTGAAACGCGTAGGGGGAGGCCGATCAGAAACCCTGCGTTTATTAGAAAAAGCAGCAAAGATAATGAGGAAGGAGCGAAAAAGATAAGCGAGGGGTGCCTCCCAGGAGCGCTTTGTTTATAGTCGTGTAGCTTGACTATTTTGGCGGGTTTATAATGTGGAGGAAAGTTATGGTTTCGCTAAAACCGATCACTGGGTCGCCTGCTATATAAGACTTTAATCGATGACCGTTTACTTTAAAAGAGCCTTTGTCCGGGTGGGAGACGAGTACGTTTCCATAAGGAAAAACTTCTTCAACTAGGAAGGGACCGGACCATCTAGATTTTAATTTACCTGAAAAAAGCCTAAGGCGTGAATTGTAAAGGAGGACAAGATCGCCCGGAGAAAACAATTTTTGGGACTTGATTTTTCGATCGTGATATAACTTAGAGCGCTCCTTATAGAATTTATTGCTCTCGTAAGCGTTCGCACGCCATTCATCGAGCTCGTTTAGTTGCAGTTTTCTATTTTGAGCGGCTAAGTTGGAGTCGAGGTTTAAGAGTTTTAAAGCCCAAAGTGCGCGATGTTCTAATTCTACGGGTAAATGACACGCTTTGCCGTAGACTAACCGGAACGGCGTACATCCAATAGCGGTTTTGTATGCCGTCCGATACGCCCACAACGCATCGTCGAGTTTAACGGACCAATCTTTCCTTTTTAGCGAAACAGTTTTTTCTAAAATTCGCTTAATCTCTCGATTTACTACCTCGACTTGGCCACTTGTTTGCGGGTGGTAGGGGGTGGCAAGCTTGTGCGTGACTCCGTATTTAGCTAACTTAGCCATAAGAGCGTTACAGAAATGCGTTCCCCTATCACTAACAATTGCGCGAGGCGTGCCGAAGCGAGAAAATAATTTTTTAAGAAATGTAACGACGACTCGCGCATCATTGGTGGGGAGAGCTTGCTCTTCCGCCCACCTTGATACGTAGTCGACCGCCACTAAAATATACATATTTTTGAAAGATGGAGGTAGGGGGCCAACAAAATCTATGCCCCATAAATCGAAGACTTCGCACTCTAAAAACATATTTTGGGGCATCTCGTCGCGACGAGAGATGTTATCCGACCGCTGACAGCTATTGCATGCGCGCACAAAATTATGCGCGTCTTTGAAGAGAGTGGGCCAAAAGTAGCCCGCCTCGAGCGCCTTCCGAGCGGTCTGGTTGGCTTGATAATGCCCACCGGCTGGACCCTTGTGGCAGTGCTTAAGAATTTGTAAGCACTCCACACCCGCAACGCATCTTCGGACCGCTTGGTCCGCGCAGATACGAAAAAGAAATGGGTCCTCCCGAAAGAAATTTTTCAAGTCAGAAAAGAATTTCTTATTTTGATGACTGGAAAACTCTTTTGGAAGGACCCGCGCTACTAAGAAATTTGCAAAGTCTGCGAACCAAGGCGAAGATGACGAAGATTTATTAATGGCAAGAAGGCGTTCCTCGGGGAATCCGTCATTTATTTCAGATTCGACGAGCGCTTCCGCACCCGGATTTTCTAAACGGGAGAGGTGGTCCGCCGCAAGATTTTCCGCTCCCCGCTTATCTCGGATCTCCAAATCAAACTCTTGTAGGAGGAGAATCCATCGAAGAAGGCGGGGCTTCGCATCATTTTTAGCTAATAAATATTTAAGCGCGGAGTGATCGGTAAAAACGATAACTTTAGATAGCGTTATATACGAGCGAAACTTATCAAAAGCGAAAACGACGGCTAAGAGTTCCTTTTCCGTTGTCGTGTAATTTACTTGAGCGGAAGTGAGCGTCTTGCTAGCGTAATAAATAGGATGGAAATGTTTTTCTACGCGTTGGCCAAGAACGGCACCTAGGGCAATATCACTAGCGTCGCACATTATTTCGAACGGAAGGGACCAATTAGGGGCCACTAAAATTGGTGAAGTGATAAGTTTTTGTTTTATCAAATTAAAGGCGGACTCGCATTCGCTACTAAAGATGAAACGTGATTCCTTTTCCAAGAGGTGAGTTAGCGGCTTTGTTATTTTTGAAAAGTCTTGAATGAAACGTCGATAAAACCCCCCATGGCCTAAGAAACTCCTAATAGATTTTACGTTTGTTGGATGCGGAAGTTTTTCTATAATTTCTATCTTGGCCTTATCCACCTCTATCCCCTTAGACGAAATCATATGGCCGAGGACCAAACCTCCTCGAACCATAAAGTTGCATTTTTCCCAATTTAAAACAAGGCTTGTGTCCTCGCACCGTTGAAGGACACGATCTAAATTGTTAAGGCAATCGGGAAAAGAGCGTCCGAAAACAGAAAAGTCATCCATAAAGACTTCCATAATGTCTTCTACTAGCTCGCCAAAGATCGCTAGCATACATCTTTGGAATGTAGCTGGCGCGTTGCAGAGTCCAAATGGCATTCTTCGATATACGAAGGTGTCAAACGGGCAAGTAAAAGTTGTTTTCTCTTGATCATCGGGGGAAATGGGGATTTGGAAAAACCCCGATAAACCATCAAGAAAACAATAATATGGATGACCGGATAAAACGCTCTAAAATCTCGTCTAGAAATGGCAGAGGGAAATGGTCCTTGCGGGTGGCGTCATTAAGTTTTCTATAATCGATGCACACTCGCCAACCCGTAACAGTACGAGTTGGGACGAGCTCGTTATGCTCATTCGCCACTACGGTAAGACCGCCCTTCTTGGGTACGACATGCACGGGACTAGCCCATGCACTGTCCGAAATAGGGTAGATAATTCCCGCATCTAATAACTTAATGATTTCGGCTTTAACGACGTCTTTCATGTTTGGGTTAAGACGACGCTGCGGCTGAATCGTTTTGCGGCAATTATCGTTAAGGAAAATCTTATGGGTGCAAAAGGAGGGGCTAATCCCCTTTAAGTCAGAGATTTGCCACGCAATTGCGTGGTGATGTCTAAATAAAAATTCCAATAAATCGGAAGTCTCCGAATCACTCAAGTCCGAAGAAATGATAACGGGAAGCGTATCGCCTTTTCCCAAAAAAGCGTATTTGAGCGATGCGGGTAAGGGTTTGAGGTCTAGGATGGGCGGTTCTTCTAGGGAGGTCTTAATTCCTATGTCTTTCTTACCAATTAGTTCGAAAGGCAAGTCTATAGACGTATCCTCATCGCAGTTGAAATTTTCGAGCGCATAAATATCGTCGTTTAAAAATACAGACTCGAAAATGGGAGAAGAACGATCTCCGAAAAAGGTATCTAAAGAATAGCAGAAATCGTCGCTCGATGACAAATTGTCCATCGAGGGATTAATAGAGAAAGTAACTTGGTCATCGCCTACTCTGAGGAGAAGACTACCATTACTAACATCTATTAGTGCGCGGGAGGTGGCGAGAAAAGGGCGACCGAGTATTATTGGTACCTCGGCGTCCTCCTCGATATCTAAGATGACGAAGTCTACCGGGAAGGTAAACTTGTCGACTCGGACAAGGAAGTCCTCCACTACCTCGATAGGGAACTTAACCGAGCGATCCGCTAATTGGATGCGCATATTCGTAGGACTAGGAGTACCCAAACCTAAACGCGAAAAGAGCGAGAACGACATCAGATTAATGCTAGCCCCTAAATCAGCTAAGGCGTACTTTACTAATATATCGCCAAAAAGGCACGGGATGGAAAACCGTCCCGGGTCGTTTTGTTTTGTGGGCAATTTATTAGTAAGGGCCGCCGAGCAGACAACATTGAGAGATGCATGCGAAATATCCTCTAATTTGCGTTTATTAGAAAGTAGTTCTTTTAAAAATTTCGCATATTTGGGCATTTGCGAGATAGCCTCGCAAAAAGGAACATTAATGTGAATTTGTTTTAATAATAAAATAAATTTTTCATATTGCGCGTCCTTACGCTCGTTTTCTAACTTATGCGGATACGGAAGAGCCTTGTTTAAAATAATTTTTTCTTTTATAATAGGGAAAGGCGGCGTAAGCGAAGAAAGGGGAAGAGGGGTCGGAGGTGAAATATGTACCTGAGGGTCGGCCCGTTTTGGATCGACCACCTCCTTTCCGCTACGGAGGGTTATAGCATTGGCGTTCTCCCGCGGATTGGGCTCCGTGTTTCCCGGCAGTGCCCCGAGCGCGCGCTCGGAAATCATCCTCGCCAGCTGTCCAACCTGTTGTTCGAGTGTTTTTAGCGATCCGGTGATGTTCCGGATATTTGACTCGTTGGACGCAATATACTTCGAAAAATTTTCCTCCATCGGGGAGGGTTTCGGAAGAGGAGGAGGAAGAAATCCGGGCGCAAAAGAAATAGGGGGACGCTGAGCATTATTCGGGTTGCTCCACGAGAAGTTGGGGTGATTCCTCCAACCGGGATTATAGTTATTACTATAAGGGTTGTTGTTGGGGTTGAAGGGAGGACGACCCGAATTGCCCATGAAGTCCACGAACTCTTCAGCCACACAGACGTTAGGGGGAATAAAACAAGGCGGAGTGGAGGAGGCAGCAGACATCTCCGCCACCTACTTTGTTAACCTTTCAACTTGAAGGGTCAAGAGAGCAGTGGCATCCACTTCAAAAAGACCAGCCGCCGGCTTTGGCCGTCCCCGCGGGACGTTCCATTGATAGGCGTTCATAGCCATCTCTTCGAATAAAGCCTGGGCGGCCTCGGGGTTTTGTTGTTAAGCGTACCCCCGGCAGCCGCGTCAATCATTTGACGCGTCTGAAAATTCAGCCCATTATAAAAAATTTGAACTTGCAACCACGTTGGCAGCACGTGGTGCGGGCAACGGCGGAGGAATTCCTTAAACCGTTCCCAAGTCTCGTATAGAGACTCGGGATCGTTTTGCACAAACGAAGAAATGTCCGCCCGCAACTTTGCAGTTTTTGCGGGCGGAAAGTACTTCGTTAGGAACCGTTCCGTCAACTCAGCCCACGTGGTGATACATCCTCGCGGGAGGGCATTCAACCACGCCTTGGCTTTGGACTTAAGGGAAAAAGGAAATAAGCGCAAACGAATGGCGTCATCAGTGACACCATTGATCTTGAAGGTGTCGCATATCTCCAAGAAATTGGACAAGTGGACATTCGGGTCCTCATCCGGCAGTCCATCGAACTGCACGGCGTTTTGGACCATTTGAATGACACTCGACTTTATTTCAAAATTATTATTGGCCACCGCATGGCGAACAATACTCGACCCAGAATCATCCAAGTTAGGCCGGGCATAATAAGACATAGTACGCTCGGCCGCCGGGGGAGGGTTAGGCGCGGCCATAACTACAACAGTAGGTTCTCCGATAGATTCCTCGGGATCTAAAGAAGGATTTCGGCGTTGAGATCGAATACGCGCAAGAGAGCGTTCGATCTCAGGGTCGAAGTCAAAATCTTCAGACTCTGAGGGTTGTCCACGGGTCATACACCCAAACAAAAATAAAACAAAATAAACTTCTTTTTCTTTATTTTAAAATAAAGTTTTTAGTTTTGTTTTTTTTTTTAGAAAATAAGTAAAATTAATAGACTCCGGAATTCGAAATAGCAACTCGAAAAGAGATTCCCCGGCAACGGTGCCAGAAACTTGATGGGCCCGCGAACAGACTCTTACTGTGGTTGGTTCGGTGAGTCGATCGCCGCGGGCTTGCTCGGGTAGGCAAGTGCACCTATCGCAAGTAGTACTCGATATTCGGGGGAATACCGAGGTCGTATTGTTCTCGGGGTCGTGTTGACTATTCTTACTCCTCCGAGAGGACTATTATTTTACTGAAAGTAAGGTGGATTTTTTTACTTAATAAAAGACGGAAAAGCAAAGGAGGGAAAAAAATGATTTAGAAAATATTCGATGAAGGGTTAACGCTCGGCATCGAATCAGATTAAGACTAAAATAATTTTTAATAATAAAAAGACTTAGTTTTCAAATTAATAATAAGGCAACTTGGCCGTGGAGGTTCCACAAATGTGAGCTCACCTAGCTATAGGGATATCGGTCACCTAAACGTTAAGACTATTCGACCGAACGTTAGTCCGACGAAGGATTCCTCTTAACGCACTCTTAACGCTAAGAACCCCGCTATTGGGTGGGGAACCCAATCCGGTAGAATTACGCTTGTCCTCTCTCGAGGGTATGCACGCAACTCTATTTACCCAGGGGTGATTGGTCCATATGCACGGCCTCTCGGCTAGCTAGCATATGGACTACGGAAATAGGGCCCACACATCGATATGTGGTGCTACGCGTCGTAAACCCGGGGTAAACCTTAAGTGCTTAAATTAAAATGAAAATAAAGAGCTTCAATTATTATAAATCATTTTAAATGTCCCAATGCTCTTCGATGCCGAGGCTAATAGCGATTAGCCACACATCGGTATGGGGACGGCTTATAATTTAGTGAGGCACGAGATCGAAATTAAACACTAAACGTTTATAAGAAGGGGACACAAGAAAAAAAAACAACATTTAGAAAACTGAAAAACTAGCTAAAACAAGAACTCACGCACACTCCAAATTATAAATTAAAAAGGAACTAAGTTACACATAAAAGAAATTTGCATTTTTCAAATTTGCGAGTCCCACTCAAACGAGTGGGGGCGGTAAATAAAAGCTGAAAATTGCAAGTCCTACTCAAACGAGTAGGACTGAAATGAAAGCGAGTCCTACTCGAATGAGTAGGAGAAAATAAATGCGATTACAGGGCTAAAAGGTCCGTCCATTAAACTCAAGTGAGTAGGCGAAAAAATAAAGAAAGAAAAATTACAAATCCTACTCAAACGAGTAGGCGGGAAATAAAGTCCGGCCATTAAACTCAAGTGAGTAGGCGGAAAAATAAAGCAAGAAAATAACAAGTCCTACTCAAACGAGTAGGACTGAAAATGAAAACGATGCGCCATTTAACTCTTAACGAGTAGGCGGAAATAAATGCATACAAACACGCACACACTCCATATGAATTTCAAGAAAGCAATAAAGCTAACACCTACACTCACACACTCTACAAAATTGAACAAAGCATTAAAAGAAAGCAATTAAAAGAAAGCATTAAAATTTAACACCTACACTCCACACTGTACACAATTTGAATCAAAGCATAAAAGTTATACACCTACACTCACACACACTCTACATGAAGATTAAGAAGAACAAAAGGAAATTTAGGCGCATACACTCACACACACACAAATAAAAAGCAAAATGAAAGTTACCTAAAAATTAAAATTTTAACTTTTTCATGCTTAGGTTTTGCCAAAAACAAATAAAAAGAGGAAATTTCAATTTTTAGAAGACAAAAGTTTTTCAAAACAAATTAAAAACCAAAGTTTTTGGAAAATTAAAATGCCAACATTTTCATTCTTATGATGTTATGAAAGTGATAAAAAGGTGAAAAATAAGATGAAAAGAACAAAAGAGGTTTTACAATCCTAAAAGAAAACTAAGTAAAAAAAAGAACAAAATCACTTTTTAAATCTCTTTTATAAAATCATAAGAATGAAATCAAAATTCTTTCAAGAAAAAGACAAGGAGAAAAAGAGGAAAACCTATCATACCTAAGCATGAAAACAAGTTAAAAACATGAATATTAGGGATGTTACACTCATACACACACACACACTTTTCATAAATGAAGAACAAAGATGAAACTAAGAATAAAAAGGAGAAGGAAAGTGGGCACAAGTGTTCATTCCAAAGCCATATATGAAGAGAAAATTTAACATTTTATTGATTAAAAGAAACTATTACAAGCTATTACAAGGGCTAAAGCTAAAGCAAAACAAAACTTGGAATAAAGAAGGGAGAAATCTCCTTACATAGCACTAGAAATCACGGATGCAGCCCACAAAAAGACACTAAATTGGCCCAAAAATCTGAACCCTTGGACCTTACAGAACTGGGCAATTTATAGGAGAAACTTTCTAAGTACACGCCCTAGGTCACGGGCGTGTAGGGGGGGCGTGACAGTACTATTCATGAAGGCGGCCGGCGATTGGACAGGAAAGTTGACTTCGGGCTGAGTTCGCAGCAGTCACGCCCCAGGTCACGGGCGTGACTCTGGGCGTGTCGGGGAGGTAGAACCGGGCGCGAGTTGCGTCAAAAGTCTTCGGCAGCATCTTGTCGGGCCAGCTGGAAAGGTCACGCCCCAGGTCACGGGCGTGACGCTGGGCGTGACAGTTGGTGTCGACACTCGACAATCGTCGAGCGGAAATTCGTCGAGAGGAGAGGACACGGGCTTGGGTCACGCCCCGTGTCGGGTGACACGGGCGTGACCCCAGGCGTGTCAAGCTTTTACTTCAGAAATTGTCCGTTTTCACGGGAAATGCACAGTCACGGCCCGGTCACGGGCGTGACCAAATTGTCACGGGCGTGTACTGCCCAATTTTGGCAGATTTTGGAAATTTTTCTGCAAAATAAAATAAAGCAAGTTAGTAATAAATTTACAAGAATATGAGCATTTTATTGAACAAAAATAAGTAAAAATGACGAAAATAAATGAAAACGACTAAATTAATGTGCACAAAAATACGTATATTTACAAATCATCAGCTGTTTTGGTAGCCTAGTTGCACGGTTCCCCAGCAAGCCAGAGTCTATTTTTAGGGACTCGGTGAGGCCTCTTAGGGAATGCATGCACTTTCTCGAGCCTGAGCCGTGTTGCTCAAAATGGGTTGATTGTATGGAATTTTGTATGGAATATGTGGAGTTAGTAGATGAAAGCGTGTTTCCTGGATTTGACAACAAAAAAAGGGTAAAAAGTCCTTAAGGAAGAAATGGTCTAGGATGGGAATGGAACACTTTTCAAAATAGTGAAAAATGGTCAAAATTTTGAGTGACACGGCCTGGGACACGGGCGTGTCCCAGGGTGTGTCCAAGCTCGGGATGTGTTTTGGCTTTGTGGTCGTCGAAATTCGTTCGATAAAGTTTCGGGAGGAACACGCCCCCCGACATGGGCGTGTCGGGGCGTAACCCAGGGCGTGACCTGGGGCGTGACCTCCTTGACTCGATGAATTTTGTTTGCGTCGAGTTGTGCTCGACGTATGGGGTACACGCCCCGTGACACGGGCCGTGTCCCGCTGGGTCGACGAATTTCGCTCGACGAATGTCGAGTGTCGAGTGTTGAGTGTCGAGAGAAGGGTACACGGCCTGTGACACGGGCGTGTCACAGGGCGTGTCCCGCTGTCGACGAACTTCGCTCGGCGAAGTTTGCTCGACGAATGTCGAGTTTGGGGTGACACGGCTTAGGACACGGGCATGTCCCAAGACCGTGTCTTGCTCGGGTTGTTTGGCTGGATGCTGTGTACAAGTGACACGGCCGTGTAGGTAGGCGTGTCCAGTGACATGGCCTGTGACACTCCCGTGTCACAGGCCGTGTACTGTTTGGAGGACAGGCGGTTTCCCACCGCTTAAGTGACACGGCCTGCGACACGGGCGTGTCACAGGGGGTGTCAGGGCCAAAAATCAATTTTTTTTCAGTTTTTTTGTGCCGTTCATTTCTCTGATTCTGGAAGATATAAGATCGAGAAAGAAATTCTTCCTCCTCACTTATCTCTTTCTTCACCTTCTTCTTCATTCTCAAAGAGAAAGCAAGGGAGAAAAGCTAAGGCAAGGGAAGGAAAGAGAGGAGCAGCCGTCGCGGTATCGTCTCGGTTCAGGCAAGCGGTGTTCTTCACCCTTGCCAATCTTGTTTTCTTGTTCTTTGATTGTGCAAGTTTAGCTAGCTTTCCCCTTTCAATTTTACTTGCTTGTTCTTCTTGGTTTGCACCTCACTTTTGTCTAAATATGTTATCCTTGTTACTCTTAGTTTTGTTTACTAGTCACAAGCATGAATCCTCATGTTCCTTCAAGTATTATATGCTTACCGCCTAATTGTCTCATTCCCTATGCTCAATTCTTTATTATGCCTGTAATTCTTAATTTTATTCATGTAGCTTTACCTTTCTCCTTCATGTACTTTTTGCTTGTTCATGTGATCCCTTCTTGTTCATCATGTTATGATAAGCTTGTTGGTTTGGTCGGCGTTGTTATTTGTGGAGTTCGCTTGTGGTGAAGTAGATACCCAAACTCTATCAAGCTTGTTATAACTTGGGTGATTTGTGGTCATGTTTGGGAACGATGTAGTGAGTGTGTTGAGGTTGGATTATGGAGAGTTTTGAGCGCGTCGTGCTTTTGGTGTGTGGTGCCATTTTCTGTCTCTGTGAGGGGCGGTGTGGTAATGCCTTGGTGTCCACCGTTTATTTCCCAGAGGGGGGTTGTGCTTTGTGGTGCGTTGCACCTGTTTTGGCCCGATCTGGCCCGGTGCGTTGCACTTCTGGGCTACCACCGTTGAGCCCTTGAGTACTGATGACTTATCACTACCACAAGTGCCCGTGTTCGACGTGTGAGGTTATACGGTTATGGTGTTGGCATATGTCGTCTTATTGTTACTGCAGGTTTGGGCAGGGCATGAGGGTTGTTATACGCACTGGGTGTGTTTTACTAGTTGGGTTGGCAGTGTTTGACACTTGTTTTCCACCCTGTTCGTTCCACTCGTTTTATATGAAAATTTTTATGGGGTCGGTAAGCCTCTTCGTCATATTTAATGAACTTAATGCTCTATGTTGTAGCCTTGATGATTGCTGAGGTGTTCTTTCTTGAATGCCTCAGGTGCAGGTTGTAGCCGGTTGAGCGGCTAGAGTTTGGTGAAATTTACTTGGAGCTTGTCCAGCTTGTTGGGCGAGGTAGTTCTTTATTTTATTGTACAAACATACATACTCCCCAATGGGTTCGGGTCAGCTTGTTGGCGCCCATTGGTGGCTTTCTTTACTTGCTACATATGACTGCTAGACTGCTAATATGAATCATTTGGATGAGATGATGTCTATTTGCTCTTGGGAAGGATTTATGCTAGGTTGCATTAGATATTTTAAAGTTTAAACAAACATACTATTCTATGTCATGCATACATGTTTTGGTAAACTAAGCCGTATTTCCAAAGCACATAAAAACAGACGATTTCCTATGGTATAATAATTCTAGAGTGCATCGAATGAAGTTCGACGACCACAAAGCCAAAACACATCCCGAGCTTGGACACGACCTGGGACACGCCCGTGTCCCAGGCCGTGTCACTCAAAAATATGACCATTTTTCACTATTTTGAAAAGTGTTCCTTTCCCATCCTAGACCATTTCTTCCTTAAGGACTTTTTACCCTTTTTTGTTATCAAATGCAGGAAACATGCTTTCATCTACCAACTCCACATCTTCCATACAAAATGTCATACAATAAACCCGTTTTGAGCAACACGACTCAGGCTCGAGAAAGTGCATGCATTCCCTAAGAGGCCTCACCGAGTCCCCAAAAATGGACTCCGGCTTACTGGGGAACCGTGCAACTAGGCTACCAAAACAGCCACTCGAAAGCCCGCATGAAAACCATGCTCAAACAACGGTCAGAGCCAACGCAACGCCCATCAAGCGTATGCAATCATTCAACGAAAAAAATCCGGGGCGTTACAGAGAACCCTTTTACGAACTTGCGCTAGTACCCGACAAGTCCAAGAAAACTCCGTACATCGGACGCCGATTTCAAGGGCGACCATTCCTTCATGGCACCCACCTTGGCCGGATCCACTGCCAGTCCAGCTCCGTTGATTACATGGCCTAAGAAGGCAACCTCTTTGAGCTAAAATTCGCATTTGCTGAACTTGGCGAACAAAGCGTGCTCTTTTAATTTATTCAGAACCAAGGCCATGTGCTCGGTATGCTCCTCCTTCGTCTTTGAGTAGACCAGTATATCGTCGATGAAGACGATGACGAAGACGTCCAAATATGGTTCGAATACCTTGTTAATCAGGCTCATGAAAGCCGAAGGGGCATTTGTGAGCCCAAATGACATTACCGTGAACTCATATAACCCATATCTTGAACTGAACGCCGTCTTCTGGATATCCTCCTCCTGTATCCTCAACTAATAGTAACCCGAGCACAAGTCCAGCATAGAAAACCAATGCGCTCCCACTAGTTGATCGAACAACTCGTCGATCCGAGGTAGCGGATAAGTGTTCTACACCGTCAGTCGGTTGAGTTCCCGATAGTCTATAGACAAGCGCAGGGTTCCATCCTTCTTCTTCACAAACAGTACAGGGGCTCCCCAGGGTGACGAGCTGGGGCGAACGAACCCTGACTCCACCAATTCTTGCAATTGAACTCTAAACTCCGCGAGTTCCTTCGGGGCCATTCGGTAAGGGGCCTTGGATACAGGCTTGGCACACGGTACTAGATTAATCCGGAAATTGACTTCTCTATGAGGGGGTAACCCTGGTAGTTTCTCTGGAAACAACTCGGGGAAGTCCCGCACTACCCGAACATCTTTTACCTCCAATGCTACCTCCTTCAACTCAAACCAGATCATGAAGACCTCATCCCCTTTCATATGGGCCTTTACTGTCTGAACTGAAGATAAGAGCATGCGGTGTGCAAAATTAATACCTTGGAAGATAATGTCGGTGCCCCCATGTCTCAAATAGATCTTCTTCTCCGCGCAGTCGATCCTCGCGAAGTGCAAATTCAACTACACCATGCCCAAAATGATGTCGAACTCCGGCATCTTCAGGACCATGGCAGGCGTATCGAAAGCCCTTCCTTCGATAAATATCTCGAACTCGCACTTGGTAGTAGCGATCATCTCCGAGCCATCCAGGAGGCGCACTCGTCGGGATATTCCAGAAAAGTATTGTATGCCCTCCATACCTTTAATGAAATCTTCGGACACGAAAGAGTGTGAGGCACCGGTATCGAACAGCGCATAAGCCATCTTCCCACCGATTACCACGGTGCCTAAGTACCAATAACCAAATTCAACCACTAGGTACCTAGTATGTCTTAAACAATTTAAATTAAATGACAAAATTTGAGAAGGTTAACTGCACGTACCAGCTATAACATCCTAGGGATTCCGCTCTAGCGCCACGTCCAGCGCATACACCTGATCCCGGACCGGGCTGGGGTTTCCTCTTGGCGGTCCTCGTCCTCGACCACGCATATAACCCCATCCTCGTGGGGCTGTTGGAGGGAGAGTGGGAGGGAGAGCAGGAGGGGCGTTCCTATACAGCTGTGGGTAGTAGCGTCTAATGTGGCCCGGTTGATTGCACTCGAAACACACCAACCCACAACGCCCCTCTGGTTGCCGAAATTGCTGAGCCTGTGGTGGTGGAGGCAGCGCGGCCGGCTGCTGGACTGGGTGCTCCACTCTATAGTTTCGGTGGAAATTCCCTCCACCCCTCTGATATCCCCCTCCTCATCTACGATCCTGTCTCATCCTATTGCTCGGACCGGCCTCCATAACGCCTTCTGCAGGCCTCTTGCCACTACTCAAGTGATCCGCCTCCAACCTCTTCGCTATGTCAATAATCTCCGCCAAACTTCCATCCGCTATAAACAAAGGGACTGCCTTAGGGGATCTTGCAGCCCTTTGTAGAAATGTTTGGCATAACCTATATCGTCCAACTCACAAGAGTCCGCAAACCTTGCGAGATGCTGGAATTCCCGCTGGTATTCCGTAACTGAGTTTGATCCCTGCTTCAGTAGTAGAAACCTCTGCTCAAGCTCATCTCGGGCCGAAGTAGGAATGAAGTGCTCCAAGAAAACACACGAAAATTTGCTCCAACTTATCTCTGTATAGACTCGGCCATGGAAGGTAGAGCCCATAAGGGACTTCCACCACCTCTTAGCATGTAACTCTAAGACGGACACTGCCAATGACACGGCCATGTTGGCTGGGCAATGGATACCAGCCAATAGCTCTTCTACTGTGTCGAGTCATTCCTCCGTACATATGGCTGACTCCGTCCCACGATAGAAGGGAGGGGAGAGAGCCCGGAAGGTTCTCAGCCAGTTAGAGCCCGGGTCCTATTGTTGCACCGGAGGCTGTTGCGCCTTAAAAGCATCAAGAATTGCGGTGAGCGTCTGCCCCAACTCAGACCGTTGGAACTGAGTGGGTATGAGAGCGGTAGGAGTACCCCCCATCGGCTCAACATGCAGTGGAACCTACACGTACACGACAAATTTGTGGTTAGGTTGGCTAAACTTAAGGTCAAAGTTGGACAAACTTAATGTGAATTACATATGGGCACACCACTGCTTCCGCTAAGTCAGTTTGTTCCCAAGCTGACTAATCGAATGGGGGTGGCACCATTGTTGACTGAAGTCTTAGTTGAGGATCGTGGCAAACTGATACCATTTGTAAGACCCCCCCCCTCCCGGATCCCAAAACACGGCACGAAGGGAGGGATCTTATGCCCGAAACAGCCGCCTTGCGGTAGCATTAGCACATAGGCTAACCTGTACCACAAGACTCCTATTCCGCCGGCTACAACAATATCAATATAATATGCCAACCCAACCAAAATATAATAAGAAGTAAGAGAAGTCAAATCCACATTAAGCATATAGTCCAAATACATCAATAAAGGAGAAGCTAAAACATGCTTCTACAGTATATCAGAGTTCAACTAAACATTGCCCAAACGAGCTACATCAGAGTATCATAATACTAACATCAGTAACTGACGGTATCGATGACACCGTCACTTCAGGCCATGTCGTCCTGGCCTGGCTGTCCTGCTGCATAGTCTGCGGCTGCTCTACCTGCGGGGTGGCCTCCTAAAAAGGAAGACGTAGCAACCGTTAGTCGAAACGACTAAGTGGTTTCACATCCGCTCCACCGGTGACTCCTCGGCACCGGGCGGGAAAAAAGGAACAATAGTACAATAAATAATAAGTATAAAAGGATACAAGTAGGTGGCAAGGTACATGAGTATTAATGTATAAACTAGCAGTTCTACAAGAGCTATCAATATATAAACTAAACAATTCTACAAGAGCTAGTATAACATCAAGTGTAAGAAACTACAGCATGTGAGTAACTTAACTTATAAGGATGCTCATACAAGCTTATAAGTTAAGGGTCGATTTGCATAAATTAACTCATCGTATAAGAGTGCCCATACAAACTTATACGATGAGGATCTTGTTGTGCAATGATATGAAATGGTATGCATGCTATGCAATGACTTACCCATGCACACCCATACAACCGCTATGTCAACATAGATCATTAGTTCCCACTTTTCGAGCAGGTAGCTAACCTCTCAGGCATCAGCCGCCGTGACCAGGCGATGATAGTAGAGCGGGCATCTCTACTACTAGGCGGGTATCCACACTACTTCACCTAGGCCTCCGTACGCCTCAACACTAAGAACACAACAGCGGAGCCCATGAGTACTATGGCCCAGCAGGAGCCTCGGGTAGATGTGCACCGAGGACCAAGCCCCGAACTGACCTTGTGTGACCCGGAAGGAGCCTCGGAGTGAGCACGAGGACCAAGCCCAACCGTTCACTTGGCACGGAAGGAGCCCCGGGACGTGAACACAGAGGACCAAGCCTAACCGCCCAAATTCTAACTGTCGACTCCCGTCGGTGTGACGACTAGCGAGCCCGCAGACTTGCCACACTATCCTTAACCCAGGATTACGACACCGTGTGTCGACTCACACCACATGAAAATTCCACATCATCGTGGCATGGAAGGAGCCTAGGAATAAAGGCACGAGGACCAAGCCCAACCATCCACCTGGCACGGAAGGAGCCCTGGGACGTGAACACAGAGGGCCAAGCCCAACCGTCCGTTTGTCTCATCTCAAGCTATCCAAGCTAGCGACGGCCAACACCGCACTTGTTAAATTTTCTCAATGTGGTCAGCAAGATAGCCCAAACGCCAAATTAATATCTTCGGAACTACCCAGTTCGCACGCTGAACCTGCGGAAAACCCAAGGACTAGAGGTTACACCCAACAACACAATGGAAGCACAAAAAGGTCTTATTATGCATTCACTTCTTTACAATCCGAGGCATACATAGCGAGACATGATTTCGCTAGTAGTACAGCTGTAAACAGAAAGAACCAAAAAATAAGCCGGGCGGACAGCACTCCAGTCCGCCGAGACCGCGAGGTCGCCGAGACCGCCGAGACCGCTGAGCTCGCCCAAGCTATGCTGCAATCCGCCGAATACCACGGAGTCCGCCGAAGCCGCGAGGCCGCGCGGACACACCGTTATTCGCCTCCTGCTGAACCCGAACTGAGGAACTCCCCTACCCGCCTGAAGCCGGCGGACAGGTTATTGAAGCTGGCAAAGTTGAGACAGAACTGACAAGCCGCAGAGCGACCTCCTGCTGAGTCCGCAGAGACCGCACACTTCCAAGCACTGACCGAAGTCACAGCCAAACTCCTGGCTCCTTGAAGTTATCCGCGCGACCTGCACACAGCAAACGTCAGCCTGAAATAATCCGCGCGGACTGACAAACAGAGACCGCAGCACTTTGCACACCCCAACTTACTGTTCACTCAAGTTACTTAGGTTACTGTAGATGTGTCAGGGGGGTCTTATTTATAGGCCAGGTGAGGAGTGTGGTCACCGCCCAAGAGATAGCGACACCACCCTCAGTCCGCGCGAATACAACCACCGTCCGCTGAGTCCGCATGGACTTAGCCGGATACCAAGGAAACCCGCCAGGAGCACGACAACCGTTGACGAACCCTCTCCAGTCCGCCTGAGCTAAGCGGACAAGGCATCAGCCCGCAAAGCTCCAACCACTGCAGGACAGCAACCCCCTTCAATGACTGTCCGCACCAACCCGAGGCAGTCCGCAAGACCCACACCTCAATCCGCCACAAGTCCACGACCAAAGGCAAACAACAACAGTCTGCCCGGTCACAGCGGACTTGGCGGATACGGCGGACACCATGAACTTGGCACAATGTGTGACCAAGTCCAAAACCATCAAGGGCCAGTGCGAGCATGGCGGACACAAAGTCCCGTCCGCCAAACACCCTAGCACAGACCGCAACCAGTCCGCGAGCTCCTCGCACTTGTCCAACGCAGCAGCTTCCTCCCGGACTCCAAACACCAGGCCGCCAACTGGTCTCCACAGCAAATCGCCTGCTGTAACACCAGAGCTCGACAAGGCCTCAGCCAAGCTCTAAGCTTAGTCCGCAACAGCCAATACCGCGGACACATCAGTCCGCAAGCTTCCCGCGGACAAGAGCCAACCCGCCTTTCAGCACAAGCTTGCACCCAAGACCACTGAGCAAAGAACCAGTCCGCAAGCCTCTCTATCCGCAGATACCAGGCCGCACCAAACCGCGGACTCCATGCAACAACCTGCTCAGAACACAGCCAGCTTCCACCAAACTTCTCACCAGGCCGCAAACCTCAGTCCGCCCAGTCCGCCCAGTCCGCCAAAGCTGTCCGCCACAGGCCGCGCGGCCTGTCCCGTCACCCACTTCCACTTCACAAATTTCAACACTCCCCCTTGAAGTGAGAAGTGGTGACCAAGCCCAGCAAGCTGCGCAAGCGTTCAAAGGGCCCCTTCGACAGTGGCTTCGTGAAGATGTCAGCAAGATTATCTTCACTCCGAACATGCCCGACCAGCAGAGACCCTTCCAACACCTTCTCCCTGATGAAGTGGTGATCAATCTCTATATGCTTGGTCCTGGCGTGACACACTGGATTGTTAACCAGTTTGAGAGCACTCTCATTGTCACCCCGGAGTAAAGTAGGCCCTTGCACTTCTTCATGGACATCCTCTATAAGTCTCCTCAACCAAACGGCTTCCCGAGCAGCCAAGGCCGAAGCCTTATACTCCGCCTCCGTGGTTGAAACCGACACCGAGTCCTGCTTCTTGCTACACCACGAGATGCTAGCTGAACCGCAAGTGAACACATAACCTGAAGTAGACCTTCGATCATCCGAATCACCGCCATAGTCAGCATCCGTGTACCCGAGCAACGCAAACTCCGCATCCCTTCCATAGAGGAGTCCCATCTCAGAAGTCACCTTGACATACTTCAGAATCCCCTTTGCCCCCAACAGATGAGATTTCCTTGGTTCAGCCATATATCGACTTACTCGGCCAACAGTATAAGCTATATCCGGCCTTGTAATTGTCAGATAGATCAAGCTCCCAACAAGAGCCCTGAACACCAAGGGATCATTAAGAACCCTTCCCTCATCTCGTCGAAGCTTCAGTCCAGATTCCAGTGGAGTAGAGCACTTCTTCCCTTCGCCCATGCCAAACCGCTTCACAATACGATCAGCATACCCATTCTGACTAATGAGAACCCCGCACTCCTTCCTCTCCACTTCCAGACCAAGAAAGTGATGCAACTCTCCCAAGTCTTTCATCTCGAAGCGTATAGCAAGCTCAGCCCTGAGCCTTGCTACTTCCTCCTCCGAGTTCCCTGTGATGATCATGTCATCCACATACAGCAGGACCAAGACTCTTAGCTCTCCCTTCTTCTTGACGAACAAGCTTGAATCCGAGTTAGAAGCTGTCACAACCCGCATTTCCTCAACGAGCATATCATATCAGAGCAAGAGGAACTACGGGTTATGATGCCACATCGTGCAGGGGATAACTGCACACGCTCAGGCAACTCTTGATGCTGACTTTACGAGTTGAAATTCAACAGTTACATGCAAGAAAACTTTTGGATTCAATGGCCGTATCCCTCGGCCTTAAATAGTAAAACTGTATTTGCACGCGACGGAAATCCTTAGTTTCTTGATAATGAGCTCCTATATGCAGCCTATCATGATACTATTATAAGAAATCCTCTTTGTTTACGTCATTTGGAAAATACGTTTTAATTGATCAAAACATGTATGCATGAGATACCATAATAGTTTTGGTTTAGCTTCAAAATACCTAATGCAACCTACCATAAAACCGTCCCAAAAGCAAGTACATATCATTCCATCCAAATGACTTACAGTAGCAGTCTAGTTCATATTTACATAAAAGAAAACCCACTAAATGGGCGCCAACAAGCTGACACGAACCCATTGGGGTATATGTATGTCTGTACAACAAAAGAAGAACTACCTCGCTATGTAGTAAGCTCGGTTAGCTCCCAAGAAATGCCTCCAACAAACCTAGCCGCTCAACCGGCTACAACCTGCACCTGAGGCATTCAAGAAAGAATACCTCAGCAATCCTCGAAGATACAACAAAAAGAAGAGCAGTATCATGAAGGGGCTTACCGACCCCGTAGCAATATTTCATATAAGTAAAAAGAGTGCATAAAACAAGTGGAACTTGCACCCAAACTATATGCCAAACGCACCAAGTGCGTACAAGTTCATCAAGTCCTGCTCAAACCATATAAGCAAAAGGCAAAATACATGCCTATTTCATCATTTATAGAACAAGAACCTACTAGACAAGTGAAGCATAAGCAGCGGTTAAGTTCAATTTCGCAAGGGTCTTATCGGTGGCGGCCCTAAAGTGGAACGCACCAAACAAAACCAGCCCAAATCGGGGCCAAAGTGGTCTCTCTAACCACAAAACCAAAACCCGGTGGCCACAGGCTGAAACCACACCACCCCTTGCAAAATTCTCACACAAACGCTCCCGCCATGCTTCACGAATTCGCCTCGCAAAACGCCCCATATCCCAAGGTAACACGTTCCCTTTCATCGCCCTTACACACGACTACTAATCCCAACGTAGAGTTTGATGAACTTTATCACATGAAAAAGATCATAGGCCTTGTATCCAAGAAAATTACATATAGGGTTTGATTACCTATTTGGGACACAATCACATGTGTTTAATCAAGGAAAAATCATCTTTATTTGATATGATATGAACCAAATTAGCTACATGAAATAATCTAGCATAGGGGAAGTTGTTAACTCCATGAAGCACAAATCTAAACATGGGAGAGCAAAGTCGTTTAGCATAGGGACTTGAGCATAGGGAATTAGCTAATTTGACTTTAGCATAGGGAATTTTAGCATAGGAAATTAGCAAGGTCATAGTTTGGATTGATCATAATTTGGAAATTATCAAGGGCATAAGTAGAAAGGTCATAATTAACAAACAAGAGGATTGATAATTACATCAAGTAAGCATCATTTGAACCAAGAAGAACACACTAGGCAATTGCATCATAGGGAAATTTAAGAACACAAGAAACTAAAGCTAGGAAAATGAAAGAGGAGCACTAGCTATGTTGGCATAATTCATATCAAGAATGAAGATTGGCAAGGGTGGAGGACACCGCTTGCCTGAACCGAGACGATGTCGCGACGGTTGCTTCTCTTTTCTTGCCTTGCTTGAGCCTTTCTCTCTTTGCTTTCTCTTTGGGAATGAAGAAGAAGAAGATGAAGATGGAATGAGAAAGGAAAGTCTCTGTTTCGGTCTTATTTCCTCCAGAACAGAGCTGAACCGTTCGATGCAGGAGCAAGGAAATGAACGGCACAAAAAACTGGAAAAAGTCGATTTTTCGGGCCGGTCACGCCCTGTGTCACGCCCGTGACACAGGGCGTGTACCATAAGCGGCGCCGAAAGGCGGCAATTCCACGTTTATCCACACGGTACACGGCCGGGTACACGCCCGTGACGGGTCGGTCACGCCCGTGACCTAGGGCGTGTAGCCCGTGACTCGACACCTCGTCGACAGAAAGTGTCGACACTCGACCCAGCCTGACACGCCCTGTGACACGCCCGTGTCACAGGCCGTTTCCCCTCTCTCGATGACTCGACACTCGATACTCGACGCTCGATACTCGACGATCGACACTCGACTCTCGACGAAGTGGGACACGGCCCGTGACACGCCCGTGTCACGGGGCGTGTACCCCCAGTCGTCGAGCTCAACTCGACGCAAGAAAAAATCGTCGAGTCAAGGAGGTCACGCCCAGGTCACGGCCTGGGTCACTCCCGTGTCAGGGGGCGTGTCTCGCACAAAAACGACCATTTTTCCCTTTTGCGAAAAATGTTTCTGAGACGTCCTAGACCATTTTTGCCTCAAGCACTTTTTACCTAAGAGGCCTCACCAAGTCCCTCATATGGACTCCGGTTTGCTGGGGAATCGTGCAACTCGGCAAACAAAACAGCCACTCGCAATCCCGCGGGAAAAACTATGCTCAAACTACAGTCAAAACCAACGTAACGCCCATCATGCGTACGTAATCAAAAATCCGGGGCGTTACAATCACTCCCCCTAACAAAAAGTTTCGCCTCGAAACGTTTCACAAAAACAAACACACAAATAAACCAAAACATGAATCCAATCAAATACTACATCACATACCAGCTTACGGGAACAAATGAGGGTGAGCCGCCCTCATTGTTGACTCGAGCTCCCACGTCGCGCTTTCCACATCCTGATTTTTCCATAGCACCTTTACCATAGGAATCTTCTTTTTTCGCAACACGCGATCTTGGGAGTCCAATATCCGGATGGGCATCTCCTCATAAGAAAGGTTGGGCGCTAATTGCGGCACAACGTCCAACACTTGCTTGTCATTCCGCAAACACTTGCGCAGTTGGCTAACATGAAACACATTGTGTACACCAGGAAAGTTCACGGGTAATTCCAGTTTGTAGGCGGATGCACCAACTCGCGCAAGAATCGTGAAGGGACCCACAAATCTTGGGTCTAATTTGTGCTCTTTCCCAAACCTTTTAATTCCAACCATTGGGGAGACTTTCAAGAAAACAGAATCCCCCACCGCAAATTCTAATTCCGACCTTCGTCGGTTGGCATACTTTTCATATCGCTCTTGGGCGATTCGGAGCTTCTCCCGAATAAGTTGTACTGCAACTTCCATATCCTCGAGCGCCTTTGGACCCAACAACGGCCGCTCGCCAACTTCAGTCCAAAAGAGTGGGGTCCGACATCGTCGCCCATATAACGCTTCGAACGGAGCCATTTGCAAGCTTTCTTGATAGCTATTATTATACGCGAATTCCATAAGCCGCAAACGTTCATCCCATGCTCCGCCATACTCAAGAATGTAACATCGAATCATATCTTCTACAATTTGATTTACTCTTTCGGTTTGGCCATTCGTCTGAGGATGATAAGCCGTAGAGTATCGCAAATCTGTTCCCAAACCCTCTTGTAAACTGCGCCAAAAACGAGAGGTAAAGCGGGAATCGCGGTCTGAAATAATATTCACAGGCACACCATGCAGTCGGATGATTTCGTTCACATAGAGCTCCGCTATTGTCTTCATCGGGTAGTTGACTTTAAAGGGTACGAAATGAGCACACTTGGTCAACCTATCCACGATCACCCACACGGAGTCATGTCCTCGGGGAGATCTTGGTAAACCTGTAATAAAATCCATTGAGATGCTTTCCCACTTCCAGGTTGGAATCTCCAATGGTGTCAACTTGCCACCAGGTCTCCCATGATCAGCTTTCACCCGCTTGCAGGTATGACATTCCGATACAAACTGCGCTATATCTCTTTTCATTCCATACCACCAGACACTTTGTTTCAAATCACGGTACATTTTGGTTGAGCCTGGATGGTAGGCCATCCTTGCGCCGTGTGCTTCCTTACACACCATCTCACGAATCTCCCCAACTGCAGGAATACAAAAGCGCCCACGATACTTTAACGTGCCTGCACCATCAATCGCAAAATCCGGTAATTCACCCTTTTCAGCCCGAAGAAATAAATGCAACAGATCAGGATCATCTTTTTGATGTTGTCTTGTAAGCACCAGCCATGACGGTTCTTCTATTGCCGAATGACTTTGCGGTTCATATCTGCCCACCGTAATATCCATCAATAAAAATTCTTCCACAAGACGGTCGACTGAAAGATGAAATAATTTCCCCGTCTTTCGACTTAAAGCATCGGCCACAACATTCGCTTTTCCCGGATGATACTGAATGTCCACATCATAATTCGCGACATATTCAAGCCATCGCCGTTGGCGCAAATTAAGTTCTTTTTGCGTGAAGACATACTTCAAACTCTTATGATCTGTAAAGATTTTACACTGCGCACCATATAGCAAGTGTCTCCACAACTTCAATGCAAATATCACCGCTGCAAACTCCAAATCATGCGTTGGGTAATTCTTTTCATGAATTTTCAACTGCCGAGACCCATACGCAATCACCTTTTTGTCTTGCATTAACACACATCCAAGTCCAACGTGCGACGCATCCACGAACACTTCATAATCCTTTCCTTCTGTTGGCAAGATTAACACAGGAGCGGTACATAACCTGTTCTTGAGTTCCAGGAAGGAGGTCTCACACTTGTCATTCCATTCAAATGCTACATTATTCTGGGTTAAGCGAGTCAAAGGTGCGGCCAACGTCGCAAAACCTTCGACAAATCTGCGATAATAGCCGGCTAAGCCCAAGAAGCTTCGAATCTCCTTGGGTGTTTCCGGTCTTCTCCATTCCATAACCGCAGAAATCTTTTCGGGATCCACTGAAAGACCATGCTGATTAATAACATGCCCCAGGAAAGCAACTTGCGGCAACCAAAACTCGCATTTGCTTAGCTTGGCGAATAACCGTTGATCTCGCAAAGTGGCTAATACTAATCGCAGATGCTGTTCATGTTCCTCAGCACTGCGGGAGTAGATAAGAACATCATCAATAAACACCACCACAAATTTATCCAAATAGTCCTTGAACACTCTGTTCATCAGATCCATGAAAGCTGATGGTGCATTGGTCAATCCAAACGACATCACAAGGAATTCAAAATGGCCATGCCTAGATCGAAATGCAGTTCGCGGAATATCAGATTCCCGGACCTTGAGCTGATGATAGCCCGAGCGGAGATCAATCTTCGAAAATACGGAACTGCCACGTAGTTGATCAAATAAATCATTCATTTTTTGGCTGTGGGTACTAGTACCTTGTTCAGTTCCCGGTAATCGATGCGAAGCCGCATCGACCCATCTTTCTTCTTTACAAATAACACCGGTGCACCCCAAGGTGATGAACTCGGCCGAATAAACCCCTTTGCCAACAAGTCATCCAGCTGTGTATGCAACTCTGCTAGCTCACGCGGGGCCATTCTATATGGCGCTTTCGCGATCGGTCGCGTACCCGGCTCCAAATCAATAATAAACTCAACATCACGATCAGGGGGTAGACCAGGAAGGTCAGTAGGAAAAACATCTGGAAAGTCACGCACAACAGGAATTTCCTCCAAACGCGGCAAAACAGCACTCGTCCCCATAGCTGAGACAAGACAAGCAAAACAGTCGGAAACAAACAACGTCCGAACACGTACCGCTGAAAGCCCTGGAGAATCCTGACACGAATCACCATACACACTTCCTGGCTGACCATCATCCTTGATTAAATCCAAGCGCTTTCCTCTGCACTGGATGACGGCATCATAACGGGCTAACCAGTCCATGCCCAGAATGACGTCAAAATCGTCCAAATCGATCACCTTGCAATCAGCTCTTGCTATGAAATCCCTCAACAAAATGGGACAATCAAGAAGACCCCAGTCTGCCACCACAGAAGCGCCAGAAAAAAATTTCACCAAAAACGCATTCCCCACTCGCTCTGGTGTCAAATGATATCGATCCAGAAAGGTTCGAGCCACAAATGAATGGGTCGCGCCAGAATCAAAGAGAACACGCGCCCAACGGTTCTTTACCTTAAAGTTTCCTAAAAGGTATATATGCTATGCTAAGAACTACACATAAGAGGCATACACAAAACGAGAACCAGAGGAATGAATCGAACCTGAGATAACCTGCAGTGATGTATGCGCTTCCTCTGCAGAGACCACATTCAACTTCCCTTTGCCTTTGTCCAAGCGCGGAGGCGGAGGCAAAGCCTGGAGTGGTGCGGGTTGCAACACAGCTTGCACCTGTGGGCACCTTGCGCGAAGATGTCCTGGTCTGCCACACTGGAAGCATACCTTGTCTTTGGCCCAGCAGCGGCTCACATCATGACCTCTTCTCCCACAAAATGTACACTCCACGTCTCTGGTTGGCGCACCTTGAATGGCGTGCACCTGCTCCTTCTTTTGCATCCCCAACCGCTTGAAACATTTTTCAAACGGGTGACCGGCTCGGCCACAGAAGCTACATAATTCCTTCTTCTTCTTTACGTCTGACTCGTGGGACATTTTCTCTCCCACCAGCTGTCTCTTGCCCTGCCTTATCTGCTGCCCTCTTTGTTTGGAATTTTCGATAGCTTCTACCTTCAATGCTGCCTCAACCACATTAGTGTAACTTGTCGCTCCATAAGCACTTGCGAACTGCTGCACGTCGCTACGGAGTCCGCCAAGAAATCTCTTCACTCGGTCAGCTTCTGTAGTCACCAAGCTCGGAGCGAACCGACTTAACTTGCTAAACTCGATTTCATACTCACTCACTGTGAGTTTCCTCTGCTTCAAGTACAGGAAGTCATTCATCAGGCGGTCCCTTTCCACTGCCGGTAGAAACTTGCGCCGTACAAGTTCTTTGAACACTTCCCATAAACAGCCCGCCCCTAGGCCTTCCTTTTCTCGTAACCACCAACCTTTCGCCAACCCTTTCAGTTGATAGGCAGCAAGCATAACCTTCTGGTCCTCGGTCACACCAGCATACACAAACATTTCTTCCAACGTAATCACCCAATCATCCAAGATCACGAAGTCTGCCTTTCCATCATACGTCGGTGGTCCAAGTCGCTGAAACTGCGAGATGAAAGTCATCGCAGGAAGGAACTACAACTGGGGGTGTCACTGCCACTGAAGGAGTCGAACTAGTGGGGCCTCTAACCGTCTCTTGTCCTCTTGGTACCAGCCCAGACATCGCGGATGACATAGCTTGGAGCTGGGACTGGACCTCCTGTACCTGCCTCGTCAAAGCCTCATTACTTTGGCGAAGACTATCCATCAGCGCATTATTCTGCGCACCCGAAGACTCGCCCTCGAATTGGGGAGTTTGCCTTATCACTGGACGCTTCGACATCCTATTAACACGTTCACTCTTATCAAGCTCAAACCCAACAAAACACACAACGGCTAAGGACAGACCATACATAAAGAAATATGAACATCAACTGCTAACTTGCTTTGGGAGTTTAAGAATGATGGTATGCCTAGCCTAAAGATGACTCACCGTCATCCCACTAACTTGTGCCTACCAATGAATGCATGACTTTATTTGACCCAAAACCATGTGTGTACAGGTGTCATCATGTACGTCTTAGCTTGGCACGTTGTGCTCATGCAATGTTATGTTATGCGTGCAGTGCTATGCAATCTAAAAAAGGCCTTAATGCATGCCATGAGCAGTCGTACGCATTCCAATGCTATGCATCCCATACTACATAGCATTGCATGCAACGAATAAAAGAAAACGTGCTAGTCGCATCCATGTGGTGAGGTTATGCATCCCATACTACATAGCCCTCACATGTTGCCCCTATGGTGGATCCATATACAGCCACATATTATGCATCCCATACTACATAATATGCCCCGTATACTTCTGTTCATGCCATGAGTGTAGTGTACGTGCTTCGGCCAAGACATACTGATGGCACCTCGGTGTGTGTATGAGATAATGCTTACAAACACAAAAGACAAGGAAAAGTTTGCCCAACCAAATGTCAAGCAAACCTCCCTCTGATACCAACTGTCACAACTCGCATTTCCTCAACGAGCATATCGTATCAGAGCAAGAGGAACTATGGGTTATGATGCCATGTCGTGCAGGGGATAACTGCACACGCTCAGGCAACTCTTGATGCTGACTTTACGAGCTGAAATTCAACAGTTACATGCAAGAAAACTTTTGGATTCAATGGCCGTATCCCTCGGCCTTAAATAGTAAAACTGTATTTGCACGCGGCGGAAATCCTTAGTTTCTTGATAATGAGCTCCTTTATGCAGCCTATCATGATACTATTATAAGAAATCCTCTTTGTTTACGTCATTTGGAAAATACGTTTTAATTGATCAAAACATGTATGCATGAGATACCATAATAGTTTTGGTTTAGCTTCAAAATACCTAATGCAACCTACCATAAAACCGTCCCAAAAGCAAGTACATATCATTCCATCCAAATGACTTACAGTAGCAGTCTAGTTCATATTTACATAAAAGAAAACCCACCAAATGGGCGCCAACAAGCTGACACGAACCCATTGGGGTATATGTATGTCTGTACAACAAAAGAAGAACTACCTCGCTATGTAGTAAGCTCGGTTAGCTCCCAAGAAATGCCTCCAACAAACCTAGCCGCTCAACCGGCTACAACCTGCACCTGAGGCATTCAAGAAAGAATACCTCAGCAATCCTCGAAGATACAACAAAAAGAAGAGCAGTATCATGAAGGGGCTTACCGACCCCGTAGCAATATTTCATATAAGTAAAAAGAGTGCATAAAACAAGTGGAACTTGCACCCAAACTATATGCCAAACGCACCAAGTGCGTACAAGTTCATCAAGTCCTGCTCAAACCATATAAGCAAAAGGCAAAATACATGCCTATTTCATCATTTATAGAACAAGAACCTACTAGACAAGTGAAGCATAAGCAGCGGTTAAGTTCAATTTCGCAAGGGTCTTATCGGTGGCGGCCCTAGTGGAACGCACCAAACAAAACCAGCCCAAATTGGGGCCAAAGTGGTCTCTCTAACCACAAAACCAAAACCCGGTGGCCACAGGCTGAAACCACACCACCCCTTGCAAAATTCTCACACAAACGCTCCCGCCATGCTTCACGAATTCGCCTCGCAAAACGCCCCATATCCCAAGGTAACACGTTCCCTTTCATCGCCCTTACACACGACTACTAATCCCAACGTAGAGTTTGATGAACTTTATCACATGAAAAAGATCATAGGCCTTGTATCCAAGAAAATTACATATAGGGTTTGATTACCTATTTGGGACACAATCACATGTGTTTAATCAAGGAAAAATCATCTTTATTTGATATGATATGAACCAAATTAGCTACATGAAATAATCTAGCATAGGGGAAGTTGTTAACTCCATGAAGCACAAATCTAAACATGGGAGAGCAAAGTCGTTTAGCATAGGGACTTGAGCATAGGGAATTAGCTAATTTGACTTTAGCATAGGGAATTTTAGCATAGGAAATTAGCAAGGTCATAATTTGGATTGATCATAATTTGGAAATTATCAAGGGCATAAGTAGCAAGGTCATAATTAACAAACAAGAGGATTGATAATTACACCAAGTAAGCATCATTTGAACCAAGAAGAACACACTAGGCAATTGCATCATAGGGAAATTTAAGAACACAAGAAACTAAAGCTAGGAAAATGAAAGAGGATCACTAGCTATGTTGGCATAATTCATATCAAGAATGAAGATTGGCAAGGGTGGAGGACACCGCTTGCCTGAACCGAGACGATGTCGCGACGGTTGCTTCTCTTTTCTTGCCTTGCTTGAGCCTTTCTCTCTTTGCTTTCTCTTTGGGAATGAAGAAGAAGAAGATGAAGATGGAATGAGAAAGGAAAGTCTCTGTTTCGGTCTTATTTCCTCCAGAACAGAGCTGAACCGTTCGATGCAGGAGCAAGGAAATGAACGGCACAAAAAACTGGAAAAAGTCGATTTTTCGGGCCGGTCACGCCCTGTGTCACGCCTGTGACACAGGGCGTGTACCATAAGCTGCGCCGAAAGGCGGCAATTCCACATTTATCCATACGGTACACGGCCGGGTACACGCCCGTGACGGGTCGGTCACGCCCGTGACCTAGGGCGTGTAGCCCGTGACTCGACACCTCATCGACAGAAAGTGTCGACACTCGACCCAGCCCGACACGCCCTGTGACACGCCCGTATCACAGGCCGTGTCCCCTCTCTCGACCACTCGACACTCGATACTCGACGCTCGATACTCGACGATCGACACTCGACTCTCGACGAAGTGGGACACGGCCCGTGACACGCCCGTGTCACGGGGCATGTACCCCTAGTCGTCGAGCTCAACTCGACGCAAGAAAAAATCGTCGAGTCAAGGAGGTCACGCCCAGGTCACGGCCTGGGTCACGCCCGTGTCAGGGGGCGTGTCTCGCACAAAAACGACCATTTTTCCCTTTTGCGAAAAATGTTTCTGAGACGTCCTAGACCATTTTTGCCTCAAGCACTTTTTACCTAAGAGGCCTCACCGAGTCCCTCATATGGACTCCGGTTTGCTGGGGAATCGTGCAACTCGGCAAACAAAACAGCCACTCGCAATCCCGCGGGAAAAACCATGCTCAAACTACAGTCAAAACCAACGTAACGCCCATCATGCGTACGTAATCAAAAATCCGGGGCGTTACAGAAGCCAGGTATCCACAGAATTGCAAGTACTCTACAATCTTCCCATACCACGCTCGAGGAGCTTGCTTCAACCCATAGAGAGCCTTCCTGAGTTTGCAGACATAGTCTGGATGCTTCTCAGAGACAAAACCAAGCGGCTGATCCATGAAGATGTCCTTGTCAATCTCTCTGTAAAGAAAGGCATTCTTCATATCGAGTTGCCACAGCCTCCATCCCTTGCTAGCAGCCAAGGCGATCACCACTCTTACAGAAGTCATCTTCGCAACTGGACTGAATGTCTCCTCATAGTCTTCTCCATACTGCTGTGAGAATCCTCTAGCGACCAGGCGAGCCTTGAACCGATCAATGCTCCCATCAGCCTTCTTCTTCAACTTATACACCCACTTGCAAGTAACCAGAGTAACGCCATCAACCTTGGGCACAAGATCCCAGGTTTCATTCTTCTTCAGAGCGTCAATCTCTTCCTTCATGGCATCATCCCACTCCTTCACTCCAGTGGCCTCGTTGAAGTTTGCAGGCTCTCGCTCATCCAGAGGACCTGCAAAGAAGCAGGAGACAAAGCTCACTGCATTCCCATCACAGTACCGAGCCGGTGGCTTAACCACCCTCTTCGATCTCCGAAGACACAGCTCCTTGCTCACGGCTTCCGTTGCTTCTTCAGGCTCCACTCCTACCTGGGGCAAGCATTGAGCAGTGCTACCCCTGCTTCCTGAGCCAGAAGGCTCAGCCTCGGAGTTCGAAGCAACAGGAGCTTCTAGTGAAACAACAAGCTCCTCTTCCAAGCCTTCAGCAGCCTCCACCGGTGCTTCCTCAACCTTGCTACTTCTGGTAAGCTCCATCGAGCCACCTCCATATGACGTCAGCTCGTCAAAGACAACGTCTCTTGACACCACGAACTTCTTCGTCACAGGGTCCATGCATTTCCATCCCTTCTTCTGCTCATCATAGCCAACAAATACAAGTTTCCTTGCCTTCGCATCCAGCTTTGTCCGTGAAGCATCCGGGACATGCACGTAGCAAGTTGAACCGAACACCCTAAGGTGTCCCACACTCGGCTTCTCCTTCAGCAACAGCTCAACAGGAGTCTTCATGTTGATAGGGCTGAGTGGCATCCGGTTGATAACATAGGCAGCACAAGACATTCCCTCCGCCCAAAAGGACCTTGGGATATCTTTCGCATGCAGCCAGCATTTGAAGGTTTCCGTCAAATGACGGATCTTCCGCTCCGCTACCCCATTTTGTTGTGGAGTGTGAGCACAAGTAAGCTCTCGTTGGATCCCGTGCTTCCTGCAGAAGTTAGAAAACTCGGAGGAAACAAATTCTCCTCCATTATCAGTTCTAAACTTCTTAACCCGCAAGCCAAGCCGGCCTTCTACCAACTCCTTGAACTCCACGAACAAACGGAAGGCTTCCGACTTCTACTTTAAGATGTACACCCAAGTATACCTTGAGTAGTCATCAACCAAGACAAGCATGTATTTGCTTCCACCAAGGCTGGCAGTAACAGTCGGTCCCATCAGGTCGCCATGAATACACTCCAATGGTTTCTTGCTCCTTGTTTGAGATTTATCAAACAGAAGGCGATGTGCCTTACCGTATTGACAGCCCGCACAAACATGCCCATCACCAAAGGAGGACAACATCGGCAACCCCCTCACCAGACTTCTACTAGCCATTGCCTTCAGCTTGTCCATGCCAACATGCCCCAGCCTCTCATGCCAGATAGCCGCACTATCATTGGCCCTCATCCTATCAACATAGGCACTGGTGGAAAGAACAAACAAGTTCTTCACCCTCCTCCCAACATGAGCAACATCAGCCTTCACCGCTGATACGTTGCGAAGCAACCTCACGTCTGTTGGCCCAAACAGAACGTGATACCCAGCGTCCACCGCATTGGTCACCAAGAAGAGGTTCTTCTTCATGCCCGGCACGTGATACACACTCCTTAACGTGAGTGGCCCCTGATCACTACCCAAAGACACGACCCCCTCCTTCTCTACTGCATAAACAGTATTATCAGCAGTGATAATAGCTTCATTACCTGAGTAAGCCTGCATGGAGGTGAACTTCGACTTGTCTCCGGTGAGGTGATGACCACACCCGGAGTCGACGATCCACTCGCTGTTGAAGTCCTCAGCAGATAAGGCCCGGACACAAGTGCCTGTCATGAAAGCTCCTCCCCATTCTGCTTCTTCACTTCGCAAGCAAGCTTCCTCCTTTCCCGCAGCATGCCCAGGCTGCAGTTTGACCTTGCAGTCCCGCTTGAAGTGACCTCGCTGATGACACCGGTAGCACTTCAGATTCTTCTTCCAGTCCTTAGGAGCATTGCTCCTCTCCGGCGGATACGAAGATGAAGTCTCCTTCTCAGCAGCGGCCTGCACCTTCTTCTTCTTCTTCCCTTCCCATCCCTTCTTCTTGCCTGAGAAGAGAGCCTCGCTGCCTTCCTGATTCAGATTCACTCCAGCCATCTGCCTTGCTAAGCTCTCCTGCGAGGCAAGCAGATTCTCCAGCTCCAGCAACGACGGCTGAGTAGCCCACCCTTGAACAGATGTAACAAAGGCCACATACTCCTTCCGCAAGCCGCGGATAATGTGCCTCTTCATCTTTGCCTCAGAGATAGGCTCATCAAGATCCAGTACCGACAGCTCAGCACACAAGCTCTTCATCTTTAAGAAGTATTTGGAGATGGAGAGGTCTCCCTGAGTTGCCCTGGCCAACTCATTCTCCAGGAACTGAAGCCGCGCCACATTCTTCCTATTGAACAACTCATCAATGGTTGTCCAAATATCAGCAGCCGATTCACATCCAATGATGTGATCAAACAGTTCCGGAGAGACAGCTCTCTTCAGAACGAACTCCGCCTTAGCATTAGTTCTTCTCCAGAGCCTCACCTGCTCAGCAGTACCGAAAGCAGCAGTTACTTCCTGTCTGTCGTCTCCACCGACAACTTCCCACAGCTCCTCACCTAGAAGATAACTCTTCATGCACGACTTCCACTTCTTGTAGTTAGTCGGCGTTAAGAGTTCAATGCCCAGACCTCTTGCTAAGCTTCCTTCCATTGCAATCACCTGTTGGTACCCTTCAGCAGCTCCGAGCAACAACACAGGTTGATCACCACTCAATCACTGAGTAACAACACTGGCTGACTTCCGCTCACGCAACTGAACCAGCAACCTCAGAAACCTGGCTCTGATACCATGTTAAATTTTCTCAACGTGGTCAGCAAGATAGCCCAAACGCCAAATTAATATCTTCGGAACTACCCAGTTCGCACGCTGAATCTGCGGAAAACCCAAGGACTAGAGGTTGCACCCAACAACACAATGGAAGCACAAGAAGGTCTTATTATGCATTCACTTCTTTACAATCCGAGGCATACATAGCGAGACATGATTTCGCTAGTAGTACAGCTGTAAACAGAAAGAACCAAAAAACAAGCCGGGCGGACAGCACTCCAGTCCGCCGAGACCGCGAGGTCGCCGAGACCGCCGAGACCGCTGAGCTCGCCCAAGCTATGCTGCAATCCGACGAATACCACGGAGTCCGCCGAAGCCGCGAGGCCGCGCGGACACACCGTTATTCGCCTCCTGCTGAATCCGAACTGAGGAACTCCCCTACCCGCCTGAAGCCGGCGGACAGGTTATTGAAGCTGGCAAAGTTGAGACAGAACTGACAAGCCGTAGAGCGACCTCCTGCTGAGTCCGCAGAGACCGCACACTTCCAAGCACTGACCGAAGTCACAGCCAAACTCCTGGCTCCTTGAAGTTATCCGCGCGACCTGCACACAGCAAACGTCAGCCTGAAATAATCCGCGCGGACTGACAAACAGAGACCGCAGCACTTCGCACACCCCAACTTACTGTTCACTCAAGTTACTTAGGTTACTGTAGATGTGCCAGGGGGGTCCTATTTATAGGCAAGGTGAGGAGTGTGGTCACCGCCCAAGAGATAGCGACACCACCCTCAGTCCGCGCGAATACAACCACCGTCCGCTGAGTCCGCATGGACTTAGCCGGATACCAAGGAAACCCGCCAGGAGCACGACAACCGTTGACGAACCCTCTCCAGTCCGCCTGAGCTAAGCGGACAAGGCATCAGCCCGCAAAGCTCCAACCACTGCAGGACAGCAACCCCCTTCAATGGCTGTCCGCACCAACCCGAGGCAGTCCGCAAGACCCACACCTCAATCCGCCACAAGTCCACGACCAAAGGCAAACAGCAACAGTCTGCCCGGTCACAGCGGACTTGGCGGATACGGCGGACACCATGAACTTGGCACAATGTGTGACCAAGTCCAAAACCATCAAGGGCCAGTGCGAGCATGGCGGACACAAAGTCCCGTCCGCCAAACACCCTAGCACAGACCGCAACCAGTCCGCGAGCTCCTCGCACTTGTCCAACGCAGCAGCTTCCTCCCGGACTCCAAACACCAGGCCGCCAACTGGTCTCCACAGCAAATCGCCTGCTGTAACACCAGAGCTCGACAAGGCCTCAGCCAAGCTCTAAGCTTAGTCCGCAACAGCCAATACCGCGGACACATCAGTCCGCAAGCTTCCCGCGGACAAGAGCCAACCCGCCTTTCAGCACAAGCTTGCACCCAAGACCACTGAGCAAAGCACCAGTCCGCAAGCCTCTCTATCCGCAGATACCAGGCCGCACCAAACCGCGGACTCCATGCAATAACCTGCTCAGAACACAGTCGGCTTCCACCAGACTTCTCACCAGGCCGCAAACCTCAGTCCGCCCAGTCCGCCAAAGCTGTCTGCCACAGGCCGCGCGGCCTGTCCCGTCACCCACTTCCACTTCACAAATTTCAACAACACTTACATCCCTTACCAATACTATCCATAGGGAGCCAACGCTCTAAGTATTGGACTACTAAATTTCATTCATCAATCGAACATACACTTGGCCATAACATATATGATCCAAAATGATCCCAACATAATACATATATGATGCGCATGTAATAATCTATCAATTTCTATATATTCATTCCGTTCAAGTAATCTTGCATCATAATTCGATTGTAAGAAATCTGTTTCCAACATGATATAACAAGATATGCATCTATAACAACTTACCAAATTCTATTAAGTCAATTCATTCAATAAAGCTTGCTTCATAATTAGTTGTATGAAATCTAATTGACAAGATTCATCATTCATAGCATTATTGTGGTTAATTATGAAATATTTCATCAAAACCTCAAGCTAATTTGCAACATCGATTTCATCGAACCCAAATCCATATTATATAAAAACCTAGAATTTTAAGTGCAGATTGAATCTGGACATCAACTTCAACCGGAGATTCTCGAGGCTACAAGAATCCGGCGAAGACGTGTAACCCCTCGATGGAAAGGTAGTTTCATGGGTTACAGCTTTCATATTCAGCCCACAACCCAGATTTGAATGTATCATATTTGAATTTGGCTTCAAAGTCCGCTGCGCACAGAACACAATTCTGCATGCAGGATTTATCGGATGTCATTTTCGTCCAGGCTTTCCCGTGTCTATAACTTCGCCTGAAGTCGTGCAACCATTCGTTGGAAAGGTATTTTCAAGGGCTTCAACTTTCGTGTTTAGCCGAAAGCCCAGATCTGGCCATATCATACCTAAAAATGGCCACGAAGTTTGCTGCACGTAGAATACAGATTCTGCACGCATCTTAAGGCAGAATGAACGACATCGGTTCATCTTCCTCCTCAAGGCGAACTTCCCAAGTCATTCCAGAAAACCTCCTCCCTTATTCAACCTCAAGAGGCCAATACCCTTCACGAAACCATCCCCTATCATCACATAGAAGAAGGGAGTGGTTGAAGAGATCTAAAACCTAGGACACAAGTCCTAGCATGACCTTTCCTAGAAAACTCCTCCTCTCCATCAAGACTCTCTTGAGTCGATGTCTCGCCCAAGAAAATAACTATAGATCTAGCCCCAAGGGAGAGGGTAGGAAACTCACCTCACTTCCAGCGGTTCCATTTCGGCCATAGACCTTGTGATTCTTCGCGGCGGCATCCTCTCCTCTACGGCGATGGCGGATCTCCTTCCCTAGATCTTCCTCCATTAAACTCTCCTTCTCCACAGGACTTCTCTCAGAAAGATACGGCTGGGAGGAAGAGTGAAATGGCAAGGGTTTTTTTCCACTGTTCCTTATGTATGTATAATGTGACACGGGTAGGGACTCGCCCGTATCCTTACCCTTGTACCGCTCAAGCGAAGTGTAACAGGCGGTTACAATGCCGATTCAATACTCGACACGACGGAACACGCCCTGGTCACGCCCATGGTCACGCCCGTGACCTGGGGCGTGTAACCATCTCACTATAGAACCAACCACCTACTCGAGTACCTTAAGCACCTACTCGAGTATCTTAAGTCACGCCCCTGGGTCACGCCCGTGACCCAGGGCTTGTAACCCAATTTACTCGAGTGATTTGAAAACTACTCGAGTAACCGTGGCGGCTACTCGAGTACCTTCAGTCACGCCCCTGGGTCACGCCCTTGACCCAGGGGCGTGTAACCCAATTTACTCGAGTAATTTGAAAACTACTCGAGTAACCGCGGCAGCTACTCGAGTACCTGCAGTCACGACCCTGGGTCACGCCCGTGACCCAGGGCGTGGAACCTGCTCTGGACTAACTTCTCCAGTTCACAAGTGCCGCCCTTTTTCCTCCACTTTCCTGAACTCAAGCCTGCCCTCCTGACTCAAAACTCGCATGGGGGCCTAGCGCGAATCGGGACGTTACATCCTTATCTTATCTAGGGAGGTCTCGGGTTCGATTCCCGGCTCCAACAACCCGCCTTACAGGGACAGTTATGGATCATACGGTGAGCAGCCTGCCGCGTGCAGCTATGGATCACGTGTCGAGCAGCCTGTGCCCCCTTGGGAGAAGGGTTGGGGTGTATGGTCCGCTGACCTGGTGCGACCGGCAGCCGGCTGGCTATGGATCTTGGGTTAGATGGCCCTGCGAGCAGCCCAGCTCCAGGCGGGGTCGTATCTTAAAAAAGTGCACTTTTATGATACGACCCCGCCTGGCGCTAGGCTGCTCGCAGGGCCATCTAACCTAGGATCCATAGCCAGCTGGCAGCCGGTCGCACCAGGTTCGCGGACCATACGCCCCAACCCATCTCCTCAGGCCCGCTTGGCTGCTCACAAGGCCCAGGGCCCAGGATCCATAGCTGTGTGGCGTCGAGGCGGGTTGTTGAGGTGGGGGCTCGATCCCCGTACCTCCTAGAATAAGATACGCTTCCGCAGAACTCTCATCACCATCTGAGTCGTGGCTCAGTTGGTGATATGTGTTCAGGAGAAATCCTTTTCTTATCTAGGGAGGTCTCGGGTTCGATTCCCGGCTCCAACAACCCGCCTTACGGGGACAGCTATGGATCACACAGTGAGCAGCCTGTCGCATGCAGCTATGGATCATGTGTCGAGCAGCCTGTGCCGCCTTGGGAGAAGGGTTGTGGTGTATGGTCTGCGGGACCTGGTGCGACCGATTGCCGGCTGGCTATGGATCCTAGGTTAGATGGCCCTGCGAGCAGCCCAGCGCCAGGCGGGGTCGTATCATAAAAAGTGCACTTTTATGATACGACCCCGCCTGGCGCTGGGCTGCTCGCAGGGCCATCTAACCCAGGATCCATAGCCAGCTGGCAGCCGGTCGCACCAGGTCCCGCAGACCATACACCCCAACCCTTCTCCCAAGGGGGCATAGGCTGCTCGACACGTGATCCATAGCTGCACGCGGCAGGTGCTCACCGTGTGTTCCATAGCTGTCCCCGTAAGGCGGGTTGTTGGTGCCGGGAATCGAACCCGAGATATCCCTAGATAAGATACGCTTCCACGGAAATCCTATCACCAACTGAGCCGCGGCTCAGTTGGTGATATGAGTTCCGCGGAAGCGTATATTATCTAGGGAGGTCTAGGGTTCGATTCTCGGCTCCAACAACCCGCTTTACGGGGACAACTATGGATCAAACGGTGAGCAGCCTCCCGCGTGCAGCTATGGATCACGTGTCGAGCAGCATGTTCCCCTTTGGGAGAAGGGTTGGGGTGTATGGTCCGCGGGACCTGGTGCGACCGGCTTCCGACTGGCTATGGATCCTGTGTTAGATGGCCCTGCGAGCAGCCCAACGGCAGACGGGGTCGTATCATAAAAGTTCACTTTTATGATACGACCCCGCCTGGCGCTGGGCTGCTCGCAGGGCCATCTAACCTAGGATCCATAGCCAGCCGACAGCCGGTCCCACCAGGATCGCAGACCATACACCCCAACCCATCTCCTCAGGCCCGCTTGGCTGCTTACAAGGCCCAGGGCCAGGATCCATAGCTGCGTGGCGTCGAGGTGGGTTGTTGAGGTGGGGGATCGATCCTCGTACCTCCTAGAATAAGATACGCTTCCGCAGAACTCTAATCGCCAACTGAGCCGCAGCTCAGTTGGTGATAGGAGTTCAGGAGAAATCCTTATCTTATCTAGGGAGGTCTCTGGTTCGATTCCCGGCTCCAACAACACGCCTTACGCGGACAGCTATGGATCACACGGTAAGCAGCCTGCTGCGTGCAGCTATGGATCACGTGTCGAGCTGTCTGTGCCCCCTTGGGAGAAGGGTTGGGGTGTATGGTCCGCGGGACCTGGTGCGACATGGTGCCGGCTGGCTATGGATCCTGGGATAGATGGCTCTGCGAGCAGCCCAGCGCCAGGCGGGGTCGTATCATAAAAGCGCGGCTCAGTTGGTGATAGGAGTTCAGGAGAAATCCTTATCTTATCTACGGAGGTCTCGGGTTCGATTCCCGGCTCCAACAACCCGCCTTACGGGGACAGCTATGGATCACACAGTGAGCAGCCTGCCGTGTGCAGCTATGGATCACGTGTCGAGCAGCCTGTGCCCACTTGGGAGAAGGGTTGGGGTGTATGGTCCGCGGGACCTGGTGCGACCGGCTGTCGGTTGTCTATGGATTCTGGTTTACATGGCCCTGCGAGCAGCCCAGCGCCAAGCGGGGTCGTATCAAGAACTTAACGAATGAGAGAGTGGTGGAGTGGACGGCCGGGAGCGGAAACCCTAAACGTATCTTGAGAATGTAATTGCTGCTCTCAAGATAATCCACTAATGCTCATCGATATGCAATGACCTTATATAGTATCTATAACGTAAAGTCGTTACACTCTAATGACACGAAACTCATTGGGTCGTTCCGAGTCGGTCCTGACACGCGCTGACATATAATAAATACCCCAACACAAAGCACTTGATTCCAATATGTCGAATGGACCGTGACACCTCCCGGATTCACCGGTCACTCAATGCGGCTCATCATCACTTGTTGCAGTTGTTTGCTAGCCTCCTCCAAGCAGGATATAACACGTGGACATAGGGAGAGAAAACATTGAGAGCGTCCATTAACTGCAAAAGAGTTTTATTGAGGGATGAGACAAATCTTGAACTGTTATGCATTGATTTTAGCTGTTATCGCATTAACTTTCTCCTAATATTTCGCGCAGAAATGCGTCTTGTACATGCATTTTTTTTCAACACGAAATTGACTGGATATCTACAATTTTCGTGTTGAACACTTTTCCTAAAAATGCATGCACATAGCGTACTTTTACGCCCAGGTTTTGCGCCTTTTACGCCTTGATGCTACAGACATCTACCATCGTGTTGACTTTTCCTGACTGTTATTTGCTATGACTAGTGCGCATTTTATTTTTTATCTGAAATGTTTTTTTTTTGCGGCCAGCACGGTTAACTTATTGTTTTTGCTTGTTCGATTTTCTAGACGCTATGCTAGATAATATTTTCTGTTTGCACAGACAGGATTTTGAACTGTGATGATGTATTGAATGTTTTATATTTTCCTTAGGAACTGTGCGCAGTCAGGTTTGTGAGACAATTTGACCATTTGGAGTTGTATTTAAGAATTTTTCAATTGGTACAAAGTTGAGACAACACGGTTTGGTGAACAGGTGAGCGGTTAGCATGGCTAAATGCAGACCTGAAAAAAAAGTTAAATATAATACTGCCTTCCTTGATTTCAACGAAAAATCCTTGATGCTTCAAAGCAGAAGTCCAAGCAGTTTGAAATCATGATTGCCGCATGAGTTATCTCTGCATCTGACTTCAATACCGCTGACTACAAGAGGTCAAGGTTTCTCAGGAAGATTTTGATGCCTTCATGAGAACCAATGAGTGACATTGGTTATGGCCGTGCAGTTTTCGGAGCGGTATGGGAGGATCAACACTTCTTATAAGTATTTAATCGCAATTTCTATTGACCGCTTTGATTCTGACTTTAAGTTCCCTATGCTATGGGAGGTGATCGAGATGTTTGACCACTATGAAGTGGTGCCCTGATAGTTTCTGCCGAACTCGATCTTAGCTATTTTTTTGTTTTGTCGCATACTTGTGACTTGAACGGGTGAAGTTCAGCATGAACCTCGTCCACAATAGCTTTGTGATGCAGTCAATAATAAAAAGCAAGGCCAAAGAGGAAAAATTCAAGGACATCTTGTATTTTGGATTCATAAGGATGAAGGTTGTGAACCTACCAAACAAAGGTCATAATTGGGCCGAAAAATACCCGAGTTTTTAGGGCAACCTCGATTTACTTCTTGTGAACCTGCAAAGCCGCCCCAACAACATCTTCAAATTGTGTACTGTGGAACCAATCGAGAAAGAAATCATTGAATCCCTAGCGGAGGAGTGGCTGGACATCTTCCATTACGTCCCGTGTAAGAACTCCCCTTGTAATTGTTCATGAGTAAGGGCATTCCTATGCCTAGGAAAGTTGTCTTATGGTAGCGCTAGCTATATTGCTAAGCTCCTCAATATAGTTACTGCCCTGTGAGGACTATCATCACATGATATTTACACCTGAAGGGGTTTCCTATAATTTATAAAAAAACAGGCAGCGATTAACCAAATTCCTATAACCCCCACTAACTTAGTGGGGGGCGGGTTTATGGGAGCAATCGCCTCGCACGTGATCCACATGCCTTATCCATGTGCGATCTACATAGACAATCCGTCCACCATCACTCGCACAACCGACATCCCGTAGCTGGCCAAACGCCGACCGCTATCGTCTCCAGCGGCCAACCCCCTCCTTGGCTAGCCTCCTAGCCGACCACTGCTGCTTGTGGCCGTAAGGAGCGGTTGACGCTGTGGCTGATCTCACCGTCCAGCGTGCCTGTGATTGGCTATGTAACACCCCCTATCCGTCGCATAGCATATAGCAGTAGGTCCGACCGGGGCCCGACGCCATATACCACAGACAGACCGGGTGGTTACTCAATGGAAAGCATCCAACCAATCCAACGTCCTACACAGAGTCACTCTAGCGGAAGCAATTTTTTTAGTTGCAATAAAAAAAGAACCCAAGACCAGCATGAATGTCCTCTAATACGCCAAAAGGAATGAAGTACAAATACACAAGTACTGACCTTATGGACTTACAATTATTTTTCTCAAATTGCATGTCTTTCAAATCTCGGCACGCAGGCTGGCCATACATGATTAAAAGAAAACAGTCAAAATTAGGCCTTCAAGGGCCGGCTCAGCAACTTGGTCTTTAGCCCGCTATTTACCGCTCGGCTCCGCAGCACCTGCAAGCAAACCCACCGCAACGGTGGCAAACCAAAGCAACGGTCAGCAATGCTGACCAAATTATAACGATCCCGCCCCCAATTTGGGGCGGCGATGCTCCTTCCCTTCACTTTATTAGCATAACAAAGCAGTATATAAATACATTGCATCACAGGCGTTGGCATGCACAGCCACACGCACCTTGCTCTCAGGGCACATTCTCGGTGATCACGGTCTAAGCCCGCCGGCTCACCACCGTCCCTTGGACGGCAATCTGGCGTGAGCATTTGGTCTTTCTGGCCACTGCCTAAGACCCTCCATCTATGCCAACGGTAAGTGTCAAGTAACTTTAGGTCTCTTTAACCGAATGACATAGAGCGGGTACGGTTCCGCCTGACCCGTTGCTCACACCGCAACGTTAATTTAAAAACATATGCGCGGATCAAACTTTCCCGAGTCCCAAATCGTTTACATACAACACATAACCCAGTTATGTTCAAGTTAGCTCCCAGGCCCACATGATGGCAGAACCACGCGTCCGCCCAGTTTTCCGGGTGCACCTTGGAGTTAATCCCCAAGGCTCCCTGTTGCAATCTACCTCGTAGAAAACCCGAAAAACAAACATTCGCACGGAGTCTTCTCCGGCCACTTATGCAATGCAACATCACCAATGCAACATCATGTCTATATCAGTTCTCGATTACGGACTCTACATGTACACAACGGGGACTATTCATGTCTACCCGAAGGAATGCCTCAAACTCACCGTAAACTCGCGAGAGCGGGCTTCCCTATGCAATAGAAGGAGAGCTTCACATGCTCAAGTACAGAATCGTTATCCTAGCATTCTTCCTTGGCGCCATGGAAATGTAAGCGGATGAAAAGCACCGCACTCTCCTTGCCTCCGTAGATCCGAAGTCGGCTCACGATTTGGAGCTCCGAAGCTCCGCCGGTGACCGGTTCTTGGCTTCTTCTTCCTCCTTTGCTCTCCCCTCTCTCTAGACTTAGAAAGAGAACCGCTCAAGTGAAATGAGGGTTTCAAAGGCCCAATCCCGGGTATATTCCAATAGGAGTAACCCCCAACTGTCGGATCCCAAAATAAGGAAACGAACGGCTACGATCCGTAGCTGAAAAGTAAAACCTGGGCAGAACACGACCTGCAACACGCCCGTGTCCAGGGCCGTGTCCCTCATTCACCGTCAAAATCGACGCGTCACGAAAAACACACGCGCATCCGACACGCCCGTGTTCGACCTGACACGCCCGTGTCAGCCAGTACACGCCTGTGTTCCCGGGCATGTTCTACCATCAACACAGGACCAACACCAACCCGAGACTCACACGGGTCTTGGACACGCCCGTGTCAAACCCGAACACACCTGGGCTCCAGGACGTGTTAACTGTCTCAACACTTTGTCGAGCGCAGTTCGTCGACCACTCGACACGACCTTGGACACGCCCGTATCCTAGGCCGTGTTCCCTGTCTCGACACATCGTCGAGCGAAAATGTCGACTTCCCAGGCCGATCGTCGACTCCAAAATTTGTCGACCTCATGGCCAAATTGTCGACTCGAGCCTGACACGCCCGGGGACACACCCGTGTCCCAGGCCGTGTGCCCCCTGCAAAATTCCAAATTTGGCCCAAAACGCATCTCGTCGCACTTTTGAGTTTCGGGGCGTTACAGCTCTCCCCCTCTTAAAAGAATTCCGTCCTCGAAATTACATAAAGGAAAGAAACATAAAACTTAAACGGTACCTGAGTGAAACAACTCCGGGTACTCCTCAAGCATAGTCTGCTCTCGCTCCCAAGAGAGCTCCTCTCGACCGCAATTGTCCCAACGGACCTTGGCCCTTTTGATCTCTTTATTGTGTAGCCGCTTGACTTCCGAGTCCTCAATACGTACGGGCTTGACCTTCGTCGTCAACCCATTATCAACCGACACTTGATCGACCACGATCACTTACGTAGACTCTTGCACCACCTTCCGTAGCACCGATATATGGAATACATCATGTAGACCACTAAGCTCCACTGACAGCTTCAACCGGTACGCTGCTTCACCAATCTGCTCCAGAACCTCAAACGGTCTAAGGTACCTCGGGCTTAGCTTCTTCAAGCGCCGCACCCACGAGACACCTTTGAACGGCTTGATCTTCAAGTACACCCAATCGCCAACAGCGAACTCCATGTTCCTGTGCATGGCATTATAGTACTTAGTCTGGCGGTCCTGAGGGATTAGCAACCTTTCCCGAATGGTTCTCACCAAATAAGTAGCATCCTCCACCTCGAATCGCTTATACAACTTTGATTCACCCATTTCCAACCAGGACAATGACGTGCGATATTTTCTACCATAAAGGGCCTCGAAGGGCGCCATTTGAATGCTCGCCTGGTAGCTATTGTTGCAAGCGAATTCCACCAAGTATAGGTGATCTTCCCATTGCTTTCCAAATTCCAGGTCACACATGCGAAGCATGTCTTCCATTGTCCTATTGACCCTCTCGGTCTGCCCATCCATTTGCGGATGAAAGGCTGTGCTAAAACTCAGCTTTGTTCCCAACATCTGCTGCACCAGCCTCTAATCATTGGACGTGAACCGCCCATCTCGGTCACTCACGATGCTGCGGGGCGCACCATGAAGCCGTACAATATTATCCACATATAGCTTTGCCAATTTCCCAACCGGATCATCCTTCCTATGCGGAATGAAATGTGACACCTTCGTTAGACGATCTACAACCACCCAAATGTCGTCGTTCCCCTTTTGCGACCTTGGCAACCCGAGAACAAAGTCCATAGTAATGTCGTCGAACTTCCACTCCAGAATAGGTAAGGATTTCAAGAATCCTCACGGCTTTTGGCATTCCGCCTTCACCAAGGCGCAAGTTTGACACTTCGCCACGTAGAGCGCCACATCCTTTTTCAGTCCTGGCCACCGGAACAATTTCTTAACATCTCGGTACATCTTCGTGCTCCCGGATGAATTGAGTACTTGGTATGATGAGCCTCGTACAACAATTCCACCCACAAATTGCCCACATTTGGGACGCACAGACGACCGTCTTTCCAAAGTTATCCATCCTCCACAACGAATTGGGAATTTGACCAATCCAGAGCCTCTATCATGAGTTGCTTCATATGGACATCCATATCCAACGCCTACCGAATCCGATCAGCCAGGTCATATTGGACTTCAGTCCAATTCAATACTGCTTCAGCACTTGATTGCTTATCAACACAAAAGATCTCCAACGCCTCCAACTCTGGAACCAATAGCTCGTCATGGACCGACAGCCAATTGGCTTGGGCTGGGGCCCGGTGACTCAACGCGTCCGCCACCGCATTGCTCTTACCAGACACGTAATGGATCTTGAATGTATAGTCCCCCAGGAACTCCATCAATCTACGCTGCCGTATGTTCAAATCTTTCTGATCAATCAAATACTTCAGGCTCTTGTGATCGGTGTAGATATCAATCTTCACACCGTACAAATAATGTCTCCACAGCTTCAATGCAAAAAATCACGGCCGCTAACTCCAAGTCATGGATAGGATAATTCCTCTCGTGCACTTTCAATTGCCTCGAGCCATACGCTATAACGCTTCCATGTTGTGGTAGTACACAACCCAAACAACTGCACGAAGCATCGCTATAAATCTCATAACCTTCGGTCCCACTCGACGAACTCAACACATGCTCCGTGGTCAACCGACATTTCAAATCCTCAAAAGCTCGCGCGCTCTCCGGCGTCCAAACGAACTTCTGCTGCTTTCTCGTCAAAGTAGTGAGAGGTAACGCTATCCGCGAGAAGTTCTCTACGAAGCGCCTATAATAGACGGCAAGCCCCAGAAAGCTCCGGACTTCCGCTACCGTAGAAAGCTCAGGCCACTCTTGTATCGCAATAATCTTTGCCGGATCCACTGCAATAACTTCTCCACTCACTATATGACAGTGGAATACCACTGTAAGACCCCCTTTTTTTTCTTTATCGACATCGGGGTCTTAGGCCCAGAACCACCATTTTGCAGTGACTCCTTCACGCCGTGAAGGGTCATCACCACAAAGCGTGATTCTCCCGGCCAATTCGATCACAGAAAAGTAGCATAATGAAGTAAATGGAAAGTATCAGTCCACAGAAAATCACATATCATAAAGATATTCTCCACGAAGGGAGTGTCCACAGAATAATATATCAGAGTACTAAAATACGGGCTTAAGCCCGGTACATCATATCCTCACTACAAAATCACACATGCGGAAGCAAAAGCAGAAAAACTACTCAAGGTCGAGACTCACGGTCCCGGCTGTATGAACTCCGGAGCTAGACTGCCCCACCTCCAAGCGCACCGGTCTCTAGGGCTGCTCCTCATGCTGGGCTCCTCGATCCCCTAAATGATGCGGTTCGAAAACTGTTAGTCTAAAAGACTAAGCCCTATCATCCCCCGCCCCTTCCCCCACGACTCCTAGACACCGATCAGAGAGGAAAAAAGGGGAGGACTTGAAGGTGGGGAATAATCAAAACAGGTGGCAGCGGACCTATACTAGCAATTCTATTATAGATATTGACAATAAGATTAAATAAGAAAAGTAACCTTCACTTATGTGAGATCACATAAGCCAAGGGGTCTTTTGCAAGACTCCCATCGTATAAAAAGTCCCATACCAATTTATACGTTTGGGTGACGGTTATCAAACAGCAGTATATATATTTATATATCAAAATTGACCTTAATTTATAAACCTGCCCACACAAGCTTATAGACCAAGGGGTCATTTTGCAGGGCCTAAAGTATAAGCGTCTCATTCCACTTATACTTTAGGTGTCAGGGTTAAAGGAATCGATTATGCTATGACATGCAAGTGGGTATAATGGATCATGCAAGTGCAACACACACTCGACTCTGTGCACACAGACCTTTAGTTCCACCTTTCTGGAGTCGTAACCTCCCAGGATACTTCCGTAGTGGCAGACGGAAGCGGTGGGTTGGGCCTCTCCCACCTATAAACCAGTAAAGCACTACCGGTCAGACCTATCGTACGCCTCAACGCTTGGTGCATGAAGCAGACTCCTGCGTACTCTTGTCGGATAGCGCACCGGACTTCTGTTGGCGAAGTGCTAACCACACTTACCGAGTCAACGCATTGGCTTCGGTGCATGGACGCTCCAATACCGGAGACCCACCACCTTAATTTTCTTTCCTTTTATGCACATGCAAATTTAGCGTAATCAAAAAACGAGCCAAAGCTCTCCGGACCAAAACGTCCATCTCAAACAATCGAGCTGAAGCTCCCCTGACCCAAAGTCCGTCTTTTAACCATCTGAGCAGAAGCTCCCAGCTATCTTCCTGTGCTACCTGTGTTCGTGAAATGTGCAACCCTAATTACTAAGTTACTCTTTTTAGTTCGTTAATACCGTTTACGTTAACCCAGGACTGCCCCCCGGTATTCCCTGTGAAGGGCTCTCAAGGGGCACTAGGAACTATGTTGGGATTACGCCCAGCGTTCCCTTTCGCAAGGTACTTATTTTTGTTATTAGTTGATCCCCTTACCCATTACTTTCTCATGTTACGATAGGCTAATCCTAAGGTGACTTGACTCCACCTCACCTCGGGGAGGATGATCTTTCATCGGACCCGAGCGCCTTTAAACCCTAGCCAAAACAACACCCTACTCACTTTATCTTAAAATGATGCACCTAATTCTATTTATCCTTTCCAGCAAACCAACAAATCCCAACACATGTGCTCTAGTTCATATCCAAAATGATTTCCTGCAGTTTTACTAAATGCAGACCGCTTAAGCTATATGACCCGTAAAATGGGAAGTATATGAAATGTTCATCCAGTACTCATATAATAATTATTGGAGGACTATATTGGCATTTGTAGCCTGAATCCATAATTTCCTAATTTTCATAATTTAACTGATAATTTATTTATTTAATTTAATAACCAAAAGTTTCAAGTTTGAACATGAAGTACAAGTTTTATACAAGATAAAATCCCAATAAATTTATGTTAAATGAAAAATGAATAATCATCTAAAAATCCAGAATCTCGTAATTTTTCAGCAAGGTATAAGCCCTTAAAAGTTTATTTCAAATTTAGTCCATATTAAATCATTTAAAGGGGATGTACTATAAAAATACTTCCAAAAATTCAGAGAAAGTTCCAGGATGATTATAAGGGCACATAAAACCTCTAAGTAAAGTTTCATAATTTTTGAAAGAATCTTTTTCCCTGAATTAACTAAATATCCAATTCTCAAAATTAGGGTCTTGTAAAGGAATTTCTGTAAACAGACCTCTAAAAATTATAAATAAATTTCTACAAGTACGTTTTGGCCTGAAAACATCAAAGCATAAGCCTCATGATTTGTCAACAGATATAGCATCAATAATTAATTTATTCTACCAAAGCCCTTTTCTGAAATTAATGAAGGAAGTACCAAATAAAGTCAATTAAGAATTGTGATAAAATTCAGAGATGTTCACCTAGCCCTAGACTATCGTCTGACCAAGTTGCATCATATTTTAAAGCAAATAATATCCATAAGAAAATCAAACATCATTTTGGGCCTTTTGGTAATTTACAAATGAAGTACCGAAAATATAATCCATAAAATTCTACAGAAATTACCAGAGATTCTAGGTGGCCTGAAATCTACTCTACCCAAGTTTCATAACATTTGGAGAAGGTTTAGTGGCTGAATCTTCAAATTTGTGCTCCTACCCTAAAACTAGGGTTACGGTTTTGAGGTGTCTACCTTGCTCCAACTCTTCTAAGCTTCCTACCAGAGATCTTAGGTTACATTACCCTCAATTCTATTGGGTTTACAAGGCCATATAAGGGTATTTGCCCCTATGTCCTTCACAACCCTCAAAAGTCCTTCCTTAGGGTTTGAGGTTGAACCCTAGGGTAAATCAAGCCTAAATCATCCCATTTTCCTTAATACGGTGACATTAGCCATGCCAAGTCAGTGTCCAAAACCTCAGCCTCTGTTGAGGGGAGGGGACCACCCTAGGTCCATAGTGCACTTGTAATCAAAAATACCCTCTTAAGGCCAAACTAGGGTTTGGTGATTCCCTAACCAAAACATATCCAAATGAGATACACTTTTGTATACAACTAGGTCTTGATGCCAGTGACCACTCTCCAAAATTTGGGAGGGTTTGGAGGTCATTTGACCACTTAATTAAATTTCCATAGCATTATTAAATAAAAGCAAAAACTTTAGGCAAAGTGTCTCCAAAAATTCTGACTTTTGGGCAGGCCCTAGGTATAGCTAGGTTAGACTCCCTGCCAAAATTTTAAGTGATTTGAACCAGGGATGAGGTGTGGGCACTCATTTTAATGACTGCCTAGCCCTAAGTGTATGTCCCACCAAAATGGGTGCCCTGGTCAGACCATGCACCCAAATTGGTTCAAACTAATTTTAAAATAAAGTAGACACAAAGGACTACAAATTTTATGTTGGTGACCTTCTCTGCAGAGGGCCCTAAGTATTTTTACAATTTAAAACCTATTATATCAAAATCTATGACATAAATCACATTAATATAAAAAAGATTTCCTATAGTTTGATCATATAGCCGCACAGATCTTGAAGCAAAAGGGACGGGATCCCTTCATCTTCCTCCTTTAGCAGACGGCCAGGATCCATCCCGCCTGGAGCCGCTTCCAAGCTCTGCCGCCGGCGATCTAGCCCCTTCCCCGGCCGGCCACCGCCACCACCACCTCCGTTGAGGTGGTGGCTATCGCCAGGAGGCGGCTCAGCCGCCGGAGAGGTGTTTTCCGGCGGTTCTAGCAGGATAATGTTTTGTCGAAAACCATGAACATCTTGGTTTGGATCGGGCTCAATTGAGCCCGAACCTTAAACCTAAGGGGACATATGATCTACCCGTGAGTTAAGGAGAGGGGGAGGACCTTCCTGGCGGCCTGAATGCGGGTGGAGCGGCGGGATTCCATAGCTGACGGCGGCGGCGCTCGGCTTCTGCAACAGCACAGTGAGACGGCCTGTCTCCTCCAGGTAAAAGCTCGAAAATGTTCTCCTCTGCCCACTGATGTTGTTTAAATGGGCAATTGGGGAGGGGGGGGGGGCTGGTTCTTCAATGCCGATCAACACCATTTATGGTGTGACTCGGGTTGAGTGGAGGGGGGCTGAATCCACCCCTTGGTGGCCGGGAAACAGCTGGAATCAACTCCTCTTCCCTAGAGGAGTTGATTGCAACCATTAAAGGTGGTTGTTAGTCTCCCTTTGGCCGGCTCCACTCTCCCCTTCCTCTCCCCCATCTTCTCTCTCCACCATTAACATGGAGGGAAGCTCCCTTCTCTCTCCTAGTCACCATTGTTGACTGGTCAACCCCATAGGCTATGTGCAGCGCACAGCCCACTTAGTCATGATGATCATGAAAGTGAGGTTAGCCTAAGGAAGAAGTGGCTTGGGCTTGGGTTAGCCCTTTTGGGCTAGGTTTGACTTGGTTTAAGTCAGGGTTGACCGGGGTCAATTTGATCATCTGGGTTGACCCCATTGGGTCTTTGGTGACCCATTGGACTCCCTTAAGGTCTAGGAAAACTTGAATAGGGTTGGTTGGGCATCTTGGGGGTCACATGTCCCTTGGTATGGGCACTTTGACCATTTTAGGGCTAGAGTTGACTTGGGTCAACATAACCATTTGGGTTGACTCCAATGGGTCCTTGGTGACCCATTGGGCTCCCCTAAGGTCTAGGAAGGGTTATGTAGGGTTACCTTGCACTTTGGATGTCACATACCCTTAGTAAGGGTACTTTGACCAGATTAGGGGCTTGAGTTGACTTGGGTCAACCTGGCCTCTAGGGCTGACCCCAATGTGTCCTTAGTGACCCCTTGACTTCACTTTAGAGTTAGGGGGGCATAGGTGGGGTCCTCTAGGCTAGGAGTAGGTCAATTGACCCTAAGTAGGCCAGTTTGACCCTTTTGGGTTAGGGTTGACCTTGGTCAACTGAGCCTCTTAGATTGGCCCCAATGGGTTCTTATGGCTCTAATGGGCCTCCCAAGGTATTAGGGGGTGCTGTGGTAGGGTCTTGGTGTAGTCCATGGTCATCCTAAACTATTGTTCAGAGTTCTACTATTTGCAGACCATGATGATTTTCCACACTTTGTCTCCTATCTCTTGGCCCATTTCTGGCTTCCTAGGGTTTGTCATGACCTAGTCATGGACAAAACAACTCCTAGGGGTCTAATTGGAAATGGGATGTTACAGCCACTGAGGACAACCAAAACTCGCACTTCGAGAACTTGGCGTACAATTGATTCTTCCTTAGCGTCTCCAAAACCAAATGAAGATGCCTGAAGTGATCTTCCTCACTCTGCGAGTACACCAAAATATCGTCGATGAAGACGATCACAAAATGGTCCAAGTACTCCCTGAAGGTCCTGTTCATCAAATCCATGAACACTGACGATGCATTCGTCAGCCCAAACGACATGACTGTAAAATCGTAATGCTCGTATCTTGTACTGAACGCGGTCTTAGGGATATCACTCTCCCTTATCCTCAGCTGATAGTAACCAGACTTGAGATCCAACTTAGAGTACACTGTCGACCTGACTAACTGATCAAAAAGATCATCGATCCTTTGGATTGGGTACTTGTTCTTTTCCGTTAGCTTGTTTAACTCCCGATAATCAATACAAAGTCTCAAGCTCCCGTCCTTCTTCTTTACAAAGAGGACCGGTGCGCTCCAAGGCAACGGACTTGGGTGCACAAACCCTTGCTCCAACAAATCTTGAAGTTGCACCTTCAGCTCCGCCATTTCCTTAGGCTCTAGCTGATACGGAGATCGTGACACAGGCTTTGCACCTAGCACTAGCTCAATAGTGAAATCTATCTCCCGTTGAGGCGGGGCTGCAGGAAGATCTGCGGGGAACCCATCAGGGTACTCAACTACCACTGAAATACTATCCAATGTAGGCTTTGGCTTTGCAACCTCCACTAGTGTAAAGAAAAGCCCTGCACCAGCACGAACCTCCTTCACCACCTGAAGATCAGACATCAATGTCTTGCTCGACCCTTTCCAGCCCGTAAAAGTCGTCTCACGACTTGCTCCCAACTTGACTTCCTTGCGACGACAATCAATATAGGCTTGCTGATCCGAGAGACAGTCCATGCCAAATATAACATCGAACTCCACCAGCGGTAGTAACGATGCTTTCATATCGAACTCTTGATTCCCAATGCGAATCTTAACACCGCAGAATTTATCCGCGTGCATCGAACAACCATTCGATAACAAAACAACTAACTTGTCCTTCGCCATCGAAGAAGGTACTCTGATGCGCGATATGAATCCTTCGGACAAGAAGGAGTGTGAAGCTAACGTATCAAAGAGTGCTTTCGCCGGAAACTCACAAATCAAAACAAATCCTAAACAAGTAGTGGTAAGGTAACATACGCATAACAAGTATTTAAAGAAACTTAACTTGCTACAAATTAAACCATACCTGTCACCACATCCGCTTGTTTGATGGCCTCCTGTTCGCCAAGATTATAAACCCTTGGTTGAACAGGAGCATAATGGGATGCGGTTGACTCCACCGTCTTGCCCTTCTCTTCATAAGTTCTCCCAGCTTCCTCTCGGACTTGGGACATCCGCTCCAACAGTCACGGGCAAAGTGCCACGGCTTCCCACAAGTGAAACGTGCACCCGGGGTCCGACCCGTAGTCGCCCCAGAAGCACCAGAAGAGGGGGCTGGACCCGAAGTCCTAGCCTTCTTGTAGAACCTTTGATAGCCGGACTTTGAAGTAGTCGGCACTTTGAACCCAGACTTCTAATCACCAAGGCTTTTCTTCGCTTGAACATTCTTCATGTCCTTCTCCAAGGACCGGGCCGTGTTGACCAAGGTCAAGAAACCCTGCGTCATCGGCCCCGAGAGTAGTAGCCTCAAGTCATCTCTTAGACCTCGTAGAAACGATTGGTATTACGCTCCTCATTCGCGATGGTGGAGCTAGCATACCGACCCAACTGAGTAAACTCGTGGAGATACTCATCCACGCTACTCTCTCCTTGTACCAACCTCTGGAACTCATTCTCCAATGTTATCCTCTGAGTCGAAGGGAGGTACCTAGCCAAGAACAGTCTCGAGAACTCCTCCATCGAGACGTCTGTAAGTTGCCTTCCTCTCAAGAGATGCAACTCCAAACCCTCCCACCACAGCCTAGCGTCTCCATCCAACAAGAACGTAGCTATAGTGGTCATCTGCCACTCCTCCGTCTCTGTCACTGTCAAGACTCTCTTCACGCGGGAGAGCCAGTCTTCAGCTTGAGATGGGGTTCCCAACCCCGAGAATACAGGAGGATTAAAGCTCATGACATGTTTGAGCTGTCTCTCGGTTGCCCTCCTTGGCACCAACGACTCCACTACTACCTGCTCTACTCTTCTCGGCTCAACCTATGGAAGAGGTACCTGCTCCATCGTAGGAGCGGGCTGCTGCATTTGCATTGCAGGCTGCGCATTGATCATGACAAACACTGCTTCGGCCACCAATTGTATGGTCTCATCCGATGGAGGGGTTGCAGGAGCATCATTTGGTGCACTACTAGCCTCAGAAACTCGACGTTCCGACGGCCCAACACCCCTTCTGGTCACCTATAGTGGTACAAAACATAGTTAAGCGACCAAAAAAATTGCAAAACGCAATTATAGGAATGAGCAGGTTCCTCAAACATGTGTATTTTTCATTCCTAAGTGGACATTCATGAGTTCTTTTGCTGTTATAACGATGACGCACACACATGTGCTCACAACCCCTTAAAAGAATTCGTCCACGAATGCATTTTAAGCCTGACCGAAACTAGTAGTCTGATACCAAATTGTAACACCCCCTATCCGTCGCATAGCAAATAGCAGTAGGTCCGGCCGGGGCCCGACGCCATATACCACAGACAGTCCTGGTTGTTACTCAATGGAAACTGTCCAACCAATCCAACGTCCCACACAGAGTCACTCTAGTGGAAGCAATTTTATTAGTTGCAATAAAAAAAGAACCCAACACCAGCATGAATGTCCACTAATACGTCAAAAGTAATGAAGTACAAATACACAAGTACTGGCCTTATGGCCTTACAATTATTTTCCTCAAATTACATGTCTTTCAAACCCCGGCATGCAGGCCGACCATACATGAATAAAAGAAAACACTCAAAATTAGGCCTTCAAGGGCCGTCTCAGCAACTTGGGTTTAGCCCGCTATTTACCGCTCGGCTCCGCAGCACCTGCAAGCACAATCCACCGCAACGGTGGCAAACCAAAGGAATGGTCAGCAATGCTGACCAAATTATAACGATCCCGCCCCTAATTTGGGGCGGCGATGCTCCTTCCCTACACTTTATTATCATAACCAAGCAATATATAAATACATTGCATCACAGGCATTGGCACGCACGACCACACGCCACGTGCTCTCAGGGCACATTCTCGGTGATCACGGTCTAAGCCCGCCGACTCACCACCGTCCCCTGGACGACAATCCCTCGTGAGCATTTGGTATTTCTGGCCACTGCCCAAGACCCTCCATCTATGCCAACGGTAAGTACCAAGTAACTTTAGGACTCTTTAACCGAACGACATAGAGCGGGTACGGTTCCGCCTGACCCGCTGCTCACACCGCAACGTTAATTTAAAAACATTTGTGCGGGTCAAAATTTCAATAGTCCCAAATCATTTACATACATCACATAACCCAGTTATGTTCAAGTTAGCTCCCAGGCCCACATGATGGCAGAACCACGCGTCCGCCCAGTTTTCCGGGTGCACCTTGGAGTTAATCCTCAAGGCTCACTGTTGCAATCTACCTCCTAGAAAACCCGAAAAACAAACATTCGCACGGAGTCTTCTCCGGCCACTTATGCAATGCAACATCACCGATCCAGACCAACTTGTCCGGGTAGGCTTCACACATCATGCCTATATCCGTTCTCGATTACAGACTCTACATGTACACAACGGAGACTATTCATGTCTACCTGAAGGAATGCCTCAAACTCACCGCAAACTCGCAAGAGCGGGCTTCCCTATGCAAAAGGAGGAGAGCTTCACATGCTCAAGTAGAGAATCGTTACCCTAGCATTCTTCCTTGGCGCCATGGAAATGTAAGCGAATGAAAAGCACCGCACTCTCCTTGCCTTCGTAGATCGGAAGTTTGTTCGCGATTTGGAGCTCCAAAGCTCTGTCGGTGACCGGATCTAGGCTTCTTCTTCCTCCTTTGCTCTCCCCTCTCTCTAGACTTATAAAGAGAACCACTCGAGTGAAATGAGGGTTTCAAAGGCCCAATCAAGGGTATATCCCAATGGAAACAACCCCCAACCATCGGATCGCAAAATAAGGAAACGAACGGCTATGATCCGTAGCTGAAAAGTAAAACCTAGGCCGAACACGGCATGCGACACGCCCGTGTCGAGGGCCGTGTCCCTCATTTGCCGTCAAAATCGACGCATCATGAAAAACACACGGGCATTCGACATGCCCATGTTTGACCTGACACGCCCGTGTCAGCCAGTACACGCTCGTAGTCCCGGACGTGTTCTCACATCAACACAGGACCAAAACCAACCCGAGACTCACACGGGTCTTGGATACGCCCGTGTCCTATTTGACACGCCCGTGTAAAACCCGAACACGCCTGGGCTCCAGGCCGTGTTCACTATCTAGACACTTCGTCGAGCGCAGTTCGTCGACCACTCGACACGTCCTGGGACACACCCATGTCCTAGGCCGTGTTCCCTGTCTCGACACATCGTCGAACGAAAATGTCGACTTCCCTGGCCGATCGTCGACACGAGCTCGACACGCCCTCAGACACGCCCGTATCTCAGGCCGTGTTCGCTGCTCGACGATCGTCGACTCAAAAATTCATTGACCTCACAGCCAAATCGTCGACTCGAGCCTGACACGCCCTGGGACATGCCCGTGTCCCAGGCCGTGTGCCCCCTGCCAAATTTCAAATTTGGCCCAAAATGCCTCCCGTCGCTCTTTTGAGTTTCGGGGCGTTACAGGCTACCCGGCTGAACGCAGATGTCACCGAAACCGGCCTCCCCGGCTGCCGCACATGCGGCTGGACTCCTGAGTGGCTGTGGCCATGTCTCGCGGCCACTGGCCGCAATTGCGAGCCCATGGCAGCTAGCCACGATTGCGACCCTGCAGAGCATGCGTCTGATCTCCCCAATCGGCATGCCTACGGCTGGCCGCTGCCACGCAAGCCCGCAATCGACCTTCCGGACATGCAAACCTATAGACTGCCTCCTGGTAGGCCGCGACCTCAAGGCACGGTCAGATCCACGACCGACCTTCCCAGCCGGCGCGACTGCGACCATTCTACCGGTTGATGGTTGTCACATCTCGCAGCCGCGAGACTGTGGTTTCAAGGCATGACCTGCTTTGCACCCGACGTCCCTGGCCAACACACCTACGACCAACCTTTTGGACAGCTATGACTCTCACTCCTCCCCCGGAGGCCACTCGCCGTCGGTGACCTCTCACCCAGAAACTACCAATAGAGGCCCCTCTATGCTGTTCGATCATCCCTCTTCGATCGGCGCCGTTCATTTCACAGTTAACCACCCGTGTTACCACCGGCGTAACCACGAACATGGGTAGGTGACAATAACCAAAATAATTATACTCCGCATGTAGTAAAATTATAAAAATAGTGCATGCTTTAAACCATATTAACAATGTTCTACAATTAGTAATATGGGTGGTTACGGTCTGCTAATAACCACCTCTGAGGCTTATAATTACGACCACATACCCCTTCTAATTAAAACTTTTCTCCTCCTAGTCTCCTCCTCCTACACGCCAGAGCTCTACTAAAATCCTCCAACGATCCGCCTCCCGCGAAGATCTTCGAGCTCTTTGAAGATTTGCACAAGCCTACTATGCTTCTACGTAAAAGGCCTTTTGTCAGCCTTCCCCAATAATCTTGATATGTACCACCCACCTTCACTCACCGTCCGGACAAATGACCACAAGTGTCCTACATCAACATAGTAGACTATTATTAAGCTTTGCAAGTGGTGACCTGTCACCCTCCGAGCGGGTCTCATTCTCTCTTATGTCCCAAGATAAAACGAGGAGCAGTCTATCTCCCTATATTTCTCCAAAGCCTTGCAAACAGAAGAAAATTATGAAGTTTCATCGGCACCGTACCGATCACTTGGTTTTTTACCAAATTCACGAGTTTTCCACATTAAAAATCTGTCTGTCCATTTCTCTACTTACACTGTGATTGATCGCACTCCACCGTTCCGTAGGGTATGGTGGCCAAGTTTAGTCTAGTCTACCGAGTGCCTCATGCGACCCATAAAAATTTGGCGCCATTTGAGGGAATGGAGTTCCACAAAGCTTGAAGAAGAGCCAAAAAGACAGTATCCTCTGCACATCGATATTCGTGACTGACAACTACGGCGAGAAGCACTCACACCACCCAAGGATTAGCTCGTGAAGGACGGGACAACCCCGGTTCTTCCCACTCCCTCATTAACGTACCCCGATAGGACGAGACCGTTGCGCCCGAGAATGCACTTGTCAGCCGTGTCACACAAATAAAAGAGCACCAGATTGAGATACTAGCTCTCCTAAGGAATCAAGGAACATCATAGACTCCTACAGTGCCTCCCGCGCCGGACAATTTGCCCACACCACTTACAGTTCGTGTCCTAGAAAATGTTAGAGAGAGGACTTCAGGGAATTCTCGTTGACCGCTAGCACTTCACACTATAACACCCCATCCGTCACATGGAATATAACAGAAGGTCCGGCCGGGGCCCCACGCCATATTCCACAGACAGTTAGTGTAGTTACATAAGAATTCCACGATAACAATATAGGAATACGCATCCTAACTCAGAGTATTCTAGCGAAAGCTTTTAAAACTATTATAAAAACCCAAAATGCCAAAGCATGAATTTCCACAAAACCCAAAGTAGGAATGACAGTAAAATACACCAAAAAAATCCCGGCCTTAGGGCCTTACAAGTGTCTACTTAAACAATACATGTTTTCCATACATCGGCACGCAGGCCGGCCACACATAAACATAATAAAGTAAACATTTCGCTTTGGCCTTCAAGGGCCAGTACAGCATCAAGGGCTTCAGCCCGTTACTTGCCACTAGGCTCACCAGTTCCTACATAAGAACAATCCACCGCACGGTGGCAAAACAAGGCAACGGTCAGCTAAAGCTGAACAAATTATAACAATCCCGCCCCTTAATCGGGGCAGCGGTGCTCCTTCCCTACATTTCATTAGTATAATCAAACATGATAGTGAAAGTACAATTTAAGCACACTTCACCACAGGCGTAGGCACGCATGACCACACACCCCGTGCTCTCAGGACACATTCTCGGTGAACCCGGTTCACCACCGCCCCAGGACGGAAACATCGTGAGTATTTTAGTCTTTCCGACCGAAGCATAAGACTCGCCTTCTATGCCAACGGTAAGTGTCACGTACCTTAGGTCTCTTTAACCGATTTGTATAGAGCGGGTACGGTTTCACTCAACCCGTTGCTCACAGCGCCATGCCAATTTAAGTCATAGGCGCGGGTCAAGCTTCTCCGAGTCCCAAATCGATCATACAATTTTATATAACCCAGTTATGTACAAGTTGGCACCTAGGCCACCAAGATTGCAGAATCACGCATCAGCCCAGTTTTCTGAGTGCACCTTGGAGTTAGTCCCCAAGGCTCCTTGTTGCAATCTACCATGTAGAAAAACATGAAAAACAAACGTCACAGAGACTTCTTCGGCAATACATGCATCATGAAAACAACACCGATCCAGACCAATATGTTCGGATAGGCTTCACACACCATGCCTACGTACGTACTTACCTTCCGAACTCTATATGCAAAACTACGGGGATAAACCATATCTACCCTAAGGAATGTCACACACTCACCGCCCACTCACGGGAAAGATTTTCCTATGCAAAAAGAAAGAGGACTTCACATGTCCAAGTAGAGAATCGTTACCCTAGATGTTCGCTTCGGCTCCATGGAAAACTAGCTGGATGAAAAGCACCGCAACGGACTTGAATCCGCGGATCTGGACTCGGCTCGCGATTCGGATCTCCGAAGCTTCAATAATAGCCGGAATCCTCCTTCTTCTTCTCCCTTTGCTCTCCCCTCTCTCTAACTCTTAGAAAGAGAAATGGCCAAATGGAATGAGGACTAAATCCTCATTTCCCAGCCTTATACAAACAGGAGGAATTCTAGGCCGTCGGATCCCTCTAAAACGAAACGAACGGCCTAGATTGACCTTTAAAATCGTCTACCTGGGGCCACACACAACTTGTGACATGCCCGTATCACAGTCCGTTTCTCACTTTCGTATAAGAATTCGTCGATCTCTGAATCAGGACACGACTTCTGACACGCCCGTGCCAGCCCTAGACACGCCCGTGCAAACCTGGAAATGACCGTGCACAGGCCGTATGCCTCAATCAACACAGAAACCATCACGCCGGAACAGGACACGCCTTTATACATGCCCGTGTCCACGCTGAACACGCCTGTGTCCGACCTGGACACGCCCGTGTCCTAGGGCATGTTGCTCACTCGAGACAGCCCGACAAACACAGAGCAGGACATGGCTTTGGACACGCCCGTGTCCACCCTAGACAAACTCGTGTCTGACCTGGACACGCTCGTGTCCCAGGCCATGTTCAACACTCGATAAAACTCAGCCAATTCCAGAAAAGGACACGGCTCTGGACACACCTGTGTCACAGGTTGTGTGAAACCATAATGGCACCAAAGCTCTCAAAAACACTACCCATTCATAATCGAGTTTTGGGGCAAACACCGCCTCAGCCACAAGTCTTATTGTTTTTGCCGAAGGAGGGGTTGCAGGAACGTTATTGGGTGCACTACTTGCCTCAGAAAGCGGGCATTCTGACTGCCCTGCTCCACTCCTGGTCACCTATAGTCGTACCATACACCATTAAGCGACCAAACAAAATTACCAAAAGCAATTATAGGAAAACGCATGTTCTCAAGCATGTGTATTTTCATTCCTAAGTGGACATTCATGGGTTCTTTTAATGTTATAACCATGACGCACATACATGTGCTCACCACCCCTTAAAAGAATTCGTTCACGAATTCAAATAAGCGTGCTTGGGCGAGAGTAGTAATGGGATGGATGACCTCCTGGGAAGTCCCCGTACGGCCCAACTTAACTGTCGAGTTCGCTCATCAAAGGGAGGCTGTGGCCACAAACAACCTGCCAGTAGGCTGGAGAGGGGTTGGGGTGCTTGGGCTGCAGCCCGGTAGCGATGCCTAGAGCGGAGCCGCGATATTATCACATTGTATCGGCTAGGGTCGTTACACACACCCCGCATGCTTAGCTAGGGTCATTGAAGTCAGACAGTAACATCAGTGTCAGCGGACAGGTAACCCCGAGAATCCTGTGGGAAGACCAATCAGGGAAGAAATTAAAGAATTTATGGTCAAAGAGTATGGCCAAATCGACCGGTCAGCCGCGTATCTACACCGCCCTATCAGGACTAGATCCCTGGTAGCACCTGAAGTCTTGGTGTACCCCATCCTTGCCAGATTCAAATTTCCAAAGATAAAATCCTATAATGGGACTGATGATGCCCCGAAGTATATGAATCACTTTGTAACACCCCCATCCATCATATAATATATAACAGAAGGTCCGGTCGAGGCCCGATGCCATATACTATGGACAGTTAGTGGACTTATTTATTGAGACCATAGTACATAAACATGTCCTAACTCAGAGTGCATTCTAACAAAAGAAATTTAAGATTACAATTTAAACCCAACCAACTGAATGTCCACTAACACAAAATAGGAATGATAAACCAAATACAAAAATAGTATCGACCTTAAGACCATACAATGTTCAACTTAGAATAAATTATCTTGCATACATCGATACACAGGATGACCACACATGAGTGATAAAGTAAATGGGTTATTCGATTTGGCATTTAAGGGCCATCTTAGCAATCCTGGGCTCCAGACAACTATTTACCGCTTGCTCTTCTGCACCTATATAAAACATTCCTCCGCAACAGTGGCAAACAATATCAACAGTTAGCATTTGCTGACCAAATTATAACGACCCCACCCCTTACCCGGGGTGGCGGTGCTCCTTCCCTGCAGGCATTAGCTTATACAAATATTAGTAATCGGAACGTGCAAATTAAGCACCATTCGTTACAGATGTTGGCCCATCGCCCAACACCCCATGCTTTTAGGGCACATTCTTGGTGCATAGGACCTCTTGTGCCACACCTCCGTTCTTTGCGATGGTCAGCAATGTTTGAGCTTTTAGTCTTTCGGAACCAAAGCCGAAGACAACACCTCTAATCTTCGACAAAGTCATGATGATCTCCAAATACAAACTTTGACTCACTCCAAGTCGAACAACTAGGTTTGGGTACAATTCAGTTATTTTACCTGCTCAAATCATCAGGCACGTCAGTCACTATGCGGGTCAGCATCCTCTTTCCCATTACGTATGATCCCAAACTCCGTTATGATCCTTGGCTATCACTCATGGATTCCTAAGCTTGGCCACAAAGGGCTCCCAACACCACAAATTGGCCCCAAGGTCTTCAAGAGACAGGCCTCAACAATCAATAGCCCTCAGGTCTCCCAGAGATAGTGTTGGAACACCATATTACTGATTTGGGCAAGGATCACTATGTCTTTTAGGAAATATCTTTTGACCTCCTTGTATAGATCTAAAGGTCAATTAGAATTGAGTCTAAGAGTTAGTATTTAGGTTTGATAGCTGCCCTCAATACCAGATATTTTCAGTTCAGGAGACTAAGTCATTTCGTCGAGCTCAGGACGATGAATTATCGAACTCCATTCGACGATCGCTGAGCTCACTTCAACGAATCGTCGAACTCCATTCTACGATCTCTGAGCTCAACTTCAACGAGTCGTCGAACTACATTCAATGATCTTCGAGCTCAGATCGACGTTCTTGTCTCCAGTTTGTTTCTCTATCTCTGAGCTCAGTTCGATGATAGTTGAGCTCAGATCGACGATCTCTGTTTCAGTCAAGTCCAGTCTCTGAGCTCAGTTCAACGATAGTAGTGCTCAGTTCGACGTTTTTCTGGTAAGATCGACGTTTTTCAAGATTCAAATTCAGACAGTTATGAAATTATTCTCAGCATTTATTTCAAGAATCTTGTAGCCGTTTTCAATTAATCTGGAGCAAGTTTCAAGGGATTTTCAAAGGAATGTTTTTATTGGACTTTCCTCCAGAAGACAAAATGCATTTAAGGAAGTTATTTATGATAAGCAAACGGCTATCTTGGACAGAGAAATATTCATTCAGATCTAAGGAATAAAAGAGATTTTTTCATATTCTGCTGGAATAGAATAACAGAATAACACAGAATAACATCATCAACAATAACTCTTACAACAATCACAACAACAGAAAGAGAAAGAGTTGCAGATATTCTCAGTCTTAGAATTCTTACAAGAACACCATCACAAAAGGAGATCAACATACTGCAATTTTCAGATCCCTCTTGATTGCAGTGTTCAAAGGCCATCATCATTCAAGACTCCAGACACCACACATTTCAGCTGTTGCTGAAATCATCTTTTGCTGGAGATCAAATTTTCTGAAGGCCTATCACCCTACTGCAAATCTTCACTTCCTGAACAACTATAGATCTCAGGGGGAGCTTTGACAACATCCACTATCTTCTCTCTGATTGTTGACAGAGAAGATCATCTCATCCCTCTCTCTCTCTCTCTCTCTCTCTCTCTCTGCTGTAAAGGGTTTATCAAACTCCCTTCAAAAGTTTGTGCTGGTTTCTGAGATCTTGTCAAAACTCAGTGGTGGCAAGACACCTGATCAAAAAAATCTGGTTTTATTTTTGAGTACCTTATCAAAAGCTCATTAGTTCCCAGGACACCTGATCAACTCATCCTGCAGTGGATTCCTACCTAGGATGGTAGAAGAGTGGATGTACCCAGATTGATTGGGGAACCACTATAGCTCCTTGTGTCATCTGGTTGCTTACTTTCTTTTATTTTCTGCCTGTGGTTTGTGATTGCTTTTTTATTAGATAGTTGCTGTAGTTCATTTGCTTCCATGTTCACTTAGGAATACAACAACTGTGGTAAAATGTTTTTAGCAAGCAATACACTCTATTCACCCCCCTCTAGAGTATATCAGATCTAACTTGCACTTTCAATTGGCATCAAAGGGAGGTTGGTTAAAAATACCACATCTTCTAGGTTGGTTAAAATACCACACCTTAGTGGTTGCACAGGCTAACACCTGAACCCAAAGATCCCTCTAGTTAGATATGCTTGTTTTGATTTTGTTATTAGAATTATTTCTTCACAAAATATGGCCCAAAACAAAGATTATGCTAGCACCAGACCTCCAGTGTGCAATCTATCCATGTTTGCACTTTGGAAGGCAAGAATTAGACTGTACATGAACTCTATTGATGAGGATATTTTCAATTCTATTTTGACAGTGTGTCCAAGACCTCCAAAGAATACAAGTACAAGTGCTGTTCCACCTCTATCAGGAACAGATGCAGAGATCAAGAAATGGAAAGTTGCAGATGCAAAAGCTATGAACATTCTAGCCCAGACTATGTCTGATGAGATATTCCAAAAGGTAGCTGAATGCAACTCAACAAAGGACATCTCGGACAAGTTATCTGAGATAGTCTCAGGATCTACTGATGAGAGAAAAGATAGAAGATCTCATCTCATAACCCAGTATGAGAATTTCAAGAAAGGAGAAGCTGAATCAGTAGCAGAAATGTATAATAGACTTAGTCTCATAGTCAATGAGTTGAAAACTTTGGACAAAGAGATCTCATTGACTGAGCTCAATGATAAAATCCTAATGTGCTTCCCAAGCACTTGGGACTCAAGGATCTGGCCAATCAAGGATGCCAGAATCCTAAATGAGATCACAACTGAAGCTCTCCTGGGCAAGCTCAAGTCTTATGAGCTGCTCATCAAGAATAGAGAAGAAGAGCAGAAGGCTGCCTCACCAGCTACAAGAAAAGAGAAGTCAATAGATTTCAAAGCCATTGATGATCAGCCTGAAGACAAGGTCACAGGCAATGAAGAGATGCTAAGCCTACTGGCCAAAAGGTTTTACAAAATGTCCAGGAAGGATTTCAGGAAAAGATCATACAGAGAGCATGACAAGCCAAGGTATGACAAATCAAATAACAAAGAGATTATTTGTTTTGGTTGCAGGAAACCAGGCCACATTGTGCCTGACTGTCCAGAAAATAAAAATAAGGACAAAAAGGACAGGAAAGAAAGGGGAAAAGAAAAGGACTTCAAGAAGAGCAGCAATGACAGACCCTCCTCCAGCAAGAACAAACATACAAGGAGGGGATTTGTTACTGAAACTTGGAGTGAGACAGAAGAAGAATCTGAAGCTTCATCCAGCTCAAGTGATGATGCGGATGATGCTGAAGAAAAAGAATTCTGCATGATGGCTATCAATGCCTCACAACACAATTCTGATGCAGAAGAGTCAGAATCTGAATCAGAGACTCAATCTGAAGAGGACCAGATAATAGACTCATTTGATTTCAATTCAGAGGACTTTAAATGTGAGTTTAAAGCACTATGTTTAGATTTATTAAAATCTGAGAAGGAAATCATTTCTCTCAGAAATCAATTATCTGAATACAGTACTTTAAAATCAGAAAACCTCAAACTCTCTGAGGAGTTGGAATGCTGTAGGGAGCAGATAGCTTCACTGAAAAGTGAACTATTAGAGGCCAAGAAGCTTGAAGAATCCCTCAATGGGAGAAGTATCAAGCTAATGGACATCACAAGCACAGTGAACTCAAGATTCAATAGTACACTGGGCTTGGGTACTTCATCCAGCCAACCTATAGTACTAACAACCCCAATTAAATTTATCTCTGATAAAGGTAAGGGAGTTGTAGAGGTAGCTAGGAAGAATTCTGACTTACCCAAGAAAACAAAAGTTCAACAGAAATCGTCGAACGGAGCTAGACGATCGTCGAATGCAGATCAACGATCTCAGGCTAAATCGTCGAACTCAGGTCGACGATCTCTAAACCCTGAACTCTGCCACAGTCGATCTTCGAACAGAGATCAGAGTTTTGAAAGCTTTTTCAAAGGTAAATCAAATTCCAAACCTAAGGGTCCTTCATCCCAAAGATTTAACCCTTATACTGAATGGATAATAACTCCAAGGAGATATCATCCTGAAGGTTATAAGAGTTAACCAGGGATGTCTTTTATTTCTGAGTTCAAAGGTTATCAACCTAGGCCCAAGGTAAACTGGGTCAAAAACAAGTAAATTGTTTTATGTACATGTGAAGACCTATCCAACATCTAACCAGCAATGGTATCTGGATAGTGGGTGCTCAAAGCACATGATAGGAAACAAGGACAATTTCACATCCTTCAAAGCCAAGCTTGGACCCAAAGTAATTTTTGGTGATTCAAACTTTGGACTAACAAAAGGATATGGTGCAGTTCAGATTGGCACAATCACATTCAAGAAAGTAGCCTATGTGGAAGGACTGAAGTACAACTTGATCAGTATCAGTCAACTATGTGATGAAGGCTACCAAGTGACTTTCAGCAAATCATTATGCAAGATCAAATCAGAGGACAACACAACTGTGTTGACAGGTAAAAGGAAAGGTAACATCTATTTAGTAGACTTTCTTTCAACTGAAGTAGATATTTGCTTGTTCAACTCTATTAGTAGACCTAATGAACTATGACATAAGAAATTAGGACATATAAACCTTAAAACCATTGCTAGGCTATCCAAGGACAACCTTGTTAGAGGACTACCTTCTGGCCCCTACAAGAAGGAAGGACTTTGCAGGGCTTGTCAATTAGGCAAGCAAACCAAAAATTGTTTCAAGTCACTTAATAAGAGTGATTCACCTAGGATTTTGTATCTGTTATACATGGATCTTTTTGGACCCATTACAGTACAAAGCTTAGGAGGGAAATCTTATACCTTAGTGGTTGTAGATGACTTCTCTAGATTCACATGGGTGTTCTTTCTGAGGAAGAAGTCTGATAACTTTAAGTGTTTGACAGAGTTTCTCAAATGCATACAGAGTGAGTTCAATACTCACATTGCCCTGATCAGAAGTGATCATGGGACAGAGTTTGATTCTCTTCTTATGCAAGAGTTATGTTAGAGTGACGGGATCAGACACACTTTCTCATCTCCTAGAACTCCTCAACAAAATGGGGTAGCTGAAAGGAAAAATAGAACCCTTATTGAATCTGCTACTACATTGTTGTCAGATGCTCACCTTCCTCTATCCTTTTGGGTAGAGGCAGTGAACACCTCTAACTATGTGTTGAATAGAAGTTTAATACATAAACTGAAGGGCAAGACTCCCTATGAATTACTCAAAGAGAATAAACCTAAAGTAAATTACTTTAAAATTTTTGGTTGTATTTGCTACATTCATAATAATGACAAGAAATACTTAGCAAAATTTCAAGCTAAAGCTGATGAAGGAGTGTTTCTGGGATACTCCATGATCAGTAAAGCTTATAGGGTATATAATAAATCAACTCTTAAAATTGAAGAATCTGTTCATATATCTTTTGATGAATCTAACATGTCTTTCAAGGAGAAGAATACTTCTACCATAGAACCTTTGCAGGTACACTCTCTTGCAGAAGACTTGGACAGGTTACAAATCATTCAAAAAGAGGAAAGCAGTGAAGATAAAGAAGACATTCAACATCTTGAAGAGAAACTTCTTGAAGAGCCAGTTGTTGTACCACAAGAGGAAATAACAACACAGGTTGGTGAACAATCAACATCTCCTATTGATTTAGTAACATCAAGAGACCATCCAATCTCCCAAGTGATTGGAGACATCTCAGCTGGTGTGCAAACCAGAAATCAGGTCAACCAAATCCTGATGCACACTTGCTTTCTTTCTCAAATTGAACCTTAATCCATTCAAGATGCAGAGCAAGATCCACACTGGATCATTGCAATGCAAGAAGAGTTGCATCAATTTGAAAGGAACAAAGTTTGGGAACTAGTACGAAGGCCAAAGGATCACTCCATTGTTGGAACAAAATAGGTGTTCAAAAATAAATTGGATGATCAAGGAGTCATTGTAAGGAACAAGGCAAGGCTAGTTGCTCAAGGGTACTCTCAAGAAGAAGGGATAGATTATGACCAGACCTTTGCACCAGTTGAAAGGTTAGAGGCCATAAGAATCTTCTTAGCATATGCAACACACAAAGGATTCAAAGTATACCAGATGGATGTAAAGAGTGTCTTTCTCAATGGAGATATCAAAGAAGAAGTCTATGTCAGACAACCCCCAGGTTTTATCTCTTTAACTCATCCTGATTATGTTTTCAAATTGCATAAAGCATTATATGGTCTAAAGCAAGCTCCTAGAGCATGGTATGATACCCTAGCATGCTTTATTCTGAAAAATGAGTTTATAAGTGGTAGAGTAGACCAAACTCTTTTTATTAGAACCCATAAGTCTCATACCCTACTAGTACAAATCTATGTAGATGATATTATATTTGTTTCTACTGATTCAAATTTGTGCAGAAGGTTTTCCAACCTAATGCATTCTAAATTTGAAATGAGTAGCATGAGTGAGCTATCCTTCTTTCTAGGATTACAAATCAAACAACATGCTGAAGGCATATTTATTTCTCAAAACAAGTATGCAAAAGAATTGGTTAAGAAATTTGGTATGTCTGAAGCATCATGTATGAAAACACCTATGCCTACTAATGCTGTATTAGATGCTGATGAACATGGGAAACCTGTTGATCAGACAACATATAGAGCAATGATTGGCTCTTTATTGTACCTTACAGCTAGTAGACCTGACATAATGTTTGCTACATGCATATGTGCTAGATTCCAAGTGAGCCCTAGAGAGTCACACTTAACCTTAGTAAAAAGGATTCTTAGGTATGTAAAAAGTTGTCCAACTCTAGGTCTCTGGTATCCAAAAGATTCAGCATTTGACTTAACTGGATTTTCAGATGCTGATTATGCTGGATGCAGAATAGACAGGAAAAGCAACAGTGGAACTTGTCAGTTTCTTGGTGACAGACTTGCCTCCTGGTTTTGCAAGAAATAAACATCTGTGTCAACTTCAACTGCTGAAGCTGAATATATGGCTGCAGGTAGTTGTTGTTCACAAATCTTGTGGATTCAAAATCAGCTCCTAGACTATGGCTACAACTTAGAGAAGTCTAAAATATTTTGTGATAATACCAGTGCTATTTCTATAGCACAAAATCTAGTCCTCCATAGTAGGACAAAACACATAGAAATTAGACATCACTTTCTAAGGGATAATGTTGAGAAAGATAAAATTGAACTTCAATATATCCTAACTGATTTGCAAATGGGAGATATTTTCACCAAACCCTTGGATGAAAAGAAACATACATTCTTCCTGAATCAGTTAGGAATGTTAGATGGAGGAAGTGTAAAATAAGTTTCAAGATTTTAAAATTATAAAAATGACCAAGACTAGGCAAACATCTTGATTTTTCTAGTGTCTAGAGTATGTTTCTGGTCTCTGAACTGTGCTCGACGATTTTCCCCCATATCGTCGAACGGAGATCGACGACTTCAGAAATCGTCGACCAGAGTTCAGCGCTTCTCAGATAGTGCTAAACTATCTTTCTTCAGGTCAGCGATCGTCAAACGGACCTCGACGCTCTCCAATATCGTCGAACGGAGATCGACGATATTGATGACCTTTCAGTTTCCTTTAGAAGCCCAGATCGTCGAACAGAGTTCAACGATCTTTCCTTTTCTGCGTCGAACCCTAATATAAAACTTATTTCTCGGCCGTCGTTCTCCCTTTGCGCATTCATACTCTCTGTAAATTTTCTCTTTCCCTCCAAACTTCTCTATACTTGGTCGTTTGTTTGTTCATTTTTGCAGGAATCAATGGCAGTATCAGTCGCCATCTTGGCCGCAATGAAATTTGACGATGGATTTGATATCGACATGAATTCTTTCAACAACAACGATCAAATCTTCAAGGAGATTCGGGAACTTTTCAAAGATCAACAGCTAGTTACCATAATTACTACAAGGATCAAATTAGCTGCAGATGAGATAAAGGAATGGGTGTATACTGCCCATAACCTAGATTAGAATACAGTGGTTGGAACCATATCAGGAAACCAGGTATCTCTAACACCTACTGCTTTGACAGAGGTTTTTCAATTAAAATCTGGAGAAGATTTTGTTGAGCTTTCTGGAGAGGAGTTTTCTAATATGCTTGAAAGGATGGGACATTCAAAAGCGAACCCTAGCAAATTGCTTAAGAAAAATCTGTCTGTTGAGTACAGATTTCTAGCTGATGTTGTTGGAAAAGTATTGTTGGCCAAACACTCAGCTCATGATACCATATCTACGTATCAGCTCTGTCTGATGGGTGCCCTGGTGGACAAGAAGCAACTCAACTGTGGAGAAGTTTTTTTTGATTTGATTAAGAAAAAGATTAACAAGAACTTTGTTAATTTTGGAAGGATTTTAGGGCTGTTCCTTCACCACAGATGCCCTGCACTGCTTGTTTCCAGTGGGATGTACATCAATGCCTCCAAGAGGCTCACCTGTGCCCTATTTGGAAAATGGGACAGACAAATTGTGAAGCCCAGCAGGCCCTCTGCAATCTCATCTTCAGGTAGAAGGATTGCTTCAGTCTCTTCCCCTCAGGTTTCTGCCCCTGCAGAATACTTGTCTGCTTCATCTCCTCCTCCTCCACCTCCTGTTTCATCACAATTTCCACCCCATCTCCAACTTCAATTGCTTCTCCAACTCAACCACTCACTAAAGAAATCTTCCATCCTCTACATCCCTACCCACACCTGGATATTGATTTATCCTCTCATATTCCATCTTTCACTCTTATAGATGATTCCTATATGGATGATTCTCCTTCATCCCCTCCTGAGCCACCATCTTCATCCACCTCTTATCAACAACTACTTCAGGACATAATTACTCAACCATCCTTCACACCATCCATTTCCATTCCACTCTCTTCCATCTCCACAATTCCAATTTCCCAACCATCATTTCCACAATCCACAGGTTCTCCACCAACATCTCCTGCTGCTCCAACCTTCATTTCTACCTCATCCATCCCTACCTCTACTCAAGTCCCTCTTGAGCAAGTAGATCTTCCAGCCCTTGCAGACAGGTCATATGAGCTGATAGCTCCAAGGCTATCCCTCTTGCTGGAGACCTCTTTGGCTCCACTTCTAAAAACAGTTCTGGAACTGTCTGCCATGCTTTCTTCTTTTCTTCCTTCTCAGGCAATCCCTTCTTATGGGTGCCTTGATCCAGTTCTCACTGAATCTAGGCAGGGGGAGATGCCTTATGAAGTTGAAAGTTTTCCTGCTGTTGTATCCTCAGTCCAAGCTCCAGTAGCACCAGTTGCATTCATCACAGTGGACCTCAGGTCACTGTTGTCAGTTTTTGATTCTGTGTATTTCAACTACCTTCCAGTCCAGCATTCTGAAGATATTACTAAGGCAATTTTGCCTATTTCCAGATGTGACCCCAGCCTGATAAGCTCTTATATACATTCCATCAATGCTGTTGACACTGCTCCTACTGCTGTTATTGATGTTTCTGTCAGTTCTGATATTGCTGTTTTTGAGGACATGCATATGACAGAGGCATTTGCTCTTGAGCCTGCTGTTACTGCTGCTGTTGCTCCTTCTGAAGTTGATTTTCCAGTTTCATCTGTTACTACTGCCTCCATTACTGCTGTTGTAGCTTCTATTTCTGAAATTAATGTATCTGAATCTGCTGTCATAACTCATTCTGCTAGTGTTACTTCTACTCCACTTCCTGCTGTAGCTGCTGCTACTGTTCCTATTTCTGCTGTTTCTTCTGCTCAGACTCAACAACAGAAAGATTACCTCAAAAGGATTGATGCAGTGTATGATAATCCTCCAAGCTCAGACAGTGATCAGTTTAGGACTGACTCAGATGATTCCTCTGCTACAATTGCAAGGAAAAGGAAAGTCAGAAGCAAATCTATGAAGAGAGTTCCTCCAGAAAAGGTGAAAGATACAAATGACATTCCATACTATATACTGCATGATTGCCCTATCATAAAACCTTGGATGCAATACTCCAGGAATCAATTGAAAGCTATGAAGAAGAAAAGAAAGTATGAGAAAGGATCTTCACATTTCAATCCTCCTCCTCCTCCTCCTTCACCTGATGCAGGTGCAGGTTGTTAACCCCTCAGTCCGCAACATCCTACAAGGTGCCAAGCCCCCCTTTCCAAGAGGCGCGGACGCAATTAGGCAGTCCGCCCAGTCCGACAAAGCAGCGGTAATCAGCCACCAAGGATGGTTCCCAGCGGCGGATTCAAGGTCGTGTCCGCTCAGTCCGCCGTGCCCTGGGATCTGGACTCTACAACGGCAGACTCAGTGTCTCGTCCTCCCAGGCCGCTGTCCTCCAGCAGGATCGCGCCTAGCAGTAGCAGATGGAAGCTCCAGCCCGCGAGCCCAGTCCGCCCCTTCTGCGCGGACTGGCGTGTTCTTTCTTTTTTACTTCCCGTCACTGCGACCCGGTTCTCCTGTACCCCGGGCAGTCGGTTATTTTAGCCCTGCCCGTTTGGGCAGGACCCCTATCCTATAAATAGGGGGGAGGTGGTGCACCCAGGGCACGCTGACTCGGACCCAGGAGCCTACTTGTTAAAGGCTGCGGACTCGAATCTTGTACCTTGCGGACTCCTCCTCGCTTTGATCCTATCAACCTTTTCATTTCACTTGTAACCGAATCATTCTTCAATCAAGGGAAAGCCCGTCGTAAGAGAGGCATTCAGGCCACGACGGGCGAAGTTTGTTGTTGACGTGGCTCACGGCCCTGCTGTTCTTCCTGCCCTCATCCGCTAAGTAACAACTACTGAAGCTTATTGAACTTTTAAAATGACATAAGACGGCAGTAGATTGGACCATAACAGATATCCGGGGAATCATCCCATCCTTATACATGCATAAGATCCGCATGGAGGAGTCATGCAAAAGATCAATTGAACCCCAACGCCATCTAAGCCCACCGATGAAGGAGGTGGTAAGGAAATAAATCATTAAATAGCTAGACCCAGAGGTCATCTAACCTATCTTGGATAGCTTATGGGTGTCGCCGGTGCAGTGTGTCCCAAAGAAAGGAGGGATGACGGTGGTGAGAAACGAGAAGGGTGAGTTAGTACCCACTAGAACAGTTACTGTGTGGCAGATTTGTATACACTATAGGAAGTTAAATAAAGTCAACATGAAGGATCATTTTACCCTTCCTTTCATTGATCAAATTCAGGATAGACTGACGGGGATTGATTTCTTCTACTTTCTAGATGGTTACTCTGGTTACAATCAGATTATGGTAGACCCAGAGGATCAAGAGAAAACATCTTTCACCTGCCCCTTTTGGACATTTGCATTTAGAATGCTGCCCTTTGATCTATGTAATGCACTAGCCACTTTCCAGCATTGCATAATTGCACTCATCACGGATCTTCTAGAAGAGGGCGAAGACCCTAAGGATTACAACATTGAGATTTATATGGATGATTTCTCCATCTTTGAAAAGTCATTTGAGGCTTGCTTCGTCTGCTTAGAGAGGGCGCTCGCGCAGTTTGTGGAGACTAACTTGGTGTTGAACTGGGAGAAATATCACTTCATGGTCTGTGAGTGTATAGTGTTGGGCCACCATGTCTCTAGGAGTGGGTTAGGTATGGATAAGGCGAAGTTAGGCATGATAGAGTAGTAACCCCCACCCAAAAAATGTGAAGATGCTGAGGAGCTTCTTAGGACAGGCCGATTTCTACCGTAGATTTATCAAAGATTTCGCAAAAATAGCAATGCCGTTGAGTGGTTTATTGTAAAAGGACGCGAAGTTTATTTCAGAAATGAGTGTTTAGAAGCGTTCAAAGTGCTAAAAAAACGTTTGACCATGGCACCTATTGTTGTGACACCTGATTGAAAAGAGCTTTTTGTTTTGATATGTGAAGCAAGTGATTATGCGGTGGGAGTTGTCTTGGGATAAATGCGGGAGAAGATATTCCATACGATAGCCTACGCTAGCAAAACCCTCATTGACACCCAAGTAAACTACACAACCACCGAGAAGGAATTATTGGCGGTAATCTTCGCGTTCGTGAAGTTTAGGTCATATCTCCTATGAATGAAGGTTATAGTGTACACCGACCATGGCACAATTCGTTATTTTATGGAGAAACAATATGTGAAACCTCGATTGATCCGGTGGGTACTTCTATTACAAGAGTTTGACGTGGAAATCAAATATAGGAAAGAAATGGAAAATCCGATAGCAGACCATCTATCTAGGATTGAGAACACTACCCAATTATTACCTCTTGAGATCGATGAGAGATTCCCTGATGAGTGGATGTTGTCCATAGATGAGAGCTCAGCACCTTGCTATGTGGAATTTGTAAACTATTAATCAAGCAACATTGTGCCACCTGAATTACCTTATCAACAAAAGAAGCGTTTTTTACATCAGGTGAAGTCTTACATGTGGGATGATCCCTTATTGTTCAAAGTTGGCGCTGATAGAATTGTGCGGAGATGCATACCCGAGGAGGAGATGAGAGGGATGTTAGAAAAGTGTCATAGCTCCCCTTATGGAGGTCATTTTAAGGGAACGAGGACGACAATCAAGGTGCTTGAGACTGGATTCTTTTGGCCTAATTTATTTAAGGATGCTAATGTATTTGTGAAGTAATGCGATAGAAGCCAACAAAGTGAAAATACATATAGGAATGAATGGATGCCCATGAATATAATGCTGGAAGTTGAATTATTTGATGTATGGGGTATAGATTTCATGGGACCGTTCGGGAACTCGAATGGTAACCTATTCATATTATTGGTCGTGGACTTTGTATCTAAGTGGGTGGAAGCGATCGCGACACTGAAGAATGATGCCAAAGTAGTCCTTAACTTTTTAAGACACCATATATTCAATCGATTCGGAATACCGAGAGAAATTCTTAGTGATGGAGGAAGTCATTTCTGTAATAATCAGTTCACCGCATTACTAAACAAATTTGGGATACTCATAAAGTTGCGCACGTACATCATCCCCAAATGAATGGGTTAGCGAAAGTGTGCAATATGGAGATACAAAAGATTCTAGAAAAGATAGTGAGCACCAACCGTAGAGACTGGTCACAAAAGTATGCTGATGCATTATGGGCATATCACACTGCCTTTAAAACTCCCATTTGATTAACCCCGTACCGGATGGTCTATGGAAAGTCTTGTCATCTGCCTCTAGAATTAGAACACCAGGCATTCTGGGCGATTAAAAACATAAATTATGATTTTCGTGATGCCAGTAAGAAGAGACTTTTGAAATTGAATGAACTAGAGGAGATTCAGATGTATGCATATGAAAACTCGAGAATTTATAAAGAGCGCACGAAAAGAAGGCATGATCGACGCATGCAGGAAAAATACTTTGAGCCAGGACAACTTGTTCTTTTATTCAACCCTCGCTTAAAGTTGTTCCCCGGGAAGCTCAAGTCAAGCTGGTCGGGCCTGTTTAAGGTTAAAACTGTGCATCCTTATGGATCTATAACCATTTTAAATGAAATTGATGAGACTGAGTTCAAGGTGAACGGAGAGATACTGAAGTTATATTTGGGAAGCTACGATGACCAAGCGGTGTCATGTGTAGTGCTTCTCTAGTTAGGCAAAGTCCTGCCGGGACTCATAAATTAGGCGCTTGTTGGGAGGCAACCCATCAGTTACTATATCTATAATATATAAAATAATATAAATATAATTATCACATTATTAAAATTCACTAAGGTTATAGGTTTAAAGTCTTGGAAGATAGAGAAAATTGCACAACGTTGAAAGATTTTGAAAAAAAATGATGATGATAAAAATAAGTTAAAAATTAACTGCAACCCGAAAAACTGGGTTATAATTTAATTTTTGCTGTCTAATTAACATAGAGGGCGCAGTAAAAATGTCATCATAATAATTTTGGGAATTAACTACAACCCGAAAAATAGGGTTGCAATTTAATTTTTTCTGTCCACTTACACTACAAGGCGTAGTGAAGAGGCGTGGTCCGGTTCAACGGAATGGTCACGATTTAGGCCGGAATCGAAAATAAACTGCAACCCGAAAAATCATGTTGCTATTTAAATTTTTCTGTCCCTTAACGAGGCATGGCCCGGTCTAACTGAACCGGTCCCGCTCATTTTCTCCAACCCAATCCCGCTTTACCCCACCGGTTCATTTCCTTTTATTCTATTCCCCATCTCCGCCCGTGACCTAGGGCACAGGAAGTGCGAATCGGCGGGGCAACTACAACCGTGGAAGAGCCTGCGCGGGATTCGTCAATGATTTGCGCCGACGAGAGAGACGGTGGGAGGAGCTTTCCATTTCGACGGAGGGAAGCTCGGAAGGCACAGAACAAATTAGCCGGAGGTAGCGTTTTAACTTGCAAAGAGAACGGCTTGAAGTCGAGCGATCATGAAGGTAATCTGAGCAACCTTAATTACAATAAATCTGTGGAACCTTGTGTTGTATTCCTCCCCTTAGCATGCATTACCTGTTAGGTTAAGGATGCGACTTCAAGGAAACACGGGAAAGGCAAAGGGAAGGAGATAACAAAAAAAGGGGGGAGGTTTATGACAGAAGGAGCTATGAGTCCTTACTAGTCATTACAGTCTACCTCGTTCATCTACGAAAGTGGATTCGAGATGGAGGAGAAGAGGTGGAGTGCCAGTTATGTCAGGTTAATGAGGACGCTGTAATGGGAGAACTTCTGCCATCCGTACAATGAGGAAATCAAGATGTTGGTCTATGAGTTTTACGCGAACATACAAATGGATGCAAACAGGGACAAGAAGGTGGTTGTGAGAGGGAAGATGGTAGATTTTTCTACAGCCGGTATCAATGCCTACTTCGACTTGTACGACAGCATCGTCGATGATCAGACGATACTTTTAGCCAAGGTACCTATAGAGGAAATGACGGCTGTGATTTGTAACGCAAGCGGACCAGTTTGGACAACAAAGAATAGGAAGGCGGTGAGGTCGATGTTCCTTACTCGAGAAGCAAAAGAGTGGCTACTATTTGTCAACGCAAGCATCCTACGAACCTGACATCTTAACCACGTCCATTTCGATAGGATTGCTTTGGTATACAGTATTTTGAAGATGGTAAAAATAAATGTGGGACACATCATCTCGGGGCACATATGGCTGAAGGCACGCGAGTCGACAGTCATGTACTTATGGTTCCCCACTATCATTACCGAGCTATGCCGACTCACAGGGGTGGTTCAAACCATTGACGATCTAGTGACACCAGTTGGGCATCACATAATAGATACTGTGCTGGAAAAGAATGTAAAGGTGGCGGAGGAATCTTCAGAGAGAAGGGCAAGGATGGAGAAGTTGACGGGTATGAGGTCGGAGCTATCTCAAGACACTTCAACAGCCGTACCCATAAGAGTTGTGATCAGTCGATCTAAGCTAAGTGGTGAATAGGGCCTATCAACGGAGAATGCAGAATATATAAAGGCATATCTAAGGTGCCAACACATGTACTTCAAATCTCGATTCAAAGACATACATCAGAACCAGGAGAAGATAATGCATACAACGAATATCCCGGTGGCACACCATTTTATTGCCTACAGTCACAATTCGACAACGAAGGATACCTTCTTCATAGCAACCGCAGTCATGCCGACCCGGCCGACATCAGTCCGGATGAACCCGAAGTATCTGAGATGGAGACAAAGGTTGATGATGAGGAAGAGGATGTTGGAGATGATGTCAAGGACGAAGATGGAGACCATGCAGATGAGAACGAAGTAGATGCTGGAGATGATGACAAGGAGTAGAATTTCACTTGTTTTGTTTTTATCTACTTTTGTTTTTCATGGTGGTTTTTGATGCTTGTTTTGGATTTGATATTTTGGACCCTATATTTTGGACTGGATATATTTTAACTATGCTGATAGTACTCATAAACAATTTGATGGTGACTTTTATTTTAAAAGATGTTTTGAATAACCATGTCCTTATCTCCTATCTTATGAAACATGCTGAATATAACTACCTAGATTATAATTTGTGATATGTTCTGATGCTTGAATTATTGCGAGTCAATGTTATGCCCTATACTATAAACTGCTCTTCTAGTCCTAGATAAGAGTTCTGCAGGTTACAACCAATTGGTTGAATTACCTCCCATGGAGTAAAAGTGTGGAGGTGTGATCAAGAAGAACATCAATGAGAAGTTCTGGACACGTATGCATATACTCAGATTTCAGGGGAGTATCTATATTTCAATTTTAAATTTTGTCCTCACCTTTATACACTTGATAGAAATCTTATTTTAAAAATATCATCATGAGTAATGCGTCTCTTTGCTCGGGACTAGCAAAGGACAAAAGTGTGGAGGTGGGGGTAGTGTTACCCTTATCAATTGGGTAAGGAGTGAGCTTTCATAACTATAATTTTTGATCCCACTTCTTGAAATAATTAACGAACAAGTTAATCAAGTCTATTTAATGATCATGGTTGAGTTGGATGGTCAATCTTACGAGTTCATATTTTTAATATGAAATTAGCAAGATGGGTAAATGTTCTTTTAAAATTTCCCTCATCCACAATATACCTTAAGATAATTTGCTGCTCAGAAATATGTTTTTATTGTCTTCTAAAAATAATGATGGAAGGGCTAACAAGAACCAAATCGGAGATGTAAGCTGAAGCGTGGAGATAGTCAATTTGTAAGAATGATTAGGACTTTTCCTTGATCATTTCGTACCTTATTTCCTATACTTGATTTGATCACCATTCATCTTTTGAGCTTGAACTTTGAATTCTCTCGTATAAATTCCCTATTTATTTTCTAAGTGTTATTTCTTAGTATGCTCCTCAACAATGAGTGTTTGTTAAAAAATAAAAAGAAGAAAAAAAAGTTTAAATGTCGTAGTGATATGTGGCCCAAGTGTCTGTACACCTACATGGAATTATCTCAACTATGACTATATATATATATAATTGTTTAAATGTTGTAGTGATATGCATCTCAAGTGTGTGTACACCTACTTGGAATGATCCCCACTACGACTATATATATATATATATATAGAAAGACTTGACAAATGAACCTCGTAGTTTGAATAGATTTCCTCTTTGTGTTACCAACTTTGGTTTTTGCTCTTTAAGCAGTTCTTATTTCACCTGAGGGTAATTATAGGACTAGGGTTTGTCGGTATTGAGAGGTACAGTTCTATATTTTTAAAATCGTTGCAAGGAACTTTCACCAATCATTTTCACAATGACACATTCAATTATTCATCACAGTAAACCTCTAAAATCATGATATAAGATTATATCTCTGATTTGATAAGAAATGTAGTTCTCCAAATATTCATAGTAATTTTAATTAGAAGTCTTTATTTTCATTTTTAGTATTCCAAAACAAAAATCACCAATTTTATCTTACTTGGATTTAAGGAAAAGGCGTAACTGGTATTTGCAAGCACTGGATTCATCACCTCTCGGTGGGAACGATTATTACTCACTCTTTTATTACTTGACACAACACGTGCACTTGCGTTTAAATACGTAGACCATTTAGGGCATATCAAGAGGGATAATTGGCTCTCTTCTATATCTAACTATAAGTAGGCCAGATATCTTGTATGCTACATGTGTTTGTGTTAGGTATCAGGCTTGCCCTAAAGAATCTCCCTACTCTACTGCAAAATAGATTTTGAGGTATCTTAAGAATAGATTTTGAGGTATCTTAAGGTCACAACAGATCTTGGCCTATAGTACCCTAGGATTGGGGAGTTTGAACTAATTGGCTATTCAGATGCAGATTTTGCAGGCTGCAAAGAGTACAGGAAGAGCACTTCTGGCACCTGTCAATTATTGGGAGGAAGACTAGTATCTTGGAGAAGCAAGAAGCAAACAAGTATTGCAATCTCAATTGCAGAGTCATAGTACATTTCAGCATATAGCTGCTATGCTCAGCTGCTATGGATCCAACATCAGCTCCAGGATTATAACATCCAGATAAGTAGAAGTCCATTATATTGTGATTCTATTATTGCCATCTCAATTGCTAGGAATCCTATCTCACATAGCAATACTAAGCATATTGAGATTAGATATCATTTCATTAGGGAGCATGTGGAATGTGAAGTTATCAACCTTGAGATTGTCCTAACAGACAATAAAGTGGCTGATAACTTCACAAAGCCACTTAATGAAGCAAAGTTCAAAACCTTCATGTTTGAAATGGGTATGTTGAACCTAGAATAACTTCAGTTTCTCCCCATGTGTGCAATTTATGCTTCTCTTGCATGTGGACAAGTACTTCAGGGAATTGAAGATACTTCAAGATTTTATATCTTAAGTGGTATCATGCTGGTTGAAGCACTATCCAGATGATGAAGATAAATGGGACTATCAGGAAACATGATAGATGATGTTTCAGTTGAGGGGGAGCAAGTCCAACAATGCTCCAACACTCTCAAGTGGTTCAACGCAGCTTATTTGTAATCAAAAAGGGGGAGAGAAGATCAGAAACTCCTTGACTATTTGTAGAAGTCAAAAGGGGGATGAGAAGGATATGAATCTGTTATTATAGGATAGGAGGATAAGGATACAAGTGGTATCAGAACTCTGAGGAGGATATGATCAAATCGATCAAGAACAGGATGGAACAATTCACGGGGAGCAGGTGTGATGTTGATCACCCTGCAGACAAGGAAGTGTGGTAACTAAACCTTCTCTTATTTAGTTAAATTTTCCAAGTTAATGATCTACTACTGCATATGTTATTGTATGTCATTGATTCAATTGATTGATTGTTTTGACTTCTTCAAATAGGGGGTATTGTTGGGTCCATTGCCCATAATGTCCTAGATTTGAAGAAGTCAATCATGTCAATGATAAACATAAAGTTGTATTTGATGTGTGCTTAAGTTCATGCATACAGGTTATCCTTGAAACATTGATAGGGCAGGTATTCTAAGTGATTGGACATATGGACACAAAGATAGATGGAGGACAGGCAAGAATTTGCCAAAGTCCAAAGACGTTGAGTGAAGCTTACTCACTCAACGCCAGGTATAGGAATTTGGTTAAGTCCACAGACATTGAGTGAAGTCAACACACTCAACGCCAGATATAAGGGAATATGCTGGATAGGCTGGAAATCGCTTAAGTCCATTGGAATTGAGTGAATTATACTCACTCAATGCCAGGCAAGTAAAAGCGTTGAGTATATCTTGGTTTGTCTATGCCAAACTATTGGCTAGAAAGCAATGTGGCTAAGTCGACATACGTTGAGTGTAGTCTACTCACTCAATGCCATAAAACAGAAAGCTGTGAGATAGTTTGAGGTAGTCAAAGCCTAAGCATAAATTGGCTGAAATGTGGCTAAGTCCACAGGCATTGAGTGAAGTCTACTCACTCAATGCCATAACATAAAAATCGTTAGGTATTTCTCAATTAGTCAAAGCCACATAAAAACTGTTTAAATATTTGACTAAGTCCACATGCGTTGAGTGAAACTTACTCACTCAACGCCATGTGATAAAAACGTTTACTGAACCTTTGTCAGTTAGAGTTTTTGATTTCACAAAAATTTGGCTAAGTCCAAATGCATTAAGTGTAATTTACTCACTCAATGCCAGATAATAGAAGAATATCTGTTAAGTAGTTTGGTGTTGAGTGATGAAGGCTCACTCAATACTCTCAACGCCTAGTAACAGAAAGTTTGGCCAAGGAAAATGCATTGAGTGATGAAGACACAATCAATGCTCGATCTCAACGCCTAGTAACAGAAAGTTTGGCTAAGGCAAAAAGCATTGAGTGATGAAGACACACTCAATGCTCTCAATGCCAGAGAAGCAGGACTATTTTCTAAGGTAAAAAGCATGGAGTGGACTGTGTGCTCTCAACGCCTAAAGACAGATAGTGTTGAGTGGACTCAACACTCTCAACGGCTAATTATAGAAATTTTTCTAAGTATTTTGGCATTGAGTGAAGGTTGATCACTCAACGCCTAGTGACAGAATGATTAGCTAAGGACAAAAGCCTTGAGTGATGCTTGTTCACTCAATGCTTGAGATAGATAGAAATCTATCCAAGTGTTTTGGCATTGAGTGAAGCTTACTCACTCAATGCATATACTAAAGTTGTTTGATTTTGGCCAAGTCCATGGATGGTGATGTCAGCAAAGTCAACAAAGTGAACTGTATTCATCTTAAGTGTGGGAAAGCTAAAGAACATGACAAACACCGTTGAAAGTCTACGATTTATTCCGTTAAAGCAAGATGCATCTGTCAGTTGCAGGTGGTCCCCACAAGCTTCCTAGAGCCGTTATTCGGCAGAAGATAAAAGGGACAACTCCTGGAAGTTGAATGCAACTTTTAGGGTTTTATCCAAGACGAAAAAGTGGTTGGACTTCATCTTCTTCGCCATTGCTGCCGAGAAAAATCTTGAAGCCTTCCAGCAGAACAAAAAGTTCAATTAGCTATTGCACTTTTCTTCTGCTACAGCAAGACCAGAATGACTTCTGATAAAGAAAGAAAGGAGAGCCTTCAGTCTTTTACGTTTTCAATTAGCTGAATGCAGATATCAAGACCTAGATGTTCTTCCGTCTTCTTCAGCAAGTTCAAAATTTATATTCTGAGATTCTTCCAGCATAGGCAAAACTTCTTCCTGCTGCTGTGCAGAAAGATAGAGCTGAGATAACTCAGCCCTAATTATTGACACAGAGAAATATCTATGTGTCAAATTAATTAAACCACTATTTTTTGTAGGATCCTTTTGGATCTGAGCTATTTGGCCTTTGTCTTGAGGTAGGGCAAAATTGCCTTAGCTGTAGGAGAGTTATACTCTCTGAGTGTAGGATCCAGTTTGGATCTAAGGTAGGTGATCATTTGATCACTGAGCTGTAGGGATTTTGAGCTTGAGGTAGGTGAGTCATTCTCACTGAGTTGTAGGGCACTTTTGCCTGAGATGTAGGATCCTTTGGATCTGAGGTAGGGCTTAATATCCTGAGGTAGGAGAGTCATTCTCTTTAAGGTAGGATTCTTTGTGGATCAGAGGTAGGGCTGTCCTCCCAGAATGATTTGTAGTGCCTTTGGCCTATGGTAGGTATCTGCTGATCACTGAGTTATAGGGCACTTATGCCTGAGCTGTAAGTCTTGGAGGAGACTGAGAGATCCCGAGGGATCTGAGGTGTATGCTCTTTGAGTTGAGTTTTGGAGAAGTGCCTTATCTAACTGAAAGTTAGAAAGGTGGGAGGAGAGTGGATGTATCCATAATCTGGGGACCACTATAATTTCTATGTGTGTTTTCTGTATTATTTTCCTTTTGCAGGTCCTTGAAAGCTAATAACTGCCAACACACTAAGTAACTAAAAAAGAAACTAAAAGAAAGTCACAAGACATCAATAAACCTATTCATCCCCCTCAAGGTTGCAAGCTATCTTGAAAACAATGACTTTCAACAGTATGCGGCAAGTTTGCCCATACCTTATTCGATATGGGGGCATAAGCAAACTTCGTCGCAGAAGATTTTTTCAAAGACTTGGACCAGATCCAACACTATACGGGAGTCACCAGGAGGGTGCATCTTTCTGATGGGACGAAGATGCTATCTACTACAAAATGACTTCTAAGGGTGACCATCGACGACCTAACACTCTAGGCTCCAACGATGATCTTGAAGATGCCTTACTTTGTTCTTTTCTTGAGAATGACATAGCTCACCTGGAACTATGCACAGATCTATTGCCCGACGATGAAGGTCATGCTGAGATACGACAACACCTACGCAACCTTCGAATGTACTTTCCCAGTCTTCCGCTATTTGCTTTCTTCTATCCAGTACATCAAGGCCCACCTGTAGGGGAATGAGGTTTATCAGATGTTATTCAAGATGATCGAGGAAAAGAACTCTATCTCCAACATCCCGATGGTATGAGATTTCGTTGATGTTTTCACAAAGAAGCTGTCAGGGCTGCCACCGTAGCGTGAGAAGGACTTTCAGATCCAGCTAGTGCCATGGGCTAAGCCGGTATCTAGGGAAGCATATCAGATGGCCCCAAAGGAGCTAGTGGAACTCCAGAGTCAGCTATAGGAGTTAGTTGAAGCTTGGTTTGTCAGACCAAGATCCATGCTTGGGGGAGCCCCATTATTATTTGTAAAGAAGAATAATAAGACTCTCAAATTATCCTTCCATAGTTTGGGCTCTTAATGCATGCCTTGATCTTCTCAAAAAGCATCATTCCCCACTGGAATTTCTTTCTACAAATGACTCTTGTCATTAAATCAAAAAATTCTGGAGTAATATAACTTATAGAACTTATTTTGCACAAAAGCACTTTTCCTAGGATATCAGCCAATAACTTACTTTTAGCATTCATATATTGTCTTCTGATTGTGTGATAGGATTGAGGAATACCACAGAAACTATATGCTCACTCATAGGCTGAGCCTATTAGATCATCTTCCATATCTATTATTGGGAGTTGCAGAAGTTGAGAAACAGACAGAGCAAACATTTTTACCTTGATATTCTGAACTTTAGACTTGATGATTTTGCCATTCCTCTTAACCTTGGCATTCTGGAAGAATTCTTCAACTTCATAAGCTAGAATCTGGCATGGATGTTCAAGAATAAAGGACAACCCGTCTGTATCTAGCAGAAGAAGAACATTCTTGAAATCATCTGATATCTCTGCAATCTCGGTAGAACTGAGTTCAATCCCGATCCCTAGCTTTGAAGACGAAGCCATTGTTGTACAGAAATCGATCTTGGCTGGCCGGCGAATGAGAAAATTGACTTGCGGCAGACAACGAAGATGGAGGAAGACGAAATGGCTTTTCTCGAGAAGAAGGGTTTTGAAATCAAGAATAAAAATTCCTTGGACTGATTTCTATTTATATTTATATCTAATTGTGATGATTAAACATATAAATAATCATTTAAAATACTTGGGATGAGGCGGCTAAGCGCCTGGGTGCTGATATGAAATTTTTGAACTTGAAGGAAACTTACCCACCAGATTTCTCGAGAGGACAGATTATTCTCGAGAAGAATGTTATCAGCACTCGAGTATAAGAGTCCTTGGTCTCGAGTAGAATGAGCCTTATTCTCGAGTAGAATACTCCTTGTTCTCGAGTAGAGTACTTCTTCTCGAGAAATTGTTTCTCTGTACTCGATACATGATATTGCTGTTCTCGAGAGGCAAGTCTGCAATTCTCGAGTACAAGAGTTGTACTCGAGAAATGAAGTCCAAATCCTGAAATTTTCTGATTTTTGAAGTGAAATCAGATCTTGGTCCTGCCTGTTACCTTTATCTTCATTCTCCTTCATCCTTGTTGAGCATGCCAAGTTCTGTTTTGAAAAATGAGAACTTGGTCTCGTCCAACGGCTTCGTGAAAATATCTGCAATTTGCCTGTCTGTTGGGACATATTGTAGATCTATGTCCCCATGCTCCACATGTTCTCGGATGAAATGGTATCGCAGCTCTATGTGCTTTGTCCGACTGTGAGAGACTGGATTGTTGTCTATTGCAATCACACTGAAGGAGTCACAAAACAAAGGGATGTCTTGGACTTTTAGATTGCAATCTTCCAGTTGGTTCTTTATCCATAGCAATTTTGCACAACAACTGCCGGCAGAAATGTATTCTGACTCGACTGTTGAAATTGCGACACAATTCTACTTTTTGCTGCTCCAAGAAATGAGCCTCCTTCCAAGGAATTGGCAAGTCCCGAAAGTGCTTTTCCTATCATCTTTACTACTTGCAAAGTCTGCATCTAAAAAGCCAATTAATTCGCTGTCAATACTTCTTGGGTACCATAAGCCAAGATTTGGTGTTCCTTTAAGGTATCTCAAAATCCACTTTGCAGCAGCATAGTGAGATTCCTTAGAGTTCACTTGAAATCTAGCACACATACATGTTAAAAATATTATATCCGGTCTACTAGCAGTAAGGTAAAGCAAAGATCCAATTATGCTTCTGTACTTGGTTTCATCGAAAGGTTTCCCTTTCTCATCCTTGTCTAGAGACATAGTTGAACCCATTGGAGTCCTCATAGAGGTTGCGTTCTCCATTCCAAATTTCTTAATCAACTACTTGGTGAATTTCATCTAAGAGAATAAAATTTCATCTTAAGATTATTTCACCTGAAGTCCTAAAAAATACTTCAGCTCTCTCATAATGCTCATTTCAAACTTTCCTTGCATAAGTTTGGAAATATTTTTGTAGAGGTTGTCATCAGTAGAGTCGAAAATGATCCATCTACATAGATTTGCACTAGCAAAATCTTGTCTTTTATTTGCCTAAGAAATAATGTCTTATCTATTTTTCCTCTTATGAACTTGATCTCAAGAAGAATTTTAGATAGCGTCTCGTACAAAGCTCGAGGAGTTTGTTTCAAACCATATAAAGCTTTGAATAAAAGATAGACATGATCAGTAAAGTTAGAATCAACGAAACCTGGAGGTTGTTCCACATACACTTCTTGCTTTATGTCACCATTTTGGAAGGTAGACTTCACATCCATCTGATAGACGGTGAAGCCCTTAAGTGTAGCATATGCTAGGAACAACCTAATTGCCTCCAGCATATGTCTGGTCGAAGTCGATTCCTTCTTCTTATCAGTATCCTTTGGCGACGAGTCTGACCTTGTATTTATGATTGTTCCATCCTCGTCCATCTTGTTCCGGTAGACCTATTTTATCCCGATGACGTTCTTTCCTTTGGGTCTTGGAACAAGCTTCCAGACATGGCAACGCTTGAACTGATTCAATTTTTCTTCCATTACCATTATCCATGATGCGTCTGAGTTTGCTTCCTCAAACTTCTTCAGTTCAACCTACAATAGAAAACTCAAATATAAATTCTCCTTAGTTGTACCTCTACGAGTTCTGACACCATCCTGGGGATCTCCTATGATTTGGTCCATTGGGTGATCCTTCAAGTGTCTGAGCTCTAAGGCCCTTGTATTTGGAGCATCTTCAACCACATGAGTGACTTCATCAACTTGAATGGTTTCTTCATCTTGATCATCAACCTCTCCAATTGGGGTTGGAGTGCTGATCTTGATGAACTTTTCACCTTTTTCTTCGATTGACTCATCCAAGTTTAATTCTTTCAGCCTTAAACCCGCACCTTCAAAAAACACACTAGAAGAGCTGTCTTGTAGCAAGCTCGTCTCATCAAATACAACATGAATAGATTCTTCTATAACGATGATTTTCTTATTAAATACCCTATATGTCATACTATGGTTATTATACCCTACAAAAATACCTTCAAAACTCTTTTTGCTAAATTTGGTAGTGTGATTCTTGCCATTGTTAAGGACGAAACACTTACAACCAAAGATTCTAAAATATGAAACAGTCAATTTCCTGCCCTTTATAAGTTCATAAGGTGTCTAATTGTGGTTCGTGTTTATGAGTGCTCAATTTTGCACGTGGCATTCAGTATTAATGGCTTCAGCCTAGAAGTATTCCAGTAGTGAGGCATCACTCAACATGGTCCTGCAGGCCTCTATGAGTGTTCTATTCCTTGTCTGAGCTACTCTATTCTGTTGAGGACTATGAGAAGGGGAAAACTCATGAAAGATACCTAAGCTTTCACAAAATTCTGTCATGGCCCCAGACTTGAACTCTGTTCCATTGTCACTTCTGATTTTGACTACAGAATAGTTGTATTCATTCTGGACCTGCTGACAAAATTAGTAAAGATGTCAAAGGTATCTGACTTGTATTTTAGAATGAACACCAACACAAAGCGCGAATAGTCATCAACAATAACCAATGTATAATCCTTACCTCCCAAACTTCTAAATTGCACTAGACCAAACAAGTCCATATGAAGTAGATGTAAACATCTATTAGAGTCTTTGTCAATAATGTTTTTAATGGTAGCCCTTGTTTTCTTGCCTTTTAGACATGCGTGACAAGGTCTATCTTTATCGCACTTGACATTTGGGGCATCACGTACTAAATTAAGTGAAAATAATTTATTAATAGTTTTGAAATTAATATGTGCTAGTCTCTTGTGCCATTGGTCACCAAGAGACACACTATCTTTAGCCAAAAAGCACACTGGTGTAGAAGAGTCTATGTAAATGAAATTCAAACAAAATATATTTCTGCTACGAGTGCCTGATATAATCATTTTCATATTATCAACCGATTTTATCACGCACTTATGTGCATGAAATTCAACTATGTATCCTTTATCGTAGAGTTGGCTTATGCTTATAAGATTGTGTTCCAATCCTTCAACATAAGCCACATCTGAGAAGAATACACTACTGTTAGTGATCATATCGTAGCCTTTAGTAATTCCTCGGTCTGAACCTCCAAAGATGACCTTTGGCCCGTTCATGACTGGAGAATAATTCTGGAGAAGGCTTCTTGTCCCGGTCATATGCCGAGAGCATCCACTGTCAAAATACCAGATTGGAGTTTTTGTGGCCTTTGGACATTCCTGCAATCGCAAATCAATTTGCCTTAGGAACCTAAACAAGTTTGGGTCCTTGGTCTCTAGTTAGAACACTCCCCCAATGAGTATTAACATTATGAGTGGTCTTTCTCAAATTGCTAACTTGTGGAGTTGCAAATTTTCTGGAATTAAACAAGCAATCAATGACAAAGTGACCAAATTTTCCGCAGCACCAACAGTCAAACCTGTTGTAGCTTTGCCTGAAATTCTCCTGCTTGACCTTTTGAGATTGTGGTCTAGCAGGGGCAGCAGTCTTAGAGGAAGAAGCTTCATGGTGATGGTAATCACATATCTTCCTCTCCTTGAGAGGCTATTCCACAATAGGCTTTACTTTTGGTGCCTTCTTGATGTTATGACCATGATTATAAGGGCCATAGCTCTGAAGAGCAATTTCTTCATATGGTGCCTTAAAGACACTTTCACCAAAGTTCCGGGGACAAGTCCATCCTTGGTAACGAGACTTGTGCTCTATATAGGTAGGCCTAGCAAAGTGACCGTAGGACGGATCAAGATCAAACTCGTTCGTTGGAAATATGACCTTCTTAAAAGAAGTCTGATCTTGAGGTGCTTTCCCCTTTTCCTTGGCCAAAGACTTCTTGGCTGCCTTATTCTTCCTTTGAGCCTTATTTCTCCTAGAAGATTTACTAGGAGCATCAATATGGCCTAGGACATCACCTTTGGCCTGAGCTTAGAATTCAGGAAAAAAAGGAAGGATAGTCTTGGGCTTTGAGAAACTTTCAACAAGTTTCTATTCCGCTGCAAGTTATTCTTCCAGTTCATTGATGATCTTCTCTTTCAGATCTAGGTGCTCAAGAGCCTTATTGTATTCTTTAATGGCAGCATTGTAATTTTCTCTTACTGAGTCTGTCTTGGCGACTTCCTCTCTCAGAGTGCTCTTTTCAGTCTTGAGAGACTTTATCTCTTTGTCTTGAGTTTTTATGACTCTTCGACATTTGTCGTAAGACTTGAAAAACTCTTTATACTGGGCCATGAGTTCATACTCATCGTCAGAAGAGCTATCCTCATGATCATGATCATACGTATCTGATTCAGAAAGAGGAGTATCAGAATTTACCTTCCCAGTGAACTGGGGTTCTTGTTCATCATCAGTTTGTGCCATTAGGCCAAAGTAGGATTCCTCTTCTTCACTTGACTCAGATGAGTCAGAGTCGCTAAGAGTCTTGCCCTTCTTGGCTATTAGGCTCCTTTCTGTTCTCTTCTTATGATATGAAGATTTCTTTTCCTCTCTCTTTCTACCCTCCTTCTTGTGAGGGCAATCAGCGATGACGTGACCTGGCTTATTACAACAGTAACAAACTATGTCAGAAGAAATATGTTTATTCTGTTTAGTATTGTACCTGTCCTGACTACTTGGGCCTTTCTTATGTCGGTCACTATCATGACGTGATCTTCTATGCGAGGCATCCTTGCCTCTCCATTGCTTCTTCTTGTTCAAGAATTTCTTGAACTGCCTTGAGAGTAAAGAAAACTCTCCTTCAGATAATTCTGAGCCTGAAGTGCTTGGCTCTTAAGTTTCTTCTTCACTATCTTCCTGTGCAAGAGCAGGTGAAGCAGCTTTGACCTTCCTTAAGCTATCTACCTTCAGTGCGACAGACTTCTCCTTGGATGACGACCGACTCTTCTCTTCTTCAGCTTTTTTAGAATTGATCTGCAGCTCATATGACATCAGTTTTCCGAAGAGATTCTGAGGATCAGTCTCTGCCAACTTCCCAAACTCCCTGATAGCACAGACTTTATTATCCCATTACTTAGTCAGGGACCTTATAAACTTATCATTCAGTTCTCCATTTATAAAGACCCATCCATATACTCTTAGGCCATTAACAATTTTGAAGAAACTTTCAAACGTATCTGCAATTGAGTCCTTTGGTCCATGTCAGAAAGCTTCATACTTTTGATTCAATAGGGATCTTCTGTCATCCCTAACTTCTTCAATGTTTTCCATCAAGGTGATACGAGACTGTCACATTTCCTTCGTAGATTGGCATTGAATAAAATTCTGCAGTATAGAATCATTGACTGCACTTGCTATAATAATTTTAGATTTCTTGTCCAACGAGACAAGTGCAATCTCATCTTTATCCAGATCCATCAATTTCTTGTGAACCTTTTTGGTAGGATCAATAGTAGGTATGGTCATTGGAACATAAGGACCTTCTTCAACAATCATGAAGATCCCTGGATCCATAGCTTCCATGAAGAACTTAATCTTTTCTTTCCACAAGGGAAAGTTAGTTTTTGTGCATAGAGGAAGCTTTGCAAAATACTTGGCCTTGTCCATGCTTGGATTACTAAAAAAAAACTTTGGGGCAGAACTGTTCAAGGTGTTAACCTTTTTATGAACAACCTCCCTCTGATACCAATTGAAAATATTTTAAATTGTCTTACCTAAATCACCTAAAGGGGCGGGGTGAATAAGTGAGTTGTGCGTCTTTTTGCGGAATAAAAAATTTAACGATTTATCCACAGAAAATCAACCAAGCAATCACAGACAACAACAAGAATTATAGTGGTTCCCCAACTTTGGGTACATCCACTTTCCACTCACCGATCTAGCAAAGCACTAGACTCGGGTACTCCACTAATCTCGGATTGAAAACAATCCTACACCTTGGAACAACGTTCCTATAACTCGATCTGAAAACAGAATCTACACTCAGAAGATAAAACTCCCTGGAAGAACTCAGAGAATACAACTCCTACAACTCGGAGAAAGATCTCCTACAAGAATAAAATGAAATAACAAATTCAAACAGTGATTTGATCTCAGATCTGAAATACTTCTGCCTGTTCTTCTTTGTTTGAACTTTGCAGCTTTATCAAAAAATGTTGAAGAAGAATCGGTAATTTCTACGATCTGAAAATCTCTGGACTCACACGATCAAGTAGAAGATCTGTCGTTTGAAAAGAATCTTGTTCTGTGAATCAACTTCTCTAAATTGATCTGGATCGAAAGCGCTTTGGCGATGAAGACGATGAATGGTGGATCTCGATTTAGAAAGTAATGTCAGATTCAAAAATCTTGGAATTACTTCTTGCGGCGGCTTGTAATTCTTCTTATTTCTTCTTAGGGTTGATCAAAAATGACAAGACCTTATATAGGATTACCCTAATGGTCATAGTCATCATTAATGACATCCACGTGGACCAATCACGGGTTAATGATACTTGAAATACACGTCTGTCTGGACTTCGAAGTTTTCAGAGAAATAGACCGGGTGTTCTCGAGAAGAAGATTTTTACTCGAGAACAAATGAATTCTGTTCACGAGAACAAAAAAGAAGTTCTCGAGAAGAAGACTTAGAGAAAAAGAGTGTGGAGGGAGAAAACAATAATCTCGGGAATGAAGGAAAGTACTTAAGAAAAATAGTGTATAGTTCTCGAGAAGAAATATTTTGTACTCGAGAACCAAAGGCTGTCTCGAGAAAAATTACTTAGAAAAATATGTGGAGGTGGAAATCTTCATTCTCGAGAATCATAGAAGTACTCGAGAAAAATGACGTTTTGTTCTCGAGAAGAACCATTCTGGTACTCGAGAACATATAGTCATCTCTAGAACAAATATCTAGCTCTCGAGAAAAATACTCTGGTTCTCGATAAATGACTTCTACATCTCAAAAACAAAAGATAGCCTTCTCGAGAATAATTTTATTCTTCTTGAGAAAAAGACTTAGAAAATATATGTCTAGAAAAGAAACATCTCGAGAAGAAATGTCATATAGTACACAAGAATAAAAGCCCTTCTCCAGAACAACATAAAGCTTTCTCGAGAACAACTTCTGCCACTCGAAATTAAGACAAGTCTTACTCGAGAAATATCATAAGTCCTTCTCAAGTACAAATATAGTACTCGAGAAAAGACTTAGACTTTTTCTGAAAAACTAAAAATCTTGATTCTTCATAAAAATCTGCATCTATCTTTTCTTTTTCCCTTAGTGCTTGAAAAGGAAGTGTGTCCCAATAGAGAGGTTATACATGAGTCAACACCATGGATCACACAATGAGGGATTACATTCTATGGTCCTGTGTTTGAAGACTCATTGTAGATTGACATTGGTCTACACTTAGCAATTAAGTCCTGTAAACACTTAACAAAAAGAGCATCAAATACAAACTTAATTCATCTTAGTTCAAGAGTGATTTCATAAAACTCTGGGCTATTGTGTATGCAATACCCAACACCCTTTCTGGAGCCTTACCTATCAGGATACCTCTGTAATGGAAAACGAAAGCGATGGGTTGGTCCTCGCCCACCTCTAAACTGGTATCAGTACAACCAGTCAAACCTATCGTACGCCTCAATGCTGGTGTACTAAGAGGAGCTCCGGCGTACTCTTCTCGGCTGGAACAACGGACTTTATTTGGCTAAGTGCTAACCCACACTTGCTGAGTCAACGTATTGGTATCAGTGCGATGACCGTCCAATACCGAAGACCCACCATCTTACATTTAATGCACATGCAATATTAACATATTTCCCACTGAGCCAAAGCTCCCCGGACTATCTCGTCCGTTACAAAACCATCCAAGCCATCGGCTCGCTGGGCTAACCTGCGCATCACCAAAACCACCGAGCCTACCGCTCGTGAGACCTAACCTTACTCCCACAACACCAGGGAGTATGAGTGTAAGTGTAATACTAGAGTATTTCTAATTAATCTTGTATTCCATTTATTCTTATGACTTACGTTAGCCTTGAACGACCCAAGGCATTCCCTGTGAAGGGCTCTCGAGGGCACTCGGAGCTACGATGGGCTGAAGACCAAAGCTCCCTTTCGTAAGGCACTTATTATTATTGGTTTCTACCCATAACAAACCACATTTAATGTTATACTTAATCTAACCCTAGTGTATTTAACTCTTTATCCCTCTACAGGAAGTACGATGTTTCGTTGATCCCGAGCATCATTCAACACTAGTCAACCTGGTACTTCCACATCATGAATCATAATAATGAACTCATTTTTACTTCACCAAAACCAGAAAACTATTAACCCCATCTTCATATGTCCATTCCACATGCTATCACAACTTCCGCAGTTTTACTATATGCAAACCAACCTAAGCTATATGATCTACATGACAGGAGGTACTCCAAATTTTCATCTAAAGGCCCTAAGATAATTATTGGGGATCTATCATGACACATTTAGCCTAAATCCAAAAACTTGTAATTTTCCTAATTAATTTGGCATTTAATAAATTTCCCAAAATATAGGCCATGGGTAATTTTGAGCATGATGTACTAGATTTCGCTAAGTTATGACCACAAAAAATTATGAACACTATATGATAGCAAAATATCAATGAATATCAAATTTCACAGATTTTCATAAATGTAATAACCTCCAAATAATTAATTCAATGTAATTCAAATAATTAGATGTAATGAAGGGAGTACCACAATTCATTGTCCAAAATTTATATAAAAATTACCATAACTTTATTATGTTCATAAAACACGACTGACTAAGTTTCATGCAATTCTAAGGTAAGTGGTCCATATAGAAAAATACTTCAAATAAATTGACTAAAGTGCACTTTGTGTAGAGACATTCTTATAAACTCATCCAAATAACTTGTCATAATTTTCTAAGCTTTATTATGCCCTAAAAGTTCTCTGCCCGTGTAACACAATTTTCTAGCAAGAGGTAGTATTTATTATCTATTTATCAAAATAAGGTGCACTAGCTCACTTTACACATGAAGTACTAAGAGGAAATGCCAAATTAATCCAAATAATTTTCTAGTGCATCCAAATGATATTTAATTAAATTTTCTAGAGTTTCATATCATTCTACGACAATTAAACCACAGTTACGTCAATATCATCAAAAAGGGCAAGGTGAAGGTTATATCCTAAAGTATGAGCTATTGTTATCTAAACATCCTATAATAAATTTCAGAGGTTAACATTACTATAAAATTACACTACCAAAATCTCATGAAGATCCAAAGTCATTGGACCCCTTAATTATTCCTTAAGGTGCATAGACTTAATTAATTTTCAAGTGATTATTGTGGGGTGCATGTGTCCAAATACCACCAAATTCCTTCCTAGGGCATTTCACCATCCTAAGATCACATGGAATACACACCAAGTCCAAACAAGGTCATATCACACCATGTCCTTCAGAAACCCCCAAAGTTCAACCTTAGGGTTTGAACTACGGTCCTAGGGGAAATCCACCCTAATCCACACCAAACTCCATGTGAAGGTGTATTTTATCAAAATAAATCAGTAGCACAAGTTTCAACCTCTGTTGAGGTGGTTTGGTCACTCAATACCCACAAGGGACACCTTGACCTAATACCCCTTTTTGGCCTAGGCTAGGGTTTACCAAAATCCAAACCAAATCATCTCCAAATTAGATGAAATTTTATATATAGTCATATATTGTCCCCATGGACTACTCACCAAAATTTGGGAGGATTTGGAGGTCATCAGACCCTTTAATTAAACCTTACATGAAAAATGACATATTTTCCAAAACTTTAGATATGAATGACTCATGCTCCAAATTTCAAGTCATTTGGAGTTCAGGATTGATGTGGGCACCCCAAACAATCTCTAATCAACCCTAACTATAGACCTCACCAAAATGAGAGTTGTGGTCTGAGCTGAACTCCATATTGGTTCAAATCAATTTTAAAATAAAATAACTCATTGAGTTACAAGTTTCATGTTGACCACTTTTTCTGAAATGGCCCCTAAGTATTTTTAATTTAAATTCCAAAATAGGTGAAATTATGTGACAGAATATACATAAATTAAATTTAATATGATAGATCTTGCACAGATCTTAAAGTACATCGGACGGGTCCTAACTTTCTTCGACCTCCAACCAACGACTAGATCTACCCGACAAAAAGTAAACTCCAAGCCCAATTATCGGCCCTCCGACCACCTCCCCGTCCAACCACCGCCACCACCACCTTCGTTGAGGTGAGGGTTATCAGCCGTAGGTGGTTTGTCCGCCGGAGATGGCGGATTCTGGCTAACCCGACACTTCATTTTTACGGAAAAAACAATGGAAAAATTCCACTGGATCGTGCTCAATTCAGCCTGATTCTTAACTATAATGAATCCTAGATCTAACCCATGAAGAAGGATTAGAGGAGGACCATAGTGGAGGGCTAGAGTCGGGCCGATCACCGTGCCACCATCGCCGAAATTTGGGATTTCGGGTTCTCTGCAACTGCACTACAAAGTGGCTCGATTTCTTCAGGTAAGTGGTGGGAAAGACTCCTCACATTCCACTGATGGTGTTTAAAGCCACAGTTGGGGAGGGGAAAGGACAAGGCATCAATGACCATTAATGGCCATTGAAAGCTTATTTCCGCCATGGAAATTCTCCTCCCCTAGTCACTGTCATGACCGGGAAAACCCTTGGCCTTCTCCTAACAAACCAGGGGAGATGATTCCAGCAAGAAGAGAGGGGCTCTTGGCCTTCCCGACCATGAATGGCCTTCTCTCTCTTTTTCTCTCTCCTCCATTAAAGAGAAAATGGATCTTTTCTCTCTCCTTGTCACCATGGCTGAAATTGGTGATTATTTCAGCCTAAAGGCACCACACTAACCCGTATTATTCATGGAAATAAGGTTAGCTTATGGGGGATTGGGCTTGAGCTTGAGTTAGGCCATTTGAGCTAGTTTGACTTAATACCAGGGTAGAGTTGACCTTTGTCATATTGACCTTTTAGGTTGAACCCAATGATTTCTTGGAGACCCATTGGCCTCCCCTAAGGTTTATTAAAACTTGGGTAGGGTTAGTTGGGCACGTTGGAGGCTACTTGACCCTTAATTTCGGCACTTTGACCTTTTTAGGGCTAGGGTTGACTTGTGTCAACTTAGCCTCTTTGGTTGACCCCAATGGGTCCTTGGTGACCCATTGGCCTCCTGTAGGGTTAGGGGTGCCATGGTGGGGTCATGGGGTCATGGTGAAGCCCTATGGTCACCCCTAAGCTAGTAATTGGAATTCTACAATTTGCAGACCAAGGTGGTTCACACTATAATTCCCAAGTTCAACCAAACCCTTTAGTACTTCTGAGGGTTTTGTCATGACCCAGGCATGACAAAACCATCCTAGGGATCTAAAAGTCTGAGGGATGATACATCTTATGCTTTGAGAATGACTAGCAGGTATCAGTCTGATCTCGGTGAAAGTCACTAGATTGCTGTCAAGAATATCCTAATGTACTTGAGAAGGACTAAGGATACTTTATTGGTATTTAGTGAAGAGGAAGAGCTCGTTGTAAGGGGTTACATTGATGTCAGCTTCCAAACAAATAGGGATGACTCAAAGTCTTGGTTAGGGTTCAAATTTTACCTAAATGGAGGTACTGCTAACTAGAATAGTTACAAGCATGATACAGTTGTCGATTCTACAACTGAGGTCTAGTATATCGCTGTCGCAAATGGAGTGAAGTAGGCTGTTTGGAGTAAGAAATTCATTGGCGAGTAAGATGTAGTTCCTCATATTGTTCATCCCGCAATTCTCTACAGTGACAATAATGGTGCAATTGCACTTGCCTCAGAACCTAGATCTCATCAGCGCTCCAAGAACATACTTGTGAGGTTCCATCTAATTTGAGAGATTGTCGATCGAGGAGATGTGAGAATGTGTAGAGTGTCGACTGAGGAGAATATTGTGGATCCACTGACAAAGCATCTTGCATTGAGAAAGCATGATGGTCATGTTAGATCAATGGATATTAGATACCTGAATGATTAACTATAGTGATAATCTTATGGATTGTATATCTGTTGGCTATAATAATTCATTTGATGAATAGATTACTATATACGTTTTATTTATATATTTTAGCAAGTTCTTTTATTATGTGAATTCATTTCTATTGAGATAGAATAATTTAATGAAATAAATGCCCTTAAAATTTTTGCTTCCAAAGGAGTCAAATAATGACTTGAATGTGAGAGCCTATGTTTTTAGATTCTTCATTCTTAAATGGTACCTGGTCAAGTATCATCTTAGAAGCTAAGGGCGATGATGATGCATTAAGACTAACATGTGTTTTCATTGATGATCGGTCCTCCCAGGTCATGATATTGTTATATCAAGTCATCACATAGGTACTTGTTAGTGAACAAGTTGTACTGGACAGACCCACCATGAGAATATTTGAGGATAGTTATATGAACGTGTCACAAGTATGGCTCAAGTGGCAATGGTGTTTGTGGTCCTTTGACTTGAAGTCACAACATTCATTATGTGAGGAAGAGTGTGCTTCGATGCTATCAAAAGTCCAGTATTTAGAAAGTTGGATGATAAAGGTTGTTATTGGGTACGCTACAAATCATTTGGGTGTTTACGTGTGTGAAGAGATGGGATTTGTCCTCCTATATGATTAGAGTTGCATCTATGGGTCCCTTAATGGAATGAGACTGAGAAATGTATGGCCATGCTTGGCTGAGTCAATATATGATATTGCGCTCACCAATTTCTAGAACTCCATTCTAGATCAGGAAACTGAGATTGAATAATTATGATTGTGACACGGACTATACCTCTAGTTTTATACGGATGTAAGGGACTTAGAGACATGACAACATTGACATATTAGTCGCGATGGATTTTGAGTTCTAAACTCTTATTGCTTGCGGAGCAATGATGCAATGCTAGATGCCGCTCATTGTGATCTAGAAGTGATCAAGTATATAGCCTCACTGTCAACATAGTATGAGTCTATCAGGGTCGCACATAAGAATGTTTGGAGAAATTGGGAGATTGGATTAGTTTGGCTTTACTCATATGATGAGTGGAATGACTTAGCTCAGCCAGTCTTTGAAAGCATCAAGTGCGTTGAGACCACTCAACGCTTTCATCGATTCAATTGTTGACTCGTTGAATGATGGCGTTGAGTGTGTTGAGTTTACTCAACAATTCGTCGAGTCAAAGTGTTGATTTGACTAGTATGTCACTTAAGCATTGAATGCATTGAGTTCACTCAATGATTCTTTCATTCAAAGTGTTGATTCGACAGATCTGGTTCTTCGGCGTTGAATGCAGTGAGTTCACTCGATGTCTTCGTCGAGTTAAAGGGTGATTTGACAAATCTGACACTTAGGCGTTGAGTGCGTTGAGTTCACTCTATGCCTTTGTCGAGTCAAATGTTGATTCAACGAGTTTGGCGCTGAGAGCGTTGAGGGAGTCAATTTCACTCGACGTCTTTGTCGAGTCAAAAGTTGATTCGACAAGGCTGGCGCTATGTTCGTCGTGTATCTTATGGATAGTCTACGATTCGTCGAGTATGTTATGTATAATTGACATTTCGTAGAATATTTTATGGATACTAGACGATTCGTCGCGACAAGGGTTGTCTGGTCGAAATTCTATATTCCAATTCTTGGGTCTGTGTATAGCGACAAATTGTTCTGTTTATTCCTTTAGGTATAAATAGAAGATTTTAGGGCTTCTCAAAACAATAGTTGATTTTGTCTAAGAATACGAGCCATACTGTACGAAAACTTGAGACCTAAAAGTCCAACGAAAACTATTCTGCGTTTGCCGATCCCATAGCCGCTGCTAAGCCCAATTCGGTGAGTGTCACCATCGTCACTTCTGTAACAGACCTAGTAGTCATTGACGATGTAGAGTGCCTTCTCCCTACCTATATCTTATTCGACAAGATTCTACGGGTCCTCCCATTCGTGTGGATTTCCTTTAGAGGTGCGGACACTATTCTGCACAAATGACTTTAGTCGCTTAGTGTTCGGCAGATCTTCTGGAACATCTAGGATGAGTATAGACTCAATCCCGTAGAGGTAAATTTTATTTACTGCACTTTTTTCTTGATACAAGTCCATTGCTAGATCTGAAATTCTTTTGGGTTTTCTTGTTCCTTTATTTCCACTATGCGCACAAGTGTTGTGCCATCTAGTAAAACCCAATAGTTCACTCAATGCCCAGAGCCAAAAGCATCGAGTAAAGCTCAAGCAGTCAAAGCCGCAAAAAATCTGTCAAGAAATCTAGCCAAGTCCAGAAGCATTGAGTGAATGTAGTTCACTCAACGCCATGCAGAAAAGCATTGACAGAACATAATTCAGTCAGAGCTGTAGTATTGATTGATACAGAATCTCCTCTAAGTCCAGAAGCGTAGAGTGAAGGTAGTTTACTCAACGCCAACTCAACAAAAATTAAACTAAGTACAGAAGCGTTGAGTGAAGGCTGTTCACTCAACGCTTCAGTAAAATGGCAGGCAAAAGAAGAAAGCGTTGAGTGCAGAAGTTTCACACGACGCCATCATATAGAGAAAAATGGCTAAGTCCAAATGCATTGAGTGATTAAGTTTCACTCAATACCTAATTTGTTTGTCAGCTAAAAGGCTATATTCTTTGAGTGATAACTAATCACTCAATGCCTGGTGTTTGCAGAAAACTTACTAAGTGTTTTGGCGTTGAGTGACAAGCCTTCACTTAACGCTTATGCATAAGTGTCTGAATTTGACTAAGTCCACAGGTGCTGACGTATGTAGAAATTCAAATTTTTCAGGAAGTCTACAGGACAAGACAAATGGTGCCCCTTACCGATGGTACATCATTTAATGCAAAAGTATACCTACAGCTGCCAATAACTAGTGGTCCCAATGCTTAAGTAGCCGTTGGACGGCGAGATAATAAAAAAGAACAGATTAGTGAGAAGAAATTAACTTTTGGAAATAGAAGAACATCATCTTATTCCTCTCAACTGTGTTACGGAGTTTCAAAGAGGAGTTCAATCTTTTATTCTAAAAATTCAAGCAAGATAGCTGTTGATCTACTCTTCTTCAACAACAAAGTTCAGAGATGATTCTCTATGATTTAGAAGTTGCAGCTCAAGAAAACCCTAGCTGCAGAGTCTTCACAACCCAAGCCGAACTACTCCTGAAGATATTTTCCTTGAGCTGTGAAGAAAGGAGGACAGAGTTAATCTCTATTCAGAAGGAGAAAGACATAGAGACTCTAGCTCTGGTGTCAAACATCATCAACCAACAAATACTCTTTGGTAGGATCATTCAGCTTTGTGTGTAAGCTTAACTTATAAAGACTGAGTGTAGGATCTTTAAGTAGATCTGAATTGTAGGATTCAGTTGTGAATCTGAGTGGTGGGGATTTTTGCCTGATGTAGGATCTGGATCAAATCTGAGGTAGGGGAGTAATTCTATCTGAGTTATTGGGCTATCCTCCGAGCCTAAGTGGTAGGACTTTGAGTTAAAGTATGAGGTATAGCCTGGTCAGGACTGAATGGTAAGAGATTATATATCTGAGTGGTAGGGCTTTCTGCCTGAGTTATAGGACTTGTAGGAGTCTGAGAGATCATGAGGGATCTGAGTTGTAAGCTCATTGAGCCGAGTTGGAGAAGCTTCCTTGTATAATAAACTATTAAAAAGGTGGGAGGGATAGTGGATGTAGCCATAATCTGGGGAACCACTATAAATCTATGTCTGTTGTCTAAGTAATCTTGAAAGCTAACTAAAATGAAATCACAACACATCAAGAATAGGGAAAATATTAAAAAGACCTAAAAACCTATTCACCCCCCATCTAGGTGTTTAGCCACTCTTAAAACTAAACACTTTCAAGTAGTATAAGAGGGAGGTTGCTCAAAAAGTATTTAACAGTCTGAGTTGATCTCCAAGAGTAGCATAAGTTTATCTTTATGGATTCAAGAGAGAAACATAAGGAGTTGGGCTCCATGAAGCTTCCTATCTCCTGTTTATGGAGGCATCTAACCCTAGAATCTTTATAACAGTTCAAGAGGGACATTTCAAGCACATGAAGGTCTCAATTCTAGATGCAACTATCCAGACACCTAAGAAATATTCTTAGATGTCCAAGGGTGAGATCATTCTTCCTACCATGGACAAAAGATATAAAATATAATTATTAGTGCCTTTGATGATTCTATATTCCATAATCTTGTACACTGCAAGACTTCCAAGGAAATGTGGTACACTCTATTTATCTACATGGAAGGTACAGAAGAAGTCAGGGATGACCGAAAATCCCTACTTAATCAAGATTATGAAGCCTTTAGGCAGGCCAAGAAAGACGTCAGAGTTGAATGCGATGAAAAATTCTTTAAAGTGGTGATTGAGCTAAGGACATATGGAAGGGTCTTTGGAAATTATGAGTTGAATGCCAAGTTCCTCAGATATCTTACCAAAGACTGGGACACCAAGATCTATGTCATTAGAGAGGCGGCTAAACTAGCTGAAAATCTTCCACACACGCTGTTTGGAAAGCTGCTTTACTATGAGATGCAGATATCTGCTACGAAGGAAGAGGAGTCCACAAGCAGAATTCAAGCCAAGGAAAAGACTGTGGCCTTGAAGGCTGAGGGCTCCAAAAAGAGCAAAAAGAGGATTACCTCTCCTCCAAGGAGGCCTGCTGTCTCAGACAGCACCGAACCAAGCACCTCAAATGACATGTCTGATAGGTGGTTTGCTGCCTTCTCTAGGCAATATCAGAAGATGATGATTTGGAAATAATGGAGGAACAGACCATCCTCCTCCTCTCATCACAAGAAGGATCACCACCAGCCTGACAAGAAATTCTCAAAAGGAAATAAGTACAATTCTAAACGCAGTAAACTGTTTTCTTCTAAAATTTTTAGCTATTGTTGCAGCAAGCAAGGATATGTAATAGCTAATTATCCTGTCAAAAGAGAGGAGACTGGAGAGAAAAAGTACCACCAACACAAGGGAAAAAAGGAAAAGAACTTCATTGCAAATAATGAAAAGAGCTGGAGTCAGGGTGACTCATCTTCTTCTGATTCAGAAGAAGAAGCCTATATTGTGCTATTAACTGCTGTTATTAATGAAGAAGAAGACTATCCTGCAGTAAGGTAATGTATTAGGTTCCCTCTGTCACATTCAGACAGTGATACTGAGGAGGATGAAGATATCAACAACAGTTATGGGAAAATGGCCTTGTCAGATGAATGATCCAGCCAGGATCAGCCTGGTCCAGATAAGGTACACTCTCTATCTAGCTCATATATTAATTTAGACTATGAGACTAGTCCCAATTCTGATGCATCCTCATCCTGTGATAAAGATGGGTCAGAATCTGAGGAAGATGTCAATCAATTGATTGACAAGTATGGTGCCCTTCTGAATGCTTTGAAAAGAGGCAAGAAGTTTGCCAAGAAATACGCTGAGGAGATTATATCCCTACAGCTAGCTGCTTCCCAGCAGTCTAACTCAACATCTTTGGTGGAACAAGAGCTGAGGGAAAACCGCCAACTGAAGAGTATCACAATCATCCAGATTAGGAACATCAGCTATAAGAGCACAATCATTCTTGATCTTGAAGAGAAGCTCCAAAGGGAGAAAAGTATTGTGGCTAAATATTCAAAGCCTAATACAGTGTTACCCCTGATAGACTCCTTATCTTCTCAAAAGGGTAAGAGTGGTTTGGGATACAAGAGGAACCCTAGAATTTGCTATTCCAAAGGGAAAGGCAAAGTTCTAATTTAGCCTCCTAAGTGTTTTAAGAATGTAGTGTTATCATCAAACAGGTATGACCTAGAAAGTTTCTATAATCACTGGTTGAATGAAAGATCCACAAGTGTGAACAAAAATGTTCATAGGTATGGTGGAAGGTATTGCAAGGGGATGAGTTCTTTTAAGGCCCCACATGAGGAAATTTTGATTGCCCATCATGGAACATTTGTCTTTGGTACCCTAGCCCCCTAACATAGAAATAAGGTATTGGCCTGTGATCAAGCTCTTTGAGTAAACTCTCAGATCATAGGTAAGTAAGTAAGGTAATCTGACTTATTTGTCTCTGATGCCATCAACAGCTTGTCCACTACAAAGAAAACCGCTATTAGTGGTATTCAAAGGAAGCCAAGTATATCTATTGACAATCTTACTTTTAGTAAATTCCTTGCTGAGAGAAACTTGAAGAGGACTGCTGCTCTCACATCTGAATAGATTACTGTTGGCTTGTCCACAAGTGAAGTTCAGAAGAGGAGATATAATATCCATGAGTGTTGGTGTTGTGGTAAAGTGGGTCACTTTACCATAGATTACTTGCACAATCCAAATGTTCATAGGGAAAGAGTCTTCTTGTCAGAAAAGCTGCAGGTAGACATGTTCAATTACAGACTAAAATGCAACAAGGACCCAAACCATATTAATGTCCTAAGGTTACCTAAATTATGGTATTCAGGATAGTCCAATTACCCATACTCCTCTATGGTACTTGGATAGTGGATGTTCCAGGCACATGATTGGAACAAGATGTCACTTGAAGGACTACACACCAGTGAAGAATGGACCTAAAGTAATCTTTGGTGGTTCATACAGAGGAGTCACAAAACGATATGGTATGATTATCAATAGCATAGTCTCCATCTAAAAAGTGGCTTATGTGGAAGGGTTGCAACATAACCTGATAAGCAAAAGCCAACTATGTGATCTTGGCTATGCTATTGTACTCCACAAGAATGAGTGTCAAATAAAGAGGTCAAGTGACCAAGAGGCCATCTTGATTGGTTATGTAGTGGAAATGTTTATTGTTTAAACTTTCTATTTTTAAGTAAAGACTCTCCTATATGTCGAGTTGCAAATAAGAGAGTCTCAAACTGTGTTCAATGGCATTAGAGACTTGCCCACTTCAACTATAAGACCATCAGTAAGCTCTTCTGTGAAGAGTTAGTCAGGAATGGTGCCAAAATGAAGTGCACCAAGGAGGGCATTTGCTCTACATGCCAAAAGGGCAAGCAGACCAAAGCTTCTATTAGGAACATTGGGGCCAAAGACTTTGTGAGGTGTTTATACATCCTACATATAGACTTTTTTGTTCCTAAGCCACTTCATAGTCTAGTTAGGAAAGTCTACACCCTTGTGGTTGTTGATGACTTCTCTATATTTGCTTGGGTTTTCTTTCTAAAGAAAAAGTCTGAAATCCTTCATATCTTCAGGACCTTTGTCAAACAAATTTAAAAATAATTAAATAGTATTATGGTCAAAATCAGAAGTGACCATAGCATTGAATTCTAATATGAAGGCATGACAATGTTCCATGAAGAATAAGGGATTCACAAAGAATTGTTTTCTCCAAGAACACCCCAACAAAATGTGATTGCTGAGAGGAAAAATAAAACACTCATAGAAGTTGGCAGGATGTTGCTAAGTGACACATCTCTCGCAGAATACTTCTGGGATGAGGCAGTAAATAGTACATATCATGTCCTGAATAGAGCTTCTATCACTAAGGATAACAAGAAGACTCCCTATGAGATAATGAAGGACAGAAAACCAAATGTAACGCCCCCGATTTTCCAGTGATTTATTTAATTTCTTATTTGACGTACTATGATGTCAGAGCGTTATGTTAGCACGTGTTGATCATGTGATGTTGTTAGAGCGTGCTCTTAGCTCTTTAGGTTCCCTGCGTGGATTGGTGATGCCTGGTAGCAAGATTCCCTAGCGAGCTGGAGTCTGTTTGGCGACTCGGTGGAGCCTCTTGGGGAATGCTAGTGTTTTGGCTTCAGGAGAAATTTGCCCGAGTTTTGTTCGTCGGATTTTGTTACCGACTTTGTCGTTAGCGCGTTTTGCGTTCATTAGGTTTGACCAGCCAAATTTTGGGATTTGCGTCGGGAGTGGAAAATTTTACATTAGGAAATTAGATCGGCTAAATTTAGACTTGCTCGTCAAGTTTCGTCGCGTTCCGAGCATTTTTGGAGCCTCGGCGAGCGATTGAAGTTTGTATGTTTTCGCGTACGCCGTTAACTTTAGAAATTATTATCTCGAAAACGGTGCGTCGGAATTCGATTTCGACTTCGCCGTTGGATTCGTAGCGTCGTCTTTCGCCTACGGTGCGAATTTCGTTAGATTCGGCGCGCGTTTGGCCCTCCGTAACGATATATGTTATATCATTTTTTTTAATAATTATAAATATTATTATTTTATATATATATAAAGTATATAAAAAAAAGAGAAAAAGGGGGAGAGGGAATTGGTGAGAATGATTCTCACCGAATCAGCCCCCCCTGCCTTTCCCGCCGAACCATCAGCAGCCCACCCCCCCCCCCCCCCTTTTTTATATTTATGTATATATAAAAAAAAGAAAAAAGAAGACGTCTTTTCTCCTTTCCTCCAAACCAGCAGCCCCCCCCTCCTGTGCGAAAACAAAAAGGCGAGTGCGGATCCTCTCGTTCGCGAACCTTCCGGCGGCCGCCACCGCCGATCCGGTGGACGGAATATCGATCCGATCGTGGCGTTGGAAAGCTCTCGGCGAGAGCTTCGAGATCGTGGTAAGCTTTTCCCGTTTCGGTGACCGTTTCGTCATAGATTTTTTCGGCCCTAACCCCGGTTGTCCGTTTTTTCGTAGATCTCGTCTCCGCGTGCCCCCTTTTGGACGGATCTACGTGGTGGAGTATTTTGGGTGGACGTTTTCAAGAATGATTTGAGGCAAGTGGATTTCTCCCCTCTTGCGTGCCTCCATGGGTTGTATTTCGCCTTATTAACTCTCCTTGTCGTAGAATACCAGAGTAGTATAGGTGAGATTAGAAATATTCCTAGGTTAGGGCTTGTGGTCGGCCTAAACTAGGAAGATATCGGAAATTGTTTTAAGTTGAATACGGCGGGTAGGGGGAAATAATTCGGCGGGTAGGGGGAAATAATTAGGCGGGTAGTGGGAAATAATTCGGCGGGTATCGCCGAATTTAGGTTAAGTCTATTTCGGCGGGTTTTGGTTGTAGAACTTGGTAGTTTCTAAGTGGTGTTGTCGGCTAGTTTTGGCGCCGAATCGTGGATCCTTAGCATGTGGTAGCTGGGTTTCTGAGGGAGTATGGTACCGGGGGAGTTCGAGCCGTGGCCACCACCATTCCCTCCTTTGGACATTTTGGGTTCCTGTAAGAGATTGGAACTCTATGTGTGTGGACCCTGTGGCGGCCCCTTTAGTACTCTTGAGACACCTGGACCTGGTTGTTCGGTTGTGACTGCTCTTAGTCTCCGACACAGGTTTGGGATTTGTGCCAGTGCTAACGATTTACAAGTTTAGGACTGTTAGTTCCTTTCATACTGTTCATTTGATGCATATTGGTTTCCTTTTTGTCTCTGCAGGCTTGAGCGGAGTTTGGTACGTTTTAGTACTTGATGCATTTCTCTCACTTTACTGATTGTTAAACTTACTTTTGTCCCTTTTTGGATTCTTTAGCTGAGATTTTCAGCATTTCTCTTGCAGGGTTGGTAACCCTTTTTGTTTCTGCTCTTTTCATTCGATTATTGTTGGGTATATTGGTTTAAATGTACCTGATTTGAAGAAGCCTCACCCAACTCAATGATATACATCAAAATGTATTTGATGTATTTTGAGTTACTTGTGCAGGTTAAGTATTTGCAGGAATAAAGCAAAAAGTTTCTAAGTTCATGTGTCGACACCCAGAGGAAACGTGTCGACACTTAAGAAGTCTTGTGTCGACACCCAGACAAGCAGTGTCGACCCTTGGAGTCATTGTGTCGACACCAGGGATGCTGAGTCGACACCAGACAGAAAGTGTCGACACAAGGAGCTGTGTCGACACTTAATGAAGAAAGTGCAGTAAAGCAGTGTCGACACTTAACATTTGTGTCGATACCCAGTGAAGCTGTGTCTACATCAGAAAGTGTCGACACTTGGAGCTGTGTCGACACTCAGCAAAAGTCAACAGAGACCAAGTACAAGTGTTAACACTCAGAACAATGTGTCGACACTTAGCAGAAGACTCAACACTTGAAGAAAGTGTCGACACAAGGAGCTGTGTCGACACTTAGCAAAGAACAGCAAAGTTCAACAAAATATTCCAAGTACAAGTATCGACACTATGGAAATGTGTCGACACTCAGCTGAAGTCTCGACAGAAGAAGAAAGTGTCGACACCCAGAGCAATGTGTCGACACTCAACAAGTATCAACAATAAAGACATGTGTCGACACCAAGAAGCAGTGTCGACACTTGATAGATACAACACATGAAGATGTGTCGACATAACGGTGTTGTGTCGACACTTAGAAGAATTCAGCAAAATTCTGAAGAACAAGTATTTGTGTCGACACTCAATTTCAGTGTCGACACATGAAGAAGAAGCAGTGTCGAGATAAAGAATCAACAACACAAGGAGTTGTGTCGACACCTTGTAGACTAGTGTCGACACTTAGACAACATGTGTCGACACTTGGTCTATAAGTGTCTACACTTAAAGACAGAAAGTCTCGACACTTAAAGACAGTTACAGCATTTTCAAGAACTGACTGGATGACTTGACAGCTGCCATTCCAGCCGGTCTACAGCACCTGTCAGAGTTGTCAGAATTCAGTTATGGACCGGACCAGCCGGTTACCTTGAAGAAGGCCTATAAATAGGCCTATGTTGTCTACAAAAAGAGAATCAACAAGTTGTTGAAGAGATTGAACACAAGTCCAAGTTCAGATTTAAAGAAGATCTAGCTATCAAGTCAAGATCTAAGAAGTTGGAGAGAGAGCTCCATCCAAGAAATCAGTGATGGTTAAAACTCCAAAATTATTTGCGGTCACGCGGCGACCCGGCGGTTTTATTTGAGAAAAAGGAGGAAATGAATTTATTTAAGAAAATGGGGCGCGCGTATTTATTTATTTATTTTGGCTATAAAAAGGTTAGGTTTAGATCGAGTTTTAACGAAAGGAGGCAAGTGCACCTATCGTGAGTAGTACAGGATATTCCGGGTGGAATATCGAGGTCGTATTGTTCTCGGGTCACGTTCGATTATTTCTACTCTTCCCTGGAGGGGACTATTATTTTACCGATAATTATCTTGTCGGGTTATTTATATATAATAAAAAGCAGAAAATGACAGAAAGAAAATGAAAGCAATAAAAAGAAAGCTTGAAGGTGGTGCCGATGAAGAGCTTAGCTCTATGGCACCGAAAAAACAATTGAACTAAAATAAACTTTAAATAAAAAGAGCTCCTAAATTTCTAATTAATTAAGGCGGAGACTTGGCCGTGGAGGTTCCACTAAAATGAGCTCACCTAGCTATAGGGCTATCGCTCACCTGAACGCTAAGACTATTCGACCGGGCTCTCGTCCGACGAAGGATTCCTCTTAACGCCCGCATTACGCTAAGAACCCCGCTATTGGGTGGGGGACCCAATCCGGTAGAGTTGGCGCGCCTCCTCTCTCGAGGGTTAGTGCGGAACTCTCTTTGCCAAGGGGTGATCTGTCCATACGCACGGCCTCTCGGCGAGCGTATGGAAAACGGAAATAGGGCCCAGACATCGATATGTGGTCCTACGCGTCGTTAACCCCGGGCAAACCTTAAGTACTTTTAATTAATTAGAAAAATTAGACCTTCAGTTATTTTAAGCTATTTTATCTGTCCCAATGCTCTTCGATGCCGAGGGCTAAGAACTGTTAGCCACTCATCGGAATGGGGACGACAGCGATTGAAAGCAATAAAATTAAAGCAGAAAATGGAAAGCAGTAAATGAAAACAGTAAATGAAAGCGGTAAAATAAAGCAGTAAATTGCAAGTCCTACTCAAACAAGTAGGACTGAAGAAAGCTGTAAATTGCGAGTCCCGGCGCAACTGCGTGGGCGGGAGAAATGAAAGCAGTAAAACGCACACACGCAAGTCCTACTCAAAGGAGTAGGAGAAAATAACTACAGGTCCTACTCAACCGAGTAGGACAAAATAAATGCAACGCACGCACACTCTCTCTCGACATAAATGAAAACACACGCACTCTACTGAAATAAAAACCAGTCATTAAACTCAAGTGAGTAGGCGGAAAAAAGGAAAATTACAAACTCACGCACTCTACAGAAAGTAAAATAAGCGAGCGTCATTTAACTCTTAACGAGTAGGCGGAAATAAATGCGGATACATAAAAAATTGCAAAAAAAACTAAGTTGACGAAAAATTAAAACAACTGCATTTCTACCGCTAAAATGCGGTAGAAATGCATAAAAAGCGAAAATAAAAATTAAACGGGAAGAAAGTTTTTGCAAATAAATGCAAAAATGCAAGTGATCGAAAAATTAAAACGAATACATTTCTACCGCTAGAATGCGGTAGAAATGCATAAAAAGGGAACGAAAAATTAAAAGAACAAAAAGATTTTGGAAAATAAAGGAAAAATGCAAGTGTTTGGAAAAACAAAATAACAACATATCCCCTCTTATAATGCTATAAAAACTCCTAAAAAGTGGAAGAAAAGATAAAAGGACGAAAAATTCTACAAAACTAAAAAGTCTAAGTGAAACGAAAATGACAAAACCACTTTAAAATCGTTTTTATAGTTTCATAAGGACGGGTGTTACAACAAAAACTAAATAGCTATTATGAAAATGAAGACATCTACTTAACAATAAAAAGAAGAAATAACATGTTACTCTCATACACACACACACGTATAAAAAAAACGAAAAAAAACTAAGTTAAAAACAAGAAAATAAAGATAAGATTGCATGGAGGTAGTTGTTTAGATTCATTCCAAAGCTATAATGAGAGAAGAAAAACAAATTTTATTAACTAAAAGCACTGGTTACAAAGACACGAAAATAAAACCTAAGGAGAGGGGGAGAAAATATCCCTTACATAGCATTTGGAACTCATCCGAGCAGCATAACTCCTTACAAAATGGATCCAAAAACTGGAACAGAAATCCAGAGCAGAAGACTGGAATTTATAGAAAAAATTTACATGGGTCACGCCCTTGGTCACGGGCGTGACAGGGGGCGTGACAGTACTATTTGAGAAGGCGGCCGGCGATTTGACGGGAAAGTGGACTTCGGGCTGGACACGTGGCGGTCTCGCAGTGGTCACGCCCTTGGTCACGGGCGTGACAGGGGGCGTGACAGTACGGTGGATCTGGGCGCGGTGCGTCAAAAAGTCGCCGCGCGGGTCTTGTCGGGCTAGCTGGAAAGGTCACGCCCCAGGTCACGGGCGTGACTCTGGGCGTGTCGGCTGCTGTCGACACTCGACGATCGTCGAGATGAAAGTGTCGAGTTGAAAATCGTCGAGCGGAAAGAGGTGTCACGCCCTAGGTCACGGGCGTGACTCTAGGCGTGTCGGCTGGTTTCGACGATCGTTGAGCTGAAAACGTCGAGCGGGTGGACACGGGCTTGGGTCACGCCCCGTGTCGGGTGACACGGGCGTGACCCCGGGCGTGTCGGGCTTTGCACTTCAAATTTTGCTGATTTCACGGTTTTTGACGTGTCACGCCCTGGTCACGGGCGTGACCAATATGTCACGGGCGTGACATGTCAAATTTTGGCAGATTTTTGATTTTTTCTGAAAAATAAAATAAACAAAGTTAGTATAATATTTACAAAAATAGGAGCAGTTTATTGAATAAAAATAAGTAAAAATGACAAAAATAAATGAAAACAACTAAATTAATGTACACATAAATAGGTATATTTACAATTCATCAAATACCCCCATACTTAAGCTTTTGCTATTCCAGAGCAAAAGTTGGAGATGAACTTATAAGGAATAAAAGAAATCCTAAGTTTAGCTACCGCTTGACTTAATTAAAAGGAAGATCAAAATAAACATCCGGGGTTAAAGAATTAAATCCTAATTTATGAATTGTTATGAATAGAGGAACAGTTTCAAAAAGACTTCTAGATAAAATAAAATAGAAAGCAAAAATTTATTTTTGTTAGTTTAACAAAGATGGATTGGATTTATATAAAAAACTTTAGCTTAAAAGAAGTTAAACGAAATAATGCAATTTAAAAGTTATGCTCTCAAAAAATTTTAAATTAATTCTAGAATCATTGAAATGAGATAAGTGGTTTGGTGGTTTATGAAGAAGGTTTGAATATTGAGGTGAGGTAATTTTTTCTCGAACCTCCAATTTTTTTCTTTTTGGATAGTTAGGAAAACGAAATCTTATTTTCCTAACACATTAATTTTTTTCTTTCTTCATAATAAAATTAACCCAATGTATATTTGTAGAAGTAATGAATTTTATCCTCTTACTCCATATATAATCTTTTTAAATTATTGGGTGCCTATGTTTACGGAATGAAATCTTATTCCCATTAACATAAGATCTTTTAAGGGATAGGGGTAAACATGTCAAGTAAGACATGAAAAAAATGGAAGTGGGTTGATTTTTTTTTTTTTTTCAAAAAGAAAACTAGATTTTAATAAAAAAGATTTGAGAGCAACCTTTTTAAAATGAACGTTCCAATGTTTCTAAAAGCATGAAGTAAAAATAATTGAAATCCATGGATGTTATTTTCTAACATAAAAAACGAGCTTCTATTTATAAAATTAGAAGTGGTGGTGAAAAACAAGTTCCCTACTATAAGGAAAAGACATAAAAAATTTTTTAAGACTTAACCCCAGACACTTAAATCTATCGAACTTTAATTAATAAACGAATAGTAAGCAAAGAATAACTAAAATTCGCATATAAATTAACTCGAAACTAGATTTTTGGAAAGCAAAAGGGGTTAAGATAAGGTATATTCGAATTATTTTGTTACATAATTTAACAAAACATTTTTTGGAATTTTTAGAGTTTTTATCATTTTTTTGTGTTTTAATTATTATCTTTTTAAGATTTTTAGAGTTATTATCTTTTTTTAGGATTTTTGGTTTTCTAATTTTTTTTATTTTTAGAGTGTTTTGAGGATACATTATTTACAAGAAAGAGGAGAAAAAGAAGAGTTATTTACAAAGAAGGTAGGGGGAAAGAGAGATTTTTACAAAAAAGACAAAGTAAAAACTCGACTGCGGCCCCGCGAACAGACTCTTATTTGAATGGTTGGTTCGATGAGTCGACCGTCGCGGGCAAGCAAGACGCAAGTTTTTACAAAAAAGAAGACGAGGGGGGAAGAGAGATTTTTTTTTTTTTTTTTTTTTTTGAAGTTTTTTTTTGTTTTAATTAAAAATTTTTTGAAATTTTTTGATTTTTGCATTTTTTTTTGTATATTTGTTTTTGTTAAGTACTGAATATAAAAAGTGCAGAATAGGAAAACACCCCCATACTTAAACCCAACATTGTCCGCAATGTTGCAATCTAAGTATGCGGAACAGATAATATACAAAATATAATAAGTACAAAAAACAAAAACAGAGAGGGTAGAAGCTTCCCTAAGACGAGTCCGGGAGGCCCAAGTTGAAACCCTGCATTATTTAAAAGAAAAAGCAAAAAGATAACAGAAAAAACAAAAAAGATAAACTCGGCCTAAAGATCGCGGGCGGTAGGGGGGAATGTGCGTGGGGGAGTCGGAGGGAGCTAAGCCCGTAGCGACCACTGTGTGATAAAAATGTGATCCCCTAGCGCGCACAAAAGTGAAAAGCGCGCCGAATCAAAATAAAATATAATAAGTTAAATTAAAATAAAAATATATATTTTTTAAGTTTTTCATTTTTTAGTTTTTAAGTTTTTTTTGTTGTTTTTTTTTCAAAAACAAGAATGAAAATAGAAAATAAAAATATTTTTTTGTTAAGTTTTTTTTTTTCATTTTTTGGATTTTTAGTTTTTTTTTTTAGTTTAGTTTTTTTTTTACTTTTATAGTTTTTTCAAATTTTTAATTTTTAAGGTTTTTCAAAAAAAAATTTTTTTTTGTTTTGAGTTTTTCACTTTTTTTTGGTTTTATAAATTTGTAAATATATATATATTAGTTATTATTATTATTATTATTATTATATTGGCCATATTTATATATATATATATATAAATATATAGGTAAAATTAATAGATTTCCAGGGTTTAAAATAACGAACCGAAAATGTCCCCGGCAACGGCGCCAAAAACTTGATGGTTAAAACTCCAAAATTATTTGCGGTCACGCGGCGACCCGGCGGTTTTATTTGAGAAAAAGGAGGAAATGAATTTATTTAAGAAAACAGGGCGCGCGTATTTATTTATTTATTTTGGCTATAAAAAGGTTAGGTTTAGATCGAGTTTTAACGAAAGGAGGCAAGTGCACCTATCGTGAGTAGTACAGGATATTCCGGGTGGAATATCGAGGTCGTATTGTTCTCGGGTCCCGTTCGATTATTTCTACTCTTCCCTGGAGGGGACTATTATTTTACCGATAATTATCTTGTCGGGTTATTTATATATAATAAAAAGCAGAAAATGACAGAAAGAAAATGAAAGCAATAAAAAGAAAGCTTGAAGGTGGTGCCGATGAAGAGCTTAGCTCGATGGCACCGAAAAAACAATTGAACTAAAATAAACTTTAAATAAAAAGAGCTCCTAAATTTCTAATTAATTAAGGCGGAGACTTGGCCGTGGAGGTTCCACTAAAATGAGCTCACCTAGCTATAGGGCTATCGCTCACCTGAACGCTAAGACTATTCGACCGGGCTCTCGTCCGACGAAGGATTCCTCTTAACGCCCGCATTACGCTAAGAACCCCGCTATTGGGTGGGGGACCCAATCCGGTAGAGTTGGCGCGCCTCCTCTCTCGAGGGTTAGTGCGGAACTCTCTTTGCCAAGGGGTGATCTGTCCATACGCACGGCCTCTCGGCGAGCGTATGGAAAACGGAAATAGGGCCCACACATCGATATGTGGTCCTACGCGTCGTTAACCCCGGGCAAACCTTAAGTACTTTTAATTAATTAGAAAAATTAGACCTTTAGTTATTTTAAGCTATTTTATCTGTCCCAATGCTCTTCGATGCCGAGGGCTAAGAACTGTTAGCCACTCATCGGAATGGGGACGGCAGCGATTGAAAGCAATAAAATTAAAGCAGAAAATGGAAAGCAGTAAATGAAAACAGTAAATGAAAGCGGTAAAATAAAGCAGTAAATTGCAAGTCCTACTCAAACGAGTAGGACTGAAGAAAGTTGTAAATTGCGAGTCCCGGCGCAACTGCGTGGGCGGGAGAAATGAAAGCAGTAAAACGCACACACGCAAGTCCTACTCAAAGGAGTAGGAGAAAATAACTACAGGTCCTACTCAACCGAGTAGGACAAAATAAATGCAACGCACGCACACTCTCTCTCGACATAAATGAAAACACACGCACTCTACTGAAATAAAAACCAGCCATTAAACTCAAGTGAGTAGGCGGAAAAAAGGAAAATTACAAACTCACGCACTCTACAGAAAGTAAAATAAGCGAGCGCCATTTAACTCTTAACGAGTAGGCGGAAATAAATGCGGATACATAAAAAATTGCAAAAAAAACTAAGTTGACGAAAAATTAAAACAACTGCATTTCTACCACTAAAATGCGGTAGAAATGCATAAAAAGCGAAAATAAAAATTAAACGGGAAGAAAGTTTTTGCAAATAAATGCAAAAATGCAAGTGATCGAAAAATTAAAACGAATACATTTCTACCGCTAGAATGCGGTAGAAATGCATAAAAAGGGAACGAAAAAATTAAAAGAACAAAAAGATTTTGGAAAATAAAGGAAAAATGCAAGTGTTTGGAAAAACAAAATAACAACATATCCCCTCTTATAATGCTATAAAAACTCCTAAAAAGTGGAAGAAAAGATAAAAGGACAAAAAATTCTACAAAACTAAAAAGTCTAAGTGAAACGAAAATGACAAAACCACTTTAAAATCGTTTTTATAGTTTCATAAGGACGGGTGTTACAACAAAAACTAAATAGCTATTATGAAAATGAAGACATCTACTTAACAATAAAAAGAAGAAATAACATGTTACTCTCATACACACACACACACGTATAAAAAAAACGAAAAAAACTAAGTTAAAAACAAGAAAATAAAGATAAGATTGCATGGAGGTTGTTGTTTAGATTCATTCCAAAGCTATAATGAGAGAAGAAAAACAAATTTTATTAACTAAAAGCACTGGTTACAAAGACACGAAAATAAAACCTAAGGAGAGGGGGAGAAAATATCCCTTACATAGCATTTGGAACTCATCCGAGCAGCATAACTCCTTACAAAATGGATCCAAAAAGTGGAACAGAAATCCAGAGCAGAAGACTGGAATTTATAGAAAAAATTTACATGGGTCACGCCCTTGGTCACGGGCGTGACAGGGGGCGTGACAGTACTATTTGAGAAGGCGGGCGGCGATTTGACGGGAAAGTGGACTTCGGGCTGGACACGTGGCGGTCTCGCAGTGGTCACGCCCTTGGTCACGGGCGTGACAGGGGGCGTGACAGTACGGTGGATCTGGGCGCGGTGCGTCAAAAAGTCGCCGCGCGGGTCTTGTCGGGCTAGCTGGAAAGGTCACGCCCCAGGTCACGGGCGTGACTCTGGGCGTGTCGGCTGCTGTCGACACTCGACGATCGTCGAGACGAAAGTGTCGAGTTGAAAATCGTCGAGCGGAAAGAGGTGTCACGCCCTAGGTCACGGGCGTGACTCTAGGCGTGTCGGCTGGTTTCGACGATCGTTGAGCTGAAAACGTCGAGCGGGTGGACACGGGCTTGGGTCACGCCCCGTGTCGGGTGACACGGGCGTGACCCCGGGCGTGTCGGGCTTTGCACTTCAAATTTTGCTGATTTCACGGTTTTTGACGTGTCACGCCCTGGTCACGGGCGTGACCAATATGTCACGGGCGTGACATGTCAAATTTTGGCAGATTTTTGATTTTTTCTGAAAAATAAAATAAACAAAGTTAGTATAATATTTACAAAAATAGGAGCAGTTTATTGAATAAAAATAAGTAAAAATGACAAAAATAAATGAAAACAACTAAATTAATGTACACATAAATAGGTATATTTACAATTCATCAATCAGCCATTGGAACTAGGCTGAGAAGAAGGGTTCAGATTTATTCTGGATCTTAAGAAGCAGAGATCAAGGATCAACTGCAGAAGGAGTCAGTCTTATTGAGTTCTACTTTCAAGAAGATTTGAAGAAAGCTAAGTCAGATTGATTCCAGCTGAGTTCTTCCAAGAACTCATCAAGAAACTCACAACTCCCCTCTCTTGTCTTTAGGTTGCTGAGTTAACAATTGTTTAATCATTTTTATCTTGTAGGATCCTTTGGATCTGAGTTTTGTAAGCCTATAATTATAAAGACTGAGTGTAGGGATTGAGAGCCTGAGTGTAGGAGATTGAAATCTCTGAGTGTAGGCCTTGGTGGCTGAGTGTAGGCCTTTGTGGCTGAGTGTAGGCTTTGTGGAAAAGCTGAGTTGTAGGGGCTTGGGCCTGAGGTGTAGGAACCAGTTTGGGTTCTGAGATAGTGGAGGAGTTTGGCCGAATCTAGTACACTACTAGATAGGCGAAGGGGGAAAGTGGATGTACCCAAAGCTTGGGGAACCACTATAAAACTCTGTGTCTACTGTGTGATTGTTGTTGGCTGTGATTGTTGCATATGTGCTGTGTTATAGTAGATAGAATTCTGTGAAATTAACTGATTGCTGCCATAAAAAGTTAAAAAGAATTAGGTCACCTATTCACCCCCCCCCCCCTCTAGGTGTTTAGGTACTATATCTTTCAAGTGGTATCAGAGCTAAGTTCCTCAAAAAGGACTAACAGTCTGAGGAGATCCTGATTGGCAGATTCAGTCTAAGTCAAATTACAGATTCAAGAAAATCAAGAACCATGGGTTCCTCTGAGAATCACAAGGAATTGGGATCCATGAAATTACCTCTATGTAGGAAAGAGATATTTGGGATCTGGAAGGAAAGGGTAAGGCTGTTTATGGAAGCCTCAGACCCTATGATTTACATCACAGTCAAAGAGGGGTCATATGTGCCTATGAAGATATCAGTTCTAGATGCAAATCAGAGAACACCAAAGGATTTTCTGAAATGATAAAGGATGAGATTGTCCTAGCCACCATGGACAAAAGGGCTCAAAACATTATAGTGAGTGTCATAGATGATGCAACTTTTCAGAATCTAATACACTGTAAGACAGCCAAAGAGATGTGGGATACCCTTATTGTGTATATGGAAGGATCTGAAGAAGTTAGGCAAGACAGAAAATCCTTGCTAAATCAAGAGTATGAAAGTTTTAGACATGGAAAGAGTGATAGCATAACTGAGTGCTATAAGAAGTTTTACAGGATAGTGAATAAACTCATGTCTTATGGAAGAGAGTTCAGTAATTATGAACTAAATGACAAGTTCCTAAGGTCCCTAACTAAAGATTGGGACACCAAGATCTGTGCCATTAGAGAAATGGCTAAGTTGGGAGAAATTCCTCCACCTACACTGTTTGGTAAATTGTTGTCATATGAAATGCAGTTGACAGTGAGGAAAGAGGAGGAGAAATCAACAAGAAATGAACATAAGGAAAGAACTGTAGCTTTCAAGACAGAAGCCCCCAGAAAGTACAGGAATAAGTCACCAACTCCACCTCCAAAGGTAGCTGAATCAGAGTCAGATGAGTCAGTCAGCACAAAATCTGAAAGCAGTGAAAGTGATGAAGACTTTGCTGCCTTCACTAGACATTTTCAGAAGTTCTTGAAGAAGAAACAGTGGAGGACAAGGCCTTCTACTTCACAGGGAAAAGAAGACTTCTATCAGAACAAAAAGGCTTCAAAGAAGGACAGGAAGAGGACTAAATCTAGCAAGGCAACTGTTTCAAAAATAGTGTGCTATTGCTGCAACAGACAAGGCCATGTTGTTGCAGATTGTCCAGAAAAGAGAAAGGAGTCTAGTGACAGGAAGAAGACTCATTTCAAAGGCAAGAAAGAGAAGTCTTTTGTTGCCAAGAAGGAGAAAACTCTGTCAGATATTTCTTCTTCAGAAACTGAGTCAGATGCTGAGGCATACATAGGGCTGTTTGTTGAAGAAGAAGAAGAAGAATTCATGCAGATTATGGATTCTATATATTAGCAAGAAGATTGTCAGTGCCAAGGACTGATGGCATTGACTGACAATGACAAAATCCTGGAGCAGCCAGGACCCAGTAAGGTACAAAGTTCATCTTTAAGTTCAGTTTCTTATGCTAGTACAGAATCAGATTCATCATCATCTAGTGATGAGAGTGTATCTAAGTCTGAGGAAGATATTCATCAGCTGATAGATGAATATAAAGTACTGTTGCAAGCTTATAAGAAGAGCAAATCCCTAGCCAAAAGTCAGGCAAAGAAAATTGTTGATCTCAAAGCTGCTGCAACAGATTCTGAGAAGTTATTTGATCAAAAGCTTAATGAGATAGCCAGGCTGAAGCACATAACAGTGATTCAGATGGGTACTATATCATTTAAAAATGATCAAATCAAGAGTCTGGAGATTAATCTTCAGAAGGAGAGAGAGCTTGTTGCTAGGTTTTCTAAACCTAAGTCAGTGCTACCTTTAATTGATGAATTTGTTCATCACAAAGGCAAGGCTGGACTGTGTTTTATTAAACCTGCAAGGACTGAGCAGTCCAATTCCAAGTCCAAGGGCAAAGCCCCAACATTCAACAAGTCAGCTGAAGATAAGACAGCAAAGACAGTACCTAATCAAAGGTACAATAAGTTTGAATGTTGGTGCTGTGGCAAGGTTGGCCACTTTGCAATGGACTGTTGGCACAATGCTAGTGCCAAAGTGTGTAGCAAACTGCCTATTGGAAAACTAGTAGGTAGCTTTGTCAAGTTGCAAACTAACAAGTACCAAGGACCCAAGAATACTTTGGGTTCTAAGGTTCATTAATCTGTTTTGCAGGTGAGTCCAAGTGGCCATACACCAACATGGTACTTGGACAGTGGATGTTCCAGACATATGACTGGAACTAGGGGACTACTAAGGGACTACATTCCAATCAAAGATGGTCCAAAAGTAACCTTTGGTGGTTCTGAAAAAGGAATCATCAAATGATTTGGTAACATTTCTAGTAACTTGGTTACCATTACTCAAGTGACTTATGTTAAAGGGTTGAAACACAACCTAATAAGTATAAGTCAATTAAGTGATGTAGGGTATGACATCTCATTTGTTAAAAATGGTTGTCATATCAAGAGGTCAACTGATCAAGAGATTATTTTGACAGGTTATAGAAAGAGGAATGTCTACTGCCTAGACATTATGTGTGAGACCAATGGTTCTCAAGTGTGTCTTGTAGCTGATGAGACAGTCTCTCATTGTGTCAAATGGCACAAGAGGCTTGCCCATCTTAACTACAAGACAATTGGCAAACTCTTTGGCAAAGAGTTAGTGAGGAATGGTCCTCAAGTTAAGTGTGTTAAAGATGGTATTTGCTCAGCTTGTCAAAAGGGCAAGCAGACTAGATCCATCTTTAGAAGCATAGAAAACAAAGATGCTGTGAGGTGTTTATACCTCTTGCATATGGATCTCTTTGGTCTAATGCCAGTTCACAGCTTAGGTAGGAAGGTCTATACCTTTGTAGTTGTAGATGACTACTCAAGGTTTTCCTGGGTGTTCTTCTTAAAACAGAAATCTGAAACACCCAATGTCTTCTATAGGTTTGTTAGACATATTCAGAATGAACTAAATAGTACAGTGGTCAAAATAAGAAGTGACCATGGTACTGAGTTTCAGTCTGATAGCATGACAAAACTATGTGAAGACTTTGGGTTATTTCAAGAGTTTTCTTCACCTAGAACACCTCAGCAAAATGGCATTGCTGAAAGGAAGAATAGAACCTTGATTGAGGCAGGTAGAACCCTATTAAGTGATACATCACTGCCAGAATATTTCTGGGCTGAAGCAGTTAACACTGCATGCCATGTTATAAATAGGGCTACCATCACTAAAAGCCTAAACAAGACCCCCTATGAAGTTGTGAAAGGCAGGAAACCTAACCTATCCTACTTCAGAATCTTTGGTTGCAAATGCTTCATACTTAACAATGGAAAGTCTTACTTAACTAAGTTTGCTGCCAAGTCCCAAGAGGGAATTTTTGTTGGGTACAACAATAACAGTAAGGCTTATAGAGTTTACAACTTATCTACACAAGTTGTAGAAGAAACTGTACATGTAGTATTTGATGAGACTAAACTTATTAATAATGAGTTGTCTAGTAGTGCATGCAGCCCCACAGGTTTAACAAAGAAGATGGACAAGCTCACTTTAGAAGAAGAATCTACTGCAAGACAGCAAGTAGAAGATAGTGGCTGTTGTCCAGGGGGAGAACTACATGTACCAAATGCAGAAGAAGTACAAGGAGTATAGCAAGATGATGAAACTGAAGAGGTTCAACCAGAAGTCAGGATGCCTCCAGGCAATAGGCATCTTAGAGATCATCCAGTTGAGCAGATTATTGGAGATCCAAGAAAAGGGGGACAAACAAGGAGCAGAAACCTGAATGCAGCAGTCTACTCCAGCTTTCTATCCCAAGTTGAACCTAAGAAGTTTGAAGAAGCCATACTAGATCCACAATGGACTGAAGCAATGCAAGAAGAGATTAATCAGTTCAAAAGGTGCAAGGTCTGGGAACTTGTTCCTAAACCTAAAGACCACAATATAATAGGAACCAAGTGGATCTACAGGAATAAGATGGATGAACAACGGGTCATCATTAAGAATAAAGCAAGACTGGTTGCTAAAGGATATAGGCAAGAAGAAGGTATTGACTTTGATCAAACCTTTGCTCCAGTAGCCAGACTAGAAGCCATAAGGATGTTTCTTGCCTATGCAACCTATCAAGGATTCAAAGTTTACCAAATGGATGTCAAGTCAGCATTTCTGAATGGTAATCTTAAAGAAGAAGTCTATGTGGAACAGCCTTCAGGTTTTGTTGATTCAACTCTACCTCATCATGTCTATAGACTTAGGAAAGCTTTATATGGGTTAAAGCAAGCCCCTAGGGCTTGGTATGAAACCCTATCTAGTTTCCTCATTGAGAACAAGTTCTCAAGGGGGAAAATAGATAAGACTCTATTCCTTAGGGAATCTAGAGGCAAAGTTATACTAGTCCAAATATATGTAGATGACATCATATTTGGGTCTATTGAAAGCAGCCTTTGCAAAAAGTTTGCAAAACTTATGCAAGGTCAATTTGAGATGAGTAGTATGGGAGAGCTGAAGTTTTTCTTGGGTCTCCAAGTTAAACAGACTGAGAATGGTTTATCCATATGTCAGTCCAAGTTCACCCTAGAACTCATAAGGAAGTATGGTATGGATTCATCCAGCACCATGAAGACTCCTATGGGGTCAAGTATGTCTCTTAGCAAGGATGATGCAGGGAAACCTGTAGATGAAACCTTGTATAGAGGGATAGTTGGCTCTCTATTATACTTGACTACAAGTAGACCAGATATCATGTATGCTACATGTGTCTGTGCAAGGTATCAAGCCTGCCCTAAAGAGTCTCATTTGACAGCAGTCAAAAGAATATTGAGATATCTAAAGGGCACTCCCTATCTAGGCCTCTGGTACCCTAGGAATAGGGATTTTGAACTAACAGGTTATTCAGATGCAGACTTTGCAGGATGCAAAGAAGATAGAAAAAGCACTACTAGAACCTGTCAATTCCTAGGTGGGAGACTAATTTCATAGAGTAGCAAAAAGCAAACCAGTGTGGCTATCTCCACTGCAGAGTCAGAGTATGTGGCTGCAGGAAGTTGCTGTGCTCAACTTCTATGGATACAACATCAACTTAAGGACTATGGATTTCAGGTATGTAGAACTCCACTCTTCTGTGATTCTACTAGTGCTATTTCAATAGCCAATAATCCTGTATCCCATAGTAGAACAAAACATATTGAAATTAAATATCATTTTCTTTGGGAGCATGTAGAAAGAGAAGATATTTTACTTGAATATGTTAAGACAGATGAACAACTAGCTGATATGTATACTAAGCCCCTAGAAGAAGCTAAGTTCAATAGGTTTAAGATTGAACTAGGAATGATAAACTTAGAGTAAGTTTACAGAATTGAAATTGGCTAAGTAAAAAGGTGTCGACACATAGAGATATCTGTGTCGACACAGAAAGTAGGTGTCGACACTTCAGGAAAAAGGTGTCGACACATCTAGAAAGTTAGTGTCGACACTTCAGAATATTAGTGTCGACACATGACAAGTTGGTGTCGACACAACCAAAGTGGTGTCGACACTTAAGTTTTACTCAGAATTTTCTAAGTAAGGTCTCGACTATGTGTCGAGTTGTGTGGTGTCGACACATAAACAAGTGTCGACACATAAAAACTATTGACTAAACTTGTGTCGACATATATGTGTCGAGACATTATAAGTCAGTGTCGACACTTATTGCCAGTGTCGACACAATTTAAGTTAGCTGTCCCGCCTGTTCATCTTCAAAATTAGAAAGGTATAAATAGGGTTTTGCCTTAGTTTGTCGACACGCTTTCAAAGTTTCGAGACCAAACTTCTGTGTCGACACCTCTCTTCTCTCAAGACAAATTCTACAAACCCTAATGGCACCTAAGCTGGAAGAGAACGTCAACGAAGGATACGAGCTGGTACGCGGTGCTTTCAATGATGCTAATTAAGAAATCCAGACTGTCGTAACCCTAGTAGTCTATTCAGGATTAGAATATCTTGTTTCTGAACCTACTAAAATCTGGAAGAAAGAGGTACTAGAATTTCTTAGTAGAGCAAAGATAGACGAAACTGGATTCAAAATCAAATCCAGGGTTCATGGTGAGAAGGTGAAGGTGTCACCTAAAAGTCTGAGGAAGATTCTACAGCTGCCAAGAATTAAAGAGGAAGATGAGGTTACAGCTACAAAGACCAGGGAAGCTCTAACCTGGTGTGGACTGGATCCTAAGATGAAGCTTGGATCAGTGTTTCTTAGAAAAGGCATGAACAATCAAGGGAAATTCCTCTCAGAGATTGTTGGCAAAGTCATACTCAGCAAGCCAGGAGGGCATGACAGAGTGTCTGCCCATATGTTTAGCATAATGACAAGGATAATCTTCACTCTAAAAACTGACTGGTATATGGTAGTTTATGAGAAGATTAAAGAAAGCTTGAAGAAGCCCAACCTGGGCAGGATTTTAAGTCTTTACCTTGCTGGTGTAATACCTGAAGTTATGAGTACAGCTGCTGGAAGCAAAATAAATCATATGAGAAAAATGGACATGAGGTTGTTCTCTAGATGGGACAGGGTGTTGACTAAGGAGATGCCAACCGCTGAGAAGATAGTTTCTGAGAAGGAGATTCCATTAAAGAAGAAAAGGAAGACTGCTCTAGTGGCACAATAGTCCACTAGCAGCTCTGAAAGTGAAGAGCATGTTGTCTTCTCATCTGATGAGAATGTAGAAGAGCCAGCAGTAAAATCTCCTGCTCCTCAAGATGATGCTGAGATCCAGGGGGAGCTACCTCAAGCTAGCCCCATACACAAGGATCAAAGCTAGGGGGAGCTTCCAGTTGTAGATGAACCCACTACACTAGAAAGTGAACAAGCAACAAACATTATCCTAGAGGTAATCACTGAACTCAATACTTTAGAATTTCCTATGGAAGATACTGATTTGTCTGATGTTCATCAGCAAACTCAGCTGGATAACCAAGTCCCAGATGCTGTCTTGGAAGACACATCTGTTGCAGCTCCAATAGTTCCTGATTCAGTGGTTGAAGAGCCAAGACTTTCTCCTGCTCATTCTCAACAAGAATACACCATGGAAGATTTATTTCTAAATCTAGATCAAGAAGATTTTGATAAGGAAACTGCTGCTGAAGAGGAGAATGCTCCAGTTCAGGGGGAGCAAGTGCACATTCATGAAGTCCCTGCAAGACAGGAAACTGAGAAGGCACAAGATGTGCAGATGGAAAGGCCCCCAAGCCCTAAGGAGAGGGTGGATATAGCCAGCTCCTCAGCTTCTGAAGATGAGGAGGCTACCAGGGCTAAGAAGCAGAAACTTTATGTATTCAAAAGAAGGAGTCAAAGTTATAAGAAGGCTCTACAATCTATTGCACCACTGCCTATAGTTCAGCAAATACCATCAGTTGATTATAGTGCATTGATGGTTGCTATGCAGATCAAGTTGGATGAGCACAGAAAGGCAGTAGAGAAGTATGTGGATGAAGGGCAGAAATCATTGCAATTTGATCTGGCCCATGATATTAAATCCATAAGATTTGAGATGAATCTTAACAAGAAGGAGATGACAGACTGCTTTCACAAAGGGGGAATGCAGTGGTGTACTTAGCTACACACCAAGAAAAGATTAAGGCTCAAGTTGATGACATAGCCCTGAAGCAAGGATATGTACTTGAAAATCAACTTAGAATGAATGACAATTTGACAGAATCTCATAATGCAATTGTCACAGAACTAAAGAACATAGCTGCTGGACCTTCTATCTCTACTGCTACTGTTAAAGCTGAATTTGACAAGGTATTTCAAGAAGAAATCAATGCTGTTAAGACTGCTATTCAAGACTCCCAGAAGGCCATATCTGAACAACTTAAAAAGCTCAAACCTTTCTTTAAATATGGAGTCAGATACTTGGATAATCAAATCAGATTCCAGAAGGATGATGTCAGAGATCACATGGCTAGAGAAGTCATAAAGGGGGAGAGAGTTTTAGTCAAAGCTGGCTCTGATCATGCCAAATGGATATATAATTCCATCAGAGCTACACTGGGCTATCCTCCACTTTGTGATGATGACAATGTTGCTGAATCTGGAATTCAGCCTGCCTATTTAGGAGGGGAGCAACCAGAAGTGGCTCAAGTTATCTATCCTCCTCCAGATTTTGAAATGGTGCAAGCTGACATTCATCACATGTATAGCCCAACTGAAGGGAAGTCTAATGTCATTCTGGAAAAAGTGGTTCAGCCTATATCTGAACCACTTTTTCAAGAATGACATTAGACTTCCCATCAGTTGGGCTATACATGTGATGAATATCAGCTTGCACCATTTCAAAATCTGGAGTAGGATAGATAACTTGAGCCACTTCTAGTTGCTCCCCTCCTAAATAGGCAGGCTGAATTCCAGATTCAACAACATTATCATCATCACAAAGTGGAGGATAGCCCAGTGTAGCTCTGATGGAATTAGATATCCATTTGGCATGATCAGAGCTAGCTTTGAAATGGTGCAAGCTGATATTCATCACATGTATAGCCCAACTGAAGGGAAGTCTAATGTCATTCTGGAAAAAGTGGTTCAGCATATATCTGAAGCTATGCAAGTAGCTCTTCAGAAAGAAGAAGAAGCTCTACAGAAAGAAGAAGAGACTAGACTTTCTAAGAAGAGGTTTAGGGAACAAGCTGAACAAAGGCCAGACTTTGAGCAGTGGAGCCCTACCTCTAGAAACATTATATTAACTGTCTGGAAAGCTGCCAAGGATAACATTCAAGACAGGAACAAATGGTTCTCTGAAACTGAATGGAGGAAACATGAATCAAGGCAGGAGGCCATAGTTCAACATAGAAGGAAGGCCAAGATGGGAAAGCTACCTCCTACTGCTCTGGAGCCTAGCAAGTACTTTCCAAAGCCATACCATTACTTTGAAAGGCAGAAGATTAAAGCAGAAGAGCTTAAGAAGAAAGACTTGAAAGGCAAGATGCCTGCTGATGCTGAAGTTGCTGATGCTCCTGTTCAAGCTAAAGTTCAAGTTGACAAAGGAATAGTGATTAAGGAGCCAGAACTGAAATAGATTTAGAATTTTCTTGAAGTTTACTTTGTAATCTTTTTGATGTAAAACATTTTGTGAACTTCTGAAAATGAATATGACAGATATTAGAACAATGTGTTATATGTTAAAACTATTTCATATTTGTTCTGTGATGATGTCTATGTCTATTTCATATTTGTTCTGTGATGATATATTTGTATACATGTGTGATTAATACATGTTTATGTTTACCCTGCTGTATATAATCCTGCTTTACATCATTGTGTAATTTTATTTATGAATGGTGTATATCATTGACTAAGGGTTATGACTTCTCCAAATAGGGGGAGATTGTTGGGTACATTGGTTTAAATGTACCTGATTTGAAGAAGCCTCACCCAACTCAATGATATACATCAAAATGTATTTGATGTATTTTGAGTTACTTGTGCAGGTTAAGTATTTGCAGGAATAAAGCAAAAAGTTTCTAAGTCCATGTGTCGACACCCAGAGGGAAAGTGTCGACACTTAAGAAGTCTTGTGTCGACACCCAGACAAGCAGTGTCGACACTTGGAGTCATTGTGTCGACACCAGGGATGCTGAGTCGACACCAGACAGAAAGTGTCGACACAAGGAGCTGTGTCGACACTCAATGAAGAAAGTGCAGTAAAGCAGTGTCGACACTTAACAGTTGTGTCGACACCCAGTGAAGCTGTGTCTACATCAGAAAGTGTCGACACTTGGAGCTGTGTCGACACTCAGCAAAAGTCAGCAGAGACCAAGTACAAGGGTCGACACTCAGAACAATGTGTCAACACTTAGCAGAAGAGTCAACACTTGAAAAAAGTGTCGACACAAGGAGCTGTGTCGACACTTAGCAAAGAACAGCAAAGTTCAACAAAATATTCCAAGTACAAGTGTCGACACTATGGAAATGTGTCGACACTCAGCTGAAGTCTCGACAGAAGAAGAAAGTGTCGACACCCATAGCAATGTGTCGACACTCAACAAGTATCAACAATAAAGACATGTGTCGACACTAAGAAGCAGTGTCGACACTTGACAGATACAACACATGAAGATGTGTCGACACAAAGGTGTTGTGTCGACACTTAGAAGAATTCAGCAAAATTCTGAAGAACAAGTACTTGTGTCGACACTCAATTTCAGTGTCGACACATGAAGAAGAAGTAGTGTCGAGATAAAGAATCAACAACACAAGGAGTTGTGTCGACACCTTGTAGACTAGTGTCGACACTTAGAAAAACATGTGTCGACACTTGGTCTATAAGTGCCGACACTTAAAGACAGAAAGTCTCGACACTTAAAGAGAGTTACAGCATTTTCAAGAACTGACTGGATGACTTGACAGCTGCCATTCCAGCCGGTCTACAGCACCTGTCAAAGTTGTCAGAATTCAGTTATGGACCGGACCAGCCGGTTACCTTGAAGAAGGCCTATAAATAGGCCTATGCTGTCTACAAAAAGAGAATCAATAAGTTGTTGAAGAGATTGAACACAAGTCCAAGTTCAGATTTAAAGAAGATCTAGCTATCAAGTGAAGATCTAAGAAGTTGGAGAGAGAGAGCTCCATCCAAGAAATCAGCCATTGGAACTAGGCTGAGAAGAAGGGTTCAGATTTATTCTGGATCTTAAGAAGCAGAGATCAAGGATCAACTGCAGAAGGAGTCAGTCTTATTGAGTTCTACTTTCAAGAAGCTTTGAAGAAAGCTAAGTCAGATTGATTCCAGGTGAGTTCTTCCAAGAACTCATCAAGAAACTCACAACTCCCCTCTCTTATCTTTGGGTTGCTGAGTTAACCATTGTTTAATCATTTTTATCTTGTAGGATCCTTTGGATCTGAGTTTTGTAAGCCTATAATTATAAAGGCTGAGTGTAGGGCTTGAGAGCCTGAGTGTAGGAGATTGAAATCTCTGAGTGTAGGCCTTGGTGGCTGAGTGTAGGCCTTTGTGGCTGAGTGTAGGCTTTGTGGAAAAGCTGAGTTGTAGGGCCTTGGGCCTGAGGTGTAGGAACCAGTTTGGGTTCTGAGATAGTGGAGGAGTTTGGCCGAATCTAGTACACTACTAGATAGGCGAAGGGGGAAAGTAGATGTACCCAAAGCTTGGGGAACCACTATAAAACTCTGTGTCTACTTTGTGATTGTTGTTGGCTGTGATTGTTGCATATGTGCTGTGTTATAGTAGATAGAATTCTGTGAAATTAACTGATTGTTGCCATAAAAAGTTAAAAAGAATTAGGTCACCTATTCACCCCCCCCCCCTCTAGATGTTTAGGTACTATAGCTTTCAATTATTATCTGATGTTTCTTGCCACTTGTTTTATTATTTCTTGCTGAGGTATTCTTCTTTTTAATGCCTCAGGTTCAGGTCTGTAGCCGGCTGAATGTCTAATTTCAGGAGTTCCCTTGTTGACTGCATTATGGGAGTGTTTTCCTCACCTGTTGAGGTAGTTCTTTAGCTTTGTAGTAGTACAGATGTGCATGCTCGCCAGCGAGTTCGTGTCATGTTGTTGACGCTCGTTGGTGATTTTCCTTGGTGATACTAAGTCTTTGCTTAGCTGCTAGTTTACCTGTTTTGTGGTAGTCACTTGCTCTCTGGGAATGTTTTATGCTAGGTTGCTAGTTACTTTAAAACCTATAAAAAAAACTATTATATGTATTGCATGATCAGCATGTTTTATAAAAGCTCAATCATTATTTTCTAAATGCGTAAAAAGATTGTTTTCTTTATAAATATTATAAATTGAAATCTAGGATCTTGCATAGTGTAAGTTGTCCTCTTAGGACACTTATGCGCTCTTTTAGGATGTTAAGCATAAATGAAGTATTTTTCCGCTATGTATAAAAAATAGTTTTCAAACCGTGGACTATCTGATCCACTGAGCTGAGGGATACGGCCAATTAATTTAAAAATCAGTTTTCTATTCATTTTAACTTATGATTTGAAGGTTTAGAGTGTTGCCTGAGCGTCAGCAGTTATACCCTGCTTGACGTGGCATCACAGCTCGTAGTTATCTTGTGCTCTGATTTATTTATTAATGAGAAAAATGCGGGTTGTGACAGTTGGTATCAGAGGGAGGTTGCTTGACAAATTGTCGGGCAACCTGTCCCTGTAAGTATTATGTGTTTAGAGTCATATCATACACACACCGATATGTCATCAGCACGTCTTGGCTGAAGCACGAACACTACACTCATAGCATGACATGAAGTATACGAGGCATATTATGTAGTATGGGATGCATAATATGTGTTTGTATATGGATCCACCATAGGAGGCAACATGTGAGGGTTATGTAGTATGAGATGCATAACCTCACCACATGAATACGGCAAGCACATTTTCTTTTTTCGTTGCATGGAAATGTTATGTAGTATGGGATGCATAACATTTTCATGTGTACGCCGCTCATAACATGTATTAGGGCCTTTTTAGAATGCATAGCACAATCATGCATAGCATAACATTGCATAAGGACAACGTGCCAAGCTAAAGATTTGCAGGATGACATGTGTACACACATAATTTTTGAGTCAAAAAGAATATAAATTCATGCATTCCCGATCTAGGCACAAGAGTTAGTGTGATGATAGTGAATCATCGTAGGATAAGCATAACATCATTATTGAAAATCCTAGAGCAAGTTAGTAGCATGAGTAAGTACTTAAGTATGTATTGTTTGTACTATGTTGTTTGGTTCTAGTGAGTGGGCTAGGTGTCTGATTAGTGTTTTGTTGTTCCATTAGGATGTCGAGGAGTCCTTCGACAAGGTTGACTCCCCAATCGGAGGGAGAATCTTCAGGTGCGTAGAGCAGTGCAATGATAGAAGGTCTGCGACAAAGCAATGAAGCCTTGTCAAAGCAAGTAGTGGATTTGCAGTCTCAGGTCCAGTCCTTGTTAGCAGTTGTTGCAGGGAAAATTTCGAGAGTTCAGGACCCTGTTGTGGGTCAAGCTGTCCATGTTCCCCCCGCTCCTCTGGTGCCTCCGGTCGTGGTGCCACCAGAGATGACCTTTATTTCTCAGTTTCAGCGACTTAGGCCTCCGACGTATGATGGCAAGGCAGATTACATGGTCTTAGACGATTGGATGATATCAATCGAAGAGATGTTCTCATACTCTGGGATCACTGATAATCAGAAAGTGATGTTAGCCGCATATCAGCTCAAAGGGTTGGCAAAGGGCTGGTGGCTGAGGGAGAAAGAAGGTCTGAAGGACGGGTGTTCCTGGGAGTCCTTTAAGGAGCTACTTCTGAGCAAGTTTCTGCCATCGGTCGAGAGGGACCGTCTGATGAATGATTTCCTGCACTTAAAGCAGAGGCAGCTCACGGTTAGTGAGTACGAAATCGAGTTTAATAAGCTAAGCCGATTTGCCCCAGACTTGGTGAGTTCCGATGAAAATAGAAGCAAGCAATTTCTGGCTCGGCTAAGGAGTGACGTCCAGCAATTAGCAAGTGCCTATGCGACATCAAGTTATGCTGGTATAGTGGAAGCTGCCTTAAAGGTAGAGGCAATTGATAACGCCAAGAATCGAGATCAACAACTTAGAAAAGATAAAAGAAAGTCTGATGAGGGTAAGAGTACTCAGGTCCCTGACGCTGCTCCGAGGAAGAGAAACAAAGAGGTATGTAGTTTCTGTGGCCGACCGGGCCATCCATTGGAAAGGTGCTATCAAAGATTAGGAGCTCAGAAGAAAGAGCAGATTCATGCGATCCAAGGTATCCCAAAGAAAGACTTGTTTTGTTCTGTATGCAAGAAGTCGGGGCACGATGCTGCCCATTGCTGGAAGAAGGCGAGAAGTTGTTTCTTGTGCGGTCAAGAGGGTCATCTCAAGTATCAGTGCCCACAAGCTCAGCTTACTCTGCAGCCAATTCCTCTTTAGGCTTTGCCGCCGCCGCAGCGAGTGGACAAGGGAAAAGGAAAGTTGAACGTGGTCTCTATGGAGGAAGCTCAGGCGTCCACGCAAGTGATATCAGGTTAGATTCTCCCCTAGTTTTAATGTTTAGCTCATAGTTATAGTTTTGAGCGTTCGCTTCCTTAGTCGTGTGTGCAATTTTATAGGATGATTTAAGGTAAAGAACCGCTGGGCGCGTGTTCTGTTCGATTCCGGCGCTACCCCACTCATTTGTGGCTAGGGCCTTCGTAGAGCGTTACCGTTTGGATCTCGATCGTGTTGGTGATGCGTTCTGTGTCAAGTTTCCTTCAGGTGAATCTGTAGTTTCGGATCAGGGTATTCCGAGTTGTCCGATTTTACTAGGCGATTTTCTCGCGATTGCTGATTTGAAGCTGTTGGATCTGGAAGACTTCGACGTGATCCTAGGCATGGACTGGTTGTCCAGATATGATGCTGTGATCCAATGCAAGGGTAAATGCTTGGACTTCAGGATGGACAACGGTCAGCCCGGGAGTGTTTACGGTTATCTGCGCCAGGATTCTCTGACTTTATTGGCGGTATGTGCTCGGAAGCTTGTAGATTCCGGATGTTTTGCTTGTTTGGTTTCGGTTTTAGAAACCAAGGTTAGTTTGTCGTGTTTGGAGGAGATCCCGGTGGTTCGTGATTTTTCTGATGTCTTTCCAGCTAATCTTCCTGGTCTCCCGCCTGATCGAGACATGGAGTTTGTTATAGATTTGGAGTCGGGTACGCGTCCTATTGCCAAGGCGCCTTACCGGATGGCCCCACGCGAACTGGAGGAGTTGCGTATCCAGTTAGACGAGTTGCTTGAGAACGGATTTATAAGGCCGAGTTCTTCGCCTTGGGGTGCTCCCGTTTTGTTCGTCAAGAAAAAAGATGGGTCGATGAGGTTGTGCATCGATTATAGAGAGCTAAATAAGGTAACGATCAAGAATAGGTATCCGTTGCTGAGGATAGATGATTTGTTTGATCAACTGCGAGGCAGCGCCGTGTTCTCTAAGATTGACCTTCGTTCGGGCTACCACCAGTTAAGGATCCGTGAATCAGATATCCCGTGGACTGCCTTCCGTTCCAGACATGGACATTTTGAATTTTTGGTGATGTCGTTTGGTTTGACCAACGCACCTTCTGCTTTCATGGACATGATGAACAGGGTTTTCAAGGACTTTCTGGACAAGTTTGTAGTCGTATTTATAGACGATGTGTTGGTGTATTCACGCAATGTTGAGGAGCATGACCAACATTTGCGTCTAGTTTTATCTGCCTTGAGGGACCATAAGTTGTTCGCCAAGCTAAGTAAATGCGAGTTCTGGTTGCCTCAGGTTTCTTTCCTGGGTCATGTGGTTAACAAGGACGGAATCTCTGTCGACCCAGAAAAGATAGCCGCAGTTATGGAATGGACGAGGCCTGCCACACCCAAAGAAATAAGAAGCTTCCTAGGGTTGGCTGGCTACTATAGAAGATTTGTAGAGGGTTTCTCTACATTATCTGCGCCATTGACCAAATTGACGCAGAAGAATGCAGCCTTTGTGTGGAGCGATAAGTGCGAAGAAGCGTTCCAAGAGCTAAAGAATAGACTGTGCACTGCTCCGATATTGACATTGCCTACGGAAGGATTAGACTATGCCGTTTACGTGGACGCATCCCACGTGGGTCTTGGTTGTGTGCTGATGCAAGAAGGAAAAGTGATTGTGTATGGGTCAAGACAGCTCAAGATTCATGAAAGAAACTACCCTACGCATGACTTGGAATTCGCAGCAGTTATTTATACATTGAAATTATGGAGACACTTGTTGTATGGCGCGCAGTACAAGATTTATACAGATCATAAGAGTTTGAAGTACGTCTTCACTCAAAAGGAGTTGAACTTGCGCCAGCGCAGATGGTTAGAGTATGTGGTTGATTATGAAGTGGAGATCCTATACCATCCGGGTAAGGCTAACGTGGTAGCCGACGCCTTAAGCAGGAAGACAGGGAAAAGTTTCAATCTCTCCACTGAGTTGTTAGTAGAAGAGTTCCTTTTAATGGATATTTCACTTGGTAGATGTGACTCGCCAAGCAGTTTGGAAGTGTCTGAGCCTTCATGGATTTCTCTTACGAGGCTTCATCAAAAGGACGATCCTGATCTACTACACCTTCATAATAGAACTGAGAAGGGGGAGCTGCCTGACTTTTCGATCGATGACGCGGGTACTCTAAAGTACCGCGGTAGATTTTGCATCCCCAATTTTCGAGATATTCGAGTTAAGTTATGCAGTGAGGCACACGGTTCAAGTGTGGCCTACCATCCAGGGTCTACAAAAATGTATAAGGACTTGAAACAGATTGTCTGGTGGATTGGCATGAAGGGTGACATTGCAAGGTTTGTGTCAGAATGTTATACGTGCAAAAGAGTTAAGGCTGATCATGGAAGGCCTGGTGGAAAATTAGCGCCTTTAGAGATTCCAACTTGGAAGTGGGAGAGTATCTCAATGGATTTCATTACTGGTTTGCTGAGATCTCCCCGAGGGCATGACTCTGTTTGGGTGATTGTTGATAGATTAACAAAGTGTGCGCACTTCGTACCCTTTCAGATTGGTTACTCGATGAAAAAGATAGCGGAACTATATTTGAATGAAGTTATCAGGTTACATGGAGTACCCGTAAGTATAGTATCAGATCGAGACTCCAGGTTTATGTCTCGTTTCTGGAAGAGCCTTCAAGAAGGATTGGGAACTGACTTGAGATATTCTACCGCATATCATCCACAGACCAATGGTCAAACGGAGCGTGTTAATCAGATTGTGGAAGATATGATCCGTTGTTATATATTAAACCACGGAGGAGCGTGGGATGAACGCTTGAGGTTGATGGAGTTCGCATACAATAATAGTTATCAAGAGAGTCTGCAAATGGCTCCTTTCGAAGCACTATATGGAAGACGATGTAGAACTCCTCTATTTTGGGCTGAGGTTGGTGAGACGCCGATGTTAGGTCCAGATGCCTTAGAAGAAATGGAAGTCTCTGTAAAGCTTATTCGAGAGAAGCTTCGGATAGCTCAAGAGCGATACGAGAAGAACGCCAATCGGCGTAGTTCCGTTTTGGAATTTTCTGTGGGGGACATGGTATTCCTTAAGGTTTCCCCGATGGTTGGAGTGAAGAGGTTCGGTAAGAACCATAAGTTGGACCCAAGGTATGTGGGACCATTCAAAATTGTGGAGCGGATCGGTGTGTCAGCCTACAAGTTGAAATTGCCCGCAAATTTTCCTGGCGTGCACAATATTTTTCACGTGAGCCAACTGCGGAGGTGCGTGCTAAGTGACAGACAAGTTCTGGATGCAGTGCCCCAGTTGGAGCCTAACCTTTCCTACGTGGAAGATCCTATTCGTGTTTTGGATGTGCAAGATCGAGTGTTGCGGAGAAAGACAATACCGATGGTAAAGATTCTGTGGAGAAACCAAGACGTGGAGAGCGCGACTTGGGAGTTGGAGTCAGCTATGAGGGAGGCGCATCCTCATTTGTTCTCCTAGCTGTGCTCGGTAAGCATTCGATAACCCTTGGTTATTTTCTTTTCCTTCTATGGTAGAAGTGTTTTATGCGTAAAGTTTCGGGACGAAATTTTCTTTTAGGGGGAGTGACTGTAACGCCCCCCGATTTTCTATATTTAATTTCTTATTTGGCGTACTATGACGTCAGAGCGTTATGTTAGCGCGTGTTGGTCATGTGACGTTGTTAGAGCGTGCTCTTAGCTCTTTAGGTTCCCTGCGTGGCTTGGTGATGCCTGGTAGCAAGATTCCCTAGCGAGCCGGAGTCTGTTAGGCGACTCGGTGGAGCCTCTTGGGAAATGCTTGTGTTTTGGCTTCGGGAGAAATTTGCCCGAGTTTTGTTCGTCGGATTTTGTTACCGACTTTGTCGTTAGCGCGTTTTGCGTTCATTAGGTTTGACCGGCCAAATTTTGGGATTTGCGTCGGGAGTGGAAAATTTTATATTAGGAAATTAGATCGGCTAAATTTAGATTTGCTCGTCAAGTTTCGTCGCGTTCCGAGCATTTTTGGAGCCTCGGCGCGCGATTGAAGTTTGTATGTTTTTGCGTACGCCGTTAACTTTAGAAATTATTATCTCGAAAACGGTGCGTCGGAATTCGATTTCAACTTCGCCGTTGGATTCGTAGCGTCGTCTTTCGCCTACGGTGCGAATTGCGTTCGATTCGGCGCGCGTTTGGCCCTCCGTAACGATATATGTTATATCATTTTTTTTAATAATTATAAACATTATTATTTTATATATATATAAAGTATATAAAAAAAAGAGAAAAAGGGGGAGAGGGAATCGGTGAGAATGATTCTCACCGAATCAGCCCCCCTGCCTTTCCCGCCGAACCATCAGCAGCCCCCCCCCCCCTTTTTTATATTTATGTATATATAAAAAAAAAAGAAAAAAGAAGAAGTCTTTTCTCCTTTCCTCTGAACCAGCAGCCCCCCCTCCTGTGCGAAAACAAAAAGGCGAGTGTGGATCCTCTCGTTCGCGAACCTTCCGGCGGCCGCCACCGCCGATCCGGTGGACGGAATCTCGATCCGATCGCGGCATTCGAAAGCTATCGGCGAGAGCTTCGACATCGCGGTAAGCTTTTCCCGTTTCGGTGACCGTTTCGCCATAGATTTTTTCGGCCCTAACCCCGGTTGTCCGTTTTTTCGTAGATCTCGTCTCCGCGTGCTCCCTTTTGGACGGATCTATGTGGTGGAGTATTTTGGGTGGACGTTTTCAAGAACGATTTGAGGCAAGTGGATTTCTCCCCTCTTGCGTGCCTCCATGGGTTGTATTTCGCCTTATTAACTCTCTTTGTCGTAGAATACCGGAGTAGTATATGTGAGATTAGAAATATTCCTAGGTTAGGGCTTGTGGTCGGCCTAAACTAGGAAGATATCGGAATTTGTTTTAAGTTGAATTCGGCGGGTAGGGGGAAATAATTCGGCGGGTAGGGGGAAATAATTCGGCGGGTAGTGGGAAATAATTCGGCGGGTATCGCTGAATTTAGGTTAAGTCTATTTCGGCGGGTTTTGGTTGTAGAACTTGGTAGTTTCTAAGTGGTGTTGTCGGCTAGTTTTGACGCCGAATCGTGGATCCTTAGCATGTGGTAGCTAGGTTTCTGAGGGAGTATGGTACCGGGGGAGTTCGAGTCGTGGCCACCACCATTCCCTCCTTTGGACATTTTGGGTTAATGTAAGAGATTGGAACTCTATGTGTGTGGACCCTGTGGCGGCCCCTTTAGTACTCTTGAGACACCTGGACCTGGTTGTTCGGTTGTGACTGTTCTTAGTCTCCGACACAGGTTTGGGATTTGTGCCAGTGCTAACGATTTACAATTTTAGGACTGTTAGTTCCTTTCATACTGTTCATTTGATGCATATTGATTTCCTTTTTGTCTCTGCAGGCTTGAGCGGAGTTTGGTACGTTTTAGTACTTGATGCATTTCTCTCACTTTACTGATTGTTATACTTACTTTTGTCCCTTTTTGGATTCTTTAGCTGAGATTTTCAGCATTTCTCTTGTAGGGTTGGTAACCCTTTTTCTTTCTGCACTTTTCATTCGATTATTATCTGATGTTTCTTGCCACTTGTTTTATTATTTCTTGCTGAGGTGTTCTTCTTTTGAATGCCTCAGGTTCAGGTCTGTAGCCAGCTGAACGACTAATTTCAGGAGTTCCCTTGTGTACTGCGATGTGGCAGTGTTTTCCTCACCTGTTGAGGTAGTTCTTTAGCTTTGTAGTAGTACAGACGTGCATGCTCGCCAGCGAGTTCGTGTCAGGTTGTTGACGCTCGTTGGTGATTTTCCTTGGTGATACTAAGTCTTTGCTAAGCTGGTAGTTTACCTGTTTTGTGGTAGTTTCACTTGCTCTCTGGGAATGTTTTATTCTAGGTTGCTAGTTACTTTAAAACCTATAAAAAAACTACTATATGTATTGCATGATCAGCATGTTTTATAAAAGCTCAATCATTATTTTCCAAATGCGTAAAAAGATTGTTTTCTTTATAAATATTATAAATTGAAATTTAGGGTCTTGCATAGTGTAAGTTATCCTCTTAGGACACTTATGCTCTCTTTTAGGATGTTAAGCATAAATGAAGTATTTTTCCGCTACGTATAAAAAATAGTTTTCAAATCGTGGACTATCTGATCCACTGAGCCGAGGGATACGGCCAATTAATTTAAAAATCAGTTTTCTATTCATTTTAACTTATGATTTGAAGGTTTAGAGTGTTGCCTGAACGTCAGCAGTTATCCCCTGCTTGGCGTGGCATCACAGCTCGTAGTTATCTCGTGCTCTGATTTATTTATTAATGAGAAAAATGTGGGTTGTGACACCAAACCTTACCGATTTTTGGACCTTTGGAAGCAAATGTTATGTGCTCAATAATGGGAAATCTTACCTAACTAAGTTTGCTGCCAAATCCTATGATAGGATATATGTTGGGTACAATAATCATAGCAAAACATATAGGATCTAAATTTGAAAATTCAAGTTGTGGAAGATTCTAAAATGTAGTAGTTGATTAGTATTCTATGATTAACAATGATCTACCAAGCTCCTCATCTAGATCTGCAGGTACAGAGTTAGTGACGGACAAACTATCCATCAATGCATGTTCTCCTACTATTAGATGAAGGTGTGTTCATTCCAGAAGAAGAACTTAGCACACATGATGTGGATAAAGTATAGAAAAATCGTGCCACTGAAGATAAATTTGCTGAAGGAAGAATGCCCCCCAGCAGTTAGGCATCTAAGTGATCATCCTAGACATCAGATAATTGGAGATGCTAGGCAAGGGTCACAACAAGGAGCAGAAGCTTGAACATAGATATGTACTCAAGCATTCTGTCTCATGTTTAGCCCAAAAGGTTTGAAGATGCCTACATAGAGCCATTTTGGATTGTGGCAATGCAAGAAGAACTGAACTAGTTCAAAAGGTGTAAGGTTTGGAAGTTGGTTCCCAGACCATAAGGACAAAACATTATTGGAACCAAGTGGATTTACAGGAACAAGCTTGATGAAAATGGTGTTATAATTAAGAATAATGCTAGGCTGGTGGCTAAGGGATATTGACATGAAGAAGGTATTGATTTTGATCAAACAGTTGCACAGTAGCTAGGATAGAGACCATCAGACTATTCCTTTCATATGCTGCCCACAAGGTGAAAGTGATGTGTTAGATCTGAAATACTCTAGAGGGGGGGGGGGTGAATAGAGTATTTTTGAATCCTTAAACAAACTTTACAGCTTTTGCTGTAATTGAGAAAGTGCATAAACAACTTAATAAAATATAAACACAGCAATCCTAAAAAGCACAAACACAGCAAGAACAAAAGGAAAGGGCAACCAGACGACACAAGAAATTTATAGTGGTTCCCCAACCTGGGTACATCCACTCTTCTACCACCCTGGTAGGAATCCACTCAGATTTTTGATCAAGTGCCTGACACCAATGAGCTTTTGATCAGGTGCTCAAAAACCAAACCTCAAGTCTTTTGATCAGGTGACTTGCAACCAGGAATAACTTTTGAAGGGAGTTATAACCTTTTATACAGAGGGGGTGAGAGATGATATTATCTTCCCTTTCTCAATGTACAACTGAGAAGACTTGTGGATATGATTTTAGCAAATGGCTCCCCCTGTGATGTTGAATGGTTCAGGGAAATCTGGAGCTTTGCTTCAGGGTGATAGGACTTAAGTCTTTAAGCCTTGACCAGAAAGATCTTCAGGAACTTCTTGACAGATAGAATAGTTGTTGTCCTTTGAAGTGTCCTGGAGAGTTCAAGAATGAAGACTCTTGATTTTGATTATTTGTTCTTCTTCTTCTGGTAGCAGGTTGTACTTCTGGTCTAGGGCTTCTTGAGTTGTTGTATCAGAGTTCTGAGAGAGAGCAGAGAATTTATTGTTGCAGACTGATTGTTATTTTGTTATTTGTGTGTCTCTGTTCTATTCTTCTCTATTGCACTCTAGTTAGGAAAAGAGAGAAAATCTCTTTTCTATTTCCTGTCAAAATTGTCTTTCGAAATTTGAATTCCTCTGTAATCAATGCTGACGGCCTTGAGAATAAACTGCATTGATTTATTTCCCCAACTGTCCTATGGAAAAAAGGCAAGTAATAATCCTGGAGAAGACCATAATTAATGCTTTGTCTAACGGTTATATTCAGAGAATATTGAAGAATTAATTACTTAGGAATTATTGTATTAGGAAAGGGACAGAAGACTTGAAATGACTAAGTCTGGATTCGTCGAACAGAAATCGTCGAGCTGAGTCCACAGTTCGTCGAGCTGAGAAGTTGTGTTCGTCGACCAGACAGCTTATATTCGTCGAGCTGAGTTCCAAGATCGTCGAGCTGAAAACAGAACTGCATTCTCTAGAAACTTTGCCTTTTCTGTGTATGGAGTTCGTCGAGCTGATAGCTGATTTTGACTTACTGATAACTTGTCGACAGAACTTCTGGGGAATGTGTCGACACAGGTCCTGGGTGTCGACATATTACTTCTTATCTCGACATGACTGTTGTGTTGACAGAAATCGGAGTGTGTTGACATAAGTCCTGTGTGTCGACACAATTGTTGTTGGTGTCGACACAATTACTTCTTATCTCGACATGGCTGTTGTGTTGACAGAAATCTGAAGTGTGTTGACATAAGTCCTATGTGTTGACACAATTGTTGTTGGTGTTGACACAAGTCTTGCTTCTGGTGTTGACACAAACTTCTGGTGTGAAGTGTTGAAGTACCCAGAAATCCTCGACCTGAGAATCTATTTCATCGAGCTGAGAATCTTGAATTCGTCGACTGAAGATGATTCTAGACTAAGAAAAATGAGAAACTTCTGGAATAATAAGCTGAAGTAGAGAACCCAGAATTCGTCGAGCAGAGAACTAAGTTCGTCGACCTGAGTCTAGAGAACATAGTCTGGACTTGGAATGTTGAAGGTAGAGTCCAAAGATCGTCGACCTGAGAATCAAGTTCGTCGAGCTCAGCTCAGAGAATTTTCTCTGAGGTCGTCAAGCTGAGGACGACTATCGTCGACCTGAGTTCGACAAACGTCGAACTCATTTTACTGAGTATTTGGAAAATCTCTAGGTCTTGAGTCGCTGCCAGTCTGATGATGGCTGGTCCATGTGATGTTGAAATTAAGGACTTAGCCTAGACTCTAGGACACAACTATTGACTATACATGATGGGTCACGAGATCCTAACTTAGTGAACCTAGCCCAAATCAAACTAGGGATCCAACAATCTCCCCCTATTTGGGTGAGGTCACTAATTACAGAGTCATACTAAACTGAAAATAAACAAAGCAAGAAAGCATATATCTGGCAGAGATCAATAACACGTGCAACAGATATATATACACAGATAAGCTTTATTCAGAAATAAAAAAGCAGTTTAAAACATAACAGAAATTAACTAGTTCAGAACTCATTTCTTTTGCTTCTTCTCTTTTGGCTTCTCTTCTTTGCTCTTGTCTCCAGGCTTGGTAAAAACAATCTCTCCAATTGGATCAGAAGCTTGCACTTTGGTCATGGTCATATCAGCAGCCCCTATAATCTTCAAAGATGTGGCTCTGGGGACTATTGCTTCTGGGTGCAATTTCATTTCATCAACATTGAAAAATTTGTTAGCTTTATCAAACCTTTTAAGCTATTCTTTCCTGTATTTTGACATTGTTGTATATTCTGAGGGATCCTTTCCTTCAGCTCTGGCTTTATTGATCATTGAAAGGCCAACAAGTTCTTGGAACCTGGCCATCCTAGCTGAAGTACCTGTTTCTGGATCTTCAAAGGGTATAGGAGGAGAAGGAGGTCTGTTGGAGCTTTCAGCTTGTTGAGGTTCAGGAAGTTTTTGTTGTTTTTGCTGTTGATTTTGCTGTTGTTGAGTAGGCTGGTTCTGCTTGCTTGACGGATACTGTCTTTGATGGCTGCTTTCTGAAGATGGGGACCTACCCTGATGTCTTTGATAAGTTTGAAATTGGGTAGTCCTTTGAGAAGATATGCCTGAAGCACCAGCAGCTGGAGGAGGAGGAGGAGGAGGGTCCCTTCTATATTTCTGAGTTGGAGGAGGGGAGAATCTTCTGCTTCTTTTCCTTTGATTCTATTGAATCTTGGATAACCACATCCAAGCTTGCATCCCTTTATATGGAGTTATCTTCTGAAGAATATAGTAGGGAGTGTCATTGGTTGGATTTAGTTTAGGAGAAGGAGGATGAGGTGCTTTCCTCTTCTTAGACACTTTCTTCTTCTTTGGATCCTCATCAGAATCCTCATCCTCATTATCATCATCATCATCATCAGATCACTGAGGATTATCATATATATCATCTAAAGCTTTCAGGACCTCAGTAGAAATAATAGGCTTCTCAGGCTTAGATGGAACTGGAGGAAAAACTACAATAGGAGCTGGAGAAGAAACTTCAACAGGAATAGGAGAACTAACTCTGGCAATGCTTTCAGCAGCTGCCTTATTCTCTTCTTCAATGTCAGCCAAGATCAAGGCATAAAGATCTGGCATTGGAGAGTCATCCATAACAAAACTGCAGGCAGAAATAATTTCTAGACGGGATGGGATGACTACAGGTTCTGGAATAACAAAACTGTCTCTTAGTTGCTTGGCAACCTTAGGACTGATAGGGGAAGAATATGGAACAACAGCCAAAGATGGCTTAATATAATCTACTGGAGGGAAGCTCAAAAATGCAGTATCAAAAATTTTCAACAAATTTTCTAAATCTACTGTGGGATTAATGATGAAATCACCAACAGTAATTATCTCTTCTTGTGCTGACTCTTCTACATCCATGTCAGTCTCAATAAAAGTAATGAAATCAATAAAATCTGTATCAATAAACTCTATATCTACTGCTGTTGATACTGCCTCTACATCTGCTGGAGCTGGAGCTGCTGGAACAGAAACTAAAACTAAAACTGCTGCTACTTCTGGAGCTGCTGCAGCTTCTTCATCAAGCATCACCCCCTGCCTAGTTTCAGTAATAACTGGATCCAGGCCCCTAAATGAAGATGGGGCAGCAGTGAGGGCAGATATCTGGGCAGATAGTGTAGATATGGAAGTAGCAATAGGTGTAATGGCCTCTACTATGATTGTTTTGAGGAGGGGTGTGATGAGGGCAATGACAGAGGAGATGGTGGAGGGGTCCAGTGTTGGAGTGGCAGAAAGTGTTTAAGATGGTGGTTGAGTGGAAATATTTGGAGGGATGGTAGATGTTGGGGAGGTTGGAGGAGGAGCATCTTGCATTTGAACATCCTGTGAGGATTTATTTAGAGGAGGAGGAGAATTGGGAGGAGATGTCAATAGATTGAAGGATGGTATGGAGGACAAGTGGGGTGGAAGAGGAGATGATGGTGGTGATGGAGCTAGTGAGGCATGAGGAGATTGAGGAGGTGTACCATGTGGTGATGGAGAAGGTGTAGGAAGATGAGTACGTGTTGGAGAGATATGAACGGGGGAAGATGGAGGTGTGGGAGTATGAATGATGGTGGGGGCTGTGGATGGAATTTGGATGGCTGGAAGAGATGGTGGTGAGGGAATGCTCTCTTCAGCAGGGTGGGGATTGGATCTAACAGCCCTTGTGCTCTCAAAAGCTGTGGTGGAAGAGGTTGAAGCCTTAGAGGGCTTGGAGATTGTCCTCTCCCACCTGCCAAACAAGGCATAGGTTAGCCTTTTGCTGGCATTTATGAATATGGTCGGGGAGACCAGTGATTCGACAGCTTTTTCCTTTAAGAAGATCCCCAAGATCCTTCCAAAACACACTTCCTTTTTGTTATTCTTCTTCCTGATGAGATCAAAGATGATCTAAGCCCAAGCCACTTGCTTTTTATTAACCACCGCACACATAACCAGAAACTGATGCCTGGTTATATAATCATAGGCAGTGTGCTTGCCTAGCCAGACGTTCCCAACAATATCTGCCAGAAACTTGTATTCTGCAGATAAATGTTTCTTCAACAATTTATTAGGGTTATCTCCAGCATAACCCATCATGCTTAACATCATATCATATTCCTCATTCTCAATTTCTAGTTCGGCTTCTCCATTATTCAAACCAAAAATTTCAGTCAAAACGGCGGGAGATAGAGAAACAGTGTTACCCGCAATTGTTCCAATCATGGTATTCTCCTCTATAGTTGAAGATGTGTAGACCCATTCTCTAATCTCAGTTCCAGATATTTTAATCTTTGTTGTCATCAGATTCTTTAGTTGCTGCTCTTCCAGAAGTTCCAGAATACTCAGAAATATCGAGTCCGAATGCTAAAAAGAATCAAAGTCGACATCGAAGCCGGTGTCGAACTTCATCGCAGCCAATGTTCCCACTGGAATCGCCATGAAATCACCTGCAGCAGAGAAAAACGGTAAATATACCTATTTTTCTGTACATTAGTTTAGTTGTTTTCATTTAGTTTTGTCCTTTTTACTTATTTTTATTCAATAAAATGCTCCTATTTTTGTAAATATTATACTAACTTGTTTTATTTTATTTTTCAGGAAAAAATCAAAATCTGCAAAAAATGTCATGTCACGCCCGTGACAAATTGGTCACGCCCGTGACCAGGGCATGACACGTCAAAAACTGTGAAATCAGCAAATTTTGAAGAGAAAAGCTTGACACGCCCGGGGTCACGCCCGTGTCACCCGACACGGGGCGTGACCCAAGCCCGTGTCCACCCGCTCGACGTTTCCAGCTCAACGATCGTCGACCTCTTCGACATGCCCAGAGTCAGGCCCGTGACCTAGGGCATGACTCAATCTCAGCTCAACGATTTCAACTCGACACTTTGCGCTCGACATTCGTCGAGTGTCGACACCAACTGACACGCCCAGAGTCATGCCCATGACTTGGGGCGTGACCTTTCCAGCTGGCCCGACAAGACCTGCCCGAAGACTTTCGGCGCAACCCGCGCCCAGATCCACCTGCTTGACACGCCCAGCATCACGCCCGTGACCTGGGGCGTGACCACTACGAGACCGACACGTGTCCAGCCCGAAGTCCACTTTCCCGTCAAATCGCCGGCCGCCTTCGCAAATAGTACTGACACGCCCCCTGTCACGCCCGTGACCAAGGGCGTGTACTTGTAAATTTTTTCCTATAAATTCCAGTGTTCTGCTTGAGTTCCTGTTCCCCTTTTTGGATCCATTTTGCTTAGAAGTTATGCTGTTGGGATGAGTTCCAAATGCTATGTAAGGGATATTTTCTCCCCCTCTCTTTAGCTTTTTGTTTTTGTTCCTTTGTAACCGTGTTTTTACTTAATAAAATGTGTTATTTTTGTCTCTTTATATGGTGTTGGAATGAGTCTAAGCAACACTCTCTTAAGCAATCTTACTTTTCATTTTATTTTAACTTAGTTTTAGTTCTTCTTTATATGTGTGTGTGTGTGTATGAGATTAGTTTTCTTGTTTTTATGTTTAGTTATTTTTACATTGTTTTGGTTTAACTTAGATTTTTATAGTTTCTAATTCATCCCTATAGATCCGTAAAAACGTTTTCAAAGTGTTTTTCATCTTTTTTAACTTAGCTTTTTATTTCGTAAAACTTTTTCGTTCTTTTCCCTTTATTCGCACTTTTTTAGCATTTTTACGGAGTTACAGGAATGATAATATAGTCGTTTTAATTTTTCGTGCACTTTGATTTTTCGTTTAAACTTTTGCTCCTTTTATTTTCTGTCTTCATTTTAATCATTTCTACCGCATTCTAGCGGTAGAAATGTATTCATTTTTATTTTCCAAGCACTTGCATTTTCATTTTTGTTTGCAAAACTTTTTCGCTCATTTAATTTTTATTTTCACTTTTTATGCATTTCTACTGCATTTTAGCGGTAGAAATGCAGTTGTTTTAATTTTTCGGTAACTTAGTTTTTTGCAATTTTTTGTGTGTGCGCATTTATTTCCGCCTACTCGTTAAGAGTTAAATGGCGCTTGCTTATTTTACTTTCTATAGAGTGCGTGAGTTTGTAATTTTCTTTATTTCCGCCTACTCATTCGAGTTAAATGACAGGTCTTTATTTTCCCTACTCATTTGAGTAGGATTTGTGTGTGTGTGTTTTCATTTATGTCGAGAGAGTGTGTGCATGAGTTTTACTTTATGTCGAGTGTGTGCGTGTGTTGCATTTTTTAGTCCTTCTCATTTGAGTAGGACCCGCTTTCTTTCTCCCGCCCACGCATTTGTGCCGGGACTCGCAATTTACAGCTTTCTTCAGTCCTACTCGTTTGTGTAGGACTTGCAATTTTCAGCTTTCCTTTACTGCTTTCATTTTATCGCTTCATTTATTGCTTTCTTTATCGCTTTATTTACTGCTTTTCTCGCAAGCCGTCCCCATTCCGATGAGTGGCTAATCGTTTTTAGCCCTCGGCATCGAAGAGCATTGAGACAGATAAAATAGCTTAAAATAATTAAAGGTCATATCTTTCTAATTAATTAAAATTACTTAAGGTTTGCCCGGGGTTAATGATGCGTAGGACCACATATCGATGTGTGGGACCTATTTCCGTAGTCCATATGCTAGCTAGCTGAGAGGCCGTGCATATGGACCGATCACCCCTTGGCAAAGAGAGTTCCGCACTAACCCTCGAGAGAGAAGGCGCGCCAACTCTACCGGATTGGGTTCCCCACCCAATAGCGGGGTTCTTAGCGTAATGCGGGCGTTAAGAGGAATCCTTCGTCGGACTAACGTTCGGTCGAATAGTCTTAGCGTTCAGGTGAGCGATAGCCCTATAGCTAGGTGAGCTCATTTTAGTGGAACCTCCACGGCCAAGTCTCCGCCTTAATTAATTAGAAACTTAGGAACTCTTTTTATTTAAATTCTATTTTTGTTCATTTGTTTTCTCTGTGTCATCGAGCTAAGCTCTTCATCGGCACCACTTTCAAGCTTTCTTTTTGTGTTTTCTGCCATTTTCTGCTTTTTATTATATATAAAATATCCCGACAAGATAAAATTATCGGTAAAATAATAGTCCCCTCCAGGGAAGAGTAGAAATAATCGAACCAGCCCCGAGAACAATACGACCTCGATATTCCACCTGGAATATCCTGTACTACTCACGATAGGTGCACTTGCCTCCTTTTGTTAAAACTCGATCTAAACAGTTTTATATCCAAATAAATAAATACGCGCGCCCCGTTTTCTAAATAAAATCACTTCGTCTTTTTCTCAAATAAAACCGCCGGGTCGCCGTGTGACCGTAAATAATTTTGGAGTTTAACATGCATCAAGTTTTTGGCGCTGTTGCCGGGGACAAGTCGTTTTCGTTATTTTGAACCCTGGAAATCTATTAATTTTACCTTATTATAAAAACCCATATATAATAATAATAATAATAATAATAATAAACTACTTAAAAAAAACTTTAAAAAAATATATATATATATTTTTTATCATATTATTATTATTTATAAAATATTTTTTTTAAAATGACGTCATTTTCTACTACCAAAACAAAACAACACAAAAAAAACTAACTTAAAAACCAAAAAACTCCAAAAACTTGCAAAAGTTTAAAACTTAAAAAAATCTAAAAACTCTATAAAACCTACAAATCCTAAAAACCAAAAATTTAAAAAATCTAAAAACAAACAAACACAAAAAAAAAACTCTAAAACCAAAAACCTAAAAAATCTAAAAACTTCAAAAATGAAAAAAAAACAAACATAATAAAAAAAGAGAAAAACTTAACAATTAAAAAACTAAAAAAAAACTAAAAAACCACAAAACCATTACAAAAAAATTCTACTTCAAAAAAAAACCCAACAAATTATAATAATTTGATTTTTTAAAAAAAACAATGTTTATTTTTCGCTTATTTTATTTTAACTTGTTTTGCTTCGGCACTTTCCGCTCTTGTGCGCATTAGGGTAGCATATATCTGTACACGCTCAAAGGCTAAGACGTTACCTTCGAGTCACACATGCACTTGCCCCCCCCCCCCACCGCCCGCATACCTTTTGGCCGACTTTCTCTTTTCTATTTTTTTTCGTTATATTTTTGCTTCTTCTTCTAACAATAATGCAGGGTTTCGACCCGGGCCTCCCCGTACTCATCTTCAGGGAAGCTCCTACCCTCCCTTTTTATTTTTGTACTTATTATATTTTATATATTATCTGTTCCGCATACTTAGATTGCAACATTGGGGACAATGTTGGGTTTAAGTATGGGGGTGTTTTCCTATACTGCATTTTTTATTCTGTACTCATCAAAAATTACAAAAACATTACAAAACTTAAAATCTAAAAAAAAAATTTTGTTTTTATTATCATAAAACTTCAAAAAAAATTCATAAAACTCAAAAATTCAAAAAACTTTTTACTTTGTAAATTTTTTTTTTTTGTAAAAAAATTCCCCCCCCCCATCTTCTTATTTGTAAAAGCTTGCATTCTGCCTGCCCGCGACGTTCGACTCATCGAACCAACCATTCAAATAAGAGTCTGTTAGCGGGGGCAGCAATCGAGTTTTTACTTTGTACCTTTTTGTAAAAATCTCTCTTTCCCCCCTATCTTCTTTGTAAATAACATTTCTTTCTCTCCTCTTTCTTGTAAATAACTTATCTACAAAAACTAAAAAATCAAAAAAAATTGAAAATCCAAAAACCCTAAAAAGATAAAAATCTAAAAATCCTAAAAAGATAATAATTAAAACACAAAAAATGATAAAAACTCTAAAAATTCCAAAAATAAATGTTTTGTTAAATTATGTAACAAAATAATTCGAATATATCATATCTTAACCCTTTTTATTTTCCAAAAATCTAGTTTCGAGTTAATTTATATGCGAATTTTAGTTATTTTTTGCTTACTATTCATTTATTAATTAAAGTTTGACAGATTTATGTGTCTGGGGTTATGATTTAAAGAATTTTTTATGTCTTTTCCTTATAATAGGGAACTTGTTTTTCACCATCACTTCTAAATTTTATAAATAGAAGCTCGTTTTTTATGTTAGAAAATAACATCCATGGATTTCAATTATTTCTACTCTTTGCTTTTAGAAACATTGGAACGTTCCTTTTAAAAAGGTTGCTCTCAGAACTTTTTTATTAAAATCTAGTTTTCTTTTTGAAACAATAAACCCACTTCCATTTTTTTTCATGTCTTACTTGACATGTTTACCCCTATCCATTAAAAGATCTTATGTCAATAGGAATAAGATTTCATTCCGTAAACATAGTCACCCAATATTTAAAAAGATTATATGTTATGGAGTAAGAGGATAAAATTCATTACTTCTACACATATACATTGGGTTATTTATTATGAAGAAAGAAAAAAAATTTATGTGTTAGGAAAATAAGATTTCATTTTCCTAACTATCCAAAAACCAAAAAAATTGGAGGTCGAGAAAAAATTGCCTCGCCTCAATATTCAAGCCTTCTTCAAAAACCACCAAACCACTTATCTCATTTCAATGATTGTAGACTTAATTTAAAATTTTTTGAGAGCATAACTTTTAAATTGCATTATTTCCTTTAACTTCTTTTAAGCTAAGGTTTTTTATATAAATCCAATCCATCTTTGTTAAACTAACAAAAATAAATTTTTGCTTTCTATTTTATTTTATCTACAAGTTTTTTTGAAACTCTTCCTCTATTTATAATATTTCATAAATTAGGAATTAATTCTTTAACCCCGGATGTTTATTTTGATCTCACTTTTAATTAATTCAAGCGGTAGCTAAACTTAGGATTTCTTTTATTCCTTATAAGTTCATCTCCAACTTTTGCTCTGGAATAGCAAAAGCTTAAGTATGGGGGTATTTGATGAATTGTAAATATACCTATTTTTCTATACATTAGTTTAGTTGTTTTCATTTATTTTTGTCCTTTTTACTTATTTTTATTCAATAAAATGCTCCTATTTTTGTAAATATTATACTAACTTGTTTTATTTTATTTTTCAGGAAAAAAATCAAAATCTGTAAAAAAATGTCATGTCACGCCCGTGACAAATTGGTCACGCCCGTGACCAGGGCGTGACACGTCAAAAACCGTGAAATCAGCAAATTTTGAAGAGAAAAGCTTGACACGCCCGGCGTCACGCCCGTGTCACCTGACACGGGGCGTGACCCAAGCCCGTGTCCACCCGCTCGACGTTTCCAGCTCAACGATTGTCGACCTCCTCGACACGCCCAGAGTCACGCCCGTGACCTAGGGCGTGACTCAATCTCAGCTCAACGATTTCAACTCGATACTTTCCGCTCGACATTCGTCGAGTGTCGACACCAACTGACACGCCCAGAGTCACGCCCGTGACCTGGGGCGTGACCTTTCCAGCTGGCCCGACAAGACCTGCCCGAAGACTTTCGGCGCAACCCACGCCCAGATCCACCTGCTTGACACGCCCAGCGTCACGCCCGTGACCTGGGGCGTGACCACTGCGAGACCGACACGTGTCCAGCCCGAAGTCCACTTTCCCGTCAAATCGCCGGCCGCCTTCGCAAATAGTACTGACACGCCCCCTGTCACGCCCGTGACCAAGGGCGTGTACTTGTAAATTTTTCCCTATAAATTCCAGTATTCTGCTTGAGTTCCTGTTCCCCTTTTTGGATCCATTTTGCTTAGGAGTTATGCTGTTGGGATGAGTTCCAAATGCTATGTAAGGGATATTTTCTCCCCCTCTCTCTTTAACTTTTTGTTTTTGTTCCTTTGTAACCGTGTTTTTACTTAATAAAATGTGTTATTTTCGTCTCTTTATATGGTGTTGGAATGAGTCTAAGCAACACTCTCTTAAGCAATCTTACTTTTCATTTTGTATTAACTTAGTTTTAGTTCTTCTTTATATGTGTGTTTGTGTGTATGAGATTAGTTTTCTTGTTTTTATGTTTAGTTATTTTTACATTGTTTTGGTTTAACTTAGATTTTTATAGTTTCTAATTCATCCCTATAGATCCGTAAAAACGTTTTCAAAGTGTTTTTCCTCTTTTTTAACTTAGCTTTTTATTTCGTAAAACTTTTTCGTTCTTTTCCCTTTATTCGCACTTTTTTAGCATTTTTACGGAGTTATAGGAATGATAATATAGTCGTTTTAATTTTTCGTGCACTTTGATTTTTCGTTTAAACTTTTGCTCCTTTTATTTTTCTGTCTTCATTTTAATCATTTCTACCGCATTCTAGCGGTAGAAATGTATTCATTTTTATTTTCCAAGCACTTGCATTTTCATTTTTGTTTGCAAAACTTTTTGGCTCATTTAATTTTTATTTTCACTTTTTATGCATTTCTACCGCATTTTAGCGGTAGAAATGCAGTTGTTTTAATTTTTCGGTAACTTAGTTTTTTGTAATTTTTGTGTGTGCGCATTTATTTATGCCTACTCGTTAAGAGTTAAATGGCGCTTGCTTATTTTACTTTCTGTAGAGTGCGTGAGTTTGTAATCTTCTTTATTTCCGCCTACTCATTCGAGTTAAATGGCAGGTCTTTATTTTCCCCACTCATTTGAGTAAGATTTGTGTGTGTGTGTTTTCATTTATGTCGAGAGAGTGTGTGCGTGAGTTTTACTTTATGTCGAGTGTGTGCGTGTGTTGCATTTATTTAGTCCTTCTCATTTGAGTAGGACCCGCTTTCTTTCTTCCGCCCACGCATTTGCGTCGGGACTCACAATTTACAGCTTTCTTCAGTCCTACTGGTTTGGGTAGGACTTGCAATTTTCAGCTTTCCTTTACTGTTTTCATTTTATCGCTTCATTTACTGCTTTCTTTATAGCTTTATTTACTGCTTTTCTCGCAAGACGTCCCTATTCCGATGAGTGGCTAATCGTTCTTAGCCCTCGGCATCGAAGAGCATTAGGACAGATAAAATAGCTTAAAATAATTAAAGGTCATATCTTTCTAATTAATTAAAATTACTTAAGGTTTGCCCGGGGTTAACGATGCAATCTACATATATTTGTACTAATAATGTTTGGTCCTTATGATGTCTAGTGAATAGTATCTTATCTTCTATGCCTCTAAAGAACTTATGCTCTATCAAAAAGCTAGCTAAAATCTCATACCAAGCTTTTGGAGCTTGCTTTAGACCATAAAGAGCTTTTTGCAATTTAAAAACAAAAGAGGGGTGAGTTAGAGAGACAAAACATGGAGGTTGTTCAACATCAACCTCTTCTTTTTATACTCCATTCAGAAAAACACTTTTCACATCCATCTAGTAGACCTTGAATTTCTTGAAAGCTGCATAGGCAAGGAATATTCTGATTGCCTTTAATCTTGCCACAGGTGCAAAGGTTTGGTCATAATCTATTCCTTCCTCCTACCTATATCCTTGAGCAATAAGTCTAGCCTTGTTTCTCACAATCACTCTTTGGGCATCCAGCTTGTTTTTGTAAACCCATTTGATTCCAATTACTGGGTGGCTTTGGGGTCTTGGAACCAAGTCCCAAACTCTACATCTCTCAAATTGGTTTAATTCCACCTGCATTGTAAAGATCTAGTGGGGATCTTGCTCTGCATCACGGATGGATAGAGGTTCAACCTGAGAGAGAAAATAGGCATGCATCAAATCTTGGTTTAGTTGATGCCTTGTCTGTACAACTGCTGATATATCTCCAATCACTTGAGATCTGAGGTGACCTCTCAGTGTGACAAGATCAGTGGGTGGAGTTGGTTCTGTAACAGCATTAGGAACTAATTCCTCTTATGGAATTATGTTTACTGTTGAGGGATGATCAATTCCTTCAGTGCCTTCATCTTCACTTTCTTCAATGACTTGTGGAGAAGGATGTGTTGGAACCTCTTGGGTGAGGTTTAGTCTATCCAAACTTTCACACAAGTGAGGTACCTGCAAAATGCTATTGGTAGAAATCTCTTTCTCCTTGCAAGACATGTTAGTTTCATCAAATATAACATGAATGGATTCCTTAATTTTTAGTGATGATTTGTTAATAAACCTATAAGCTTTGTTTACTTGGGAATATCCTAGAAAGATTCCCTCTTCAGCCTTAGCCTCAAACTTTCTAATGTATCTTTTATTATTGTTGTGAATATAACATACATATCCAAATACTTTAAAATAGTTGATTTTAGGTTGCTTCCCTTTAAGTAATTCATAGGGGTCCTGTTCTTTAGTTTATGTATCAGGCTTTTGTTCAGGACATAATTTACAGTGTTTACAGTCTCTGCCCAGAAGGTTAGTGGCATGTAAGCATCTGCAAGTAATGTACCTGCAGCTTCAATTAGTGTCCTATTTTTCCTTTTAGCTACCATATTTTGTTGGGGAGTTCTAGGAGCTGAGAAGCAGTGTCTGATACCTTCCTTCTCACAGAACTCATGCATAAGAAGAGACTCAAACTCTGTGCCATGATCACTTCTAATCAATCAACATGAGTAGAGAACTCAATCTGTGTAGTCCTGAGAAAATCTGTAAGAACCTTAAAGGTATCTGACTTAGATCTCAGAAAGGACACCTAAGTGAACCGTGAGAAGTCATCCAGTATAACTAAGGTGTTTGATTTCCCTCCTAGGCTTCGTATAGCAATGGGTCCAAAGAGATCCATGTGTAGCAAATACAAAATCCTAGGTGAATCACTTTTATTAATAGATTTAAAACTAGATTTAGTTTGCTTGCCTAGTGGACAAGCCCTACAAAGGCCTTCCTTCTTGTAGGGGCCAGAAGGTAAACCTCTAACAAGGTTGTCTTTTGATAGCCTATCAATGTTTTTCAACTTTACATGACCTAGCCTTTTATGCCATAAATTATTCTGATTACTAGTTATATTAAGTAAGCAGATATCAGAATTGGCAGAAAGAAAATCAACTAAGTATATGTTGCCTTGTCTATTCCCAATTAAAACAGTTTGTTTTTCTTTAGTAGAAATGGTGCAAGAGGATGAGTTAAAGTGTACCTGAACCTTCATCACATAACTGACTTATGGAGATGAGGTTATGCTTGAGTCCTCTGACATATGTCACTTTCTTGAAAGTAACTGCTCCAATCTTCACTTCTCCAAAACCTTCAGACTTGCCACATTTTGAATATCCAAAGATAACCTTTGGTCCTAGCTTGGACTTATAGTTGGTTAAGAAATCCTTGCAGCCAGTCATATATTTGGAGCAACCACTGGCCAGATACCACGTTTGATTATTTACTAGACAGCTCTTCACCTGCAATGAGAAACAATTAATTGTTCTTGACCCAGGTTACCTTGGGTCCCTTATTTTGCTTGTAAGAGAAACTGGATATAACAGAAAATTCAGGTTGAGACTTATATCCTAGTCGGTGATATCTTCTAGGTGGTATTACATGAGCTTATGCCCTTCACAAGACATAATGCTACTCCATTCTTTACAGGAGCTCAAATGAAGATGACTTTGGGTCCATTCTTTGCAGTAGTGTAGTCCTTTAGAATGCTCCTTGTTCCAATCATGTGAATGGAAAATCCACTGTTCAAGTACCATATATGGATATGTCCACTTGGACTAACCTACAAGACATAAATTAGTTAACCTTAGGACCCCAATCTTATTAGGGCCTAGGTGCAAGTTAGTCTGATAATGAACATGCCTTCCTGCAGTTCTTCTGGCTAGTAAGCTCTCTTGCTCTTAACACACTTGGATTGTGCCAGCAATCAATAGCATAGTGGCCCACCTTGCCACAACACCTGCACTCATGGATATAGTACCTTCTTTTGGTTGGATCCCGTGGACAACCTTAAGGGGGGATACGGTTTTTCACGTTTATTACAATTTAAAATATTTTGACCCAGACAATCAAGTTCTAGAGACTACCACGGAGCATTAGGTAGATAACAAGTGGCGGTAAGTCACATAACTCATTTTCTTGGGTAATTACCTTGAGCACCACACACAAGAAATTAAAACAGTATTTGCAGTATACTCATGTAGGTAATATCACAGAAAATAATTTTCATTACAACATTTAAATACAATAATAGTTTTTGAACAACTGCAAAACTGTAATCTTCGTGACGACAAAGATTAAAGGAGGTGAGAAATAAAACAATTGTGTTTTCTATACCAACCTGCTCCATGGACTGGTTGGCTCTATCCCTTTCCATCCAAAAAGGTCCTCATTCCGACTCTTCACCTCCATGCAAGGAAGGGTCTTATAGCCCTGCTAGATCCTCCGATTTAGACATCCCTATCCCCAGGACGATTTTCAATGGAATCCTCCTCGGATTTCGACGACCCTTACCGGTCGAATTTCCTCACCACAAAATTTAGAAAAAGAAATATTACAAAAATAAGGATGTAAGGAATCTAAAGGATGAAGTTCTCCCTCTTGATTATTTCTCCGATGAGCGATCTGCGGCCAGTGCTCGAGATCTTCGTATGCTAGCAACCAGTTGGATCCTCGTAGTTGATGTAGATCTTGGATCATCGGAGTTGTTCGTTCAAGAATGGGAGGGAGACAACTTTATTCTTCTTTGATAGAGACTTTTGGAACAAAGCTCAAAGAGAGTGGCCGAACTGTAGAATGCATGAACTACTGTCTCTTTTTGATCCTAAGATATGATGACACGGAAAGCAAGGCGGCCTTATATACATCTTCGTGAAAATAGGCTACTACTGACGGTATGACTAGAGCCCGGCGGTTGGTTCGCACGATTGTTGTGTCGGCTGTCCTCCAAATTATAAATAATATTCAAAACGACTATTTTCCTTTTTCCATTGCTAGCACGACGCGGTAAGAATATAATACCCAGCTATAGACTTGTCTCAACTCTCTCAATGCCCTAGAGCGTTGAGTGGATGAAAGTATCTAGTTGTCTACCTAAATCACCTAGAGAGGGTGAATAGGTGAGTTCTGCGTCTTTTGCAGAATAAAAACTTAAGAGAAATCAACATAAAGAATAACTAAGCACAATCCAGGCGACAAAAGGAATTTATAGTGGTTCCCCTAATCTTGGGTACATCCACTCTCCACCTCACCAATCTAGCACCATGCCTAGCCTCAGCTACTTCACTATATCTCAGATTGCAACAATCCTACAACTCAGAGCAACACACCTACAACTCAGAGATAACACACTCCTACAAGCTCGATCTCACAAGATGGGATCTACAATCGGAAGAACAAACTTCCTACAATCTCAGAGACAAAGCTCCTACAAGAGTTAAAGTAAATGTTACAATAACAGTAGAAAATTTATTCTTCTAGATCTGAAATCTTCAAGGTTCTTCCTTCTTGAAAACTGAAATCTCTGTGAAGAAGTTGAGGAAGAAATCCAGAGAAAACTTGATCTGAAAAACTTGGGATCTGACACGATCAAGTTGATGTTTGAAGAATCTTGAATCTGTGATCTATCTAGTCTTTTCGCCTTGGAATCGCTGGATCGAGAGATGAGCGACAATGAAGAACGATGTTGAAGATGGAGCAGCATCTCCCGATTTATAAAGTGCCATTGCGATTCAGAATATTATTCTTCTTGTTAGGGTTAGTGATTTTTCCGAAAAGACTTTATATAGAACATCGTCTAACTGTCTGAAATCATTAAGGATGATCCACGTGGACCAATCATGAATAACTTAGGTTATTTCGAAATCCCGTCAGACGGTTAAGAATGAAATTTTCTACAACTCTATTTCTCGGGAAGAATTTAATTTCTCGGGAAATGATTTGCTTTCTCAAGAAATGTACTTTGGTTCTCGAGAAAAATATGTTATGCAAAATCTTTTCTTCAACTCTATTTCTCAAGAAGACTTATAATTTCTTGAGAAGGATTTGCTTTCTCAAGAAATGGCATGGCTTTCTCGAGAAATTTACTTAACTCAAATTCTTTGAACTGAAGTACTTATTTCTCGAGAAGGATTTGATTTCTCGAGAAATGATTTGCTTTCTCGAGAAATGGCCTAGTCTTCTCGAGAAATAAATATTTAACGTAAATTCTTAGAACTAAAAGATTGATTTCTCGAGAAAGATTAGATTTATCGAGAAAAATACTTTGCTTCTCGAAAATAATTTTGTCTTCTCTAGAACTGCTTGCCTTTCTCGAGAAATTTACTTGGCCTCTCGAGAAATCTTTAGGGCTTTCTCGAGAAATTTACTTGGAGATAGTTTCAAAACATTCTCGAGAAGTCTTGAGGTTTCTCGAGAAAAGCTTTGCTTTCTCGAGAAATAAACTTGGATTTCTCGAGAAATACACTTCATTTCTCGAGAAAAGGACTTAGAAATTTTTTTTGAAAATTAATTTTGCTTTATTGAAAACCAACAACCTTTCCATTCTTCCATTGCTTTAGTACTTGAAAATGAAGCACATCCCAATAGAGAGGTTACACATGAGTCAACACTATGGATCACACAATGAGGGATTACATTACATGGTCTTGTGTTTGGTGAGCCATTGTAAACTGACATTGGTCTACACTTAGCAATAATGACCTGCAATTACTCAACTAAAAATAGCATCAAATACATAACTAATTCAACTTAGTTCAAGGGTGACTTCACATAAATTTTGGTTATTGTGGATACAATACACAACAATCTTCCCCTATTTGTAGAATTCAGAATCCTCTATACTAAGGAGAATTACATCAAGATAATCAAAGAATTAACTAATAAATAAAGCAATATATGCAAGGAGTGATAAGAAATAATTAGATCATCAAAATTCAAAATTTTATATATGTATAGAATTTGTCCATAGAAATATCTTGGTCCACAACATTCTATAACACTGACAATCATGAATTATTTGTACTGTTGTTGATGATGACGTTCCTTCTGCTCTTCCTGCTTTTTTTGATAACTGAAGGGCTTAGGAAAGTACTTAGGAGGACGAGGAGGAGCATTAGGATTATTATGGCCATATTCACGATCATAAATCCTTCTTTTTGTCATAAATTTTGCATATAGCTCCCACTCCTTATGACTGTAATGATTATCCTTATTATCATGAAAGTCCACAACTAATTTCAAAGTGTCAAGAATTAAGGACTTGGAGGTTGGACTCCAAACTTCAACAAATCTTTTTTTATCCTTTGGGCAGTTGCTTGACTTGGGATGGATCGACTGGCTGAGGCACCATCACCATACTTTCTTTTCTTAGGCACATACACTTCAGGATGTTGGTCTTGAGGTATCTCTAGCTGATCAGAAGTCCAAACTTGAGAATAATGCTCAGGAGGTATTCCACGTTGTTCAGATCTAGGATAAAATGTAGGCATAGACATTTTGATCAAGATTAGGAGTTGGAGCCTCATTTGGGTAAACTTGAAAGTCTAGAATGATTTGATTGTGCATCCACATAGCAGTCTCATAAGTATAAATGTTTACACCTTTAATATGTGTCTCTACACTTGTACTGATCTCTTGTATTTGATTGTCCCACTGAGTCTTCATTTCTTAAACTTATCTCTAGATTTTCTTTTACCTTATCCTGCCCCTTTCCGACTTCTACTGTTAGAGTCTTTATGGCATCTTCCTTGAATTTTCTAACTTCTTCACAGGTTTTGAAGTTCTGTTGTTCAGTTTTCTTCAACAAGAGTATTTGATTGTTAGCCACAATGACTGGTTGATACATGACTTCACCAACTCTAGTGATAGTGTGGTCCAAATCCTTGCCATCAATATTTAGTAGTCTTTTGAATTCACTTATATTGCTCTGAATTTCAGCAAATCTTCTGCTCATTTCTTGCTCAAGAGAAGTTACTCTATCAGTTACCACTTTGAGAGACTTGTCAAAGTACTCTCTCTGCTTGGTCAACATAGACTCAATCTTACCCAAAAGGGTATCATCAAGAATGACTTCAGCTGGAGGAGGTAGAGGAGGTATTGTTGGAGCTGTCCAGATTGGTATTTCTTCAATAACCACTAAACTTTTGCCTCTTTAGGCAGATATCATCACAACCTGAAAGATATGGTACCTAAACACCTAGAGGGGGGGTGAATAGGTGACCTAATCCTTTTCTAACTTTGTTGGCAGCTACTTAGTTAAATCACAGAGTTCTAACTACTTTTGCACAGCAAACAGCAATGACAAAACATACACAGCACAATCACAGCACAGCACACAGTGTTTTATAGTGGTTCCCCAAGATATGGGTACATCCACTTTCCCCCTTCGCCTATCTAGCAGTGTACTAGATTCGGCCAAACTCCTGCACTGTCTCAGAACCCAAATTGGTTCCTACCTCAGGCCCAAAGCCTTACAACTCAGCTTTATCCCAAAGCCTACACTCAGCCAATCAAGGCTTACACTCAGCCAATCCAAGGCCTACACTCAGAGATCTCAATCTCCTACACTCAGGCAAACAAGCCCTACCCTCAGCCTTTATAAATATAGGCTTACAATCACTCAGATCCAAAGGATCCTACAAGTTAAAAAAGATATTACAAAATATAACTCTACAACTCAGAATAATAAGAGAGGAGTTGAGAGATTCTTGATGAGTTCTTGGAAGAACTCAGCTGGATTCACCCTGACTTAGCTTTCTTCAAAGCTTCTTGAGTAGAACTGAATAAGGCTGAATCCTCTGCAGTTGTTCCTTGACCTCTGCCACTTAAGATCCAGACTGAATCTGAATCCTTCTTCTCAGCCTAGTTCCAAAGGCTGATTTCTTGGATGGAGCCCTCTCTCTCCAACTTCTTAGATCTGCAGTTGGACTGCAAGATCTTCTTGTGTTGATACTCTGTGTACTACTTTTCTGATTACTTGAATAATCTGTACTATTTGTTAATCACTTGATCAACTCTTTCAACAACTTCAACAGCAATAGTTTCTGTAAACTGTGGATGCCTATTTATAGGCCTTCTTCATGGTAACCGGCTGGTCCGGTTCATAACTGACTTCTGACATCTCTGACAGTTGCTGTAGTCCGGCTGGATCGGTAGCTGTCATGTCAACCAGTCACTTCTTGAAAATCTCTAACAGTCAGTAAGTGTCGAGACTTTCTGTCTTTAAGTGTCGACACTTATAGACCAAGTGTCGACACATGCTTTGTAAGTGTCGACACAAGTCTATAAGGTGTCGACACATATCCTTATATGTCTCGACACAGATTCTTCTTCATGTGTCGACACTGAAATTGAGTGTCGACACAAGTACTTGTTCTTCTAGCTTTTGCTGAATTCTTCTAAGTGTCGACACATCTCCTTTGTGTCGACACAACTTCTTGTGTTGAATCTGTCTAGTGTCGACACTGCTTCTTGGTGTCGACACATAGTCTTCTATGTTGAAACTTGCTGAGTGTCGACACAGCTCCTTGTGTCGACACACCTTCTTGTTGTTGAGACTTCAGCTGAGTGTCGACACATTCCCATAGTGTCGACACTTGTACTTAGAATAATTTGCTGTTCTTTCTGTTCTTTGCTAAGTGTCGACACAGCTCCATGTGTCGACACTTTCTTCAAGTGTTGAGTCTTTAGCTGTGTGTCGACACATTGTTCTGGGTGTCGACACATACTTCAAATGTTGACTCTTCTGTTGGGTGTCGACACATTGTGTTGAGTGTCGACACTTTCTTCAAATGCTGACTCTTCTGCATAGTGTCGACACATTGTGTTGAGTGTCGACACTTACTTCAAATGCTGACTCTTCTGCATAGTGTCGACACATTGTGTTGAGTGTCGACACTTACTTCAAATGCTGACTCTTCTGCATAGTGTCGACACATTGTGTTGAGTGTCGACACTTACTTCAAATGCTGACTCTTCTGCATAGTGTCGACACATTGTGTTGAGTGTCGACACTTGTACTTAGACTCTGTAGACTTTTACTGAGTGTTGACACAGCTCCAAGTGTCGACACTTTCTGGTATAGACACAGCTTCACTGGGTGTCGACACAGCTCCTTGTGTCGACACTTTCTGTCTGGTGTCGACTCTGCATCCCAGGTGTCGACACAATGACTCCAAGTGTCGACACATCTTGTCTGGGTGTCGACACAAGTCTTCTTAAGTGTCGACACTTTCCCTCTGGGTGTCGACACATGGACTTAGAAACTTTTTGCTTCAGTCCAGTTCTTTCTTAACCTGCACAAGTAACTCAAACATACATCAAATACATTATGATGTATATCATTGAGTTGGGTGAGGCTTCTTCAAATCAGGTACATTTGACCAATGTACCCAACAATCTCCCCCTATTTGGAGAAGTCATAACCCTTAGTCAATGATATACACCATCCATAATTAAAATTACAAAATGATGTACAGCAGATTATAAACAGCAGGGTAAACATAAACATGTAATAAATTCACACATGTATACACATTCAGCATAGCAGAACAAATAAGAAATAGATACTTCTCAGAACAACCATGAAATATATTTATCATATATTGTTCTAACATTTTTAATACACCTTTAATGGTTTACAAAAATGTTTTACATCCAACAGATTTCAACAAGCTTCAAGTTTAATTCCTAATCTATTTCTGATCAGGTTCTTTGATAACTATTCCCTTTCCAGCTTGGACTTGAGCTTTGGCAGGGGCTTCAACAGTTGTAGCATCAGCAGGCTTCTTTCCTTTTAAGTCCTTCTTTTTCAGCTCTTCTGCTTTGATTTTCTGCCTCTCAAAGTAGTGATATGGCTTAGGGAAGTACTTGCTAGGCTCCACAGCAGTAGGAGGTAGCTTTCCCATTTTAGCCTTCCTTCTGAATTGTACTATAGCCTCCTGCCTGATCTCATGTTTTCTCCATTCTGCCTTAGAGAACCATTTGTTCCTGTCATTCATGTTGTCCTTAGCAGCTTTCCAGGCAGTTAGAATTATATTTCTAGAGGTAGTGCTCCATTGTTCAAAATCTAGCTTTTGTTCTGCTTGTTCCCTAAACCTCTTTTTAGACAATTTTGTCTCTTCTTCTTTGTTCAGAACCTCTTGCAGAGCTTCAGAAATAGGTTGAACAACCTTCTCAATATGAACATTGGCCTTGCCCTCAGTTGGGTTATACATTGTGCTGACATCTGCTTGAACCATGTCAAAATCTGGAGGTGGATATATCACTTGAGCTACTTCTTGTTGCTCACCTCCAAGATATATAGTTTGTATTCCTGATTCAGCCACATTATCATCATCACAAAGTGGAGGATAGCCCAGTGTAGCTCTGATGGAGTTAGATATCCATTTGGCATGGTTAGAGCTAGCTTTGACTAATACTCTCTCCCCCTTTATGACTTCTCTGGTCATATGGTCTCTGACATCATCCTTTTGAAACCTTATCTGACTGTCCAAGTATCTGATGCCCTCTTTAAAGTAAGGTATGAGCTTAGTAAGCTGTTCAGAGATGGCCTTCTGGGAATCTTTAATGGCAGTCTTGACAGCAGAAATCTCAGCTTGAAATACCTTATCAAAGTCAGCCTTAGCAGCAGCAGCAGATGTTGAAGGTTCAGCAGTCTTATTCTTCAACTCAGTGACTATAGCATTATGGGAGGCAGACAAATTATCATTCATTCTTAACTGATTCTCCAGCACATATCCTTGCTTTACTGCTATATCATCTACCTGAGCCTTGATCTTCTCCTGATGAGTTGCCAAATAGACCACTGCATTCCCACCCTTGTGGAAGCAGTCAGTCATTTCCTTCTTGTTCAGATTCATCTCAAATCTTATAGATGTGATATCTTGTGCAAGATCAAACTGTAGGGACTTGTGCCCTTCATCCACATAAGCCTCTATTGCCTTCCTTTGCTCATCCAACTTGATCTGTATGGCAATCATCAAAGCACTATAATCAACTGTTGGAGCTTGTTGAACTATAGGCTGTGGGGCAATGGATTGCAAGGCTTTCTTGTAACTCTGACTTCTTCTTTTAAAAACATAGAGTTTCTTCTTCTTGGCCCTAGCACTCTCCTCATCCTCAGAGGCAGAAGTGCTGGCAATATCAACCCTGTCCTTAGGGCTTTGAGGTTTGTCAGCTGGCACAGCAGTTGCCTTTTCAGTTTCCAGCCTAATAGGCTCTTCCAGAACTTCCATGTGCTCCCCCTCAGCAGCAGCACTCTTATCTTCAGCATCAATTTCTTTGTCAAAATCTGCCTGATCCAGATTTAGAAACAAATCTTCCATTGTAAATTCATGAGGGGATGGAGCTGGAGACAGTCTTTGCTCTTCAACCACTGACTCAGGTACCACTTCTTGTTCAGCAGATTTGTCTTCTAAAACAACATCTGGAACTTGACTGTTTAGCTGAGTTTGCTGATGGACATCAGACAAATCAGAATCTACTATAGAAAAATCTAAAGTGTTTAGTTCAGAGAGTACCTCTTGTATAATGGAGGTGGCTTGTTCACTCTCCAGTGTAGAGGGTTCTGCTACACCTGGAAGCTCCCCCTGACTGTGATCCCTATGGATGGGGCTAGCTGGAGGCAGCTCCCCCTGGATCTCAGCAGTCTCTTGAGGAGCAGGAGTCTTTACTACTGTCTCTTCCTCTTGCTCATCAGGTGTGAACACCACCTGTTCTTCACTCTCAGAACTGCTTGAGGACTCTTGTGCCACAACAGCAGTTTTCCTTTTCTTCCTGGGAGGAGTGACTTTCTCTGTAACTGGCTTCTCAGGGGTAGGCATGTCCTTTGACAACACCCTTTCCCATCTAGAAAAGATCCTTTGATCCATCTTCCTCATGTGATTGATCTTACTTCCAGCAGTAGAGCTCATTACCTCTGGTATGGTACCAGCTAGGTAGAGACTGATAATCCTGCCCAGGTTGGGCTTTTTCAGACTTTCCTTTATTTTCTCATAAACTATCATAGACCAATCTGTTCTTAGGGTGAATATTATTCTGGTCATGACATTGAACATGGAGGCTGACACCCTGTCATGCCCTCCTGGCTTACTGAGGATAACCTTTCCCACAATCTCTGACATGAACTTTCCTTGGTTGTTCATGCCTTTCCTATTAAACACAGAACCTATCTTCAGTTTGGGATCAAGTCCACACCAAACTAAAGCTTCCCTAATCTTGGAGGCAGTTACTTCGTCTTCATCTTGAGTCTTAGGTAGCTGGAGTACCTTCCTCAGACTTTTTGGTGAAATCTTGACCTTGGATCCATGAACTCTGGATTTGATTCTGTATCCAGATTCATCAACTGCAGCTCCAGTAAGGAATTCTAGCACTTCCTTCTTCCAAATCTTTGTTGGTCCTGAAACCAAGTATTCAAGTCCAGAATTGGCGACTAGGGTTATCACCGATTTGATTTCTTGATCTGCGTCGTCGAACGCGCCGCGCACTAGCTCATAACCCTCGTTCACGTTCTCCTCAAGCTTAGGAGCCATTAGGGTTTGGAGAATTAGTCTTGAGAAAAGAGAGGTGTCGACACAAGAGTTATGGTCTCGAAACTTTGAAAGCGTGTCGACAAACAAAGACAGAACCCTATTTATACCTTTCTGATTTTGAAGATGAACAGGCGGGACAGCTAGCTAAACATGTGTCGACACTGGCAATAAGTGTCGACACTGACTTATAATGTCTCGACACACATGTGTCGACACAAATTTAGTCAACAGATATTATGTGTCGACACTTGGTTATGTGTCGACACAACATAACTCGACACATCGTCGAGACTTTACTTAGAAAATTCTGAGTAAAACATAAGTGTCGACACCATATTGGATGTGTCGACACCATACTTGACATGTGTCGACACTAACATTCTGAAGTGTCGACACCACATTCCTAGATGTGTCGACACATTTTTCCTGAAGTGTCGACACCTCTATTCTGTGTCGACATAGACTTGTCTATGTGTCGACACCTTTTTACTTAGCCAATTTTCTATTCTGTAAACTTAGTCTAAGTTTATCATCCCTAGTTCAATTTTGAATCTATTGAACTTAGCTTCTTCTAATGGCTTAGTAAACATATCAGCTACTTGTTCATCTGTTTTAACATATTCAAGTGAAATATCTTCTCTTTCTACATGTTCTCTAAGAAAGTGATATTTAATCTCAATATGTTTGTTCTACTATGAGATACAGGGTTATTAGCTATTGAAATAGCACTTGTAGAATCACAGTAAAGTGGAGTTCTACTTACCTGAAATCCATAGTCCTCTAGCTGATGTTGAATCCACAGAAGTTGAGCACAGCAACTTCCTGCAGCCACATATTCTGACTCAGCTGTGGAGATAGCCACACTAGTCTGCTTTTTGCTGCTCCATGAAATTAGTCTTCCACCTAGGAATTGACAGGTTCCAGTAGTGCTCTTTCTATCCTCTTTGCATCCTGCAAAGTCTGCATCTGAATAACCTGTTAGATCAAAGTCTCCATTCCTAGGGTACCAGAGGCCTAGATAGGGAGTGCCTTTTAGATATCTCAAAATTCTCTTGACAGCAGTCAAGTGAGACTCTTTAGGGCAGGCTTGATACCTTGCACAAACACATGTAGCATACATGATGTCTGGTCTACTAGCAGTCAAGTATAATAGGGAGCCAACTATCCCTCTATACAAGGTTTCATCTACAGGTTTCCTGCATCATCCTTGCTAAGAGACATACTTGACCCCATAGGAGTCTTCATGGTACTGGATGAATCCATACCATACTTACTTATGAGTTTTAGGGTGAACTTTGACTGACAAATGGACAAACCACTCTCAGTCTGTTTAACTTGGAGACCCAAGAAAAACTTCAGCTCTCCCATACTACTCATTTCAAACTGACCTTGCATAAGTTTTGCAAACTTTTTGCAAAGGCTGCTTTCAGTAGACCCAAATATAATGTCATCTACATATATTTGGACTAGTATGACATTGCCTCTAGATTCCCTAAGGAATAGAGTCTTATCTATTTTCCCCCTTGAGAACTTGTTCTCAATGAGGAAACTAGATAGGGTTTCATACCAAGCCCTAGGGGCTTGCTTTAACCCATATAAAGCTTTCCTAAGTCTATAGACATAATGAGGTAGAGTTGGATCAACAAAACCTGAAGGCTGCTCCACATAGACTTCTTCTTTCAAATTACCATTTAGGAATGCTGACTTGACATCCATTTGGTATACCTTGAATCCTTGATAGGTTGCATAGGCCAAGAACATTCTTATGGCTTCCAGTCTGGCTACTGGAGCAAAGGTTTGATCAAAATCAATACCTTCTTCTTGCCTATATCCTTTAGCAACCAGTCTAGCTTTATTCTTAATGATGACTCCTTGTTCATCCATCTTATTCCTGTAGATCCACTTAACTCCTATTACATTGTGGTCTTTAGGTTTAGGAACAAGTTCCCAAACCTTGCACCTCTTGAACTGATTAAGCTCTTCTTGCATTGCTTCAGTCCATTGTGGATCTTGTATTGCTTCTTCAAATTTCTTAGGTTCAACTTGTGATAGAAAGCTGGAATAGATTGCAGCATCCTGATTTCTGCTCCTAGTTTAAACTCCTTGTCTTGGATCTCCAATAATCAGCTCTACTGGATGATCTCTAAGATGCCTGTGGGCTGGAGGCATCCTCACTTCTGGTTGAACCACTTCAGCATCTGCATCATGCTGTATACCTTGGAATTCTTCAGCAACTGGCACATGTAGTTCTCCCCCTGGACAGCAGCTACTCTCCTCTCCTTGCTGTCTTGCAGCAGGCACTTCTTTTATAGTCAGCTTGTCCATTGTCTTTGTCAAACCTGTGGGGCTGCATACATTGCTAGACAACTCATTGTTAATAAGTTTTGTCTCATCAAAAACTACATGCACTGATTCTTCTACAACTTGTGTAGTCAAGTTGTAGACTCTATAAGCCTTACTATTATTGCTGTACCCAACAAAAATTCCCTCTTGGGACTTGGCAGCAAACTTAGTTAAGTAAGACTTCCCATTGTTAAGTATGAAGCATTTGCAACCAAAGATCCTAAAATAGGATAGGTTTGGTTTCCTGCCTTTCACTACTTCATAGGGGGTCTTGTTTAGCCTTTTAGTGATGGTAGCCCTATTTATAACATGGCATGCAGTGTTAACTGCTTCATCCCAAAAATACTCTAGCAGTGATGTATCACTTAGTAGGGTCCTACCAGCCTCTATCAAGGTCCTATTTTTCCTTTCAGCAATGCCATTTTGCTGAGGTGTTCTAGGTGAAGAGAATTCTTGAAATATCCCAAAGTCTTCACATAGTTTTGTCATGCTTTCAGATTGAAACTCAGTACCATGGTCACTTCTAATTTTGACCACAGTACTATTAAGTTCATTCTGAATTTGCTTGACAAAGCTGTAGAAGACACTAGGTGTTTCAGATTTCTGTCTCAAGAAGAACACCCAGGAAAACCTTGAGTAGTCATCAACAACTACAAAGGTATAGACCTTCCTACCTAAGTTGTGAACTGGCATTGGACCAAAGAGATCCATATGCAAGAGGTATAAACACCTCACAGCATCTTTGTTATCTATGCTTCTAAAGGTGGATTTAGTCTGCTTGCCCTTTTGACAAGCTGAGCAAATACCATCTTTAACACACTTAACTTGAGGACCATTCCTCACTAACTCTTTGCTAAAGAGTTTGCTAATATTCTTGTAGTTTAGATGGGCTAGCCTCTTGTGCCATTTGACACAATGCGAGACTGTCTCATCAGCTACAAGACAAATAGGAGAACCATTGTTCTCAATCATAATGTCTAGGCAGTAGACATTTCTCTTCCTATAACCTGTCAAGATGATCTCTTGATCACTTGACCTCTTGATATGACAACCATTTTTAACAAATGAGATGTCATACCCTACATCACTTAACTGACTTATACTTATTAGGTTGTGTTTCAACCCTTTTACGTAAGCCACTTGAGTAATGGTAACAAGGTTTGAAGAAATGTTACCAAACTCTTTGATGATTCCTTTTTCAGAACCACCAAAGGTCACTTTAGGACCATTTTTGATTGGAATGTAGTCCTTCAGTAGTCCCCTAGTTCCAGTCATATGTCTGGAACATCCACTGTCCAAGTACCATGTAGGGGTATGGCCACTTGGACTCACCTGTAAAACAGATTAATGGACCTTAGAACACAAAGCAATTTTGGGTCCTTGGTACTTGTTAGTCTGTAACTTGACAAAGCTACCTACTGGCTTTCCACCAGGTAGCCTGCTACTCACCTTGACACTGGCATTATGCCAACAGTCCACTGCAAAGTGGCCAACCTTGCCACAGCACCAGCATTCAAACTTGTTGTACCTTTGCTTAGGTACAACCTTTGTTGTTTTATCTACATCAGACCTGTTGAATGTTGGGGCTTTGCCCTTGGACTTAAACTTGGACTGCTCAGTCCCTGCAGGTCTAACAAAGCCCAGTCCAACCTTGCCTTTATGATGAACAAATTCATCAATTAAAGGTAGCACTGATTTAGGTTTTGAAAACCTAGCAACAAGCTCTCTTTATTTCTGAAGATTGATCTCCAGTCTCTTAATTTGATCATTCTTATAGGTGATAGTTCCCATCTGAATCACAGTAATGTGTTTCAGCCTGGCTACCTCATTCAGTTTTTGATCAAATTATTTCTCAAAATCTGTTGCAACAGCCTTGAGATCAGCAATCTCCTTTGCCTGACTTTTGGCTAGGGTCTTGCATTTCTTGTAGGCTTGCAACAGCACCTTATATTCATCTATAAGCTGATGAATATCTTCCTCAGACTCAGATACATTCTCATCACTTGATGAAGAAGAATCTGATTCTGAACTAGAACAAGAATCTGAATTTAAACTTGAACTTTGTACCTGACTGAGTCCTGACTGCTCCAGGATTTTGGCACTGTCTGTCAAAGCCATTAGCCCTTGGCAATAACTGTCTTCTTGTTCATAAATTGACTCCAAGATCTCCATGAATTCTTCCTCTTCTTCTTCTGCATACAGCCCTATGTAGGTTTCAGCCTCAGACTCAGTTTCTGAAGAAGATATATCTGATAGAGTCTTCTCCTTCTTAGCAACAAAAGACTTTTCTTTCTTCCCTTTGAAGTGAGTCTTTTTCCTGTCACCAGATTCCTTTCTCTTCTCTGGACAATCTGCAATAACATGGCCCTGTCTATTGCAGCAATAGCAAACAATCTTTGAACCAGTTGTCTTGCTTGATTTTGTCCTTCTCTTGTCATTCTTTGAAGATCTCTTTTTCTGATAAGAGTCTTCCTTTCCTTGTGATGTAGAAGGCCTTGACTTCCACTGTTTCTTTTTCAAAAACTTCTGAAAGTGTCTGGTGAAAGCAGCAAAGTCTTCATCACTTTCACTGCTCTTATACTTTGTGCTGACAGACTCATCAGACTCTGATTCAACTACCTCTAGAGGTGGAGTTAAAGACTTATTCCTGCACTTTCTGGGAACTTCTGTCTTGAAAGCAACAGTTCTTTCTTTGTGCTCAGTCCTTGTTGATTTCTCCTCCTCTTTTCTCACTGTTAACTGCATCTCATATGACAATAGCTTGCCAAACAGTGTGGGAGGTGGAATTTCCCCCAACTTAGCCATTTCTCTTATGGCACAGATCTTGGTGTCCCAATCTTTGGTTAGGGACCTTAAGAACTTGTCGTTTAGTTCATAGTTAGTGAACTCTCTTCCATAAGACATGAGTTCATTAACTATTCTGTAAAATTTCTTATAGCACTCAGTGATGCTATCACTCTTTCCTTGCCTAAAGCTCTCATACTCCTGATTTAGCAAGGACTTCCTATCTTGCCTAACTTCTTCAGAACCTTCCATATAGACAATGAGAGTATCCCACATCTCTTTTGCTGTCTTGCAGTGAATTAAGTTCTGAAAAGTGGCATCATCAATGGCACTCACTATTATGTTTTGTGCCCTCTTGTCCATGGTGGCCAGGACAATTTCATCCTTAGTCATCTCAGAGAAATCCTTTGGAGTTCTCTGATTTGCATCCAATACTGAAATCTTCATTGGCACATAAGGCCCTTCCTTTACTGTGATGTATATTCTAGGGTCAGAGGCTTCCATAAATAGCCTTACCCTCTCTTTCCAGATCCCAAAGATCTCCTTTCTGCATATGGGTAATTTCATGGAACCCAATTCCTTGTGATTCTCATAAGAACCCATGTTTCTTGATGTTCTTGATTTTCTTGAAACTGTGTAATACCTTACTCTGAATCTGCCAACCAGGATTTCCTCAGGCTATTAGTCCTTGTTTTGAGGAACCTCGCTTTGATACCACTTGAAAGATATGGTACCTAAACAACTAGAGGGGGGGGGTGAATAGGTGACCTAATCCTTTTCTAACTTTGTTGGCAGCTACTTAGTTAAATCACAGAGTTCTAACTACTTTTGCACAGCAAACAGCAATAACAAAACATACACAGCACAATCACAGCACAACACACAGTGTTTTATAGTGGTTCCCCAAGATATGGGTACATCCACTTTCCCCCTTCGCCTATCTAGCAGTGTACTAGATTCGGCCAAACTCCTGCACTGTCTCAGAACCCAAATTGGTTCCTACCTCAGGCCCAAAGTCTTACAACTCAGCTTTATCCCAAAGCCTATACTCAGCCAATCAAGGCTTACACTCAGCCAATCCAAGGCCTACACTCAGAGATCTCAATCTCCTACACTCAGGCAAACAAGCCCTACCCTCAGCCTTTATAAATATAGGCTTACAATCACTCAGATCCAAAGGATCCTACAAGTTAAAAAAGATATTACAAAATATAACTCTACAACTCAGAATAATAAGAGAGGAGTTGAGAGATTCTTGATGAGTTCTTGGAAGAACTCAGCTGGATTCACCCTGACTTAGCTTTCTTCAAAGCTTCTTGAGTAGAACTGAATAAGGCTGAATCCTCTGCAGTTGTTCCTTGACCTCTGCCACTTAAGATCCAGACTGAATCTGAATCCTTCTTCTCAGCCTAGTTCCAAAGGCTGATTTCTTGGATGGAGCCCTCTCTCTCCAACTTCTTAGATCTGCAGTTGGACTGCAAGATCTTCTTGTGTTGATACTCTGTGTACTACTTTTCTGATTACTTGAATAATCTGTACTACTTGTTAATCACTTGATCAACTCTTTCAACAACTTCAACAACAACAGTTTCTGTAAACTGTGGATGCCTATTTATAGACCTTCTTCATGGTAACCGGCTGGTCCGGTTCATAACTGACTTCTGATATCTCTGACAGTTGCTGTAGACCGGCTGGATCGGTAGCTGTCATGTCAACCAGTCACTTCTTGAAAATCTCTAACAGTCGGTAAGTGTCGAGACTTTCTGTCTTTAAGTGTCGACACTTATAGACCAAGTGTCGACACATGCTTTGTAAGTGTCGACACAAGTCTACAAGGTGTCGACAAATATCCTTATATGTCTCGACACAGATTCTTCTTCATGTGTCGACACTGAAATTGAGTGTCGACACAAGTACTTGTTCTTCTAGCTTTTGCTGAATTCTTCTAAGTGTCGACACATATCCTTTGTGTCGACACAACTTCTTGTGTTGAATCTGTCTAGTGTCGACACTGCTTCTTGGTGTCGACACATAGTCTTCTATGTTGAAACTTGCTGAGTGTCGACACAGCTCCTTGTGTCGACACACCATCTTGTTGTTGAGACTTCAGCTGAGTGTCGACACATTCCCATAGTGTCGACACTTGTACTTAGAATAATTTGTTGTTCTTTCTGTTCTTTGCTAAGTGTCGACACAGCTCCATGTGTCGACACTTTCTTCAAGTGTTGAGTCTTTAGCTGTGTGTCGACACATTATTCTGGGTGTCGACACATACTTCAAATGTTGACTCTTCTGTTGGGTGTCGACACATTGTGTTGAGTGTCGACACTTTCTTCAAATGCTGACTCTTCTGCATAGTGTCGACACATTGTGTTGAGTGTTGACACTTACTTCAAATGCTGACTCTTCTGCATAGTGTCGACACATTGTGTTGAGTGTCGACACTTACTTCAAATGCTGACTCTTCTGCATAGTGTCGACACATTGTGTTGAGTGTCGACACTTACTTCAAATGCAGACTCTTCTGCATAGTGTCGACACATTGTGTTGAGTGTCGACACTTGTACTTAGACTCTGCAGACTTTTGTTGAGTGTTGACACAGCTCCAAGTGTCGACACTTTCTGGTGTAGACACAGCTTCACTGGGTGTCGACACAGCTCCTTGTGTCGACACTTTCTGTCTGGTGTCAACTCTGCATCCCAGGTGTCGACACAATGACTCCAAGTGTCGACACATCTTGTCTGGGTGTCGACACAAGTCTTCTTAAATGTCGACACTTTCCCTCTGGGTGTCGACACATGGACTTAGAAACTTTCTGCTTCAGTCCAGTTCTTTCTTAACCTGCACAAGTAACTCAAACATACATCAAATACATTATGATGTATATCATTGAGTTGGGTGAGGCTTCTTCAAATCAGGTACATTTGACCAATGTACCCAACACAACCCCTTCCTCACCAAGAATATTAGGGAGAGAGAAATCTAAATTCCTCTGAGGAGGTTCTACAAGCTCTAGGGTAACTTCAGCTTCATCAGAGAGCATTTCCACATTCTCCCCCTCAATTTGTTCCATGGGCTGAGAATCTTCTGGAATTTCTTCAGGAATCTCTTCAGGATCGATGAAGAGGGGATCATCTGAAGTTAGATCTTCTAACATTTTGTCAATATCATTTGAGCCACCATCCTGCACAGAGGTGTTATTCTCATCCTCAGACTGGGTTATATTTTGTAACAGCTCAAATTCGAGAAACGGGAAAATATTGGGTGACACGACCTAGAACACGGGCGTGTCCCAGGGCTTGTCCTGCTCGAGTTGTGCAGCTGGGCGCGTGGTCGACGAAATTCATTCGACGAATTTTCGGGAGGTACACGCCTGTGACACGGGCGTGTTAGGGGGCGTGACATAGGGCGTGTCCTCCCATGATCGACGATTCTCTCTCGAGTAGTTGAGGTCGACGAATACTCAAGAAAGAGGGTACACGGCCTGTGACACGGGCATGTCACAGGGCTTGTTCCGCTCATACTCGAGTAGCTCTCGTGTAGGTCGAAATGTACTCGAGTAGGTGGAAACGTACTCGAGTAAGAGGGGGGGGTGACACGGGCTTGTAATCCCTGTGACACGGGCGTGTCCTATCTAGGTACTCGAGTAGTTGGTTTTCTCTCGAGTAAGTCCTCTCGAGTAGGTCTCGAGTGGGTTACACGCCCCGTATCACGGGCGTGACTAGGCTGACACGGCCGTGACATGGGCGTGTCACCTTGCCATGGGTAAGCTTGGATGAGTCGGTTCGTGTACCGCTTAAGGTACACACCCTGTGACACGAGCGTGTCGAGACCGAAAGATGATTTTTCAAAGATTTTGTGACAATTCATTTCCCTATCCTGAATCCAAGGGCTGGGCTCTGTCCAGGTGCTTATATGGCCGAGATTTGAGAGCATTCCCCTTTTTCTAAATCTTCTTCTTCTCCATCTCATTTCAAGAGAGAGAAAGAGAAAGGGAGCAAGGGAAGAAAGGAGAACGCAAGCCAGCTGCTGGAGGAGCTGCGGAGTGTGGATTGAAGATTTGAGAATGAATTCGTGGGAAGGCAAAGCCGAGGTGGTGACTTCCATCCAGCTACTTCATGGCGCTGAAGCGATCTTCAAGGGTAACGATCTCCTTCTTGGACATCGAAGTCCTCTCTTTATGCATGAGCGTGGAATCCTCCACCAATAGGTGGATTTCGGAAGTGATTCCTTGGTTGAGTCTGCATCTAGAGCCGGAAGTGTGGAGTACGACATAGGCATGCTGTGTGAAGCCCATCTGGACGGGTAGTCTGGATTGGTGATGATCATGGGTAAACCGGAGAAGTCTCCGTGAATTTGATGTTGTGAAAGGTTTATGCTTTGGTTGAATGGTTGTGTATGGATGAATGAATATTGGTTATGGATGTATGGAGGCTTTAGTTAAGATCCTGGTTATGTTGAGAGATCAATGGATAGCATGGCTGGGGGAAGCGTGGAATGAACCTGGCATGTTACACCACATGGTGTGGGTTAATCTGTATTAGTGAGGATCGATGGGTGGCAATGTTTGGGAGGAAGTGAGGTGGACCCTACTTGCTGCACCACATAGTGTGGGTTGATCGGATATAGGTGAGGAGTCGATGGGTGGCAATGCCAGAGGAGCCTTGAGATACCTGGCTGCCACACCACATGGTGTGGGTCGATCTGCTCTTGTTGTTTGTGAATGCTGCGAGGTAGTACCTCTGAGTGGTATGGACGAGATGTCGCCAATAGTGAGATTGGTGGACTGGGATTGAACCACCCAGCCAATAAGTGAAGAGCCTCGATCAGCGGTGTATGACTGGTATATCCGGTACATCAAGAAGGTGCCCTGAGTGCACGGAGATTCCGTTGGAGACCGACATTTGTGATAGGGACTATGATTGATAGATTGATAGAAATGATGATTGTTATGCATACAGGGAAGGAACCACTGCACCGAGTAAGGGGTAGGGTCGTTATAAGTGGTCAGTTAATGCTGACCATTACTTTATTTTTTGTTTGGATTGGATGGCTAATTGTAGGTGCTGCTGCTTGAATTGACATGAGCGGAATGGAGGCTTGCTACTAAAGGCCCTTGAAGGCCGAGAAAAACGTGGTTGGATTTCATGTGTGGCCGGCCTGCATGCCGATGTACGAAAATGTATTTGTGAAAAGAGAAACTTTTAAGTCCTTAAGGCCAGTGTGTGTGGGTTGTATACATTCTTGATTTTGATATATAAATGTGGAGTTTATATAGTAGTGGACATTCTCTGAGCTGAGTTCATTTAACTTAAAATGCTGCGCTAGAATGTATTGTGTTAGGATGCGAGTAGATTTTGATTTCCACAAGTAATTATGCCGCTTGTCTGTGACATATGGCGTGGGGCCCCGACCGGACCCACCGTTATATGACACGTGACGCGTGGGGGCGTTACAAAGTGGTATAAGATCCAGGTTGAGATTGTTTGGGAGGAGAGAACATAATTGAACTCACGAATGTCCCATAGGAATGTATTTCATGCACGTGAAGTGCGTGAGTGTGTAAGCAATGTATAATTACCGTTATGACATGGATACTTAATGGTGTTTTGTACATTGCTAGGTGGCGAGGAGTGGTGTTGGGCAGTCTGAACCCCAGCGGTCTGATGAGATTGTAGCACCCGTTGCATCGCCTACGCCTCCTTCAGCGGAGACCATACAGGTGGTGACGGAGACAGTGCTTGCAGTATTGCAGGCACAGCATACTGGACAGGCAAGGCCTACAGGAGTACCAGTACATACTGGTGCACTGCAAGAGCATGTTGCAGCTGTGGTGGAGGCGCAAGCAATAGACGAGTCATTGAAAAGCTTTATGGAGTTTCATCCACCTACGTTTGGTGGAGCATGTTCTCCAAAGCAGGCGGAAGATTTGTTGGCTCGAGTAAATAGGATCCTGACTGCAATCAGGATGGCAGAGGAGCAGAAAGGGACGTTAGCCACTTTTCTATTGGAAGACGATGCGAGACTGTGATGGGACGAGATGGAGGTGCATCACTTGGCAGGTCGTGGATTAGCGGAGGTTTCAATGGATGAATTCTCCTGATTTTTTTAGCCAAGTATTTGCCAGTGTCGCAGCAGATTGCGATGGAAAATGAGTTTCAATGCTTGGTGCATGGTGAGGCAAATATTGATACATACCTGCATGAGTTTACCAGACTAGGGAGATATGCAGGGTCTACCTTCGCGGAGGAAGCGCGGAAGATGAATCGATTTTATGAGGGACTGCGGGATGAGTTAAGGTTGGTCCTCCCAAGTTCGGTGAACCAAGGCGTTGGTTGATATGGCCCATGCTTTGGAAAAAGATTTGAAGCAGGTACAAGAGAAGAAGAAACTGGCAGTGGAAAAGCCAGAGTTTAAAGTGCCACAATCAGAGCAGTCGTAGTTTAGAAGACGAGAAAAGAAAAAGTTTAGGCCTATGGAATCAGCTCCTTCGTTTGTTTCTTCGGGGGCGACTTATAGGTCAGGACGTGTTGATACACGTATATGCTATAATTGCGGGAAGCAAGGACACATAGCAAAATTTTGTTGGAATGACCCTTCGAGAAGTGAGAAAAAGATAGGTGTGTCGTATGAAGACAAGGGTAAAGCAGTGGCCGAGTCATCTGCATCCCGGACGTAACCTCGATTGCATAATTTGGAAGTGCAAGAGCCGCAAAGCACAATTTGTGATATGTTATGATGTATGTTGACAACTTGGTGCAAATACAGTGATCGATTGATTATGATACAGGTATATGCTGTTTGAGGGTATAATGTTGGTGGCTAGAGATCACTAGCAGAAACTGTGGATTGTACAAAAGTTGTTGTAACATATGAGCTTGATGTCATAAAAGTTTGGTTACTGTTTTCTGTGCAATTTTGTGGATGAAATTTCATGAATTAGGGGATGCTTGTAACAGCCCAAATTCAAGAAACGGGAAAATATTGGGTGACACGGCCTGGGACACGGGCGTGTCCCAGGGCGTGTCCTGCTCGGTTTGCGCAGCTGGGCATGGTCGATAAAATTCGTTCGACGAATTTTCGGGAGTTACACGCCCGTGACACGGGCGTGTCAGGGGGAGTGACCTAGGGCGTGTCCTCCCATGGTCGACAATTCTCTCTCGAGTAGTTCAGGTCAACAAATACTCGAGAAAGAGGGTACAAAGCCTGTGACACGGTGTGTCACAGGGCGTGTCCCGCTCATACTTGAGTAGCTCTCGTGTAGGTCGAAATGTACTCGAGTAGGTGGAAAAGTACTCGAGTAAGAGGGGCGGTGACACGGGCGTGTCATCCCTGTGACATGGGCGTGTCCTATCTGGGTACTCGAGTATTTGGTTTTCTCTCGAGTAAGTCCTCTCGAGTAGGTCTCGAGTGGGTTACACGCCCCGTGTCACGGTCGTGACTAGGCTGACATGAGCGTGACATGGGCATGTCACCTAGTCGTGGATAAGTTTGGATGAGTCGGTTCATGTACCGCTTAAGGTACATGCTCTGTGATATGGGTGTGTCACAGGGCGTGTCGAGGACAAAAGATGATTTTTCAGAGATTTTGTTGCCATTCATTTCCCTATCCTGAATCCAAGGGCTGGGCTCTATCTATGTGCTTATATAGCCGAGATCTGAGAGCATTCCCCTTTATCTTCATCTTCTTCTTCTTCTCCATCTCATTTCAAGAGAGAGAAAGAGAAAGGGAGAGCAAGGGAAGAAAGGAGAAAGCAAGCCTGCTGCTGGAGGAGATGCGGAGTGCGAATTGAAGATCTGAGAACAGATTCGTGAAGGCAAAGCCGAGGCGGTGACTTCCATCCGGCTACGTCATGGCGCTGAACCGATCTTCAAGGGTAACGATCTCCTTCTTGGACATCGAAGTCCTCTCTTTATGCATGAGCGTGGAATCCTCCACCAAGAGGTGGATTTCGGAAGTGATTCCTTGGTTGAGTCTGCATCTAGAGCCGAAAGTGTGGAGTACGGCATAGGCATGATGTGTGAAGCCCATCTGGATGGATAGTCTGGACTGGTGATGATCATGGGTAAACTGGAGAAGACTCCATGAATTTGATGCTGTGAAAGGTTTATGCTTTGGTTGAATGGTTGTGTATAGATGAATGAATATTGGTTATGGATGTATGGAGGCTTTGGTTAAGCTCCTGGTTATGTTGAGAGATCAATGGGTAGCATGGCTGGGGGAAGTATGGAATGAACCTGGCATGTTACACCACATGGTGTGGGTTGATCTGTATTAGTGAGGATCGATGGGTGGCAATGTTTGGGAGGAAGTGATGTGGACCCTATTTGCTGCACCACATAGTGTGGGTCGATCAGATATAGGTGAGGGGTCGATGGGTGGCAATGCTAGGGGAGCCTTGATATACATGGTTGCCACACCACATGGTGTGGGTCGATCTGCTCTGGTTGTTTGTGAATGTTGCGAGGTAGTACCTCTGAGTGGTATGGACGAGATGTCGCCAATAGTGAGATTGTTGGACTAGGATTGAACCTCCTAGCCAACATGTGAAGAGCCTCGATCGGCGGTGTATGACTGGGATATCCGGTACATCTAGAAGGTGCCCTGAGTGCACGGATCGTCCGATCGAGACCAGAATTTATGATATGGACTGTGATTGATAGATTGATAGAAATGATGATGGCTATGCATACAGGGAAGGAACCACTGCCCCGGGTAAGGGGTAGGGTCGTTATAAGTGGTCAGCTAATGCTGACCGTGACTTTATTTTCTGTTTGGATTGGATGGCTAATTACAGGTGCTGCTGCTTGAATTGACATGAGTGGAATGGAGGCTTGCTTCTAAAGGCCCTTGAAGGCCGAGAGAACGTGGTTGGATTTCATGTGTGGTCGGCCTGCGTGCCGATGTACGAAAATGTATTTGTGAAGAGAGAAACTTGTAAGGCCTCAAGGCCAGTGTGTGGGTTGTGTACATTCCTGGATATGATATATAAATGTGGAGTTTATATAGTAGTGTACATTCTCTGAGCTGAGTTCATTTAAATTAAAAAGCTCCACTAGAATGTATTGTGTTAGGATGCGAGTAGATTTTGATTTCCACAAGTAATTCTGCCGCTTGTCTGTGACATATGGCGTGGGGCCCCGGCCGGACCCACCGTTAAATGACACGTGACGCGTGGGGGCATTACATATTTTCTTCTTCCGCTATCACATCATCAGTAAGAACTTTCTCTATCACCTGATCTGCAACAACATCTGAATGATATTCTATTTCTAGTACCTGAGCTTGGTGATCTTCTTTAAGAACTATAGGAGCAGGCTCCCCCTCAACAGCTCTAACCGGTATGCCAACTGTATTAGTATGCAGGGGAGACAGGGTCCTATTCTCATCAACTACAATCCTTGGTGCTGGTGGAGCTTGTCCTAGCTTCTATTCTAGATCGTCTCAGGTAGTTGATGAGAACATGACCCCGTCTCCCCTGATCAACTAATACAGTTGGCATATTATTTAGATCTATTGAGGGGGAGCCTTCTCCTTTAGTTCTTAAAGAAGATCAGCAAGCTCAGGTACCAGAAATAGAATATCATTCATATGTTGTTTCAGATCAGGTGATAGAGAAAGTTCTTACTGATGATGTGATAGCGGAAGAAGAAAATACAACCCAGTCTGAGGATGAGAATAGCACCTCTGTGCAGGATGGTGGCTCAAATGATATTGACAATATGATAGAAGATCTAACTTCAAATTATCCCCTCTTCATCGGTCCTGAAGAGATTCCTGAAGAAATTCCAGAAGATTCTCAGCCCATGGAATAAATTGAGGGGGAGAATGTGGAAATGCTCTCTGATGAAGCTGAAGTTACCATAGAGCTTGTAGAACCTCCTCTGAGGAAATTAGATTTCTCTCTCCCTATTATTCTTGGTGAGGAAGGGGTTGTGATGACATCTGCCCAAAGAGGCAAAAGTTTAGTGGTTATTGAAGAAATACCAGTCTGGACAGCTCCAACAATACCTCCTCTACCTCCTCCAGCTGAAGTCATTCTTGACGATACCATTTTGGGTAAGATTGAGTCTATGTTGACCAAACAGAGAGAGTACTTTGGCAAGTCTCTCAAAGATGTAACTGATAGAGTAACTTCTCTTGAGCAAGAAATGAGCAGAACATTTGCTGAAATTCAGAGCAATGTAAATGAATTCAAAAGACTGTTAAATATTAATGGCAAGGCTTTGGACCACACTATCACTAGAGTTGCTGAATTCATGGATCAAGCAGTCACTGTGGCTGACAATCAAATACTCTTGTTGAAGAAAACTGAACAACAGAACTTCAAAACCTGTGAAGAAGTTGGAAAATTCAAGGAAGATGCCATAAAGACTCTAACAGTAGAAGTCAGAAAGGGGCAGGATAAGGTAAAAGAAAATCTAGAGATAAGTTCAAGAAATGAAGACTCAGTGGGACAATCAACTACAAGAGATCAGTACAAGTGTAGAGAAACAGATTAAAGGTGTAAACATTTATACTTATGAGACTACTGTGTGGATGAACAATCAAATCTTTCTAGACTTTCAAGTTGACCCAAATGAGGCTCCACCTCCTCATCTTGATCCAAATGTCTGCAAGCCTACATTTTCTCCTAGATATGAACAACGTGGAATAACTCCTGAGCATTATTCTCAAGTTTGGACTTCTGATCAGCCAGAGATACCTCAAGACCTACATCCTGAAGTACATGTGCCTGAGAAAAGAAAGTATGGGGATGGTGCCTCAGCCAGTCGATCCATCCCAAGTCAAGCAACTGCCCAAAGGATAAAAAAAGATTTGTTGAAGTTTGGAGTCCAACCTCCAAGACCTTAATGCTTGACACTCTGAAATTAGTTGTGGACTTTCGTGATAATAAGGATAATCATTACAGTCATAAGGAGTGGGAGCTATATGAAATATTTATGACAAAAAGAAGTATTTATGATCGTGAATATGCCCGTAATAATCCTAATGCTCCTCCTCGTCCTTCTAAGTACTTTCCTAAGCCCTTCAGTTATCAAAAAAAGCAGGAAGATCAGAAGGAACGTCAACATCAACAACAGTACAAATAATTCATGATTGTCAGTGTTACAGAATGTTGTGGACCAAGATATTCCTATGGACAAATTCTATACATATATAAAATTTTGAATTTTGACGTTCTAATTATTTCTTATCACTCCTTGCATATATTGCTTTATTTATTAGTTAATTCCTTGATTATCTTGATATAATTCACCTTAGTATAGAGGATTCTGACTTCTACAAATAGGGGAAGATTATTGTGTATTGTATTCACAATAACCAAGATTTATGTGAAGTCACCCTTGAACTAAGTTTAATTAGTTATGTATTTGATGCTATTTTTTAGTTGAGTGCTTGCAGGTCATTATTGTTAAGTGTAGACCAACGTCAGTTTACAATGAGTCACCAAACACAAGACCATGCAATGTAATCCCTCATTATGTGATCCATGGTGTTGACTCATGTGTAACCTGTCTATTGGGATGTGCGTCATTTTCAAGTACTAAAGCAATGGAAGAATGGAAAGGTTGTTGGTTTTCAATAAAGCAAAATTAATTTTCAAAAAAAAATTCTAAGTCCTTTTCTCGAGAAATGAAGTGTATTTCTCGAGAAGTCCAAGTTTATTTCTCGAGAAAGCTCAAGACTTCTCGAGAATTTTTTGAAACTATCTCCAAGTAAATTTCTCGAGAAAGCCCTAAAGATTTCTCGAGAAGCCAAGTAAATTTCTCGAGAAAGCCAAGCAGTTCTAGAGAAGACAAAATTATTTTCGAGAAGCTAAGTATTTTTCTCAATAAATCTAATTTTTGTCGAGAAATCAATCTTTTAGTTCTAAGAATTTACGTTAAATATTTTTCTCGAGAAAACTAGGCCATTTCTCGAGAAAGCAAATCATTTCTCGAGAAATCAAATCCTTCTCGAGAAATAAGTACTTCAGTTCAAAGAATTTGAGTTAAGTAAATTTCTCGAGAAAGCCATGTCATTTCTTGAGAAAGCAAATCCTTCTCGAGAAATTATAAGTCTTCTCGAGAAATAGAGTTGCAGAAAAGATTTTGCATAAAGTATTTTTCTCGAGAACCAAAGTACATTTCTCGAGAAAGCAAATCATTTCTCGAGAAATTAAATTCTTCTCGAGAAATGGAGTTGTAGAAAATTTCATTCTTAACCGTCTGATGGGATTTCGAAATAACCTAAGTTATTCATGATTGGTCCACGTGGATCATCCTTAATGATTTCAGACCGTTAGACGATGTTCTATATAAAGTCTTTTCGGAGGAATCACTAACCATAACAAGAATAATAATATTCTGAATCGCAATCGCACTTTATAAATCGGAAGATGCTGCTCCATCTTCAACATCGTTCATCATTGTCGCTTATGTCTCGATCCAGCGATTACAAGGAGAAAAGACTCGACAGATCACAGATTCAAGATTCTTCAAACATCAACTTGATCGTGTCGGATCCCAAGTTTTTCAGATCAAGTTTTCTCTGGATTTCTTCCTCAACTTCTTCATGGAGATTTCAGTTTTCAAGAAGGAAGAACCTTGAAGATTTCAGATCTAGAAGTATAAATTTTCTACTGTTATTGTAACATTTACTTTAACTCTTGTAGGAGCTTTGTCTCTAAGATTGTAGGAAGTTTGTTCTTCCGATTGTAGATCCCATCTTGTGAGATCGAGCTTGTAGGAGTGTGTTATCTCTGAGTTGTAGGTGTGTTGCTCCGAGTTGTAGGATTGTTGTAATCCGAGATATAGTGAAGTAGCCGAGGCTAGGCATGGTGCTAGATTGGTGCGGTGGAGAGTGGACGTACGCAAGATTGGGAGAACCACTATAAATTCCTTATGTCATCTGGATTGTGCTTAGTTATTTTTTATGTTGATTTCTCTTAAGTTTTTATTCCGCAAAAGACGCAGAACTCACCTATTCACCCCCTCTAGGTGATTTAGGTAGACAACTAGATACTTTCATCCACTCAAAACTCTAGGGCGTCGAGAGAGCTGAGACAAGTCTATAACACGGTGTTATATTCTTACCGTGTCGTGCTAGCAATGGAAAAAGGAAAATAATCGTTTTGAATATTATTCATAATTTGGAGGACAGCCGACACAACAAGCGTGCGAACCAACCGTCGGGCTCTAGTCATACCGTCAGCAGTAGCCTATTTTCAAGAAGATCAAAAAGAGACAGCAGTTTGTGCATTCTATGGTTCGGCCACTCTCTTTGCGCTCGATTCCAAAAGTCTCTATGAAAGAAGAATAAAGGTGTCTCCCTCCCATTCGTGAACGAAGAACTCCGATGATCCAAGATCTACATCGACTACGAGGAGCCGACTGGTTGCTAGCATACGAAGATCTCGAGCACTGGCCGCGGATCGCTCATCAGAGAAATCATCAAGAGGGAGAACTTCATCCTTTAGATTCCTTACATCCTTATTTTTGTAACATTTCTTTTTCTAAATTTTATGGTGAGGAAAATCGACCGGTAAGGGTCGTCGGAATCCCAGGAGGTTTCCATTGAAAATCGTCCGGGGGATAGGGATGTCTAAATCGGAGGATCTTGCAGGGCTCTAAGACTCTTCCTTGCATGGAGGTGAAGAGTCGGCACGAGGACCTTTTTGGATGGAAAGGGATAGATCCAACCAGTCCATGGAGCGGGTCGGTATAGAAAACACAAGAGTTTTAATTCTCACCACCTTAAATCTTCGTCGTCACGAAGATTACAGTTTTGCAGTTGTTCAAAAACTATTGTTGTATTTAAATGTTGCAATGAAAATTATTTTCTGTGACATTACCTGCATGAGTATACTGCGAATACTGTTTTGATTTCTTGTGTGTGGTGCTCAAGGTAATTGCCCAAGAAAATGAGTTATGTGACTTACCGCCACGTGTTCTCTACCTAACGCTCCGTGGTAGTTTCCAGAACTTGATTGTCTGGGCAAAATATTTTAAATCGCAATAAACGTGAAGAACCTTATCCCCCATTAAGGTTGTCCACGGGATCTAACCAAAAGAAGGTACTATATCCATGAGTGTTGGTGCTGTGGCAAGGTGGGCCACTATACTATTGATTGCTCGCACAATCCAAGTGTGTTAAGAGCAAGAGAGCTTACCAGCCAGAAGAACTGCAGGTAGGCATGTTCATTATCAGACTAACTTGCACCTAGGCCCCAATAAGATTGGGGTCCTAAGGTTAACTAATTTATGTCTTGTAGGTTAGTCCAAGTGGACATACCCATATATGGTATTTGAATAGTGGATGTTTCATTCACATGAATGGAATAAGGAGCATTCTAAAGGACTACACTCCTGTAAAGAATGAACCCAAAGTCATCTTCATTCTAACGTCCTGGATTGAATCTTCCAGGGCCAACTTCAAATCCCTGCCGTCGGCCACCCAGCCACCTCCCTGGCCAGCCACCGCCACCACCACCTCCGTTGAGGTGGTGGCTGTCGTCAGGCGGTGACACAGCCACTGGAGGGGCCCATTCTGGCGAACTTGCTAAGAAAAGTTTTGCTGAAAAATATGGAGAGAAGCTCTCCCGATCGGGCTCAATATGGCCCGAACCTTGGCCCTAAGGATTGTTATGATCTACCCATGGAAGAAGGAGTGGAGGAGGACCAGTTGGGAGGACTGGAGGCGAGCTGATCTCCGGGTTGCCATTGCGGTGGTGTCAGAGATTGGGTTTCTTCAACAGCACAGTCAAACGCCTTGAATCCTCCAGGTAAAGGTTGTAACATCCTCCCCTCTGCCTGGTGATGCTTTTAAGACTCTCAATTGGGGAAGGGGAAGGGTGTAACTCCAATCGCCATGAATGGCCATAATGGGCGATTTCGGTTTCACCAAATTTGAAGGGCTGAGCCACCCCACTGGCCGGCCACCTCCTGAAAAAATCCTCCCCTGCTTCAAGGAGTTAAAGCCTTATCAAAAGAGGGAGTTATGGGGCCTCCATGGCCATGATGGCCATTAAGCACCTCTTTCTCTCTCCTCCAAGTTTAGGTAACTCCCTCTATAACATCCCATTTCCAACTAGACCCCTAAGAGTGGTGTTATCATGAGTAGGTCATGGCAAAACCCTAGGAAGCCCAAGAAGACCAAGTGAGCTTAGGCATGAAGTTGGAAATCACCATGGTCTGCAAAATAGTAGAATTCTAAACAATAGTTTAGGATGACCATAGGACTTCACCATGACTCCATGACCCAACCACAACACCACAAGCACCTTGGGAAGTCCATAGGGTCACTAAGGACCCACAGTGCGCAGTCAAAGTGGTTAAGTTGACCTAAGTCAACCCTAACCCTAAATGGGTCAAACAAGCCTACTTAGGGTCAATTGACCATCCTCTAGCCAAGTGGACCACACACATGCCCTCCTAACCCTAAAGTGAGGCCAATGGGTTACCAATGACCCATTTGGGTCAACCCAAGAGTCTAGGTTGACCAAAGTGAACTATAGCCCTAATTTGGTCAAAGTACACTTCCTAAGGGTAGGTGACCTCCAAAGTGCCAAGACAACCCTACCCCACCATTCCTAGACCTTAAGAGAGTCAAATTAGTCACTAAGGACCCATTGTGGTCAACCCAAATGGTAAAGTTGACCAAGGTCAACTCTAGTCTAGTGTTAGGTCAAATTAGCCTAAATGGGCTAACCCAAGCTCAACACATTTCCCCCACTTGGGCTAACCTCATTTTTATTATTATTATGAGTTAGTGGGCTGCCAATAGGCTGGAGGAGACACCAAAAATTCGGCCTTGATGACCAGGAGAGAGAAAACTCCATCTTCACTTTAATGGAGGAGAGAGAAAGGAGAAGGAGAAGGCCATTCATGCATGAGGAGGCCAAGGGCCACCTTTGGTGGCTGGATTCAAACCCTCTGGAAGAGAGGAGAAGTTTGCAGCCGTTTCCTGGCCACCCCAAGGCAGATTCATTCCCCCATCACCATGGCCAAACCTAACCATTCATGACCATTAATGGCATTGATGTCATGACACCCCCTCTTCCCCATCTGATGATTTTAAAAGCTTCAGTGGGCTCCAAGGAGTCACTTCCACTATCACCCTGATGATTTAGAGCCACTTCCCTGTGTAGTTGCAGAAACCTGAGTGGCACCGCCACCACCATGGCTTCCCGGCGATCAACGCGTCTCTAGGCCGCAATCAAGGTACTCGCCTTCCTCTCTCACTGTGGATAGATCGTAGGGATCTTTTAGAATGAAAATCGGGCTCAATTGAGCCCAATTGAAGCTCGCATTTTCATGATTTTTCGTGAAAAACGAACTCTCGGGATCGCCGGAATAGGCCCCTCCGGCGGATGTGCCGCCGCCTGGCGACAGCCACCACCTCAACGGAGGTGGTGGCGGTGGCCGGCCGGGGAAGTGGCTGGATTGTCGGCGGCAGCTTTTGGAAGGAGCTCCAGGCGGGATGAATCCAGGTTGTCGGCTGGAGCTTGAAGATGACGGGATGCCGTCCAAGGCGCGTCAAGATTCGTGCCATATTAGATTTAAACTATAGGATATAAATTTCTGATTATTTAATTATTATCACATATTTTGTATTTTATGGTTTTAATTTTTAAAAATACTTAGGTGTTGTTTCATAAAATGTGGTCAACATAACATTTGTGGCCTGGAGAGTCTAGTGTATAGCAAAATTGATTTGAACCTATTTGAGTGCTTAGTTTGACCGAGGCACCCATTTTGGTGGGACCTATACCTAGGGCTATCCTGAGATTAAAAAGGGTGCCCACTCTTCATCCCTTGTCCAAATTAGCTGAATTTTGGGCAGGTGTCACCTTAACCATGCCTAGGGTCTGTCCAAAAATGAAAATTTTTGGAGATACTTTGGCTATAGTTTTATCTTTTATTTAATAATAATATGGTAAATTAATTAGGTGGTCTAATGACTTCGAAACCCTCCCAAATTTTGGTGAGTGGTCCTTGTGGTCTTCATAAGGCTCTGGTTAAACTTTCATCTCATATGGAGGTGGTTTGAGTTGAAAATAAGCAAACCCTAGCCTTGCCACAATAGGGGCATTTTGGTCAAATGGGCAATTTAGGTTTTGAGTGTCCATCTCACCTCAATAGAGGATGAAGTTGGGACCAGTGACTTGGCATGACTTCTATCATCCACTCCTGGAAAATGGGGTAGATTGGAGTGAATTTGCCTTAGGACTTAAGGTCAAACCCTAGGAAAGGACTTTTATGCCTTGTGAAGGGATTGAGGCCAAATGACCATAATTTAGCTTGAAATTTGGTAGAGAGGATGCTAGTTTACCTAAAGCCCTCTGCTAAAAATATTATGGAATTTGGAAAAGGATAGACCCCTCTAAACCCTAACCCTAGTTTAGGGCACAAGAATTATAGAGATAAAATAGGTTACTAAAACTCATTGAACAGTGATGAAACTTGGGTAGAGTAGTCTTAGGGTCAGTAGGAGCCTCTAAAAATTATTGTAGGGTGTTTGGAAGATATTACCCTGTACTTGTAGTTATAACCCTTGTATTGCCCCTAAGGATGATTTTGATAAAATCGTGATTAAACTAATTTAAAATGTTATGAAACTTGGGCAGTGAGGATTTAAGATTATACTATAGCCTTGGTAAATTTTCTGTATTTTGTGGATAATATTTAGGCCACTTCTCTATTTATTTCCATTTATTGTGTTTTTATTTAATTAATTAATTAGGGGCTTAAAAATTGTTTAAGAGTTGATAAATTTTTGATTTTATGTTCGAGAGTCATATTATATTTATCATAAATTTTGTGGAGCATTTACTTATCTGGTGTTGGTACATCGTGTTCAAACCTGGGGTTTTTGGATTACCAGAATAATTAAATAAATAATTAGATAAATTAGAAAAAATATGAATTTCGGAATTCAGGCCAAACATATCATGAGAGACCCCCAATAATTATTATATGGATACTGGATGAATATTTTGAGTACTTCTTGTTTTACACGTCATATAGCTTGGGTTGGTCTGCATTTAGTAAAACTGCAGAATTTAATTTGGAATACGAATTTAGGCACATAAGTTGGGGTTAGATGTTTGCTGGTTGGATAATTAAAAATGAGTTTACCATTTGAAGATAGGATGAGTAGGGTGTTGGTTTGGCAGGTGTTAGGTGGTGCTCGGGATCGACGAATAATCATCTTTCCTGTGGGGAGGAAGTTTCAAATACTCTAGGGTTAGATCCAGTACAACCAGAAAGGGTTTGGGAAACATGATAGCAACTAATAATAATAAGTGTCTTGCAAAAGGAAGCTTTTGGCGTAATCTCATCGTAGTTCCTAGTGCCTTCGAGAGCCGTTCACGGGGAATACCTTGGGCAGTCTTGGGCTAACCTAAACAGTAAGAATAAAACACTTCAATAGGAACTACTATAACTAGGCTTACACATTCACACACCCCGGCAGCTCGGGAGATTGATTAGGTTGTTTTGGTTGCCATTCGGATGGTTCGTTCGGAAGGTAGTTGCACGGACGGATAGTCAGGGGAGCTAGTGGCTCAAAGGTTTTGGATACAAAATAAGGTGGTGGGTCTTCGGTATCGGACAGTCGTTCACACCGACGTCGATACGTTGACTCGGCGGTGTGGGACACTTAGCCAAAGAAAGTCTGGTGGATATGGCCAGCATTAGTACGTGCATACTCTAGGTTGTGTTCTTCTAGGGGCGTACGGGAGGGCTAAGCCTAGTAGTGTGGATACCCGCCTAGGAGTGGGGGGCCCGACCCACTGTCTCTGTTTGACACTACGGAGGTTCCTGGGAGTGAAGCTAGCTGCCCAAATAGGGGGAACTAAAGGTCTGTGCGCATAGAGGCGTGTGAGTGGGTTGCACTTGCATGAATCATGGCATAGCATATCACTACACTCATACTTACATAAAAGCGACACCCCAACGTATAAATTTGTATGGGACTTTTTATACGGTGGGAGCCTTGCAGAAGACCCCTTAACTTATATGTTTGTATGGGCATTAATATAAGTTAAGGTTACTTACTTCTTACCTTATCTTTCGTACATACGCTGCTTATTCTACTTGCTTACCTTACTGCATACTATTATAGAACTGCTAGACTAGTTTCACTGTCACCTACCACTTTGTACTCTCAACCTTTGTACCTTCCCTTTCCTCCTCCCCGCTCGGTGCCTAGGAGCCATGGGGGGAGGGGTAGGGGATGATAGGGCTTAGTCTTTATGACTAATGGTTTTCGGACAACAACATTACAGGGGCTCCGGATGGGAGACAGGGACCAGCAGCACAGGGACCAGCACCAGCGGAGTACGGTGCGCATGGAGGTGGGCCAGTCTAGTACCGGAGCACCAGTGACCAGCTCCGTGAGTGATAGTCTTTTTATAGCTCCCACGATAGATTGTAGCGAGGATTTGATGTACCGGGCTTAAGCCCGTTTATATTTCCATTTTGTTACTTTGCAGTACACTCTCTTTTCTATTTATGGACACGATGTGATTTCATTTACATTTAATACATGTGATGTGGACTTAGTTTTATCCGAAACTATATTATACTTCTCTGAAACTATATTATACTTCTCTCTCTTGTTGATCGAAAAGGCCGGCAGAATTGGCATTTTGTAGTGGTGGCCTTCACGAGAGTCGGGGCCACCGCAAAACGGCGGTTCTGGGCATAAGACCCTGGGGTTTAAAAAGAAAAAAAGGGGGTATTACACCCTCTTTCTCTCTCCTAGTCACCCATTTCTGAATTTGGGTGGGCCCAAAATGTGTCTCCCCACTGAAAGAAAGAGTGTCTAACCACCTAGAGGGGGGGTGAATAGGTGAACTTTATCTTTTTAAATTTAAGGGAGCAATCTTATACAGCAAATGCAATTCTACAATTATCACAACACAACAATCATAGAAGCAAACATACACAGAGTGCACACAGTATTTATAGTGGTTCCCCAAGGTCTGAGTACATCCCCTTTCCCCCATCGCATATCTAGTAGTGTACTAGATTCGGCATAACTTCAGCACTTCTCCTAAGATCCTCAGATCTTACAGCTCAGAACCCCAAACAGGTTCCTACAACTCAGAGTGTTCCCGCTCCTACAACTCAGTCACAAAGCCCTACCACTCAGTCTTCAACAAGACCTACACTCAGAGAACAAAGTCTCCTACAACTCAGGAACAAGGCCCTACCTCAGTCTTCAACAAGACCTACACTCAGAGCACACAGTCTCCTACACTCAGCCCTTATAAAATAGGCTTACAGCTCAGATCTATACAAGATCCTACAAAAATTTGATAATACAAAGTGATTAACCACAACTCTGAAAGAGAGAGATGAGTTGACTGGCTTCTTGATGAGTTCTTGGAAGAACTTGGCAGAGATCAACCTCCCTTGGCTTTCTTCAAAGCTTCTTGAATTAGAACACAGTAGGGTTGAATCTCCTGTAAAGATGATCTTCAATCAACTTCTGTCTTGAGATTCAGATCTCAATCTGAATCTTACTTTCCAGCCTGGTTCAGCAGCTGTTCTTCTTAGAAGGAGCTCTCTCTCTCCAACTTCTTAGATCTTCTGTTGAAGATCTTCTTCTATTGTGTTGTTAGATCTCTTGATTAATTGTTGTCAATAAATGAATATCTTACTTCTGTGGAAGGAGAAAGGTCTTTATATAGTCTTCCTCCAAGGGAACCAGCTGATCCGGTTTCTAACAACCTTCTGACGGCTCTGACAGTTGCAATTGACCGGTTGAAATGGCAGCTGTCAAGTCATCTAGTCACTTCTTGAAATTACTATCACTGTCTGAAAGTGTCGAGAGAGATAGTCAATATGTGTCGACACAAATAGACTAAGTGTCGACACAAGTAGACTAAGTGTCGACACTATCCTTGATGGTGTCGACACAACTCCTTGTGTTGTGGTAACAGCTTCTTGACATTGCTTCTTCAGAATGTGTCGACACTGATTCTTTGTGTCGACACAAGCCTTCTGTTGAATGTGTCGACACTGGTTGAGTGTGTCGACACAAATACTTCTTCTTTTATACTTTGTTGAATTCTGCTGTGTGTCGACACATCTCCTTTGTGTCGACACATCTTCTTTTGTTGTTGATGCTTGCTGAGTGTCGACACATCTCCTTTGTGTCGACACATGCCTTCATGTGTTGAAAGTTGCTGAGTGTCGACACATCTCCTTAGTGTCGACACATGTACTTTAACTTTGTTGAAGCTTGCTAAGTGTCGACACAGCCTCCTGGTGTCGACACATTTGATGTCGACAAAGTTTCTCTGAGTGTCGACACTGCCTCTAAGTGTCGACACAGATTATGTTGACAATTCTTCACAGTGTGTCGACACTGCCTGTATGTGTCGACACTTTTCTTCTAGTGTCGACTCTGTTTTCCTGGTGTCGACACAATTACTCCAAGTGTCGACACAGCTTCTCTAGGTGTCGACACAAGCCTTCATAAGTGTCGACACTTCACCTCTAGGTGTCGACACATGGACTTAGAAACTTTTATGCTTTTCCTACAATTTCTTAACCCGCACATATAAACTCAAAGCACATCAAATACACCTTGATGTATATCATTGAGTAGGGTGAGGCTTCTTCAAATCTGGTACATATATTCCAATGTACCCAACAATCTCCCCCTATTTGGAGAAGTCATAACCCTTAGTCAATGATATACACCATACATAACAAATACTCTATATGATGTATAACAGTATTATATGACATGGTAAATACTAAACATGTATAAACAGAACATGTATAAACAATTATCTCAGAATAACAATGTAATATATTGAGCATTAAACATTGTTTTTACAACTTCCAAAAGTTTTATTAATCAAAAGTTTACATGGATTTTAATGCACATGATTACAAACTGTAAACTAAAGAAAATTCTATCTTATGGCTGCTCTGGCTCCTTGATAACAATGCCCTTTCCAGATTTAATCTTTGCTTGAAGTGGAGCATCATTGTCATCAGCAGGCTTCTTTCCCTTAAGATCTTTCTTTTTCTGTTCTTCAGCCCTTATCTTCTGTCTCTCAAAGTAATGATAAGGCTTAGGGAAGTACTTGCTAGGATCCTGTGTATTAGGAGGTAGCTTCCCTAATTTAGCCTTTCTTCTGTATTGAACTATGGCCTCTTGCCTAGCCTCATGTTTTTTCCATTCCTGGTCAGAATACCATTTGCCCCTCTCTAGGAAATTATCATTTGCAGCCTTCCAAGTAGTCAATATGATATTCCTAGAGGTTGGGCTCCATTGCTCAAAGTCTGGCCTTAATTCGGCCTGCTCTCTGAACCTCTTCTTAGATAATTGGGCTTCTTGCTCTTTTAATAATGTCTCTTGCTCTTTTAGTATGGCCTCTGGCATAGGCTGTAATACTTTCTCAATAATAATATTCTGATTACCCTCAGGAGGACTATACATAGATTGTACCTCATGATGTATCATGTCAAAATCTGCTGGAGGGTAGATCACCTGAGCTACTTCAGCTTGTTCTCCTCTAAAATATGTAGGATTTACCCCAGATTCTGCAACATTATCATCATCACATAAAGGTGGATATCCAAGGGTAGCTCTGATGCTGTTTGAAATCCATTTGGCATGATCAGAGCCTTCTTCGACTAGTACCCTCTCCCCCTTTATGACCTCTCTTACTATATGATCCCTAAGATCATCCTTCTGGAATCTGATCTGAGCATTCAAATAGTTTACTCCATCTCTATAAAAAGGTTTTAACCTTTGTAGCTTGTCAGTAATTGCCTTTTGAGAATCTTCAATGGCAGTTTTAACAGTAGTGAGGCTCTCTTGTAATTGCTTATCAAAGGATTCTTTAGCAGTAGCACTTACAGCAGTCTGGGCAGTAGCTATATTTTTCATTTCACTTACAATAGCATTATGAGAAGCAGTCAGATTATCATTCATTCTAATCTGATTTTCCAGAACATATCCTTGTTTCACTGCCAGGTCATCAATCTGTGTCTTGATCTGCTCTTGGTGTGTAGCCAGATATACCACTGCATTGCCTCCCTTGTGGAAGCAATTAGTCATTTCCTTCTTGTTTGATTAACTTCAAATCTTATAGATTTAATATCTTGAGCCAGATCAAATTGAAGTGATTTATTTCCTTCATCCATATACTTTTCTAGAGCTCTCCTTTGCTCATCCATCTTGATTTGCAAAGCCACCAACAAAGAAATATAGTCAGCAGTTGGGGCTTGTTATGGAGCAATGGTTTGCAGTGTTTTCTTGTATGTCTGGCTTCTCCTTCTGAAAACCTGTAACTTTCTTTTCTTGGCTCTAGCAGGCTCTTCATCCTCTGAAGCAGAAGTACTGGCAATGTCTACCCTGTCCTTAGGACTATGAGGTAAATCCTTCTCAGTCCTTGGTAGCTCCTCAGCATTCCTTTGCTCCTCAGTCTCTTTTCTTGAAGTGTCCTCTACATGCTCCCCCTCAAGGTCTACCTGCTCCCCCTCAATAGCTGCTTTCTCTTCCTCAAAGTCAGTCTGTAACATATCAGGGAACAGCTCTTCTAGTGTAAACTCATGTTGAGGTTGAACTGGAGAATCTCTGATCTCTGTAGCATTATCAGCAACTGATGTGTCTTCCATGACGACATCTTGTGGCTGACTATTTTTCTGAGTGGGCTAATCAACATCAAGTAATGATTCAGCCAATACTACATCCTCAATATTGAAATTTAATTGATTAACTTCAGTGATTACCTCTAGAATTGTTTGGGTAGCCCTTTCACTATCTAATTGAGTTGGCTTATCCACATGTAGAGGCTCCCCCTGGAGTGGAGCCAGGTGAATAGGGCTAGCAGAAGGTAGCTCCCCCTGCCTCTAGGCATCTTCTTGTCTTGCTGGTGAGTGTCCAACATTGCCATCTACTCCATCATCAGAACTAAAAACCACCTGTTCTTCTGAGCTACTTGAGGATTCAGGAGCTACAATGGCTTTCTTCTTCTTCTTCTTCTGAGGTGTTTCCTTTTCTGGAGTTGGCATTTCCTTTGTCAACACTCTGTCCCATCTTGAGATAATCCTAAGATCCATTCTCCTCATATGATTTATCTTAGAACCAGCAGCTTGGTTCATCACTTCAGGGATACTTCCAGCTAAGTATAAACTCAGAATCCTACGCAGATTGGGCTTCTTCAGACTTTCCTTTATCTTATCAAACATTACTACTGACCAATCAGTTTTAAGTTGGAAAATTATCCTGGTCATCAAATCGAACATGTGAGCTGATATTCTATCATGCCCACATGGCTTGCTCAGAATTAATTTGCCTACTATTTCAGATAAAAACTTTCCCTGCATGTTCATGCCTTTTCTGTTAAAGACTGATTCAATCTTCAAGTTTGAATCAAGTCCACAACATGTCAGTGCCTCCCTTGTCTTTGAAGTAGGTACATCTTCCTCTTCTTTAGTTTTAGGGAGATGTAGAATATTTCTGAGACTTTTTTGGGTGATCTTAACTCTTGCCCCATGAACTTTGGACTTAATCTTGAGTCCAGATTCATCAAGTGTAGCTGCACTAATGAATTCAAGGACCTCCTTTGTCCAGATCCTGATTGGTTCTGAAACAAGATACTTTAACCCAGTCTCTGCAACTAGGCTTACCACACCTTGGATTTCCGGTTCCGCGTCATCAAAGGCGTGTCGCACGAGCTCATATCCTTCATTGATGTTCTCTTCGAGCTTGGGCGCCATTAGGGTTTGAATAAATTTTGAATTTAGAGAAGAGAAATGTCGACACACAAGTTTGGTCTCGAAACTTTGGTGAGCGTGTTGACAAACAATGGTGAAAACCTATTTATACCTTTCTAGAATCGAAGGTGAAAAGGAGCGTCAAAATACTTGAAATGTGTCGACACTGTGGAAAAGTGTCGACACTTACTTCTAATGTCTCGACAACCATGTGTCGACACAAATATAGTCGACAGAATATATGTGTCGACACTTATACATCTCAGCTCGACGATTAGTCGAGACTCTACTCGACGAATTCTGATACCATAAATCCTAAGTGTCGACAACACCCTGGATGTGTCGACACCTACTCTGGATGTGTCGACGCTAATTCTCTGAAGTGTCGACACAGACTGTCTAGATGTATCGACACCATTTCTCTGAAATGTCGACAACACTTCTATGTGTCGACACAGACAACTCTGTGTGTCGACACTATTTTACTTAGCCAATTTTTTAAAAACTATTCTAAGTTTATCATTCCAAATTCAATTTTAAACTTATTGAATTTGGTTTCATCTAGGGGCTTAGTAAACATATCATCTAACTGATTATCTGTCTTAACATACTCTAGGAAAATGTCTCCTTTTTCTACATGTTCTCTAAGAAAATGGTATTTAATTTCTATGTGCTTAGTCCTACTATAGGAGACAGGATTATTTGCAATAGAAATGGCACTTGTAGAATCACAAAATAAAGGTGTTCTACTTACTTGAATACCATAATCTTCTAGCTGATGTTGAATCCATAGAAGTTGTGCACAGCAGCTTCCTACAGCCACATACTCTGACTCAGCTGTGGAGATGTCCACACTGGTCTGCTTCTTGCTACTCCATGACACCAGCCTTCCACCTAGAAATTGATAGGTTCCTGTAGTACTCTTTCTATCTTCCTTGCAGCCTGCAAAATCTGCATCTGAATACCCTGTCAGTACAAAATCTCCATTCCTAGGGTACCAAAGGCCTAGATAAGGTGTTCCCTTAAGATATCTCAAAATCCTTTTGACTGCAGTCAGCTGAGATTCTTTAGGGCATGCTTGGTACCTAGCATAGACACATGTAGCATACATGATATCTGGTCTACTAGCAGTCAAATATAGTAGGGAGCCAACTATCCCTCTATACAAAGTCTCCTCTACAGGTTTCCCTGCATCATCTTTGCTTAGAGACATGCTTGACCCCATAGGAGTTTTCATGGTAGTGAATGATTCCATACCATACTTCTTTATCAACTCTAGGGTGAACTTAGACTGCCATATGGATAATCCATCTTCAGTCTGTCTAACTTGGACACCCAAGAAGAACTTAAGTTCCCTCATACTGCTCATTTCAAATTATCCTTGCATAAGTTTTGCAAACTTTCTGCAAAGACTATTTTCTATAGACCCAGATATTATGTCATCTACATATATTTGGACTAAGATAATCTTGCCTCTGGATTCCCTAAGGAATAGAGTCTTGTCTATTTTCCCCCTTGAGAATTTGTTCTCAATGAGGAAACTAGACAGAGTTTCATACCAAGCCCTAGGGGCTTGTTTTAACCCATACAAAGCCTTCCTAAGTCTATATACATAATCAGGTTTAAGAGAATCAACAAAACCTGATGGCTGCTCTACATAGACTCCTTCCTTCAGATTTTCATTCAGAAAAGCTGACTTAACATCCATTTGATATACCTTGAATCCTTGGTATGTTGCATAGGCAAGGAACATCCTTATTACCTCCAGTCTTGCTACTGGAGCAAAAGTTTGATCAAAATCAATACCTTCTTCCTGCCTATATCTTTTTGCAACCAGTCTAGCTTTATTCTTTATGATGATTCCATTCTTATCCAACTTATTCCTAATGATCCACTTAGTTCCTATAATGTTGAGGTCCTTGGGTTTAGGAACTAGCTCCCAGACCTTGCATCTTTTGAACTGGTTCAGCTCCTCTTGCATGGCCTCAATCCAATGAGGGTCTAGGATTGCTTCTTCAAATTTCTTTGGCTCTACATGGGATAGGAAACTGGAGTAAAGGACTGTACTCAGATTCCTGCTCCTTGTTTGCACTTCTTGTCTGTGATCTCCAATTATTTGATTGGGTGGGGGATCCTTTAAATGTCTATTTGCTGGAGGTAGCCTGTCTTCTGGTTGTACACTTTCATTCTCTTCATTTAGCTGCACCTCTTGGTCTTCTTCAGCATCAGGTGTATCTTGTACTCCCCCTGGACAGCAGCCACCATCTTCCACTTGCTGACTTGCAGTAGAACCTTCTGCAATGGTAAGCTTGTCCATCTTTTCAGTTACACCTGTAGAGCTGCAAACACTATTTGGCAAATCATTGTTAATGAGTCTTGCTTCATCAAAAACTACATGTACAGACTCTTCTACAACTTGAGTAATCAAGTTGTAGACCATATAAGCCTTACTATTGTTGTTGTACCCAACAAGGATCCCCTCTTGGGATTTGGCAACAAACTTGGTTAGATAAGACTTTCCATTGTTAAGTATATAACACTTGCAACCAAAGATCCTGAAATAGGATAAATTTGGTTTTCTGCCCTTCACAATCTCATAGGGGTCTTCTTGTGGCTCTTGGTGATAGTAGCCATATTGATCACATGACAAGCAGTATTTACTGTCTCAGCCCAGAAATATTCTGGGAGAGAAGTGTCACTTAATAGTGTTCTACCAGCCTCTATCAAGATTCTATTTTTCCTTTCAGCAATACCATTTTGCTGAGGTGTTCTTGGTGAGGAAAATTCCTGAAAAATTCCAAATTCTTCCCACAGTTTTGTCATACTTTCAAACTGAAATTCAGTACCATGGTCACTTCTGATTTTGACCACTGTACTATCCAATTCATTCTGAATTTGTTTAACAAAACTATACAAGATACTTGGAGTTTCAGATTTTTGCCATAGGAAGAACACCCAGGAATACCTTGAATAGTCATCTACTACCACAAATGTGTAGACCTTCCTACCTAGACTGTGAACTGGCATAGGACCAAAAAGATCCATATGCAAGAGATATAGACACCTCACAGAATCCTTGTTCTCAAGGCTATGAAAGGTGGATTTGGTCTGCTTGCCGTTTTGACAAGCTGAGCATATCCCATCCTCTATACACTTAACATGAGGACCATTCCTCACTAACTCTTTGCTAAAGAGTTGGTCAATTGTCTTATAGTTAAGATGAGCCAGCCTCTTGTGTCATTTAACACAATGTGAGACTTTATCATCAGCTACAAGATAAATAGGAGAAACATTATTCTCACATACAAAGTCTAGATAATAGACATTTCTATTCCTATATCCTATCAGAATGATCTTTTGATCACTTGACCTTTTGATATGACAACCATCCTTGACAAATGAGATGTCATATCCTAAATAACTCAGCTGACTTATGCTAATGAGGTTATGTTTCAAACCCTTTACATAAGTCACTTGAGTAATTGTAATTTGGTTACTAGAAATGTTACCAAAGCCTTTGATGATCCCTTTTTCTGAACCACCAAAGGTAACTTTAGGGCCATCCTTGATAGGTATATAGTCCTTCATCAACCCCTAGTTCCAGTCATGTGCCTGGAATATCCACTGTCCAAGTACCATATAGGGGCATGGCCACTTGGACTCACCTGCAAAATAGATTACTTAACCTTAGAACCCAAATAACTCTTGGGTCCTTGGTGTAGGTTAGTCTGACCTTTAACAAAACTACCTGTAGCTCTTCTAGCAGGCAGTTTGCTACTCTCCTTGACACTTGAATTGTGCAAACAATCTATGGCAAAGTGGCCTATCTTACCACAACACCAGCACTCAAACCTTTTGTACCTTTATTTAGGTACAACCCTGGCTGAAATGTCTACTACAGGCTTTTTGTTTAGTGCTGGGGCTTTGCCCTTATTTTTGGACCTAGCTGTCCTGGCAGGTTTTGTAAACCTCAATCCAGTCTTACCCTTTTGAGGTACAAACTCATCTATCAAAGGTAAAACTGATTTTGGTTTAGAAAAACTTGCTACAATCTCTCTCTCCTTCTGAAGTCTAGCCTCCAGATTTCTAATTTGATCATTCTTAAATGTAATAGTACCCATCTGAATAACTGTAATGTTCTTCAGCCTGGCTATTTCATTTGGTTTATGATCAAACAACTTGTCTAAACCAGCAGCAGCCAATTTAAGACTAGCAATCTCCTTTGCCTGAGTTTTGTCCAAGGTTTTGCTTTTCTTCAAGGCCTGCAACAAGTCCCTATAATCATCGATTAACTGATGAATATCTCCTTCAGATTCAGACTCACCCACATCACTTGATGCAGATGTATCTGATTTTGACTCAGTACAAGAAATTGAACTAGAAGAACAACTTTGTACCTTACTTGGTCTAGGCTGATCCTGGATTTTGTCTCCTTCAGATAAAGCCATCAGCCCTTTGCACTGATTGTCCTCATGCTCATAAATTGAATTCACTAGCTGCATGAACTCATCTTCTTCATCTTCAGCAAACAAGCCAATATATGCTTCAACTTCTGATTCTGTTTCAGATGATGACTGATCAGTCAAACTTTTGTCTTTCTTAGCAACAAAGGACTTTTTCTTTTTGCACTTAAACTGAGTCTTCTTTTTGTCAGTTGACTCTTCCTCTTTTCTGGACAGTCAGCTACTATATGTCCCTGTCTATTACAGCAATAGCACACAATTTTTGATGATGTAGCTTTGCTTGGCTTGGATCTGCTTCTGTCATTCCTTGATGACTTTCTTTTCTGATAGTAGTCATCTTTTGTCTGAGAAGTGGTAGGCTTAGACCTCCACTGCTTCTTCTTCAGAAACTTTTGAAAATGTCTTGTAAAAGCAGCAAAGTCTTCATCACTTTCACTGTTATCTGAATTCTTCCTATCTGAATTTTCTGTCACAGCCTCAGCAACTATTTGTGGTGGAGATGGAGACTTGCTTATATACTTCCTAGTGGCTTCAGTCTTGAAGGCCACAGCTCTTTCCTTGTGCTCCACTCTAGTAGTCTTCTCTTCCTCCTTTCTTGCCAATAACTGCATCTCATAAGATAACAGCTTTCCAAACAAAGTTGGAGGAGGTATGTCAGCTAGTTTGGCCACTTCCCTAATGGCACAAATCTTGGTGTCCCAGTCTTTAGTCAGAGATCTTAAGAACTTATCATTCAGCTCATAGTTGCTGAATTCTCTTCCATAGGACATCAATTCATTGACTATCCTATAGAACGTCTTGTAACATTCAGTAATGTTATCAGACTTTCCTTGTCTGAAGCTTTCATATTCCTGATTTAACAAAGACTTCCTGTCTTATCTTACTTCTTCTGATCCCTCCATGTAAACTATTAATGTGTCCCACATTTCTTTAGAGGTTTTATAATGTATTAAGTTCTGAAATGTTGCATCATCAATTGTACTAACAATAATATTCTGGGCCCTCTTGTCCATAGTGGCCAGAATTATTTCATCTTTGGTCATTTCTGAATAATCCTTGGGAGTTTTCTGATTTGCATCTAGAATGGATATCTTCATTGGCACATATGGCCATTCTTTGACTGTAATGTATATTCTTGGGTCATATGCTTCCATAAAGAGTCTAACCCTCTCTTTCCATATGACAAAAATCTCTTTTCTACAGATTGGCAATTTTATGGACCACAGCTCTTTGTGATTCTCACTAGAACCCATTTTCTTGATTCTTGTTTCTTCTGATTCTACCTACAGGATCTTACTCAGACTGTTATGTCCTTTTTGAGTAACCTGGCTCTGATACCACTTGAAAGAAAGAGTGCCTAACCACCTAGTGGGGGGGGTGAATAGGTGAACTTTATCTTTTTAAATTTAAGGCAACAATCTTGTACAGCAAATGCAATTCTACAATTATCACAACACAGCAATCATAGAAGCAAACATACACAGAGTGCACACAGTATTTATAGTGGTTCCCCAAGGTCTGGGTACATCCACTTTCCCCCTTCTCCTATCTAGTAGTGTACTAGATTCGTCCTAAATTCAGCACTTCTCCTCAGATCCTCAGATCTTACAGCTCAGAACCCCAAACAGGTTCCTACAACTCAGAGTGTTCCCACTCCTACAACTCAGGCACAAAGCCCTACCACTCAGTCTTCAACAAGACCTACACTCAGAGAATAAAGTCTCATACAGCTCAAGCACAAGGCCCTACCTCAGTCTTCAACAATACCTACACTCAGAGCACACAGTCTCCTACACTCAGGCTTTATAAAATAGGCTTACAGCTCAGATCTATACAAGATCCTACAGAAATTTGATAATACAAAGTGATTAACCACAACTCTGAAAGAGAGAGATGAGTTGATTGGCTTCTTGATGAGTTCTTGGAAGAACTTGGCAGTGATCAACCTCCCTTGGCTTTCTTCAAAGCTTCTTGAATTAGAACACAGTAGGGTTGAATCTCCTGTGAAGATGATCTTCAATCAACTTCTGTCTTGAGATTCAGATCTCAATCTGAATCTTACTTTCCAGCCGGGTTCAGCAGCTGTTCTTCTTAGTAGGAGCTCTCTCTCCAACTTCTTAGATCTTCTGTTGAAGATCTTCTTCTTTTGTGTTGTTAGATCTCTTGATTAATTGTTATCAATAAATGAATATCTTCTGTTGAAGGAGAAAGGTCTTTATATAGTCTTCCTCCAAGGGAACCGGCTGATCTGGTTTCTAACAACCTTCTGACGGCTCTGACAGTTGCAGTTGACCGGTTGAAATGGCAGCTGTCAAGTCATCTAGTCACTTCTTGAAATTACTGTCACTGTCTGAAAGTGTCGAGACAAATAGTCAATATGTGTCGACACAAATAGACTAAGTGTCGACACAAGTAGACTAAGTGTCGACACTAGCCTTGATGGTGTCGACACAACTCCTTGTGTTGGGGTAACAGCTTCTCGACATTGCTTCTTCAGAATGTGTCGACACTGATTCTTTGTGTCGACACAAGCCTTCTGTTGAATGTGTCGACACTGGTTGAGTGTGTTGACACAAATACTTCTTCTTTTATACTTTGTTGAATTCTTGTTGAGTGTCGACACATCTCCTTAGTGTCGACACATGTACTTTAACTTTATTGAAGCTTGTTGAGTGTCGACACAGCCTCCTGGTGTCGACACATTTGATGTCCACAAAGTTTCTCTGAGTGTCGACACTGCCTCTAAGTGTCGCCACAGATTATGTTGACAATTCTTCACAGTGTGTCGACACTGCCTGTATGTGTCGACACTTTTCTTCTGGTGTCGACTCTGCTTTCCTGGTGTCGACACAATTACTCCAAGTGTCGACACAACTTCTCTAGGTGTCGATACAAGCCTTCATAAGTGTCGACACTTCACCTCTAGGTGTCGACACATGGACTTAGAAACTTTTATGCTTTTCCTGCAATTACTTAACCTGCACATATAAACTCAAAGCACATCAAATACACCTTGATGTATATCATTGAGTAGGGTGAGGCTTCTTCAAATCTGGTACATATATTCCAATGTACCCAATAACCACCTCCTAGACCAATGGGCTGATATACCATGATTACATAAATACGTCCATAGTTGTCATTTACGTATAGTGAGGAATCGTACTTACCCTATAGTAGGTCCTACATCAGTTATGACCTATGTAGTGTCATTCTACTATAATTATAGTGAACGCACCCATGTACACTCCGGTTATACATTGCGAATATGTTCGCACCTATGCTAGTTGGATCCTGGTATACAATTGTAGCGTAATAACAATAATACGGGTACCCCGTGTTACGCGAGCCCATGGATTACCATCAGGTTTGTCAACTCATTGGGTTTGCTCGGTGTCTCACTAAACCCATAGCATATTATTTGAACACTAAGTGATTATACTTGCCTAAGCCTAGCCCACTTGGATTGGGCTTGAGTTAGCCATTTAGGCTAGTTTGACCACTTTGACCCAAGGGTTGACTTTGGTCAAATTAGTCACTAGGGCTGACCCCAATGGGTCCTTGGTGTCCCATGTGCCTCCCCTAAAGTATAGAAGTACTTGGGTGGGGTCAACTTGCACACTGTAGGTCACTTGCCCCTTAGTTAGGGCACTTTGACCTTTTTAGGGCTAAGGTTGACTTGGGTCAACTTAGGCTATAGAGTTGACCCCAATGGGTCCTAGGTGACCCATTGACCTCACGTTAGGGTTAGGAGGGCATGGGTGGGGTCCACTTGGCTATGGGATGGTCAATTGACCCTAAGTAGGCTACTTTGACCTATTTAGGGTTAGAGTTGACTTTGGTCAACTTAACCACATTGACTGCCCTCCATGGGTCCTTAGTGACCCATTGAGCCCACTTTAGTTCTAGGAAGACCCTGGTAGGGTTAGTTGGGCTTTACTATGACACACTTCCCTTAGTTAGGCCACCTTGCCTAATTTAGGCCTAGAGTGGTTCTAGGTCACTTGGCCACCCTGGGTCGACTCTAATGGACCCTTAGGGCTCTAATGGACCTTACAATGGATTGGTGAGACCATGGTGGGGTCTTGAAGTCATGATAAGCCTCATGGTCATCTTAAACTACGGTTTAGAAATCTACTATTTACAGACCATAGTGATCTCACCTACATTCCCAAGTTCACTTGGCCTTCTTGGGCTTCCTAGGGTTTTGTCATGACCTAGTTATGACAAAACCACTCCTAGGGGTCTAGTTGTTTGAGTGATGTTACAAATCCCAATATATATAAAAAAATATTTCATCCTCCAAATTCTAGTTAGGCCTACTGTAACGCCCCGAAACTCAAAAGGGCGATGGGAGGCGTTTTGAGCCAAATCTGGTATTTAGCAGAAGGCACACGGCCTGGGACACGGGCGTGTCCCATGGCGTGTCAGGATCGAGTCGACGATTTGGCCGTGAGGTCGACGAAATTTGGAGTCGACGATCGTCCAGCAGCGAACACGGCCTGAGACACGGGTGTGTCTCAGGGCATGTCGAGCCTGTGTCGACGATCGGCCCGGGAGTCGACATTTTCGCTCGACGATGTGTCGAGACAAGGCACACGTCCTTGGACATGGGCGTGTCCAAGGCCGTGTCGTGTGGTCGACGAACTTCACTAGACGAAGTGTCAAGACCGTGAACACGGCCTGGAGCCCAGGCGTGTTCGGGCTTGACACGGGCGTGTCACATTGGACATGGGTGTGTCCCATACCTGTGTGAGTCTCGGGTTATTTTTGGGGATGTGTCGATGGGGGCACACGGCCAACCACACGGTCGTGTCAGTTGGAACACGGGCGTGTCAGGTCAAACACGGGCATGTCGGATGCCCGTGTGTTTTTCCAGATGCGTCGATTTTGACCGCAAATGGGGGACACGGCTCTGGACACGGGCATGTCACAGACCGTGTTCGTCCCAGTTTTAGCATTTCAGGCCCAAATCAAGGTCGTTCGTTTCTTTAGTTTGGGATCCAATGGCTGGGCGTTGTTCCTGATGGGATATACACGGGATTGGACCCTTGAAACCCTCATTTCACTTGAGAGGTTCTCTTTCTAAAGTATAGACAGAGAGGAGAGCCAAGGAGGAACAAGTAGCTTAGATCCGGTCTTTGGAGGAGCTCCGGAGCTCCAAATCGAGAACAGACTTCGGATCTACGGAGGCAAAGAGAGCGCGGTGCTTTTCATCCGCTTACATTTCCATGGCGCCAAGGAAGAACTCTAGGGTAACAATTCTCTACTTGAGCATGTGAAGCTCTCCTTCTTTGCATAGGAAGCCTTCTCTCGCGAGTTTGCGGTGAGTTGGAGGCGTTCTTTCGGGTAGATATGTAAAGTCCCTGTTGTTTAGAGTCCGTATTCGAGAACGGACATAGGAATGATGTGTGAAGCCTACCCGGACATGTTGGTCTGGATCGGTGATCTTGCATTGCATAAATGCCAGAGAACACTCCGTGTGATTGTTTGTTTTTCGGGCTTTCTACGTGGTTGATTGCAACAGGGAGCCTTGTGGATTAACCCTAAGGTACACCCGGAAAACTGGGCGGATGCGTGATCTTGCCAACTTGGTGGCCTGGAAGCCAACTTGAACATAACCGGGTTATGTGAAGTGTGATGGAAATGGGACTCGGGAGAAGTTTGACCTGCGCATATGGCTTAAATTGTCGTTGCGATATGAGCACGGGTTAGATGGAACCGTACCCATTCTATGTCGTTCGGTTAGAGTCGTTGGCATAGATGAGGATCTTCGGAGGTCTATGGATTAAATTGACGTGACCCATGCCGGGAAGACAAATTGCTCATATGTTTGGCCGCCAAAGTGGCGGTGGTGAGTCTGGAATGTCTATGGCTTAAATTGACGTGACATTGGCCGGTTCACCGAGAATGTACCCTGAGCGCATGGGGCGTGTGGACGTGCGTGCCTACACCTGTGATGTAGTGATATTACTATATTGCTTGATTATACTAATAAAATGCAGGGAAGGAACATCGTCGCCCCGAGTTGGGGGCGGGATTGTTATAATTTGGTCAGTATTGCTGACCGTTGCTTTTGTTTGCCACCGTGCAGTGGATTGTGCTTGCAGCTGCTGCTGGACCGAGCGGTCAATAGCGGGCTAAAGCCCGAATTGCGAAGCCAGCCCTCGATGGCCTAATTGAAGTATTTTACTTGCTTTTGTTTATGTATGACCGGCCTGCGTGTCGTGGTATGGAAAACATGTAATATGAGTAAAACCATTTGTAAGGCCTTAAGTCCAGTACTGGTGTATGTACTTCATTCTTATTTGGCTTGTTAGTGGACATTCATGCTTGGTGCTGGGTTCTTTTATTAGCAACTTATAAAACTGCTTCTGCTAGAATTCTCTGTGTAGGACGTTATGATTGGTTGAATGGTTTCCATTGAGTAACCACCCGGTCTGTCTGTGGTATATGGCGTCGGGCCCCGGCCGGACCTACTGCTATATGCTATGCGACGGATAGGGGGTGTTACAATTTGGTATCAGACTACTGGTTTCGGTCAGGTTTATGATGAATTCGTGGGCGAATTCTTTTTATGGGGTGGTGAGCACATGTGTGTGCGTCATCGTTATAACAGTAAAAGAACCCATGAATGTCCACTTAGAAATGCAAATGCACGTGTTTGGGGAACCTGTGTGTTCCTATAATTGCTGTTTGCAATTTTATTTGGTCGCTTAACGGTGTTTTGTACCACTATAGGTGACGAGAAGCGGTGCTGGGCCGCCAGAATGTCAAGTTTCTGAGGAGTATAGTGCACCCGGTGAGGTGCTTGAGACCCCTCCTTCGTATGAAACCGTAAGAAGAATCGTTGAAGCGGTGTTCGCTGTAACGAGTACACAGCATGGAAGAAATGTACAACCCTATGCCCCTGTTGTCGCTTCAACTCCGGGTGGCGTGATGGAGCAGATGACTTTTGGTAGACCATCGGGGCAGCAGCTGTATATGCATTTAGTGCAGGGAGCGCACACAGTTGATGAATATTTGCAAGAATTTCTTATGATAAGCCGCTACCCATGCTTTGAGTTGGATAATGAGCAAGCTACAGACGATAGATTTTATAATGGCTTGAGCGCCGAGTTACGAGTTCTACTGCTAGGACCAAAGTTATTGGGATTCCCAGCCTTGGTGGAATCGGCTAGATCTTTAGAGGCAGATTTGAGGACGACTGACCCGATGCCATTGACCATCGTATCGAACTATGCAAGCCCCATAAGAGCTGCATCCGGCAGAATGCTGGAGAAGGGGGCTACGACATCAACTAGCAAAGCTACTTCCACTTGTCATACTTGTGGAAAGAAAGGGCACTTTGCCCGAAGGTGTTTGAATGGTGCTCAGAAGACTAAGAAAGCTATGTCAGGAGCAGTTGAGGACTTTAGTGCATAAGAAACGGCGTTCAAAGTACCGAACACCTCAAAGTCTATATATCGAAGATGGTATAAGAAGTCTAGGACTTTGGGTCTAGTCCCTCCTTTCGGTGCTTCGGGGGCAACTACAGGCCAAACCCCGGGCGCATGTTTCAACTGTGGGGAGCCGGGGCATTATGCCCGTGAGTGCCTAAAGCCCTGGAGGAAGCACGTCATCGTGAGGACAAGTATGGTTTAAAGATAGTGTTAGAAATGAACAAAAACAAGCCGGAAGTGGAACAAAAACAAACCGAAAGTTGTTTTAACAGAAACTTTATTATCTGAAAAAGGTATCTATTACAAAGGTATGACCTCCCTTATATAGAATGGAGGAGAGAAGAGAGAATACAAATAAGAGATGTGGGACTAAAAATTTGCATGACACCAGCGGACTATACAGACACAAACCGCACAAGCCGCACGGTTAGACAGACGGGCTAACTGCTTGGCTACTGCCAGAGAGAGAGAGATCGCCATGGGAGACCGCTAGACCGCCCGGTCTCCAATTCGCCAGAGTCAAACCGCCAGACCGCTTGGACCTCAGACAGCAACACACAACAACCAAACCACTGAAGGGTAACTGCAAAACCGCGCAGTCATCAACCCGCCAAGCCAGACCGCTAGACCGCCCGGTCACCAACTTCAACACTCCCCCTCAAGCTGGAGCATATATATCGATCATACCCAGCTTGTCACAAATATGAAGAAACGAGGCGGAAACTGGTTTGGTGAAGATGTCAGCCAGCTCTTTATCAGAAGTGACGAAGGGAGTGCAAATTTGTCCCTTCAGAATCTCTTCACGAATGAAATGACAGTCGACCTCAATGTGCTTGGTTCTTTCATGGAAGACCGGATTTTTGGAGATGTATATGGCAGCCTTGTTATCATAGAACATAGGTAGAGGATGGTTGTACACCTCTCCTAAATCCAGTAGGAGAGCCCGTAGCCACTTTAACTCACAAGTGGTCGATACCATACTACGATATTCTACTTCAGTACTGGACCTGGAAACAGCCGACAGCTTCTTGCTCTTCCAGCTCACCAGATTTCCCCCAACAAAGGTGCAGAAACCCGAGGTTGACTTACGATCCCCTTTGTCATCAGCGTAACTCGCATCTGAGTATGCTTCAACCCTCAGATGACCATTCTTCTGAAAGAGTAATCCTTTCCCAGGCGCTGCTTTGACATATTCTAAGATCCGCAAGGCAGATTGAAGATGACACTCCCAAGGAGCTTGCATAAACTGGCTCACCTTGCCAACAGCATAGGAGATGTCGGGTCTGATTACCGTGAGATAAATGAGTTTTCCCACCAGACGCCGGTACCTCGAAATATCTGATAGAAGAGGCGAGTCATCTGTCCAAGTTTTATCTTCTCCAGTAGTCATAGGACAACGGGCAGGTTTAGCACCTGTCAATCCTGCCTCCTTTAAAAGATCAAGGGCATACTTCCTTTGGGAAAGAACCATGGAGTTGGGATTCCTTGAGATTTCAATCCCCAGAAAGTACTTTGGAGATCCCATATCCTTTGTGACCAGGTGTTGACGGAGGTGTTTCTTTGTCAACGTTACCCACTCCTGGTCATCGCCAGTAAGAAGAATGTCATCGACATGAACCGCAAGAACAACCATACCAGAAGTGGTTTTCTGAACAAATAAGGGGTGATCGGTCGAGCTTCTTATAAAACCAATGGCCGCAGCAATACCGCTAAACTTGTCAAACCAGGCACGCAGACTTTGCTTGAGGCCATAAATAGACTTCTTCATTCGGCATACAAGTGTCTCCCCCTGAGCAACATACCCCGGAGGTTGCTACATATAAACATCTTCCTGTAGATCACCATAGAGGAAAGCATTCTTAACATCCAGTTGTGAAATTGGCCTGTCCCGGTTGACAGCCACAGAGAGAAGGACTCATATGGTGCTGAGACGAGCAACGAGAGAGAATGTATCGAAATAATCAACACCATAGGTCTGAGTGAATCCTTTAGCCACCAGGAGGGCTTTGTAGAGATCCACACTGCCATCGGGGAGGAATTTCACCACAAAAACCAAGTGACAGCCAACAGCATCTGTGCCAACAGGAGGAGGAACAAGAGTCCAGGTACCCCGTTTAGTGAGAGTAGCGATTTCGTCATCCATGGAAGCTTTCCAATGCGGAAGGGTAAGAGCTTCCTGATAGGAATGAGGGGTGGAAGTAGAAGAGATAGCCAGAGCAAAGTCCCTGCGAGCAGGCATCAGACGATCATAGGAAACAACAGCAGTAAGAGGATGCTGGGTACAAGCCCGAACCCCTTTGCGATGGGCAATGAGAAGGTCCAGGTCAGCAGGTACCTCAGTATTCGGAGCATCCGTGGTGGAGAAAGCTGGCCCAGGAGAAGAGAGCAACGACAGCGAAGAGGAGGAAGGTGGAGGAGAAGGAGCAGTGTAAGATGGTGGAGATAGTGGAGATGGTGGAGATGGTGGAGGTGGCGGAACATTAGCAGGAGTGGAGGGAATAGTGGGGTTGGTGAGAGAAGGAGGAGTAGCAGGAATAGTGGAAGAAGCGGAAGAGAAGTAAGATGCATTTTCAAAGAAGATAACATCCGCAGAGACAAATTGTTTGCGGGTGATGGGGTCAAAGCAACAATAACCTTTCTGAGTGGGAGAGTAGCCCAGAAAGATACATTTGGTGGACCGAGGGGAGAGTTTGTCGCGGGTGGTAGAGGGAGCATGCACAAATACGGTGCATCCAAAGATACAGAGAGGAAGAGGAAAGGGTTCTTTGCCCGGATAGAGAATGGGGAAAGGAGTTTGACCATGGAGAACGGTGGAGGGAATGCGATTGATGAGATAGCAAGCGATGAGAACAGCATAGCCCCAGTAGGAGCGAGGGACATGCATTTGCGTAAGCAGAGTGCGAGCGACATCAAGGAGGTGACGTTTTTTGCGTTCCGCCGTGCCATTTTGTTGGGAGGAGTAAACGCAACTGGTTTGATGAATAATCCAATGTTGCATACAAAAGGAGGAAAAGGCTTGACTAAGATACTCTTTTGCGTTATCTGAGCGTAAGACTTTAATGGAAACGCCAAACTGACTTTGAATTGAATGATAAAAGGATATCCATATATCAAAAAGTTCAGAACGGTCTCGTAAGAAATAGACCCAAGTACAGCGAGAAAAGTCATCAATGAACGTAACAAAGTAAGAACTACCCCGCCCAACGGTAAGGGTAGGAGCAGGACCCCAGTTGTCAGAGTGAACAAGATCAAACGGACGGGTGGATCCACGAGCTTGCTTTGGAGGAAAGGAAGAGCGGTGATGCTTGCCAAGTTGACATGTGTCACAATTAAGAGGAGGATGTTGGGAAGGGAGGTGGGGGAGAAGTTGGCGATGAAGGCGAGGGGGGGGCATGACCAAGGCGAAGATGTCATTGGAGAAGATCTGTAGAGGAGGAGGAGAAGGCAGATAGAGCAGAGACGTTGTCGAGGAAGTAGAGGCCGCCACTCTCAGTCCCAGTAGCAATCGTCCGTCGGGAGGCCGGATCCTGAAAAGAACAAGAGGTAGTAGTGAATGTGACGGAGCATTGTAGTTGCCTGCATAAAGAGGTAACTGATAATAAATTGCAAGGAAAGTGGGGCACATAGAGGGTATCTGCAAGGCAGAGAGACGGAGTGACTTGAACCACGCCCGTCCCATTAACCGGGGAGGGAGAACCATCCGCAACGATGACAGGGGGCAACCGATCATGTGTGTCTAGCTGAGAGAAACAGTGAGGATTGCCTGTCATATGATTGGTAGCACCAGAATCGATCAACCATCATCCGCGAGTAACAGTGTGGGCACTACCAGAAGAGATTACCATCGAGGCGGACGACGCGAAGGAAGTGGAATCCATTGAAGAGAGACGGCGAGAGCAAGCCGCGGCGGCTAAAACAAGTCACAAGCCGGTCGGACAGAAGCAGGGCGCGCGGCTAGGAAAGCCGCAGGCAGGAGAAACCAAGTCGGACGACAAAAGAGAGGCCGCAACGACTAGTTAGCACGAGCGGGTAGAAGGAAACAGGTCGAGGCGACTACTAAACAGGTCGCAGCAACTAAGAGGAGCAGCGAGAAAAGAAGCAAGGAGAAATAAGCCGCACGAACAGGGCAGCGGTCAGGAGAGAAGGCAAGCCGTGAAGACAGGTCACGGGAAGCAGAAACAAGACGAGAATCAAGCGGAGGGAAAGAAGTCGAGCGGCTAGAAGGTAGCCCGCGCGAATAGAAGAAGAAGCTGAATCAGGAGGAAAAGATCGTTTCCTCTGATACCATGTTAGAAATGAACAAAAACAAGCCGGAAGTGGAACAAAAACAAACCGGAAGTGGTTTTAACAGAAACTTTATTATCTGAAAAAAGTATCTATTACAAAGGTATGACCTCCCTTATACAGAATGGAGGAGAGAAGAGAGAATACAAATAAGAGATGTGGGACTAAAAATTTACATGACACCAGCGGACTATACAGACACAAACCGCACAAGCCGCGCGGTTAGACAGACATGCTAACCGCTTGGCTACTGCCAGAGAGAGAGAGAGATCGCCATGGGAGACCGCTAGACCACCCGGTCTCCAATTCACCAGAGTCAAACCGCCAGCCCGCTTGGACCTCAGACAACAACACACAGCAACCAAACCGCTGAAGGGTAACTGCAAAACCGCGCGGTCATCAACCCGCCAAGCCAGACCGACAGACCGCCCGGTCACCAACTTCAACAGATAGTTTTGCCTTAAATACTTGTCACCCTTGTGCATGTTAGCTTAGAACTACTTGTGCTAAGCTTTGTTCTGATTTAAGTTTATCTGGCGAGAGCACTGTTCATTTAGGGAGCTTCGCATTCCTTTATTTAGGAATTATATTGCGCGTCAGAGTACCTCCTTCGATGGTAAGAGACAAATTGGATGTGTTATGGTCCAATGGTGCTCAATGTGCGCGGGTAGAATTTGTTGCGCTTAGATTTTGATTAGGAGTCAGGAGTTCCATTCGCTAACGTCGCTACTGCCGCTGGAGGAGTTCGACGTAATATTTGGCATGGACTGGCTCTCGGAGCAGCAAGCCTATATAGATTGCGGTAGCAAGGAAGTCAAGCTGGGAGCAAGTCGTGAGACGACTTTCACGGGCGTGAAGGGGTCGAGCAAGACGTTGATGTCTGCTCTTCAGGTGGTGAAGGCGGTTCGTGCCGGTGTAGAACTGTTCTTTACACTAGTGGAGGTTGCAAAGCCTAAGCCCGCATTGGACAGTATTTTAGTGGTATCAGAGTACCCTGATGTGTTCCCTAGCGATCTTCCTGGAGCCCCGCCGCAGCGGGAGATAGATTTTACGATAGAGCTCGTACCATGTGCAAAGCCTGTGTCACGCTCTCCGTATTGACTAGTGCCTAAGGAATTGGCAGAGCTAAAATTGCAACTTCAAAAGTTGTTGGAGCAAGGGTATGTGCGTCCAAGTTCTTCGCGTTGGAGCGCAACGGTCCTCTTTGTTAAGAAGAAAGACGGGAGCTTGAGATCTGTATTGATTATCGGGAGTTAAACAAGCTAACGGAAAAGAACAAGTACCCAATCCCAAGGATCGATGATCTTTGTGATCAGTTGGTCGGGTCGACGGTGTACTCTAAATTGGATCTCAAGTCTGGTTACTATCAGTTGAGGATAAGGGAGAGTGATATCCCTAAGACAACGTTCAGTACAAGATACGGGCATTACGAGCTTACGGTCATGCCGTTTGGGCTGACGAATGCGCCGTCAGTGCTCATGGATTTGATGAACAAGATGTTCAGGGAGTACTTGGACCATTTTGTGATCGTCTTCATCGACGATATTTTGGTGTACTCGCAGAGTGAGGAAGATCACTTCAGGCATCTTCATTTGGTTTTTAAGACGCTAAGGAGGAATCAATTGTACGCCAAGTTCTCGAAGTGCGAGTGTTGGTTGTCCTCAGTGGCGTTTCTCGGTCATATAGTGAGTGGGGAAGGGTATTGCAGTGGATCCAATGAAAATTGTTGCGATACGGGAGTGGCCTGAGCTTTCTACGGTAGCGGAAGTCTGGAGCTTTATGGGGCTTGCCGGCTATTATAGGCGCTTCGTAGAGAACTTCTCGCAGATAGCGTTACCTCTCACTACTTTGACGAGGAAGGAGCAGAAGTTCGTTTGGACGCCGGAGTGCGCGCAAGCTTTTGAGGAGCTAAAATGTCGGTTGACCACGATGCCTATGCTGAGTTCTCCGAGTGGGACCGAAGGTTATGAGATTTATAGCGATGCTCGGGCAGTGGTTTGGGTTATGTGTTGTTACAGCATGGAAGCGTTATAGCATATGGCTCGAGACAGCTGAAGGTGTACGAGAGGAACTATCCGGTCCATGACTTGGAGTTAGCGGCCGTGATTTTTTCCTTAAAGCTGTGGAGGCATTATTTGTACGGTGTGAAGATTGATATCTACACCGATCATAAGAGCCTGAAGTATTTGTTTGATCAGAAAGATCTGAATATGCGACAACGTAGATGGATGGAGTTCCTAGGAGACTTTACATTCAAGATCCACTACGTTCCTGGTAAAGGTAATGCGGTTGCGGACGCGTTGAGTCGTCGAGCCCCAGCTCAAGCCAATTGGTTGTCGATCCATGACGAGCGGTTGGTTCGGGAGTTGGAGGCGTTGGAGATTTCTGTTTGGATAAGCAAGCAAGTGCTGAAGCACTCATGAATTTGACTGAAGTTCAATATGACCTGGCTGATAGGATTCGGCAGGCATTGGATATGGATGTCCATATGAAGCAGTTCGTGGTAGAGGCTCTGGATGGTCCAAATTCCCAATTCGTTGTGGAGGATAGATTGCTTTGGAAAGACGGTTGCCTTTGCGTCCCAAGCGTGGGCAGTTTGCGGGTGGATTTGTTGTACGAGGCGCACCATACCAAGTACTCGATTCATCCGGGGAGCACAAAATGTACCGCGATGTGAAGAAACTATTTTGGTGGCCAGGTTTGAAGAACTATGTGGCACTCTACATGGCGAAGTGCCAAACTTGCGCCTTGGTGAGGGCAGAATGCCAAAAGCCGGGAGGATTTCTGAAGTCCTTGCCTATTCCGGAGTGGAAATTCGACGACATCACTTTAGACTTTGTGCACGGTTTGCCAAGGTCGCAAAAAGGAAACGACGCCATCTAGGTGGTCGTAGATCGGTTAACAAAGGTGACGCATTTCATTCCGCAAAGGAAGGATGATCCGGTGGAGAAGTTGGCAAAGTTATATGTGGATAATATTGTACGGCTTCACGGTGTGCCCCGCAGCATCGTGAGTGACCGAGATGGGCGGTTCATGTCCAATGATTGGAGGCTAGTGCAGCAAATGTTGGGAACAAAGTTAAAATTCAGCACAGCCTTCCATCGGCAAACAGATGGGCAGACCGAGATGGTCAATAGAACCATGGAAGACATGCTCCGCATGTGTGTCTTGGTCTTTGGAAAGCAATGGGTACACCATCTTTATATGGTAGAAGATGTCGCACACCGTTGTCCTGGTTGGAAACGGGTGAGTCAAAGTTGTACAAGCGTCAAGAGGTGGAGGATGCTACTTCATTGGTGCGAACCATTCGGGAGAGGTTGCTAACCGCTCAGAACCGTCAGGCGAAGTACTATAATGCTAAGCACAGGAACGTGGAGTCCGTTGTGGGCGCCTGTGTGTACTTAAAGATCAAGCCGTTCAAGGGTGTCTCGCGGGTGCGACGCTTGAAAAAGCTAAGCCCAAGGTACCTTGGGTCGGTTGAGGTTCTGGAGCGGGTTGGCGAAGCAGCCTATCGTTTGAAGCTATTTGTGTATCTTAGTGGTCTACACGATGTATTCCATATATCGGTGTTATGGAAAGCGGTGTAAGAGCCTACGCAAGTGATCGCAGTCGATTGAGTGTCGGTTGATAGTGGGTTGAGGACAAAGGTCAAACCCGTGTGGATTGAAGACTCGGAAGTCAAGCGGCTATGCAATAAAGAGATCGGGATGGTCAAGGTCCGATGGGACAATTGCGGTCGTGAGGAGCTCTCTTGGGAGCGAGAGCAGACTATGCTTGAGGAGTATCCGGAGTTGTTCCGCTCAGGTACAAATTTTGGTTTTGTACTTATCTTTCTTTATGTAATTTCGTGGAAGAAATTCTTTTAAGAGGGGGAGAGTTGTAACGCCCCGAAACTCAAAAGAGCGACGGGAGGCGTTTTGGGCCAAATCTGGTATTTGGCAGAAGGCACACGGCCTGGGACACGGGCGTGTCCCAGGGCGTGTCCCAGGGCATGTCAGGCTCGAGTCGACGATTTGGCCACAAGGTCGATGAAATTTGGAGTCGACGATCGTCGAGCAGCGAACACGGCCTGAGACACGGGCATGTCTCAGGGCGTGTCGAGCTCGTGTCGACGATCAGCCCGGGAGTCGACATTTTCGCTCGACGATATGTCGAGATAAGGCACACGGCCTAGGACACAGGCGTGTTCAAGGCCGTGTCGTGTGGTCGACAAACTTCACTCAACAAATTGTAGCGACCGTGAACATGGCCTCGAGCCTAGGCATGTTCGGGCTTGACACGGGCGTGTCACATTGGACACGGGTGTGTCCCAGACCCGTGTGAGTCTCGGGTTATTTTCGGGGCTGTGCCGATGGGGGCACACGGCCAACCACACGGCCGTGTCAGTTGGAACACGGGCGTGTCAGGTCAAACACAGGCGTGTCGGATGACCGTGTGTTTTTCCAGATGCGTCGATTTTGACGGCGAATGGGGGACACGGCCCTGGACACGGGGATGTCGTAGACCGTGTTCGGCCCAGTTTTAGCATTTCAGGCCCGAATCAAGGCCGTTCGTTTCTTTAGTTTGGGATCCAACGGCTGGGGGTTGTTCCTGATGGGATATACACGGGATTGGACCCTTAAAACCCTCATTTCACATGAGAGGTTCTCTTTCTAAAGTATAGAGAGAGAGGAGAGCCAAGGAGGAAGAAGAAGCTTAGATCCGGTCTTTGGAGGAGCTTCGAAGCTCCAAATCGCGAACCGACTGCGGATCTACGGAGGCAAAGAGAGTGTTGTGCTTTTCATCTGCTTACATTTCCATGGCGCCAAGGAAGAAAGCTAGGGTAACGATTCTCTACTTGAGCATGTGAAGCTCTCCTTCTTTGCATAGGAAGCCCGCTCTCGCGAGTTTGCGGTGAGTTGGAGGCGTTCCTTCGGGTAGATATGTAAAGTCCCCGTTGTTTAGAGTCTGTATTCGAGAACGGACATAGGCATGATGTGTGAAGCCTACCCGGACATGTTGGTCTGGTCAGTGATGTTGCATTGCATAAATGCCGGAGAAGACTCTGTGCGATTGTTTGTTTTTCGGGTTTTCTACGTGGTAGATTGCAACAGGGAGCCTTGGAGATTAACCCTAAGGTGCACCCGGAAAACTGGGCGGATGCGTGATCTTGCCCACTTGGTGGCCTGGAAGCTAACTTGAACATAACTGGGTTATGTGAAGTGTGATGGAAACGGGACTCGGGAGAGGTTTGACCTGCGCATATGGCTTAAATTATCGTTGCGATGTGAGCACGGGTTAGATGGAACCGTACCCGTTCTATGTCGTTCGGTTAGAGCCGTTGGCATAGATGAGGGTCTTCGGCGATCTATGGCTTAAATTGACGTGACCCATGCCGGGAAGACAAATTGCACATATGTTTGGCCGCCAACGTGGCGGTGGTGAGTCCGGAATGTCTATTGCTTAAATTGACGTGACATTGGCCGATTCACTGAGAATGTGCCCTGAGTGCACGGGGTGTGTGGACGTGCTTGCCTACACCTGTGATGTAGTGATATTACTATATTGCTTGATTATACTAATAAAATGCAGGGAAGGAGCATCGCCGCCCCGAGTTGGGGGCGGGATCGTTATAATTTGGTCAGCATTGCTGACCGTTGCTTTTGTTTGCCACCGTGCGGTGGATTGTGCTTGCAGGTGCTGCTGGACCGAGCGGTCAATAGCGGGCTAAAGCCCAAATTGCGAAATCGGCCCTCAAAGGCCTAATTGGAGTGTTTTACTTGCTTTTGTTCATGTATGACCGGCCTGCGTGTCGTGGTATGCAAAAATATATAATATGAGTAAAACTATTTGTAAGGCCTTAAGGCCAGTACTGGTGTATGTACTTCATTCCTATTTGGCTTGTTAGTGGACATTCATGCTTGGTGCTGGGTTCTTTTATTAGCAACTTATAAAACTGCTTCCGCTAGAATGCTCTGTGTAGGACGTTATGATTGGTTGAATGGTTTCCATTGAGTAACCACCCGGTCTGTCTGTGGTATATGGCGTCGGGCCCCGGCCGGACCTACTGCTATATCCTATGCGATGGATAGGGGGTGTTACACCTACAGGGTTTCAAATATGAAAGGAAAATTGTAACATCCCAAGAGGTTGTGAATAGTACCTGACTAAAAAGCTCTGGGTACCTCTGTTGCATCAAGTCCTGAGGCTCCCATATGTGCTCCTCTCGCCCATGATTCTCTACAGGACCTTGACTAATAGAACCTTCTTGCGGCGCAAGACTCATATTCCCTTGTCGTCGATCCGGACCGCTTCCAGGTGAACTGAGCGATCAGATGCTACCGGCCCATCCGTGGCCGTAATCTGCTACTCCGGGTGTAGTAGAGCCCTCCTAAGAGAGGATACATGGAACACGTCGTGCAGGCTCGCCAGCTCCAGTGGCTGCTCCAGCCTGTATGCCAAGGGACCGATCCGCTCCAGGATCCTATAAGGCCCCATATATATTGGGCTGAGATTCTTCTTCCGACCGCGTACCCGTGAAACCCCATACATCGGTCGGATCTTCATGAAGACCTGGTCCCCCACCTGAAACTCCACCTGACGATGTCGAGGGTCATAATACTTAGCCTATCGGCTCTGTACCTCTAACATCCTGTCCCGTATCATCCTCACTTGAGCCTCAGTGTCCTCAACAAACTCCGAACCCAAAGCCTTCAGATCCTCACCCTGTATCCACGATAGCGGAGTCCTACACCTCCGCCCGTATAGGGCCTCATAAGGAGCCATCCTTATGCTGGACTGGGCTGTTATTATATGAGAACTCGATCGGTGGCAACAACTTCTACGAAGGCTCATCGCGATCCAATTTGCAAAGTCGTAGCAGAACCTCCAATGTCCGATTAGTGCGTTCCGTCTACCCATCAGTCTGGGGATGAAAAGTCATACTGAATGTCAACCCCGTACCGAAGTAAGTCTGCACTGATCTCCACTCCCTGGACGTAAACCGCCCATCCCGATCTAATACAATCGTCCTGAGTACGCCATGATAACGGACGAACTGCTCCACGAATTTCCGAACCAGCACACCAACCGAGTCATCCTTTCTGATCGGGATGAATCTGGCTACCTTCGTCAGCCGGTCTACGATCACCCAGATCGAATCATTTCCCGTCCGCGATCGGGGAAGCCCATGTATGAAGTCCATCGCAATATCATCGAACTTCCACTCTGGCACTGGGAGTGGATTCCATAATCCTGCGGGGTTTCTGCATTCTACCTTCACCAGCTGGCATGCCTCGCAGTGGGTCACGAAGTAGGTAATATCCTTCTTCATGCCTGGCCAGTATATGGTCTTCTTCAGATCCGCAGTCATCTTTGTAACCCCCAGGTGTACCGAATACCGACTGCAGTGAGCCTTTGTCATAATATCCTCCCGGACCTGGCCTCCCTCTGGTATGTAAACCCGTCCTCTGAAACACACTAGGCCATCCCTCAGTGTGTAATATCCAGCAGTGCCTGCTTCTAAGGCCCGGAATATCGGCTCTAGCTGGGCATCCTGCCTCTGCCCATCTCTGACTCGGTCTCGAACGTCATTTGGGGAAACCAATGACGGTAGGTACTCCCGGTACTGCTCAGGGTGATCCTCAGACACAAAGTACATCTGCATCTTTTCCAACATCTGGACCAACTCCAAGGCCATCAACTGCGGTCCTGCTCCAGAGTTTGTAGCCTTCCGGCTCTGTGCATTTGCCACCACATTCGCCTTCCCAGGGTAGTAGTGCATCTCGTACTGGTAATCTGCTAGAAACTCCACCGATCATCTCTACCTGATATTCAGCTCCTTCTACGTGTCCACATTCCTCAAGTTCTTGTGATCGGAGTAAATGTCGCAGTGGACACCGTACAGATAGTGCCGCCAGACTTTCAGAGCAAATATGACCGCTCCCATCTCTAAGGCATGAACAGGGTAGTTCTGCTCATGCTTCTTCAGCTGTCGTGAGGCGTACGCTATCACATGACCATTCTGCATCAGCAGTGCACCCATGCCATGGTAGGAAGCGTCGGTGTAGACCTGGAATCCTTCTTTCCCCTAAGGAAGGGCAAGTATAGGAGCCAAAGTGAGTTGATCCTTTAGCTCTGGAAGGCCGCCTCACACTGCGAGGTCCAGGCAAAGGGCACCTCCTTCCTCGTCAGGGATGTGAGTGGAAGGGCAACACGTGAAAATCCCTCCACGAACTTTCGGTAGTAACCGACAAGTCCTAGAAAACTTCGCAAGTCTGTGGCCGACTTCAGCTTCGGCCAATCCCGAACTGCCTGAATCTTGGTCGGGTCCACTGCCAACCCAACACCACTGATGATATGGCATAGGAAAGCCACCTCCCTCAACCAAAATTGGCATTTGCTGAACTTCACATAAAGCTGGAGCTCCCGCAGTCTCTCCAGGGTCACCGTCAATTGTCGTGTGTGCTCCTCCTCTGTCCTCGAGTAGATGAGGATGTCATCAATAAACACGATGAGAAAAACATCCAAATATGCCTCGAACACCCGATTCATGAGGCTCATAAATGCCGATGGTGCATTCGTGAGCCCGAAGGCCATCACGGTAAACTCGAACGGCCCATATCTGCTACTGAAGGCAGTCTTCGGAATGTCCTCCTCATGGATCCGTAGCTGGTAATAGCCCAACCTCAAATCCAATTTTGAAAAGAAATGTGCCCCGTCCAGTTGATCAAACAGCTCATCTATCCTTGGTAATGGATAGGTATTCCAGACTGTCAGTCGGTTCAGTGCTTGGTAATCGATGCACAATCTAAGTGTCCTGTCCTTCTTCTTGACGAACAACACCGGGGCTCCCCATGGTGAAGAGATGGGTCGGACAAATATGGCTTCCACTAGTTCCTGGAGCTGGCTTCGAAACTCTGTCAACTCCTTCGGGGCCATCCGGTAAGGGGCTCTAGATGCCAGCTTAGCACCTGACACCAGCTGTATCCGAAAATCCTGCTCCCGGTGCGAGGGTAGCCCTAGCAGCTTTCCGGGAATACGTCGGCAAAATATCGCACTATTGGGATATCAGAGATGGAATCCTTGGCCTCAACCATTTCAAACAACACTTCAAAGACTTCCTCCCCATGCAACTGGGCCTTGACGGCCTGCACGGTTGACAGCATGAGAGGGGGGATAGGTCTTATACCTTCGATGATGATGTAGGAATCACCATGCCTCACAGTGACCCTCTTTGATAGGCAATCAATCTGAGCATGGTTCCAATGCAACCATCTCATAACTGATCAAGTCAAAGACTGGCATCTTCAGGATCGTTGCTGGTGCTTCAAATGTCTTCTCGCCGATCTCTGCCTCCATGTTGCAGCGGGCGGTGGTGAATAACTCTGATCCGTCTGGTAGCCGTACCCTCATCATCAAGCCTGTGAATCGCTCCACGCCTTCCAATCCTTCCACGAAGGCTTCCGACACGAACGAGTGCGAAGCACCCGTATCGAACAATATATAGGCAGGCTTGCAGCTGATGAAGACAATGCCTGGGGTAGTTTAAAGTCTTAGAAATTTAATTATGGTTTTCTTTCCTAGTTTATCAATTTTATATCCATAACTCTAATTATTTAGGTAGGAGAAAACTTAAAATTAACAGGCGTACCTGTGATCACTTGCTCCGGATTTTGTTGTTGAGTCAAATCCAGTGCATATAATTGCTCCCTCTACTGCCTGCAGTCTCTGCCCTGGTATCCACGACCCCGGCCACGTCCTCGACCTCCAAAATACTGAGCTGGAGGGGCAGCCGGTGGTGCTGGTGGTGGTAGGCCCCTCTTGGGACAGTTCCTCCGGATATGCCCCACGTGATGACAGTTGAAGCACTCTGGCGAGGGATATTCCATACCCCCGGGTCTCTGCACCTCCCGCATCTGGGGTGGCTGAGGGGCCACCACTACCGGTTCGCTTTGCTCCTATCTCACCTCCTGACGAGGCTGATCTCATGCTCTTCTCCCATCTATGGTGCGGCCCTGCCGCTGATCATTCCTGACTCCCCGGCAATGATCCTCAGTTGGTCGTTTCCGGCCTCGAGTAGTATACCAATCTGCCTCGATCCTTTTTGCCATATCTAATATCCGAGGAATAGGCCCGTCGGACATGAACAATAGAGCCTCCCTCAGATCCTCTCGCAGGCCCTAATAGAACCTCTTAGTGTAACCTGCCTCATCCAACTGATAAGAATCCGCAAACCAGGCTAGGTGGTTGAACTCCCAATAATACTCCACTACTATCTTGCAACCCTGTCTCAACTGTAGAAATCTATCCTCCAGCTCATCTCTGGCCGACTGCGGAACAAAATTCTCCAACAGTGCGGCTCTGAACTCCCCCCATGCAATCTCCGCAAATTCTCTATCAGCAAATGTCGTGTCCAGCGATGTCTTCCACCACCTCTTAGCATGGGACTCCAATCAAGAGACGACCAAGGGCACCCTCTCCTCCCACGGGCACCATATCCCAATCAGCATCTCATACATGATGTCCAGCCACTCCTCCGTCCGAACGGCCGACTCTGTCCCCAAGTAGGATGGGGGAGAAAGTCCTCGAAATATACTCAGCCAGTTGGCCCCCGGGTTTGGCTGCGGAGCCGGAACCTGTTGAGCCCTAAAAGCCTCCAAGATAGCTGTCAGAGTCTGCCCCATCTCTGACTGTAGGGACGGAGAGGGGACCGGGGGCGGTGGTGCAACATTCGTAGTCTGCTGGACTCCGCCCTGTGGCATAGGCTGTGCTGGGGGCTGCGTAACAAACTCCATTAGTAAGTAACCGACTCAAACCTAATTAAAAGTGGACAATTTACATATGATCCCCCATATGGGCACACCACTGCTACAGCTACTTAGTTTGTCCCCAAACTAAACTCACGCGGGGGTGAACCGGGGGTTGTGGACTGCTATTTTTCGATTGAGGTCTGCTTTGATACCACTTGTAAGACCCCCCCCCCTTTTGAAACACCGGGTTCTTAGGCCCAGAACCCTCACTACATATCTCTCATCACGGAAGAAAAACTAAAACAACTAGTAGTGAATAGGACTCACAGTCCTTGTCGTCTGAACTTCAGTACTAGATTGCCCCATCTCCAAGCGTGCCGACCTCCGGGGCTGCTCCTCCATGCTGGGCTCCACGGTCCCCTAAAATGATGTGGTCCAAAAACCGTTAGTCTAAAATACTAAGTCCTATCATCCCCCGCCCCTTCCCTCATGGCTCCTAGGCACCGAGCTGGGATATGGAAAGGAGAGGACATGAAGGTGGAGAATAACAAATAAGCAGATGGCGGCGAAACTGAACTAGCAGTTCTATAGTATATAAGATAGAATGAAGGTAAAAAGACTGAATAAGAAAAGTAACCTTAACTTATATGAAAACACATAAGTCAAGGGATCTTTTGGAGGGCTCCTATCTTATAAAAAGTCTCATACCAATTTATACGATGGGGTGTCGGTTTTCTAGCAATCCTACATTTATATTTACTGAAATAAAACCTTAACTTATAAGCACGCTCGCGCGAACTTATAAACCAAGGGATCATTCTGCAGGGCCTATTGTATAAGCGTCTCATACCACTTATATAATAGGTGTCGGGTTATATGCAATGATTATGCTATGAAATACAATTATACCATGATATGAACATGCAAGTGCAACTCACCCACTCGACTCTGTGTACACAGACCTTTAGTTCCCCCTTTATGGAGCTGAACCTAGCTCCCAGGATACCTCCATAGTGGCAAACAGAAGCGGTGGGTTGGGCCTCGCCCACCTCTAAACCGGTAATTGCACTAGCAGTCAGACCTATTATACGTCTTAACACTAGTGCACTAAGCGAAGCTCCTGCACACTCTTGCCGGCTGGCACACTGGACTTTATTTGGTCAAGTGCTAAACCACACTCGCCGAGTCAACGTATTGGCGTCAGTGCATCGACTCTCCAATACTGAGGACCCACCACCTTATACTTTATGCACATGAAACCTTGACGTATAACCACCGAGCCAAACCTCCCCGGACCATCCCATCTGTCACAACAACAACCGAGCCAAAGCTCCCCGTACCATCCCGTCCGTCACAAACAACAATCGAGCCAAAGCTTGTAGTGTAACATCCCTCAAACATCTACACCCTTAGGAGTGGTTTTGTCATGACTAGGTCATGACAAAACCCTAGGAAGCCCAAGGAAGCCAAGTAGACCTAGGGATGTAGATGAGACCACTATGGTATGCAAATAGCAGATTTATAAACCCTAGTTAAGGTGATCATGGGGCTTCACCAAGACTTCAAGACCCCACCATGGCCTCACCAATCCATTGTAAAGTTCATCTAAACCTTAAGGGTCAATTGGAGTCGACTCAGGGTGGCAAAGTTGATCTAGGACCACTCTAGGCCTAAATTGGGCAAAGTGCCCTAATTAAAGGCAGCGTTCCCTAGTTATACCCAACTAAACCTACCAGGGTCTTCCTAGACCTAAAATGGGGTCAAGGGGTCACTAAGGACCCTTGGAGGGCAGTCAAGGTTGTTAGGTTGACCAAAGTCAACTCTAGCCCTAAATGGATCAAACTGAACTATATTGGGTCAATTGACCATCCCCTAGCCAGTTGGACCCCATTTATGCCCCCTAACCCTAAGGTGAGGTCCATGGGTCACCAATGACCCATTGCGGTCAGCCCCAGTGGCTAAATTGACCAAAGTTAACCCTAAACTTAATTTGGGCAAAGTACCCTTCCTAAGGGCAGGTGACTTCCAAAGTGCCAAGTCAGCCCTCCCCAACCCTACCTAGGCCTTAAGGGAGGTCCATGGGTCACCAAGGACCCATTGGGGTCAGCCCTAGTGGATAAATAGACCAAAGTCAACCCAAGCCTACTTTGGGTCAACCTAGCCCAAAAAGGGGCTAGCCCAAGCCTCCTCATGTGGATCCTTTAGGGAATAATGTGCATGGATGGGCTGAAGATAGCTCTCTTGATTGACCAAGTCAACTTGGTGACTAGGAGAGAGGGTGAGATCCATTCCATATTAATGGAGGAGATAGAAAGAAGGAGGAGGGGATGAAGTGGGGCTTGGCAAAGGGGAGGCCAAAGGCCACTCTTAATGGTTGAATTCAACTCCCTTGAGGAAGGGGAGAAGTTTCCAATCAATTCAATAGCCACCAAGGCCTGGTTCAGCCCCCCCCCCCCCCCCCCTCCTTCATGGCCGAGCCTAGCTAATAATGGCTTTAATGTGCATTAATAATCCAGATCCTCCCCTCCCCAACTAAGGCTTTAAACACCATCAGTGGGTCGAGAGAAGGCTTTCCCAATCCTTACCTGAAGAAATCAAGCCCCTCCACTGTGCAGTTGCAGAAACCGAGCGGCACCGGCTTCAGGAATGGCTTTCCGGCGATCTTCTCGACTTCAGGCCGCCAGCAAGGTCCTCCTCCACTCCTTACCTCATTGCTGGATCATAGCAGTGTTTTGGTCCAAGGTTCGGGCTCAATTGAGCCCGAACCAGTTCCTGGTTTTCATAGTTTCGGGCCGAGAATTTTCTTGCTAAAACTGCCGGAATCCGCCCCTCAGGCGGTTGTGACGCCGTCAGTCGATAGCCACCACATCGGTGGAGGTGTTGGTGGCGGTGGCAGGCCGGGGAAGTGCCGGGATGGGCGGCAGCGGCGATTGGAAGTCGCTCCAGCTCGGGCTATCTCAGTCGTTGGCTGGAGGTAGACGATGAGCCCAGGCCACTGGATCCGCGCCAAGATTTGTGCGCTAGTTTTGATAAAATCATTTAATTTCATTTCTATATCATTTCTGTCACACTTTTTGATGGGGATGATTTTAATTTTTAAAAATATCTGGCTCCTCTACTGAAAAGGTCACCAACATGAAGTTTATAGCCCTAAGTGTCTACTTTAATTCAAAATTGATTTGAACCAATTTGGACCTCTGGTTGGACTAGGGCACCCATTTCGGTGGGACCTATACCTAGGGCTATCCTGAGATTAAAACGGTGCCAACTATTCATACCTTGTCCAAATGACCTAAAATTTTGGTATTGGGTCACCCTTAGAAATACCTAGGGCCTGCCCAAAAATGGGAATTTTTGGAGATACTTTGGCTATAGTTTTAGTTTTTTATTTTATAATACTAGGGTAATTTAATTTAGTGGTATAATTACCTCCAAACCCTCCTAAATTTTGATGAGTGGTCCCTAGCCTCATGATATGTCTCTGTATAAATTTTCACCTCATTTGGAAGTGTTTTTGATGGGGAATGACCTAACCCTAGCTTTACCTTAATGAGGGGTTCTTAAGCAAAAAGTGCACCTTGAGGATTGAGAGGTCAAATCACCTCCACAGAGGCTGAGATTTTGACCACTGACTTGAAATGACCTTTAACACCCTCAAAGGGATTATGGTGTGGTCTAGGGTAGCTTTTCCCTAGGATCCAAACTCAAACCCTAAGGAGGGGCTTTTGAGTGTTGTGAAGGGCATGGGGCCAATACCCTTGTGGGATCTTGCAACTTGGTAGAAATGATGCTAGGGTAGCCAAAGCCCTCTGATATGAATCTTAGAGGATTTGGAGATGGATGAACCTCTCAAATCCCTAACCCTAGTTTAGGGTATATCTACCTTTTGTGTAGAATAAGCCACCAAAACATACTAAAAAGGCGTGAAACTTAGGTAGCATGGATTTTAAGTTAGTTAGGACCTCTAGTGAATTTATTGGAATTTTATGAGTAATATTACTAGCACCCCCTTTGGTATACATGATGTGGCCCTAAATGGTTTTTTATTTATTATGATCACACTATTCATTCTAGACTCATGAAATTTGGGCAGGAGATGTCTTTAGTCAAAATGATTATTCCTGAATTTTGTTATAAATTTTAGTTGAAGAACTTTATTACTTACTTCCCAAATTTATAAAGGTGCAATTATGGTCAATACATTATTTAGAGCTATTTACTTGTTACAAAATTGTGAAATTGGGTCTCTGATAATTTTAGATCAATAACAATTTGGAGAAATCAATTCATGATTTTTAGATGATTATTTGCAGTATATGCTTTACAAACCCATAATTTTGGGAATTTGACGTATAATTTATTCAGATGCTTATTTTCCTACAAAAAAAATTGGGAGACACTGGATTACTTGTTGAATTGTCATATTGAATTTATCATAAATTTTGTAGAGCATTTTCTTATCTGAAGTGGGTACTTCATGTTCAAACTTGGATTTTTGGGAGTACTAGAATAAATAAATAAATTATCAGATAAATTAGGAAAATTATGAATTTCTGAATTTAGGCTAAAAATGTCATTATAGCTCTCCAATAATTATTATAGGGGTACTGGGTGATTATTTTGTGTACCTCCCATTATACACTTCATATAGTTTAGGTTGGGCTGAATTTAGTAAAATCGTAGAAATTTTGTTGGAATAAGAATTGGGGCACACGAGTTGGTGTTAGATTTTTGCTGATTTGGATGAATGAAAAAGAGTTCGTCGTTTGAAGTTGGGATGAGTAAGGGATTGGAATGACTAGTGTCCGGTGGTGCTCGGGATCGGCGAAAGATCGTCTTTCCCGTAGGGAGGAAGTGTCTAATGCACTAGGGTTAGATCCGGTAAATTAATTAAGGGTTGGGAAATCTGGTATCAACCAATAATAGTAAGTGCCTTGCGAAAGGGAGCTTTGGGCATAATCCCATCGTAGTTCCTAGTGCCTTCGAGAGCACTTCACGGGATATACCTTGGGCAGTCCTGTGCAAACCTAAATTGTAGGTAAAACTTAACTGCAAGAGTAAGTAGAAGTAATCTAGGGTTGCACTGACACTCCCCAGAGTTGTGGGAGTTAGGTTAGGTCACTCGGGCATTAGGCCCGGTGGATTTGGATATGGGCAAATTAGTCCGACGAGCTTTGGCTAAGTTGCAGTTGGTGACGGACGGGTTGTTCCGGCGAGCTTTAACTCGGTGGTTTACATCAAGGTTGAATGTGCATAAAGTGAAGGTGGTGGGTCTTCGGTATTGGTGAGTCGATGCACTGACGCCAATACGTTGACTCGGCAAGTGTGGTTTAGCACTTGTCCAAGTAAAGCTCGGTACGCCAGCCGGCAAGAGTGCGTAGGAGCTCCGCTTAGTGCACCAGCGTTGAGGCGTACTATAGGTCTTACTGGCAGTGCAATTACCGGTTTAGAGGTGGGCGAGGCCCAACCCACCGCTTCCGTTTGCCACTACGGAGGTATCATGGGAGGTTCGGCTCCAGAAAGGGGGAACTAAAGGTCTGTGTACACAGAGTCGAGTGGGTGTGTTGCACTTGCATGTTCACAGCATGGCATAATTGTATTTCATAACATAACCATTGCATTCAACCCTGACACCTATTGTATAAAGTGGTATGGGACGCTTTATACAATAGGCCCTGCAAAACGACCCCTTGGTTTATAAGTTCGTGCGAGCGTGCTTATAAGTTAAGGTTTATTTCAGAAATCTTTATATATATGCTTTATAGAAAACCGACAACCTATCATATAAACAGGTATGAGACTCTTTATACGATAGGAGCCCTACAAAATATCCCTTGGCTTATGTGTTCTCGCATAAGTTAAGGTTATTTTTTTTCCTGCTTAATTTCTCATGCTTTTATTACTGCCTTATATATTATTAGACTTCTAGTTAGTTCTGCCGCCATCTGATCATTTTGCCATTTTCCACCTTCATGTCTTCTCCTTTCCTCCTCCCCGCTCGGTGCCTAGGTGTCATGGGGGTAGGGGCGGGGGATGATAGGACTTAGTCTTTTAGACTAACGGTTTTCGAACCATATCATTTTAGGGAACCATGGAGCCCAGCATGGAGGAGCAGCCCCGGAGGTCGACGCGCTTGGAGATGGGGCAGTCTAGTATCGGTGTTTAGACAGCAGGGACTGTGAGTCCTGGCCCCTACTAGTTATATTAGTTTTGCTTCCGCGATGAGAGATTTGTAGTGAGGACATTGATGTACTGGGCATGAGCCCAAGATTTTTGTATTTTTATTATATCTATGGACACTCCATTCGTGGAGATCATTTACTATTTTTGTGACTTCTGTGGACTTGTTTTTGTAACTTTGCTACTGTTGAGATCGATTTGGCCGGCAGGATCGGCGTTTTATAGTGATGGCCTTCCCGGGAGCGGAGGTGTAACGCCCCGAAACTCAAAAGAGCGACGGGAGGCATTCTGGGCCAAATTTGGAATTTGGCAGGGGGCACACGGCCTGGGACACGGGCGTGTCCCAGGGCGTGTCGTGTTTGGGTCGACGATTTGGCCGAGAGGTCGATGAATTCTGGAGTCGATGATTGTCGAGACACGGAACACGGCCTGAGGCACGGGCGTGTTTCAGGGCGTGTCGAGCTCGTGTCGACGATCTGCCAGGGAAGTTGACGATTTTCGCTCGACGAAATATCGAGACACAGAACACGGCCTAGGACACAGGTGTGTCTAAGGCCGTGTCGGGTGGTCGACAAACTACGCTCCATGAAGCGTCGAGACAGTGAACACGACCTGAAGACCAGGCGTGTTCGGGTTTGATACGGGTGTGTCAAATTTGACACTGGAGTGTCCAAGACCCGTGTGAGTCTCAGGTTGGTGTTGGTCCTATGTTGATGGAGGAACATGCTCGGGAACTCGGGCGTGTACTGGCTGACACGGGCGTGTCAGGTCAAACACGGGCGTGTCGGGTGCCCGTGTGTTTTTCGAGACGCGTCGATTTCAACGGCAAATAGGGGACACGGCCCTGGACACGGGCGTGTCACAGGCCGTGTGCGGCCCAGGTTTTGCATTTCAGGCACGAATCGTGGTCGTTCGTTTCTTTAATTTGGGATCCAATGGCTGGGGGCTGCTAGTGCTTGGATATACCCGGGCTTGGGACTTTGAAACCCTCGTTTCACTTGAGTGGTTCACTTTCTAAGTCTTGAGAGAGGGGAGAGCAAAGGAGGAAGAAGAAGCCTAGATCCGGTCATCGGCGGAGCTTCGGAGCTCCAAATCGCGAGCCAACTTCGGATCCACGGTGGCAAGGAGATTACGGTGCTTTTCATCCGTGTACATTTCCATGACGCCAAGGAAGAACGATAGGGTAACGATTCTCTACTTGAGCATGTGAAGCTCTACTTATTTTGCATAGGGAAGCCCGCTCTCGCGAGATTGCGTTGAGTTTGAGGTGTTCCTTCGGGTAGACATGAATAGTCCCCGTTGTGTACATGAAGAGTCTGTAATCGAGAACGGATATAGGCATGATGTGTGAAGCCTACCCGAACAAGTTGGTCTGCATAGGTGATGTTGCATTTTATGAATGGTCGGGGAAGACTCCGTGCGAATGTTTGTTTTTCGGGTTTTATATGTGGTGGATTGCAACAGGGAGCCTTGGGGATTAACTCCAAGGTGCACCCGGAAAACTGGGCAGATGCGTGATTCTGCCAACTTGGTGGCCTGGGAGACAACCTGAACATAACTGGGTTATTTGATATGTGAAGGAGGTACGGGACTCGGGGAAGTTTGACCCGTGCAGACGACTTAAATGGACATTGCGGTGTGAGCAACGGGTCAGTCGGAGCCGTACCCGATCTATGTCGTTCGGTTAGAGACCTAAAGTACGTGGTACTCGTCATTGCCATAGATGGAGGGTCTTAGGCAGTGGCCAGAAAGACCAAATGCTCACGAGATATTGCCGTCCTGGGGGCGGTGGTGAGTCGACGCACTTTGACCGTGATCACCGAGAATGTGCCCTGGGAGCACGGGGCTTATGGCTGTGTGTGCCTGCGCCTGTATTGTAGTGTTGTTACTTTACTGCTTGGTTATGCTAATAAAGTGCAGGGAAGGAGCATCGTTGCCCCGAGTTCGGGGGCGGCATCGTTATAATTTGGTCAGCATAGCTGACCGTTCCTTTTGTTTGCCACCGTGCGGTGGATTATTGCTTGCATGTGCTGCGGAGCCGAGCGGTAAATAGCGGGCTAAAGCCCAAGTTTCTGAGCCAGCCCTCAAAGGCCTAATTCTGAGTGTTTTCTTTTATTCATGTATGGTCGGCCTGCGTGCCGAGGTTTGAAAAACATGTAATTTGAGGAAAATAATTATAAGGCCATAAGGCCAGTACTTGTGTATTTGTACATTCATTCCTATTTATTTTGGGTAGTGGACATTCATGCTTATTGCTGGGTTCTTAATCTTATAACCTTAAATTGTTTCCGCTAGAATGCTCTGTATAGGACGTTGTTATTGGTTGGATGGTCTCCATTGAGTAACCACCCGGTCTGTCTGTGGTATATGGCGTCGGGCCCCGGCCGGACCTACTGCTATATGCTATGCGACGGATAGGGGGGTGTTACAATTTGGTATCAGAGTGAGGTTTCGATCCTGGGACCTATGGGTTATGGGCCCACCACACTTCCGCTGCGCATAACATATAGCAGTAGTCTGGTCGGGGCCTGACGCCATATACCACAGACAGACCGGGTGGTTACTCAATGGAGACCATCCAACCAATAACAACGTCCTACACAGAGCATTCTAGCGGAAGCAATATAAGGTTATAAGATTAAGAACCCAGCAATAAGCATGGATGTCCACTACCCAAAACAAATAGGAATGAAGGTACAAATACATAAGTACTCTCCTTATGCCTTACAATTATTTTCCTCATATTACATGTTTTTCAAACCTCGGCACGCAGGCCGACCATACATGAATAAAAGAAAACACTCAGAATTAGGCCTTCGATGGCCGACTCAGGAACTTGGGCTTTATCCCGGTATTTACCGCTCGGCTCCGCAGCACCTGCAAGCAACAATCCACCGCACGGTGGCAAACAAAAGCAACGGTCAACTATGCTGATCAAATTATAACGATCCCGCCCCCAAACTCGGGGCGGTGATGCTCCTTACCTGCACTTTATTAGCATAACCAAGCAGTAAAGTAACAACACTACAATACAGGCGCAGGCACGCACGACCACATGCCCCGTGCTCTCAGGGCACATTCTCGGTGATCACGGTCAAAGTCCGCCGACTCACCACCGTCCCTAGGAAGGCAATATCTCGTGAGCATTTGGTCTTTCTGGCCACTACCTAAGACCCTCCATCTATGCGAATGGCGAGTACCACGTACTTTAGGTCTCTCTAACCGAATGACATAGATCGGGTACGGTTCTGCCAGACCCGTTGCTCACACTGCAACATCCATTTAAGTCGTCTGCGCGGGTCAAACTTCCCCGAGTCCCGTACCTCCTCCACATATCACATAACCCAGTAATATTCAGGTTGGCTCCCAGACCACCAAGTTGGCAGAATCACGCATCTGCCCAGTGTTTCGGGTGCACCTTTGAGTTAATCCCCAAGGCTACCTGTTGCAATCTAGCACATAGAAAACCCGAAAAACAAACATTCGCACGGAGTCTTCTCCGTCCATTCATGCAATGCAACATCACCGATCCAGACCAACTTGTCCGGGTAGGCTTCACACATCATGCCTATATCCATTCTCGATTACGGACTCTACATGTACACAACGGGGACTATTCATGTCTACCCGAAGGAACGCCTCAAACTCACCGTAAACGCGCGGGAGCGGGCTTCCTTATGCAAAAGAAGTAGAGCTTCACATATTCAAGTAGAGAATCGTTACCCTAGTGTTCTTCCTTGGCGTCATGGAAATGTAGGTGGATGAAAAGCACCGCAATCTCCTTGCCTCCATGGATCCGATGTCGGCTTGCGATTTGGAGCTCCGAAGCTCCGTCAATGACCGGATCTAGGCTTCGTCTTCCTTGAAAGGGGAAACTAGATCTGATATACTCTAAAGGGGGGTGAATAGAGTATATGGTGCTTTTTAAAATGCAAAGAAAAACTTTTGCAAAGCTTTACAACAATTGTTGTAATGAGTGTAAGCAGGGAAGCAGAAGAAAAACTAATCACAAAACTAAGCTATGCAGAAATTAAACACAAGAAAATCTAGGCCAGAAACAAAAAGAAAACATGCAGAACCAGATGACGCAAGGAAATATAGTGGTTCCCCAACTTGGGTACATCCACTCTTCTACCACCCAGGTAGGAATCCACTGCAGGATGAGTTGATCAGGTGTCCTGGGCACCAATGAGCTTTTGATAAGGTGCTCAAAAACCAAATCAGATTTTTTGATCAGGTGTCTTGCCACCAATGAGCTTTTGACAAGGTGCTCAAAAACCAGATTCAAACTTTTGAAGGGAGTTTGAAAAACCCTTTACAGAGAGGGGGTTGAGAGAGTTATGGCAGTCTTCTCTTTTCTCAATCAACTGAGAAGACTAAGTGGATTGATTTCAAAGCTCCCCTGAGTCCTTGATCTTCAGGAAGATGAGCTTTGCTGAGGGTGATAGGCCTTCAAAGATAGATCTCCAGCAGAAGATGATTTCAGTAAGCTGAAATGTTGAGTGTCTGGAGTCTTGAAATGATGTTGGCCTTGAACACTTGAGAAGCTGAAGAGATCTGAAGAATGTTTGAAAGCTTGATCTCTTCTTGATGAGTGTTCTTCTAATTCTGTTGACAGAATATTTTCAAGGAGACTCTGTATATTTTTTGTGTCCTGTTCTTGTTAATCTCTCTCTGTTCTTGTCTATTCTCTGTCTTTATTCAAAACATTCTATCTTTTATTCTCTGAGTCTGAATAGAATATTACTCTGTCAAAGATAGCCGTTGGTCTGCATTGATTACAGCCTTAATTGCATATATAGTAGAAGCATGTTTTAGCTTCTCTTTATTGATGTTTTGGACATTATATACTTAGTGTGGATTTTGACTTCTCTTGCTTATTTATTTGGTTGGTTGGCATGATATATTGATATGGTTTCAGCCGCGGAATAGGCGTCTTGTGGTACAGGTTAGCCCGTGTGCTAATGCTACCGCAAGGCGGCTGTTCCGGGCATAAGACTCCCTCTTCGTGTCGTGTTTTGGGATCCGGGAGGGGGAGTCTTACAAATGGTATCAGTTTGCCACGATCCTCAACTAAGAAGTCATTCAACAATGGTGCCACCCCGTTTGGTTAGTCAGTTTGGGGACAAACTGACTTAGCGGAAGCAGTGGTGTGCCCATATGTAATTCACATTAAGTTGTCCAACTTTGACCTTAAGCTTAGCCAACCTGACCACAAATTTGTCGTGTATGTGTAGGTTCCACTGCATGTTGAGCCGATGGGGGGTACTCTTACCCCTCCCATACCCACTCAGTTCCAACAGTCTGAGTTGGGCAGACGCTCACCGCCATTCTGGATGCTTTTAAGGCTCAGCAGGCTCCGATGCAACAACAGGCCCCGAGCTCCAACTGGCTGAGCACCTTCCGGGCTCTCTCCCCTCCCGTCTACCTTGGGACGGAGTCAGCCGTACGTACAGAGGAATGGCTAGACACGATACAGGAGTTGTTGGCCGGTATCCGTTGCCCAGCCAACATGGCAGTGACATTGGCAGTGTCCGTCTTGGACTTACATGCGAAGAGGGTGGTGAGTCCCTCATGGGCTCTACCTTCCAAGGCCGGATCTACACGGAGATAAGTTGGAATGAATTCTCGGGTGTTTTCTTGGAGCACTTTATCCCTACTTCGGCCGAGATGAGCTTGAGCAGAGGTTCCTTCTACTAAAGCAGGGATCAAAGTCGGTTACAGAATACCAGCGGGAATTCCAGCATCTCGCAAGGTTTGCAGATTCTTATGAGTTGGATGACAGAGGTTATGCCAAGCGCTTCTATAAAGGGCTGCGAGATCCCCTAAGGCAGTCCCTTTTGTTTATAGCGGATGGTAGCTTGGCGGAGATCATTGATATGGCGAAAAGATTGGAGGCAGACCACATGGGATGTAGCAAGAGGCCTGCGGAGGACGTGATGGAAGCCGGCCCAAGTAATAGAAGGAGACGGGACTTCAGAGGAGGAAGAGGTTATCAAAGAGGTGGAGGGCGTGTCCACCGAAACTATAGGGTGGAGCATCCAGTTCCGCAGCCGCCTGCGTTGCCTCCACCCCCACAGCCTCAGCGATTCCAACAACCGGAAGGGCGGCGTGGTCTGTGTGCTTCGAATGCAACCAGCCGGGCCACATCCGGCGTTTTTGCCCGCAACTATATGGGAACGCCCCTCCTGCTCTCCCTCCTGCTCTCCCTCCTGCTCTCCCTCCAGCAGCTCCACGAGGGCGAGGATATATGCGCGGTCGAGGACGAGGACCGCCAGAGGAAACCCCGGACCAGCCCGGGATCAGGTGTACGCGCTTGACATGGCGCAGGAACGGAACCCACAAGATGTGATTGCAGGTATGATTTAATTTATTTACATATTTGCATGGTCTAACTTGAATTGATTAGAACTTACTAGCCACTAGCAATAAGTTTTGGTTGTTTGGTACTTAGGCACCGTGATTATTGGCGGGAAGACAGCCTATGCGCTGTTCGATACCGGTGCCTCACACTCCTTTGTGTCCGAGGATTTCATAAAAGACATGGGGGATGTACAGTACTTCACTGGCATAGCCCGACGTGTACGCCTTCCGGACGGCTCGGAGATGATCGCAACCGCCAAGTGCGAGTTGGAGTTATTTATTGATGGGAAGGCCTTTGATACGCCGGCCACGGTTCTGAGGATGCCGGAGTTTGACATCATTTTGGGCATGGCATGGCTGGACTGGCACTTCGCGAGGATCGACTGCGCGGAGAAGCGGATCTATTTGAGGCATGGAGACTCTGACGTCATCTTCCAAGGTATTGGCTTCGCGCCACGTATGATATTATCTTCTATTCAGGCTGTAAAGGCTCATATGAAGGGGGATGAGGTCTTCATGATCTGGTTCGAGTTGAAGGAAGCAGCGTTGGAATTAAAGGATGTACGGGTAGTGCGGGATTTTCCTGAGGTATTTCCTGAGAAGCTACCAGGATTACCTCCGCATAGAGAGGTTGACTTCCAGATCAATCTAGTACCAGGTGCCAAGCCTGTATCCAAGGCTCCGTACAGAATGGCTCCGAAAGAACTCGCGGGAGTTTAGAGTTCAATTGCAGAACTGGTGGATTCAGGGTTCGTTCGCCCCAGTTCATCACCATGGGGAGCCCCTGTGCTGTTCGTGAAGAAGAAGGATGGAACACTGCGATTGTGCATAGATTATCGGGAACTCAATCGATTGACGGTGCGGAACACTTACCCACTACCGCGGATCGATGAGTTGTTCGATCAACTAGTGGGAGCACATTGGTTTTCTAAATTGGATTTGCGCTCCGGATACTATCAGTTGAGGATACAAGAAGGGGACATCCAGAAAACGGCCTTCAGTTCGAGATATGGTTTGTATGAGTTCACAGTAATGCCGTTTGGGCTCACAAATGCCCCTTCGGCCTTCATGAGCTTGATGAACAAGGTGTTTGAACCGTATTTGGACATCTTCGTCATTGTTTTCATCGACGACATCTTGGTCTACTCAAAGACGGAGGAGGAGCATGTCGAGCACCTGACCTTGGTTTTGAAGAAATTGAAGGAGCATGCCTTGTATGCCAAGTTTAGCAAGTGTGAATTCTGGCTTAAGGAGGTTCCTTCTTGGGGCATGTGATCAGTGGAGCAGGATTAGCGTGGATCCAGCGAAGGTGCGAGCCGTGAAGGAGTGGTCGCCCTTGAAGTCGGCGGCTGATGTACGAAGTTTTCTTGGACTTGCTGGGTACTACCGCAAGTTCGTGAAAGGATTCTCCAAGATTGCCCTTCCTCTTACCTCCTTGACGAAGAAGGGAGTGCCATTTGAGTGGACACCTCAATGTGAAGCGGCATTTCAAGAGCTGAAGGATAGGCTTACCTCCGCCCCCATCCTTGCACTTCCGTCGGGGAGGAAGGATTTCAAGTTTACACGGACGCTTCATATCAAGGGATGGGAGCGGTATTGATGCAGCATGGGCACGTGATCGCATATGCTTCAAGGCAGTTAAAGAAACATGAAATTAATTACCCGGTTCATGATTTGGAGTTGGGAGCAGTGGTGTTCGCTTTGAAAGTCTGGAGGCATTATTTATATGGCGTGCACTGTGAGATCTTTTCCGATCACAAAAACTTGAAGTATGTTCACACTCAGAAGGAGTTGAACCTGAGGCAACGGCGGTGGTTGGAATTTCTATGCGACTACGAGTTCACCATGAACTACCACCCCGGGAAAGCGAACTCGTAGCCGATGCCTTAAGTAGAAAAAGGTGCAGGCTCTAGCCCAGAGTCTCGGCTGATGAGCATGGAGTTGGCTCGGATGATCGAGGAGATGGAAATTACTCTAGTATTCAAGGATCCTTCGGCAGAGTATGCGGAGTATTTGCCAACATGAGCATAGTTTGTGATATCCGAGACCGGATTCGGGTGGAGCAAGGAATGGATGCGGCCTTGGCCCGGCAATCAAGGCAATTGAAGATGGGACCACCGATGAGTACATACTCAAAGACGGCCTCATTTATTTTCGTGGCCGACTCTATATTCCCAAGGGCGGCAAAATTCGGAAGATATATTGAGAGAGGCGCATTCCTCTCAATATTCAGTGCATCCGGGTATTGCTAAGATGTACGCCGGACTGCGGAAGACCATGTGTTGGCCGGGAAGAAGAAGGATGTCCGCTACTATGTTACACATTGCGAAGCTTGCAAAGAGTGAAGGCTGAATGCAGAGTCCCGGTGGTTTGTTGCAGTCATTGCCCATCCCCGAATGGAAGTTCGAGGATATCTCCATGGACTTTGTTCATGGGTTACCTCGTTCCCGCTCCGGAATGATTCAGTATGGTTATTGTGGATCGACTGACAAAGGTGGCCCGGTTCATTCCAATGAAGAAGGAAGCACACGTGGATGCTTTGGTACGCCTTTTTGTGGAGCAATTTGTACGGTATCATGGCGTCCCAAGACAATTGTTTCAGATCGGGATGGTCGGTTTACATCCAATGAGTGGAAGGCGGTACAGGGCGTATTTGGGCTCACGCCTAACCTTTAGTACCGCATTTCATCCACAGACGGACGGGCAGTCAGAGCGGACCATCAGAACACTGGAGGATTTATTGAGGTTATGTGTGTTGGACAGAGGAGAGCATGGGAAAAGGCTCTTGCCACTAGTGGAATTCTCCTATATAATAGCCACCAGGCGAGCATCGGCATGGCGCCCCATGAAGCCCTTTATGGAAGAAGGTGCAGGACTCCCTTGTCTTGGGTACAAGATGAAGATCCGAAGGCATTGGGAAACGAATACATAGATGATACTGATGCGGCGGTCAGATTGATACGAGATCGCATGTTGGAGGCTCAAAGTCGACAGGCGAAGTATTACAATAAAAAGCACCGGATGGTGGAGTTCCAAGTGGGCGAAAAAGTGTTCCTTAAGATTCGGCCGATGCATGGAGTTTCGCGGGTGCGTGGAGTGAAAAAGCTCAGCCCAGGTATGTTGGGCCTTATACTATATTGGAAAGGATTGGCCCGTTGGCCTATCGGTTGGAGCTACCACCGGAACTGGAAAATCTTCACGACGTGTTCCATGTATCGTCGCTTCGAAAAGCACTGTTGCGGCCCGACCAGTATATTCCCACTACTGATGGTGCGGTGCATCAGATAGGACTGTGCGACTAGAGCCGGTACGAATTGTTGACAGCGAGACAAGACATTACGCCGCAAAAGTGTTCCCTTAGTGAAGGTGCAATGGATGAATCATGGGAAAGAAGAGTACACGTGGGAGCCAATGGATTTGATGCAGCAACGCTACCCGGAGTTGTTTTGCTCAAGGTAATCTTTTAAAAGCATATGTTAAATTTCCTGTTATGCTCTTCTCCCCACAGCCTAAGCCTGATTTCGGGGACGAAATCTTTATTTTGTTTATAGGATTTGTAACGTCCCGAATCGCTCTAGGCCCCTAGTGTGTGTGTTTTGAGTCAGGAGGGTTGACTCGAGTCCTGAGAAGTGCAGGGAATTGGACTGCACTAGTGGAGAAGTGGAGAAATCAGTGTAAAAAGACCACGGGTAGTGACACAGGTAGTGACACGGGTAGTGACACGGGTAGTGACACGGGTAGTGACACGGGTAGTGCACGGGTAGTGCCACGGGTAGTGACACGGGTAGCGACACGGGTAGCGACACGGCGTGTCCCACCCGTGTGCGTCGAGTTGAGCTCGACGAGCGTGTCGAGATCGTCGAGATGTGTCGACACCAAGGGACACGGGTAGGGACACGGCCGTGTGCCTACCCGTGTGCGTCGAGTTGAGCTCGACGAGCCGTGTCGAGACTGACGCCTGTGTCGACACCAAGTGACACGGGTAGGACACGGCCGTGTTCCTACCCGTGTGCGTCGAGTTGAGCTCGACGAAAAGTGTCGAGATGTAACTGAAGATGCACACGGCCAATGACACGCCCAGGCACACGGCCGTGTCATGTGAACACGGGTTGGGACACGGGCGTGTCCCTACCCGTGTCAAGCATTGAATCGACATGGAAACCGCCACGCCGTTTCGCGGAAGCGGGACACGGGTACGGACACGGCCGTGTCCCTACCCGTCATATTTTATTTATATAAGGGACAGAAAACCCTAGCCGTTTTCATGCTCTTTTCATCCCCTATTTCCGTGAGAACCCCTGTGAGAGGGAAAACTGCAGGAGCAAGTCCTACCGAAGGAGATCCGCCATCGCCGTGAAAGAGAAGATGCCGCGAGGAGAACTACGCGATCCATGGCGAGAAATGGTGGTACCGCTGGAGCCAACGTGAGTTTCCTACCCTCTCCCTTGGTGCTAGATCTTAGTAATTAGGAGAGCATCGGTTCAAGAGAAACTTGATGGTGAGGAGAAGTTTTCTAGGTTTGGCCATGCTAGGATTGGAATCCTAGATTTTAGATCTCTCTTCAACCCTTCCCTCTTTTCTTCAATACGATGATGGGTGAATGGTTTCGTGAGGAGTTTTGGCCTTTGAGGTTGAATAAGGGAGGAGAATATTTCTGAAAATTTAGGAGCGATCGCCTTGACGAGGAAGACGAACCGATGCCGTTCATTTTCCTTTAAGATGCGCGCAGAATCTGTATTCTGCGCGCAGCGATCTTCTAGGCCCTTTTTATGTAGGTATGGCAGATCTGGGCTTTTCGACTAAACACGAAAGTTGTAGCCCTTGAAAATACCTTTCCATCGAGTGGTTGCACGACTTTAGGTGATTGTCCTGTGGCCCCGGGAAAACCAAATCGAGTTTGCTGTCCGGCAATTCCTGTACACAGAAATGGTGTTCTGTGCGCAGTGAACTTTGAAGCCGATTTCGAGTAAGTTACTGTCAGATCTGGGTTGTGACCTGAATATGAAAGTTGTAGATCATGAAAATACCTTTCCAACGAGGGGTTACACGACTTCACCGGATTCCTGTAGCCTCGGGAATCTCCGGTCGATTTGCTATCCAGATTAGTGATACACTTAGAATTCTGGTTTTATATTAAGTGCAACAAGAGTTGGTGGAATTCTGTCAAGATTAAATTTGATGCTAATCACCGAAGAACTTTGAATGATGTGTTTTATTATTTAGAATGCATACAACTGATTTATTTATTGCAGTTGTCTTGATATTTGGGATGGTTTCCTTTATGTTTAATATCGAATCGAATTGATAAGAGTTGATAGATTATCAACATATGCGCATCATATAAGTTCTTAATGTAGAGTTTATATGGAATGACATATAGAAGATTAAACTATGGCCATGAATGTTGAATTGGTGAAATGAAATTTATTAGTCCAATACTTAGAGCGTCGTCTCCCTACGGGTAGTATTGTGGAAGAATGAAAGTGCGGTGTTGACCGTCACTTGTTTTGTTGTGTTGAGATAGGTGTGGATGGATGGTTGGGCTGTGTCCTCGTGTTTACTTCCGAGGCCCTTCCATGTTGTGTTGATATGGTTTGCATGTGATGTGAGTCGACACGCGGTGTCGTAATCCCGGGTTAAGGATAGTGTGGCAGGTCTACGGGCTCGCCAGTTCGTCACACCGACGGGAGTTGGCAGTTAGACTTGGTCGGTTTGGGCTGTGTCCTCGGTGTTCACTTCCCGAGGCCCCTCCGACCATGTGAACGGTTGGGCTGTGTCCTCCGTGCTTCTCCGAGGCCCCTTCCGGGTCACGCAAGGCCCAGTTCGGGCTGTGTTCTTGGTGCACATCTACCCAAGACCCCGCTGGGCCATAGTACGCATGGGCTCCGCGTTGTGTTCTTAGCGTTGAGGCGTACGGAGGCCTAGGTGAAGTAGTGTGATACCCGCCTAGTAGTAGAAGTGCCCGTTCTACTGTCACCGCCTGGCCACGGCGGCTGATGCCTGAGAGGTTAGCTACCTGCTCGAAAAGTGGGAACTACAGTCTGTGTCGACATAGCAATTGCATGGGTGTGCATGGGTGAGTCATTGCATAGCATTCATAGCATTTCATATCATTGCACAACAAATCCTCATCGTATAAGTTTGTATGGGCACTCTTTACGATGAGTTTTACTTTATGTAACCCCGATCCTTAACTTATAAGTTTGTATGGGCATCTTATAAGTTAAGT